>CM055119.1:258051844-259384243 GCA_029206835.1 Rana muscosa | reverse complement strand
AGAGAGAGAGGGGGGGAAGAGAGAGAGAGAGGGGGGAGGGAGAGAGAGAGAGAGAGAGAGAGGGGGGAGAGAGAGAGGGGGGAGAGAGAGAGAGAGGGGGGGGAGAGAGAGGGGGGAGGAGAGAGAGGGGGAGGAGAGAGAGGGGGGAGGAGAGAGAGGGGGGAGGAGAGAGAGGGGGAGGAGAGAGAGGGGGGAGGAGAGAGAGGGGGGAGGAGAGAGGGGGGAGGAGAGAGAGGGGGAGGAGAGAGAGGGGGGAGAGAGAGGGGGGAGGAGAGAGGGGGGAGGAGAGAGAGGGGGGAGAGAGAGGGGGGAGGAGAGAGAGGGGGGAGGAGAGAGAGGGGAGGAGGAGAGAGGGGGGGGGAGGAGAGGGGGGGGGAGAGAGAGAGGGGGGGAGGAGAGGGGGGGGGAGAGGGGGGGAGAGAGAGGGGGGGAGAGAGAGGGGGGGAGAGAGAGGGGGGGAGAGAGGGGGGGGAGAGAGGGGGGGGAGAGAGGGGGGGGGAGAAGTTGTCAGCTTGATGTCGGGGGTAGGCGGGACCCAGCAGCTATATTATGCCCTCAACTTTTTCTCCTTCCCGATGTAGCAGATCACTTCACCTTCTTCCTTATTACTTTTACTATGGTCAGTCCAGGCAGCTTATCTCTCTGCCTTTGCTGCATGTTCACACCATAAGTCAGCACAGATCCTCATCCTTGCTCCCCTGCCTAGTTCATTTTTCCCTTATCTTATCTGCTGTCCTCTCCATAAATCTTCACTACAAGTATCATGCTGCCTCCTGTCCCATCTCAACTCAGCATTCCACACAGATCTTACACCCTTTCCATCCCAGTTTTCCTTTTAGCTCTCATAATTGTCCTGTCCCCACCATGCAGCCTAGCACATTCCCTGCATTCTGTCACTAATGAAGACATTAGCACATACGTTTACCACCCCCAACCTCCTCACAGATTCTATCTTTTCTAATATCTTAACCCCCCCCCCCCTTCACATTGTAGCAATTTGTCATGCAATTTGACAAGTCACATCCTATTGCCGGCAAGGCACTGTTCAAATCAATGCGACACTGACTTTGAGTTGCCGCATCAAATTTGAAAAAGTAGTACATGCACTACTTTTGCGATTTAGGGTGTGACTTTAATAGACATCTGTGAATGAAGCCACACAGATGTCTTCAAAGTCGCAACCCAAAGTCGCACTGAGATGCAGCTCTGAAATTGTGCGATTTCAGGTTAAGTCGCACAATTTCAAAGCCAGTCAATTTGAACGGGGGCTAATAGTAGGTTCACACTGGTGTGCTGTGGTCTGGCCACAGTGCGATTGTATATTCAGTTTACCCACAGATACACTTTGCCCTGGATGACCTTGTCAGTTACACTCTGCTTAGTGTGAAACCTGCCAGTGCCACTGCAAATCAGTGACATCTGACAGTGCCACTGCCAGCCAGTGCCATTTGCCAGTGCCACTGCCAATCAGTGCCATCTGTCCCAAACCAGTGCCATCTGTCCGTTCCAAACCAGTGCCATCTGTCCGTTCCAAACCAGTGCCATCTGTCCGTTCCAAACCAGTGCCACCTGCCAGTGCCAACTAGTGCCATCTGTACTGAGGACATCAAGTGTGTGCTAGAGTGACAGGAGTAAGCAAGAAGGAGTGGGTGAGTTTTTTTTTTGTTTTTTTAAATCGGCCTAAAATACCGTCCACAAAAATCGGCCATCAGCCGCCCCAATTTCTAAATATCGGCATCGGCCAGAGAAAACCCCATATCGGTCGACCTCTAGTTCCAAGTGATTTCCTAGCAGAAAATAGAGGATTTTTACTTGTAAGCTACAAGTGTCAGAAAAGATTTTGTCTTTAAATGGTTAAACTGAGAACTTCTACACAAGGAGTTCAGTTCATTGATAAGAAGAAACATTGTATCTCTTTTCTCACACTTGGCAGGCTGCCCAGAGACACATTGCTCCACCTCCACAGGAAACTTCAGGGAACTTGCATTGACTTCTATGAAAGAAGTTATTTGCAAGTTGCGCTGAAGTTTTTTTAAATCTGCTTTTTTTTCAGCACTAATTAGCCGATGCCAATTAATTAAAAATTGGCAAAAATAGGCCAGCCGATATATCGGTCGACCTCTAGGGTAAACATTAAATTATATTGATTAGGGTTTGTCCCAATACCGATACTAGTATCGGGACCGATACCAAGCATTTGCGTGAGAACTTGTACTCACGCAAATGCTCCCGATGCTTCACCCGATACTTTTTTTTTTTGTGGCCGGAGAGGGCGGGAGGAGTCAGTGGCTGGGGAGGGCGGGGGAGGTCTGGCTGGAGAGGGCGGACAGAGTCTGTCGACAGAGCTAGTGCAGGCGGAGTTTGGCTGGAGAGGGGGCGGGCTGAGTCTCTGAAGGAAAGTGCGGGCGGAGTCTGGCTAGAGAGGGCGGGCACAGTCGATGGACGGAGTCCGCGGGCGGAGAGCGAGTCCCTCACCTGCAGTTGAACTTGGTAAGCTGGCAGGGGTGCAGGGCGCAGCCGCATCAGGATCGGTGACCGGTGCTGTCACATTCGGTCGCCATCAGCGGCTGAACGTCCCCACGCCCATCTTGGTACACCCTGCACTTGGCTGCAGTAAGCAGCAGCAGACATCTTGTTACACCCAGCCCGAGCTATATGGGCTGGGTGTAACAAGATGTCTGCTGCTGCTTACTTCAGCCGAGTGCAGGGTGTACCAAGATGGGCGTGGGGACGTTCAGCCGCTGACGGCGACCGAATGTGACAGCACCGGTAACCGATCCTGATGCGGCTGCGCCCTGCCAGTTTGTTTTTTTTTTTTTAAATCCTGTGTCATTTTTTTTCCCCCACAGCATTTCAGTGCCAGCCACCTATCAGTACCCACAAGTGCTACCAATCAGTGCCATCTACCAGTGCCACCTGATAGGTGGCACTGGTAGATGGCACTGGTAGGTGTCACTTATGGGCACTGATTGGTGACACTTGTGGGCACTGATAGATGGCACTGATTGCACAGATAGTGCAATCAGTGCCATCTATCAGTGCCCACAAGTGCCATCTATCAGTGCTATCAGTGCCCACAAGTGCCACCTATCAGTGCAAACAGTGCCCACAAGTGCCACCTATCAGTGCCCACAAGTGCTACCTATCAGTGCCCACAAGTGCTACCTATCAGTGCAATCAGTGCCATCTACCAGTGCCACCTATCAGGTGGCACTGGTAGATGGCACTGATAGGTGTCACTTATGGGCACTGATTGGTGACACTTGTGGGCACTGATAGATGGCACTGATTGCACAGATAGTGCAATCAGTGCCATCTATCAGTGCCCACAAGTGCCATCTATCAGTGCTATCAGTGCCCACAAGTGCCACCTATCAGTGCAAACAGTGCCCACAAGTGCCACCTATCAGTGCCCACAAGTGCCACCTTTCAGTGCCATCTATCAGGGCCCACAAGTGCCACCTATCAGTGCCACCTATCACTGCCCACAAGTGCCACCTGTCAGTGCCCATAAGAGCCACCCATCAGTGCCCATAAGTGCCACCTTTCAGTGCCATCTATCAGGGCCCACAAGTGCCACCTATCACTGCCCACAAGTGCCACCTGTCAGTGCCCATAAGAGCCACCCATCAGTGCCCACAAGTGCCACCTTTCAGTGCCATCTATCAGGGCCCACAAGTGCCACCTATCAGTGCCACCTATCACTGCCCACAAGTGCCACCTGTCAGTGCCCATAAGAGCCACCCATCAGTGCCCATAAGTGCCACCTTTCAGTGCCATCTATCAGTGCCCACAAGTGCCACCTATCAGTGCCACCTATCACTGCCCACAAGTGCCACCTATCAGTGCCATCAGTGCCCATAAGTGCCACCTATCAGTGCAATCAGTGCCATCTATCATTGCCAGCCACCTATTAGTGCCCATCAGCACCAGTCAGTGCCCATAAGTGCCACCTGTCAGTGCCACCTATCAGTCCCCATCTTTCAAACTGTCACATGACATTGAAAAAAAAGTATCGGTAATCGGTATCGGCGAGTACTTGGAAAAAAGTATCGGTACTTGTACTTGGTCTCAAAAAAGTGGTATCGGGACAACCCTAATATTGATCTAACATATACCGTATTTTTCGCTCCATAAGACGCACTTTTTATCCCCCAAAAAACGGGGGGAAATGTGTGTGCGTCTTATGGAGCGAATACTAATCAGGAGAGCCGCTGATAAGGGGATCGTTTCGACGGCAGAACGATGCCCTATGCATCACTCTGCCCCAGCTAAATCCTGTTTCTCTAATGCTTTCAGCTGCTACTGGGAGAGAAACAAAAGGGTATTGTTCTGTATTTAACCCCCACAGGATCGGCATTGATATGTAAATCGCGTGGGCATTGTTATGTTAATGAGGTCGGCCGCCGCGATTCATATGCTAATTACGCCCGCACCTCTGCATGCCGCCCACCTAGAAGGTGTGAACAGCATACAGGTGAATATAGGGGGCATGTAGAGGGGATCAAAGAGGGGGGTTTGAGGTGCAGAGTTGAATGGGAAGGAAGGGTTGGAGTGCAGATGTTAGAAGATGAGGGGTTTGGGGGACAGAGGTTAGCAGATGAGTTAGAGGGGCAGAGTTGTACGGAGAGGGAGATAAGAATGCAGAGATTAGTAGAGAGATGGGGGAGGGGGTTACTGTAAATACACCATTTACATTACTGGTCAGTGTAAATGTCTAAATATGCAAATACTCCTGTTGTATTGAGGTCATGTAAATGTCCCAGTTAAATTGGGGATCAGTGTAGGGTGCCCCCTTACATTAGTTGTTAGTGTAGAAATATTATTCTGTTACACTTTATTAAATATTTTAGTACACCATTTGGTCCAAGTTTTTTTTTTTTTATATTTTCCTCCTCTAAAATCTAGGTGCGTCTTATGGTCAGGCGCGTCTTATGGAGCGAAAAATACGGTACTTACCTGCACTTCCCTCCAGATCAGACCACCACACATCCAGCCATGCCCCTGGGTGCTAGGTAAGCATCCTAGCCACAGAAGGACCAGTGCTGCTCATCACTGAGCGTTAAAAGGATAAGTTCACCTTTCAGAACATGTTACATTCATATTTAAGGTGCAACATGTTCAGCAACCTCCCCCCCCCCCCTTCCCTGTGATAGTGGGCGGGGGGGATCCTCTCCCTGCATCCACCGTCATAGGCTGAAACCAACAGCAATATGTGAATGAGAAAACTACGAATCGACTGCAGCAGATGAACTTGAAGATTGAATGGGCAGCAAGCATGCTGATCAGCATGCTTGTAGTTCATTCAAACTCCCTCCAACTTGCAAGTTGACAGCCGATAAAGAGGTATGGACTGAAAGCTGGAGGCCCCGTTCACACCTATGTGAATTGGTTGCGGCTTACACCGCATCCAATTCGCATAACATTATAAAATACATTGATTCCAATGAGGCTGGTTCACATATGTGCGATGCATTCGCACTGTGCATTGCCGAAAAAACGTGTGCGTTCTCTAGGCATTGCGGTGCGGCTCAGGTGCGAATTCAGGCCCATTATGTTCTATGGGTACGCATCTGATTCGCACATGTGTTGCGTTCTGAACAGGGATCTTGAGGGGGAACTCCACGGCAAATTTTTCATAAAAAACCGGCATGGGTTCCCCTCCAGGAGCATACCAGGCCCTTAGGTCTGGTATGAACTTTAACGGGAACCCCTATGCCGCCGGCGTGGGGGTCCCCCCAAAGTCCATAGCAGACCCTTATCCGAGCACGCAACCTGGCAGGCCGCAGGAAAAGAGGGGGGGCGAGAGAGCGGCCCCCCCTCCCTCCTGAACCGTACCAGGCCGCATGCCCTCAACATGGGGGGTGGGTGCTTTGGGGCAGGGGGGCGCCCTGCGGGCCCCCCCACCCCAAAGCACTCTGCCCCCATGTTGATGAGGACAGGGCCTCTTCCAGACAACCCTGGTCATTGGTTGTCGGGGTATGCTGGCGGGTGGGGCTCATCGGAATCCAGGAACCCCTTTAATAAGGGGGCCCCCAGATCCCGGCCCCCCACCCTATGTGAATGTGTATGGGGTATATCGTACCCCTACCCATTCACCTGGTGGAAAAAATAATGGCAATAAAAACACTACACAGGTTTTCTAAGAAATTTATTAGTCAGCTCCGGGGGTCTTCTTCCGACTTCGAGGGGTCTCTTCCGACTTTGGGGGGTCTCCGGTGTCGTCTCTGCGCTCTCCGGTTCTTTCTTCCTTCTGCCGGGCCTCCGCTATCTTCTTCCAGCTCTTTTGCTAGCAAGGGCCCGGTCTTCTTTGTTGCCTTCTTCTCTCTTCTCTCCTGGAGATGTTGAGTCGTCGCCGTCTCAGGCTGTAATGCCGTGTGAGCGGAGCGTATTCACTTATATAGGCATGGGCGGTCACCTGGTGATGCCACCCAGTGACCCCGCCCCCACCCAGTGACCACGCCTATATAAGTGAATGCGCTCCGCTCACACGGCATTACAGACGGAGACAGCGACGAGTCAACATCTACAGGAGAGAAGTGGGAAGAAGGTGACAAAGAAGACCGGGCCCCCGCTAGCAAAAGAGCTGGAAGATGATAGCAGAGGCCCGGCAGAAGGAAGAAAGAACCGGAGAGTGAGAGAAGAACCGGAGGGTGCGGAGACGACACCGGAGACCCCCGAAGTCGGAAGAGACCCCCTTGAAGTTGGAAGAAGACCCCCGGAGCTAACTAATAAATTTACTTAAAAAACCTGTGTAGTGTTTTTATTGCCATTTTTTTTCCACCAGGTGAATGGGTAGGGGTACGATGTACCCCATACTCATTCACACAGGGTGAGGGGCCGGGATCTGGGGGCCCCCTTATTCCCTGGATTCCGATAAGCCCCCCTCCCGACTACCCCGACAACCAACGGGCAGGGTTGTCGGGAAGAGGCCCTGCCCCCACCCCCCATGTTGAGGGCATGCGGCCTGGTACGGTTCAGGAGGGAGGGAGGGGGGGGGACCGCTCTCTCGTCCCCCCCTCTTTTCCTGCGGCCTGCCAGGTTGCGTGCTCGGATAAGGGTCTGCTATGGACTTTGGGGGGACCCCCCACGCCGTTTTTTTCCGGCGTAGGGGTTCCCGTTTAAGTCCATACCAGACCTAAGGGCCTGATATGCTCCCTGAGGGGAACCCATGCCGGTTTATTTAAAATTTGGCGTGGAGTTCCCCCTCATGATAACAGCGGCGAGACTTCCCAGGTCGGCAAGTCCGCAGCTAAAAACGCAATGGAACCGCTGAACGACTGATTGCCAACTTGGCAAAGACTCCAAGCTCAAAAACGCAACGCATAGGTGTGAACCCAGCCGGAGAGAAAGATTGCAGGAACCTGAAATGGCACACCCTCATTTAAAACAAAGAGAATAATAAATAAAAATAAATATTAAAAAATAAAAAGTTAAATTTATTATTTTTTGTAAAAGGTGAACTAAAAGCAGAAGTTCAGCCAAAACCTATTTAACTTTAAAACAATCTATCTAGCCCTGTAAAGAAGAAATCGATGTACTTACCTATTCTGCAGCCGCTCCAGAATACTCAGCCAATTGAGGGCTCCTTCAGACCAGCCCATGCGCTGAGGCACGTGCGGGTTGGTGTCTGTTGTGCAGGATGGTGAGGGGCATTGTCCAAATGCAAGGCACGGTCTACATTTTTTTCTTACCTTAGGTCTCATTCACACAGGCATACTGATCCGTATGCCCGTGCATTGGGCCATGCAGAGGTGTCCATGCAGGATGCCTGTTGAAGAAAGGCGCCAGCTGCATGGACCTCCACACTCATCCTGGAGTACACATCCATACGCGTCCGTTGCAAGGATCAGGATGCAGACAACGTTCTGAGCCGTGCACCAGACCCACGCAGATGCACACTCTAAGACACGCGTGGAGATCCATGCAGCTGGTGCTTGAAACTGAATTCAAAACGGGCTGCCTGCACAGGACACCTGGGTAAAAAATATTAAAGTATCTCAAGGATGTCTTTTATAGAATATTGAAAGGTTAGACCCTCTGTCAAGCTTTATTGTGGCCTGTGCCCCAATTGGGATGGGCCACTGCTCTATTCGTACTGTTAATCACTGTTACCAAGAAAGAAAGTGAGGAGAAATACAAGATTTTACATTTTTAGAGGGACAACCATCTAGGAGTGGAATGGCCCTGAAGTCAAGGGAAATTTTTCCAATCCAACTCAAAAGAAATAAAATGATAGGGGTTTAACCCTTTTTTTACTCAAGAACAAACAAAACACTTTTTTTGCTACATACACACTTTAAAGTGGAACTCCAGGAATGTTTTTGTACACAGCACAAGTCAAATCTGTTATCGTAGGTCCAGATCGCTGCTGATTACTGTACAAATTCCAGTGTCTTTCATTCCAGACACTGTACACAGCCAGCAATCTTCCTCCAGCCCCGTGGCTGCGAGTTCCAGCTCTCTTACAGTGATAGTCTCCATCGGTCTACTCGTTCACTTTTTCCTTTCCTCTCCCTTTATCAATTCACAGAACACCTAGTATTCTGCAAACAGAATCCAATTTACAGAATATCTGATTTACCAAACCCCTTGTATTTTGTGAACAGAATACAAGACATTCTGTAAATAGACAAGGAGGGTAAGTGGCAGGATCCTTTCACTGTATAAGAACTAGAACGCTCAGCTGCAGTAGTATCTGCCATCACTGAAGCTAGGATTTGTACAGAGAGCCCAGGTTCACACTGGGCTGTGGGAGTGAAGCCGTGCGAGTTCAGATGAACTCGCACAATTTCACTCCCGCTTGTCAGTCCCGATTTCAGCCATGATTACAGAGACATCTGTGCGGGTTTCTGACACAGATGTCAATGTAAATCGTGGGCCGAAATCACAAAAAGTAGTACAGAAACGACTTTTTGAAATCGGTGCAGCGCCGCAGATGCGGCGTTGCACCGATTAGGACGGTGTCATTGCCCGGAATTTCCGCCGATTTGACATGTCAAAACGCAGCAGTGTGAACCAGGGCTAAATCAGCTGTGATCTAAACATAGGATAGTCATCATTAGAGGTAACACATCTGACTTTTGCTGTGGATTAATATGCCAGCCAGGCACCTTGCATTTTCAGAGGGACAGGTAAGTCATGGCAGATAGCAAAAATGTTGTATTTTTCTTATACAATGTTTCCTATAAAGGGGGCAGCACTGACCCTCCTGGCTGGCGTTTTCGGCATACAGAGGAAGGATGAGGCACCCACCCCTGACTTTTGTTAGGTACGTGTGTAGCAGACCCCAGATCATCAGGGATCCCCCCGATTTCAGGAGATCCGTGAGCAATTAAGCTAATGTCAATGGTGCATCCATAAAAGCAAGCACTAGCAGCAAGGCCTGGAGACCTGGGTGACAGGGGGGCCATTACCTGTAGGGGGGGGGGGCCATACCTGTATTACATCTTTAGTGGAAATGAACAGTAACAGACTTTATATCACACCCAACATGAAAATACTTACTGGAATCTGCTTGTTTACACTCTTGGTCACTTATTTTCAAGTTATAAGCTTTTCCGAGCCTTGCACCGAACTCTGGACTGCTGTCTGGCTGCACCCATCCCCCTGTGCTGTCCCTCTCACCATACAGACCTATATGTATATTCTACTGCTAACATGCAATGGCAGATACAGCGAGCAGAACATGCCCGGCACACCATTGAGGGCTGTCCCTTCTGTCATCAATTCATTCACAATTATCTTTGAAAACGAGCGCTGTTCTCCTCATCCCTTGATTGTTGTCACGTCCCCATTACTCTGCATCAGAACCGGAAGCAATGAGTGAAGATAGAGGCCTTTCAAGTGACCCCGCGCAGGTTAATGACGTCATCGAGCCTCTAGCGCTGTGTGCAACGTGGTACATAAAGTCTGCACAATGCAGAAATAGAATAGATGGCGGAGGAGGAGAGGGTTGGGTTTGGTTTGGTTGTCCTTAATGCTGAGCAGGACATTACATTCCACATAGCAGGAATAGATACATTTATCAGAAACATATTGAGTCCAATGTAATGCATAGATAGACGTTTGCGTTGCGTGTGAATAAAAGTCACCCAATCACCAGGGTTTCATATGAGCCTTGATGTAATTCCAAAATTCATTTTCAGGCTTTATAATAATACAGCTTCTATTAATCACTTGACCTCCGGAAGGACATTTTATTGCTATTTAGCTCTGCGCTACTTCAACTGGTAATTACGCTGTTATGCAATGCGGTTAGGGTTGCCACTTTTTCTTCAAGCCAAACACATTAGCGGCGCAAAGCAAAAATATATGTAGCACTTAGTTCCATTTAAGGGACCGGCTGGTTTTGTTTGGGTCTGCAGCAATTACCTCTCTGGAGTGGATCCATCTGCTCCGTCGTCTAGGGGAAAATCTCTCGAAATAAGGCCAATGTCCACACATGAGTAAAACCTAATCAGCAAGGCTTTATTCTTTTTCTCTTTTGCTTTAAATCAACTTGAAGAGAGTAGGAAGTTGAGAGAAATAGGGGAAGGTTCAGGCACGCAACACTTACAGCTCAGGGTCAATTCTTCTCGTCGCCACTCAAGCCTGAGTGGGTATTGCTCACCCGGATAGTCCCTGTGAGAGCAGTCCTAGCAGCCGGGATGGAGCACGGATCTCAGAGACAATGAATCCCCTCTAGGTAAGTCTCCAGGCCTCTCCCCGAGATAGCAGTACCGTCGCTAATCTCCGCCGGGACTGATCTTCCCCTGGACTCCTTTCCTAAAGATGGGCCCCCTACAAGCGGGCAGCCTGGGATCCTTCTCTGAAGTGTAGGCCCTCGTCAGCGGAGCTGGGCCTACATTGCAGCAGCGAGACCTCGGGCTAAAGATGCCTGAGGCCTAAACACACCAGCGCACCTCGTGCCATGTGGGCCATGAGGTACACTCACTGGACAAAAGGTTCCCCCTGTGCGCCTTGGGGTCCCCCTGGAATCGCCTCACACCTAATGGCATCTGCTCCTTTTGTACCCTCTCCCAGCATGCACAGTGGGTAGACCACGCCCACTGCACGGCTGCCAAAAGAGGACACTCAAGGTGCTGTGATAACCCCCCATAGCTCAATCCATGCCGGCGGTGACAGTGCCACCTACAGGCAAAGGAGAACACTACTGCCAGGCAGTATCACACCCAGAGCAGAACAATATTGAACATTTATTGGTCTGAGCCCAACTACCAGCTCAGACTGCCCCTAAATTTCCACATAGAGCCCCCAAATATTGGGGGGCAGGCGCTCTATCTATATATATATATATATTTATTTATTTTTTGTATACACTATAGCAGTGCTCTCCAAACTAAAGCCATTTGCTTGCCTTTATCCAGGTCTTGAGTCATTATTTCTGCCATTGACACCAACAATGGGGCACTATTCCTTCCGCTGCCATCAACGATTGGGCATCGTTTCTTCTAATGACAACAAAAATTTGCCACATTTCCTCCCATGGACACCAACTATTTCTCTCCCTACTACCAAAGATCGGGCACTGTTTACTCCCACTGGGCACAGCCCCCCCCCCTAAAGTCTGAAGGACAGTAAACTGGCCCTTTCTTTAGAATGTTTGGAGACCCCTGCACTACAGGATTGCAACAGACCTGGGACACCTTTGGGCGCTCCAAAGAGAATAGTAATGTGGTGCACATCGTGCCCCCCTCACCCTCCTATGGGGCCCTATTCTGAGCCACATTCCTGTCTGAATATTGTGTCCAGGCTTCAGGTGGACTGAAACCCAAACACATGATTCAAAACTCAAACTGTCCAGGTAAATCCCAGACAGGTGGCAACCCTAAACACTGTACACATACCTCCCAACTGAATGAGGAACACCTACTAATAAAAGTATGTAAGTATTGGACACACACCCTGCCACGCCTCCTTAAACCTAGGTTCAGACTAGTGCAATGCAGGAACCAGCAGGATTACATCGCCGGTTCACGCATCGCTCCTCTCCCGCTGGCAGTTCACACTGCCTTCTGCGAACCACAGCAGGTGTCAATACTTTGTTAATGACACCCCCAGATCGGTTCACAGATCGCAGTGCGAACTGTGAACTCGCACAGGAATAAAGTTGCATAGGTGAGAACACCCATGCGATCCGATTCTAGTGTGGGGAAAAACAAGTCCCTGCACCTTCTCCTGTGCGAATCCAATGCGAGTTCAGCCATATAACTGTATGGCTGAACTCACATTGGTCAAACATTGCATGTGATCGGCACCTGCGGTGTGGGTGCGAATCACATGCAATGTCAGAGATTGCACTAGTGTGAACCCAGGCTAAAGAAGTAAAAAAAAAAAAAAAAAAAAGATTGGTTAAACCCACAAGTGCTTTTATTCTTTTTTTATTTTTAAACCACTACTATTCCTTTATTCTGGCTTTTGAAATATACAAATTCAGCAATTTAGAAATTGGATGAAAGGTTTAGCACTGGGAAACACAATTTGAACGATAAATAGTGCATTTTATATACAACTACAGTGCCTTGAAAAAGTTTTCATAGCTCTTGAAATTTTCCACATTTTGTCATGTTACAACCAAAAACATAAATGTATTTTATTGGGATTTTATTTGAAAGACCAACACAAAGTGGCACATAATTGTGAAGTGGAAGGAAAATGATAAATGGTTTTCAAATTCTTTACAAATAAATATGTGAAAAGTGTGGCGTTCATTTGTATTCAGCCCCCCTGAGTCAATACTTTGTAGAACCACCTTTTGCTGCAATTACAGCTGCAAGTTTTTTTGTGGGGATTTCTTTTCCAGCTTTGCACATCTATAGAGGGATGTTTGTGCCCATTCTTCTTTGCAAAATATCTCAAGCTCAGCCAGATTGGATGGAGAGCGTCTGTAAACAGCAATTTTCAAGTCTTATCACAGATTCTCAATTGGATTTAGGTCTGGACTTTGACTGGGCCATTCTAACACATGAATATGCTTTGATCCAAACCATTCCATTGTAGCTCTGGCTGTATGTTTAGTGTCGTTGTCCTGCTGGAAGGTGAACCTCTGCCCCAGTCTCAAGTATTTTGCAGACTAACAGGTTTTCTTCTAAGATTGCCCTGTATTTGGCTCCATCCATCTTCCCATAAACTCTGACCAGCTTTCCTGTCCCTGCTGAAGAAAACCATTCCCACAACATGATTCTGCTGCCACCACCATGTTTCACAGTGGGGATGGTGTGTACAGGGTGATGTGCAGCATAAGTTGTCCGACACACAGTGTTTTTGCATTTAGACCAAAATGTTTAATTTTGGTCTCATCCGACCAGAACACCTTCTTCCACATGTTTGCTGTGTCCCTCACATGGCTTCTCGCAAATTGCAAATGTGATTTCTTATGGCTTTCTTTCAACAAAGGCTTTCTTCTTGCCACTCTTCCATACAGGCCAGATTTGTGGAGTGCACGACTAATAGTTGTCCTGTGGACAGATCCTCCCACCAGAGCTGTGGATCTCTGCAGCTCCTCCAGAGTTCCCATGGGCCTCTTGGCTGCTTCTCTGATTAATGCTCTCCTTGCCTGGCCTGTCAGTTTAGGTGGACTGCCATGTCTTGATAGGTTTTCAGTTGTGCCATATTCTTTCCATTTTCAGATTATGGATTGAACAGTGCTCCGTGAGATGTTCAAAGCTTGGGATATTTTTTTTTTTTTTAATAACCTAACTCTGCTTTAACCTTCTCCACAACCTTAAGCCCCATACACACGACCCAAAAATCGTACGAAAAATGCCGCATTCAAATCGATCGTTGGTACAGAGCTTTCGAGAGCCGATTAGGACAGTTCATCTGATACTATTCTATCGGACATGCACAGAATTTTTTTTCATACGATGCCAGATCGTACGATTTTTGTTTAATCGGTACAGCTGTCGTTCAAAAATGCAATACAAATGCATTACAACACATGACATCACTTCCAAACTTTTATTCTGTCGTACGAGGATTTTCGTGACTTTAGTAAACTCTTCAGATTCGATCTGAGATTAGCATGCAACAAAAAAAAAAACGGACAATCATTCGTCCGATAATCTCATCGTGTGTACCGGGCATTATCCCTGACCTGTCTGGTGTGTTCCTTGGCCTTCATGATGCTGTTTGTTCACTAAGGTTCTCTAACAAACCTCTGAGTTCCTAGAACAGCTGTATTTATACTGAGATTAAATTACACACAGATGGACTCTATTTACCAATTAGCCAATTAGGTGACTTCTGGCAACAATTGGTTGCACTAGATTTTAGTTAGGGGTATCAGAGTAATGGGGGCTGAATACAAAATGCACATCACACTTTTCACATATTTATTTGTAAAAAAAAAAAAAAACATTTATAATTTTCCTTCCACTTCACAATTATGTGCCACTTTGTGTTGGTCTATCACATCCAAATTAATTTTCATTTTTGATTGTAACATGGCAAAATGTGGAAAAGGGGTATGAATACTTTTTAAAGGCACTGTATATAGATCAATCCAAAATAAGGAAGAAAGAGGTGCCTGGCTACCACGCCAGGGCAAGCGCACACTCAGCACAGTAAATTGCTTATCTGCCAACAGCAAATACCTGAGTGGTTCAATGACAGTCCAAGTACAAGGCAGGCAAGGTTAAAAAAAAAATAAAAAAAAGTCAGGGTCAAATTCATAATCAAAAGGCAGGCAGAGTGGAGAGTAATTGATATCTGATCTGAGGTCGCCAACGAGGGAATCTAACCACAAGCATGAGACTGCAGGCTTGGCTGGCTTAAATCAGGTTTGGTCTCCACCTAGAGACTGGCCACATCAATCAACAGGTGGACAGACAGGTATAGCCATCATAGCCAAAACCAGGATGCTGGAATAAGACCAGCAGCTGTCAAAGAACAGGAGTGTTTACACACTCCTGACACTAACCATATGTAAAGTGTACTACTTTTACTAATAGATCTCTTAGTTTCACATCCCTGCATCTGATCTGACCATCCATTAGGGATGAGAAAGAGAGATTGTTCTCTCTGTGAAGAGCTCTGTGTTGATTGTACACAGCCGATCAGCAGGTCTCAACCATGAATCATTGGCTGGGACCTGTTGACAGGCTCCTGCTGTGTACAATCAAAGCGGGTGCTGGGGGGGGGGGGGGGGGGGCAAAACCAAGAAGCAGGCAGCTTCATACTGGTACATCGTTTTGCCTGTGAGGGCCGCTTGTTCACAGTTCATTGCAGGTGGGTGGCCCGCAAGTGGTTAAAAGATCACCAGGTGATCCTGCCTTGCAGGTCATTATTTAGGCACTCCCTGTTACACAGTGACAACATGCTGTTCCTGTGTCTCAACAGCCCTCCAGTCTTGTCACCCTGTCATATTTCCATTGGAGACTAAAGCCTCATACACATGGTATGATTGTTGGCCAACCGAGCGTCAGATTTTTGTCAAAAGGACGTGTGCCAGGATCTTGTCTTGCATACTAATGGTACACAATTGTCGCACCACAAACACGAACGTAGTGACGTACCACAAGGAATTTCAGCTCATGAGCACCACCCTTTGGGCCCCTTCTGCTAATTTCGTGTTTGGTGAGCAGTGATTCTGAGCATGCGTGTTTGTACTTGTGTGATGGACTTGTGTACTGACCATATGAAAATCAGACAACAGACCGTTGTCCACTGAAAATTTACTAGCCTATCATCCAACATTTGTTAGCCGAAAGTTGGACAATTGTCAAAAGGAGAATCAGATTTTAGGACAAGTCTGTCAACAGACAATCCCCTGCCAACAATCGTATCGTATGTACGAGGCTTTGACGCTGCCATGCTATTAGTGTGAGAATGTTCTGCAGACCCCACAGCTGTACTGCATCTCACAGGACTGTCCTGGGATCCACACTTCAGAGATCTGTTGTGGTTTGTTAAAGTGTATGTCACCCCCAACATTTCATATTCCTGATGTGTCTGTTGTATCATGTACTTGTATGGAAAAAAGTATCCTGTTTTGTTTTCTTTGTGTGAAATACCTGGTGTTTCTGCCCGTTCCTCTGCTTTCCAAACTGACCACACTAGGCATGTGAGCACATCAATCCCAGCATGGTCAGTTTTCTTCTTTGCATTCTATATACGGTGCAGGAAAAAAGTACTTGATCCCCTGCTGATTTTGTAGGTTTGCCCACTGACAAAGAAATTAACAGTCTATTATTTTAATGGTAGGTTTATATTAAGTGAGAGAAAGAATAACAAAAATATCCATAAAAACACATTCCAAAAAAGCTATAAATTAATTTGCATTTTATTGAGTGAAATAAGTATTCGACCCCTTCGTAAAGCATGCCAGTACTAGGAGGCAAAACCCTTGTTGGCAATCACAGAGGTCAGACGTTTCTTGGAGTTGGCCACCAGGTTTGCACACCTCTCTGGAGAGATTTTGTCCCACTCCTCTTTGCAGATCTTCGCCCAGTCATTAAGGTTTCAAGGTTGATGTTTGGCAACTCAAACCTTCAGCTACCTCCACAAATTTTCTATGGGATTAAGGTCCAGAGACTGGCTAGGCCACTCCATGACCTTAATGTACTTCTTTTTGAGCCACTCCTTTGTTGCCTTGGCCGTGTGTTTTGGGTCACTGTCATGTTGGAAGACCAATCCACGACCCATTTTCAATGCCCTATATAAAAAAATAAAAAAAAATAAAAACGGGGGGAGGCACCTCTCTAAGTGTAGTATTAAAACGGTAACACTTAAGATATAAGTGTGAGTCATGCCCATAATAAGCAAGTAGCCCTGGCAGTTCTACTGCATCCCACAGCCTCCTTGCACAATCCGGGTAGCTGGGAAAGGTTCTGGTGTGATGTTGTGCTGAATAGCTGTACATTCAGGAAAACCAATGCCCT
The DNA here is from genome assembly GCA_029206835.1 of Rana muscosa. Taxonomy (NCBI): domain Eukaryota; kingdom Metazoa; phylum Chordata; class Amphibia; order Anura; family Ranidae; genus Rana; species Rana muscosa. The sequence continues at coordinate 259,367,360 of CM055119.1, read as the reverse complement.
GGCTGAGGGAAGGAGGTTCTCACCCAAGATTTGACAGTACATGGCCCCGTCCATCTTCCCTTTCATGCAGTGAAATTGTCCTGTCCACATAGCAGAATGTTGGGGATGGTGTTCTTGGGGTCATAGGCAGCATTCCTGGTCTCATCTGACGACAACACCCAGTTCTCCTCTAAATCATTCAGATGTTCATTAAAAAACTTCAGACTGGCCAGTAAAATTGTGCGAGTTCAGCTGAACGCGCACGGCTTCACTCTCGCAGCCCAGTGTGAACCTGGGCTAAGAGTGCACTTAATCTCAGCTCGTTACCTGTATAGAAGACACCTGGGAGCCAGAAATATTACTGATTGATTAAATACTTATTTCACTGGGTTCACACTATACGACACGACTTTCATCCTACTTTGCTCTGCGACATCTGTCCGACATTGGTCCGACATTGGTCCGACATTCATGAACAGGATACTACTTTGATCCGACATTGTGCTAGTCTGACTTGTCCTTTGACCAATCAAAACAATCCCAGGGTGAGATAAATTCCTTTTACTGCTGCTGTAATCACAATGTCGGATGCCAAAGTCGTATGGTTAGGACAAGGATCCGACTTTGATCCGACTTCAATGATAGTCAATGGGCTGAAGTAGGATCAAAGTCGGACAGAAGTAGTACAGGGAGAATTTTTAATGTCGGACCGACATGTGTCGGACCAGTTAAGACGGCTCTCATAGGGAAACATTGATTTTCACACGTCATGCGACATGAGCTCCTAATGTCGGAGCGTTTGTCGCCCCAGTGTGAACCAGCACTTAAAATGCAAATCAATTTAGAACTTTTTTGAAATGCGTTTTTCTGGATTTTTTGTTATGCTGTCTCACTGTTAAAACAAAACCTACCATTTATAGACTGATCCATTTCTTTGTCAGTGGGCAAACGTAAAAAAAAAATACCAGCGTTACTAGTACAAAAAAAAAAAAGTCATAAATATATTCCATAGTTTGTAGACGCTATAAGGTTTGCGTAAACCAATCAATATATACACTTATTGGGGATTTTTTTGTTACCAAAAACATGTAACAGAATGAATACATATTGGGCTAAATTTAAAAAAAAGATTGATTATTTTTACATTTATTGGATAAGTTTTATAGCAGAACGTAAAAATTTTTTTTTTTCAAAATTGTCAGCTTTTTTTGTTTATAGTGGCAAAAAGAAAACGCAGTGATATTTTGGAACGACCATGCAATTGTCGTTTAACGTAGTGCTCTGAGGTCAAGTGGTTACATTGTGAGTTCACCTGTACAGAAAAAATTCAAAAAAGGTGAACACCGTACATCCCCGCTGTACATCTGTGGGGGCGTCATCAATGCTAGCTGCTTACACCTGAAGGAGGCAGCCAGCTGAAGAGGACAAAGATGGCAGCCGGGACCCGCTGTGTGGCAGCCAAACAGCAGATTGTAGTGTGACAATGGTGGATTTGCTGTGGGGATATGTATGTGGTTTGAAGCATTACTTTTAAAGTGGCATTTTATAAGTGAAAAAGGCTGGGGGCCCTCTTTCTTGTCCTCCTGTCTTTAGTACTGGATGTTTGAGTGGTGGGGGGAGTGAAGGGAAGAAATGAAATGGTAGAAGTAAAGTGCATATATAGTTATCTTTTTTTTTTTTTTTGTAGCAACATTTAACAGTGGCTCCAATTCTTCCCTACTTTATCCAAAACTTTGGCCATCAATACATATTGGAGCAGATTTACTAAAACTGTAGAGTGCAAAATCTGGTGCCGCTGTATATGGTAGCCACTTGGCTTCTAACTTCAGATTGTTCAATTGCACTTTAACAAAATGGCCTGAAAGCCGATTGGTTTCTTTGCAGAGCTGCAACAAATTTTGCACTGTCCAGTTTTAGTAAATCAACCCCTTTATATTCCTCCACCTAGGTAAAACACAGGTTAGCTATAAAAACGCATGTGTGTATTACGATAACACATTTATGTAAAAGAAACAATGCAACCTGATTGATCCACAGGGTTCAATTTGAACGCTTGCAGGAACTTCTACACCATTAGCAGTATTTTAGGCCAAGCTGTATCAAAACTGGAATTTGATTACCATCAATGAATTGTTCTTGAATATGATGTACACAAATAAAAAAATCACACACAAAATCATTTTATAGTTTTATTTCTTATTTTATCAAAACATTTCCAATTAAATGAGCTATGGCTCCATTGCCCCCCAAACAAAGAGTTTCATAGAAAATCTTTACCACATGATATTAACTTTCCTCCAATCTTACACTCATCATCAGACTGAAAGGGGGGGGAGGGGATGCAGAGGAATTCTCCCCAGTCATACCTAGGTTTAAAGGATCACATTATTGGGCTGTATCTTGTCAGATACAAGTTGAGGAAAGAGGGACGTGATTTTGGGGTTGCTGTCCAGATTAATGCCAAGGTCTAGTGAATCAATTTTCAGCTTAAAATCATTTGCACATAAATGGCTGCAGCCCTGAGTTTGTCATCTACAGGTTTGTTAGACCGCTCTTGGAAGTTTGGTCATCCATTTCTCTCCTATGTTATTGAGAGATGTGAAACTGGATGACAGGGGAAGGGGGTGGGTATGGTGGACAGGAATGATTGAAAGGGGCCAACAACAGATTGCATTTATGTTTCAGAGAAGAGGTAATCCCGTGTCTTGTAGATACTTGGGACAGGTACAGTGCATTAAACAATCTATGTACACTTAAGTGCAGTTGGGCAATACCCAGGAAAAAAACCAAAAAAAACAGACAATCATCAACACACTCACACAGACACACAGACACACACACACTCACACTCACTCAGCACATTCTACACATCCTCTGGTGTCTAGTCTAACATTTGGTCCATGAATGATGTCCACCCACCACCCCCCCCTTTACACCTGGGGAGAAAATGTCTTTGCTTCCCCCTCCCCTTCAAGATTCTGTGTATTAGTGATGTTATCGTAGGGACATTGTGAAGTCTGATGAAATATTCACTCCAGGTTTTCTTACAGTAAGTACAGAGGTTTGAGAATCATATTCAAACTCCAGCTGCGTTTCTGTTCCATCTGCAGAAAATAAGTCCGTGTTAATTCAAGTTCAACCCAGATCATTTTTTGAAGTCAACTGCAAGGCATTCATGTAAATTTTAAAAATAAATAACGCATGTTGTACTTAAGAAAAAAAATAGCAACTAAAACGGGGTATTAATAATTCAGTTATGGTTTTATTGAAAAAATAGTTACATGTACTGTATTATCACACAGATTTTCCTCCTAAACATCACTACCTTCTGGCTGCCAACTTTGGGGCCGATTTACTAAAACAGGAGTGCGCAAAATCTGCTGCAGCTCTGCATGGAAACCAACCAGCTTTAATGGTATGTTATAGAATACCTGTTTTTTTTTTTTCTTCTATGTAATTGACGCCTTCTATTCCTCTTTTCACTTTTGAACTGTTGGAAATCTAATTTTTTTTGTCTTTTAAATCAAAAGAAACCAATCAGCTTTCAGTTTTTTTGTTAAAGGATAAGTTCACCTTTCAGAACATGTTACAAACAAACCGGCCCCCGCTCCCCAGCGCCGTGGTAGTTCATTGAACACTAGAAAACCTTCTCATTACTAAGAATTCATAGTTCATTCCATTTTCCTGTCAGATTGTATCTGCAACAGGTACACAGATACACTGACAAGTCTGCACAAGACCTGCAATGCTTAAGAGGCTCCCAGCCAGGAAAAAAAAATATATAAATGCATATGTTTTTTATCAGAAAAATAAAAAAAGTGCATTTATTTATTTATTAAAAAAAGGTGAACTTATCCTTTAATTGAACAAGCTGAAATTAGAAGCTGATTGGCAACAGATTTTGCACTCTCCAGTTTTAGTAAATCAACCCCAATGAGTGAGTCTAGAGCAGAAAAGGAGCCATTCCAAGTGGCAATGAGAACATTCATGCAATAAAATAGTACTGATCTAACAAGATTATAGACATGTTTGATAGCTAAAATGTTTGCAGACACTGAAAAATTATTCCATATCTTGTATTATTTTTGGGAAATTAACAGATGCAAAAATTACTCCACATTAAAAAGGACAAGTTCACCTTCACAAAAAAAATAAAAAGCACTTTTGCAGGTACAGCGAGGGAAAAAAGTATTTGATCCCCTGCTGATTTTGTACGTTTGCCCACTGACAAAGAAATTACCAGTCTGTAATTTTAATGGCAGGTTTATTTTAACAGTGAGACAGAACAAAAATATCCAGAAAAACGCATTTCAAAAATGTTATAAAATTGATTTGCATTTTAATGAGTGAAATAAGTATTTGACCCCTTCGCAAAACATGACTTGGTGGCAAAACCCTTGTTGGCAATCAGAGGCGAGACGTTTCTTGTAGTTGGTCACCAGGTTTGCACACATCTCAGGAGGGATTTTGTCCCACTCTTTGCAGATCCTCTCCAAGTCTTTAGGTTTTGTGGCTGACATTTGGCAACTCGAACCTTCAGCTCCCTCCACATATTTTCTATGGGATGAAGGTCTGAAGAAGACTGGCTAGGCCACGCCAAGACCCTAATGTGCTTCTTTTTGAGCCATTACTTAGTTGCCTTGGCCATGTGTTTTGGGGTCCTCGTCATGCTGGAATACCAATCCATGAACCATTTTCAATGCCCTGGCTGAGGGAAGGAGGTACTCACCCAAGATTTGATGGTACATGGCCCAAACTATCGTCCCTTTGACGCAGTGAAGTTGTCGTGTCCCCCTTTCAGAAAAACGCCCCTAAAGCATAACGTTTCCACCTCCATGTTAGACGGTGGGGATGGTGTTCTTGGGTCATAGGCAGTATTCCTCCTCCTCCAAACACAGCGAGTGGAGTTGATGCCAAAAAGCTCAATTTTGGTCTTATCGGACCACAACACTTTCACCCAGTTCTCCTCCGAATCATTCAGATGTTCATTAGTAAACTTCAGATGGACCTGTACATGTGCTTTGAGCAGGGAGACCCTGCAGGATTTCAGTCCTTCACAGCATAGGGTATTACCAATTGTTTTCTTGGTGACTATGGTCCAAGCTGCCTTGAAATCATCGACAAGATTCTCCCGTGTAGTTCTGGTCCGATTCCCCACCGTTCTCATGATCATTGAAGCTCCACGAGGTGAGATCTTTCATGGAGCCCCAAACCAAAAGAGATTGACAGTTTTGGGGTTTCTTTCATTTGCAAATAATTGCACCAACTGTAGTCGCCCTCTCACCAAGCTGCTTGTAGCCCATTCCAGCCTTGTGTAGGTCTACAATCTTGTCCCCACCATCCTTGGACAGCTCTTTAGTCTTGGCCATGGTGGAGAGACTGAAATCTTGATTTCGTCGGTGGACAGGTATCTTTTATACAGGCAACAAGCGGAGATTAGGAGCACTGCCTTTAAGAGAGAGTGCTCCTAATCTCAGCTCGTTACCTGTATAGAAGACACCTGGGAGCCAAAAATATTGCCGATTGATGGGGGGGGGGGGGGGGGAGAGGCGGGGGATCAAATACTTCACTCATTAAAATGAAAATCAATTTATATATTTTTTAAATGCGTTTTTCTGGATATTTTTGTTAGTTACTCTGTCTCACTGTTAAAATAAACCTACCATTAAAATTAGACTGATCAGAGACGGAGGATTTCCGGATCTCCGCACAATTCAGCGATTTTCCCCGGAAGTGGGAGCAAATACCTGGATTTGACAGGTATCTGCTCCGCCCTAAAAAGGTGCCAAATGTGACAATGGTAGGGGAGGGGGAGGAATCCGAACAGCGGAATTTACATCTCTGGGTGGAACTTTGCTATAACAACCAGGCCATTTTTTGCGATACGGCACTGTGTCGCTTTAACCGACAAATGTGTGGTCGTGCGACGTTGTACCCAAACAAAATTTATGTTTTTTTACCCCCACAAACAGAGCAAATTTGATCACCCTCTGTGGTTTTTAGTTTTTTCGCCCGCTTAATGCCCTCTTCTCAAAAAAATAAAATAAAAAGGAAGGATTTTTGTACTCACCCTAAAATCCTTCTCTCTGAAGTCCATGGACGGACACAGCTCCTTTAGTCTTGACAAGTGGGTTATGTTCCGTCTATTAGGAGAGGACTAGGCAGACATGTTAGATATACAAAAACATGCAATTATACCAAAGCTGACCAGCCCCGCCCAGGGGGCGGTCCCTCTGGGCATAACACCTCACCCTGCACTCAGCAGCTCAGTTCCAAAAAGCAGTACAAACTCAAACAGAAGGGGTGGGTGCTGTGTCCATCCATGGACTACAGAGAAAAGGATTTTACGGTGAGTACAAAAATCCTATTTTCTCTTTTGTCCATGGACGGACACAGCTCCTTTAGTCTTGGACAAGTGGGACGTCCCCAAGCAGTGTCAAAAAACTGAGGGGTGGGAACAGCAAGCAAACAAACTTCACCCCAAACAAACAGAGCTCCTCAACGGAGGAGTTGCAACCTTAAACAGCCGCCTGCAAAACCTTGTGGCCGAAGCGGATGCATGCACGTCAACCTCGTAAAATTTAGTGAAGGTGTGAACGGACGACCAGGTCGTCGCCTTACACACCTGTGACACAGAGGCTTGATGTCGAAAAGCCCAGGAGGCACCAATCGCCCTGGTCGAATGCGCCGTGACAGGAAAGGGAGGCGCCCGCCCCTTTTAGGGCATAAGCCTGAATCACAATCTGTCTGATCCACCGAGAAATGGTGGCCGAAGAGACCGCCAGGCCTTTCTTTGGACCAGTCAGTCACTGACACAAACAGTGAGTCTGACCTCCGAAACGGAGCCGTAGCAGACAGATACACCCGCAGAGCATGTACCACGTCTAAGGAATGTAACGCAACCTTTTTGGGATGCAACGGCCGAGGACACAAGGATGGAAGTACAATGTCCTCATTCAGATGAAAAGCCGAAACCACCTTCGGAAGAAACGAAGGCTGCGGGCGTAGCACCGCTTTATCCTTATGGAGGATCAAGTAGGGGGACTTGCAAGACAAGGCCGCCAACTCAGAAACCCTCCCGACAGATATAATGGGCACCAGAAAGGCAACTTTCTGAGAGAGTGTCAAAGAGGAATCTCTCTGATGTTCTCAAAGGGAGGTTTCTGAAGTACCGTCCGCACCAGATTCAAATCCCACAGAGGTAGTTGGTGGTCGAACCGGAGGAGCCACATGTCGGTCCCCTTGCACAAACGTACTCACCAGTGAATGAGCCGCCAGGGGTCATTGAAAGAAAAACAGCCAAGGCTGAAAACTGCCCCTTAATGGTGCTTAAGGCAAGTTTCTGATCCACTCCACGCTGTAGAAACAGCAGGATCCTGGAAACCGAATATGTCCGTGGACGCCACTCCATCTCCTCACACAGAGATGTATGCCTTCCACGTGCGATGGTAGATCTTCCGAGAAGATGACTTCTGTGCCCTCAGCATAGTAGAAATTACTGAATCTGACAGGCCTCGGTCCCTTAGTACCTGGCTTTCAATAGCCATGCCGTTAAAGGCAGCGACTGTAAAGCATGATCAAGTATGGGACCTTGTGACAGAAGGTCCTCCCGCATCGGCAGTCACCAAGGGGCATCCGCCACCAGGCGCACCAGGTCGGCGTACCAGGGACGCAGAGGCCAATCTGGGGCAATTAGGATTACCGGAATCCCCTCGGTCTCCACTCTGCGGAGAAGACGAGGAAGAAGTTTCAGTGGGGGGGAAAAGCATAGATCAGCCGATACTGTCCCCACGGGGCCACAAATGCGTCTGTTGCGTCCACCCAGGGATCTTTTGACATGGCCACAAACCTCAATACCTTCCGATTGAGTCGAGAAGCCAGGAGACCCACGTCTGGCGTGCCCCATTTTAGGCAAAGGAGTTGAAAACACGTCTGGGTGTAGCGACTATTCTCCTTGGTCCAGCATCCGGCGACTTGGGTAGTCTGCCTGCCAGTTTTCTACGCCCGGAATGTATACGGCCGATAGAGCCGGAACGCTCCTTTCTGCCCACCGCAGGATGTGAGCGACCTCCAATGCTGCAGCCGAGCTCCTTGTTCCTCCTTGATGGTCAACATACGCCACCGCCGTGGCGTTGTCCGACTGGATCCTGACTGGATGCCCCTGTAGCCTCTGACCATGTGGAGAGGCACTGCCTGATCGCCCGAAGTTCCAGTACATTGATCGGCAAGCGGGATTCTTCCTATGTCCAGCGACCTTGTGTCGACTGGACCCCCCAAACGCCCCCCCCCCCAACCGGTCAGGCTGGTGTCCGTCGTGATCACCGTCCAGTGAAAGGGAAGAATCGACTTTCCAGACTGAAGGGCCGGAGATGTCAGCCACCAGACCAGGGAAGTCCTGACTAGTTGGCTCACCCGGATTTGACAATCCAGGGACAACGGAGACTTGTCCCACTTGGAAAGTATCTCCTTCTGCAAGACTCGAGTGTGGAATTGAGCATACGGTACCGCCTCAAAAAGGAGGCCACCATGAGACCCAGGACTCGCATTCAAAAGCGCAGGGACGACCACCTGCGGAATGCCAAAAGCTTCACTGCCACCTGAAGGGCCTGCAATTTTTCTAACGGGAGAAAAACCTTTGCCTCCGAGGAGTCCAGGATCAAGCCCAGGTATTCCAGGCGTGGAGTCGGCACCAACACCGACTTCTGGAGGTTCCAGTACCCAACCAAATTCTTGAAGGGTCTGACTGGCAATCGCTACATCCTCCTCTAATTCTGAGTCTGAAGCAGCTCTCAGAAGGTCGTCCAGGTAGCCCACGATAGCGATACCTCGCTGTCTCAGCAAGGCCAGAATCGGGTGAGCACCTTGGTGAAAACCCTTGGTGCCGATGCCAGGCCAAAAAGGGAGAGCCACAAATTGGTAGTGATCGTCCCTGACTGCAAAACACAGAAATCTCTGATGCCTGATGGGGACATGCAAGTATGCTTTAAGATATAGGCACCTGGTGTGATCCATAACAGTATTATGCTATTGTTGTTTGTTTTTTCTGTCTAATCCACTACTATGCCATGAAATTTATGCCACTATATGAAGCCCGTGGGATCTAGTAATCGATCATATCTGTGTCGTGAGAGTCATCATCATCCACAGAGGATTTCGTTATCTCCCACTGGGATAAAGGCCCTGGCTGGGTATAAGCCATCTGTGTTAAAAGGCTTTTGATCTGGTAAGCATTCATTGCACCTGTCAGCTGGCATTGTTTGAGATTCAAGTTTCTGTGGAAGGAATATATGGACTTTCGTTGAGATTTTGAATTGATATCTACAAATTGGACTTTTTTAGCGCAAAGTTTTACTCTCTACTTTTACTTGTGTTAATCCCACTTATTTTTGCTGCTTTTTGGACTGGTCCATCCTCTTTTCTTCAAGCGCAGTTTTTTACCCTTTAAGCATGCGTCCTTGATGTCCAAGGACGCTAGAAAATCCCCCGGATGGAGTGCAGCGACCACAGAGCGAACTGATTCCATCCTGAACCTTCGCACCTTTACTAAGGTGTTGAGGGCCTTGAGATCCAGGATTGGACGGACCCCATCCTTCTTTTGGACTACAAAACAGATTGGAGTAAAATCCCTGAAACCTTTCTGGCAGCGGCACAAGTACTATCACCCCGCGCTTCAGCAGGTCCTGCACTGCCCCAAACAGGGCGTTCCAACGAGCTGGAGGAAGATGAAGGTTTGAGGGAAAAAAAATCTGTTTGGTGGACAAGAAAGAAATTCTATCTTGTACCCTGATGTACCACTTTGCAAACCCACTGGTCGGAAAGCAGGGAGGTCCACCGAGCTGCAAACTCGCGAAGGCGACTCCCCACCCGAGAGTCGGGCGGGGGAAAATCTTCATGCAGATTTGTTTGCGGGCTTGTTTGGCTTGCAAACCCAGGGATGCCTTTGTCCCTCAGCTGGCCCCTTGTCGGCCTGGGAACGCTTACATGCGGGCCCGGACTGACAAAAAAAAAAAAAAAAAACGCTTCTGAGCGGAAAAGGAGGGCCCAGGCCTGCGGCATGGCTCCTTACCTTTTCTGGATTGTGGAAGCAGCCTGCTCTTACCCCCAGTGACATCCTTAATAAGGTCATGCAGCGAGGCTCCAAATAGCCTTTTACCCCGGAAAGGCAAAATCAGCCAGAGCCTTCTTGGAAGTCTGGTCCGTGGACCAGCATTTTAGCCAAATCAGGCGACGCAGATACTGAGGCTCTAGAAAGCAGGGGAGCTGTGTCCAGGGCTGCATCGCAGACATATTTGAGGCCATGCACCAACTGGTCAGCCATTTCTACGCAGATCGGGGAAACCTGTTGTCTTTCCAACTCCTGGTGCAAAATTTTAGCCCATTCTGTAAGTGTCTGACACCAGAGCCACAGCCAAAACTGTCTGTAATGCAGATCCCAGCAAGGTAAACATGGACCAGGCCACCGCCTCGGACCTCCTATCCGCAGGGTCCTTAAATGCAGGGGTCCCCTCAACCGGAATAGCGGTTACTTTGTTTAACCGTGATACCGGGGGGTCCACAACCGGGGGAGAGGCCCATTTTTTCAGAAGGCTCCCCTCAAAAGGGTAACGGACCGCCATGCGTTTTGGGACCAAAAAAGGTCCTCTGCGGTCGTTCCCATTCCTTGTCTATAAACTTATCAAAAATAAGTTACATAAGGAAACACTTTAGTAGTGCGGGTCGGCTTGTGGGACCCAAAAGGGACCGACACCTCAGCAGATGTCCCAGCCACATCCTCCAGTTTGAGGGTTTCCCGCACTGCGGTGAGAAGTGCTCCAACAAGCGCCTTGTCCTGCGCTGACCCGGACACGGAGTCTTTTTCACTGTCCGCATGGTCCTGGTCTGCATACTCTGACCCTTCAGAACAGGGGTCCTGTTTCACAGCCAAGCCCGAGTCTGAGCTTTCCCCAGAAGATGGAGGGAGGGGCCTTTTTTTACCCCCCTTGCGCCCGCACACCGCTTCCACCCTGGCAACAAATAATTCCAGGACCGCCGACAAAGCATCGGGTTAAGCATTCCAAAGGGTTAAGCATTCCCTAGGGAGGTGCTGTCAGTGGGACGGACTGACGGAGTAGAGAGATCGCTGTTCATGATCACTAGGAACAGCTGATCTCTCTCTCCTCCCGTCAGAACGGGGATCTGCCTTGTTTAAATAGGCAATGCCTGTTCTGCCTCTTTACCGCGATCGCCGGACCCGTTGGCGAGCCACCAGCTATCCAATGCACAGACCGACATACAGGTATGTTAGTTCACACAGCCAGGCCGCCCTGCTACAATACATGTGCAGTGGGTGGTCCGGAAGTGGTTAAAGTGACCTATAAACTAAACAACTCAACTGATGCGGCACAGACTGGCACCTGGCAGATGGGCACCTCTCATGGGTGCTGCACTGATAATCAATGTGCTGATCATCTGCGCAGACCCCCCCCCTCTGACAGGGAGAGCCGCTGATCGGCTCTCACCGTCAGCGCAATTTACCGGCACTTTCTTGTTCACGCTGTGATGGGTCACAGCTGATCACGTGGTTAGGAGCCTCCGCCAGAGGCTCCTTACTACGGTTGGAGATGCGGTATGTCAGAGTGACACACAGCACCAACGATAGCCCGCGCCGGCATGCTATCCTGCTAGACATCATATTTGATGCCCAATCAGGATAACAAAACCGACGCCTGGCCGTCATTCTGCTATAGGTCGGGAAGTGGTTAAAGTGCCTCTGATTAACCCCAAATAAACTTCAGCTGTTCTAGTAGCTATTTCCTGACATTTTCTTAGTCGCATCCTACAGCAAAAGCCATGATCCGCAGAGAGCTTCCAAAGCATCAGAGGGATCTCATTGTTAAAAAGGTATCAGTCAGGAGAAAGGTACAAAAGAATTTCCAAGGCATTAGATATACCATGGAACACAGTGAAGACAACCATCATCAAGTGGAGAGAATATGGCACAACAGTGACATTACCAAGGACTGGACATCCCTCCAAAATTGATGAAAAGACAAGAGAAAAAAAAATACCTAGTCAGGGAGGCTGCCAAGAGGCCTACAGTAACATTAACCACTTCCATACTGGGCCTTTTCACCCCCTTTCTGCCCAGGACAATTTTCAGCACCGTCACACTTTGAATGAGAATTGTGCGGTCATGCGACGTACCCAAATTAATTTTGATAAAAAAAAAATTCCCCCCACAAATAGAGCTTTCTTTTGGTGGTATTTGATCACCTCTGCGGTTTTTATTTTTTGCGCTATAAACAAAAACAGAGCAACAATTTTGAAAAAAATTAAATCAATCAATATTTATTACTTTTTGCTATAATAAATATCCCAATTTTTTTCCTCAGTTTTAGGCCGATATGTATTCTTCTACATATTTTTGGTAAAAAATAAATAAATAAGCGTATATTGATTGGATTGCGCAAAAGTTATAGCGTCTACAAGATTGGGGATAGAATTATGGCATTTTTATTATTTTTTTTACAAGTAATGGCGGCGATCTGCGATTTTTGTCAGGACTGCAATATTGCGGTGGACAGAGCGGACACTTGACACCATTTTGGGACCATTCACATTTATACAGCGAACAGTGCTATAAATATGCACTGATTACTGTATAAATGTGACTGGCAGGGAAGGGGTTAACACTAGGGGGTGATCAAGGGGTTAAATGCGTTCGCTAGGGAGTGATTCCAACTGTGGGGGGAGGAGACTGACAGGGGGAGGTGACCGATCGGTGTCCCCATGTACAAGGGACACACCATTGGTCGTCTCTCCCTGACAGGACGTGGATCTCTGTGTTTACACACAGAGATCCACGTCCCTGCTCTGACGAGCAATCGCAGGTACCCGGCGGACATCGCGGACGCAGAGACGCGCATCGGATCCCCAGTGATGCGGCGAGTGCGCTCTCCACACTGCAGGGAATCCCAGGACGTCATTTGACGCCCGCCCGGAGGGAGGAAGGGTTCCTGCGGACGTCATGACTATACGCCGGGCGGGAAGTGGTTAAAGGAGCTGCAGAAATATCTGGCAAGTACTGGCTGTGTGGTATATGTGACAACAATCTCCTGTATTCTTCATATGTCTGGGCTATAGGGTAGAGTGGCAAGATGGAAGCCTTTTCTTACGAAGAAAAACCAAGCTGTCTAAATTTTGCACAAACACATCTAAAGTCTCCCAAAAACATGTGTGAAAATGTTTTATGGTCTGATGAAACCAAGGTTGAACTTTTTGGCCATAATTTCAAAAAGATAGGCTTGGTGCAAAAACACTACACATACCAAAAGAACATTATACCCATCGTGAAGCATGGTGGTGGCAGCATCATGCTTCGGGGCTGTTCCTTCAGCTGGAACAGGTGCCTTAGTCAAGGTAGAGGGAATTATGAACAGGTCCAAATACCAGTCAATATTAGCACAAAACCTTCAGGCTTCTGCTAGGAAGCTTATCATGAAGAGGAAATCTGACAGATTTGGAGTGTTTTTGCAAAGAGTTGGCAAATATTGTTTTTACTTCCCTCCACCAAAAAGATTTCAGTTTGCTGTTCAACTGAGTTGTACACTTTATAGGTCATATTAAAAAGGTGGAAAAAGTTCTTTAATTATTTAATCTTGGTCTTGTTTTTTTTACAGCACAGAAACCTGACATATTAACAGGGGTGTGTAGACTTTATATCCACTGTATGTTGTGTCCAGGATGTGGGCTTTAAACTTTCGCTGCCAGGCCCTGCGCACCACTTTTAAAACTCAGGTGGCTAGACCATTTTTGCAATTTTTCCATTTTTCACTTACAGCTTTCAGAGTTGGTAAAAAAACAAACAAAAAAAAAACATACATTTTCTGAAAGCACGTGAGAAGGAGGAGGAGGAGGAGGAGGAGGAGGAGGAGCTACGGATTTTTAAGGCCTCGCAATGTTTGGGCAAATGTTTATCAAAGCAATATTTTTGCTAAAAATAAGCACATTTAACAAAATTTCTGCTAAATTCCTACCAAATATAAAAAGCTTAACCTGTATCGAGGTAATAAATATTTGTACATTTTAATGGCCCCTTTATGAAATGCTGAAAATCAAATGTATGCAAAACTGTAAATAAGCAAATTGCTCTAAAAATTTTAGGTTTTCCATTTTTACTCACAGCTTTCAGAGTTTGCCATAGTAGTTTTGCTCTTTTATAGCAAAAAGGAGGAATAATGATGATAGGCCCATATGGCATACAGACCTGGCCAGCTGGAAGCAGTGCTTTATGCCAAAACGGACCTGGCCAGCTGGGAGCAGTGCTTTATGCCATACGGACCTGGCCAGCTGGGAGCAGTGCTTTATGCCATACGGACCTGGCCAGCTGGGAGCAGTGCTTTATGCCATACGGACCTGGCCAGCTGGGAGCAGTGCTTTATGCCATACGGACCTGGCCAGCTGGGAGCAGTGCTTTATGCCATACGGACCTGGCACTGCACATGTTCTTGCGTTTGTGCTTGAAGCTCGCTTGGGCGCTCCCAACACAGAGACCGGGCTGTTGGCGACAGCCTTGAGTCTTTAATGATCAGGACCCAGGGGGAACAGATCCCGATCACATGATTGCTGTGATTATTCAATCTGTAGCTCGCCCCTATGTTTTTCCTCTAATGAGAACACCACACTTCCCTCTAGCCAGGAGGGGGAAGATACATTGTACATTTTCCTACTGGCTAGCAGACATGTCTGCAAAAAAAAAAGTTACCTAGGTCAGGGCTTGATCTGAGAGGGAGTTAGGCCCTTTTCACACTGGGGCGGGCAGGTGCGGTGGCGGTATAGCGGCGCGATTTTTAGCGCAGCTATACCGTCGTATTTTCCGCGATATTCGGCCGCTAGCGGTGGTTTTAACCCCCGCTAGCGGCCGAAAAGGGGTTAATACTGCCCACAAACCGCAGCTACAGCCGCGGTTTGCGGGCGGTATTACCGCGATGTCCCATTGATTTCAATGGGAAGGAGTGGTAAAGGAGAGGTATACACACACACACACACACACACACACACACCGCTCCAAAGATGCGGCTTGCAGGAGATTTTTTTTCCTCCCGCCAGCGCATCGCCTCAGTGTGAAAGCCCTCGGGCTTTCACATTGAGCATACTGGGGCAGGATTATTTCAGGCGTTATTTATGCGCCATTTTTAGCACTAAAACACCTGAAATACGCTTCAGTGTGAAAGGAGCCTTAGTGTCCATTTCAGTTAATGTGACAATGTCCATCTGTGGCACTGTCAGTCAAGGTCTCTGGCCGGCCGTGTCAGTCCGCCTCCGTGGCCCCCTAATGGCAGTTGGGGTCGGTGGCAGTCAATGTTCGTGTCAGTTGCAGTGTGCCAGTGAGAATATGTCCACAATAAGATGACCAGAATGGTATAATAATGAGAAACTGGAAAATACTTTCATGCAGGGTGTTGCTTACCTGACAGACGAAGACTGATGGTGTTGGGCTTTGATGCTCCAATTATTACAACTCTCTCTAGCCAGGCAGGAGTCTCAAACTTTCCATGAAGATCCAATGAGCTGATAAAAAAACATTTTCTGTGGTCAATAAAGACATTTAGGAAATCATTTTCTGTTTTGCACTCACTTTTCTCCCTGTTGTAAATAATTCTGGGTCTCATTCAATAGAATGGCTAAAATAAAGTTTACTGCCGCCTGTCATTTCTCGATCGATTGACTAAAAGGTCACTATAAAGTTCCATCCATACCCACTTAATCTCCAGGCTCTTTTGACTGTAAAAAAATGTGACAACTGTCGTTTTATGCTGAATAGTAATGAAATTAGATTGCCCAATGGTTACACCCATAAAATCAAGCATCGAGTGACCTGCCAAACCCCTGGCATTTTATACAAGATGCAATGTACCTGTAAATCTTTCTATATATGAAAAACTAAGCGTCCATTTTTCAAAAGAATCAACGACCACGTATCTTTGATAAAAAAAAAAAACGCAAGATGGAAACTCCAATCAGTCGCCATGTTGGACTTTTTCATGGCTTCAGATTGGAAACCATCAAATTTATGGCTCTAGAACATATCCCCCCTGATGTCAGAGGAGGCAGCAATGTTCAAAAGTTGCTACAATCAGAATCACGGTGGATTTTCTCTTTAAAAGCAACAATGTACCTTGGGTTAAATGAAATGTTGAGTTATAAACCCTTTTTATAAGCAGTGCAACTTTTTTTATCTTGTTATCTCGGATTTTATTTCCTCCCATCCCCCCCCCCCCCTTGTGGGTCTTCTTACAACATTACCCACCCCCTCCTTATACCAGCGTCCTTCCCCCCCTCTTCTTCTAGCCTGGTGATCTCCCTTGGGTATAATAATTACCTTATTATTACTATTGATCTTCATATCTATATACTTGTATACAATTTGTACTTTCTGGTATACAATTATTTGTTCTCTTGTACAATTTAATTTAGCCATTATAAGTGGTTTAGGATATATTGTGATGCACCAATATATATTTTTTCACCATACTATATATAAAAAAAAACGTATTTGTTATTTTCATAATTTTTGATAATATTTATGTAAATTTCACTTTATTGTAAATGCATGCGCATCGCCATTTCACCCTTGGTACAGCTTCTATTTAATCCTCTCTCCCTGATGGTTATTCCTCTGAGTCACTACCCCTGGTGGCGGCGGTATCTGTTCGATTCCCGTGTGCCTTTGGGTGATCACATGGAAGCCTAAGGGTGTCTCTGCCTATTGGCAGGGCACCCGATCCACTGGTCTCCTGCGTTTTCCCTTCGCAGACCAGTCTTGCTTCCGGTCTGCGGACCGGATGGGGGGTATAAAGGGCCGCAGGTTCCGGCTAGTCAGACGCTGTTGGAGCCCCTGGGACAACACCTGCTGTTAGATTGTTATAGGTAATGTTATTTCGATTTTGATACCATGTTGGAAACTTACTGTTGTCTTTCCCTTATTAGACTGGTACTTAAAAGATTTGTTGTGGTTATCCATCTTCAAGGCAGTTTGCCTGTTGTGTATTGTGAGATACAAATGCACCATTTCTGTTATAACCTTATCCCCTTGACTTGCCATTTTCCAATTTTTTACTTATATTCCCCTTTTTTCCTTCTTTGTCCAGCCTTTGGATACATTTGTCCGCTGCAATTTGCTGACAGCATTTGTCCCAGGAAATAGGCTTTAAGTAGAACTAGCCTAGGCAAGTTTATCTTCTGCTCTCTTTTTTCAATGTTATGTAGTGTGGACCTCTTTTGCATCTTATGGTCCACTTATTGCAGATCTATAAAAGTTTTATAACCTATTGATACACCATATAGCTGGTCTCTTTGTTCCCCCTGTGATCATCTGACCCTCTATGGTGTCTCAGATGTGATCGACCGCCCTTTGAGGTGCGACTGGTGGGATCCACTATAGGAGAGACCGGTAGGTGGCTGTGCTTTGGGGGATAGGGGATGCGCATGCATAAAACTTAAACAATGTTATTGAATGTAATTTCATGTAGCATAATGTTTGTTTCACTGATTTTGATATATATTTGTTTCTTCTTGTCGTTTCATTTTAGAAGACATGTACTACTAACTGGACAGTTTCCCCTTTGAAGAAGCCCGATTTATGGGCAAAACATGTCAGGAATGCTTTTCCATCTTACTGTCCAGTAATATTGTGACATTTAGTACTTGTACTCTCCATGAAGTTTATCCATATTTTTTATTTTGTTATTCAAAATAAAAGTATTTTCTCTTTGCACCCTAAAAAATCCCATTTGCCATCCTTTATTTGTTCAAAGTGTACTGCCACCTGTCATTTCTCCCAGAAATGCTGCACTTAGATATTGTCACAATCATGTAATAATCAGCAGATATTCTCGATTTTTCATGGTAGATAGAGAACCTGGACAGTTGCTCTGTAATATCAGGCGGTTCCAAGGATGGATAGAAGATATCTCTCTCTCTCTCTCTATATATATTATTAGTTGTCCTTAAACCACTTGCCAACCACCTAATGACTATATACGTCGACAGAATGGCTTGGAAAAGCAACGTACCTGTACGTTGCTTTGAAAATCCCGCCACGAGCTCCATGACCGTGCCCGCGGGACCCGCGGACTCTATGTCCGCCGGTGTCACGGAGCGGCAGAACGGGGAGATGCCCATATAAACAAGGCATTTCCCTGTTCTGCCTAGTGACAGGACAGTGATCTACTGCTCCCTGTCATCGAGAGCAGTGATCACTGTCGTGTCACTTGCAGCCCATCTCCCCCCCCCCCCCACAGTTGGAATCACTCCCAAGGACACACGTAACCCCTTCATCGCCCCCTAGTGGTTAACCCCTTCCCTGCCAGTGTCATTTACACAGTAATCATTGCATTTTTATAGCACTGATCGCTGTGTATAAATGACAAATGGTCCGATGTGACCGCCATAATGTCACAGTCACGATAATAAATAAAAAATAAAATAAAAAATTGCTGATCGCCGCCATTACTAATAATAAAAGAAGGAAAAAAAATAATGCCAAAAAACGATCCCCTATTTTGTAGACGCTATAACTTTTGCGCAAACCAATCAATATTCGCGTATTGCGATTTTTTTTTTACCAAAGATATGTAGAATACATTTCGGCCTAAACTGAGAAAGAAGTTTTTTTTTTATGCATTTTATGGGGATATTTATTATAGCAAAGTAAAAAATATTGCTTTTTTTTCAAAATTGACGCTTTTTTTTTATAGCACAAAAAATAAAAACCTCAGGAGGTGATCAAATACCACCAAAAGAAAGCTCTATTTGTGGGGAAAAAAGAAGGGCGTCAATTTTGTTTACCACGTCGCACAATTGTCAGTTAAAGCGACGCAGTGCTGAATCGCAAAAAAAGTGCCCTAGTCAGGAAGGGGGTAAATTCTTCTGGGGCTGAAGTGGTTAAAATGTCCAAGAAAAAAAAAAAATCACTACTACTTTAGTTCATACTAGTTGTTCCAGATATCACTGAGAATTCATATTTTTGTAATCTTACCTTGAAGTTAGCTGTCCGTGGCTGTAATTGAATTTTCTATATAAAAACTCGTTTTGCTGGTAGTTAAAGCTGTGGCCATCATCCAAATACAATTCACCCTGTGCTTCACCCTAAAACAGACAGAAATAACTGAAGTAGACAGACATAAGCAAAAAGAGCAATACAAGGTAAATAAGGGCTTGTTCAACACCATGCATGCCTTAGGCCTCATGTACACTGCTGATCCTAAACATGAGTTTAGGAGCTTTTGCTTTTTTTTGCCAAAGCTCTTAAACTCAACTCAATAAAAGCCTGTGTCCATAAGTTTTTATCAGAGTTTAGGGGCAGTTAAATGTCCCTCTACTGAACGCAGAAGAATCGCGTTCAGTAGAGGAACATTTTGTCCAAAAAATGTGACATTTGGCAAAAACGCATGCAAGTTGAGCACTTGGACAGATTTGTTTTTACGACAAGTATTCTGGTCAAAAGAAATTACCAATTGCCAACCGCGCTATAGCCGAATGCCGGCTACAACGCAAATGGCTAGTCCTCATACGACGGCCTCCTGTGATTGCACGCTCTCTAATCACAGTGTCCGGAGCACACTGCTGATCACAGATTGAGGTAAAAAGCCAATCAGTGGCTCTTTACCATGTGATCAGCTGTGTCCAATCATTTCTGATCAGGAATGTAAATAGAAGCCGGTTATCGGTACGCCTTTTCATCATGCTGACATCATGAGGAGACACGATAAACGGCTTCTCTAAAAAGGGACATGTACACTGATCAGTTCAGTCCCTACAGTGCAGCCTCATCAGCGCACATCAGTGAAGGAGAAAAAAATGACCTGTTTGCAAAATTATATAACAAACTATGAAAACTTTTTTTTTTTTTTATAAATGTTCAGTTTTTTTTTTTTGCTAAATAAAACGAAAAAACAAGTGGTGATTAAATACCACCAAAAGAAAGCTCTATTTGTGTGAAAAAAATAACAAATTTTGTTTGAGTATAGTGTTGCATGACCGCGCAATTGTCAAAATGTGACAGCACTAAAAGCTGAAAATTGGCTTAGTCGGGAAGTGCTCAGTAGGCAAGTGGCTAATAAACTCCAAGCGCTAAACATGGCAAAATTGCGGTACCGCTTTTTTCTTCTGCCAGGAGAGATACATTTAAGGGTAGCTAGTGTACATATAGCCTAGGGCCTCATGCACAGGGGTTTATTGTAAAATGCCATTTCTCCCAACAGGAGAAAATGAGCACAAAAAAAAAAAAACTCACCTAAGCTGCATTTTTTTCAAACGCGTTTAGCAGCGTTTGGGCGCTTATTTCATTGGCCAGAACTTTAATTTATTCTGGCTATATGAATAGAAATAAAAGCTGAAGTGCTAAACGCGCCTAGCAATTAAGCACGTTTAGCAATGCCAATCGTCTTTTTTTCTACCAAAACTCTGCTGCGCCTGGACGCAATGGCTTTTTTTTCCTGCCTCTAAACACTGCAAAAAGACTAACATGCAGGGGAGTTTAGATGCAGGAAAAATCATCCAGTGTGCATGAGGCCTTAATGTGTATGTAGTTTTGGATGAAGTAGGGAAGGATTAGAACTTCTGTTACGATTTTGCTGTCTGTCTCCACTAGGTAGTTTCCCCCATCTATATGTCCTGGTTGCCATGGTTACTAAAACAGAAATTAAAGAAAAATATATGCAATTTTCCAATACCCTAAAAAAGGTATTTACAGCCCAATAGCGTCCCTTTTTAATGGGGAAAGTGTACGGTGTCCAGCCATGAATTGGACAGGGAAGAACAGTGTTAGTGTCAGTGGGCAGAGTTGATTTGAGGGCTGTCAGATGTCTTCCCATCCTGGTAGACCTATGTCCATCTATGGTCACCTTAGGCTAAAACCAAAGAAATAGCAATTCTACTGGCACTAACCTGGAGGTCCAGTGCTACATAAAAAGTAAAGGGATCAGTCTGCATACATTCTGAGGATCTTCTGGGACGGTCCTTCCGTGGAATTATAGATCCGCCTCGCTGATAGACTGGTATCTGGAAATAAGGTGCGACTGTTACAAAAGAGAAAATTGGCTGCACAGAACAGATGGGGGGGGGGGGGGGGGGGGGGAGATCACAGACATTACAAAACAAAAACAATAACCTGGGATAACATTATGTGAACCATTTGCTCATACTCACTGAGCTGCTTGTAACTGGCAAGTAAAACTTCTGTGGTGCCTTATAGCTCTGATAGCTACGTACATCATACCAGACCTACGGACAAAAAAAATGGGGCTGTTAGAAATCATTATCGGCTGAAATGTCAGTGTCAGGAAATTACAACAGCGTTGTTACCTCTCCGACCCCTGGCAGATATATTTCAACTTCACGAGCATTGGCTTCTGTTACAGGGTGGACCAAGAGTGCGGAGCCTATATAATGACATGAAGGGAAATAACCAATAAATTAACCCAAATGCTACCATAGCGATCCAACTTTCCACACCTTAATTCTAGTGTACTCTGACAATTGATGCAAACACATAATATATTATAAAACAAAACAAAAAAAAAAAAGTACACTCAGATTACTTACCAAGCATGTACTGATCATCCATTGCAAAGGTAGACACATCAGTAGGAAATTCAACCCAGAGAGGTCTGAAATAGACAACATATAGTTCTGTTAGGGCTGGGCGATTTCCCCCCCCAAAAAAATCTGCGATTTTTTTTATAAAAAACTTGATTTACGATTCGATTTTTTTATTTTTTATTATTAAAGTGCATCAACAAACAAAATTGCAAAGGCAAACCCTTTCTCTAACTGCAAAGTCAGTGTGCAACAAAGATTGTTAAACATCCAAATTATTAATACTGTATTTGGATTTAGCTAATAAAACAAAAAATCTTGAGGTTACTCTTAGTTGAATTGAACTGTGCCCGGTGCCTCACTGTGCCCATTCTTCACTGTGCCCAATGCCTCACTGTACCCATGCCAGATGCAGATTTTCATGGGATACGGATTTTACTGCTACACTGGCGGCCGTTCCAGTATTCAAACGCCGCGCCTCCTCCTCGTCTGTGATAGGCGGAACACTCAATTTCCCTGCATTCAGTGTTCCGCCTATCACGGACATCCGCTCATCCTCATAACACAGACGAGGATGAGAGGATGTCCGTGATAGGCTGAACACTGCCTGCTGTGAAATTGAGTGTTCCGCCTATCACAGACGACGAGGACTCGGGAGGCGCGGCTTTTGAACACTGCAATGGCCGCCATCTGTCTGCATGACACGCTGATCAGGTAAGCAGACAGCGGCTTGTGGTTAGTTAGTGTTACATTACATCTACTCGTGGCGGCTGCGGCGAGTAGATGTAATTGGGGTAACGCCGCCCAGTGCCATTCCGGATACGCCCCCTGGAGCCCTGCTATGGAAACTCTGAAGGAAAAAAAAAATATATCTAAAAAAATCGATTTTCTTCAAATCGGAATCGATTTGAACTCAAAACTCGATTCAAGATTAAAATCGATTTTTTTCCCAGCCCTAAGTTCTGTAGGATACCATATGAATAGCACTTTCCACTACATTTTGCACAGGGACCCAGCTCACCTCATGACAGGCTCTGCATCACGATGGGCATTGTAGAACAATGTATACCAGTAGGGAAGAAGAGTATATCTTTCACGAAGAGCTGTACGTATCAGGTCTGTATTGGTCTCTCCATGTAACCAGGGCTCCCGACGAGGTGTATCCAAATGAGCGTGAGCACGAAAGAAAGGCTGATAAGCACCAGCTTGATACCAGCGAAGCAGTAGTTCAGGCTCTGGGTTTTTAAAGAAGCCACCAACATCGGCTGTGAAGGGAAAGAATATAGCAGCATGTTAGATAGCTGCTTGAACAATCAAAGCAACACAAAATGGCAAAGTATCTTTAGTTATTAACACCAACCTCCACAGAATGAAATGCCAGCAAGACCCAAACTTAGACACATGGGGATGGAGATCTTCAAGTGGTCCCAGTCGGCAGCATTATCACCTGTCCATACAGCACCTGATAAACGCAGAGTCACACTTAAAGGGTTGTAAAGGTTTGTTTTTTATTTTCTAAATAGGTTCCTTTAAGCTAGTGCATTGTTGGTTCACTTACCTTTTCCTTAGATTTTCTTTTGTTTTCTTTGTCTGAATTTCTCACTTCCTGTTCCTCCTCAGTAAGCTGTTCAGTAAGCTGTTCTGGCTGACTCCACACCACTTGGATGATGGTGTGAAGTTTAGTGAGGAGAAACAGGAAGTGAGAAATTCAGACAAAGAAAAAAAAACATTTAGAAGGTAAATCGAAGGAAAAGGTAAGTGAACCAACAATGCACTAGCTTAAAGGAACCTATTTAGAAAATAAAAAACGAACCTTTACAACCCCTTTAAAGCATTTGTTACCCCAACACTTCACATTCCTGATGTTTGCCTGCTGTACCATGTACTTGTATGAGAAAGTATCCTGTTCTCTTTGTATTGCTTCCTTTATGTGAAATCCCTGGTGTTCCTGCCAGTCCCTCTGCTTTCCTATTCAAAACTGACCACACTAAGCAGGAGAGCACACCGTAGTCAGTTCTCTAGCTATGCTGGAAACTCTGTACTCTCCTCCAATGATCAGACTTGTACTGACATGCCCCTGCTGTTAAGCCATTCATTGGGAAGCTCAGTGTGCTGCTGCCCTTCCTCCCCCCAACTCTTATGCAGCCGAGAACAGAGGGAATGTTATCACTTAATAAAAACAAATACCCCCCCCTTTTTTATATATATATATATATATACACAAAAAAGTTTTGCCTTTCATTTATATTTTAAACTGATCGGGTTGTTTTACAAGGTGATTGTTTACAATCACTTTAAGACCTGTACATTCGTCCAGATCTTTACTTTCTGTATACATCTTCTGTACAGTCTTACCATAACGTTGTGAACCTGCAAAGAACGCTCGAGTTAAGACAAAAGGCCTTTCCTTTCCTCCAGAACGATGGATCAAACCCTCAGCAGTGGCTTGATGCTGTAATGCAAGAAGTGAATTTCAAATGAACCTGTGATACAACAGTAACAACTGTACCATTTATACCACATCAAGGCGTAGCAGATGAAATTGTATAGTAACCAGAGTACCTTGCATGAGAAGGTCAGTAGTGCCACAGCTGTAACTTAAATTATATATGAACATCCTGAGCCATGTCAAGATTATTTTACTTGTACATAGAAATAGCAACGAATTCTGCCACGAGAAAAATAAGGGGGGCTACCAGTAAAGACTTATGAAAATGCTTGTTGCTTGACTGTTGCAATGGCCCAATGGTTCCAGTTTGCTTCACCAACTTTGAGCAAATAACCAAATCAGGAAAGTCCAAGAAAAGTCAGAAGTCCTGTCGATGTATTTTCGGTAAAAAACAAGTGGGTCAAGCATGATAGTCTAGGAGCATTTTCAGGAGAAGTCATATAGTATACACTTGGTTTATCAAGACAGATTCCTTTAGCACATCCTATCACAGCAATTAAAAGAAATCAGGTATTTTCACAGCCAAAATAGCAATCTAATTTGTTAGCAGTCGTCCTAGCAAAGTGTACTGATATTTATTGTAAACAGCACCCCAACACACAGTAACTGCTGTACAGTAATGGGGGGGGACGCACTTTATTATTAAAGTAACTAATTCATCAACCACTTCCTATCTGGGCCAATTCTAGCACTTCACTGCCACATGTAAAAGATTCGTCTAGAAAATTACTCAGAACCCCCAAACATACATACATTATATATATATATATATAATCAATTTTTTTGTATAATGTGAAAGATGAGTTTACACAGAGTAAATAGATGCCAAACATGTCACACTTTAAAAATTGCACACACTCGTGAAATGGCGCCAAACTTTGGTACTTAAAAATCTCCATTATCCAAACTGGAACCATTGGGCCATTGCAACAGTAAAGCAACAATTTTTTTTAAAGGTTACCCATTTAGGGTCAGAGAGGAGATCTTGGGCTAGAATTGTTGCTCGTGCGCCAACACACGCAGCGATAGCTCACATGGGTGATTTGAACGCCGTTTACATATGTGGGCGCGACTTAGGTATGCATTTGCTTCTGTGCGCAGTGCTTTACATTTTTTTCTTCTTTATTTTACTTTTTTTTTATTTATTTTACATAAAAAAATAAAAATAATAATTAGGAACAGTGCGTGACATGTCCTCTTTATAGAGAGATGTGGTGTCTATAAGACCCCATCGCTCTTCTTTAGGCTGTAGAGATTGAGATGAAAATAAATAAACTCTGGCATTTCCAGCCGCATCCCTGGCATTGTTTACTTCCGCCGGCCCGGATGTGGCGTCATAACTCGCCCGAGCCTCGGAGGGTCAGAGAGATAACTGGGGACCATCTGGTCACTGGAAATCTCTATGCTCAACTTACGACGGGGAGAGAGACACATTCCCTCCTGCAAGAACGATTAAAGCGGAGCTCCACCCTAAAGTTGAACTTCCGCTCATCGGAATCCTCCCCCCCTCAGGTGCCACAATTGGCACCTTTCGGGGGGGAGGGGGGACAGGATACCTGTCAAAGACAGGAATCCTTTCCCACTTCCGGGAGTCCGGCCGCGACGTCACCGAGGGGCTTCCTCCTCCCCCGGCCGCCGGGCTAATAGGAGAGAGGAGCGGGGCCTCGCGCATGTGCAGTAGGGTTCCTGGCGTGAAGCCGAAAGGCTACACTGCCGGGTTCCCATAACCGCAATGGCGGCGGCAGCACCCGACAGCTGACGGAAACATCAGCTGCGGTGCCGACATCGAGGGACTTGCAGGACAGGTAAGTGTCCATTTATTAAAAGCCAGCAGCTGCAGTATGTGGCCTTTAATTTTTTTTTTTTCCCGGACAACCACTTTCAGCAGCTGAACTGCTGCTACGATTGTTCTTAAAGATGTACAGAATCACTGGCTGAAAAAGATGATATCTGGATGATGCGCCTGTAGCTGCAGGCATCATCCAAATAACCCCACTCAAAGTCCAGGATGTCATATGATGGCCTATGGGCAGGAAGTGGTTAAGAATAAGCTGCCTTAGCAGCGTGTTCCAGATTAGCGCCCGGAGCGGCAGCACATTAAGGGAGTTCCGGCCGGATTGAGCAAATATACCCCTGGTACCTGCAGTCTTACCCCTGGGTTGTGCCGGAGACAGTTCTGCTGGAGCCCCAGCTTGGAATGCGAAAGGGAAACAAGTCTTCGTCCTCCTACTCCGGCGCAAAACGCGAAAAAACCTCCGGCGGGATACCGGCCTCGCCTGATTCTGCTCCCACTTCCAATATGGCGTCGCAGGACGGAGGAAAGTGACCAAGACCCGGCTTTCCTGGAGCGGAGCAACTGTCGCTTTGATGCAGGCGATCACGGGCTGCAAGTCCACACTGACAGGCAAGATAGTCACTCCTGCTCGATCTTGGACGTATCCGCAACGATGTGGACACGGTTCGGGTCAGAGTCACTACATTGGAGCACAGGGTGAGTGACGCGGAAGACATGCTGCAGGACCATGCGGCTTCGCTGCACACACACACAAGGCTAAAAAGTGAAAAGCCTGGAGTCCCGCGCTGAGGACGCTGAAAATCGGATTCGGAGAAATAACCTCTGCCTATTGGGACTCCCGGAGGGGTCTGATCCCACGACCTTCACGGAGCAGCTGCTCCGCTCACTTTTGCCCCAGGCTTCGTTTTCAGCCCACTTTGTAGTGGAGCGGGTGCACAGGATGCCGGCAACCAGGCCTTCTGCTGGGAGCCCCCCCCCCCCCCCCGCACGTTTATATTAAAACTCAATTTTAGAGACAGAGATATGGTGCTCAGGGACGCTAGGAAACTGGATGTTTTGCGGTATGAAGCTACCAAGCTTATGATCTTTTCCAATTACTCAGTAGATACCAAGAGGCAGAGGAGATCGTTTGATCACGTCAAGCTCAATCTTTGTAACAGGAAAATAAAGTACAGCATGCTTTTTCCGGCGAGGCAGCGTGTGCAAGATGGTGCGCTTCTTTATATCCAGAGGATGCCTCTCACTGGCTGGATAGTCTTCCCAGGGCCTGATTGCCCCTCTCTGCCTAAGTCTTTGTTTTTCGGGTACTGGGCCTCTTCTCCTCCTACCACACATGCTCCAGATATACTTCCCCTTCCCAGGTTGGCAGGGTAAGGACGAGTGCTGTTTTTCTGGAGGGGGCTGCCTAACTGCTGGGTTCTGTGCCTGACTAGACTACTGCTGTTCTTTGCTCACTTTGCACCCTAGTAATGTCACGGCTGCATACAGTCGTACATAGTCACATCTGGTTGGGATGAGGACCTGCGGGAAGTCACTGTTACTTGGATGCCTTCATTGGGTCTTTCCATGTTCCCGCTCCCCTAGGATTAGCCCATGTACCTGATCTGGTTAGGTGAAGTAACGACTATTAAGTATGTGCCCCCATGTCTCCTGGGTGAAGCTTTCACTGCAGGTACACTTTATCCTGTATTGACAGATTTTCAGATATTTTTTGTTTTTCTTTGCGCATGCTGCCGGGCCAGAGGCCTCTCTGGTGGATGGACTGAGGCAGCGCTAGTTGGCTGCCTGCCCTGGTGCGCCACAGTACAGGACCCCTTTTTGCAGTAGCCATGTTTTGTTATGGGATTGAGACGCACCCGAGTTCGGGGGGGTGGCATGGGGTGGGGGGGGTTTGGGTTAGGTTTTGTATGGTTGGGTGGCATTCACCCCAGGTTTATACTGCACTTTTATTTTTGGTACACTTTATGATGTATTTCTTGATACTGCAAAGTTTCTGCCTTCCGAGATTTTTGATTCTTGAGATTTCTATGCCTCCGTTCAGTCTTACAGCACTGGCGCCTGAAGCGCTGCAGGTGGAGATTTGGCTTGCATCGCGTTGTTTATCATATGCTCCATGGCCCCCATAACTGATCTCCTGGAATGTCTGAGGGTTAAATTCTAAGAATAGGATTTTTATAACAGCTTACCTGTAAAATCCTTTTCTTGGAGTACATCACGGGACACAGAGCAGCATAGTAATTACTATGTGGGTTATAGAGCTTACCTTCAGGTGATGGACACTGGCACACCCAAGACAGGAAGTCCCCTCCCTATATAACCCCTCCCATATCGGGAGTACCTCAGTTTTGTAGCAAAGCAATAAGTGTCCCCAAAAGAGGGGTGGGAGCTCTGTGTCCCGTGATGTACTCCAAGAAAAGGATTTTACAGGTAAGCTATTATAAAAATCCTATTTTCTTTATCGTACATCACGGGACACAGAGCAGCATAGTAATTACTATGTGGGATGTCCCAAAGCAATGCCAAAATGAGGGGAGGGAGACACCATAACAAGCTGGGCGCCATCAGGCATGAGGATCTATACTGCAGCCTGCAGCACACTACGCCCAAAGGCGATATCCTCAAGACCTCTTACATCCACCTTATAAAATTTTGTGAATGTGTGGACTGAAGACCAAGTTGCGGCCTTACAGATTTGAGCCAAGGAGGCCTGGTGATGCACTGCCCAAGAAGCACCAACCGCTCTAGTAGAGTGTGCTGTAATTTTAAATGGAGGCACCTTCTTTCTCAGACCATAGGCTTGAATAACCTGCCGAATCCACTTAGAAATAGTAGATTTCGACGCTGCCTGGCCCCTTCTGGGGCCTTCTGGCAGAATAAATAAAACATCAGTTTTTCGAATCATAGCAGTAGCTTCAAGATAGGCTTTAACTGCTCTTACTACATCCAAAGAATGTAATAATTTCTCTTCCACCGAAGTAGGTTTGGGAAAAAAGGAAGGAAGAACCATATCTTGGTTCAAAAGAAAACTTGACACGACCTTCGGAAGAAAGGCTGGATGTGTACGTAAAACCACTCTATCCTTATGGATAATCAAATATGGCTCCTTGCAAGATAAAGCTGCTAATTCCGATACCCTCCTGGCTGAGGATATAGCTACCAAGAACACTAAATTTCCTGGTGAGGAGCACTAAAGGAATGTGGAGTAATGGTTCAAAAGGTTGTCTTTGAAGAACTGATAGAACCAAGTTTAAGTCCCATGGACATATGGGAGACCTCACTGGTGGGTTGATACGAGTCACACCCTGCAAGAAGGTTTTTACTAGCGAATGTGTAGCTAGTGGCCTTTGAAAAAATATCGATAAGGCCGAAACCTGTCCCTTAATAGTACTTAAGGCTAGGTTTTTGACAACAGCCCACTGTAGGAAGTCAAGTATTCTGCCTATGACGTACTTCCGAGGATGCCATTTCTTGGCTTCACACCATGCCACATACGCCTTCCAAACTCTATAATATATATGTCTAGATACTGGCTTTCTAGCATTGATTATCGTAGACACCACTGTGTTAGAGAGACCTCTCTCTCTTAGAATGTGGGATTCAATAGCCAGACCGTTAAATTTAGAGTTTGTAAAGAAGGGTGGTATATCGGACCCTGCGTGAGCAGGTCTGGCCGAAGCGGAAGGGTCCAAGGCTTGCCTACAGACATTCTTACAATTTCCGCGTACCAGGATCTCCGAGGCCATGCTGGGGCTACCAGAATCACCGGCCTCCTTTCCATCCTGACTCTGCGGAGGAGTCGAGGTAGAAGCTGCAGCGGCGGGAACGCATATATTAGTGCGAACTGATCCCGTGGGAACACCAGCGCATCCGATCCGCAAGCGAGCGGGTCTCTCGTCCTGGACACAAAGCGGTTCAATTTCTTGTTGAACCTGGATGCAAATAGACCTACATCTGGTGTCCCCCATCTCTGACATATTGTCTGAAAGACGTCGGGGTGAAGAGACCATTCCCCTGGGGATAACTGCTGCCGACTCAAAGTCTGCTTTCCAATTCTCTATTCCTGGAATAAAGATAGCGGATATGCATGGGACATGTTTTTCTGCCCATATCAGGATATGATTCACCTCCTTCTGGGCCGCACCGCTCTTGGTGCCCCCTTGGTGATTGATGTATGCCACAGCTGTGGCATTGTCTGATTGGATCCTGACAGGAGACCCATGTAGCTTGGAAGTCCATGCTTCCAGGGCCAACCGTGCCGCCCGAATTTCCAACAGGTTGATGGGCAAGGTCTTGTCGATATTCGACCACTTTCCCTGGAGTAAACATTGCTCCAGTACTGCCCCCCAGCCTAGAAGGCTGGCATCCATAGTTACTACCCTCCAAGAGATTGGAATGAACGACTTTCCCCTTTTGTAAATTTTGGGGTACCAACCACCAACATAGACTCCTGCGTACTGACGATGCCAGGGACATTGGGAAGTCTAGGGCTTGAACCTTTTTGTTCCAGGCGGATAGGATGGCGTTCTGCAATTTCCTTGAATGGAATTGAGCATACGGAACTGCTTCGAATGAGGCCACCATCTTTCCCAGCAACCGCATGCAAAGACGCTTGAATTAGTTCTCTTAAGGAAGAGATTTTCGCCTGAGGCAGAAAAACCTCTCTTTGGTCTGTGTCTATGAGTAAGCCTAAATATTCGAGTCTTCTTGCTGGCTGCAAGGCCGGCAGATTTAGGACCCAGCCCCGGGATTCCAGGTATTGTACCGTGTTGTGTACAGCAACCCTTAGGTTGGAAGCCGACTGATCTATTATCAATAGATCGTCCAGGTAGGGCCTTATAGATATTCCCCGAGTTCTTAAAGCGGAGTTCCACCCAATTTTTTTACTTTTTTTTTATTCCACTCCTCACCCCCTTACATGCCACATTTGGCATGTAATTTTTTTTTGGGGGGGGGGGGGAGTGGGGGCTTCAGTAGGAGTGGGACTTCCTGTCCCACTTCCTCCTTCCGCCC
Source organism: Rana muscosa (assembly GCA_029206835.1). NCBI lineage: Eukaryota > Metazoa > Chordata > Amphibia > Anura > Ranidae > Rana > Rana muscosa. Next base: position 259,336,548 of record CM055119.1, on the reverse strand, counting down.
TGGAGCCGCCTAGGCGATACATCATATCGCCTTGTGGCGGCTCCTCCCTGTAGGCGATCACCTGGGACGCATGCGCAGTGAGTGCCCGGCCGTGAAGCCGAAAGCTGTCACGGCCGGGTGCCCACACTGTGAATGGACGCGCCGGCGGAGGAGGGGGGAGGGGGGAGAGGAGCGGAGCTCCAGGCGGCGCGTCGCGTCGCTGGACAGTGGAGCAGGTAAGTGTATGTTTATTAAAAGCCAGCAGCTGAGGCGTGGCCTGGACATGGCTGTGTGAGGTTGTGCTATTCCTGAGCTCCCGCCTGATCCCCTACATCTCGGCAAATTCACAGCCGTAAACCGGTATGAGCCCGACTAAAAGGCACAGGACACAAGCAGTGACAGGGGGGACCCCGGCAGGCAAGACTTCTGGAGAAATCCGACGTTTTTTTAAACCCACAGGAACATCCCCCGGAGCGACGGTGGCGGCGGCGCGTGGCTCTGCACGTGGAGGCCTGCAGAAGGCCCAGGCGCCTGGTCTCAGGACGTCTGAACCGGGGACCTCTGGGACTCCAGACCGCTCTCAGGACACGTTAACCGAGCCCCTGGGAGCCGGGATGTCTCTCCCGCATACTCCGGAAGTAACAATCCTGGACATTCAGGAGAAGCTGCAGGCCTTACCGACCCGGACAGCTATAGAGGCCCTGATCCTTCGCCTGGAGGAGACCCACAGACGGGACATCCAGGAGGTGAGAGGGGAGGTATCCACCTTGACGGATCGTGTGGGAATGGGTGAGGCATCATTGACCTCCCTGGAGCATAGGGTCTCGGCACTGGAGCGCTCGAGGGACCAGCACCGGGACACCGCGATCGATCTTCAGCTTCACTTAGAAGACATCGAGGACCGTAGCCGTCGCAACAATCTGCGGCTCAGAGGTGTCCCAGAGTCAATGGAGGATGTCGGGGCAGCAGTGACGGAGGTGTTCCGGACGGTGCTGAGAGACCCCGACGCGGATGTCATTTTAGACAGAGCGCACAGAGCCCTGGGCCCCAAGTCCCTGGATCCGGATAGGCCAAGAGACGTGATCTGTAGGCTCCACAGATATGCGCAGAAAGAGTCGATCCTGCGGGCGGCCTGGGACCATGGAGATGTGGAAAGAGGCGATGCACGGATCCGGACTCTGCCGGATCTATCGAGGGCAACCCTACGGAGAAGAGCCCTGCTGCGCCCCGTTCTGGATGTGGCCAAACAAAAGGACATCACCTACCGCTGGGGATATCCACTATCGGTGACGTTTCGCAGAGACTCTGGATCATTTACCCTCCAGACCATAGCTGACCTCCCTGCCCTGTTTCAATTCCTGGAAGTGCTGCCGATCCCAGTTCCAGATTGGCGCCAGATCCTCCCTCGCCAGATGGGCAGATCGGGACCAGCGGTACAACACGGTCCTCTGCCACCTCGCCGGCAGAGAGGCAGACGGAGACGCCGATCTGTATCCAGAGGAGAGGCACGTGAGTAGGCCGTGGGCCGCCCTACCCTGACCATCGCTAGCTAAATGGCCTTGATCCCCCTTTGGTGCCTCGCCCGACCGCCCTCCTGTCTTGCCCCGCACCGGGCTCTGTAACTATAGTGCAGCGGCTCACTGGATGGCTGCCGTCCCCTGCCTTCACCACGGGCCCTCCCGAGACACTTTACATGGAGGGGAGAGAGAGGGGTAGACTGACTTGGATTCGGACGCCTGCCCCCGCCCCTGAGGTGTGTTATTTCCCCACCGGGGGGGCTGTAGTTCCACCACATCCACATAGTAGAGACGTATCAGGCAATGCCGTTTCACTTTGGCGGCATGGGTCCTGCCTGGTGGGGATGGGATGGCTTCGGGGGGGGGGGGGGGGGGAGGGGGTATGTCTTGGGTCCCTGTCCTGCTGCACTGCCCGGGGGGGGGGGGGGGGTGGCTACTGGGGGTAACCCCGATGGAGGTCTCTTGTTGTACAACCTGGCGGACTGGTTCTCCCACTCTTGCTCTAACAGAGGAAACACAATGTAAACTCATTCAGGTTCTCTGCACCGGACGGTTGCTGTGCCTCTTGGGGACAGGCATTTCGTTGGGAGGGGGTCGGACGGAGGGGAGGTCAAGCTGCTGTAGGTCGGGGAGGTGCTTGGGGCTTATGCCCCAAGCTGTGTTGCACTGTCTGTAATGTTGTTGATCTGTTTTGCACTTTTTCTGCTCTATATGTTTTACGTGATGCATTATGTATTGCCTGTGTAGTTGTACTGGTTTACTAATTATCCTACATTGATAGTTTGCCGAGGGGGGGGGGGGGGGGCGGAGAGGGCTGGGGGCTCTCACTCTGGCTCTGTCTGTCCACTTCCCCGTTTAGGACTGTGCTCCAATCTCGGGACTGTCCCGGGGAGCACCCAAGCCTTTAGGGCTAATTTAGCTTCTCTTCAGCAGCGGCACCTTCTAGTGCCAGCCTCCTAATTTTCTGTTTCTTCGTTTCATAGGGAGTATTCTTCCTTTCTTTTTTCTATCTGTACTGCTACCATCTCATCTCGTTTCCACTTTCGGGTCCTATTTCAACCTCCCACCCACTCCCCACTACCCCCCCCCCTCCCTCCCTTACCCCCAATACCCTCTCTGATCCTATCCCTATTTAAATATGGGGGACATCCATTTTGTGTCTATTAATGCTAAGGGACTTAATACCCCGGAAAAGAGACGGATGTTGCTACAGGACATGTGGCGCGTGAGGGCGGATATAGTTTTTGTACAGGAGACACACTTCCGGGAGGACAACATCCCAATACTTAAAAATAGACACTTCCCCATGGTCTACCACTCTAAGTACACAGGGGCTAAATCCAGAGGGGTGTCCATTCTTATCTCGGCCAAGGTCCCATGGAAACTTATAGACTCACTGACTGACGCGGAGGGCCGCTACCTATACTTGAAGGGTATATTAGGGGACAGGAAAATTACTCTGGCCAATCTCTATGCCCCGAATGAACGCCAGGATGCGTTCATCAGGAGACGCATGGAACACCTCCTGCGCTTCACTGAGGGACAACTGATAGTGGGGGGAGACCTGAATATGCCACTGATCCCGTCTGAAGACACTTCCTCTGGGATATCCTCCACCACCCGAGACATACGGAAGCACATTGGTAATGCGCTACACTCTGCCCAACTGATTGACACCTGGCGCCTTATGCACCCGGGGGTACGGGATTTCACCTTCTCACAACCCCACCAGTCCTACTCGCGTATCGACTACTTTCTGATACCCCATGGACAGCTACACGCGATTCGGGAGACTTACATCGGATCCATCACGTGGTCGGATCATGCGCCGGTCGGGCTTCGGTACTCGCTATCCGCCACAACGACGGGGCAACGTTCTCCGTGGAGACTGAATGAGAGCCTCCTCCAGGACCCGGTGGTCCTGGCTGACTTAGAGAATTGGGATTTTATTTTTCCACAAACAAAACGACCGACAGTGACCCTGGGGTGGTGTGGGAGGCCCACAAAGCTGTAATTCGGGGGTCCTTGATAGGGCACGGCTCCAGACTCAAACGCGAGCGGACGGCGCAACTTGACTTGCTCCTCACCAGGCTGAAGGCCCTGGAGGTGGCCCATAAGGCCTCTCCATCCAAACAATTGGGTCTAGACCTAGATACAGTCAGATCGCAGATAAAAGATCTTCTTCAATTTAAAGCCAAGGCGGCGATACAGATATGCCGCAGGAAATCATATGAGTCGGGCAACAAATGTGGGAGACTCCTGGCCCGAACGCTGCAGACTCAGCGTTCGGCTGCCTACATACCACACATTCAGACCGCTACTGGGCAGAAGGCTAGCCTTCCCCAACTTATTGCGCGAGAATTTGGGGCCTTTTACCGCTCCCTTTACAACATACCTGACACGAGACCTATACTGGAGTCCACGCGGGAATATTTGGACCGGTCCCTCATGCCCTCACTTACGGTAGAGACGCGGTCTGTACTGGAGGAACCCATTACGCTGACTGAAATCCAGGTGGCACTTAAGAATACCAAACCGGGCAAGGCCCCCGGCCCGGACGGTCTGACCACCGCCTACTACAGGGCCCTCCTGCCCACCTTGGGCCAGCATATGGCAGATCTCTTCAATGACGTTGGATCAGGGAAGAGTTTCCACGACTCCACGCTTTTGGCCCAGATCTCGGTGATACCTAAGGAGGGAAAGGATCCGGGGCTATGTGGAAGTTACCGCCCGATATCCCTGCTGAATGCAGATCTCAAGATCTTTAAGATTTTGGCCACTAGACTGCAAACATACCTCCCTGACATGATACATCTAGACCAAGTGGGGTTTGTTCCATTTAGAGAGGCCAGGGATAATACCATTAAAGTCCTTAACTTGTTACATATTGCAATTCAAAGCAAGACGCCTTGCATATTCCTCGGTACCGACACCGAAAAGGCATTCGACCGGGTTCACTGGGGATTCCTGTTCGCGACATTGAGACACATAGGGCTGGGAGAAACGATGCTGAACTGGGTGACTGCTGCCTTTACGGCACCGACGGCCAGGGTGAGGTGAACGGGGTCTTGTCAGAGGCGTTCCCCATTCGGAATGGGACCAGACAGGGCTGCCCATTGTCCCCTCTGTTGTTCGCCCTGACGCTGGAGCCCTTTCTCTGTCACGTACGCCGGAACCCGGATATCATGGGAGTGGAAAAGAATGGGACACAGTATAAGGTGTCGGCATACGCCGATGATCTTCTGTTCTCCCTCACAAACCCCACGGTATCCCTCCCGAACCTTTTGAGAGAGTTTGAGGTTTTCGGCTCCCTCTCCAATCTTAAGATTAACTTCACTAAATCGGAGGCGATGGGCGTGGGGATAGCGGCAGCCCAACTTAAACAACTTAAAGACGGATTTAGGTTAAAGTGGACCGACGTGGCATTGAGATATCTGGGGACATTCATACCCATGACATTAACCAAACTATTTGCATTAAATTTCCCCCCTTTACTAAAGACAGTTCGGGAGCTCCTAGACGGGTGGGACATCGGCCTCCATTCGTGGTTTGGCCGATGCGCCATCCTCAAAATGTCAATACTACCTAAGTTCCTATACCTCCTACAGGCCCTCCCGATAGCTATCCCTGGGACCTATTTTAGGCAAGTCCATGCGGCCTTCACCAGGTTCCTTTGGGCTGGGAAACGCCCACGCCTTACCAGGACTTTACTGTGCCTCCCGAAATCACATGGGGGCCTTGCAATGCCGGATATCCGTGCATACTACAGGGCGACCCACCTCAGCCGGCTACTGGATTGGTGCAGACATAGGGGCACCAAACTGTGGACAAGCATCGAACAAGAACAGAGTGACATACCCCTAGACAGAGCCCCCTGGTGCCATTCGGATTTGCCACCCACACTGAAAAGACATCCCCTGATAGGCAACACCCTGGGTGTGTGCTCATCCCTACTGAAGCGACCCTCGCTCTCGTCCCCGGTCTCCCCTCTGCGCCCGGTGCAGGGCCACCCCCGGTTCTCCCCGGGACTGCAGGACAGGAGATTTCTCGCACTTAGAGAGGCGGGATTTCACCAGGCGTCCCACTTTAGTGTACAGGGGCGATGGAGGTCGTATGCAGAGCTGTCGGATCCGAGAGGCTCGTACGGCCTAGATTTTATGAGAGCCATGCAGCTCAGCCACTTCCTTTCGACCATACCGCCCCCACCCAGCGACTCAACACACTCCCTTACACCTCTCGAGGAGTTATGTACAGAGTCGGGTAGGATTCAGCACACGCTTTCGTGGTGTTATGGCAAGTTGATGGAGCCGCCGGGGCCCCTCCAGGTCCCCTGTCTTACTAGGTGGGAGCGGGAGCTCGGCTGCCAATTTTCCGATGACACGAAGCAGCACATACTCCGTTTCACTCACAAGTCGTCTCTTTGCATTAGGACCCAGGAGGCGAACTACAAATTGCTCACACACTGGTATAGGACCCCTTCCCTTCTACACAAAATGTTCCCTGATACTTCTGACCGTTGCTGGAGGTGTGGGAGAGAGGAGGGGACCCTCCTGCATGTCTTCTGGTCCTGCCCACGGCTGCGGAGATTTTGGGAGGAGGTAAGGAGGGTGACCCAAGAGTTTACCGATCGTACCGTGCCGGATACGCCAGCCTACTTCCTCTTGCAGGTGACTGACATGCCTGCAAAAGTCTATAAGAGATCGGTGGTCCGCCACCTTCTGGACGCAGCTAGGGCCTGCATACCCCTCAACTGGAAATCCACATCCCCCCCATCTATTGCTCAGTGGCTCCGCAGAGTTGACGACATCAGCCTCATGGAAGACCTGATCCTCTCTAGCCAGCATAGACGCGAGATATACTCCAGGACCTGGCAGTTATGGAACATTTTTAAATATTCTGACGAAGGGCAGACCCTTAGAGGGATTGAGTTGCCCACATGAGTCTGTGCCCGGACTATTCATCCCCCGGAGGTGTGTCTCGTTTGCAACCAGCCCTCAACGCACAGGTGACACGCCGGAGTCACGACATCCTGATAGGTTAGTCGCCATCACCTAGATGTATGTCTACCTGGTCCCCACCCCTCCTCCTCCTCCTACCCTTCCCTTTTGCCCTTCCCTGTCTAATGCCCTACCCCCTCCTTCTATCGCTGTCTATGTTCCTCCTTTTTTCTTTCCTTTTCCTTTTTTCTGGGTTCGACTCAATTCTTCTCTACCTGAGGTTCTATACCTCCTGTTTCTATACTATTTGGATAAAACTAGAGGGGAGGCGATCTCAACAGGACCCGGGCATTCTGACGTCAACGGTATTCTGACGGACATGTTCAAGTTGGCGGCGGAGGGATGCACTGGAGACCAGTGGGAGCTTCACCCCCCCCACTGGGGAATTTAATTACATGATCGACCACTAGGAGTTCTGAGCTCCGAGGGGATACCCCTGTACTGCTGTGCCATATTTTATTTTGGATGTATATGTCTGTTATTCACTATGGGGGTCCGTGTGGATCGACTCCTCTGTTATACGTTATAAATAAAAAATTAAAAAAAAAAAAAAGCCAGCAGCTACACTTTTTGTAGCTGCTGACTTTTAATAAACATAAAAAAAGGGTGGAACTCTGCTTTAAGTCAGCCAACAGAGGGGGCAAGATCTTTGTGAACACTCGCGGAGCCGTGGCCAACCTGAAGGGTAGCGCCACAAACTGATAATGGCGTTGTTCCACCGCAAAGCGTAGAAGCTTTTGATGACTGGGGAATATAGGAACATGCAAATAAGCATCCCCGATATCGATGGACGCCAACCATTCTCCCCCTTGTAGGGAGGCTGCTATTGACCGAATTGATTCCATACGGAACGATTTGACGATTAGGAATTTGTTTAGACCTTTGAGATCTAGTATGGGTCTTGCATCTCAGTTGGGCTTTGGAACGGTAAAGAGGTTTGAGTAAAATCCCAACCTCTGTTCCTTTACTGGAACCTCCACAATTACCCCTTGGGATAATAGTCGGTCTAACGCCGAAAGGAGAGATCTTCTCCTTACTGGATCTTTTGAGACGTTTGATGTTATAAACCGAGGAGGAGGAGGAAATTCCTGTAACTCCAACTTGTATCCCAGGGATACCGTGGAGAGAGCCCATCTGTCCCGGATCGTCTCTCTCTCGCCAAGCCCCTGAAAACAACAGAAGTCTTTCCCCCACTCGTCTGAGTGGGGGCGGCCCTTCATAAGGCCGACTTGGGGGCTGGTTTAGTATTCCTTCGGTTCCAGGGTTTTTTATTACCCTGTGGCTGTACCTGAGCTCTATAAAACAAAAAGAACCCTTGCGCTAACTGAGTAGTGAAACGGGTAGGAGGTAAGGGGGAGGGATAGGAGACGGATGAGATACTGCAGCAATCACCGAGGGGTCTGGTCCAAATGAACAATAAAGTATAAAAAAACGTGATGGTGACTGCGCTGTAATGTGTCAGATGAAGTAAAATTGGGGAGGGGAGAGGAAGTGTAAATGAAAAAACGATGGGGATAGGGCAAACACAGGTGGAAAAAGGGTGAAAGGGAGGGGGAGGGGAAGGGGCAAATGAGGGAAAATAAGAGACAGAGTGAGTAAGTAATCAGCTGGTATTCCGCTAACTAACAGCGATGTGCAATGTGCACAGTGACACAAAAGTACGTGCACTAATAGAGAACTGATCAAAATATAATCAGAACAACAAAAGAAAAAACTATATAACACAGTGAATAGTAAGGCAGTATAAGTGACATGTACAACCACTAGCTAAATAATCAAAATGTACAACACGTGTTAAAAAATTAAATCACTAAAACATATAGTAATCCACAAACATTATCCATAACTGAAAAGGATGGGGTGGATAGGATAAATAGAGTAACACACTCAGTGCATAAGTGAACTGAACTGGTACAGAAAAAACAGTCCCAAAAAAAGTCCTGGTAGTGACTTCCCAATGCTTCCAAAAATAACTAATAAGTTTATGGTGAATGGATAATATATGTGAATAAGTTCCCGTCACCAAATGCTTGGAGAAAGTCCTGTGGCATCCACCCTGTGATCACACCTGGCTTACCTCCCTGTTGGAGGGGGGGGGGGGCGGTATGCAGCAACTCTCTGTAGTTAGGGAGGGTATCACGTCCTTATGGGCTGGTCTTTATGGCACCGTTAATCATTGGAGTGTATATGAAAAAATACAAACAAACAGCACATCAATAACGCAGCTTTGTGAGTGCAGCAAGATGGATCACTGGGGCATACATTCGCACACTCACTTGTAATGAAGTGAGCGTGGACCTCAATCCAAACGAGCGCCGAGCTCGTGCCAGTGGGAAAAGGGTGTAGCATCTATGGTGCAATCAGTGCATCCCTCAGGTGTCAGCAGCGGCAGTCACAAAGTTGAGATGTACAAAATAAAGGAAAGAAAAAATAGTGTGGGTCTGAAACCACTAAGGGCGTTTTAATAAAATCAAAGTAAAAAACTCACATTTAAAAGTCAGAGCGGGGTGTTGAATCCTTACGAGCGGCGAGCTCGTCTCCTCTCAGATCTGCTGGCGGTGTGTCTGTGCTTCCGTCCTGACGCGTGTCGTCATATCACATGACTTCATCAGAGGCTAGCACTAGACACAGGATGTGGAGTTTAAATAGTCCTCAGCACAGGGCGGGCGGTGGCCATTTTGTGGTGGACCAATGTGTGTATATGCACGCGGCCATGATTGCTGTGACTTTTGCATCTGACTGACATCAACAGCAAGACTTGGGCAATACATAGACCGCTTCCTCCAACCAGCAGTACAAAAGACCAGGGCATACTTGCGGGATACTAAAGAGATGCTGCAGATCTTAAATGAAGATAAGACAACAGGACCCATCTTGATGGCTACAGCTGATGTGTCATCGCTTTACACGATTATACCCCATTACTTGGCATGCAAAGCCACCAAGTGGGGCCTGAGGAAGTTCACCAAATTGGCGTGTATGCAAAGGAAATACATCATCAAATGCCTCGATTTTTGTCTTAAACACAGCCATTTCTGGTATGGAAAGGAATACTACCAACAGAAGACTGGCGTTGTCATGGGGGCCAAATTTGCCCCCAGTGTAGCTGGACTATTCATGGCAAAGTGGGAAGACGAAAGTGTTTTCCTCGAAACACCAGAAGATTTAGTACTTTACAAACGCTACATAGACGACATCTTCCTTATATGGAAAGGTGGTCGTGAACAACTAGTAACCTTCTTCGAGAAACTAAATAACAACCATCAAAATATAGTACTAACCTGGCAAATTGAGGAATCAAATATATCCTTCCTAGACCTTACAATTATGAGAGTTAACACCTTTGCCACCAAAACCTTCTTTAAAAGCGTAGATCGCAACAGCTATCTCCCAATGAGAAGCTGCCACCATCAAAATTGGCTTTTTAACATTCCCAAAGGTCAGATGTTACGCTTACGACGGAACTGTACAGATATCACAGATTTCCACACTCAGGCAAACCTATTAGGTGAAAGATTTGTACAAAAAGGATATAAAGAAGAGTTTATAAAAAGCAAAATAGAAGAAGTCATACACATTCCAAGATATGAACTACTGCAGAACAAGGAAAAAACTTCCAAGCCCGACAAGGTGCCGGTCATTTTAGACTATAATATTCAATATAAGAAAGTTGAGAGTATTGTCAGACGCCACTGGCATATCTTGAAAGCTGATAAAAGCCTTAAAGATATACTACCTGATAGACCCCAGTTTATCTACAGACGCGCACCTACATTACGAGATCAGCTAGTGAAAAGCGTGGTTAACCCACCCAAAAAGATTTTCACTTTCTTCACTGGCAAAGGGTTTTATCCCTGTAAAAGGCGCTACGCCTGTAGACGCACAAAACTCCTGAATGAAAAAAGATCTTCATTCCAGTCTAATAGTAATGGGAGAGAATACAAAATTAAAGAATTTGTTGGTTGTAATACAGAAGGGGCGGTGTATGTGTTGGAGTGCAGTTGCGGCCTGCAGTATGTAGGCCGCACCAAAAGGCTACTTAGGATCCGCGTTAAGGAACACGTACAAAACATACAACGCGGATTCGTTAAACATAGTGTTTCAAGACACTTTGCAGAAACACATAACCGAGACCCCTCCCACCTAAAATTTTGGGGCATAGTACCTTATTCATGTCCATGGAGGGGAGGGCATAAGGTACGAACATTAAGCCAAATTGAATCCCACTGGATTTTTTCGATGAATACGTTTACACCTAAAGGCCTAAACATAGAATTTGACCTTAATTGCTTTTTGAGTGACTATTAGTACATCTTGTCACATACCCCTCCCTACTCACAACCAACACTAGATCCTTGCCTATTACCATAGATGCCTTGTGCTTTTTGCTTTTCGAGTGACTATTAGTACATCTAGTCACATACCTCTCCCTATTCACAACCGATACTAGATCCTTGTCTGTTACCATAGATGTTTCCACTAAGACTGATTTGATGTACTCATTTAAACCAGGAACTTTTTTCTGGACGTTGGACTTCATTTTATGTCAACCAAGATTCCTTTTCTGCCAAGGCAGGATTTATGCTAGTCTACCACTGTGGTGGGTTGCACCATATACTATACATATAGGCCCATTTCATTCTCTTTTATTAATTTATTATTTCATTATTTCCATATGCTGAGTTAGTGATTTTATTTTTATTTTCCTCCTGTTTAGACTTACCATGTCTGTATTTTACTATTTTAAATGTTTATTCTTATGCCAACATGTCGAGCTATTTAGTCATCTATTTTGGTTTATTTCCTCTTAGGATCACAGCTGGGGTGTGTCTGAGCTTTATACATTCCATGCATGACATATTGTAGCCCCATAGTATTGGAGCTGTTTACATTTAGAGGTTCCATGCCTTCCCTCTACATACTCATATTGGATTTACTCTGGGGATAGTAAGCCCCGCTTTATCACTATGTCATGCATGTCTTAAGGTTGTTCCCCCATGCTGCATACTCCTTCGTCCTGCAGCGTCCCTCTCTTCCCCTCCTCATTGTGCACAGTCTATTGCTCGCTGACACTGATGTCAGTCAGATGCAAAAGTCACAGCAATCATGGCCGCGTGCATATACACACATTGGTCCACCACAAAATGGCCGCTGCCCGCCCTGTGCTGAGGTCTATTTAAACTCCACATCCTGTGTCTAGTGCTAGCCTCTGATGAAGTCATGTGATATGACGACACGCGTCAGGACGGAAGCACAGACACACCGCCAGCAGATCTGAGAGGAGACGAGCTCGCCGCTCGTAAGGATTCAACACCCCGCTCTGACTTTTAAATGTGAGTTTTTTACTTTGATTTTATTAAAACGCCCTTAGTGGTTTCAGACCCACACTATTTTTCCTTCCTTTATTTTGTACATCTCAACTTTGTGACTGCCGCTGCTGACACCTGAGGGATGCACCGATTGCACCATAGATGCTACACCCTTTTCCCACTGGCACGAGCTCGGCGCTCGTTTGGATCGAGGTCCACGCTCACTTCATTACTAGTGAGTGTGCGAATGTATGCCCCAGTGATCCATCTTGCTGCACTCACAAAGCTGCGTTATTGATGTGCTGTTTGTTTGTATTTTTTCATATACACTCCAATGATTAACGGTGCCATAAAGACCAGCCCATAAGGACGTGATACCCTCCCTAACTACAGAGAGTTGCTGCATACCGCCCCCCCCCCCCCCTCCAACAGGGAGGTAAGCCAGGTGTGATCACAGGGTGGATGCCACAGGACTTTCTCCAAGCATTTGGTGACGGGAACTTATTCACATATATTATCCATTCACCATAAACTTATTAGTTATTTTTGGAAGCATTGGGAAGTCACTACCAGGACTTTTTTTGGGACTGTTTTTTCTGTACCAGTTCAGTTCACGTATGCACTGAGTGTGTTACTCTATTTATCCTATCCACCCCATCCTTTTCAGTTATGGATAATGTTTGTGGATTACTATATGTTTTAGTGATTTAATTTTTTAACACGTGTTGTACATTTTGATTATTTAGATAGTGGTTGTACATGTCACTTATACTGCCTTACTATTCACTGTGTTATATAGTTTTTTCTTTTGTTCTGATTATATTTTGATCAGTTCTCTATTAGTGCACGTACTTTTGTGTCACTGTGCACATTGCACATCGCTGTTAGTTAGCGGAATACCAGCTGATTACTTACTCACTCTGTCTCTTATTTTCCCTCATTTGCCCCTTCCCCTCCCCCTCCCTTTCACCCTTTTTTCACCCGTGTTTGCCCTATCCCCATCGTTTTTTCATTTACACTTCCTCTCCCCTCCCCAATTTTACTTCATCTGACACATTACAGCGCAGTCACCATCACGTTTTTTATATTTTGTACCTGAGCTCTCCCTCCAGGATTGGATCGGGGAGGCCGTCGGAACTGCTTTAGAGGCTAAAGTACCTGGGACTGGCGAGGTGGACCGCTTGAAGGCAGGACCCCTGAATTTCCTTTCAACAGGTAAAAGTGTACTCTTCCCACTGGAGATTTTCTGGATGTATTTATCCAAGTCCTCGCCAAATAACCGCTCCCCATGGAATGGAAATCCAGCCAGGGGCTTTTTACAGGGCGTCTCGGCTGACCAGTTTTTCAGCCATAGGCGTCTACGCATGTGTACCAACACCAGCGTAAGGCGGGAGGCCTGATGAATTGAATCTTTAATGGCGTCAACCGCAAAACATAAAGCCCTAGGTAGATCTGCTAAATCCTGCGCCTGCTGAACTGGCATGTCTTTTAAAGCCAGCTTCATCTGGTCTTTCAAGGCCTGACAGATGCCAATGGCTGCCACTGCAGGCTGAGTTACAGCACCAGCTGTAGAAAAAGCAGTCTTTAATAGGGTTTCCAACTTTTTATCTGTTGGATCTTTAAACATCTGTACATTGTCCACTGGACATGTCAGGGATTTGTTCACAGAAGAGATGGCAGCGTCCACAGTAGGAAGGCTCCATTTTTTGGTGAACTTTTCCTCCATAGGATATACCACAGAAAACTTTTTGGGAGGAAGAAACAGTTTATCAGGATGTTGCCAATCCTTATAAATTAGATTTTCTAGCAATGGATGCATTGGAAAGGAACCATTAGCCTGTGGGGCTTTCAAAGAGCCCAATGAAGAAACCGATGTAGTTGCTGGTTCAGAAAGGGGCAGCTTGAAAGCTGACCGAATCATGTCTGTTAAAGACTGAACTAACAATTTTTCAGCCTGAGAGGCTGAAAACGGTTCCTCTAAAAGTAGATTCCTCCGAGGCTGCATCATCCTCCTGATCCCCTGCAGGAAAATCAATTTCATTCTGAGACAATTGCTCTGCTGTTAGATACTCTAACGGTGGAGATGGAGATCTGGCACGCTTTTTTCCCGGCAGGGAGGAAGCGATTAATGCCGCCAATCTTTGTTCTAATCCTCCCAGAGCAGAGGTAAAAGCCTCCTCTGTCACATATACCGGAGCAGGTGAACTGAGGGCAGCCGCAGCACCTAGCATTCCTGATGGCTCCCCTCGGGTAACTACCTCTGATTTATCAGGGGAGGATATATTAGTAGGAGCAAGCCCCAGATCCTCAGAGCCCGATGGCGAACCCTTTAGCCTCCTAGGATTTTTACTCCCAGAGCCCTTGGAAGGCATAGTCCTAGCTCAAGCTAAGGACTTACAGCCAAAAATGCACCCACTACTAGCTATAGTCTAGCGTACAAGCTTGCTATCAGAGCTAGTCAGGTGACTAAACTAATGTGCCTTGGGGATGCCTGTATCACCACCTGTAGTGTGCCCAATATAATATCAAAAAATAAATGTCACCAAGGAGCTCTGCTGATGTGTCCGTCCTCTTACATGTCTCTCAGAGGCTGTCTTTTTAAAGCAGAAGACGCACGCACATGCGCAGAAGCGCGCGTGCGCGTCAATGCGCACGCGTTAATGCGTGTGTCAATGCGCCAATGGCGCGCACGCGCAAGAAACGCTCCCTGGAAGGAATGGGGAGAGGAACTGCTTAGAGGCTGAAGCTGCAGTTTTACATTGGAGCCTAGCTGACACTATAGAGGGAGACCACAGCGCCATGTCTAAGAATGCTGTTTCGAGGTCCCCCTAGCAGGTATGGTAACATTTTTACAGATGGGTACTGCAGAGCTTGTACATAGAAGAATGCTCCTCCATCTGTCTAAGCATTACAGTTATAGAAGGTATGCCCAGCTATATAGACATTCTTAAGTATCTCCCTCCTGTGGCCAAACAGGGGTACTACGTAATGTCCAATAGAACCATAAGAAAATACATTTCAGGTTTATCAAAGATAGGTACAGTGGGAAATATACCATGTAGGTAAAATACAGGCAAACACATTAGTCTTGAAGGGTCCCTGCTGGACCAAGTTCATCAGGGACTCACACTTACCTGTCCCCGCCGCAGGACCCTGTTCGGAACAGACAGCCCAAACTCTGCCCCTTTGGCGGGCAACGTCATTTGACCTTCAGGGACCGGGGTCCTACTGAAAGGAACACCACTCCCCTGGACCTGTACAGAAAACCTCTTGGTATTGGGTCTGACCAGAGTGCTGGATCCCAGGGTCCAGCCCTCCCAAGAGAGGCATTACAGGCCAAACCTCGTAGATGGTCCACATCTTCTTCCCCGAGGCCCGGGTACCGTCCATTTTGGCATTGAAGCACTTTGGACGGATCCGGAATAGCTCGCCTTTAGGCCTCAAAGACCATACGCAGAGCTAACTTGAATACATGCTTAACCGTGACCAACACCTTTAGACACTGGCAACAAAACTGAGGTACTCCCGATATGGGAGGGGTTATATAGGGAGGGGACTTCCTGTCTTGGGTGTGCCAGTGTCCATCACCTGAAGGTAAGCTCTATAACCCACATAGTAATTACTATGCTGCTCTGTGTCCCGTGATGTACGATAAAGAAATTAAGTGCACCCAAGTATTTAATTTTCTAAAACGTCACAGTCCTCACATATGTATACTTCAGGAAACCCATCTGATGGGTAGTAGAGTCTTGGCCCTTAAAAAGCCCTGGGTAGGGCTTTCTCATCACTCGCTTTACTCCTACTCCAGGGGCATTAGTATCCTTATCCACAAATCCCTGCCATTTGAACTGTTAAATCTCCACCTGGATGCTGAGGGGCGCTATGTTGTTATTCATGCCAGATGTGAGGTGGTTATTGTGGGGATTTATATACCTCCTCCAGCCACTATGTCATTGCTACATAAACTGGCTCTGATAGTTGCACAGTATCCGACTGCACAGATCCTTTTGGCTGGCGATTTTAATATGCCTCCTGTCCCGCAGGTGGACAAGCTTTCCCCCGACCCGTCTTTAGACTCTCCTTTGTCTAGATGGGCAGAGACATACGGGCTAACTGATGTTTGGAGATGGAAGCACCCGCAGGAGAGACAGTTTACGTGTCACTCAGCCACCTTTGCAACGTTCTCCCGTATTGACCTTATCTACTTAAGTGATCGTCTGCTTCCTCATACTCTGGCTGCTTCCATCCTGCCCCGGGGAATTTCTAACCATGCTCCAGTCTGCCTGCAGCTGGATATTGGTCTGAACGCAGGTCCCCTTTATGGAGGTTGTCAAGTTTCTGGGTATCTGATGAACGGGTCTCCCCGGCTATGGCAACTGAACTGGCTGACTTCTGGCCGCGAAATGTTGATACAGCTGCCCCAGCGGTTGTATGGGATGCTTTTAAAGCCCATATTTGTGGCCAGTATCAGCTACTCATTGGCAGAGTGCGTAGGGAGTCGTCCCTGTCCCTTAAAGGGACGGAAGACCAGGCACAGGGCTTGGAGACACACTATGTACGCACAGGAGATATGGAGGTTTATGGTCACCTGCAAGTGCTACTTCTTCCCAAAAGATACTTCTCTCTCAGTCCGAGGATTTTTGAGCAAGGCGAGCGCACTGGTAGATTGCTGGCCTGGCTCTCTAAGGAACGCTCCCTGGTGGCCCATGTTGCCCGTATCAGAGAGACATAGATGATGACTCCTTGCGCACAGATCTACGGGAGATTAAATGCCCAATTCCAGACCTTTTATGCTAGACTAAACTGCTCTCAGGTGACATATGATACAGAAAGCTTACTGTCATTCTTGGAGACAGTGGACTTTCCGCAGCTCACCTCTGAAGCCCCGCAACAGACTAGACGCCCTTTTTACCCTGAAGGAGGTACAAAACTGCGGTGGCTTCTCTTCAGATGGCAAAGACGCCGGGCCCGGATGGACTCCCGGCGGAATTTTATAAAGAGCATAGTGAAGATTTGACCTCCCGTTTTCACTCCCTTCTCCTTACTATGTTAGAAAATGTCAACTCCCGCATTCAATGTCGGAGGCGATCACTGTTGTCGTACCTAAGCCGGGTAAGAACCCAGAGCTTTGTGGGTCTTATCGCCCAATTTCTCTGCTAAACGTGGTTCATGAGGATCAGTCTGGCTTCATGCCCGGTAAAGGCACAGACATCAATATCAGGCGCCTCTATACTAATATACCGGGGTGGTGGTGTCCCTTGATGCGGAAAAGGCCTTTGACTCAGTTGAATGGCCCTTCCTGTGGCAAGTTCGGCTTTGGTCCGAACTTTATTTCCTGGATTCAAATGCTGTATGGGTCCCCTACGGCCAGGGTTAGAACGAATGGGATTCTCTCTTGCCGTTCCCTCTTAGTCGGGGCACTAGGCAGGGATGCCCGTTGTCCCCGGGTCTTTTTGCCTTGGCCATGGAGCCTTTGGCTATTTTAGTTAGGACATCCTCTCTAATTCCGGGTATCTGCATAGGGCCTATTTGGGAGAAGATCTCCTTGTATGTGGATGACGCCCTGTTGTATCTGCCTGATGCCCTGGATCAACTGGTCGAAGTCCGTCCTCTTTTCTCTATCCCGGACGCCGCAGCCCCCTCCTCGAACTAGATCCCAACTGACATGGGTTCCAAGGTTTCGGTACCTGGGCATAGACATACAAGCCAATCCCTCCCTCTATCTAGAGGATAATGTGTACCCGGTACTACAACACCTGATCCTGAAGTGCCAGCAGTGGAAAACGTTGCCCCTCTCCCTGGTGGGCAGGGTTAACCTTATAAAGATGACCTTTCTCCCTAAATTTCTCTATGTGTTCAGGAACACCCCAGTCCCTAAATGCTTTGTTGTTAGATTGGATCGAGTAGTTAGTCATTTTATTTGGGCGGGTGGTACCCCGAGAATAGCTAAATCCAAACTGCAGCTACCATTAATGAGGGGGGGGGGGCCTTTCCCTTCCCTGTTTTTGCCATTACTACTGGGCAGCAGTCCTTGTGACCGGCCGCTGGTGGTTTGCACAGGCTGAGTCGAACCCAGTGGTCACTCTAGAAGTGGCTATTCTGGGATCATATGCTGCATTGAGTAACCTTGTGTTCAGAGGGCCAAAGGCACATGCTAGTATGACCGTGTCCATGAAGACTACAGTTAGGGTTTGGGAACAGATGTCGAAATCTATTTGCCCCTCTCAGACGGTCTCCCCCCCCCATGCTCCGTTATGATTTCCTCACCTGCAGAAGGTCCCTGACCCCGGCATTTGGGCTAGGTTTGGAATCACTAAGGTACAGCATGTGATGCCGGCTGGTACTTGTTTGTCGTGATATATGTAGAGAGACAGCACAAACCATTACTGTACATAAGCCATGTTTACTGAAAGAACCAGCAGGAAACAGGAAACACAACACAGGAAGAAGTACAACAGAGATGCACCATAGAGTTGCATTTAAAGAAACATGTCATCCATAACATCTCCAACTTTTAGTGTTAATAAATGAACATTGTGAAATTTAAAAGAGACAAAGCAATAACACATTCTACAGGTTAAGTCTCATAGGTGGTTTTGAACATCTACCACTACGGGTGAAGACTGGCCCTTGTACAAGGATTCCTTTAGCCCTTTCTGAAGTTACTGGGCTCCTCTCATCACGTACTGGCATGCTCTGCGCTTGACAGCTGTCGGGTATACTTGGTTGCCCAGAACTGTCATTGCCGTTGGTATGAGGCATTCCCTCTGTACATGCCTCACTGTCAATGGGTGAGTCTGATCCATCAACGGGATACTGAGAATCAGTCTGCTCTGCCACTCTCAAATCCACTTGATTGCGGCGAGAGAGTTCCTTCAACGTCCACAAGATAGGAGCGTGGTGCAACCTTTTGCAGACAAGTACCTATTCTCCAACGGCCTGTTCGATCCCCAGGTAATGGTTTTATACGGATTCGTTCTCCAATATTTAATTCTGGCAAATCTCTGGCCGATGTGTCATATCGTGCCTTTGACACTTGTCTCTTAATCCTTATCTTTTTTGGAACACCTTGTATAACAGAGGGTTCAAGCAGCCTATTTGATACTGGTAAGGAGGTCTTTAATCTCCTTGACATCAGTCTTTGTGCCGGGCTACTATCCATGCCTTCAGTCGGAGTGTTTCTCCAATGTAAAATGGCCTTCCATGGGTCTTTACCATCACTTTGTGCTTTCTTGCATAAATTTTTAGCAATTTTTACAGCTGATTCAGCTTTGCCATTAGCCTGTGGATGACGTGGTGAGGAAGTAACATGCTCAAACTCCCATTCAGTGGCAAATTTTCTGAATTGTAGGCTTGCAAACTGAGGGCCACTGTCAGATCACTGTATCTGGTTGGCCATGACGTGCAAACTGAGCCTTGCACCTCTTAATTGTAGCTTCAGTGGATAAGTCGGGAAGAAGGTCTATTTCCCAGAAGTCTGAATAATGATCGACTAAAAGCAGGTATTCCTTGCCTACGTAGTTGAATAAGTCCATACTGATAATCTGCCACGGACGTGTAGGCATCTCATGTGACATCATGGTTTCTTTCTGTTGCAAATGGGCATATTCATTGCAGGTGGGACAATTACTGACAAAGTCTTTGATTTCACCATGCATGTTGGGCCAGTAAAGAGTATCACGAGCTTGCCTGTAGCATGCTTCACCACCAATATGGCTGGAGTGTATGCGTAATAACATCTCTGCTCTCAGTGACTTCGGCACGATGACCCTTGGACCTTTGTACAAGATACCATTTTGTATGCTGATCTCATCTCTAAAAAGGACCAGTATTCCCTTACAATTCCAGGTACTGCATCTTTTTCATCTGGCCACCCACTCAAAACAATAGACTTCAAAGCTTGTAAAGTTGCATCACTGTCAGTGTGCTGTATGAGTTGATGTAGTCGTTGATCTGTGACATTAAGATAGTCTGCTTGATTGATATCGGCAAAGAAATTTTGTTCCTGTTCCAGCAGACAAATTGTACGATGCTCATGCTCACCTCCAGGTGCCACATTATCTGACGTAGCTCTGCTCAGGGTATCGCTGATATACATTTCACATCCTGGCTTGTAGACAACATTGAGGTTGTAATGCTGCAATGTAAGCATCATGCTCTGCAAACGCTTGGGAGCACACAAAAGGGGCTTTTTGAATATGGCTATCAAAGGTTTGTGATCAGTTTCAGCTGTAATTGAATCCCGTCCATAAAGATAATGATGGAAACGCTGGCAAGCAAATACAATGCTTAAACATTCTTTCTCAATTTGAGCATAATTTTGCTCAGCTGATGAAAGAGCTCTGGACGCATATGCAACTGGCTGACCTTTCTGCAAAAGGCAACAGCCTAGACCATTTTTACTGGAGTCACTTTGTATGGTAACAGGCTTTGTGACATCATAGTATTTCAACACTGGGGCAGAGGTGACCAAGTGTTTTATATCCTCTACTGCCCGGTCATGCTTGGGAAGCCAGTGCCAAACTGCATCTTTGTCCAGAAGTCGTCTTAGTGGCTCACACACCTCAGATAAGTGTGGCAGGAATTTTGCTAGGTATGTAACAAAGCCAATAAATCTCTGTACCGCTTTGGCATCAGCAGGTTGTGGCATGTCCACAATGGCTTTAATCTTATCCGGGTCAGCTTTTAAGCCTTGTGAAGACAGGATATGTCCATGGAAACGGACTTCTTCCACCTTGAACTGCAATTTCTTCACACTAAGCCTCAGCATCACCTGCCTACAACGATCCAGTAGCGCTATTAACTTTTCATCATGGTCTTGCTCAGCCTCCTCATCTGTATTGCTGCAGCCAACTATAAGAATGTCATCAGCTATTGGCTCAATTCCGTCAAGACCACCTAATAGTTAATGCTGCTTTCGCTGGTATACCTCCGGTGCTACAGAGACTCCAAATGGTAGTTTGAGCCATCTCTTTCTGCCCCAAGGAGTCCAGAACGTGGTCATGTAGCTACTCTTTTCATCCAGTTTGCACTGTAAAAAGGCATCTCTAGCATCCACAAGTGTGAAGACACGTGCTTTAGGTAGTTTGTGCAAAATATCATCGAGTGTTGGCATTAAGTAGTGTGACCGTTTCAGGGCCATATTCAGAAACTTGGGATCAATGCATATTCTGATCTTCTCAGGCTTTCTGATAACAACCATGTTACTGATCCAATCTGTAGGCTCTGTTACTGAAGTTAGATGTCCTTCAGCTTCATATTTATCTAGTTGAGCTTTAACCAGTGGCTTAATGGCGATAGGCACATTGTACAGGTTGAATGGTAGGATCAAGTTCAAAACGAACCTCTTCTGGAACAGAGACTATCGGGCCCTCAAACACATCACTGTAGGTGTGAAGAATTTGCTGTTTTGTCAGTGGCCTAGTCAGAGATTTTGCAGGCTGATTATCAACATTATGTAGCTCAGCAGGAATGGTGAACAGCATCAGTCCAAGGCGCTCACATGTTGAACCTGATAATAGCGGTTTCTGATCGGCATCAACAATCTCAAAGTTCAGTTTGTGTATACAATCACGTATGCTGCATTCTGTTTGGAATAGCCCCAATGATTCCATTAGTTCCCCTGAATACAACTTTAGTTTGGTGCTACTAGGCTGAAGGGGTGCTCTGGGTGCCAGTTTCATTTTGTCCTTTATACTCATGACATCACACGTTGCACCCGAGTCCAGCTGGCAGGGTTGGATTATATTGTTTAATCTGAGGTTTACAAACCATTTTTTGCCCTTTGTGTTTACAGCACCAATGCATTCTGAGGAGTAAACCATATCAGTGCTAAGCAGGTGTGCATTCTCCGGATCTGACATTTGCTCAATTGTGTGCAGCTTCCTTGCTTCCATTTTACTGGAGAGACACACTCTTGCAAAGTGATTTGGTTTACCACATGCAGTACAGAATTTCCCATATGCAGGACACTTTTCTTTCTCTCGTACATGCACGTTGCCGCAATACTTGCATGATGCAGGCTTCCTCCCAGGTGAGTTGTGTAGGTGACCCTTGTGCTGAAACTTATGCTGGTGGTTTTTGAAGTTTTGCTGTTGTTTAGAGGCTGCATTGATATTGTCAGTTTATCCTGCTCCATAGCTTTCATATGTTTGTCAGTAAGTTCATCAGTGCGACATATCTCAATTGCTGTTTGTAGATCTAAATCATGTTTCCTCAATAGGTGGCGGCGTGTGCTTTCACTGGTGATACCCAAAACTATTTTATCACGAATAAGTTCATCTCTCAGAGAGCCATACTCACAGCTTGCAGCTTTTTCTCTTAGCCGTGTGACAAACCTGTCTATTGATTCACAGTCTTCTTGCTTACAGCAGCCAAATATATATCTTTCATAGATGACATTTTTAGAAGGTCTGAAGAAAGCTTCTAATGCATCCAGAATGGTTTTGGTGTCACTCTTTTGCTCCTCTGTGAGGTTCAGATTATGCTTGTAAACATGGAGGCATTCACTGCCCATTATCCTTCTCAGCGTGGCTGCTTGCACTGCTGCAGACTTCTCATTTAACCCTGTGGCTAGGGAATAGTCCTGAAACTCAGCCCTGAAATTGTCCCAGTTACTGCCAACATCTCCACTCACCCTCATTGCCTCAGGCAGTGGAATGCTGTTAGCTGCCATGATGCTGTTTTCCTTGCTGCAAATACTCAGCA
The DNA here is from genome assembly GCA_029206835.1 of Rana muscosa. Classification (NCBI taxonomy): domain Eukaryota; kingdom Metazoa; phylum Chordata; class Amphibia; order Anura; family Ranidae; genus Rana; species Rana muscosa. The sequence continues at coordinate 259,314,039 of CM055119.1, read as the reverse complement.
TCCAGGACAGGACTGCAATTGTCAGGAGGCACAATCAGTTCCAAGAACACTCACATGAAGGCTGGCAGGCTCTCAGCATCAAATGTGTAGAAAGAGCATGGATCCAAATCTTCTGACACCATGTTTGTCATGATATATGTAGAGAGACAGCACAAACCATTACTGTACATAAGCCATGTTTACTGAAAGAACCAGCAGGAAACAGGAAACACAACACAGGAAGAAGTACAACAGAGATGCACCATAGAGTTGCATTTAAAGAAACATATCATCCATAACAGTACTCTCCTACACTACGATACCCTTTAAAGCCAAATTTCAGTTGCCTTCTTGGATGTTTTTTAGATTCCTGCAGTTGCGCCATGCTATCCAGGTGCAAGTTCCCCACACCCCAACGGTTGCCTCCCACAGTATAGAATCCTACTTATCGTTCCAATCGTATCCTCTCCTCCCTGTATCTTAGGATCTCCTCATCGGGCCCAAGCCCAAATGCGCAGCTCTTCCAAAGCTGCCATAGCGACATTCTGAACCTAGACTCGGACGACTGGGATGAGGGGATCCAGCAGTACATTCCGCTGATTATCTCAGCCAGAGATAGATTTATGCAGCTCAAGTTCTTACACAAGGCCTATTACACCCCTCAAAAGCTGGCTAGGATTTATCCGTCCTGCTCAGACCAGTGTCCCAGATGTCTGACTGAGTTATGCACATAGTCTGGAATTGCCCTATCATTCAAGATTTTTGGAGAGGAGTGGTGACTGAGATTAATGAAATTGGAGGGCTGCGGGTTGACCTGGATCCTAGAATACTTCTCCTGGGCGTCTGACACCGTCACGCCCAATAAACAAACAGTTATTTCTCTTCTACTCTGCCTTTTATGCCAGAAAGGCAATTTTGTGCAAATGGAAATGACTGACCCGCCGACGATCTTACAGTGGAGGTCAATGGTGGATAAGGTACTACCCCTTTACAAATTGACCTATATGGGCTGGAAATGTCCCCGGAAATTTGATAAGATCTGGGGGAAATGGGTGAAGAAGAAGCCACCTGATGTAGTGCGGCTTTTGCTTGCGAGAGGTTGCTTCTGGTGTTTGCTCCTCCCCGCCTTCCCCCTGACCCCTTTCTGTTTTCTCCCTTGCCCCCCCCCCCCTTGTCTCTTTCCCTGTTTTGTCCTCCTTTTTCTGTGATCCCCCCCCCTCCCCCTGGGGAGTTACCCGCTCTTAATGTACTTGATTACCCCTACTGTACTTGTCTGTAAATGTGTATCTTGGACTTTGCAGATTTATTTGTATTACTGACCCCTGCAACCTTGCACTTTTTGCACTGTATAATACTGTATTGTGTACCGTGTTACGTTTTTATTTATCAGCAAAATAGAAAAAGTATCTGTTATAAAAAAATAAAAAATAAAAAAGGAAGAAGAAGAAGAAGCTGCCTTAACGCAAGTCAATGCGCCACAACAGACTTAGGCCCATTTCACACTACTGCGACTTCAAAGTCACGCTATTTTACCGCGATTTCAAGGAATGCCTGTGTAACAGGCATCAAAAATCAGACCAAAGTAGTGCAGGGACTACTTTGAAGTTGGAACGACTTGAAGTCGTACTAATATGAATGGTTGTCATTGGAAATCATGGGAAACGACTTGTCATGCTACTTTGCCATCACAAATCGTGGGACAAGTTGTACAAGTGTGAAAGGGGCCTAAATAAAATAAAAAAAGTTTGAATGGAACCCAAAAGCAACAGAATTTTAAATTTAACAAATGCGCAGACTTCACCATTTAGACTGCATACTGCACTCTTTTTGCATTGCACACTCCAATGTCTATTCTTCCACTAAAATGATCCCTTTAGCAGCCTCTTTTGCTGTTTCACAATGTTTTTCTCCTATTAATCTTCCACAAAGCTGGAATTTAGCATCTGGACAAAAATTATCAGTTTACAAGTTTTATACTCACCACATAGAGTCCATATATATTATGTACATCACGATGCTCCCATTCACCCCAATGTACAGCATCTTTGTGCATTGTCACTTCTGGACCATTAAACACGGACGGCTCATTCATATCATTCCAAACAAACAAATTTTCCATGGACCCCTGGTGGCAAAAGGCAAGAAGGGAAGATGTATAAATAAAAAAAAAAGCAAAAAAAAAAACAAAAAAAAAAAACTGCAGAATCAGAATAGACTGAAGTGCAGGTAGTTTACCTCATACTGGTCATACGAGAACATGCTGGACCACCAGGCCCTCATATCTGGATTAGTGAAGTCTGGATAGGCAGCAGACCCTGAAAAAATAAAAGTAAAATAAGGGACCACATATCCTGGTAAACAGCTTAACCAAATAGTCTTATGTTGGACTGTTCGCTTTTAGAACCTCAGCAGATGCAATTTCACCTACACACCTATGCTTTGCAGAAATGTTTTCATTCCTTGAAAATTCATTCCTCGAAAATAGCCGATAGGCAGTGCAAAGTTTTTTTACCTTAATGCAGAGAATGCATTAAGGTTAAAAAAAAAAACAAAAAAAAAAAAAAAAAAACACACTGTCGTGTTCAGAACCATTTTAAAATTAATCCTGAAAACATTTAGGCCTCATGCATACTACAGCTGTCAAATAACCGTTTTACAGGCATTTGACTTTTTTCTGCCTCCAAATGCTCTTTTAGGTTAGCCTGTGTCCATGCGCACAGGCATTTACAGGAAGAGGCAAGGGCACCATAATCGTGTTCAAAAGAGGAGCTTCTAGGTGGAATAAAAAGAAAAAAAAAAAATGGCAGGGGCATTTAGCACTTATTTCTTTTAATGGTCAAAATAAATAAAAATTCTGACAAAATGAAATTAATACATGCCCAGGACCCCTGAATGCGTTATAAAAAAAAAAAAAAAAAAAAAAAAAAAAAATGGGGCTTTAGGAGCATTTTTAGGTCAGAAAAGTGTTCAGAGCCTAGTGTACATGAGGCCTTAATTTAAAAAAAGCAGAAGTCCAGCCTGGGCTCATTCGGCTGGGCTTCTCCTATGGGTCACAGGAGTGCATTTCGTTTTGCACTCCTGTGACCCGTTTTCAGCAGAGTGTGGTCTGAAGTCATCTCTCTGCTGACGTCACCAGGATCAGTCCAGGCACCGCATCATCCCGACTTCGGAAGTCTGAATCCACCAGGTGCCTGGACTGATGGCAGTCTCAGCCTCTCATCGAGCCGCTGGGACAGCCGCTCCCAGCCCCTCCACAGCTTAGCACTCCAATGGAGCGTGGAGGAGCAGAGCTGCCGACTGACAAGCAGCAGTTCTCCGCTCTGGGAGGTGAGAGAACCGAGCCATCCATGGTGTTTGGTGGCTCGGTTCTCAGTGAAGAGGCGGCGGGGAACAGATGCAGCATCGGTCCGGACCGATGCTGCATCAACCTTGGTATGACAAATAAATAAAAAAATCCCATACTTTTAAACCACTTAAAAAACTGGGCCAATTCTGACATTTCTCACATACATGTAAACATCTGGAAAATTACTTAGAACCCCCATACAATATAGATTTTCTGAAAGTAAAGTCCCTGGAGAATAAACTGGTAAGCTTTACAATTTTCTATAGAAAAAGATATTTGTACATTGGTTTATCAAATTTTCAGGAAAAATAGGATTTTTTGTACTCACCGTAAAATCCTTTTCTCTGACATCCATGGACTGACACGGTGTCTCTTTACACTTTACACGTGGGATGTCCCAAAGCAGTGTCAAGAGGGATGGGAGCAGTATAAATGGAAAAACCAAAACTTCACTCCAATAAAGGCAGAGCTCCTCAACGGAGGAGTCGCAACTTTAAACAGCGGCCTGCAGCACCCGAAGGAAGCATCCGAAGATGCAGCCACATTAACCTTATAAAAAACTTAAAAGGCATGAACAGACGACCAGGTCGCCGCCTTGCACACTTGTGCAACCGACGCTTGATGTCGGGAAACCCAGGAAGCACCAATTGTCCTGGTGGAATGCGCCGTAACCGGAAAGGGAGGCGCCGCACTTTGAGAGCATAGGCTTGAATGACGGTTTGTCTGATTCCCCTAAAAATTGGAAAAAAGAGTAAAACTGCGCTAAATATATTGATAGAGAAAAGACACCAAGTGTTCTCACTGGTGACTCAATGGAAGCTGCGATTAAGATGTAAACCACCATACATAATAGAAAAATAGGAAAAGAGAAAAATCGCGCTAACCCGTGTCATAGGCTCCGTAAGGAGTCTGTAAATAATTTGAATCTGTAATTGTTTAAAAAAGAACAGAACATAAGATTTAAAATAAATTAAATAAACACCCCAAAAAATTAATAAATTATAAAAGTGTACTGTGATGTAACTTCAAAATATAAAGTCCATAAATAATATAAAGTCCATAAAATAAATCTCTTAAAGTCCGTTATGAAACACCAGTGCTCCGTGTAAAAAATCATACGAAGTGAATAATTGCATCCAATTTTGTGATCTTCCACCACCAAACAACAGAAATTTCTCCTTACCAGCTACAATTGACCCCCCATGACATAGGATCAATAAATGCAGAGATTAAGCAGTTCCTCCCACAGGTCAGCACAGCAATTGGGACTCCTAAATCACCAATCCCCGATGGACATCCGTGGACACAGGTAGTATGTAAAAGATAGACACACTCCACATAGCGCATTACCGTTAAAAAAATGTATTCTTTAAAATAAAGTTTGCACTTACATTAATGCAGTTTTAAAATAGCCCATTCAGTCTGGTGTGCCGGCCGCTGCACATTCATCAGACACCCGTCCTGTCCTTCTCGGAAGCGTTTGAGGTGACGTCAGTGCGTCGCTCCGCCCTACGTCCGTTTCGCAAAAACTTGCTTCTTCCAGGGGCACGGGCGGCGCACTGCGTCACCTCGCTTTATAGTGCAGAACAACCAAGCCTCGTTTTAGGTCCAAACCATCGATCGGACATGCGCGGTCTCACTAGGTGTCACTGTAATGTAGACACCGGCCGCGTACGCTAGTCTGGTTGGCTGCACTGTTCACCACCCTATTGGCTGCTAGCTGCATACCAGAATCTGATTTGCTACGCTAGTTTGTTATTACTGGTATACTTGGGCCTGTTGATTTCAATATATACTGGGCATCCCCGTTGACATCTATACTACTGGCATGGTGCCCATATTCACAGACTCACATGCCTAGCATAGGGTGGGGGACAAGCCCAAATATAAATAACTGAACTCATTTAAGCCCTATAGCCACATTCCCGATGAGCCGGAAACGTGACTAATTCTGACCACAGTGGCCACCGTCAGGTCACGATTAGTGACCCCTAGTGGACATCGGTCTAGCTGTTCCCCAGATGCAAGGACAAAACAACTGAAATGTCGGTCCATGCACCGGGGAGCAGCACACCCTACAGCCACACTCCTGATAAACCGGAAGTGCGACTCTTCTGACCACAGGGGCCACCCTCGGATCACAAGCGGTGACCCCTAGTGGACATTAGTTTAATTATTCTCCAGATGTAAGGACAAGGCAGCTGAGGTGCCAGTCCATGCACCGGGAGATAACACAGCTCAACCTCGAGCTGGGGACTTGGTATCTAGCCAAACCTGATTTTGATTGTACAAATTTTAAATTTATTATTAAAATTGATATAAAAATCTAAATGTGAATATAAAGCCAATGGGAGATGATGAAATGATGGCAGACGAAACCGCTTGGCCCTGTTATGGACCAGAGACAGTCACAAATGGTGAGTCGGACTTCCGAATAGAAGCAGTAGCAGACAGGTACACCCGTAAGGCTCGTACCACCTCCAATATGTGCAGCGCAAACTCTCTGGGATGCGATGGGTGAGGGCACAAGGACGGGAGGGTAATGTCCTCATGTTGGTGAAAGGTCGACACCACCTTTGGCAAAAAAGGAAGGTCGCGGATGCAACACCGCCTTATCCTTATGGATGACTAAACATGGCGACTTGCAGGACAAAGCCGCCAACTCAGACACTCGTCAAACAGAAGTGATTGCCACTAAAAAGGCCACCTTCTGAGACAAGACAAGAAGGGAATATCCCGGATATTCCCAAAAGGAGGTTCCTGGAGGACCGAGAGCACCAAATTCAGATCCCACGGTGGGAGAGGAGGCTTGACAGGAGGGAGCACATGGCGAACCCAACACAAGGTGCTAACCAAGAAAATGACCCGCTAGAGGTCGCTGAAAGAAGACGGCCAAGGCCGAAATCTGATCCTTGATGGTACTCAAAGCAAGCTTTTGGGTCACTCCACACTGCAGAGGACGCAGGATTCTGGGGACGGAATACGTCCGAGGACGCCAGTCCAGCGCTTCGCACATGGCGATAGAAGCTTTCCAGGTACGGTGATAGATCTGCCTGGAGGAAGACTTCCGTGTCCTTAACATGGTCAAAATGACCGAGTCCGAGAGACCTTGGTCCCTCAACACCTGGCTTTTAACAGCCCTGCCGTTAAAGCCAGAGACTGTAAGCTGGATGAAGCATAGGACCTTGAGACTGAAGGTCCTCCCCCATCGGCAACCGCCAGGGAACGTCCGCGACGAGACGTACTAGATCAGCGTACCAGTGATGCTGCGGCCAATCCGGAACAATTAGGATCGCCGGAGTTTATATCAGGCGATAAGGACCCTATGGGGCCACCAACGCATCCGAGGCATCGCCCAAGGATCCCTGGATCTGGCCACAACCTTGACCCGGCCACAACCTTGACCCTTGCGATTGAGTCGAAAGGCCATCAGGTCCACATCCGGCGTGCCCCACCGTCGGTAAAGGAGTTGAAATATGCAAGGACCACTCTTCTTGGTCCGGTGTCTGGCGATTGGCGACTCAGATAGTCCGCCTGCCCATTGTCTATGCCCAGAATGTAAAATGGCCTACAGAGCCGGCACGTTTCTTCCGGCCCACTTCAGGATACGGACTACCTCGGAAGCCGCAGCTGAGCTCCGAGTTCCCCCTTGATGGTTTACATACGCCACCGCCGTGGCGGTGTCCGACTGGCTCCTGATGGAGCGACCCCGTACTCTCTCTGACCTGAGGAGAGACAGTCCGATGGCCCGTATTACCAGAACAGTGATTGGTAAACGGGCTCGTCCGGAGTTCAAGGAATGAGCCGACAGGACTCCCCAGACTTCACCCCAGCCCGTCAGGCTGGTGTCCGTCGTGAGTACCATCCAGTGGATGGGAGGGGAAAAGACTTTCCGGACCGAAGAGCCGAGGATCTCAACCACCATGTCAGGGGCGCCCTGACCAGGTGAATCACCTGGATCTGAAGATCCAAGGACAACAGGGATTTGTCCCAGGTGGACAAGATCTCCTTCTGCAATGCCCTGGTGTGTGATTGGGCATACGGAACGGCCGCGAAGGAGGCCACCACGAGTCTCTGGACTCTCATGCAAAAAACGGATTGACAACCATTTTTGGGATGTCAGCACCCGCACCGCAGACTGAAGTGTCAGCAACTTCTCCAGAGGTAGGATACCTTTGCCTCCAAGGAGTCCAGAATCAGAACTAGATACTCCAGACACTGAGTCGGGACCAGGACTGACTCCTGAATGTTCAGGAACCACCTGAGTCCCTGAGGGTCTAATTGATGATAGTCACCTTTCCTCTAAGTCTGATCCACTTTCTGCTCTTAGCAGAAGATCGTCCAGATAGCCCACGACAGCAATACCTCGCTGTAACAGAAGGCTAGAACCGGAGCAAGCACCTTGGTGAACACCCTTGGTGCCGAGGCTAGGCCGAAAGGAAGAGCCACAATCGATAGTGGACTCCGCTGATCGCAAGGCGCAGAAACTTCCGGTGACTTGCGCAGATCGGAACATGCAAGTAGGCGTCCTTGAAGTCCAAGGACGCCAGAAGAAAATCCCTTTGGTGGAGTGTAGCGATCACCGTGCGAATGGATTCCATGCGGAATTTCTGCACCTTCTCGAAGGCATTCAGGGCCTTGAGGTCCAGGATAGGTCGAACCACGTCCTACTTTTGGGACGACAAACAGATTCGAGTAGAATCCCTGAAAACTCTCCTGTGACGGAACCGGCACAATCACTCCGGACCTGATCAAATCCTGTACAGCCCCCAAGAGGGCTGCCCGACAGGTAGGAAGGAGAGGAAGATTTGAGGGAAAGAATCTGTCTGGGGGCCAGGATCGGAATACTATCCTGTATCCTGAGGTGACCTCCTCGCACACCCACCAGTCGGAGATTCGGGAGGACCACCGATTCGTGACCTGCGAAGTCGTCCCCCCACCCCAGAGTCGGGCGGAGGCAAGACTTCACGCGGAGGCGGGCTCGGGAGCCGCTTGTTTGGCTTACGCACCCAGGGGCGCTTGTGCCCACCAGCCGCACTCCGTCAGTCTGGGAGGACCTACCTGTGGACTCGACTGACGAAAAAAAACCTTGTTTGCTGGAAAGGAAAAGGCCCTGTTTGCGGCGGGCCCCCTTACCCTTGCCAGTCTAAGGAAGAAGAGTGCTTTTACCTCCCATGACATCCTTGACGATGACATCCAGAGCAGCACCGAAAAGTCTACCACCTATAAAAAGGTAGATACATCAGGAGCTTCTTAGAGGCTAGGTCAGCAGACCAGCATTTCAACCAGATAAGACGACGCCATACCACCGTCGGGACAGAGGCCCTGGATGTTAAAGGGCCCGCGTCCAACGTGGTGTCGCACACATAAACCAGGCCCTGCCCAGTTGGTGGGCCAGAGTAACTGTGTCTGGAGGAAGATTATGCTCCTGTACAGCTAGGTGCAACATTTTTGCCCAACCTGTAAGTGTTTTAAAACACAAGGGTCGCCGCTACCACAGGCCGTAGGGCGGATCCCAACAAGGCAAACATGGCTATGCGCACCACTTCTGACCTCCTGTCAGTGGGGTCCTTAATGCAGGAGTCCCCTCCATCGGGAGAGTGGTGGCCTTGTTCAACAGGGCGACTGGAGGGTCGACCACTGGGGGAGAAGCCCACTTTTTAAGTAGGGCATCTTCAAAGGGGTATCTGATAGACAAACGCCGCGGAACCATAAAAAATTCTTCTGCGGCTTTTTCCAGACCTTATCAATGAGCTGGTCAAAGAAAGTACAATGGAAAAAACCCCTTTAGAAGGCCTGGCCTTAAAAGAACCAAAGGAGACAGTATCCGCCTGAGGTTCTGCATCCGCAGCATTTGAGCTTGAGAGTGTCCCTCACCGCAGTCATGAGCACACTAACAAGCGCCCTGTCATTTACTGACTCAGAACTGGAGTTTCCCTCATAAGGAATGTCCTGTTCAAAACCATCCATACATTCAGAACTAGGGTCCTGAGCGATAGTGGCTAGGCCCATATCTGAATCAGCGCACTGCCCTCGAGTAGATAAAGTGGGGAGAGGGCGCCTTTTTTGTACCTTGCGCTTGCACACAGCTCCCATCCTGGTCAGAAATTGATTCCAGGGCTGCCCACAACAGGTCCATAGGGACCGCAGGTGCTGAAGCACTGCCTGTTGCCACTGACATTTTTAGGGGAAGCTGGTGACACAGACTCCATATTGTCCCCCTCAGACTCTCTCAGATAAAAAGTCCACCCACAGGCTGTGCTGACTGAGGAGGGGGCGCCCAGGGGACTCACCAAACCGGACCAGGGACCGCTTAGTTCCGCTGTCTGTACCGCGCTGTGTCAGCGCTGGTGAGCTGTGAGGAGATTCGCGCTGCTACAGCAGCGCTAGAGGCCAAACTAGTGCTGAAAGCGCGCGGGCTACAAGAAAATGGCCGCCGCACTTCACTGAGGCGATCCGCGGCAAGATGGCCGCCATGACGCAGTTAAAATGAAACAGTACACACGCACAGCGCCACTCGGCGCTCAGGCCCCAAAAAAAAACACACAAAAAAGCCCCAAAGCATACATTGCAGACCAGCATGAGCCCCCCAAGAACAGTGTGACCCCCAAGCACCCCACACAGCCAGCGCCAGTAATGGTGACAGAGAGCGACAAAATACAGGGGGAGACAGGGAAAATCCCCCACAGAGAAACACACAGCCTTTTGTACTCACCTGCAGGCAGGAGAGACTACTTACCCGTCCCCTGAGGGACACACTGGTGTTTCTGACAGGACTATCACAGTGCAGTACTGAGTAGCTGTCGGCCCGGTCCACCGCGAAAGATACAGTCAGTCAGGAGCTGTTCAGTCTTGAGAGGACCGTGGGAGCATGAAAGCAAACCCGGCCACCCCTGGAGTCATGGGGCCTGTCGTGAACTGAGTCTCACGCACACAAGGCGAGGATCAGCACGCTCGATGGTCGGACAGGGAAGACTACGAGGATATCTTGTACCCAACCTGTTGCCCAGGCGACAGTTGATAGAAGATTCTCAAAAATAAAATAAAAAAAGAATTCCAAAAAGGAATAAAATAGGTCAGGAGACTGGCTCCTGAGGGAGCCACGTCTTCTCCTTCTGCTAGGCAGAAAAAAACTGAAGTCTGCTGACTGTAGTGGGAGGGTTATGTACGGAGGGACCGCCCCCTGGGTGGGGCTGTTCAGCTCTGGCTTTTGGAATGTATGTATAACATTTCACATTCTGCCTAGGTCTTCTCCTGCAAGCAGGGACATAACCCACGTGTAAAGTGTAAAGAGACACCGTGTCAGTCCATGGATGGTAAGAGAAATAACATAGTTTAATAAATTTTAGAGCATGCAAACACAATACCCAATTTGTTGGTAAGATATAAATGATGATCTTATGCTAAGTAAATAGATACCCAACATGTCATGCTTTAAAACTGCGTACACCTGTGGAATGGTAAACTACGGTACCTAAAAATCTTAAGTCAATGCTTTAAAAGCTTTTACAGGTTACCGGTTTTAGAGTTACACAGGAATTCTGGCACTAGAATAATTGCTCTCCGTATAAAACCCCTGTTATTGCTTCCCGGGACCGCATCATACAGGTCAAAATTTTTCATCAAACCCACCTCACACCGGCTAGGTTACACAAGATGGGTCTCCTACCCTCGGCTGCCTGTTTCTGCGGCTGTGGCCAAGAGGCCGATTTCTTAAACTGCTTCTGGTCATGCCCGGTAGTCCGGGACTTCTGGGAAGAAGTGGGTGCTTTCATCTCATCGGCGCTAGGCCTCCCAAACATAATCCACCCCAAGAACTGCCTAGTAGGCATTTTTGGCGAATTACACCTATCATCACATGCCAAGAGACTGCTCTGTATACTCTTCTATGTTAAAAAAGCCATTTTACTGTCCTGGAAGGGCACACAGATCGCTCTGAAATCCCTCTAGTTAAAACTTATTAATGACGCTATCCCACTGTATAAACTTACTTTTGAACTCCAGAAACGGAACAAAACCTTCCACAAAATTTGGGGTAGATGGTCTGCTAGTCCGCTAACCCTCTCCCAGCACTGATTGTACTACTCTTGCTTTACCATTGATGGGCCGTGCCTCAGGGATCTCTAATGTCTGTACCTCCGCTTTTGCTATATCCCGGTATTATACCTGAGCCCTTTACCATTGTGCCTACTTTATATTTTGCACTGATGTCAGTTTATTTTTCTATGTTTGAGTTTATTGCCTAATGTTTATGACCAGGTTGTCTGGTGGTATTGTTGTTGTTTTGTCTTAAACCTAATAAAAAAAAAAAAAAATAATAATAATACACCATAGACACGATTAGGGAACAGAAGTAACTCTTTTGTCACTATGGTCAGCTGGCATAACTGCCCACAGCAGCCCTGGCTGTGGGGCCTTCGCTGCTTGTAAAAGTGATCAGGTGTCCGTTTAGCCACTCGGATCACTTTTACAAGAAATTGCATGGCCGGCTGAAAAGAATGATAATCAACATCATGGCAGCTGCAGCTACGGTTCTGATATCACCACCACTTCCCAAAGATGTATATACACATGTTGTGTGTAAAAAAGGTATTTCCATGCTACTATGAGGTAATCTAATGAGGATTCAAACACTACCAAGCACTGGAAAAAGGCAAAACCATAACCCAATTAAGAAATGTATATAAAAAGTAGTGCTGAGCTGTTGTGAATGACTGAGGTCAAATAAGTGCAATGTGCAAAAACTGCGTGATGCTAGAAAAACAATAATCCAAATCCTTTAGTGTACTGGCGGTACTAAAAAAAGAGCGGGGGGGGGGGGGGAGTTATTGCACAACAAACAAACAATGAAACAAAGTGCAAGTGTGCAAGAAGCTTGTGACATCAGATTTAAAACAATCCCCCTTCCCCCACCCTGCCCCCCCCTTTTTTTAGTACCGCCAGTACACTAAAGGATTTGGATTATTGTTTTTATAGCATCACACCGTTTTTGCACATTGCACTTATTTGACCTCAGAGTCATTCACAACAGCTCAGCACTACTATATATTATACACACATACATACACACGTTGGTTAAGAAGTGCTTAAACAAATGATTCCTGAAATAGTAAGTATACCTTGTCTACAGTCATTCCAAAATGACACTAAAGCCTACCTGGCCAACACCAGCCCTCATAGTCACTTCCATCTTTGGTTTTAACATAGAAGTTGCGGGATCGAATTTCACTATGAATCCGGTAACCGCCATCAATCTTGATATGAGGGTCCACAATAGCTACCATCTGTAGTACCACGAGAAATAAGGAAATACATCAACTAAGTCGGCATTTACCCACAAAACCAGAAATAAATTGATAACCAAGTTTTTAAACTGAACAGTTAAATCCACATTTAAGTATAAATATGAGAAAAGGCAGCATAACATGGAAATTAACTCGCCTTCCGCCTCTTCTCCTTCAAGCCAGCAAGCATATTTTGTGGTGTGGGAAACTTATTAGCGTCCCAAGTGAAGTATCTCTTTCCATCAGCATGCTCAATATCCAACCAGATAAAGTCATAGGGAAGATCATGTTCATCAAACCCAGCGTCTACATTGCGCACATCCTCCTCATCATTGTAGTTCCATCGGCACTGGTGGTATCCAAGTGAAAAATACGGTGGCAGAGCTTGGGTCCCTGCGTGTAAACAAATAACAGAAAGACCGTTTTAAGTGTCTACGCAGATGTACATTGTAGCCTTTCATCCAGAACAGAGTCCAACTTAAAGTGATTTTAAATCTCTTCCCCCCCCCCCCCCTTCTTAAAAAAAAAAAAAAACACCCCAGGACAGATTTTTACTTACCTGCTCAGTGCAATTGAATTGAATAGAGTGGCCCTGATCCTCCTATTATTGGGTCCCCCATCGGTGCTCCTGGCTTCTCTCTGGCAAGTGCCCCCATAGAAAGCTATAGACAAGCAGTGGGACTCTATGCCGCCTCCTGGTCACTGGCTCTGATTGACAGCAGCAGGAGCCCTAGGCTCCTGCTGCATCAGCAAAGCCAGTCAGACTAGGAAGAAAGAGGAGAGAAGAGCTGCAGATGGGCACAGCGCTGGATCAAATGAGGGCTCAGATAAGTAAGGTGGGGTGAAGGGGCAATACAGTTGCCTATGCATTTTTTTTTACCTTAAATTAAAAAAAATAGCGTTAAGGTAAAAGATTTTTAGGCTTTATAATCACTTTTTCAGCTGTCATTTTTCATTGAAAGATTCTTTCCTATTAAAAAAGAGGCATAATGGTCTGAATATTTGGTTGGTTATAATTGCTAATTGCTGTACTCGCATAGCAAACAGCATAGCAGAACTCTTTAGAGCTTTCCAACAAAATCTACTTTAAAATCGGATCAGTATAGGTCTACTTTAAAGGGTCTTCAAGGAGATACTGTACTTCTTTGCAAGTAAAATAAAACAGGACAATAGGTAAAGTTATACATGTTATATATATTTGAATACCTGTGAGACTGGCATATTGCTTAAACACGTCACTTTGAGAAGGTCCTAGCAAGAGGAATACATCAATGATGCCACTCTCGGACATCCAGTGCACATCTGTCTGAGGGGTCTCTCCACCTCCCTGCATATACTGCAGCATCTTCCCAAAGAGAGTCTGGTGACAAAATGGTAAAATGACCGAGTGCTTGAGATTTCAGTATTTTCTTTTCATTTAGTATCCAATTTGCTCACCTTTCCAGCAGTGTTGGAGCCAATATCTACCCAGGTTTCGGCAGCATTGAGCCAGAAAATACCTAAAGTGCGGTGAATGTTGTGAGCTAGCAGCAGTGGTACAGTCCCATATAAGGCCATGGTGTTATACAGTTCATACTGAAAGACATCCAAGTTATACAAGCGGTAGGGATCTGTGCTCCTGAAAAACCAAGGGCAGATTAAAAATAAATAAATAAAACACACTGGAAACAAATTTCTACTAGAAGTTGTGAACAAACAAGCCAGTAGAATTACATAAGAAGCTACCTGTCTCTGTATGAATATAAGAGGGAGAAAAAAGTAAGGAATTTTGCACTTCTTACTCTGTTGTGCGCAGTCTTAAATTGTCTGCATGTTCTGGAATTCCATAAACGTGTTCAAATCCCGGTAAAGAGAAGTCTAGACCCACTGAAGAAGGACCTGTAGAGTTTACATAAGGATGCAAGACTATTACCTATAAAAAAATCTAACAGTTCTGAATAAAGCAGGCAATAACCGTCCAATCCTGTACCAATATAAACCCTTGCTGGGCATCAGAAGTGTATCTTTATCAAACACAGATTTTAAAACGTTTGTGCAATCCTAATGCCTCCTGGCTGAGGTTTCTCTTGTAAGGAGTTAAAGGATAAGTTCACCTTTCAAAACAGGCTGCATCCATATGCAGGGTGTAACAGGTTATGAATGCACTGGCCCCCCGCACCACTCCCCAATAGTCGTCAAGACAGACTGGGATATTCTCCGGGTCTAGTGCTGCAACTAACGATTTACATAATCAATTAGTTGGCCGATTATTGTTTTGATTAATCAATTAATAACCTTAATTTGTTGTTGGGCAGATTAACATAAATTGCCGCAAAAACGCATTACATGCTTTTCTGCAGCTTCTCCATTGAAGTATATTGAACCAAAAAAACTAAATAGCACTGTTTTGCATTAAAAAAAATCCTTGCCCTTTCCAAATACGCAGCAGCTGAAAAAATCATGGATGTAAACGTGTCCCATAGGAAACCATGTGAATGAACTGTAGTGTGTTTCTGCAAAAAGCACCAAAAAAACAGAGCTGTGACCCAGGCCTGAGATGTTTAGAAACATAATGGAGTTAAAAAAAAAACTAAAATTAGTACAAAAAGGGCAAATAATCGCTACTGTAAGGGGTTCATTTTTTACTGTGGGACAGTGAAAGTAATATTTACAGTATCGATTTGCTCTTCTTGTACTATAAAGGGCTAGTTTTTTTTTTTTAACCCCATTATGTTACTGGCTGATTAATCGATTATGAAAATAGTAATCGATTAATTGTTTCGGCCCTATCCGGGTCTACTGCCACAATTTAAAAAATAGCACGGCCATGCGAGGCTCTGCCCACCCAGCCGCGTCACTCAGTCACAGTCCTCTGAATGAAAAATTACAATGTCCAACAGCCTTTGCGGCTGTCGGCTTGTAGTTTTCAGTGAACTACCATGGCGCTGTGAGTGCTGTGGAAGTTTATTGAGTCTTCCTGTTTAGAATGTATCAGCTTCCTTGTACAAGGTACAAGCAAGTCGATACACCAACAGATCTGCATGGCATCAGCGAACTGCTGATCGCTGGTACAATTGCTTTACAGGCCTCCCAAAACACAAAATAAAAGCACTTTTTTCTTTACCTGAAAAAAAAAAAATTAGCTTTTTTGGTCAAAAAAACTGGTCCTGAAACTGGAAATGATAGGCAGATTTCTCCCCACTCATCACTATTCAGAGGAAAGCAGGAAGTCAACAATAAGCCTAACAGGTCTAGTCAAGTACGATATGCCATCAGGCTTGATATCGAGAATGCAGATATTGGAGCACAAAACAATCTGCATGAAACTGGCAACACAAGTTGAATCTGAAGGAACTATCTTGGATACCTATTCCAAAAATTGAAGACTGGCATCTTGTAAATACAGTGGGGAAAATTATTTTTTGATGCCCTGTGGATTTTGTACGTTTGCCCACTTACAAAAAAAATTATAGACCCTTAATTTCTATCATAGGTGTATTTTAAATGATAGAGACCGAATATCAACCAAAAATCCAGAAAACCCCCCCCCACATAAAACAAACGCTATAAATTAAGTGGCAGATCAGTGAGTAAAACAAGTATTTGATCCCCAAGCAAAACATGACTTAGTAATTGGAGAAACCCTTGTTGGCAAGCACAGAGGTCAGACGTTTCTTGTAGTTGGTGACCAGGTTTTGCACACATCTCAGGAGGGATTTTGGCTGCCAAAAGGACTGCGAGTCTCCGGAGAGGCAAGGCTCTTGTGGACATTGCTGGGTTGAGAGGGGGCATAGAATGCATGAAGGTATAAGTTCTTGTGCCTTTACAACCACTTTAAGCCGTTCTGTTACTTAAAGTGGAACTTTAGCCAGAAAATTAAGTCCTGATACATGGTCCCTTTTGCAGGTATAGCCATGTAAATGAATAAAAATAAGTGTCTAAGTTTTAAAATCCGGTAAAAACGGTCTCCTCCTGCTCTGTACATGCTCAGTTGCTCTACACTTTAATGCATTTTTAGGTACTGCTGAATTTGTAGAGGCCGATGTACCCTCAAAGCAGAATTAAACCCTCCTATACTTTTCAGCCAAAGAAGCTGCTTCTGATTGATCTGCAACTGCCATAGTATTGCAAATTATCAGTTTTGACACCGGCCATTTGATGGGTTAACAGTGTGGTTGAGTGATGGTTAGCAATCCCAGCATTCCAGGAATGTAACTTTTTTGAAACCGTTAAATCAATGGGTTTAATTCTGCTTTATAACTTACAGCTGGGGCTCTGAGCTTCAGCAAAAAAAGGCAGCCTCCAGAAAAAAACGAAACAGGAGCAACCTGGAGGCAATTTTCAGCACACACTAGTTTTGGAATTATTATTAATGTGAAATGTAAAGTTATTTGCTAAAGAAGATTTTTTATCAAGTTGTTATGGGTAAAGTTCTGCTTTAAAGCCAAGCGAATTTCAGCCAGCTCCTGATGAACCAGCTGAAATAATTTTTTGTGTGAGCCTTGTCAGCACCATTCTGCCCCACATACTTCAATTTAAAAATCTAAATCTGCTATCAAAATACAATAGCCACAGCAGGCTACTAGTTCATTTGCACTCTACAGGGCAAGGAATCTGATACTACTATATGTGAGAAAAGCCAGCCTTAAGCAGGACATAAATTATGCGATTTTTGTTTCCTGCAACCACTGGAAAGAAAAGTGCTAGATGATTCCTGACTGAAGCCCTCCCTTGGAGCTATTGTCTGACGGCAGGGAGCCTTCCTGCCAGGAGAACACAGTGATTACTGTTAGTAGCTGTAGCCGCTGGCAAGAATTGCATGCTAAAAATTTGACACTGGGTTCAAGGAGCCTACTCATAGATGGATCTAATACTGGCCAGTCCCTGCAAAGTTTTGATCCTCCTAAGGCCAGCTTTAAGCCCTGTACACGTGGGTCGAATGTCGGGAGACATTTGCTGGTTTAAAAAAAAAAAAAAAAAAACAAACACACAACCCGCCCCCCCCCCCCCCGCGACATTCGGCCAGCTTCTGTCAGACGAGCATGCTGGAAAACCAGCAGCCGACCAACTGATGCCAATGGCAGAGATCAATGATCGGAGTGTTCTGTCGGCCTGTCCCCAACTGAATACAACAGCTCAGCAGTTAGTACAGCGGCTCTGATCGTAGCTGACCTTTTTTATTAGTTCAACCCAAATCTCAGTGTTTACCAGGCATTAGTGTCACAAGATCTCCCTGCTTTATCCATTCTGTAGATCTGTGCTTTTTCCACTTTCCTGCTACTTCTCGATAATCAGTCATCAGATCACCAGTCATTGGGTTGGAGCTCTGACAGGAGGAAGTAAAACCCTCTCTACCAAGATGCTCATCTCCACACATACAGTGTGTGGAATGAGGCATAGTAAGTTAGTAAAGGGGACTGGACTATTAAAAGCAACAGAATTTTGATCATTCTGACAAGTCACACACAGTGCTTCTGAACTCTTCACACAATTCCAGGTGTGTCAAATAAAGACTTCCCTGCTGTGCAGCATTATTCCTCCCACTGGGCATCCTGTTTTTTTTTGTTTTTGTTTTTTACACAGGCCACTGGCAAGTATTTAGCTTTCTTTACAGGATATGCTCATTTCAGTTTTCTTTGCTTACATAGAGTTACTTTTATATTCATCAGTATCTTGTATACAGAAGTACATAATTGCCTTCATTTAGTACAATTTCTGAAACAAAGCCTATGCAGAACACAGCTTTCAAACAAATTCAATTTTAACCATGGCCACCGATAGGCATCACCAGGCAAGGGGCTTGGTGCGGCAGGACAGTTGCACTGTGTGTCTCTCCCTCCAGCAGCTGAAATCCGGTTTCTCCCCCTCGCCGGCTGCTGCTGGAGGGAGACACACCGTGCATCCTTCTGTAATGGTCCACCAGTCCTGTTGCACTGATCGCCCCTCCCTCTGCTGCCCACATTGGATTCCCCCCCATGTGCCCCACCCTCCCCCCTCGACCCCCCGCAGCACCACAGGGCTTACCTGTCATGGCATGGCGGGTGCTGTGGGCACACAGGCAGATGGAGAGTAAGGGAATGGGGCTGGTGTCATTTATTCAGAATTGGACAATGTTTTTAAATTGGAAAAGTGAGCGATTACGGTTCGCTCCTGTGTCCATTCATAACTGAGCATAGTAAACGGTTTACTATGCTAAAGTTTATGAACAGGAGCCTCGGTCTTCAGTGCAGCTGAGGCTACAGAGAAAGGAATTTAAGAATCTGTCCTCAATTCTTTTCTCTGTCTGAAAAGGTGAGATGTAGAGTTTTCTCTTCTGCATTAAGTCATTTGACAATGCTGTTTTTTGTGCAGCAGTATGGCCCTCTGTGAGGCTATACATGGACTCTTAAATATTATTTTAATTATAAAAAATCGCTACATGCATGTATAGTGTGCATGGTGTTGCTGTGCTTTGGTCAGTTTTGCAAGCTTAGTTAACTTATTTATTTTTTATGTACAATCCCAATGTTAAAGCTTGAACATTTTAGTTCACGGACAAGATTTAATGCAGCGCTCATTTGAATATTTCCTCTTAATATGCATGGAGTATATGTGCAGTTACAATATATATTTTTCTAAATCACACTGCACTCCTGAAAAGCAATCATCCTTCCTTTTATGAAAATCATCAAGCAAGCATCTTCACCATAAACCTTCTTACCATTAGGCTTGCTGTCTGTGTGAGTTTTAAATGTTTCTTCCCACATTCCGGGTTCATCTTCTTCTTCCTGCCAGAAGATATTACATTTGGCAAAACCTTACATGAATGAAATGCAGTCAATCTCAAACTATGTATATCTTAAGTTTTACCACTTTTCAATATCTCAAAACATTTCATTTCTAAAGCCGCTTATGGACTTAGGGCATGTCTTGTACAGCCTAAATATCATTCCTTTGTTGGCCACATCACACCTTTAGAACCTGTTGTCAGACTTCTTTAGTGAGAAAAAATAAATTTCTTCTCACAGAGGAAAACATTACAGGGGTGGGTTTTAACATTAGTGATCTCAAACTGGCTGTGCACAGACGAAATAGCTGCTAGAATCACCCTGTCTCCTTAGTAATTATGAACTTATCCTTTAAAACAGACTTATTGCTGTTTTTGTAATGGAGTTCTTAAAGTGCAATATTAACCCCCTAACACCTGGAAGTAAAGCAAAGCTTAGTGCCGGAACCCAGGTTTGCAGTGTTGATATGTGCTTGTCGCAACTAAAAAACACAACTCTCCTACTCCTGATAATCAAGGCAATATCCCATGAGTAAATTATTTGTACCCTTAGTAGGGCCAACAATAATGCACATAGATTAATCCAAAAAAAAAAAAAAAAAGCCTTTAATCTTTACCAAAACTTAGTCAAGTTACCCTGCGGGGTATTCAGGATTGAACACATATGGCCATACAGCCTGGCTGACATGTAGGTGCTTCACAACAACGGGAGGGGAGTCAGCCCCACCCAACAGACCTTAGGAAGACTTCAATCCTATAAACTATAGGGGCACCAGGTTTCAGACTGCAGGGACCGAAGAGGATAACTGAGTAAATGTCCCAAAACCACTAGGGGCAAAATTGGACACCCATAAGAGCAGAACTGCCTCCTCTGTCTAGGTAAAATAAAGCAGAGTTGGGGTGCTACTACCCAATAAGACGAGAACATTTTCAGAGCTACCTGGGTGCGGAAAGGCCGTCACACAGCTGCAATGGCAAATATGAAATAAGTCCCAACTTCTTGCTTGCACTTTAAAATCTTTAGAATTTATTGGTTAGCCATAAAAGACAGTATCAGACAGCAAATGTAAATGCGTTTCAGCCTTGTGGGCCCTTTTCACTACCAAATGAACAAGCCACAAGGCTGAAATGCATTTACATTTGCTGTCCGATACTGTGTCGAATAAATTCTGAAGATTTTAAAGAGCAAGCAAGGAGTTGCGGACTAAATCTCTTTTCACCTCTGTATATGTGCAGATATGTTGCATCCGTGTAGTGGCAATACAACCAAGCACACAGTGCGAGGCAGGTCCTCATACTCAAAAACACAGGTGGTTGATGCAGATGAGGGTCAGGAAGCCAGAGATGCCCAGGTCACTGTAGATAGGAAGTGGTAACAAACAGCAGCAGTATGATGATTCTTCCTTAAAGATAAGTGTCTGGAAAATGTGTGGAGCCTGTGCAACATGCCACCCAGCAAAACATCATTGCACAGTCCCTCAGCGTTCATTATCCTAACTAGCCCTGCTTGTCTAGCCCACTGGGGTCTGGGTACGACATTGCAAAGTCAGGCTTCCGAAAGACTAACCTGGATAGCTGCTATGTAGAGACCAGCTTAAGCAGCAATGTGGTGAGAAATAGTGGTTAAAGTCAATGGGAGAAATCCCCCAAGTCAAAGCAAAAAAAGCTAGCAAAAATTTGGTTGGACTTCTCAGTAGAGCAAAGATGTCCATCCTCTTGAGACACTAATAGAAAACTGAGGTATGCTGGGTAGAGGGGGTTACACAAGGTTTACAGTTTTGTTTGCCAGTGTACAATCCTCCTGCAGGCAGCAGGGCTATCTGAATTCATGTGTCTCTCAATAGTAGTAGCCTCCTAGTTTCTGTTCCAAACTTAGCTACCGTAATTATACAGATAGTTTTTGCCATTCACCAATGAATGGCCGCTGCATAAAACTACCATAGTTGTAAATCCTATTTGCCAGAGAGTTCTGTTCCCCAAACATCTAGGATTTCCTTTTGTTCAACAAGAATTTTAGGTCTCAGTAACAATATGGCAACTGTAACAAAATGGTGTCCAATCTGTTTTATACAAATAACCTCTGCTGAAGGCAAATTCTCACCCAATAATTTGCAATTGATTCTGGAGGACAACACATTACACTTTTTCCACTACTTGCATACATTCAACATACAACCACCACCAGTAAAATAGGCTTTTAACCTTGATAACACTTTATCTTAAAGGAGTAGTAAAGTTACATGTTTTTTCACCTTAATGCATCCTATGCATTAAGGTGAAAAAACATTCGACAATACCGCCCCCCCCCCCCGAGCCCCCGTTTTTCTTACCTGGCCCCTCGAAAGTCCCATGCTCGTCCCCGTCATCCTCTTCGTTTTTCTGCCTGGCCGCCGATTGGCTACACTGGATAGATTGAAAGCAGCGCAGCCATTGGCTGGCGCTGCTGTCAATCACATCCAATGACGCGGCACGCCGGGGGGCGGGGCCGAGTGATACAGTCGGCGGCTATGGCCGCCGCTGTATCACGGGAGCGCGCCCGCAATCACTCCACACCATGCGAGCTCACTCGCATTAAGGTGTGGAGTCCTTGCGGGGAGGAGCCAAGACAGCCGCCGAGGGACCCCAGAAGACCAGGATCGGGGCCACTGTGTGCAAAACGAGCTGCACAGTGGAGGTAAGTATAACATGTTTGTTATTTTTAAGCAAAAAAAAAAAAAAGGTATAGTGCTCCTTTAACCAAAAGGCTGGGAAGAGATTTAACCTTGGATTTTTTTTTTTTTATTTACCTCCATAGTCAGCAGTCACCACTTGTAATCACACAGAAAATGGCAGTGAATCTAGGTAGGCCAAATAGGTCTAGATTTACCTTTTATATATTAGTTACATGTCCTAAAGACAACTGTAAATTGGAAAATTTGGTACGATATTCTTGAAGGGTCAGTTCACATTTACCAAAAAACCCACCTTCTAGCCCGGGCTGCCTTTCAGTTTAATAATGTACTCCTGATGCCTATGATGAGCTCTGCAGCTTCCACAAGAGAGTATACACGGTGCATGTAGTGTTCTTTTAGGTAAAGGTGAACTAACCCTTTAAAAACACCAAGAAGCTTACTAATGAAAAAGTGACCATCTTGTTGGCCATAGTAGTCAGTCCTTGTTTGGTTTTTAACAGGGAAAGCCACTCCTGCCAGGAGAAGGCAACCATTATTGCTAGTGGCTATAGCAGCCACTAGCAATAATTGCAAGAGAATGCGGCAGGCTGGTTGTACCCAAGTTGATCGACCGGTCAACTTGGTACATTCAGCCTGCCCATTAACGGTTTGGATCTTGACCAGTTCCTGCTGAACCAGTTAAGATTCGAACAGTGTGGGGCCAGCCTAAGTTATACTACAAGTGTGATATCTGTTCTGGTTCAGCAGGGGACCTTTTCACATATCCACTGCTGAAAGGGCTGGACGGCACCTGTGTGAAAGGCTTTATTGCAAGAGAATATATATAATTAGATAGAGAGATTGAGAGATAGATAGATATCTATCTCTATATATCTATATAACACACATTTAAAAAAAAAAAACACTCCAATCCCTCTTTTATATTGTTTTTCACATCCCCATAATCTCACCTTCTTGCTTTCTTCCTCTTTCACAACTTCCTCTTCTCCAGGAATTTCGCTATCACTTTCTGAGGCAGCATCAGTCTTTTCTGAGTCACTACAAGCCGAACAGAGACGAGGGGTGAGGAGTGACGCTTCCAGGGAGGATGGGATAGAAGGGAGCAGAGGCGAGGGAGAAAGAGGAGGGAAAGGATTAGAAGATGTAAGGGGGTATAAGATGTAAGGGGGTATAAGATGTAAGGGGGTATAAGTTCTACAACTACTCAATAGCTGTGGTGATAGTTACATTATCCCTAGCTACTGTCACTGCATAGTATAGAAATCAAAAGATTTGTATAAAGTTGCGCGCGCGCGCGCGCACACACACACACACACACACACACACACACACGCTGTTGGAAGGTCACATCTAGATTTTATAGATAATCCAAAAGGAAGTTGGGCCTAGCACCAATCCACTTAAATAATGATGCTCAGAATAACTAGAGATGTTAGATTTGGCTAAACATCCAAAACCTTGCTGAATGTGTGCAGCTTTTAGAATCAGGAATACTTGTGATTTTTGTCTCCAATTGGTCAGGTCAATTTCACTTTCCAAACAAGCCAATTAAAACCTTATAAAAATGAAAGTGTCTGAAAGAACTCCCCATGCTCATAAAAACCAAGTCCCTTCTCCTTTTTTTTCTTCTATAGAAAAGAGAAAGAAAAGAAGAAGAAGCTTTGTGGTTGGTATGGGGCAACACAGAGAGCTCTTTCAGATGTTCTTTTATGAAGCTCTTAATTTCATCAGTTTTGAAAATTTACTACCCAAGTCCCCATGTTATCTAGGTATAGTATCTCACAGTTTGAAAGATTAAGAAAGTTTAGCTAAGTATGCAATTACTATGCTATTATTCAGGGGTTTTAATCTATGTAGGTGGGAAGTGTCAGTGTATGTAAATGGGATTACCTAGAGAAAAGATTCTTCACCTTATGCCACATGTTACCGACAGCGCTACTAACTTTGGCCGAGAGACTGGGAGGTGATGGGGCAGGAATAGAAGAGGGCAGAAAGGGATGGGGCATAGAGCAAAAAGCAAAAAAGAAAGAAAAACACATTTCAGTTTTAATCCCTGGGAAAAAGACCATCCCTCATCCCTACAATCTTCACATATTTGAATTTTCTAGCTACACTTAAAGGCCAAGTTCACCTTTCTTCCCCCTAAATTCCAGCTCCCCATGTACCAATATAGCATTAATGTACTTTTGCAAAAATAAAACAGCTTTTCATTTATTCTAC
The DNA here is from genome assembly GCA_029206835.1 of Rana muscosa. Classification (NCBI taxonomy): domain Eukaryota; kingdom Metazoa; phylum Chordata; class Amphibia; order Anura; family Ranidae; genus Rana; species Rana muscosa. The sequence goes on along the minus strand of CM055119.1, from coordinate 259,289,793 downwards.
ACACGTTTACCTCACGGTCTTCATAGCGGTTTAAAAACACTGCTTGATTACTTCTGCCTTACTTCCTGGACAAACTTTAGGTCATGACACAGGAATGAGTTTGACCAGCTGAGGGTAGATGATGCAGGGTGTGTGCTAATGAGATTAGCTGGTCAACTCCTTCCTGTGTCATGACCTATGGTCTGTCCAGGAAGTAAGGCAAAAGTAAATCGAACAGTGTTTTTAAACCCCTATGAAGTCAGTGAGGTAAACGTGCGTAGAATAAATGGAAACCGGTTTTATTTTTGCAAAAGAAGTACATTACTTCTATACTGATACATAGGGAAGCTTGAATTTAGAAATGAAAGAATAAATAAAGTGAACTTGGCCTTTAAGGAATGCAACCCGCTTAACTATTGCCCCTCCCCAAATATCACATAACACCAAGTGTTACTTACGTGTCCTTTCTTGCTCGTAGGTGTTCAAAATAAAGAAGTCCTCGAGAATTTACACTCAGTACCAAGTCTTGGCCTGAGAGGATATCCAGACGAAAAGGTGACCCCGTCACCAGGAGCTTGTTAACTCCACCTCCCAAGGACAACTCTAGAGTGTTGTCATCTTGCCCAGTGACCTGTAGGCTGTAACAAAAGCAATATAAAAGCACACTGAAAATCTCAGAGATATACTATATAGTGCTATAGGTAAAGAAAAGGCAGGTGATCCATTGAGACCCATAAATGCCATACCCATGCCTCCATCCCTGGTACATTGAAAATGAAAAAAGAAAATGGGCTGTGGGACTTTAAATGAGGCATGGATGGGCGTAGGAAAAAGTCTAGGATATCAAAAATGAGTGGACATCACTGTCCCGTTAGGGAATAGTCTGTAGCCATGTATACATGCTGCATGGTCAGTCTAAAGAATGGAGGTCAAGGCATGGATATAAATATAAAAATGTATTGTATCATGGTAAAAGTACACATGGATCATGCAAACAAAGGCATAATGTAAATAGGGGTTATCACAAAGACATGATCAAAATTCACTGTTGAGACATGGCTGAAGCAAGTGATGACAGTTAAATGGACATACAGAAACAGTGAAAATGATTATCCAGTTAAAAAGTCAAGAATACACTTAATAGATTCATAGTTGGGCAAGCTTTACTTGGCATTCCAGAGCATGGACTCATAGATGGGCATGGGGAAAAGGGTCTAAGATATCAAAAATTGGTAAACATCACTGTCCCGTTGGGGAGTGGTCTGTAGCCAGGTATACATGCTGCATAGTCAGTCTAAAGAATGGAGGAGATCAAGGCATGGATATAAATAAAATATATTGTATCATGGTAAAAGTACACATAGATCATGCATAATGTAAATAGAAGTTATCACATAAACATAATCGCAATTCATTGTTGAGACATGGCTGGAGCAAGTAGTGACAGTTAAATGGACATACAGAAACAGTGAAATTAATTATCCAATTGAAATGTCAAGAATACACTTTGTAGATTCATAGTTGGGCAGGCTTTACTTGGCATCCCTGAGCATGGACTCGACGCGTCCTTGATGGATGTCCCATGCCATCTTCTCTTTGACTCTCCTCTTGATTGAGTGGCCGTTGAAGTGTTCATTGGGGGGCCTTCCCCGCCTCAGCCCCGGGTGAGACACTGTATCCAGGACCACCACTCTACGCCATATTTCAAATGCTTGGGACAACCCCATTCCGGGTTTTGCCATTGGTAACGTATCAGACTACCTGATTCTGTTATTCTGTTTCAAACATGACATAATTTTTTCGAGACCTTATTTGACCTGTCTATCCATCTCCCCTTTTAGTCAAATGACATGCACCCCACTCCTGATGACTGGCTTTAAACGCCAAGAAACGCGTCGAGTCCATGCTCAGGGATGCCAAGTAAAGCCTGCCCAACTATGAATCTACAAAGTGTATTCTTGACATTTCAATTGGATAATTAATTTCACTGTTTCTGTATGTCCATTTAACTGTCACTACTTGCTCCAGCCATGTCTCAACAATGAATTGCGATTATGTTTATGTGATAACTTCTATTTACATTATGCATGATCTATGTGTACTTTTACCATGATACAATATATTTTATTTATATCCATGCCTTGATCTCCTCCATTCTTTAGACTGACTATGCAGCATGTATACCTGGCTACAGACCACTCCCCAACGGGACAGTGATGTTTACCAATTTTTGATATCTTAGACCCTTTTCCCCATGCCCATCTATGAGTCCATGCTCTGGAATGCCAAGTAAAGCTTGCCCAACTATGAATCTATTAAGTGTATTCTTGACTTTTTAACTGGATAATCATTTTCACTGTTTCTGTATGTCCATTTAACTGTCATCACTTGCTTCAGCCATGTCTCAACAGTGAATTTTGATCATGTCTTTGTGATAACCCCTATTTACATTATGCCTTTGTTTGCATGATCCATGTGTACTTTTACCATGATACAATACATTTTTATATTTATATCCATGCCTTGACCTCCATTCTTTAGACTGACCATGCAGCATGTATACATGGCTACAGACTATTCCCTAACGGGACAGTGATGTCCACTCATTTTTGATATCCTAGACTTTTTCCTACGCCCATCCATGCCTCATTTAAAGTCCCACAGCCCATTTTATATAGTGCTATAGCAATATGCAACTCAAATGTACTGGTAAATTCAGTTAGCATGAGAGGGAAACATACATAGAGGCCATAAAGCCATCTACTTACTTCTCAGGAGTGGGGGTCCCAATCAAAACATCAGGAACCTCATATCTCGGTTTTAGAGGCTTAAGCTCATTAATCTTAATGCGTGTCATATTTCCATGTAATCCAAAGACTTCCAACAGAAGAGAGACCTGGGACAACATAAAGAGGCACTTGTTGAAAATTCTAATGACCAGTGAATTCTCCCACACCCTTAAAATGAGTCAAAATGCAAGTTTCCAGCACGCCACAAACAGAACCTAGTTGCAAGAGGTTTCAAAAATTTCAGCAACAGGAGGGGTCAAATGGTGACCAAAAAGCGATTAATGTAGGGAGTGCACTGTTAGAATGCTAAAGTTGGAGTGCATAATACCTGGTTAAGAGGGGGATTTCAGTTTTAGTTGGTATATTATCTCAAGGAAGTGGTCGGACATGGTTGCACCGATTGTTCTCATTTGGCCCTGCGTGGCTTATATGTTTTGGCGGTATTGTATTATGTGACCGCCTAAGTCTTTTTTTTTTTTCCCCAAAAAAAATGTTTTCAATAAAAAAGTATCTATCAAAAAAATTTAATTATAAAAAACGCCCTCTTGTACCAAAAAGTATGAACTCAATAATTTGTTTAAAAAAGGAGAAGGCCGAAGCTCGTTTGGCTGTACTTCTGTGGATCACAGGCGGCAGTTCGTTCTGCCCTTCTGTGACCCGATTTCAGCAGAAAGAGGGCTTCAGAGCAGTCAATGGAGCACTGAGAACTGAGCAATTAGAGAGATGTTTGAACACTTGGTTCTCAGTCTTAGAGCCAGCAGGGGACAGATGCAGCATCGGACCGATCCTGCATCCACCTAGGTAAGTATGATTCTTTAAAAAAAAAAAACCTTCACTTTCAAAAAGGGAAGAGGGTGCCAACAGGACCTACTGTGCAGTGTTGGAGACCAGATGGTTATGCATCCCCTTAAAAGGGGAAAGGTAGAGAGTATGGGCATATGTTAACCATCTTACTAAATTGGGAAAGGAACACAAAGTGGTGGCGTTTGCCAATATATTTCACGCAAGATCCACGTGGAACAGTAAATTAAGATTTAGCTTTGAAGGGCATACTTTTGGATCACATTTATAAGAAAAAAAAAAAAAAAGGGACAGTATTGTATAATTTTGAAAAGTAGGCATTATGATAATTTATCTATTAATGTGATGGTGCTGACGCAAGGTGATTAAGTATATTATTAGGTCTTCAACACTAGTGAGCACTGCACTTAAAGTGATTGTAAAGGTTAGTTTTTTTTACCTTTTTAAATAACAAACATGTTATATTTAACTGCTCTGTGAAAGGGTTTTGCACAGAGCGCTCCCGACCCTCCTTTTCTGAGGTCCCCCGGTGGCGCTCCTGGCTTCTTCTCATCGAGCGCCCCCACAGAGAGCCGCTTTCCATAGGGGCACTCGTGCGGGCGTGCTCCCAAGTCCTGCTGCTGCGTCCATTGACAGACTTCGGCCCCGCCCCCAGTCACTGGATTTTTTATTGACAGCAGCGGAAGCCAATGGCTCCTGCTGCTACCAATCTATCCAAGGAGGACCCGAGACAGCGGCTGGAGCTACTGGGCTTGTTCTCCTCGCTGGAACGATCGGGTTAAGGTAAGAAAAAGGGGGGCTCCTGCAGCACACAAGGTTTAAGGTGAAAAACCTTGAGACTTTACATCGCCTTTAACCACCTCAATACAGGGCACTTAAACCCCCTTCCTGGCCAAGCCATCTTTCATCCACCTACCTTGGTCTTGTCATTGATGAGCTGAATCTCAAGCTTGTCAGCAGTCAGTTTTGCACTTCCAAGCAAAGCCCGATATTGAGAGGGTCCTGTCTCAAGCTTGCGCTGTCGTCTTAAAACAAACAAATCAAATGGTTATGCATCTGTGCTACCTAAACCAGCTACACATACAAGAAAGCCACATAGCCTTGAGCTCCGGCTTGATGTTTCATTATACAAGCCATGGACAGCAATTTTCATTATAGACCTTTATCATTCCCTCATTTTAAAATTTGAAATGGAAGTTGCAGAGTGCCGAGTTTTTACATCATTAAATGTAAAGCCTGCAATTTAAAAAGGCCAAGTTCACCTTTGGAATAGATTATACCTGTATTTAAAGAGGAAGTAAATTCTGATGGGGTTTACTTCCTCTGTTCCCTGCAGAGTAAAAGCATAATGGGCTAGGATGCATGGCATCCTAGCCCATTATGTGCCACTTCCCTATTGAAGAATCCCGCAATGTCACCGCAACAGCCAATAAACTATGCAGAGCAACTGCATCACTGAGGAGCCTTGTTACTTGAGGAATACGCCTTCTCATAACTAAAGATCAGTAGATACAAATCTATTACCTTCTTAGAGTTTGCACCCCCCACATTGGCTTTTTACAAAAAACGCTTCAGGTGGTTAATGATGCAATCACTTATTCATGACACCTCTGCATTATGAATACTGTTACACACTAATCAGATGCAGTAAATGGATTTGTAATGCCCTCTAGGCTAATACAGAGGTCAAGATCTGGAATACATTTACACAAACTTATGTGTAGGGGTTGGGGTGTATGCGAGATACCATGAAACTCCTACCGAGGCACCATCCCTGAAGAATATGCGGCATTTACAAACATTTAGACCCGGTTCACACAGGGGCGACTCGTCAGGTGACTCAGCCGCCTGACAAGTCGCGCCCTGTTCTGTACAGTGGAACCGTTCTAATAGGAGCGACTCAAGTCGCTCCGACTTAGAAAAAGGTTCCTGTACTACTTTGGGACGACTTCAGGGCGACTTGCATTGACTTCAATACAGAAGTCATTTTGCAAGTCACCTCTGAAGTCGTGTGGAGATCGCCCGGCAGAGTCACGGGACAAGTCGTGCCGCCCCAGTGTGAACCGGGTCTAAGACTTTTCTGCTCAAATACTCCTCTCAAACAAACAAACCTTAGAGTTTTTTTTTTCTCTGCCTCTAAAACGCTCTAAAAAGCCACCTACACACCAAACCAGGGAGTATTTGATTTAAAATCGCTAGTAAAATAGCTCAATTATAAATCAGAATTTTTAAAGAGCAACATCTCTGTCCCACAGCGGCTCCTCCTGACCCGTTGTTGACTCACCGACAGTCCCATTCACTTTAATGGGACAGTTGGTGATGCGGCAGTGACACAAGGTGAGGGATGTGGCAGCAGCAGGCGAGTGGATGCCCACTAACAGGCGCTGCCATGATGGATCTGAAATGACAGGTGCTCTTTAACCACTTCCCTCCCCGCCCATAGTCATGTAACGTTCACAGGAGGGATCTCCCATCCTGGGCGGGCGTCATATGACGTCCACGGCTTCCCGTGGGTATAGAGGGCGCGCGCACGCCGCTGCGTCACCGAGGAGCCGACGCGCGTGCCCAGAAACCGCGATGACCGCCGGGCACCAGCGATTGCTCGTTGCAGAGCAAGAACGTGGATCTGTGTGTCTGTAAACACACACAGATCCACGTCCTGTCAGGGGAGAGGAGACAGATCGTGTGTTCTTAGTATATAGGAACACCGATCGGTCTCCTCCCCTAGTCAGTCTCCCCCCCAGTTAGAATCACTCCCATGGTAACATTTAACCCCTTGATCGCCCCCTAGTGTTAACTCCTTCCCTGCCAGTGACATTTACACAGTAATCAGTGCATATTTATAGCACTGATCGCTGAATAAGTGTCAATGGTCCCGAAATAGAACACTACTAAATATCGGTGGGTGTGACTGTTTTGTGCCACATCTGAATAACTAGATGAAAAGAAATTGTCCCCTAACTGGACTTAAGGCACTAATGTTCAAATATAAATAGAAAAAAAAAACAGGATTTTTTGTACACTGTAAAATCCTTTTCGCTGTCGTCCATGGACGGACACAGCTCCTTAAATCCTGACATGTGGGTTATGTTCCTGTTCATAGGAGAGGACTAGGCAGAACATGTTTGTTAAAATTACATGTTTTAAGATAACCGAGTTGAACAGCCCCGCCCAGGGGGCGGTCCCTCCGGTCATAACCCCTCAACACTGCAGCATGCAGCTCAGTTTGTCAAAAAGCAGTACAAACTTAAAAAAGGAGTGGTGGGTGCTGTGTCCGTCCATGAACAACAGAAAAAAGGATTTTACGGTGAGTACAAAAAAAACAAAAAAAAAATAAAAATCTTTTCGTCCATGGACGGACACAGCTCTTTAAATCTTGACATGTGGGATGTCCCCAAGCAGTGTCAGAAAAAAAGGGGGTGGGAACAGAAATCAAAAGAAGACTTCACCCCAAAAAAAACAGAGCTCCCCAACGGAGGAGTCGCAACCTCAAACAGCCGCCTGTAAAACCTTGCGGCCAAAGGAAGCATCCGAAGGTGCACTCACATTAATCTTAGAAAACTGAGAAATTGTGAACAGACGACCAGGTCGCCGCCTTACACACCTGTGAGACAGATACTTGATGACGGAAAGCCCAGGAAAAAACTAAATTGCCCTGGTCGAATGTGCCGTGACAGGAAAGGGAGGCGCCCACCCCCTAAGGGCATAGGCCTGGATGATGGTCTGCCTGATCCACCTAGAAAAGGTGGCAGACAAAAACCGCCGGGCCCTACTGTGGACGAGACATCGGAATGGAGCCGTAGCAAACAGGTACACCCGTAGGGCACGTACAATGTTCAAAGTATGTAGGTAGCGCAACATCCATGGGATGCGAAGGCCGAGGACATAAGGATGGAAGTACAATGTCCTCGTTTAGGTGAAAAGCCGAAACTACCTTAGGAAGGATTGAGGGCTGCGGGCGCAGCAGTGCTTATCCTTATGGAGGACCAAGTAAGGAGACTTGCAAGACGAGGCCGCCAATTCAGAAACCCTTCTGACCGATGTAATGGCAACTAGAAAAACACATTTCCTGAGAAAGCGTTAAGAGCGGAATACTCCCTGGTGTTCTCAAAAGGAAGGTTCCAGAAGTACCGAGAGAACCAGATTCAAGTCCCACGGAGGAAGCGGTGGTCCAATCAGGGGAATCACGTGTCGGACGTGTACAAACATACTTACCAGGGAGTGAGCCGCTAGGGGTCGTTGGAAGAAGACAGCCAGGCTGAAATCTGCCCCTTAATAGTGCTTAAGGCAAGTTTCTGATCTACTCTGCGCTGTGAGAACAGCATAATCCGAGAAACTGAATATGCCCGTGGGCGCCAAGACATCTCTCCACACAGAGATGTATGCTTTCCAGTGCGATGGTAGATCTTCCGGGAAGATTTCCAGGCCCTCAACATGGTAGAGATTACCAAATCTGACAGACCACAGTCCCTCAGTGCCTGGCTTTCAATAGTATGCCGTTAAAGCCAGCCACTGTAAAAGCAGAATGAAGTATGGGACCTTGAGACAGAAGGTCCTCCCGCATTGGCAGACGACAGGGAGCCTCTGCTACCAGTCTCACGAAGTCGGCGTACCAGGGACGCTGGGGCGATTAGAATCACCGGAATCCCCTCGGGCCTCCACTCCGCGGAGCAGACGAGGAAGCATATTCATTGGGGGAAAGGCATAAATTTGCCGATACTGACCCCATGGAGCCACCAACGCATGTGACGCGTCAGCCCAGGGATCCCTGGACCTGGCCACAAACCTCAACACCTTGCGATTGAGTCGAGGAGATCCACATCTGGTGTGCCCCACTTCTGACAAGGAGATGAAAAACCTCCAGGTGTAACGACCATTCCCCTTGGTCCAGCATCTGGAAACTCAGATAGTCCGCCTGCCAGTTATTACGCTCGGAATGTAAGCAACCAATAGAGCCGGTACGCTCCTTTCGGCCCATCTCAGGATGTGAGCGACCTCCGTCGCTGCAGCCGAACTCCTTGTTCCACCCTGATGGTTGACATAAGCCACCTCCGCGGCGTTGTCCGACTGGATCCTGACCGGACACTCTTGAAGCCTCTGCGACCACTTGAAGAAGCAGTCTAAGCGCTCAAAGTTCGTGGACATTGAACAGTAGGAGAAATTCTTTCGGAGTCCGGCGGCCCTGACTCGCCCCCAACCGGTCAGGCTGGCATCCGCCATGATCACAGTCCAGTGGAAAAGAAGGAAAGACTTCCCAGACTGAAGTGTCGGGAATGTCAGTCACCAAGTCAGAGAGGCCCTGACTAGGCGACTTACCTGATCTAATGATCCAGACACAATGGGGATTTGTTCCATTTGGATAGAATCTCCTTCTGCAGCACCCGAGTATGGGATTGAGTATACGGTACTGCCTCGAAGGAGGCTACCATGAGGCCCAGGACTCCCATGCAGAAACGGAGAGACAACCAATTGCGGGATGTCAACAACCTCACTGCAGCCTGGAGTGTCTGCAACTTTTCTGGAGGGAGAAGACTCTCGCCTCCGATGAGTCCAGAATCAGCCCCAGGTATTCTAGGCGCTGAATTTGAACACCAACTTCCGGAGGTTCAGTATCCATCCAAATCCTTGGAGAGTCTGACTGGCTATAGACACGTCCTCCTCTAATTCTGGGCTGGAAGCAGCTCTCAGAAGACGATCGTCTAAGTAACCTACAACAGCAATGCCTCGCTGTCTCAAAGCAAAGCTAGAATAGGGGCGAGCACCCTGGTGAAAACTCTTGGTGCTGACGCTAGGCCAAAGGGAAGAGCCAGAAATTGACAGTGGTCCTCACCGATCGCAGAAAAACTCTGATGCCTGTCGCAAATGGGGACATGCAAGTAGGCGTCCTTGATGTCCAGGGACGCCAGAAAATCTCCCGGATTATTTCTCACCCTCACAAAGGCATTGAGGGCCTTGAGGTCCAAGATTGGATGGACACCCTCCTTCTTTGGGACTATAAACAGATTTGAATAGAATCCCTTAAACCCTTCCTCCAGGTGCACAGGTAAATTACACCGCACCTGAGCAAGTCCCGTACTGCTCCTATCAAAGCAGACTTACGATCCGGAAGGAGGGGAAGATTTGAGGGAAAGAATCTGTATGGCGGACAAGAAAGAACTCTATCTTTTACCCCGAAGCGACCACCTCGCAGACCCACTGGTCGTAGAGCAGGGAGGACCACCGAGCTACAAACTCTCGAAGCCGACCCCCCAACCTGAGTTGGGCGGGGGCAAAACCTCACGTGGTAACAAGCTTATTAGCCGTCTGGTTCGGCTTATGCACCCAGGGACACCCCTGTCCCCCAACAGGAGCCTGTCAGTCAGGGAGGATCTGACAAAAATACCGCTTCTGCGCAGAATAGGAGGGCCCCGCTTATGGCATGGCTCCTTCCCCATAGAGGACAGTGGGAGAAGTGTGCTCTTACCTCCAGTGACATCTTTAATAATGTCGTCCAGCGAGGTACCAAAAAGCCTCCCACCTTTGAAGGGCAAATCTGCTAGAGCTTTTTTGAATGCTTGTCAGCGGACCAGCATGTCACAGGCAGCGCAGTACCACCGCAGATACAGAGGCTCTGGAAATCCAGAGGGCCTCACAGACATACACAAGGCCCTAGACCATTGGTCAGTCAGCCTTACGCACTCTTGAGGAAGCTGATGCACCTCAGCTGTCAGTTGCAAAATCTTTGTCCATTCAGTGAGTGTCTGAGGCACCAAAGCCGCAGCTAATATAGGTCGCAACTCTGACCCCAGCATGGCAAACATGAAGCGGGTCACGGTTCCAGACCTCCCATCATTAGGGCCTTTAAAAAGGCAGGGGTCTCCCCCTCTACCGGGAGAGAGGTTACCTTATGTAGCTGAGAGACCGGGGGGTCCACGACCGGAGGAGAGGCCCATTTTTCAAAAGGCTCTCCTCAAAAAGGATAACGGACCGTCATGCGCTGAGGGACCACAAAGGACCTCTGCAGTCGTGCCCATTCCTTATCAAAGTAACATAAGGAAAAACTTTCACAGAGCGGTTAGATTAGTGTGATTAATAAGTGCACTCATACGTGCTCTGTCCAGCACTAACCAAGCGAGGGGTCCTCCCCACCAGGGAGGACCTGGTCCGCATCCTCTGACATACCAGAACCGGGGTCTTGAGACGCAGTCAGGCCCGAACCTGAGTCAGAGCAATCCCCCAGAAGATGGCGGGAGGAGGTGCGCCTTTTTACCCCCCTTACGCCCACGCACCGCTCTACCCTGGCAACAAATTATTCCAGGACCGCCGACGGCATATCCATGGGAACCGCAGGGGCACCTTTGCTGCCTCTGGCAATTTAGGGGAAGAAAGGCCAGATACTGACTCCATTATCACCCACTGACAGCCCTCAGGGACTAAGTGAAAAGACACTTAAGAAGTCCACCCTCCTTGCTGCGCCGACCTAGGGGGTTACCCAGAGGAACACCGCTCAGCACCACTAACCGCCTTCCTTGTATACACCGCGTGTTTGCGAGGAAAAATACTGGAGGAGAACAAGCTGTGCGCCGTTCAGAAAGCCAATGCTAGAGGCCAAACCCACTCCAAAATGGCCTCATATAAAAAGGCGCGGACCACAAGAAAATGGACGCCCGCCATGCCGACCTGCGTCACAGAGCGACCACGTCAAAACGACCGCCAATGGAACTTTCAATGGAGAAAGGCAGGCACACAAAAAATGGCGTCGGCGCTTTAAAAAAATGGCGCCTGAGCACCGCGATGTGGATGAGAAGGCCGTTCAGGGACTTTTTCCAGGAGACAGACCCCCCCCTCACAGAAGCGGACCCTGGCGTCCCATTAGGGACCTGGAGCCCCCCCACAGGTACACCCCGGTCACAGTGGGCCCTAGGTCAGGAGAGGAAAGGGCGACAGATAAAAGGGAAATGGAGGACAGGAGAAGCCCTAATCCCTGGAATGCCCAGCTGTTCCATCCTGCCGAGGCAGGAGGAACCGTACTTGCCTGTCCTTGTGAGGACTTGCTGGCGCATCCCTGACAGACCCACAACCGATGGCGCGGAGTAGATGTCGGCCCGGTCCACTGTGAGAGACAATAGCACAGTCATATGTGGACCCTGGAGCATATGCTCACCAGCCACCCCTGGAGCCATGGGGTATGTCGTGGCAGAACCAGTGCATAGCTAAGGACTGGCACGCTCGATGGCCGGACTGGGAAGACTACAAGGATCTAAAATATCCAGCCTGTCAGCTGGCAGTTGATAGAAGAAACGAACAATAAAAATAAAAAAATTCTTCAGGACTCTGGGCCCAAAAGGGAGCCACGTCGTCGTCCTCTGCTGGGCAGAAAAAACTGAGCTGCAGGGTGAGGGGTTATGATCGGAGGGACAGCCCCCTGGGCGGAGCTGCTCAACTCTGTTAAAGTTACATGTTTTAAGATAACTAACATGTTCTGGCTAGTCCTCTCTTATGAACAGGAACATAACCCACATGTCAAGATTTAAGGAGCTGTGTCCGTCCATGGACGAAAAGCGAAAAACCGGACATATGGTCCGCCCGTGTGAAAGGGCCCTTACACATCGCATCACATTGTGGTATAGATTTGGTGAATAGATACAAGGCCAACAAGCACGTGAACAGCCTATAAAGAACTATTTACATTATAGAGACGGTTTGAAAAGCAGTTGCAAGGAAATTATCTCTGCTGTCTTAGGATCCTATATGACCCAAGGCTAAAAATCAGCACTTGTAGATGAACCAGGCTGATCCTCTGGTTTCAAAGTGGTGCACACTGCATCAAAAAGAGCCAAAATTGTCTCCTATCACTAGACAGGAATTTAATCAACTCAGAACCAGTCTATGACTGATAAATCGGCAGGCAAAATAAAAAACACAGAATCTGTAGGAGAGTGCATGAGAGCATGATTATGGCATCTGATCAGAATCCCCACCCCCCCCCAAAAAAAACTGGGTAATTTGGGTTAATAAAAGTAGTATTAAGTAGTCTGTGCTTTATTTATACCTACAGGTAAGCCTATAAGGCTTACCTGTAGGTACAGTACATTTATCCTAAACATGCATGGTTTAGGAGATATTTACTGTACTTTAGAAGCAGCCAGTGACATCACTGGTGCATGTCGTCCATTGAGAGAGCTGTGCCGCGGGAGTGACATCATCTTGGCCATTTAAACGGCCAGAGTCCACGAACCTAGAAGGAATACCGGTTGAAGATGGAAGCCCCATCAGTGGAGACCCAAAAATGGCTCGTTTATATGCTGGGGAAACCAAACGAAATACTCGCCGCTTCCGGTCTCCAATACCATAGCGATGATCAGGGAAGATCCAGTCACCGATCACCTCTATAAGCCAGCAGAGCCGCCAGCTTCAGTCCCAGACTCCCTGGTGGACAGGAGAGTCAGAAAAGGCACCGGAGGGCGTACCCTTCTGCTGTCTGTAAAAGCACTCTAGCAGCTATGATTGCTTTTACATAAAAGCCCATCGACAGCTAAATAATACCGGATGCTGCCAGCAGGTGAATGCATCATCCCGGTATACCCACTTAAACTGGATTGACATGCATGCACATTACCTGGCAGGCAAGTGGTAAAGCATTGCCTATGGAAAATATAGGGTACTGAAATTTGTCGCCGTTTCACGAGTGCACGCAGTTTTAAGGTTTGACATGTTGGGTATTTACTTGGTGCAACCTCATCTTTTTTATAAAAAATATAAAAAGGATGTGCACGAGTGCCCTCGGCCGTCTGGGACACTCCCTCCCGATTGACAGCAGCAGTGCCATTGGCTCAGCCAAAGTCAGTCAGGAGAAAGAGGCTTCAGGGCCGAATCGTGGCTCTGTGTCTGAATGGACACAGCTGCGGCTTTGGCTTGGGTGCCCTCATAGCAAGCTGCTTGCTGTGAGGGCACTCGACGGGAGGGGCCAGGAGCGCTGAAGAGGCACACAAGAGGCAGATCCAGGCTGCTCTGTTCAAAACCATTTCACAGAGCAGGCAAGTATGACATGTTTTTTTTTTTATTGTTTAAAAATAATAAACACGAGCCTTTAGTATCACTTTAACTCCTTCCATACCGCAAGCCGTCATATGACGTCCTCGGCTTTCAGTGGTGATATCTGAATAATGCCTGCAGCTGCAAAAAACTTTCAGCCGGAGATTTCCTGCACGATAAAGAACAGTCATAGCGACTTTTCAGCAGATTGATCGTTCTTAGCGGCGGCGGGAGGGGACGTCCTCCTCCCGCCGGTGCTTCTTCGGGCTCGCCTCGGGCAAAATCGGCAAGCCGGAGAAGGAAATCAGCAGGTGCCGGAGGGAAGCCATAGAGAAAACCGAGGGACAGATTGTCCCCGGCAAACTCTATCACTCGGAGGCCCGGGGCGCAAAGTTTCTTTTTTTTAAAAAGGGAAAGTTTAAAAAAAATAAAAATAAATGAAAAGGTAAACAAAACAAAAAAATAAAGCATGAAAGCGCCCCCTTCCCCGCAAGCTCTCACACAAAAGCGAACGCATACGTAAAATGATGTTCAAACCACACGTGTGGTATCACCACGAACGTTATAGCGAGAGCAATAATTCTAGCCAAAGACCACCCCTAACTCTGTAACCTGTAAAAAAATTTAAAGTGTTGATTTTTAAGTACCAAAGTTTGGCGCCATACCACGAATGTGTAACATCCGTCAAAAAAAAAAGGGCTAACTTTACTGTTTTTTTTTCTCAAAAGGGCTCCCTGTTACGTTTTTTCCTCTCAGCCGCTAGACAACTTATACCCCTATTCTGGAAAACCACTACCACTCCACCCCTGGCAGTCTGGGTCTCCATGGTCAATGACATCATGCGCATGGAGGAGATGGCCCTGGACAATAACCCCTCCGACAAATTTAAGGCTCTCTGGCTTGTCTGGATCGACTACTCTACCTCTGACTCCCTAAAAGCGAGGTTGGCACCTCACAGCCTACCTGAACTTACCTCTTGACTCCACCAAACGGGTTTGCTACACCAAGGTCTGGTGAAGGTGATTTTTACATTATACTAATACGACCTGTCAACCCAATTATAGCAGTGGCAAGCCTCCATCCCTAATATAGTGATTTTTACATGTAGGAGAGGAGTGCTGGAATTTGCGCAGTATGGAAGTGGTTTACCACTTCTTCTCCAGAATGATTTACCCCCTTAATGACCAGGCAATTTATTTGCGATACGGCACTGCGTCGCTTTGACAATTGCGCGGTTGTGCGACGTTGTACCCAAAATAAAATTGATTTTTTTCTTCCCTACAAATAGAGCTTTCTTTTGGTGGTATTGGATCACATCTGCACGACAATATAAAACAAAAGAAAGGAAAAAAAAAACAAAAAAAAAAAAAAAAACACACCCCACACACATTTTTTACTTTCTTCTAATACATATCCAAAAAAAAAAAAAAATGTATTCATCAGTTTAGGCCATATGTATTCTTCCACATATTTTTGGTCAAAAAATCCCAAGCAGCGTATATAGATTGGTTTGCACAAAAGTTATAGTGTCTACAAAATAGGGGATAGATCTAGGGACCTAATTTTTTATTTTTATTTTGTTTTAATGGTAATGGCGGCGATCTGTGTTTTTTAGCGGGACTGCGACATTGCGGCGGACAAATCTCACCGCAAGCGACACTTTAGGGACCAGTGCTAAAAAAATAAAAAAAAATAAAAAATGCACTGATCAATGTATAAATGACACTGGCAGGGAAGGGGTTAACACTAGGGGGCGATCAAGGGGCTGTGTTCCAACTGTGTGGGGGATGGGTTCACTGGGACAACAGTGATCGCTGTTCCTGGTTACTTGGTACAGCAGATATCCATGTTGTTCCCCGTCAGAACGGGGATTCGCCTTGTTTACATAGGCAGATCCCCGTTCTGCCTCTCTGTGGAGCGATCACAAGTTGTTAGCGGACATCGAGTCAACAGGACCTACGTGCGCACTTCCCCGGTGCCCACAGTATATCATGCACGAAACGACGTACAGGTACGTTGTTTCGAGCAGCCGGGCCACCCTGCCACAGTACATTTGCAGGGGGTGGTCTGGAAGGGGAGAGGGAGATCTCTCAAGTGGGTATACCAAAACACTTTGGATGAATACAAAAATACTTTATAAAAAAAAAAAATCACAATTAAATTAATCAAAAGGTGGCAAGTAGATTGTGCAAAACAAACCGATTTAAAAATAAGACAACGTCGCCATACAAATCTAAAAACAAGGGGAGATCGAAGCTGCACATACCTCATTCACACCAAGGATACCACATACAAGCAAGATGATGGATTAGCACATATTAAGGAACCTGATCATCAAGTGATGAAACATGAAAAAATTCAATTATATTAAATTTGGTAGAGACAGATCCACTTGGATACCACTGTCCATTTTGCTTTGAAATGGGTCTGTAATATTAATCCACGGTATTTCCCAGGATATCTGTAAAGGACTATTTACTGGTTGTTTGATTCTGAACTCAACAGGTTAATTGAGAGATGCTGATATGTTAAACTCTAACCACCTGGCTGCCTGTGTAATGTAGATTAAATCCAGACTAGCTTCCAAAGACCTTTTCATTGTTGTTTGTGGTGATGTGGATTGGAGCTGGTAGACCGTCTGGATGCCTATTATGGGATGTTTAAGTGTCTTGCTGTGAGGAAAGGGGGGGGGGGGAAATCACTCTAGCAACCCCTCCTGCCAAGACTGTTTACTGAAGGAGAAGTTTGAACACACCTGACCTGTATCACCATTGTCATTGGACAGTTTAACCCGCCCTGTTTCCCAGGGATGGGAGGGAAGTGTTTTGAAGGGAAGTGTGTTACCATGTGCTTGCAATAAAGATTCATTCCCTGTTTTTGGAACTTCAACACAGAGCGTTGTCTCGTTTGTGCAGGGAGAATTATTTGTATGGGGTCTTATTCGGCTGGTTGGAGTGTCTGGTAGCTGGCTTGTGTTCGAGAATGGAATATCCTAAACAACGTTAACCCCTGTCGTTACAGGGAGTTTCCACAAAGCAATGTGTGTGTATAGTTCCAGAAGGCTTGTAAATACGTGAAGTGTTATGGTTGAATGAGTGGAATGAAGTACAGTCCTGATTACAAAGGAGTTGGATGAGAAGTCCGGCTATCAAGCAGTAGTGCAAACCGCAGAGGGCTCAGATTGATGACCGTGCTGGATGGCGTTGCAGTGGGCAGGCAGACACAATAAACCCACAGATACCACCCCCAAGCAAATCAATAAGATCGTACACCGTTCAAGACCAATCTGCAAATTGAAGCGTGTATACTTAATTGCATGCAGCCATAAAGTCCTGAAAAGGAAAGAACTCCTGGTATGTGTATATTCAGGCTTCTATGATTGTAAGGTGCAGGGGGTAGATAAATGAGTTGATGGCTCCTCCTATCCACAGCTGAGAGAGTCGGATGAGAAGTCTCTCAAATTGGTGATAATACAGTCATTAAACAGATGAATTTATATTATATAGCTGGATAGGAGGGTACTGCAATGTCCAGGCACAGGCCAAAGCACCAAATTTATGAGCAGATGCACAGGGACAATGACTTGCAATCCGGGTGAATCATGCAGAGCTTAATGGCAGGGGAGACAAATAACCAAACAAACTGGGCAAGTTCATATCAGGGAGAGACGTTAAGATACTCGCACCACACTTTGCTGAGCCAGTCGTCCTTCTGGTAGTCTCAGACTCATTCAGCCACGCTCAAGATTAGCCAGGAGATGCCTGAAGAGATACCTCGCTGTTAGGTAAAGCATCAGTCAGGTAGTAAACAGGTGTAGTCCGCAGATGCTCAAAAATTTGCGCCACCAGCTTAAAAAAAAAAAAAAAAAAAAAAAAAAAGACAGGCGTACTTCAATCCAGCAAACGGCTAGCATTCCCCCAGTGATGGGATGGCGTCATTCGACGCGTTTCACCAGCCATGGACGCTGGTTTCCTCAGAGCAAGGAGGAGTCAAGAAAGTGGCTTTAAAAATAGCGGTGTTAATCACGTATGTAGTTACTTATAGAGGTCGACCGATATATCGCCCGATTTTTGGCACTTTTTAATTAATCGCCATCGGCCGATTGTGCTGAAAAAAAAAGCCGATTTAAAAAACTTCAGCGCAACTTGCAAATAACTTCTTTCATAGAAGTCAATGCAAGTTCCCTGAAGTTTCCTGTGGAGGTGGAGCGATGTGTCTCTGGGCAGCCTGCCAAGTGTGAGAAAAGAATACAATGTTTCTTCTTATCAATGAACTGAACTCCTTGTGTAGAAGTTCTCAGTTTAACCATTTAAAGACAAAACCTTTTCTGACACTTGTAGCTTACAAGTAAAAATCCTCTATTTTCTACTAGAAAATCACTTGGAACCCCCAAACATTATATATTTTTTTTTAGCAGAGACCCTAGGGAATAAAATGGCGGTTGTTGCAATATTTTATGTCACACGGTATTTGCGCAGCGGTCTTTCAAACGCAATTTTTTGGGAAAAAATACACTTTAATGAATTTTAAATAAAACTAAACAGTAAAGTTAGCCGTTTTTATTTTTTTCGTCTAAAAATTTTGATTACCTGTTTTTGTGCCTGCTTCCTGATTCCCTTACCGAAGATGGCGGCGGCAGCACCCGAGAGCCGAGGGACAGATCGGCTTCGTGTGCAGACATCGCGGGCGCCCAGGACAGGCAAGTGTCCATATAATTAAAAGTCAGCAGCTGCAGTATTTGTAGCTGCTGACTTTTAATATATATTTTTTTTTTCGGCGGAACTCTGCTTTTACACTGGAGCGGGTAGGCGTTGATGGTAAAACGCTGCTAGTTTTAGCGGCGCTTTGCCATCATTTTAGCGTCGCTATTCGGCTGCTAGCGGGGCGCTTATAAACCCAGCTAGCGGCCGATGAAGAGGTTAAATGCACCCGTGTAGCACCGCTGCAGAAGCGCTTTGCAGGCGATTCAGCAGCAGTGCCCATTTCATTTCAATGGGCAGGAGTGGTGGAGAAGCGGTATACACCTCTCCAAAGATGCTGCTTGCAGGACTTTTTTTTAACGTCCTGCCAGCGCACCGCCTCAGTGTGAGACTGCAGGGGAGCGGTTTTGCAGCCACTTTTACAGGTGCTATTTTTAGCCCAAAAGTGCCTGAAAAACACCCCAGTGTGAAAGGGGTCCAACTGATTTTATGAGATGAAGGGAAAAAAAATCGGTCTAACATATCGGCCCAAAAAATGGGCATCATATATCGGCCCAAAAAAAATGGGCATCATATATCGGCCATCGGCCACCACGATTTCTAAATATCGGCAAACAAAACCAGAAACCGCTCAGGTGTAGATGTCCTCCAGGTGACTATCTCCTCCCAACAGCCAAGGGTGCAGGAAATGTCCAACTGTTAGATTTTATGAGATGAAGGAAAAAAAAAAAAAAAAAAAAAAAAAAAAAATCGGCATCATATATCAGCCATCGGCCACCACGATTTCTAAATATCGGCATCGGCCAGAGAAAAACCCATATCGGTCGACCTCTAGTTACTTACTCTGACCACTAGATGTCATCCTAAACACCTCACAAAACAGACATTCAGCAGGGATTTTGAGAAGAGTGCACAGGCATATTAGAAATCATCGGTACAATACTAATATTAATTTGAATAAGAACATTAAACTGAGATGGCAACCAGAAGGGCTCAAATAACAAATAAATAGAAAAGTCTACTTAGAAGCCGGATTATGCGGTGAATTACGGTAACTCAATCAAATGCATCACTAGAAAAAAAAAAAAAAGTGCATTTGGCATAACGTAATGAGCCATATACAAAGATTCCGGTGCACCAAGGGACAATCTAAATCCATAAGTCAAGAGTACATAGAAATGGTACAGGGAGGGAGATGAGCTGAGTGAGTGAGGAAAGTTTTTGTGGAGCCTGTTGATTTACCCGTGATCGGGAGGATCGGGGGAAGAGTGTTTTTGCGGTGCTGTTTCCATATCCTGCTGGTCCATCAACTCAAGGCCGCGGCTGGGTCAGTCGAATGTTATTCGTGGGCTTATCTTTGGTAAGCTGCCAAACTATGTGGTGGAGGGCACTGTCTGTTCGCTGTGATCACCGGGTGCTGCTGTCATTTACCATCTGTGTTTAACCCTTTCACCGGATATCCTCTAGCTGCATATGGGACTTATATTGAATTTGGGTCAGGGTTTGGTTTAATCTATAGCCAACCTTTGGACTTCTATACATTTTTTGTTCTGCTAGTGGCTGTAAATCGGTGTGCTGCGTGGTACTTTACACAGATCAGCCCCTGGATGTTATCATTGGGTTTTTTATTATTGGCGCAATTTTTTCTGTTTTATTTCTGTCTGTGTTTATACCACCATTGTTGCTGCCTGTTTTGCATATTTAATCTCATTAGCGCAGTTTTCTTTGTTTATACATAGAAATGGTGGCCGCAGCTCAGAGTTTTTGTTTATTTTTAATCACAAACACAAACGATCATCACCATGTGAGGAGAAAAAATAAATAAAATTATAGTAAAAATAAAATGAATGGAAATAAACAGATGCAGACTAACCAGAACTACATATAGGGGTTCAATCGAAGATGTTTAAAGGAATTATTTTTCTAAAAAAGCTGCAGGCTGCATTCAATATTTAACCCTTTTGGCACCATGGAATCTAAATAGTATATTCACATACTCTCTTTTTGGAGAAGAATGGTATCAATATCTCCCCTTCTTAGGAATATACATGCTGAATCTATCCCTATCACGGTTAGGCCTTTTGGGTCACCCCCATGGAACTTCGCAAAATGCGGAGGGATCGGACGATCATAATCCTCCTTTTTGTTTTTAATACTACCAATGTGTTCGCCAATCTGAATGCGGACTTCTCTTTTAGTCTTACCCACATAAAAATTTATTGCATGGGCAAGTGAGCATATAGATAACCCTTGTGGTCAAGCAGTTTATAAATTGTTTGATTTTGTCGTTTTTTCCCTCCGCATGGATTGGGGAACACATTGGTTTTGTGTATGTACTTACATATGCTACAGTGCCCGCAGGCATGCATGCCAGGGGGCGATTTTGAATTTACACTTCGTTTATATATTCGGAATGAACAAGGGCATCACTTTTTGCCATGAGTAACGGTCTAGGGCTTACCGAGTCAGCAATCAATGGGGCAGACCTCAAGATGTGCCAGTGTCTAGTCAGAATATCCTGGACGTCAGTCCATTGAGAACCAAACCTAGTGGTGATCCTAGGGAAAGATTCTTCAGTTTTAGAAACTTCTCAGTAGTTTTTTGGGTTGTCAAAAGGTCTTCACGTTTCCCATTCATGGCCTTCTTTTTGGCCTTTTTTTTTTTTTTTTTTTTAAAGGAAAGATGTGAATACCCCCTTTCCCTAAAACGTTGGTACAGATCTCCTGCTTCTTTCAAAAGTTGATCATCCTCAGAACAGTTTCCTCTTATTCTGAGAAACTGTCCTGTGGGAATCCCGTTGATTAGTGATGAGGACTTTTTAAAGCCACTTTCCTGACAAATTAATATTAGTATTGTACCGATGATTTCTATATGCCTGTGCACTCATCTCAAAATCCCTGCCGAATGTCTGTTTTGTGAAGTGTTTAGGATGACATCTAGTGGTCAGAGTAAGTAACTACATACGTGATTAACACAGCTATTTAAAGCCACTTTCCTGACTCCTCCTTGCTCTGAGGAAACCAGCGTCCATTGGCTGGTGAAACGCGTCAGCGTGACGTCAGCCCGACACAGGGGGATTGCTAGCCGTTTGCTGGATTGAAGTACGCCTGTCTTTTTTTTTTTACGCTGGTGGCGTGAATTTTTGAGCATCTGCGGACTACACCTGTTTACTACCTGACTGATGCTTTACCTAACAGCGAGGTATCTCTTCAGGCATCTCCTGGCTAATCTTGAGCGTGGCTGAATGAGTCAGACTACCAGAAGGACGACTGGCTCAGCAAAGTGCGGTGAGAGTATCTTAACGTCTCTCCCTGATATGAACTTGCCCAGTTTGTTTGGTTATTTGTCTCCCCTGCCATTAAGCTCTGCATGATTCACCCGGATTGCAAGTCATTGTCCCTGTGCATCTGCTCATAAATTTAGTGCTTTGGCCTGTGCCTGGACATTGCAGTACCCTCCTATCCAGCTATATAATATAAATTCATCTGTTTAATGACTGTATTATCACCAATTTGAGAGACTTCTCATCCGACTCTCTCAGCTGTGGATAGGAGGAGCCATCAACTCATTTATCTACCCCCTGCACCTTACAATCATAGAAGCCTGAATATACACATACCAGGAGTTCTTTCCTTTTCAGGACTTTATGGCTGCATGCAATTAAGTATACACGCTTCAATTTGCAGATTGGTCTTGAACGGTGTACGATCTTATTGATTTGCTTGGGGGTGGTATCTGTGGGTTTATTGTGTCTGCCTGCCCACTGCAACGCCATCCAGCACGGTCATCAATCTGAGCCCTCTGCGGTTTGCACTACTGCTTGATAGCCGGACTTCTCATCCAACTCCTTTGTAATCAGGACTGTACTTCATTCCACTCATTCAACCATAACACTCCACGTATTTACAAGTCTTCTGGAACTATATATACACACACACACACCATTGCTTTGTGGAAACTCCCTCTCCCTTTTTTTTTTTTTTTTTTTTTAGGGACAGTGGTATCCAAGTGGATCTGTCTACCAAATTTTATATAATCATTTTATTTTTCTTCACTTGATGATTGGGTTCCTTAATATGTGCTAATCCATCATCTTGCTTGTATGTGGTATCCTTGGTGTGAATGTGGTATGTGCAGCTGCGATCTCCCCTTGTTTTTAGATTGTATGACAACGTTGTCTTATTTTTAAATCAGTTTTTTTGCACTACTTGCCACCTTTGATTAATTTAATTGTTGTGATTTTTTTGTAATCAAAGTATTTTTGTATTCATCCAGTGTTTTTGTGTACCCACTTGAGAACTCTATTCTCTCCTTTTGTTTATGCGATTTGGGCCGACCTCAACTGCGTCCCCTGGGCCCCCGTGTGGACAAGTTTTGAATACTTAACGTACCATTATTTCCTCACATTGTAGATTTAATAGCGGTAGATCCAGGCATCCTATCCATTTTTTGTAAAGTGGATGTAAACCTGATTTATGGATTACTGGGCGGCAATCCTGGTCACTGTGAGATGGTGGTTTGAGCAATCCAGGATGAATGCGGCCACCTGTTTGGAGGCTGCCATACTGGGTTCGCTCAAGGAACTGGCAAATTTGGTCTATAGGGGAAGCGCTGCATATCCTTCACTACTCGGCCCAACCAAGACGACCCTTAGAGTGTGGGCTGTGGCTTGGAGGAGGTTCCTCCGACCACATCAATACTCTTTCTGTCCGCTCTGGGTTAATCCTTCCCTCCCTCACTTTAAGACAATACCTGATCCGCAATTGTGGGCCAGGTATGGGATCAAAGTCCTCCAGGGTGTTTTTCTCTCGGAGACTTTGATGACCTTCCAGGACTTCGCTACCAAGTATGGATTCCCGGGTAGAATGATATTTAGATACTTTCAACTGAGGCATGCAGCTAGGGCCCAATTTCGGCACACGATTAACCTTACTACTGACCCCTATTGAGGAGATTCTAGCTCCGGAAACCCTTAAAAAAAAAAACCCTCTCTACATTAGATCTGGCTCTCCTGGAGGTTGACTCCCCCAGGATGAACTCACTCTGGGAGAAGTGGCGGACTGATATTTCCAGCCTGGATAAGGAAACATGGGGGGGGGAATGCTTTGAGGATGGAGCAAGATTAATGATATCCTCTAGGGACAAGCTGCTACACACTAAATTCGTGCATCGTATATACTACACACCTCAGAGACTGCATCAGATAGATCTCCTAGCTGCCCTAAATGCCATTCCTCAGATGGCACTTATCTTCATATGTTCTGGACCTGTCCCTCGGTGGTGGTCTTCTAGGTGGAGGCATTTGATTATATTAATATACGCCTCACATTATCTCTCCCGGTGTCGCCCGAGCTTGCCTTGCTTGGGATACATGATGATGACCAAAGACCTCACTACAAAAATGGCTGGTTTCCATGTTGCTATTCTACGCCAGGAAATAAATTCTTCAGAAATGGTCCTCTCCCTCTCCTCCCAAGATTGACGCTTGGGAATCTTCTGTTAATGCGATGTTGCCATTGTATGAGTTAACTTACATTAGTAGGGGATGTCCTAAGAAATTTGACCGGGTCTGGCTTCCCTGGACACAACAATTTTAATTTATGTTGCTGATGGGCATGGGTTGCTTTCTTGCCAATTGCCTTGGACTGGTGGGGACTGGGTTCAGACATGGTTGATCACTAAATGTGCCAAGATGGACATCTCCCTGTTTAATCTTCTACACCTGTTGCTGTAATACTTTTGATTGTGCTCTGTATGCTTGTTAATTGTATTTTGATGTCTTCTCAATAAAGACCAACCTTAATGTTAAAAAAAAAAACCCGATTTATGAAATTTGAGCTGGGCATATATAGATCTGTAGTGTTTTGTTATCTCTCTTTAAAGCAGTATGTCCCGTAGCCGTCTCCTGCTCCATTCTTCTGTTATCAGCCTGATAGCTCCTTACAAGTTCTCCACCACATATGATAAAAGCAGCTGGAGTTGTGTTGGGGAGGATGCTAAAAAATTGATTAGCAGAGCCCTTAAAATTTAACAAACAGAGCTGAAAGTCTCTACCTGTGAGGAGAGGGGGTGTGTGCCTTTCCTCCAATCAGCCGTGTTGGCTGTATGCCCAGACTTCACTATAGTGCTAATCAGAAAGGGAAAATCTAACACAATGTGCACTTTTCTAAACAGTATTTAAAAATGAAGACAGCAGATATACGTGTAAAACATATGCAGGGAGATTTGTTTCAACCCTGTGTATCATCTGATGCTGTTCACTTCACTGGGTATATATGTGAGGGTTTACATCCACTTTAATGGGTTTTTTTTTTTTGTTTGTTTTTTACTGGAATTTTCACATTTCCTAGACATTTGTGGTAATATGTGACAAAAAATTGGATCATCATATTCTCTAGGGTGTTTGCTTTCAGAAAATACATAGTATTGGTGGTTTATGGAATGTCCAGGGATAAAAGGATTTTTTAAACATGTGTGCAGAAAACAGCAACAAAAGGGTTAAACATGCTAAAATGTGGATGTATTGCATAGATGCTTATGTTCTTTCATTTTATTTTGCACGAACATACTTTCACCAACAGGTTTCTTGCTATGATCCACTCACTGACCTGCAAAATGAGCTCTGTTCACATGTCTTGAAGTTGCTCCTATCAACACTCAGGGCAGGAGTAAGGCAGACTGACAACACGAGAGAAAGCTCCAAGAGCCTTCATGAAAAAGAAAAAAAAATACATATATATATATTAGTGCAAATTTAAAACCATTCTACATGCAATTATAATCACCTAGTGACAAAAGCAACAAACATATTGGTTTCCATGAGGTAATCTACGCTCATAATTTTCTACTACCTTGCTAAGCAACAGTCTCCAGAGATTGGGCATTATCTCAAATTTATTATCATGTCACATGGACGCTGTGACTTCTGTCTCCCATACACTGGCATAAAAGAGAATTCTCTTAGGGATTTAACATTAGCAGGTTTTCTACTAAAAATAATTATACAACAGCTGTACTAATGGCAATTTGGAGCATAAAAAAATATTATATACAGTGGGTACGGAAAGTATTCAGACCCCCTTAAATTTTTCACTCTTTGGTATATTGCAGCCATTTGCTAAAATCATTTAAGTTCATTTTTGTTCCTCATTAATGTACACACAGCACCCCATATTGACAGAAAAACATAGAATTGTTGACATTTTTGTAGATTAAAAAAGAAAAAACTGAAATATCACATGGTCCTAAGTATTCAGACCCTTTGCTCAGTATTTAGTATTTGCACCCTTTTGATCTAATACAGCCATGAGTCTTTTTGGGAAAAATGCAACAAGTTTTCACACCTGGATTTGGGGATCCTCTGCCATTCCTCCTTGCAGATCCTCTCCAGTTCGGTCAGGTTGGATGGTAGACGTTGGTGGACAGCCATTTTTAGGTCTCTCCAGAGATGCTCAATTGGGTTTAAGTCAGGGCTCTGGCTGGGCCATTCAAGACCAGCCACAGAGTTGTTGTGAAGCCACTCCTTCGTTATTTTAGCTGTGTGCTTAGGGTCATTGTCTTGTTGGAAGGTAAACCTTTGGCCCAGTCTGAGGTCCTGATCACTCTGGAGAAGGTTTTCGTCCAGGATATCCCTGTACTTGGCCACATTCATCTTTCCCTCGATTGCAACCAGTCGTCCTGTCCCTGCAGCTGAAAACCACCCCCA
Source organism: Rana muscosa (assembly GCA_029206835.1). Taxonomy (NCBI): domain Eukaryota; kingdom Metazoa; phylum Chordata; class Amphibia; order Anura; family Ranidae; genus Rana; species Rana muscosa. The sequence continues at coordinate 259,263,805 of CM055119.1, read as the reverse complement.
CAGCATGATGCTGCCACCACCATGCTTCACTGTTGGGACTGTATTGGACAGGTGATGAGCAGTGCCTGGTTTTCTCCACACATACTGCTTAGAATTAAGTCCAAAAAGTTCTATCTTGGTCTCATCAGACCAGAGAATCTTATTTCTCACCATCTTGGAGTCCTTCAGGTGTTTTTTAGCAAACTCCATGGGGGGGCTTTCATGTGTCTTCCACGGAGGAGAGGCTTCCGTCGGGCCACTCTGCCATAAAGCCCCGACTGGTGGAGGGCAGCAGTGATGGTTGACTTTCTACAACTTTCTCCCATCTCCCGACTGCATCTCTGGAGCTCAGCAACAGTGATCTTTGGGTTCTTCTTTACCTCTCTCACCAAGGCTCTTCTCCCCCGATAGCTCAGTTTGGCCGGACGGCCAGCTCTAGGAAGGGTTCTGGTCGTCCCAAACGTCTTCCATTTAAGGATTATGGAGGCCACTGTGCTCTTAGGAACCTTAAGTGCAGCAGAATTTTTTTTGTAACCATGGCCAGATCTGTGCCTTGCCAGAATTCTGTCTCTGAGCTCTTCAGGCAGTTCCTTTTGACCTCATGATTCTCATTTTCTCTGACATGCACTGTGAGCTGTAAGGTCTTATATAGACAGGTGTGTGGCTTTCCTAATCAAGTCCAATCAGTATAATCAAACACAGCTGGACTCAAATGAAGGCATAGAACCATCTCAAGGATGATCAGAAGAAATGGACAGCACCCGAGTTAAATATATGAGTGTCACAGCAAAGGGTCTGAATACTTAGGACCATGTGATATTTCAGTTTTTCTTTAATAAATCTGCAAAAATGTCAACAATTCTGTGTTTTTCTGTCAATATGGGGTGCTGTGTGTACATTAATGAGGAAAAAAATGAACTTAAATGATTTTAGCAAATGGCTGCAATATAACAAAGCATGAAAAATTTAAGGGGGTCTGAATACTTTCCGTACTCACTGTAGCAAAACCACATTAATGTACCTGCACTAAATAATAAATCTAAATAGTTATAGTTCAAGAAACGTACATGAAGCTTCTCGGATAAAAAGCAACTTCCGTTGGTCAGTACAAGAACATGACAGAAGGAAGCGCATCTCCCTACCACAATAAAGTAAGTAGGCAGCTTTCCCTTTGTTTGAAATGGCTGCTTAATAGGTACCCTTTTTTAATTTCCAAAAACAGTAATAAGGAGTACAATTAGCGTAAAACGCAGCAGATAATAGCAGTTCACCCATTACAAAAACTGCACAAAGCTTGCCTTAGCCCTGGTTCACACTGGTGCGATTTGACATGTCAAATCGCATGTCAAATCGGCGAAATTTGCCGCAAATTGCGGCCAATGGCACCGTCCTAATCGGTGCGACGCCGCATCTGCGGCGCTGCACCGATTACAAAAAGTAGTTTTTGTACTACTTTTTGCGATTTCAGCCGCGATTTACATTGACATCTGTTTCAGATGTCTTTGAAATCGCGGCCGAAATCGGGACTGCCAGCGGGAGTGAAATCGTGCGAGTTGAGCTGAACTCGCAAGCTTCACTCCCGCAGCCCCAGTGTGAACATGGGCTTAGACCGATAAAAGTAGCATGGGTTATCTGCAATAATCACTGTATGTGAAAATGATCAGCAGAACAAGGCAGATGGAGCTGAAAAATTCCAACTTTACCTAAAAAAGGCAAGCTTTCTCCTAACCCCTTTGGCTTTCTCTCCAATTGTCAATGACAGAACATGGTCTGCACTGGGGGGTCCGCCAGTGTGAGCATTGTAACAGATAGTCTTTCTGGTGTCAGACATGCTGCTAATGTCAGGAAACAATGTAGTGCAGATAAAGGCCCAGGCCCCCCGACACTCCCTGCCATTGTTTGTCATAAAGAGGCCTAGCAACATATAAATTGTGACTACTCAATAGATTCAATGGTATATGATCACCGCTGTAGATGGGTCAAAAAATTAGCCCAGCTTCTTTTTCCAAATTTTGCCAAGTGAGAAGATAGATGCTTTTAAAGTAGTAATAGTAGAAATGCCCAAGTTAATCAAACTTTGATTTACAACAATATTCCAATTCTCCAACTAAGATTTCAGTTACACTTAGAGCCAAATCATCTGCTTTGTGCACTTTTATAGTAAAAAAGTTTAGTGAATGTGAAAACATTCACTAAACATACTCTTAGGCCTCGTACACACGGCGGAGATTCTCGTCAGGTAAAAAAAAAAAAAAAAAAAAACACTTAGTTTTTCCTGACGAGAATCTTGACAAGAAACTTGTGCCGGCCGAGTGTACACACGTACGATTCAAAAGAACTGCCGTTCTTTTGAATAGCACGAACGCGGTGATGTCATCGACTATGACGAGCGTGCATATTTGATGCCGTCGCCGCCATCTTGCTACACCCTATGCCTAGGAAGCTACCGCGCATGCGTCAAAGTCATTTCGAGCATGCGCGGGTTTCCACGGCGACAGGTAAGTGTACACACGCTCTGGTTTCTCGTCGAGAAACAGGCCGACAAGATTCTCGACGAGAAAAAAGACAGGTCGTCTTTTTTCTCGTCGGGGAATCTGGGCAGTTTTCTTGACAAAAAAACTGAAACCCGCGTACACACAGCCGGTTTTCTCGGCAAGAAGGATCTCCCGGCAGTTTTCTTGTCGTTTTTTGCAGAGAAAACTGGTCGTGTGTACGCGGCCTTACTCTTGGACCTTTCCGCTGCCTTTGATACAGTTGACCACCCCCTCCTCCCCAAAAAACTCAATTTGCTTGGTCTCCATTGGTTCGAATCTTACCCATCTCACCGCACCTTCAGTGTCACTTACAACTCCACTTCCTCCTCTCCAACTCCTTTTACCGTTGGGGTCCCCCAAAATTCTGTCCTTGGACCTCTGCTATTCTTGATCTACACATCCTCCCTGGGTCAGCTGATAGCCTCCCATGGCTTCCACTACCATTTATATGCTGACGACACCCAAATCTATCTCTCTGCCCCTCAGCTCACCCCATCAATCTCCTCACGCATCACGGATTTACTAACAGACATATCAGCCTGGATGTCAAACCACTTCCTCAAACTGAATCTATCTAAAACTGAGCTCTTAATATTTCCTCCCCCGCGTGCCCCTTCCCCTGACTTCTCTATCAAGATCAATGGCACATCTATCAGTCCGTCCCCACGTGCCAGGGTGCTAGGGGTAACCTTAGACTCTGAACTGTCCTTTCAGGCCCACATCCAATCCCTGTCCAAATCATGCCACCTTGGCCTCCGCAGCATTTCCAGAATACGCCCCTTTTTAACTAATGACACCACCAAGCTTCTAATTCACTCACTGGTCATCTCTCGCCTCATTGGATTACCTTTACATAGACTATCCCCCCTTCAGTCCATCATGAATGCCGCTGCAAGACTCATACACCTTACCAACCATTCAATGTCCTCCACCCCTCTCTGCCAATCCCTCCACTGGCTTCCACTCACCCAACGAATAAAATTCAAAGTACTAACAATAATTTACAAAGCCACCCACAACTCGGCCCCCAGCTACATCACTAACCTAGTCCCAAAATACCAACCAAACCACTCTCTTCTGTCCTCCCAAGACCGCCTGCTCTCTAGCTCCCTTGTCACCTCCTCCCATGCTCGCCTCCAGGATTTATCCAGAGCTTCTCCCATCCTTTGGAACTCCCTACCCCAATCTGTCCGACTGTCCCCTAATCTACCCATATTTAGATGATTCCCTGAAAAAAACTCTACTCTTTAAAGAAGCCCATCCTGCTTCTAACTAACACTTTTACTTCCTCCATCAGCTCATCCCCCACAGCTATTACTTTTTGTATCAATTGACCCTCCCTTTTTAGATTGTAAGCTCTAATGAGCAGGGCCCTCTGATTCCTCTTGTACCAAATTGTAATGTAACTGTAATGTCTGCATTTTGTAAAGCGATGCGCAAACTGTTGGCGCTATATAAACCCTGTATAATAATTCACCGACAGTGAATCACTGTCATTTAAAACGTGTACTTGAAAGATTTACCTGCAGTGAATGTCAGATTCACATGCTTCAAGAATTCATTATTAGTAAAATAATGGCTCCGGCTCTCACAGAGCCTGAGTCTGTGGCCCCGGAAGGAAGAGGGGCGAACATGGATGCGGCCATTAGCGGGGACAGCACGGGCTTCGTTTGCAGGCAAGTGTCACATAATGTGCTAGTATGCGATTCATACTAGCAAATCATGCTTTTACATTGCAGAGGTAAAGGAAGGAAGTAAATTAAAGCCCATCAGGATTTACTTCCTCTTTAAAATTAACAAAAACCATTACCCAAGATATACTGACCCTGATCCAGCTATTTTAATCACTTATTTTCCCAGACTTGTGTTTACATTCTTCTCTTGGAGTATGAGAAAAAAAAATATAGACAATGTATGTTTTTCTCCATTTGGAAGTAGAGAGAGTACAGAGACAGATTTTACAATCACAAGCTATCAAAGCCTTCATGTGATCAGAGGACAAGTCTCCCAGTTCCTGACTGTTAGTACGAGACCAGGAGCTGTCCATGACAATTTGGTCTCTGTGCAGAAACATGCTATGGAGTGCACCTCCATCACAAAAGTCGATGCACATATGTGGCATCTTGGAAGACGACCCACTCCTGTGATGCTGCATATATGCCTTACATTGTCATCAACAGGTTAAAGTGATTAAAAAAATAAAAATTTACCGTACTTTTACAAACAAACGTGTCATACTCGCCTCCTCTGTGCAAGGGTTTTGCACAGAGCGGCCCCGATCCTCCTTTTTTTGGGGTCCCCTGGCGACGCTCCTGGCTCCTCTTCGAGTGCCCCCACGGAGAGGCGCATTCCATGGGGGCACTCGCGCGGGCTCGCTCCCGAGTCCTGCAGCTTCGTCCATTGACACAGACAGCAGGACTCGGCCATGCTGATATCAATCTATCCAACGAGGACCCGAGATAGCGTCTGGAGCTGCTGGGCTCGTTCGTCGATGGAACAAAGTTGGGTTCAGGCAAGAAAAAGGGGGGCTCTGGGGGGCAGCTGCACCCCAGTAGGTTTTTCACTTCAATGCATTAAGGTGAAAAACTCAGACTTTAAAACTCCTTATAGGGCTCCCTTGCAACTTGTATGGTCACCAAACATGATGTAAGCTGCCAGTACTTGTCCAGTCCAACTTATATTTAACAAAATTTCTTTAGGAACATAAAAAAATTTTGGGCATTGGGGCCATACTAACTTGTGATAATTAGTGAAGAGTATGACTAAACCTCTTTCCTTTATCATCTAAAAATGTATGATGAATAAACCGCTATAATCTTCAGAACAGAAAGATACAGGACAACTAAATTTGGTAAGAATCCTTGCAATGTACTGTACATTGATCACTCACAGGGGTTTCTCCCCCACCCCTTAACAAAAGTGGTTATGAAGTCACATGTATTAAACTACTTTCTGTTTAACCACTTCAGCCCCGGACCATTTTGCTGGTCAAAGACCAGGCCACTTTTTGCGTTTCGGCACTGCATCGCTTTAACTGACAACTGCGCGGTCGTGCGACGTGGCTCCCAAACAAAATTGACGTCCTTTTTTTCCCCCACAAATAGAGCTTTCTTTTGGTGGTATTTGATCACCTCTGCGATTTTTATTATTTTCGCTATAAACAAAAATAGAGCGACAATTTTGAAGAAAAAGAATAAAAAGCAATATTTTTTACTTTTTGCTATAATAAATATCCCCAAAAAAATATCTAAAAAAAACTTTTCCCCACAGTTTCGGCCGATACGTATTCTTCTACATATTTTTGGTAAAAAAAATAAAAATCGCAATAAGCGTTTATTGATTAGTTTCCGCAAAAGTTATAGTGTCTACAAAATAAGGGATAGTTTTATGGCATTTTTATTAATAATTTTTTTTTTTTTTTACTAGTTATGGTGGCGATCAGCGATTTTTATCATGACTGCGACATTATGGTGGACACATCGGACACTTTTGACACATTTGTGGGACCAGTCATTTTTATATTACAATAAAAATGCACTGATTACTGAGGGAAAAAAATGACACTGGCAGTGAAGGGGTTAACTAGTAGGTGGCGCTGTAGGGGTTAAGTGTTTCCTAGGGAGTGCTTCTTACTGTAGGGGGATGGGATGGGCTGTGTGTGACATTACACGGAGCGGCGATCATTGTCACTAGGCAGAGCGGGGAGATGCTTGTTTACACTAGCATCTCCCCACTATCTCTCTGTGAGACGAACGCGGGTATTCCCATGGCGATCGAGTACGCGGGGCTCACGGAGAAAGCAGCAGGCGGCGCGTGCGCGACCACACAGTGGCATCTTAAAGGGGACATACAGGTACATGCTTATGCCTGTCCGTACCGCTCTGCTGACGTATATGTACAGGCGGCGGTCCTTAAGTGGTTAATTTCCCTGTTCAGCAGTGTGTGCGCGCGCGCGTTTTCCTAAAATTATAAATGCCAAATACCTTCTTTGCAGAGCCCTACTGTCCTGTCATGTGACCTCCCTCTGCTTCCCTTACCGAGTATGAACAGTGGGAGAGGCTATGACCCTCTGATTAATGCAAGCTAGCATAGGGAAGTCGCATGTCTGCTCTGCAAAGAAGGTATTAACATTATGATTTTAGGAAAACACATACTGTACTCAACAGGGACCAAAAACAGAGAGGATCAAAAGTAATGAGTATGTGTTTCTTTACTTTAGATGCTGGAGCAGCTGCAGGGAATAGAATTACACAGGTAGAAGATTGGCTCTCACAGACTACAGAAGAGACCGGAAGAGAAAGGGGGAGAGGCGGAGATGCATAGACACTGAGGAGAGAGCTGGATGACAGAGGCGGGTAAACTGACCACACTATTGGATCAGCAGCCATGATAAACGTGGTCAGTTTACAAGAGGGGAAGAAGGCAGGATCAGCCAGGTATTGTACAACATAGAAAGGGACAATTGACATGGCAAAAGCACTGCGCTATGACTTGTCCCTTAAAAAGGGACAGGACCATTTAAAAAAAATATATATATATATTATTAATAATAATAAATAATAATCTAGGGTTACAACCACTAAGCTTTACCTTATTTATTAACCACAATGAACATTCACTTTCACAAACAGACAGTCTCTGATTGATTTTCCTTATGATTACACAAGCAATTTCATGAGCAAAAAACTTACACTGTATGAACATCATCAGTTAATAATAAACCTGAGAAGTACAAGATGTTGGCCAACCTCTGCTCAGCTTATACTTTTACCACACAGGGTTCTGCCAGTGATATTAACAACCAAATGATTGTTCTACCCTCTGTAGATGGTAATTTAGAAAAAAGTAATGGCTTTATGGCTGGTGGCAATATCCGTGGATCTTTGTACGTAGGATATAATCCCACTGTTTAAGAGATTTCCTACATACTACACCTTTATAATCCTATCTTCCCTTCCAGCTAAACAGGATATCAAATGGCTTCTAAAGACACCAGTTTCCAAACCACAAATAAAAATTAAAAGTTTAGACAAATGTACGCCATCACATTATCTTGGACTCATGCTTGTTTTGTAACATCCCGCTGGAGCAGACACGGTGGCCACTGGTCACGTCATACAAAACAGAAAAAAAAAAAAAAAAAAAAGGGACACAACGTCATCATACAAGATTCAAGGAGTGGTTTGCAGTTGCTGCAGCATTACATTCGCAGAGTTTGCAATAGGCAATACATAGTCATTATAAGCACACATAAAAAGCTCCTTTCCAGTACTCAGTTTTAACACATTACAAACCCTCAGAAATCATGTGAGATTTTCTGCTGGGTTCAGGCAGAGATGCTGTTCACACTAGTGCAAGACTGCTGTATCATTCTGGAGCGCATTTCACAACAGCAGTATTGCAATATTAACTGAAGTCAGCATTGCCTTTCATTTTTCTAGCACACTTATACCAATTCCTAAACTTCAAACTAGACATGCACCAAAATTTCAGTGGCTGAAACATATCGGCCGAAAATGATTTCGACATTTTGGCTATATCGAAAAAAGGTGGATAATGGCACCAAAACGCATTTGATTTTGCCACGATTTATCATAGGTCATGTGACTCAAAAACCGCATCAAAAACATAACACGGGTGTGTTATTGATGCGTTCTTGCTGCGTTTTAAATGCATTTCAACGGGGGGGGGGGGGGGGGGGTGCGTTTTTGGTGCAGTTATTTTAACTAGCCAAAACTGCAGGAAGCAAAATTTAACACCACAACAGAAGCGCAATGGACCAATGTGAAAACATACATATAATTTAACCACTTGACGACCGTTCACTGTATGTATACGTCATTTTTTTGAAGAGGGATATGCCACAACCGAGATATCCATCTCTTCAGTGAGGGGTCGTGTTTACGATAATGGTGGTCTCCGCGGTGGATTTGCCGCGAGATCACCGTTCTCGGCGGCGGGAGAGGGGCCCCCCTCCCGCCACTCTCCCGCACCCTCCGCCGCTTACCGGAGCCGTCGGTAGCGGCGGAGGCGATCGGGTCCTTCTCCCTCTGTGGTATGGATAAGAGTGAGGGCAAGATGGCCCCCACCCGTCTCCATACCATAGCAGGGCGGAGCTGACGTCAAAACGTCAGCTCCGCCCATACGTCTTAAAGGGACATTTTTTTTTTTGTCATTTTTTCAAATGACTTTTTTTTTTTTTATTGCATTTTAGTGTAAATATGAGATCTGAGGTCTTTTTGACCCCAGATCTCATATTTAAGAGGACCTGTCATGCTTTTTTCTATTACAAGGGATGTTTACATTCCTTGTAATAGGAATAAAAGTGATCCATTTTATTATTATTTTTTTAAAACAGTGTAAAAATAAATAGAATCCAGTAAAATAAATAAGAAAACAAAATTTTTTTTTTTTTTTTTTAAAGCGCCCCATCCCGACGAGCTTGCGCGCAGAAGCGAACGCATACGTGAGTAGCGCCCGCATATGAAAACGGTGTTCAAACCACACATGTGAGGTATCCCCGCAATCGTTAGAGCGAGAGCAATAATTCTAGCCCTAGACCTCCTCTAACTCAAAAGATGCAACCTGTAGAATTTTTTAAACGTCGCCTATGGAGATTTTTAAGGGTAAAAGTTTGACGCCATTCCACGAGCGGGCGCAGTTTTGAAGTGTGACATGTTGGGTATCAATTTACTCAGCGTAACATTATCTTTCACAATATAAAAAAAAATTGGGCTAACTTTACTGTTGTCTTATTTTTTAATTTAAAAAAGTGATTTTTTTCCAAACAAAGTGCGCTTGTAAGACCGCTGCCCAAATACGATGTGACAAAAAGTATTGCAATGACCACGAATATATTCTCTAGTATGTTAGAAAAAAAACAATATATAATGTTTGGGGGTTCTAAGTAATTTTCTAGCAAAAAAATATGTTTTAAACACCAAATTTGAAAAACAGGCAAGGTCCTTAAGTGGTTAAAAGGTTGCACTAAAGGTGTCGATAATGGGCGACAATAAATTCATTTTAATGTCATGAATTTAAATGAACATGTCAAATACAATACAATTACAAATACAGTAAAACCTTGGATTGCAAGCATAATTTGTTCCGGAAAGATGCTTGTAATCCAAAGCACTTGTATATCAAAGCGAATTTCCCCATAAGAAATAATGGAAACTCAGATGATTTGTGCCACAACCATTTATTCATAAATCCTTCAGTTTATAGTCCATATAAAAAAGATTATAGCAATGTGATATGTTGTGTAACCATAAAATCTCCATCTACAAATGGAAGCCTCCAGAAGGAGATTAGAAGCAAAATCCAGCAATATGGTGACATTTAATGAAGGTACAACATTTAGCAACTCACATGGTTGATGATTAAAAGAGGCCCATCTAAGTAAGCAGGCACCTGGGGTAAAGCTGTCCTGTTTTATACTCAGTTGTGACATGACGCTACTTGTATATCAAGTCAAAATGTATTAAAAAAATTTAGCTTGTCTTGCAAAACGCTCTCAAACCAAGGTTTTACTGTAAAAATAACACACACACACACACACACGTGTAGTGGGTAGCACTCTCACCTAGCAGTAAAAAGGGTCGCTGGTTTGAATCCCAACCATGACACTACCTGCCTGGAGTTTGCATGTTCTCCCCGTGCCTGCATGGGTTTCCTCCGGGTACTCCGGTTTCCTCCCACACTCCAAAGACATGTGGGTAGGTTAATTGGCTTCTGTCTAAAAATTGGCCCTAGTATATGAATGTGAGTTAGGGACCTTAGATTGTTAGCTCCTTGAGGGTAGGGACCGATGTGAATGTACAATGTATATGTAAAGCACTGCGTAAATTGACGACGCTATACAAGTACCTAAATAATAAATAAATAAATTATATATATATATATATATATATATATATATATATATATATAAACTTATTTTCGGTTTTAGAGAAGAGCATCCTGTATTTTTGGTTTCGGCACCAAAACTTTCAATCAATGCCTTTAAAAAAAAAAAATTTGCATAGATTCATTATACTTTAAGCAGAGAAAATGTGACTATGCCTGTTTAACTGCTTCAATACCGGGCACTTTCACCCACTTCCTGCTAAGGCAAATTTTCAGCTTTTGGTGCTGGCACATTTTGAACAACAACTGCATGGTCATGCAATGCTGTACACAAATTACATTTTTATAATTTTTTTCACACAAATAGAGCTTTCTTTTGGTGGTATTTAACCACTGGGTTTTTTATTTTTTGCAAAAAAATTATGAAATTATGGAAAAAAAAAAAAAGTTGCCCGAGTTTGTTTTGTAAATAATTTTTCTCCTTCACCGATGAGGCGGCACTAATACGTAGCACTAATCAGCCGCACTGATGGGCATGGATAGGCGGCACTGATAAGGACCTAAAGTGGTTGTAAACCCTTACACACCACTTCTACCTACAGGTAAGCCTATAATAAGGCTTACCTTTAGGTACTGGAAATATCTCCTAAACCTGCACTGTTTAGGAGATAATTGCCATATATGCTTGCGTCGACATCATCGGCGCATGCACACTTAAGAAAAGGCACGATCACCGCCGCTTCTTCAGCAGCGTGCTGTGACCGTCGGCTACCGCACACACATGTGCGACGTCACACGACTCTGGTCAGTCACAGAGCAGGAGTCCACAGCCCCGAAAAGGAAGAGGGGTGAAGATGGACGCGCCCACCAGCGGGGACCTCAGAGGACATTGCAGGCAAGTGCAACATACTGGGCTACTAAGCGATGCATACTAGCCCATTATGCCTTTACTTTGCAGGAAAAAAAAAAAAGGGGGGGGGGGGAAGTAAAACCCACCAGGGTTTACTTCCTCTTTAAAAGGCAGCACAGACTGGCACCACTGATGGGCACTGTTGGGGATGCATGGATAATCTGTGCCCTGATTATCTGTACAGGTCTCCCATGAGGATTATGCCACTCATCAGCTCTCTTCTCCTCACACACTGTCAGTGAGAGGAGAGACGATAACTAGCATTTCCTTGTTTACAACTTTCAGATGTGATGGGAAACAGCTGATCACATGGGTAAAGAGCATTGTCTGACTCTTAACCAAGATGGGGGTTGTGCCTTTTCCCAGGGACACAGCATGCCTGATCGCCGCAGGCGTGGTGAGACTGGGGCGACGTCATAACGTCGTCCCAAAACGAGAGCCACCCTGCCGCTGTCATTTGTCTATATGGCGGATGGGGGGTGGGTAATCACATGATCTCTGCTGACTTTTGGCATTGCTCCATAAAAGGCAAGTACTTTAGTTAATCTTTATCCATTCCAGCAGAACTCACCACAGCTTTAGGTTTGAGGTCTCATTCAAATTTGCAATTAGAGTTATTGCGCAATTTCCAGCAGCAAGAATAAGACAATTTCTGCAGACAGATTGACAGACGTTTGCAGATAACTGACCCAAGACAGGCCGAGTGATCTGTCACTGTGATAAATGAACAAACAGTGACGCTTGTTCATTCATAACAGCAAAAAATCATTCAGAGCTGTGGCTCTGTGTAATGTATCTACAGCTGCCTTTACTTCACACAGAGCACAGGCAGATACTTCACACAGAGCCGCAGCTCTGAATGATCTTTTATGGATATGAATGAACGAGTGGCACTGAGTGTTCATTTATCACAGTGACATCAGCCTGTCATTGCTTTGTAAAGGCAAAGCAGCAGCACTTGTCCGCAAACACTACTCATGCCGTTCTGTCTGCAGGAACCCCCTAATTCTTGCCAACAGAAATCACACTGTAGCCAAGTATGAATGGGGCCTTCAACCCAACGCTGTAATGAATTCTGCTGGAATAAAGATTAAAGTGGAGCTCCACCCGATTTTTATACATTAGCTTATTCAATTCACATATTGTAAGGAATAGCAAAACGGACATTGTTTTTTTAATTTTCGTGACAGTACCTTAGATAATGTGAATTGTAACCCTGTTTCCTGTCTCCTCTGTTGCGGGAAATCTCCGGGAGTTTTGTCACATCCTTTAGCCGCAATGTAACCTGGGAGCTTTTGTCATTGCCCCCAGTATTCATTGCCGAGCCTTGCTGCAAGCTATCGCGTTATTTCCTAAAGAGGAAGTGACGCGATATGCTCTCCTTTGTTTACAGTGCTTTCTGTTGACATGACAACGGGGCGGTAACTTTCAGCGACGCCGCACGTTGTGATCGAAAACCCGGATGTTTATGTCCCTGCTCGCCGGAAAGACCGAGCATGCGCGAGAACACGCGGTGAATGCTGGGACTTCAGCATTCGCCGCAAATAGGAAGTATATGCTTGTGGGCTTCTTATGCCCACAAGCAAAATGGAAATGTCTAAGAAACGATAATATAAGTTATCTTGCAACACGGAATCACAATGCGGTGGATTTTAAACAGCAGAGACGTGAGTACAGACTGAATAGGCATAAAAGAATGTAATGTCACAAAAAAAAAAAACGATTTGGCCGCGGGAGCTCCGCTTTAAGTACCAGTACTTGCCTTTCATGGTGCAATGCCAAAAATCAGCATAGATCATGCGATTAAAAAAAAGCATTAGGCTTAGATAGGGGACGGGCTCTGTGCTGACTGTACCTCCTCCCACAGGAACACCCATAACCTGGGCTTCAAAAAGGGAGTGCAGTTAGAGCCAGCATGCAGAGATGCATTTTGGGGACAAAGGGGCCCCCAATAAAAATGGGACCAGTTGCTATATGCACTTGGTCCTCCGGGGAGGTAAAGTGTTACTAAACCCACAACAGTAAAATCTGTCTGTATATGCAGTAAAGCATGCTTGTTATACTCACTGTGGAACCTAAGGGGTTAATCCTACACATTGTGTAAAAAGGCTGTTTGATCCTTTCTTCTCTGACCCTCCCTTTCTTCCCCTGCTCACCCCACCAGTTTGGTGTGTTTTGCTAGAGAGTTTACTACTTTTTTTTCTTTTTTGGGAGTGTGCATGTGAACGGCACAGGGCCAATCAGCACTGCCCAGACAGAGGGGCAGGGGTCATACAGCCTCATAGGACAGTCAGAGTAGAATGAAAACTCCTCCTACAAGTTTTAACCAGTCACTGATAGAAGTCACAAGACTGTTATATACTGCTCATGAGAAAGGGTAATTATCAGTTTATAGTTACTAAAATGTTGGAAGGCAACATGGTTTAACCACTTAAGCCCCGGACCATTTTGTAGCTAAAGGACCAGAGGTGATTTCAGATTTTGGCACTGTGCTGCTTTAACTGGAAATTGTGCGGACATGCAATGTTGTACCCAAACGAAATTTGCGTCCTTTTCTTCCCACAAATAGAGCTTTCTTTTAATGGTATTTGATTGCCTCTGCGATTTTTATTTTTTGCGATATAAACGGAAAGACAGAAAATTTTGAAAAAAAAAAAAAGATATTTTCTACTTTTTGTTATAAGAAAAATCGAATAAACTCAATTTTAGTCATACATTTAGGCCAAAATGTATTCAGCCACATGTCTTTAGTAAAAAAAATGTCAATAAGCGTATATTTATTGGTTTGCGCAAAAGTTATAGCGTTTACAAACTAGGGTACATTTTCTGGAATTTACACAGCTTTAAATTTATGACTGCCCATCTCATTTCTTGAGGTGCTAAAATGTCAGGGCAGTACAAAACCCCCCCAAATGACCCCATTTTGGAAAGTAGACACCCCAAAGAAATTGCTGAGAGGCATGTTGAGCCCATTGTATATTTTATTTTTGTCCGAAGTGATTAAATAATGACAAAAAATAAATAAAAAAAATTACAAAAAGTTGTCACTAAATGATATATTAGTCACACATGCCATGGTTATATGTGAAATTGCACCCCAAAATACATTTTGCTGCTTCTCCTGAGTACGGGGATACCACATGTGTGGGACTTTTTAGGAGCCTAGCCGCGTATGGGGCCCCGAAAACCAAGCACCGCCCTTCAGGATTTCTAAGGGCACAAATTTTTGATTTCACGCCTCACTACCTATCACAGTTTCGAAGGCCATAAAATGCCAAAATAGCACAAAACCCCCCCAAATGACCCCATTTTGGAAAGTAGACACCCCAAGCTATTTGCTGAGAGGTATGGTGAGTAATTTAATTTAATTTTAATTATTTAGAAAATTATGTTGAACCCCCAAACATTATATATTTTTTTAAAGCAAGGGCCCTACAGATTAAAATGGTGGGTGTTGCATTTTTTTTTTTTGTCCACACAGTATTTGCGCAGCGATTTTTCAAACGCATTTTTTGGGGAAAGAATTGTCTTTTTTCAATTTTAATGCACTAAAACACACTATATTGGCCAAATGTTTGATGAAATAAAAAAAGATGATCTTAGGCCGAGTACATAGATACCAAACACGACATGCTTTAAAATTTTGCACAAACGCGCATTGGCGACAAACTACATACATTTTTAAAAGCCTTTACAGGTTACCCCGTTAGATTTACAGAGGAGGTCTACTGCTAAAATTACTGCCCTCAATCTGGCCTTTGCGGTGATACCTCACATGCATGGTGCAATTGCTGTTTACATATGACGCCAGACCGACGCTTGCGTTCGCCATTGCGCAAGCGCAGGGCAGGACAGGGGTGCTTTTTTTTTTTTATTATTAATTTTGCTTTTTTATTTTATTTTTAAACTGTTCCTTCCATATTTATTTATTTTTATCATTTTTATTGTTATCTCAGGGAATGTAAATATCCCCTATGATAGCATTAGGTAGTCAAAGGGACTCTTTTTTAAAAAAAAACTGGGGTCTATTAGACCCTAGATCTTTCCTCTGCCCTCAAAGCATCTGACCACACCAAGATCGGTGTGATAAAATGCTTTCCCAATTTCCCAATGGTGCTTTTTATATCCGGGGGGGGGACATTCCCTCCCACTGCTTGTAAAAGCAGTCCAGAGGCTAATTAGCCACTAGAATTGCTTTTACATGAAAGCCGGCCGCTGGCTGAAAAGAATGATACCAAGATGATACCTAAACCCGCAGGCATCAATCTGGTATAGCCATTCAAAGTCCAGCAACATACCAGTAAGTTGCTGGTCCTTGTTGGACATGTACCATTTATATATGCCGAAGCATGGGGGCATCCTCCCGCAAAAGTTATGCCGCGCACACACATGGTCGGACTTTTCCACGGGCAAGCCTCCGTCTGAATTTCGACCATATGTACGCGGCATTAGGAGCAAAATCGCTCCTCCGCTCCTGCGCCCCAATGCTTCGGCATATATGCTTTTTTTTTTAACTGTGGTGGTGAAATCACCTCCTACAGCACTGGAGTCGCAGGGATCAGGCCTGTCTCTGTGAACGCTGCAGTTATGCGTGTTGTGTTTTGTAAGCGACAGTGATCGATCGATACTGCACTTGGGTGGCCTGGGCTGGACCGAGGGGCAAAACGCAGGTGCTAGCAGGTATCTGGGCTGATCCCGCTAACACTGCGTTTTTGGGAACCCTAAACTGCTGGGGACACTAGTATAGATCAGATATTGATCTGTTCAGATACTATACCACTAAGGGAGGTGTATGCTTCACGCGTGGGTGTTAGCGTTACTGGCACTAACCTGACGCTGCCTGGGGTGTGACGCAGGGTTAACTAGGGGCATTTAGGGGGTTAAAACCTTTATTAGATAATATATGGGGGTACCTGACGCTATAAAAACCTGCGGCGAACCTAAAAAAATATAACTGGCTACCTGTCGGCACCAGCATAACTAATACAGCGATCAGAAAAACAATCGCTTAGTGACACTGGCAAAATGGGGTGAAAGGGTTACCTGGGGGGGGCGATCAAGGGGTTAAACCTTTATTAGGTAATATATGGGGGTACCTGACGCTATAAAAACCTGCGGTGAACCTAAAAAAAATAACCGGCTACTGATCGGCATCAATGACGCTAAAACAGCGATCAGAAAAACGATCGCTTTAGCGACAGTGGTGATAGGGGGTGAAAGGGTTATCTGGGGGTCGATCAGGGGGTTAAACCTTTATTGGGGGGGGGGTTAGGGGGCTACACTGGACCTAAAACTAACTGTAGTGACACTTTTACAGTCACAAATGTCACTGATTGCAGTGATCAGTAAATAAATGGTCACTGCAATCAGTGACACTGTGACTGGGGGGTGATCTGGGGGGGCCATTTATGTTCCTATGTGTCCTGGTGTTAGTGTAGTGTTTGTGCACTAACCTGTGTCTTCTCTCGTATGACGCTCGGTATATGTGAGCGCCGCATGAGAGATGACATCACTGCCTCTGCCTGTGTTTACATTACACAGGCAGAGGAAGCTTTCTCATTCGCCGGGAGCGATCGCGAGGGGGTGGCCGGAATCAAACGGCCGTCCCCTCATCCCAGATCGCTCCCAAACAACTAACGACAACTGGTAGTTGGACCCCCCAACTATACAAAGGCAGTCACGTACAGGTACGTGACTTTGCCTGTCAGTGCCATTCTGCCGACGTATATATACAGTGAGCGGTCGTTAAGTGGTTAATATCATATTTCTGGAGTTTTACTGCGTGGTTGATACAACCATTTGGCCTACGTTGTGAATTGCCGTCTTGGAATGCCAGTACAGAAAGTTTACCCAGTAGGGTGTTCATGACAAGGAGATTTTTTTTTTTCTTGGGAGGGTGCATGTGATCAGCACAGGGCCAATCAGCACTGCCCAGACAGAGGGTCATACAGCCTCATAGGATAGAATATAAAACTCCTTATACAAGCTTTAACCAGTCACTGATAGAAGTCACAAGACTGTTATATGCTCCTGATCAGAAAAGGTATCAGTTTATAGTTACTAAAATAATTGCAGTTCTGTGGGAGAGCAGATATAGTGAATGCAGGGCCCTGGGTTTAGTAACACTTTAAAGTGGTTGTTCACCCTGGGAACAAAAAAAAAATGAAAAGTCAACAGCTACAAATACCGTAGCTGCTGATTTTTGATTAAAAAAAAAGGGGGGGGGGGGACGGGGACACGTGCCCAAGGATCTCCAGCACCGTCCTCACCTGAGAAAGTTCTTCATCGGTCTCCGGGGTCCCTGGCATCTTTAGTGTGTGACTTCCGACTGTGCATGCGCGAGCCGAACTGTGATTTATGAATGGTCCAGCAGTCCTCTGGGGCCTGTGCCGTGCCCCAGAAGGCTGTGGGTAGAACTTGTTTAGATCACCTAGGCAATCCGAGTGAAAGTGGGTACCTGTCAAACCACATTGTACCCACTCCACCCCCACCAAAGATAAATTTTAAAAAAAGTATCCAAAAAAGGTAGCAGAGCAGGGGGGGGGGGGAGCAGAAGTTCCCCTTTTGGGTCAAGTTCTGCTTTAAATAAAATGTGAAAAAAAAAAAAAAAAAAAGTGAAAAACAATATTTTTCTTTCTTCTTTATTGATTTGGCCTCATTCGTAGAGGTGTACTACAGCGTACAGCCAGGTGAGGGCTGCGTTTACCTGTGTGGGGGGGTTCCAGTAGTCATCTCTCCCAATTTGATATCCATGTAGGTGTGTGTGGGCACCGGACTCTCACGGTACACCTGTATGGATAACAAACTGGGAGTGGTGGATGTGTTTCCCCACTCACATGAATGGAACTTCCTGTATGGGATTCATGGAACACCGATGTCTCCCCACACAGGCAGACACAGCCCTCATCCGGGTGTACGCTGTTTAACCCCCCACCCCATGTGAATGAACTATTACCCCGGGTATTCCCCATACACACCCACTGACCCCATCCCCAGGGAATGTACTAGCACTGGAAACCCCCAACTACAGGAGGAGGAGCAGCCCTGTGTCTCCTCAATCATATCCCTGTGAGGGCTAACAGTGCAGAACACCCCCTCCCCCCTCATCCATGTCGGTGTACAGAGGAGACGTCTGCAGGTATCTGTATACAACGACTAACCCACCGAAACAATGGCGGCTCCCCCCTCCTACACACCCCACACACTGCCAGCCCGGACAGCAGCTCTTCTTATTGCCGCCATACAAGACGTCATACTCCCCCATCCACATCACACAGAGGAGCCCAGCTCCCCTCACACACGGCCCGCTCTCACCTCCACACCGCCGCCATCTTGGATCCGTTCTCACCCTTCCGCCCCGCCCACAGCTAGCCGGCTCGCTGACAGAGGCCACGCCCAATCTGTGGACGTCAAAGTCTCTTCACTGGCGCTTTCCGTTGACACGTCACCTCGTCTGGTTGGTCAAATTCTAGTTTAATCCCAATAAGACACGCCCCGCCTGGAGAGCTGGTGGTGACGACGGCGCTCAGAGATGATTGGGGGATCAGTGCAGACAAAGGGAGGGGCTGATAATGTGGGAGATGATAGGCTGAAGCAGAGGGGTCAAGTGTAATATTGTCATCATCACTGCTGACTGTTCTGTACAGCAGCCTCAGTCACACAGCATGGCGGGGAGATAAAGAAGAGCAAGTGCTTAGCATGTCTCCATAGATCCCATGTCTGGGGTCCTTGGGCTCGAATCCCAGCCAGGACACCATCTACTGTGCTTGTGTGGGCTTCCTCCTGCTGGTAGTGTACCTGGATCCTCTCTAAAGCCTGGTACACATGATCAGATTTTCATCGGACAAAGCGTAGGACTTTTGTCCGAAGGCCATGAACTTGTATCGCATACAAACGGCAAAGAATTGTCGGCCAACAAACATGACACTACGTGTTTTTTTTTAGCTCTTTAGCGCCACCCTTTGGGCAACTTCTGCTAATGTGTTATGGTGAGCATTGCTTCCGAGCATGCGTGTTTGGACTTCTGTACACACGATCGAAAAATCCGACAACACACAATTGTTGGCAGAAAATTTTAATGCATGCTATCCAACATTTGTCGGCGGAAAATCCGACAACAATTGGAGCGTACAAAAACGGTCGGATTCTCCGACAACAGCCTGTCATCACACAATTCCCGTCGGAAAATCCGATTGACTGTCAGTCACCCCTCTCCACTTTGCCCTTTCAGCACTCACTGGAATGTGTGCTGAGAGGCGGAGCCAGCTGTCAATCAGGCAGCTTGGTGGATCTTGACAATATGCTCCGGGCCCTTCCAGAGCTTGGAGCGGCTCTGTGACATCAGTTGACAGCGGCCAATAGCCTGCTATTAACTGACTCTGGGTCACAAAAGTAAGCTATCACCTATGACCCACAAGAGAAATTTGAGCAAAAAAACATTTAAGCGGAGCTCCACCCAAAAAGGGAAGTTACACTTGTTTGTACCCTCCGCTGCCACATTTGGCACTTTTTGGTGGGGAGCGGGTCCCTAGTTTTGATAGGAACCCGCTTCCACTTTCGACTCAGATCACAGTGGTGAAGTTCACCCCCCTACGTCCCCCACAGTCTTCTGGGACACTTCACAGGACCCAGAAGACTACCAGATTATTTACAAGGCGCAGTGCAACTCGCACATGCACAGTAGGAAATGTCTTTTAAAGCTCCTTGAGGTCTAAAGTCTGATTGTTACGGACACTTTAGCTCTCCTCTGCTCTGAATTTTCATACAGAGATTCCTAAATGCTGATTACACCTAGTACACCCTTACTGATTAATAATACATTTGCATTTATTATTTTTATTCACTGTAGCTTGCAGAGCATTACAAGGGTGATCAGTGAATCTCAGGTGCAATGCTATGGCTCCTGCAGACTATTCCTCCATACCTCCCAACGTTTTGAAATGGGAATGAGGGACACCTATTAGCAAAAGTATGTAGGTATATGTAATTATACTACAACAACAACAACAACAAAAAATAGTTGAACTTGCAAGTGCTTTTTCTTTATGTGAAGAAATAATTCCGGCTGCACTTCCAAAAATCCTTTTATATGACAAGTGGTTGACAGATGGAGCAAGGGACAAAGAGGTAGACGCGTTTTGCGCAAATGTCAGCGCTTAGTCATGCACTTCTAAAAATCCTTTTATTGAAGCTTCATATGACAAGTGGTTGACAGATAGACAGGAGCCAGCTAGAAGAAGAACCCCCAGATTCTGTAAAGGGGTGGTGGGCTGCAGACTCTGACCATGTTTTACCTTAAATATAGGTGTAACCTGTTATGATATAATATGGCCATGCTGGCCTCCTCCTCAAATGTGAGTTGCATGGATGTTCTGCTGACCCTCATTTTATTTTTTTTCTGAGCAATAGTCCCAAAACATATGCAGATCAGGGCGGAGAGAGCTAGAGTCACGTGACCTCAAAATGAGAAGTCAGCAATGACAGCTTTCATGTTTCCAAAGTATTCAAGGTTTCTTTAAAGTGGAGCTTCACCCTAATTTTACACTTCTGCTAATCGGATTCCTCCCCCCCTCCGGTTTCACAATTGACACCTTTCAGGGGGGAGGGGGGGTGAAGATACCTGTCTAAGACAGGTATTTTCACCCACATCCGGGAGTCCTCTCTCCGGGAATCTGCGGGAGTGACGTCACTTCCCCCAGACTTCCCGTAGTGTTCTGGGAGACACTCGGCTCCCAGAACACAGGAGGACGAATCAGAACGGCGCTGCGCAACTCGCGCATGCGCAGTAGGGAACCGGGCATGAAGCCACAGGGCTTCACTATCTGGTTCCCTCAGCAAGGATGGCGGAGGGAGCAGCAGAGTGACGAGCGATCGCTCGTCCTCTGCTGTGGACGTCGCTGGACTCCAGGACAGGTAAGTGTCCATATATTAAAAGCCAGCAGCTGCTGTAGCTCTAGCTGCTGGCTTTTAATATTTTTTTTTCCGGCGGAGCTCTACTTTAACCACTTCAACCCCGGGCTTTTTTTTACCACCTCAATACCGGGCCTATTCTGGCACTTCTCTCCTACATGTACAAATCATCATTCTTTTGCTAGAAAATTACTCAGAACCCCCAAACATTATATATGTTTTTTAGCAGACACCATAGGGAATAAAATGACGGTCATTGCAACTTTTTTTCTTGCACAGTATTTGCGCAATAATTTTTCAAACAAATTTTTTTGGGCAAAAAAATTGTTTCATGAATTAAAAAATAACAAAACAGTAAAGGTAGCCCAATTGTTTTGTAAAATATGAAAGATGATGTTACACCGAGTAAATAGGTACCTAACATGTCACGCTTTAAAATTGCGCACACTCATGGAATGGCGCCAAACTTCGGTACTTAAAAATCTCCATAGGCGACGCTTTATTTTTTTTTACAGGTTACCAGGTTAGAGTTACAGAGGAGGTCTACTGCTAGAATTGTTGCACACGCTCTAACGCACGCGGTGATACCTCACATATGTGGTTTGAACAGCGTTTACATATGTGTGCGTTCGCTTCTGATCGCGAGCTACCGGGGACAGGGGCGTTTAATTTTTTTTTATTTTACTTAATTTTTTTTATTTTTACACTTTTTTTAATTTTTTTTTATTTGATCACTTTTATTCCTATTACAAGGAATGTAAACATCCCTTGTAATAGGAATGTGTGTGACAGGTCCTCTTTATGGAGAGATGCGGGGTCAATAACCCCACATCTCTCCTTTAGGCTGGAAAGCATGAGATCGTGAAAAAATTTTCACTGATCTCATGTTTACTAGCCGCAATGGCAGCTTTGTTTACATCTGAGAACCCGGGCGTGACGTCATCACATCGCGCCCGGGCCTCCGACCGTCATAGAGATGACTGGTGACCATCTGGTCACCAGTCATCTCTATGCTTCCTATCCGGCGCCGGACGATTCATTCTCCAGGCCCCCGATGGCACGGGAGAGCCCGGAGAAGCACCGGATGGCGGCGGGGGGCCATGTCCCGTCCCGCCGCCTATCAGAACGATCAAGCGGCGGTCCCACTGCTATGATCGTTCTTATGGTGCACAGAATCGCCGGCAGAACAGAAGGATATCTGAATGATGCCTCTAGCTGCAGGCATCATTCAGATATCCCCCCACAAAGCCCAGGACGTCATATGACGTCCACCCAGGATGGGAGATCCCATCTGTGGATGTCATTTGACTATGGGCGGGTAGGGAAGTGGTTAAACCCTAGAGTCTAAAAATGGAGACCTTTGGTACATCTTCCCAATGAACACTTAAAGTGGTTGTAAACCATTACAACACACTTTTTGCTACAGGTAAGCCTATAAGGCTTACCTGTAGCTACCCACGATATCTCCTAAACCTGAACGGTTTAGGAGATATCCCCTGTCCCCTGCATGTGCCAATGCCATTGGCACATGCGCACTGAAGCACATTGAAGCAATGGCACGTATGTGCCATTGCTTTAGTGAGTGTGCCGTTACTGGCGGCTCCCGTGCGCATGGGCGGGAGTGACGTCATCGCGGCTCCGGCCAATCACAGCGCCGGAGCCCGCGATACCCGGAAGTAACTCCGGGAGAGATGTCGCCGGCCGGAGGGGGGTACGAGGATCACTGCGGGGGCTTCGATGTAAGGCTTCATAATGCTATGCATACTAGCTCATAATGCCTTTGTCTTGCAGGTTGTTTTTTTTTGCTAGGGTTTACAACCACTTTAACCACTTGCCGCCCGCCCTATAGCAGATTGACGGCGGCAAAGTGGCTTTAAAATCCTGACTGGACGTCATATGACGTCCTCAGGATTTTAAGCAGCTGCGCGCCCCCGGGGGCGCGCATCGCGGCGATCGTTGTTGCAGGGTGTCAGTCTGACACCCCGCAACTCCGATCTAGGTAAAAAGTCTCAGACGGAGACTCTTTTCCACATGATCAGCCGTGTCCAATCACGGCTGATCACATGTAAACAGGAAAAGCTGGTAATTGGCTTTTCCTCACTCGCGTCTGTCAGACGCGACTAGAGGAGAGCCGATCGGCTGCTCCTCTGACAGGGGGGGTTTGTGCTGATCAATTATCAGCACAGCCCCCCCGAGGATGCCCACACTGGACCACCAGGGATGCCACTGGACCACCAGGGATGTCCATTTCAAGGTATGCCTCCCTAGACCACCAGGGATTGAAATCAGTGCCCCCTAATGGATGCCAATTAGTGCCCCTAATGGATGCCAATCAGTGCCCACAATGGGCATCACTGATTGGCAGGCACTATTGTTTGGCACTGATTGGCATCCATTAACACATTACAGTGCCACCTATCAGTACCCATCCATGCCACCTATCAGTGCCCATCCGTGCCACCTATCAGTGCCCATCTGTGCCACCTATCAGTGCCCATCCGTGCCGCCTATCGGTGCCCATTCGCGCCGCCTATCGGTGCCCATCCGCGCCGCCTATCGGTGCCCATCCGCGCCGCCTATCGGTGCCCATCAGTGCCGCCTTATCAGTGCCCGTCAGTGCAGCCCCATCAGTGCCCATCAGTGAAGGAGAAAACTTTCTAATTTACAAAGTTTTGTAACTGAAACAAAAAAAAATATGTTTTTTTTTCAAAATTTTCGGTCTTTTTTAAAATAAATTGCAGAAAATAAAAATCGCAGAGGTGATCAAATACCACCAAAAGAAAGCTCTATGTGTGGGAACAAAATGATAAAAATTTAGTTTGGGTACAGTGTAGCATGACCGCGCAATTGTCATTCAAAGTGCAACAGCGCCGAAAGCTGAAAATTGGTCTGGGCAGGAAGCTGTATAAGTGCCCAGTATGGAAGTGGTTAAAGCCCAACTCCTGCCAGATAAAAAAAATTATCCCTTGCAGCGGGGCTGTGCCCACGAGAAAGGGTTAATCGCACATTTTTCTAGGGTGGAGGAGAAAGTTTTACTTACCTAAACCTTCACTACCCCGGTGGGTGGTGTTCCCCCATGATCCGGAAGTGGACTGTCCCTCTGCATCTTTACATCCAGAGCAGGGCTCTAGACTGCTAGTGCACATGGGGGTACAGAAGCTGCAGGAACTGGTCAAGCTGCGGGGAGGAGCGGATGATTGGCCAACTATATCTCCTTTTGTTGTTCCCCATGACATAAAAAAGCAATTAACCCTTGCAGTGCAGGTACAGCCCCCATTGCAAGGGATTTTTTTTTTTATTTGCCCGGAGTTGGACTTTAAAGCGGAGGTCCACGCAAAAAGTGAACCTCCGCTTTTCGGAACCCTCCCCCCCTCCGGTGTCACATTTGGCACCTTTCAGGGGGGAGGGGGGTGCAGATACCTGTATAATACAGGTATTTGCACCCACTTCCGGGAATAGACTCCCGCGGGAGTCACGCCCCTTCGCATCACCCCCCGCTGTCTTCTGGGAAACACACTGGTCCCAGGAGACAGCGGGGACCAGTGAGGGCGTGGCTTGCGCATGCGCAGTAGGGAACCGGACAGTGAGGCCACAACGCTTCACTTCCTGATTCCCTCATCGAGGATGGTGGCAGGGGCGGCCGAGAGACGAGCGATTGCTCGACCGCGGCTGCCGACATCGCGGGCGCGCTGGACAGGTATGTGTCCATTTATTAAAAGTCAGCAGCTGCAGTATTTGTAGCTGCTGGCTTTAAAAAAAAAAAAATTTGGGTGGACCTCCGCTTTAACCAGACCTTTTAAGAAAAAAAAAAACAAGAAATACTTGTATATTCATCAATATGCTGTCAAGGATATCATAGCATAGCTTTCTTTATCAATATTTTATGCTAAGTCTAAGTTTTGCAAGAAAATACAAGTGTTGCAGGAAGAGGCCAATTAAATTGTATGACAGCTTATGTATGCCTGACAAATAATGTACAAGGAAATGAGTGTTTATAAAGTTACATTGAATAAATACTGTTGATAAAAGTTGTACAAACATTATTATCATGAGGTTGTCATAACAACGCTTTGTATCAATATCTGCTGGTGTCATGTCATATGTACTCATAAGAAACTTAAAGGGTAACTTCACTTTTGTAGGGAAAAAACCCAAATACAAATAATAAAATTGCGTGTACAATTGCGATATGAGTCATATTGTAATTGAATGTTATTAAAAATTACCTTTCCTTTACAATCTGCAGTCGCTGTCATTTTCTATAAATGCAAAGCAATACGGCTACATAGAGGTGTTCTGTACACAGAATGTGTACTGACCACTCCCCAGAAACATAATTTCCTGCTTTTGTGATTGGCTCA
Organism: Rana muscosa; assembly: GCA_029206835.1. NCBI lineage: Eukaryota > Metazoa > Chordata > Amphibia > Anura > Ranidae > Rana > Rana muscosa. Next base: position 259,238,264 of record CM055119.1, on the reverse strand, counting down.
CCAATTTTCCCAGAAGTCTGCCTAAGATACAAGTCAGATTTCAGGCATCCCCTGCAACAAAAATGTCATATTTGGTGAGATATTTCCAATAGGAACACGTCTAAAGGGATGCAGGCCCAGCAGCTTTCCTCATTTTTGCCCTGCTGCGGCCACAGCTGACTGAATCTGCAACAAAGGTTGTTATAATCCTTGCAATGTACATAGATTACCCAGGGGGGAATGTTTTTTTTTCTCAACAAAAGTGGAGTTACGCTTTAAAAAAGCAAAAGTGCAGCAAGAAACGCAAATAAAATCAACCAAAAATCACCATATAGGCATTATAAACAATCACCTTTATCATCAGCATAATCCAATAAGGTAATTATATGCAATAGTGTATGATGGTCTGTACATCCTGTGAAATTTTATTCCATCATAAAACAATCGAATGTGAAAACACCCAAAGTATAATACAAATAGTGTCATTTATAAAGCAAAAACATAAAACGTATATTGGATGTGCTTCAGATTTTCCATAAAATGTGTAAATGAAATTACGGTTAAAAAATAGTGATAAAAGTTCCAAAATTCCTAGTGTCTATAACCATCAAGACTGATCATAAGTTTAATTCACTCATCCACTCCTTTAGGCTGGGTTCACACTGGTATGACACGACAGTCATATTACTTTGGATCCGACTTTGCCCTGCAACTTGAAGTCCGACATGCGTTCCAACTTCAATGAACAGGGATCCGACTTCGATCCCCAACAATACCAGGCACTGTGTCTGGTATGAATCTTGAGGGAGAACTCCACGCCAAATAAAAAAAAAAAAAAAAACGGCATGGGTTCCCCCTCCAAGAGCATAACAGGCCATTCGGTCTGGTATGTATTTTAAGGAGAACCCCCTACACCGAAACAATGACGTGGGGGTCCCCCCAAAATCCATACTAGACCCTTATCCGAGCACGCAGCCCGGCCGGTCAGGAAAGGGGGTGGGGACGAGCGAGCGCCCCCCCTCTTGAACCGTACAGGGTCGCATGCCCTCAACATGGGGGGTGGGTGCTTTGGGGCAGGGGGGTCCTGTGCCGCCCACCCCAAAGCACATTGTCCCCATGTTGATGAGGATAAGGGCGTCTTCCCAACAACCCTGGACGTTGGTTGTCGGGGTCTGCGGCCAGGGGGTTTATCGGAATCTGGGAGCCCTCTTTAATAAGGGGCCCCCAGATCACAGCCCCCCACCCTATGTGAATGAGTATGGGGTACATCGTACCACTACCCATTCACCTGGAATAAAAAGTTTCAAAAATAAAACACACTATACAGGTATTTAAAGTAATTTATTAGACAGCTCCAGGGGTCTCTTCCGACTTCAGGGGTCTCTCCGGCCTCTTATACACACTCTCCGGTTCTTCTCCCGCTATCTTCTGCCGGGTTCTTCTGCTCTTTTGCCCGGTCTTCTGCGTTGTCCTCTTCCCTCTGCTCTTCTTCTTCTGATGTTGACTCAACGCTTTTTCCCGCTGTAATGTCATGTGCGCGGTGCGCAGCGACTTATATTGGCATGGGGCAGGGTCACCGGGTGATGTCATCCAGTGACCATGCCCTTATGACGTCACCGCCCCATCATGCCCCAGGCGGTGATGTCATGAGGGGTGGGGTCACCCGGGAATGGATTTTGTCGGGGGAAGGGATGGATTTTGTGTCCCTACAAATAAAATCCATTACCTCCCCTAGTAAAAGCAGCACACATAGTACACAAAAACACTGGCTAGGCACACAATTAACCCTTTGATCACCCTGCATTCTGTTTTTATGGAGATTTTACACAGCCTCACAACTTTTTGGGAATTGGGGTTGTATAAGTGTTAGGGGAACAGTAATTTTTGCTGTTGACACTGCACCAAACTATGATAATTCATGGGAGGATCAGGGATTTTGGGAGCAGAATAAAGGGATTTTTATAACAGCTTACCTGTAAAATCCTTTTCTTGGAGTACATCACGGGACACAGAGCGACTTAGTCATTACTAATGGGTTATATAGTTTACCTTCAGGTGCTGGCACTGGCAACTTCCAAACCGGAAGTACCCTCCCCTATATAAGCCCCTCCCATCCGGGAGCACCTCAGTTTTGTAGCAAAGCAATAAGTGTCCCAAAAAGAGGGGTGGGAGCTCTGTGTCCCGTGATGTACTCCAAGAAAAGGATTTTACAGGTAAGCTGTTATAAAAAAATAGGATTTTTATAACAGCTTACCTGTAAAATCCTTTTCTTGGAGTACATCACGGGACACAGAGCGACATAGTCATTACTAATGGGTTATATAGATACCTTCAGGTGCTGGCACTGGCAACTTCCAAAACCGGAAGTACCCTCCCCTATATAAGCCCCTCCCATCCGGGAGCACCTCAGTTTTGTAGCAAAGCAATAAGTGTCCCTAAAGAGGGGCGGGAGCTCTGTGTCCCGTGATGTACTCCAAGAAAAGGATTTTACAGGTAAGCTGTTATAAAAATCCTATTTTCTTTCTCGTACATCACGGGACACAGAGCGACATAGTCATTACTAATAGGATGTCCTAAAGCAATGCCCAACGAGGGGGGGGATACACCATACATAAGCTGAGCGCTATCAGACATGAGGATCTTTTGCGGCCTGCAACACACTGCGCCCAAAGGCGACATCCTCCTGACTTCTAACGTCCACCTGGTAGAACCTAGTAAACGGGTGTACTGAAGACCATGTTGCGGCCTTACAGATTTGAGCCAGGGAGGCCTGGTGATGCACTGCCCATGAAGTTCCAACTGCTCTCGTGGAGTGCGCTCTAACTTTGAACGGAGGCGGTCTCCTTCTCAAGCCATAGGCTTGCATTATGACCTGTCGAATCCACTTGGCTAAAGTAGATTTTGATGCTGCCTGACCCTTTCTGGGGCCTTCCGGCAGAATAAACAAAGTATCCGTTCTGCGAATCTGAGCAGTGGCTTTTAGATAAGCTTTAACTGCTCTTACTACATCCAAAGAATGCAATAACTTTTCCTCTACCGAAGTAGGTTTGGGGAAAAAAGAAGGAAGAACCACATCTTGGTTCAAATGAAACCTCGATACCACCTTAGGAAGAAAGGCTGGATGAGGACGTAACACTACTCTGTCCTTATGGATAACCAGATATGGCTCCTTACAGGACATAGCTGCTAATTCCGACACTCGTTTAGCCGAACAAATGGCTACTAGAAAAATCAATTTCCTGGTGAGAAGAACCAAAGAAATATGCTGTAATGGTTCAAATGGTTGTTTCTGTAGAACCGACAGAACCAAGTTTAGATCCCATGGACATATGGGAATATTAGGGTTAGAAAGTAAAAAAGAAACTGCGCTACAGGTGTGAAACTAGGCAGATATATCAAATACCTAGAAACAAACAAGGGGAAAAAGCAGCAACTATTCTGAAAACTAACAGTGCATACAAATAAGAAAAAATATATAGTCGCGCTAACTTATGAGTATAAACATAAGCCCACCACTGAATGATTGAAAAAAATTTCAAAATCACCACAGTGATAAATTATGTAAGTGCTCAGTGAAGAACAATAACTAAACAGTGTAAACAAAACATATGAAATAATACAAACTTAATTAATAATATTATTACATGCTTGAATAGGACCCTTAAATAATCAAGTCTAAAGTCCATACAAAAAAACACCCGTGATCAAGTGTCCATACTAGATGAAAAAAGAAAAAAGAAAAAAGAAAACAAAAAACAAAAACGATTCCAAATCTTCTTGTATTCGTGACTTTCACCACCACCAGTAAGAATTCCTGCTTACCAAAAAGCGATGGTCCCCTATGACGGAGGACCCCAAACAGCCTCAATTGATAATCAATAGGACTCCAAACTTCAGTGTATGTTGAGCCTCAATTTTTTTGGTAGCCAAAACGCTCATATACCATCATGCAGTACTCGATACGGAACATGGAAGGAAGGGAGGACACTAGATAGTGTAAAATCCTTGTCCTCTGGAGGCTACGATTTCCTCTTGTTCTGAAAGCCAGAAAACCCAATTATCGACTCTGTGGACGAGTTGCGGGGTGCACCAAGACGGCCGCGAGGCAACGCCACCTCAGCTGCGCATCGCGCATGCGCAATAGGATGAGTAGCGGCTATCTGATAACAGCTCTGTTTCAACGTTCGTTATTCCGGGCACCGGTCTTAGTTCCTTAAAGCGAGCCTTCGAAAGCGGCTGCCCTAAAAAGCCGAAGCAGACTCTAACGTGTATTTTTTTATTTAGTTTCCCAAGACCAAGATGATTGGTCAGAGCTGTTATCAGATAGCCGCTACTCATCCTATTGCGCATGCGCGATGCGCAGCTGAGGTGGCGTTGCCTCGCGGCCGTCTTGGTGCACCCCGCAACTCGTCCACAGAGTCGATAATTGGGTTTTCTGGCTTTCAGAACAAGAGGAAATCGTAGCCTCCAGAGGACAAGGATTTTACACTATCTAGTGTCCTCCCTTCCTTCCATGTTCCGTATCGAGTACTGCATGATGGTATATGAGCGTTTTGGCTACCAAAAAAATTGAGGCTCAACATACACTGAAGTTTGGAGTCCTATTGATTATCAATTGAGGCTGTTTGGGGTCCTCCGTCATAGGGGACCATCGCTTTTTGGTAAGCAGGAATTCTTACTGGTGGTGGTGAAAGTCACGAATACAAGAAGATTTGGAATCGTTTTTGTTTTTTGTTTTCTTTTTTCTTTTTTCTTTTTTCATCTAGTATGGACACTTGATCACGGGTGTTTTTTTGTATGGACTTTAGACTTGATTATTTAAGGGTCCTATTCAAGCATGTAATAATATTATTAATTAAGTTTGTATTATTTCATATGTTTTGTTTACACTGTTTAGTTATTGTTCTTCACTGAGCACTTACATAATTTATCACTGTGGTGATTTTGAATTTTTTTTCAATCATTCAGTGGTGGGCTTATGTTTATACTCATAAGTTAGCGCGACTATATATTTTTTCTTATATGGGAATATTAACCGGAGGACTAATACGCATCACTCCTTGTATAAAGGCTTTGACTAGTGAATGCGAAGCCAAGGGCCTTTGAAAAAATATTGACAAGGCCGAAATCTGACCCTTGATAGTACTCAAGGCAAGCTTCCTATCTACAGCCAATTGTAGGAAGTCCAGAATCCTACCTATTACGTATTTACGTGGATGCCATTTCTTGGCCTCACACCAGGCGATGTACGCCTTCCAGATTCTATAGTAGATCTGCCTGGATACCGGCTTCCTGGCATTGATCATGGTAGATACCACAGAATTAGAGAGCCCTCTCTTTTTTAGAATGTGGGCTTCAATAGCCAGGCCGTCAAACCTAGGGCTGGTAAGGAAGGGTGGTATATCGGTCCTTGCGAAAGCAGGTCCGGACGATGTGGGAGGGTCCAAGGACTCCCCACAGACATCTTTACAATCTCCGCGTACCATGCTCTTCGGGGCCACGCTGGAGCCACCAGAATCACTGGTTTCTTTTCTACCCTGATTCTGCGGAGTAATCGAGGTAACAATTGTGGCGGTGGAAATGCATATATCAGCTTGAACTGATCCCAAGGGAACACTAGGGCATCCGAGCCGCAAGCTAGGGGATCCCTTGTCCAAGAGACAAACCTGTCCACTTTTGCGTTGAATCTGGATGCTAGCAGATCTACATCCGGTGTTCCCCACCGCTGACATATTGTCCGGAAAACCTCGGGATGAAGGGACCATTCCCCTGGGCATAATTGTTGGCGACTTAGAAAGTCCGCCTTCCAATTCTCCACTCCTGGAATGAATACCGCAGATATGGCTGGGACATATCTTTCTGCCCATTTCAGGATGTAATTTACTTCCCTCTGGGCTGCACGACTCCTGGTGCCCCCCTGATGATTGATATATGCCACTGCTGTGGCATTGTCTGATTGAATTCTGACAGGGGACCCATGGAGTTTGGATGTCCATGCTACTAGGGCATACCGGGCTGCTCGTATCTCTAAGAGATTGATGGGCAGGGCCTTTTCCGCATCCGACCATCTGCCCTGGAGAGACCATTGCTCCAGTACTGCTCCCCAGCCTATAAGGCTGGCATCTGTAGTGACCACCTTCCAAGAAATCGGACTGAAGGATTTCCCTCTTTCCAGATTCTGGGGAACCAACCACCAGCGGAGGCTCTTGCGAACGGAAGGGGACAAGGGCATTGGTAAGTCTAGGGCCTGAACTTTTTTGTTCCAGGCTGACAGTATGGCCCTTTGCAAATTCCTTGAATGGAATTGACCGTAGGGTACTGCTTCGAATGATGCCACCATTTTTCCCAGCAGCCTCATGCACAGGCGTATGGATGGCTGTCTTTTTGTACCCACTAAGTGGATCAAATCTCTCAAAGACGACCCCTTTTCTTGAGGCAAGAAAATTTTTCTCTGGTCTGAATCCAGCCTTAGCCCCAAGTATTCCAGACTTTTGACTGGTTTTAGGGCTGACTTGTCTCGGTTGATAATCCAACCGTGATATTCCAGATACTTGATTGTCTCGTGAACAACCACTTCTAGTTTTTCCACTGAGTGGTCTATCAGCAACAAGTCGTCTAGATATGCCATTATCGTTACACCTTGTGTTCTTAGATTGGCCAATAATGGGGCCAGAATTTTTGTGAACACTCGTGGTGCTGTGGCCAGACCGAAGGGTAAGGCTCTGAACTGAAAATGGCGCCCTTCTACCGCAAAGCGTAGAAATTTTTGGTGGGCTGGAAAGATGGGAATGTGCAAATAAGCATCTTTGATGTCGATCGAGGCTAACCATTCCTCCCCTTGTAGGGCAGTGGCCACCGATCGGATCGACTCCATCCGGAAAGTCCTGATATGTAGGAATTTGTTTAGCCCTTTTAGATTTAATATGGGCCTCACGTCCCCGTTTGGCTTCGGGACTGTAAAGAGGTTTGAGTAAAACCCGAACCCCCATTCTTCCAGGGGAACCTCTATAATTACTGCTTGGAGCAATAATTGTTCTAGTGCCAACAGGAGGGATCCTCTCTTCTGGGGATCCCTTGGCACGTTTGACCTTATAAAGTGGGAAGGAGGGGAGTCTTTTAACTCTAATTTGTATCCCAGACTTACTGCGGAGAGCACCCATCTGTCTCTGATCGTGTCCCGCCAGGTCTCTGCGAACAACTGAAGTCTTCCCCCCACCCGATTGAGTGGGGGCAACCCTTCATGCATTTGACTTTGGGGGAGGTTTTGTACCTCTCCTGCTCCAGGGCTTCTTGTTACGCTGCAATTGTCCCTGATTTTTACCTCCGGGATTTGACCGAGGAGGCCGTCGGAACTGTTTCACAGCCGATGTCCTAGGGACTGGAGAAGCAGGCCTCTTAAAAGAGGGACCTCTAACTCTGTTTTTAACCGGCAAAAGTGTACTTTTACCGCTGGAAATTCTCTGGATATATTTGTCCAGGTCTTCCCCGAATAAGCGTTCACCATGAAATGGGAAGCTGACCAGCAATTTTTTACAGGGAGCTTCAGCAGACCAGTTTTTGAGCCATAGAAGCCTACGCATATGTACTACAGACAGCGTACAGCGGGAGGCCTGTTGGATTGTATCCTTTATGGCGTCCACCGCAAAACACAAGGCTCTAGGTAGGTCAACTAGGGCAAGAGCCTGCTGATCTGGTAAGTCCCTTAAGACTTGTTTCAACTGATCTTTCACCGCTTGGCAGACTCCAATCGCTGCTACCGCAGGTTGTGTCACCATGCTTGCTGTAGAGAAAGCAGATTTTAGTAAAGACTCCAATTTTTTATCTATTGGGTCTTTGAACATTGGAACATTATCTACTGGACATGTCAGTGATTTGTTCGCAGAAGAGATGGCTGTGTCCACTGTAGGGACCCTCCATTTTTTTATGAACTTATCCTCCATGGGATAGATCACCGGAAATCTCTTGGGGGGAGTAAATATTTTATCAGGATGCTCCCAATCCTGGTAAATAAGCCCTTCCAATAAAGGGTGGATTGGGAAGGAACAGACAGCCTGGGGAGCTTTCAGTGACCCCAGCGAGGAAACCGTAGTGGTTGATGGTTCCGCTAGAGGCATTTTAAATGCTGATCGGACCATGTTAGTCAGAGACTGAACCCATAATCTTTCAGCCTGAGATGCTGAGAAAGGTTCTTCCACTGTTGATTCCTCCATAACTGAATCAACCTCATCCTGATCCCCTTCAGGTAGGTCGATCTCTGTGTGGGGCTGTTCCTCCACTAACAGGCACTCTGAAGGAGGAGACGGAGATCGGACGCGCTTTCCCTGTGACAGGGAAGCAGCGATCAATGCTGTTAATCTCTCTTCTAATCCTCCCAGAGTTGAGGATAAAACCTCCTCTGTTATATATACAGGAGCAGGTGGACTGGGGACAGCCGCAGCACCAGGCACTCCTGCGGGGTTCCTACGGCTACTGACCTCTGAATTCTCAGGGGAGATTGGTGCAGTACAAGCATGCCCAATATCCTCAGAGCCCGATGGAGACCCCTTTGGCTTCCTGGAAGACTTATTTCCGGAGCGTCTGGACGACATATCCTTTAAGCACAAAGCTGAGGTATTCCCGTCGTCATACACCAATTTTGCTGGTAATAGTCTAACACAGTTGCTGCTATATACCAGCTGGTGTCCACTAAATTGCCTTTCTATGGGGATGCCTGCATCAACCGCCTCTGTGTGCCACTGTTTGTTGCTAGCTCTGTTTGCATCCAGCTGACACTTGTACTGTGTCTTTTATACATGCTGGGACGCCTGCACATGCGCAGAAGCGCCACGGCGCGCATCGAGCGTCATCCACCCGCCCCTTTTTTTTCATAGGAGGCGCGTGCACGCGCGCCCGTGCGCCATTGGCGCCCTTTTCGAAAACCAAGCAGGGACTAGGAGCCAGGGCCCTTTTTGCCGGAGGGCCTGTGCGGTGGATGAGCGCAGCAACAGGGCAGAGGAAGTGGATTCCCACAGAGAACTTACCAACTGCCTGGATCTTTTGACTTGAGAAAACCAAAGATCCACATGACAAGAAAAAATGGACCACAGCGGCCTCTAGTGGTTTAACACAGGTACCGCGGTCCTCTTTTTTTTTTTTTTTCTTGACTACTATTAAAATTTTACATTTTTCAGTAGTTACAGGCATACACAGATATTAGCGGGAATACCGTTAGGTAACAGACAGAAAGACAAATTAGGCTTGGGGGTCCCCCAATAGAACCAAGTTCCTGGGGGCCCCCACTTACCTGTTCCCCGCCGCAGGACTCTGTTTGGTCCACAGAAGCCCAAACTTCACCTATCACGGCAGGCATTGTAATTAAACCTTCAGGGACCGGGTTCCCAAGGATTCCACTCCCCTGGACCTGTATAGCACCCTGCACAGAAAACATCTTGGTCGTGGGTATGACCAGAGCTCTGGATCCCAGGGTCCAGCCCTCCTAAGAGAGGCATTACAGGCAAAACCTTGCTCTTCTGTTGCAAGGCCCGGGTACTGACCGTTTAGCTATGAAGCTTTTTTGGTGGGATCCGGAACAGCTTACTAAGGCCCGTAAAAGAACCTGTACGCAAGCCCAGGAAAACACATGTTACTCTTTGGCCAACACCTTAGACACTGGCAAAAAACTGAGGTGCTCCCGGATGGGAGGGGCTTATATAGGGGAGGGTACTTAAGGTTTGGAAGTTGCCAGTGCCAGCACCTGAAGGTAAACTATATAACCCATTAGTAATGACTAAGTCGCTCTGTGTCCCGTGATGTACGAAAAAGAGAAGGGGACATAGTTAGCTTCATAAATTGAGGTGTCAAAGTGTGTAGTTCTGACCCCAAGATAATTATGATGAGTGGGTGCCCAGCAAAAAGAAAGGCTTTCTTTATGTAGAGTTAATGATTTCTTCAATAGGTTAATGTTTAAAGATTAATTTAACGTTATATATAACATGCAGTGCTACCCAAAACTAAAAATGTATTAAAAAATATTACTATAGTAAATAATCTATAAAAATAAAAAGGAGTGCATTAAACCAATACATATACAATAAAATATATGGAAAAATAAATAAAAATTTCATACCATAAAATGCTGTGCAAATAAAGGTGCATCAAATTAACACATTAATATTCAATCCAACAAGCAATGCAGTGATAAATAAATTGTGCAAAACCAATCCCAATAAGCGTATATTGATTGGTTTGCGCAAAAGTTTTAGCGTCTACAAACGATAGGATAGATTTATGGACTTTTTATTGGTAGTAATTTAATAATGGAGGCGATCAACGATTTTTAGCGGGACTGCGACATTGCGGTGGACAAATATGACACTTTTTGAGGACCAGTGACACCAATACAGTGCTAAAAAAAATGCACTGTCAGTGTACTAATGACACTGGCAGGGAAGGGGTTAACATCAGGGATAATCAAAGGGTTAACTGTGTTTCCTGGGAGTGCTTTCTTAGGCTACTTTCACACTGGGGCGTTGCGCCGGCAGCGGTAAAGCGGTGCTATTTTTAGTGGCGCTTTTCCGTCGCTGTTCGGCCGATATCGGGGCGCTTTTAACCCCCGCTAGTGGCCGATAAAGGGTTAAAACCACACCGCAAAGAGCCACTTTGCCGGCGGTACTGCCCATTGATTTCATTGGGCAGGAGCGCTTTAGAAGTGGTGTATACACTGCCTCAAAGATGCGGCTGGCAGGACTTTTTTGAGCATCCTGCCAGTGCACAAGAGCGGCTCTTTCAGGGCACTATTTTTAACGCTATAGCGCCTCAGTGTGAAGGTAAGCCTAACTGTGTGGGGGTTGGTTTAACTGAAGAAAGACAGAGATCTCAAGATCTCCGTCTTTCTTACTAGCAGAACGGCAATCTTCCTTATTTACATAGGCAGACTGCCGTTCTTCCTCTTTTAGAATGATCGCTGGGTTTCCGGCGGACATCGGGTCCACCGGACCTGCTGATTGGCTCCCACTGTGTCCAATCACAGCGGAAGCGTGGCTTTGGCGCGCGCACATGCGTGATCGCGGCTCTGGACACTCACTGCGCCGGAGCCGCGAACCCGGAAGACACACCGAGGGCAAGATGTCAGCTCCCTCGGCGTGGACCGGGCTCCAATACAGGGGCTTCGTTCTGAGGTAAGTATTTCATAATGAGCTAGTATGCGCTGCACACTAGCTCATTATGCCTTTGTCTTGCAGGGTTTTTTTTTTTTTTTTAATGTGTGGGTTTACTACCGCTTTAAGGGTCGCCCTGCCGCAGTTGTGTGAAAAAGTATTTGCCCCTGTCTGATTTTAATTTTTTTTGCATATTTGTTACACTTAAATTTTATGATTACACAAAGATAACCCGACTAAATACAAAATGCAGTTTTTACATGATGGTTTCATTTATTAGGGCAAAAAAGCTGCCCAAATCTGCCTGGCTTTATGTGAAAAAGTTATTTCCCCCCTAAACCTAATAACTGGTTGTGCCACCCTTGGCAGCAACAACTGCAATCAAGCGTTTGCAATAACTGGCAATGAGTCTTTCACATTGCTGTGGAGCAATTTTGTCCCACTCTTCTTTGCAGAATTGTTTTAAGTAAGCCACATTGGAGGGTTTTCCAGCATGAACGGCCTGTGTAAGCTCAGTCATGATACATCATCTCAATTATGAAGTCCAGGCTTTGACTAAGCATCTTCAAAACCTAAAGTTTGCTTTGTTTGACCCATTTGGTGGTGGACTTGCTGTTGTGTTTCAGATCATTGTCCTGCTGCATAACCCAAGTGCACTTGAGCTTGAGTATACGAACTGATGACCGGACATTCTCCTTTAGGATTTTCTGGTAGAGCTCAGAAATCATGGTTCCATCAATTATGGCAAGTGGTCCGGGTCCTGACTGTTAGTATGACGTTCTTGTTATAAAATGCTGTAGTAGTTTTATGCCAGATGTAACGGGGATGCACACCTTCCAAAAAGTTACATTTATGCCTCATTAGTCCACAGAATATTTGGCTAAAAGTCTTGGGGATAATCAAGATGTTTTTTGGTAAATGTGAGATGAGCCTTTGTGTTCTTTTTGGTCAGCAGTGGCTTTGGCCTTGGAACTCCCCCATGGATTCCATTTTTGCCCAGTCTCTTTCTTTTTGTTGAATCATGAACACTGACCTTACCTGAGGCAAGTGAGGCTTGCAGTTCTTTAGATGTTGTTCTGGGTTATTTTATGACCTCCTCGATGAGTCGTCGTCATGCTCTTGGAGTAATTTTTGTAGGCTGGCCACTCCTGGGAAGGTTCACCACTGTTCCAAGTTATCTCCATTTGTGGATAATGGCTCTCCCTGTAGTTCACTGGAGTTCCAAAGCCTTAGAAATAGCTTTGAAACTCTTCCTAGACTGACACGTTTGTTTCTAATCTGTTCTTGAAATTTTTTTTAGATTGTGGCATGATGTGTGGCTTTTTGTGATCTGTTAGCGTGCTTCACTTTGTCAGACAGCTTCTATTTATGTGATTTCTTGATTCAACAGGTCTGGCAGTAATCAGGCCTGGGTGTGGCAAGTGGAATTTAACTCAGCTTTCCAAAAAATTGTGGTTAATCACAGTTCATTCATGATTCAGCATGGGATGGGGCAATTACTTTTTCACGCAACTGTATGTACGTGGGGCATTTCTTAAGCAGTTAAAAGAATAAGTTCACCTTTTCTTGCAGAATTTCACTTTTCATAATACATAGGAGCGTTTTCCAGTGCCATTTTTAGCCCAGCCATCCCAATATGCTTTTCTCTCACTTACCTCATCTACAGAATATTTAGAATCTTGTCAGTTTATTTGTATTTTTGAACGGATTTTCAGATTACATCACTTCCTGTAGCTTTATCAGCATTCACTTCCTGTTAGGTCATCTCCCAGAAGCCTTTACTTCCTTGTCGCATCACAGAAAAGGGCATGTTCACCACTCTGGACCACACCTCCCTCATTACAATGCCACCTTCCACCCACTCCCTATACAATCTGATTGTACAATCTCCTTTAGATCTCCCATCAGCTATGTAGTACAAGGGCCTGTCTGATTGGATACAAATTGAATGGATTGTTCAGGTGTGTCCTTTATTCCATAGTTCTGGTAAATCTAAAGGAAATTGTAGAGAGATTGTACAATCAGATTGCATAGTGTGTGGCCATCTTTATACAAGTACCTAGGACGGAGTGGACGGTGACACTGTCAGGCCTCGTTCACGTCTTCACGTAGTGAAAACTCACTTGAATGGACTCCCCTACATGCAACAATCGCCCCAGAGAAGCTCCAGAACTTTTTTTGGAGTGGATGATGGTGCATTACCACCGTTTCTGGTGCGTTTGCTGCACTTGGGAAGCCTTTAACATGTAATAACAACACAAACACGATGCACATTTGCAGAATTTCTGAAACGGATGACGCAGCATGCATTTTCTGTGTAGTTTGCCATGCGTTTGGAAACACACAGATGTTAATGGAGCCTCATTGTTCTTGTGTAAACGTACCAATTTCACTTTCAGGCCCCATTCACACTTAGAGTAGTGGGAGTGCATGTTTTTTGGCTCGTTTTTCCAGTTACACACAGAGCAGCCTGTTGATTCTGGCAAAGTAGCTTGTGGGATATTTTTGCACGTTTTTTTTTACTGCATTTGTCACCTGTTATTTCATGTGGCAAATTGTGTGTTTGGTGTGCTGTTAAGAATTAATGACACTGAAAGTGCAACTAGGTAACTTTAGGTGTATAAATGTGGCCATACACGATATAATCTGATTGTACAATCTACTTTAGATTTACTAAAACTATATTATAGGAGGCAGGGCAGACAGAGGCAGTGGTGGTGAGGGGGGGTTCAGAGGTAGCGGCGGTGGTGGGGGTTCAGACACAGGCAGCGGTGGTGGGAGGTTCAGACAGAGGCAGCAGTGTTGGGGGGGGGGTTCAGACACAGGCAGCTGTGGTGGGGGGGCGTTCAGATGCAGGCAGCGGGGGTGGGGGGTTCAGACACAGGAAGCGTGGTGGGGGGGGGGGGTTCAGACAGAGAAAGCTGTGGTGGGGGATTTAGACACAGGCAACGGTGAGGGGGGGGGGGTTCAGACACAGGAAGCGGTGGTGGGGGGGTTCAGACAGAGAAAGCTGTGGTGGGGGATTTAGACACAGGCAACGGTGAGGGGGGGGGGGGGTTTCAGACACAGGCAGCAGTGGTGGGGATGGGATCAGTGGCGCTGGCACTTACTTGCTCTGAATCATCCGTGCCTCCAATGATGCCTCTTCCAACATGGGGTCTCTGTGCACAGCAGACAGCTCCTCCCCCTTCAAGCTGTTGGCCATCAGGTGGTCAGCAGACTTTCTCCTCCAGTTTCTGCCTCCTGTCCCGACATGGCATCCATCAGCAGCAATGGGGGGAGCTGCAGAAAGAATGGGCGGCCGGTCCGCTGCGTGGGTATGGCAGCGAGTGCTCTGCCATTACCTCTAACAGCAGTGACGCCGGGCCCCCCTCACAGTAGGATAAGCGGCAGTCACCCCACAGTGAAATAAGGAACGGGCTGGCGGAGGGAGCAGCAGGAGGGAATTCTCCCACTGTCTTACGCGTCAATTTGCTGCCCCACTGAAACTGCCGCCCGGGACCAATGGTAGGGACGGCCCTGATAGGAGGACACACCATATATCCAATCAGGCAGGCTCTTGCACTACATAAGGGGTGTCCCGTGGGCTGCATGTGGCCCCAGGGAGTTTGGCATGCACCCTGAGCCCGCCTGAAGGGACGTTGGGGAAGCCAGGCAAATGCATGCATAGGAGGAATGCTAGGGGTGCTGTGAAAACTTGATGTGATTCGAGTTGATGAGTGAAGGTGTGCTAATGAGGTAAGCTGGCAAACTCCTTCATGGGTCTTACTGGCTAGTCTGTCTGTGTCTGTATACCAGAAGTGATCTGCAAAATACAGCCATATATTTTTGTGCAACAGAGGTACATTAATGGTATATTGGTACATAGGGGAGGTGGATTTTAGAAAAAAAAGGGGGGGAAACTTAGCCTTTAACCACTTAATGACCGCTCACTGTATATATACGTCGGCAGAATGGCACCGACAGGCACAATCACGTAGAGTGTACGTGATTGCCTTTGTACAGTTGGGGGGTCCAATCGGACCCCCCTTCTATACAGTGAGCGGTGGCTAAGTGTCCGGGAGCGTTCCGGGATGAGGGGGCAGCCATTCGTTTCTGGCCACCCCCTCGCGATCGCTCCCGGCGAATAGAAATGCCCCCTCTGTCTGTGTCAGACAGATGGAGCAGGAGGAAGTGATGTCATCTCTGGTGCGGCGCTCACATATACCGAGCGCCGTACAAGAGAAGATATCAGGTCAGTGCACACAACACTACACTGACACCAGGACACATAGGGACATAAATCGCCCCCCCAGGCCCCCCCAGACACCCCAGATCACCCCCCAGATCACCCCCCCAGCCCCCAGTCACAGTGTCACTGATTGCAGTGACCATTTATTTAGTGATCACTGCAATCAGTGACATTTGTGACTGTAAAAGTGTCACCAAAGTTTAGTCTTAGGTCCAGTGTAGCCCCCTAACCCCCCCTAATAAAGGTTTAACCCCCTGATCACCCCCCAGATAACCCTTTCACCCCCTATCACCACTGTCGCTTAGCGATCATTTTTCTGATCGCTGTCTTAGCGTCAGTGATGCCGATCGGCAGCCAGTAATTTTTTTTAGGTTCGCCGCAGGTTTTTATAGCGTCAGGTACCCCAATATATTATCTAATAAAGGTTTAACCCCCTTGATCGCCCCCCAGGTAACCCTTTCACCCCCTATCACCACTATCACTAAGCGATCGTTTTTCTAAACGCTGTCTTAGTGTCTGTGATGCAGATCGGTAGCCGGTAATTTTTTTTAGGTTCGCCGCAGGTTTTTATAGCGTCAGGTACCCCAATATATTATCTAATAAAGGTTTAACCCCCTTGATCGCCCCCCAGGTAACCCTTTCACCCCCTATCACCACTGTCGCTAAGCAATTGTTTTTCTAAATGCTGTCTTAGTGTCGGTGATGCAGATCGTAGCCAGTAATTTTTTTTAGGTTCGCCGCATGTTTTTATAGCGTCAGGTACCCCAATATATTATCTAATAAAGGTTTAACCCCCTTGATCGCCCCCCAGGTAACCCTTTCACCCCCTATCACCACTGTCACTAAGCGATCGTTTTTCTAAACGCTGTCTTAGTGTCTGTGATGCAGATCGGTAGCCGGTAATTTTTTTTAGGTTCGCCGCAGGTTTTTATAGCGTCAGGTACCCCAATATATTATCTAATAAAGGTTTAACCCCCTTGATCGCCCCCCAGGTAACCCTTTCACCCCCTATCACCACTGTCGCTAAGCAATTGTTTTTCTAAACGCTGTCTTAGTGTCGGTGATGCAGATCGTAGCCAGTATTTTTTTTTAGGTTCGCCGCATGTTTTTATAGCGTCAGGTACCCCAATATATTATCTAATAAAGGTTTAACCCCCTTGATCGCCCCCCCAGGGTAACCCTTTCACCCCCATCACCACTGTCACTAAGCAATCGTTTTTCTAAACGCTGTCTTAGTGTCGGTGATGCAGATCGGTAGCTGGTAATTTTTTTTAGGTTCGCCGCAGGTTTTTATAGCGTCAGGTACCCCCATATATTATCTAATAAAGGTTTTAACCCCCTGATTGCCCCTAGTTAACCCTTTCACCAGTGATCACCATATAAGTGTTACGGGTGACGCTGGTTAGTTAGTTTGCTTTTTATAGTGTCAGGGCACCCGCCGTGTATATAACCCAATAAAGGTTTAACCCCCTGATCGCCCGGCGGGTGATATCAATTAGGTTTTAGCGTCAGAGAGGGTCTGAGTCACACCCCAGGCAGCGTCAGGTTAGTACCAGTAACGCTAACACCCACGCGTGAAGCATACACCCCCCTTAGTGGTATAGTATCTGAACAGATCAATATCTGATCTGATCAGATCTATACTAGCGTCCCCAGCAGTTTAGGGTTCCCAAAAACGCAGTGTTAGTGGGATCAGCCCAGATACCTGCTGGCACCTGCGTTTTGCCCCTCCGTCCAGCCCAGGCCACCCAAGTGCAGTATCGATCGATCACTGTCACTTACAAAACAAAAACACACATAACTGCAGCGTTCGCAGAGACAGGCCTGATCCCTGCGACTCCAGTGCTGTAGGAGGTGATTTCACCACCACATTTAAAAAAAAAAAGCAAATATGCCGAAGCATTGGGGCAGCAGGGGCGGAGGAGCGATTTTGCTCCTAATGCCGCGTACATACGGTCGAAATTCCGACGGAGGCTTGCCCGTGGAAAAGTCCGACCATGTGTGTGCGGCATAACTTTTTTGCGGGAGGATGCCCCCATGCTTCGGCATATATAAATGGTGCGTGTATGCCCATCATTGGAAGTGGGTGGATGAAGGGCGGTATTCTAATGGTGGGCATACCCACCGATCAATCTCTTTTTTCGTTCAGCCAACTGGCTGCATGAAATAAAAAGATTACAATACATGTCCAACAAGGACCAGCAACGTACTGGTATGTTGCTGGACTTTGAATGTTTATACCAGAATGATGCCTGCGGGTTTAGGTATCATCTTGGTATCATTCTTTTCAGCCTGCGGCCGGCTTTCATGTAAAAGCAATCCTAGTGGCTAATTAGCCTCTGGACTGCTTTTACAAGCAGTGGGAGGGAATGCCCCCCCCCCGGATATAAAAAGCGCCATTGTGAAATTGGGAAAGCATTTGATCACACCAATCTTGGTGTGGTCAGATGCTTTGAGGGCAGAGGAAAAATCTAGGGTCTAGAAGACCCCAGTTTTTTCAAAAAAAGAGTACCTGTCACTACCTATTGCTATCATAGGGGATATTTACATTCCCTGAGATAACAATAAAAATGATTAAAAAAAAAAAATACTTGGAAGGAACAATTTAAAAATAAAATATAAAAGCAAAATTAATAATAAAAAAAAAAAAAAAAAGCACCCCTGTCCTGCCCTGCTCTTGCCCAATGGCGAACGCAAGCGTCGGTCTGGCGTCATATGTAAACAGCAATTGCACCATGCATGTGAGGTATCACCGCGAAGGTCAGATCGAGGGCAATCATTTTAGCAGTAGACCTCCTCTGTAAATCTACTGGGGTAACCTGTAAAGGCTTTTAAAGGCTTTTAAAAATGTATGTAGTTTGTCGCCAATGCGCGTTTGTGCGAAATTTTAAAGCATGTCGTGTTTGGTATCTATGTACTCGGCCTAAGATCATCTTTTTTATTTCATCAAACATTTGGGCAATATAGTGTGTTTTAGTGCATTAAAATTAAAAAAAGTGTATTTTTTAACCGAAAAAATGCGTTTGAAAAATCGCTGCGCAAATACTGTGTAGAAAAAAAAAATGCAACACCCACCATTTTAATCTGTAGGGCCTTTGCTTTAAAAATATATATATAATGTTTGGGGGTTCAACATAATTTTCTTGCAAAAAAAAAAAATGTTTTCTTGTAAACAAAAAGTGTCAAAAAGGGCTTTGTCTTCAAGTGGTTAGAAGAGTGGATGTAAGCTTCCTAATGTTGTGTATAAAATGCCAGAACAGTTCAAAACCCCCCCAAATGACCCCATTTTGGAAAGTAGACACCCCAAGCTATATACTGAGAGGCATGTCGAGTCCATGGAATATTTTATATGTTGACACAAGTTGCGGAAAAAACGACAATTTTTTTTTTTTTTTTGCACAAAGTTGTCACTAAATGATATATTGCTCAAACATGCCATGGGCATATGTGGAATTACACCCCAAAATACATTCTGTTGCTTCTCCTGAGTACGGGGATACCACATGTGTGAGACTTTTTGGGAGCCTAGCCATGTACGGGACCCCAAAAACCAAGCACCGCCTTCAGGCTTTCTAAGGGTGGAAATTTTTGATTTCACTTCTCACTGCCTATCACAGTTTCGGAGGCCATGGAATGCCCAGATAGCACAAAACCCCCCCAAATGACCCCATTTTGGAAAGTAGACACCCCAAGCTATTTGCTGAGAGGTATTGTGAGTATTTTGCAGATCTCGCTTTTTGTCACAAAGTTTTGAAAATTGAAAAAAAAAAATATATATATATATTTTCTTTCTTCATTTTCAAAAACAAATGAGAGCTGTAAAATACTCGCCATTCCTCTCAGCAAATATCTTGGGGTGTCTATATTCCAAAATGGGGTCATTTGGGGGGGTTTTGTGCGATTTTGGCATTTTATGGCCTTCGAAACTGTGATAGGTAGTGAGGAGTGAAATCAAAAATTTGTGCCTAGAAATCCTGAAGGCGGGTGCTTGGTTTTCGGGGTCCCGTACGCGGCTAGGCTCCTAAAAAGTCACACACATGTGGTATCCCCGTACTCAGGAGAAGCAGAAAAATGTATTTTGGGGTGTAATTCCCCATATAACCATGGCATGTGTGAGCAATATATCATTTAGTGACAACTTTTTGTAATTTTTTTTTTTTTTGTCATTATTCAATCACTTGGGACAAAAAAAATTATATTCAATGGGCTCAACAGGCCTCTCAGCAATTTCCTTGGGGTGTCTACTTTCTAAAATGGGGTCATTTGGGGGGGTTTTGTGCTATTTTGGCATTTTATGGCCTTCGAAACTGTGATAGGTAGTGAGGAGTGAAATCAAAAATTTGCGCCCTTAGAAATCCTGAAGGCGGTGCTTGGTTTCCGGGGTCCCGTACGCGGCTAGGCTCCCAAAAAGTCCCACACATGTGGTATCCCCGTACTCAGGAGAAGCAGCAAAATGTATTTTGGGGTGAAATTCCACATATAACCATGGCATGTGTGAGCAATATATCATTTAGTGACAACTTTTTGTAATTTTTTTTTTTTTTTTTTTTAGTCATTATTCAATCACTTGGGACAAAAAAATAAAAAATTCAATGGGCTCAACACGCCTCTCAGCAATTTCCTTGGGGTGTCTACTTTCCAAAATGGGGTCATTTGGGGGGGTTTTGTACTGCCCTGTCATTTTAGCACCTCAAGAAATGAGATAGGCAGTCATAAATTTAAAGCTGTGTAAATTTCAGAAAATGTACCCTAGTTTGTAAACTCTATAACTTTTGCGCAAACCAATAAATATACGCTTATTGACATTTTTTTTACTAAAAACATGTGGCTGAATACATTTTGGCCTAAATGTATGACTACAATTGAGTTTATTCGATTTTTCTTATAACAAAAAGTAGAAAATATCATTTTTTTTCAAAATTTTCGGTCTTTTTCCGTTTATATCGCAAAAAATAAAAATCGCAGAGGCAATCAAATACCATTAAAAGAAAGCTCTATTTGTGGGAAGAAAAGGACGCAAATTTCGTTTGGGTACAACATTGCATGTCCGCACAATTTACAGTTAAAGCAGCGCAGTGCAAAATTCTGAATTCACCTCTGGTCCTCTAGCTACCAAATGGTCCGGGGCTTAAGTGGTTAAGACATCCAACTCCTTAATGTCCTCTTCCTCTAGCCACTTCAGCCCGGGAAAGGCTTTACCCCCTTAATGACCAGGTAATTTTTTGCGATGCAGCACTGCGTTACTTTAACTGATAATTGCGCGGTTGTGCAAAGCTGTACCCAAATAAAATTGATATCCTTTTTTCCCCCCACAAATAGAGCTTTCTTTTAGTGGTATTTGATCACCTATGTGGTTTTTATTTTGCGCTATAAACAAAAGACAGCTGTTCTGTCTCTGTGGGGAGTGATCGCGAATGGCTCCTCCTGTGGCCAATCAGCGTGCGATCGCGGCTTCGGTGGCCCGCACGCATTCTCCAGTGGCTATTGACAAAATCACGTACAGGTACGTGATTTTGCGCAATAGAGCCGCCTTGCCCGCAGTATATGTACGGCAGGCAGACGGGAACAGGCTAGGCTTTTGGATATCTGTTGGTCCTAAAATAGATTAATTCAACTGTGGCGCACATGCCTATATGGTTCATAGAAAATACTCTTTTACAAATAACAAGGGGAAAGAATTTCAGGCTAAATAGTGCATTAACTGCTCTTCTTATGTTTATTGTCTAACACAGTGGGGCTGATTTACAAAACGTTTGCGCCATGAGTATCGGCGCATCTGCGTGCGCAATGGACATTTTGGCATTTACAAAACATTAGCGCCTGTAGCGCAGCCCTATTTGCCATTTACTATAGTGTTGTCGGCGGACAGGAGGAGGCGCTCAGTGCGCCACTATGGACCTGGCGCACAGCATGTTAAAATCTAAATATAAAGAAGCTGGAAGTGAGAATATAATGGGGGTGACATGGGGTGATGTGAGGAAGTGTAGTGACAACTGCCCAAATAACTAATATGCCCAAAATAGAGTGAGAAAGTAACTTTTTCAAAACGAGCCCGCTGCGCCGGCAAGTACGATTCGAGCTGCGAGAGGTTTTTCTGAGCTCAGTGCGGGAATTTTCCTTGTTTTCTTGCGCCAAGACACTGCGCCGGCAAAATCTTAGTAAATGTCAAGTCACGTAAACTAATTTGCATAAGTTGAACAGGCACAGCTCTGAACTTGCCAGTGTGCCTGCAAAATGACATTTCTAAAGGAAAAAAAAAGGCATTTAAAAGCAGCCACGGCTATAATGAATTGTCGGCTCCCGGCAATAAAGAGAAAAGTCATTGAAAGTCTTTGATAAAAAAAAAAAAAAAAAAAAAGCGTGGGGGTCCCCCCAAAT
Source organism: Rana muscosa (assembly GCA_029206835.1). Lineage (NCBI taxonomy): Eukaryota > Metazoa > Chordata > Amphibia > Anura > Ranidae > Rana > Rana muscosa. The sequence continues at coordinate 259,216,541 of CM055119.1, read as the reverse complement.
TCCATTACCAGGCCCTTCAGGTCTGGAATGGATATTAAGGGGAACTCCGCCGCAATTTTTTTTTTAAAAATGGCGTGCGGTTCCCCCAAATATCCATACCAGGCCCTTCAGATCTGGTGTGGATTTTAAGGGGAACTCCACCCCAAATAAAAAAAAAATGGCGTGGAGTCCCCCCAAAAATCCACACCAGACCCTTTATCCAAGCACGTAACCTGGCCGGCCGCAGGGGAAGAGGGGGGGGGACGAGAGAGCGGCCCCCCTCCCTCCTGAACCGTACCAGGCCACATGCCCTCAACATGGGGAGGATGTCCCCATGTTGATGGGGACAAGGGCCTCATCCCCACAACCCTTGCCCGGTGGTTGTGGGGGTCTGCGGGCAGGGGGCTTATTGGAATCTGGAAGCCCCCTTTAACAAAGGGGACCCCCAGATCCCGCCCCCCCCATGTGAAATGGTAAGGGGTACATTGTACCCCTACCATTTCACGAAGAAAGTGACAAAATGTAAAAAATGACAAGAGCCGGTTTTAGACAATTCCTTTATTAATGTCTTCTCCTTTTTCCATCTTCTTCTTTTCTCCATTCGGGTTTCTTCCTCCATCTTCCTCTTCATCTTCCTCCTTCCTTCGGTCTTCTCGTCCGCATCTTGCTCCGGCTTCTTCTTTCTTCTTCTGCCGCTCCGTTTGAATTGGAGGTTCCCGCTGTACGACGCTTCAGTTCTCCTCTTGGTCCGCTGCCACCCGGTGGCTCCGCCCCCCTCTGACACCACAGGGAAAGTCCCCGTTAAAAATCCATGTGCGTCAGAGGGGGGCGGGGTCACCGGGTGGCAGCGGACCCAGAGGGGAACTGAAGAACTGAAGCGTCGCACAGCGGGAACCTCCAATTCAAACGGAGCGGCCGAAGAAAGAAGGGAAGACGCCGGAGTAAGATGCGGACGAGAAGACCGAAGGAAGATGAAGATAAAGATGAAGAACAAGATGGAGGAAGAAACCCGAATGGAGAACAGAAGAAGATGGAAGAAGATGGAAGAAAGGAAAAGACATTAATAAAGGAATTGTCAAAAACCGGCTCTTGTCATTTTTTACATTTTTGTCACTTTCTTTGTGAAATGGTAGGGGTACATTTGTACCCCATTACCATTTCACACAGGGGGGCCGGGATCTGGGGGTCCCCTTTGTTAAAGGGGGCTTCCAGATTCCGATAAGCCCCCCACCCGCAGACCCCCACAACCACCAGGCAAGGGTTGTGGGGATGAGGCCCTTGTCCCCATCGACATGGGGACATCCTCCCCATGTTGAGGGCATGTGGCCTGGTACGGTTCAGGAGGGAGGGGGGCCGCTCTCTCATCCCCCCCTCTTTTCCTGTGGCCTGCCAGGTTGCGTGCTTGGATAAGGGTCTGGTGTGGATTTTTGGGGGTACTCCACGCTATTTTTTTTTTAAATTTGGGGTGGAGTTCCCCTTAAAATCCATACCAGATCTGAAGGGCCTGGTATGGATATTTGGGGGAACCGCACGCATTTTTTTTTAATTTGCGGCAGAGTTCCCCTTAATATCCATTCCAGACCTGAAGGGCCTGGTAATTGAATTTGGGGGACCCCCACGCTTTTTTTTTTGTGTTATCAAAGACTTTCAATGACTTTTATCTGTATTGACGGGAACCAGCAATTCATTACAGCCGCGAGTACTTTTAAATGACTATTATTTTACTTTAGAAATGTAATTTTGCTCTCGAACTGTTATAAACATGGAAAACATGCGCTACTTTACAGGCATACTATAGACACCCCCCGGGTATGATATTTAGGGCCAGTTCACACCGGATGCAGTGCAGTGCATTTTTTTGATGCATGAAAAACGCAAAGAAAGTTGATCACATTAATGCCAATGGCATAGGTCACACCACTGCAGTCCGTTCCAGTGCGTTTCATAAAGGAAAAAAAAAATTGGTCATGCTGCATTTTTTAGGTACAGAACTGTACTGGACCGCAGTAAAACACATCAAAAATGCACCAAAGACGCACTGCAACAGACTTGTCCTAAGTGAAAAGAGGGGGGAAAAAACACTGGACTGCATCAAAAACGCATCAAAAATGCACTGGAACACACTTGTCCTTCTCTTTGGTTAATAAAAAAAGAGGGGTGAAAAAAAAGCACTGGACTGCATCAAAAACGTAACAAAAATGCACTGGAACGTGTCAAAAACGCGCATGCAGAAAAGCACCTGGAACGCATCCAGACTGCGTTTCTATGGTGTGAACTAAGGCCAGTTCACACCATAGAAACGCAATCCGGATGTGTTCCAGGTGCTTTTCTGCATGCACGTTTTTGATGCGTTCCAGTGCATTTTTGTTATGTTTTTGATGCAGTCCAGTGCTTTTTTTCACCCCTCTTTTTTATTAACCAAAGAGAAGGACAAGTGTGTTCCAGTGCGTTTTTGATTCATTTAGGTGTGTTTCAGTGCATTTATGATGCGTTTTGCTGCATTCCAGTACAGTCCAGTGCAGGTAAAATGCAGCATGTTCAACTTTTTTTGGGGAACTGGAACACACTGGAACAAACACTGCCATTTAGAACCATATAACCAACTTTCCATGCATTTTTTGATGCATAAAAACTCAATGGACTGCATGTGGTGTGAAATGGCCCTTAAGCAATTTGGCATATTTAAAGGCACTTCTCTTTGTTTTGTTTTTGGTGTTGTCCAAATTGGTGACATTGATATATGTCCCTTAGGGTGGGACCTAGGCCCCCCATTTTAAGGCCAATAACTAGAAGAAAAGCCAGCCAAGTGGGGACTAGCAAAATTAACAAGTCAGTTCCCATAGACTGCAATGGTATTTGTTGGTAAGTGGGGGGGGTGATTGTCCCATGTGTGTCAAAATATACATTTTGGTGTCCTTATCGAGTTGGTAACACATGCATTTTATTTGTTATGTCTTTGCAAAACAGGTGTTTGGTTTATTTTGTGGATTGTATTTTTTTGTGTGGTGGAGATATGTTCCCCTGAAATAATTTTGATGTTGTTAATGTTTGTCGTTTGTTCACTTTGATTTAATTGTCTGTGCTGCACTATTTAGCCAAATCTTTATCCAAGATGTTGTGAGTCTGTAACTGTTTTAAATTTACCCTGTTTTTTAATTTCTTATTTTTTATTATTCTTTGTTTTGTTGACCAATAAAATTTGATGCAAAGTTTTGAGGTTTGTTTTGCGTTTTCTTTGCAACAAATGTGACAGCTGATTGGCATGTCAAAACAACAGGTGTGATTTGTCTACCCTGGTGCCTTCATGCTAGCATATGCATGTATTGTATTGTATTGTGTGCTGCCATGGAGAGTCACCAGGAAATGAAAAATACAGAGCGGTAAGTATTCAATTTTCCTTTTTACTGCAGTGGTTCTCAGCCTCAGTCCTCAAATACCCACAACAGGACATGTTTTGTGAATTTATCTCATGGAGAATTGCTGTCCAAAATACCAAACCATTGACTGTGATTTAAAGCACGTGTGCAAGATGAAGGAAAACCTGCAAACATGGCCTGTTGGGGGTACTTGAGAAGCACTGATTTAGAGCACTGCACTTAAAAATAGCTCAAGGCAATACAATTCTAATTGTGGGCATTTTGATGGAAACAAAGTAAGTGTTAGAACCCCTGCTTGTGTTTTTTTTTTTTTTAAAGGTTGGGCTTTGTGTCCCCTTGTAGTAAAATTGGCTTCACTTCCTGTCACACAGCTAAACAGGAAGTGAAGATAAAACCCTACCAATGTCTTTTCTTGGGGACACACAGATCAATCTAACTAGTGTCCCCATTAAGCAAATTGCACTCTAGGACTTTGTTGTGTACACCGCAAATCATTGGGTAGTTTGGGGTTTAGTAAAGACAAATCCACTCTGCAGTAAAAGTGTAGCTGCTGAAAATCTGAGGGATCACTGGTGATTGTAACATCCAATCATGTAAAAGCAAAGATGGTGGTTTTTTTTTGTTTGCTTGCATTTCCCTTTCGGATATCCAGCAAGTGCCCTTGTAGTGCAAAGTAGATTTGCCTTTATTAAATAAACCCCAAAGTCCAAAAAACCTAATAATTTGGGGTGTAACCCACAAAATGCTGGAGTGCAATGTACATAATGGGGAAAGTATTTAGATTGACCTGTGTGTCCCCAAGGAAAGACATTGGTAGGGATTTACCCTCACTTCCTGTGTGGCTATGTGACAGGAAGTGAATTATTTGGAAGGATAAAGTGGCCAAATTTGGGAGTTGTCTTCACCCTATCAGGGGTGCAGACATCCCCAAAAACTGTCTAGACTTTTAATCCCTCTGCACTCTATCCCCAAGCAAAAATAAGAAAGGATTTCATTTAGTTTAACTTTGCAAAGACACATTCCTAAGTTGAATTGTGATGCATGTCAATGGCCCATTTAGACCCTATTTAATCACTTGAGATCAAAGCTATAACTGATCGCCAGCCACAGCACGGTCCTCAATTGCCGGGAGTCCGTCAAACGTCGTCCCCTTCGCGCGCGCTGTGGTCACCGAGTCACTGAGACTCGGGTGATGACAGATCCAAGTAAGGGGCCGATCCCTGCCCTTTACCATGTGATCAGCTGTCAGCAATGACAGCTGATCACGTGATGTAAACAAAAGCTGGGTAATGGTTTTTGTTTTCTCCTTGTGCTGACAGCGTGAGCATAAAAAAAGGCAATCACCGGCTTATGTTCAAGGGACATCGGGCCCGAAGAGGAAGAGGCAATTCTGTGACAATCAGTAGCCCCTGCCAGTGCCACCTATCAATGCCCACCACTGGTGCCAATCAGTGCCACCTAGCAGTGCTGCCTATCAGTGCCCATCACTGCCAACTATCATTGCCACCTAGCAGTGCCACTTCTCAATGCCCACCAGTGCCAACTTATCGGTGCCCATCAGTGCAGCCCAGCAGTGCAGTCTCATCAGTGTACATCAATGAAGGAGTAAAATTACCTTTTGTCTAAATTTTCTAAATATTAACCACTTTCCTACCGCCCACCGTCAAATGACGTCCTTGGCTTTGTGCGGTGACATCTGAATGATGCCTGCAGTTGCAGGCATCATTCAGATGTCATTCTTTTCAGCCGGCGATTCTGTGCACGATAAAAATGATCATAGCGGCAGTTCCGCCGCTTGATCGTTCTTATAGGCGGCGGGAGGGGACGTCCCCCCCTCCCGCTGCCATCCGGTGCTACTCCGGGCTCTCCCGTGCCATCTGGGGCTCGGAGAACGAATTGGCCAGCGCCGGATGGGAAGCATAGCGATGAATGGGGACCAGATGGTCACCAGTCATCTCTATGACCGTCGGAGGCCAGGGCGCGACTTTATGACATCACGCCGGGTTCCCGTATGTAATCCAAGCCGTGATCTCGGCTGTCAGCATGAGATTGGTGAATTTTTTTGACCGATCTAATGCTTTCCAGCCTGGAGGAGAGATGTGGGGTCTTATTGACCCTGCATCTCTCCATAAAGAGGACCTGTCACAATAGATTCCTATTACAAGGGATGTTTACATTCCTTGTAATAGGAAAAAAAGTGATCCAAAAAACAAAAAAGGTAAAAAAAAGAGTAAGAAATACAAAAAAGGAAAAAACTAAAAGAAAAATAATCCAAAAAAAGAAAAAAACACCCATGTCCCCGGTAGCTGGCGCTCATAAGCGAACACACACGCAAGTCCCGCCCACATATGTAAACGCTGTTCAAACCACACATGTGAGGTATTGCTGCGTGCGTTAGAACGAGTGCAACAATTCTAGCACTAGACCTCCTCTGTAATGCCAAAATGGTAACATTTAAAAAATTTAAAGCATCGCCTAGGGAGATTTTTAAGTACTGAAGTTTGGTGTTGTTCCATGAGTGTGCGCAATTTTAAAGCGTGACATGTTAGGTATCTATTTACTCAGCATAACAACATCTTTCACATTATCCTTAAAAATTGGGCTAACTTTACTGTTTTGTAATTTTTTTTACATTCATGAAACCATTTATTTCCCAAAAAAAAGGCGTTTGAAATTTTTTTCCGCAAATACAGAGCGAGATAAAAATTTGCAATGACCGCCATCTTATTCCCTAATGTGTCTGCTAAAAAAACATATATAATGTTTGGGGTTTTGAAGTAATTTTTTAGCCATAAATGTATGATTTTTACATGAAGGAGGGAAGTGCCAGAATAGGCCCAGTGCTGAAGTGTTTAAAATATCTATTTTTTTATTTTTTAACTCGGTCTTTTGTATTTATAGAAAAAAAAAAAACGCAGAGGTGATCAAATAGCACCAACAGAAAGCTCCATTTGTGTGCCAAAAAATAATACATTTTCATTGGGTTACAGTGTTGTATGAGCGCACAATTGTCATTCAAAGTGCATCAGCGCTGAAAGTTGAAAATTGGTCTGGGCAGGAAGGGGGTTTAAGTGGCCAGTGCGCAAGTGGTTAATATAAGGCTACATGCACACGGACGTTTTTCAAGCCGCTTGTTTGAGCGTTTTTTGCAGCTTAAAAACGTCTCTCCATGTTAGCCTATGGCCTCATGGCCACCATGGCTTTTTTGAGCTGTAAATGGCATAGGTGTTTTTAGGCCCCATGTACACGGGACGCTGGTGCAAAGTGTTCAGAATTAAGTTTGAAAGCAGCGTTTAGAAAGGCGCGCTTTGTGGCGTTTGCATGCCACGTTTTACCAGATTTGCGTCTATATGCGTTTATTTAGGAAACATGATAAGAAGCCGCCCTAAGCTCCAAAAACAGTATTAACAACGATTTCAGCTATTTTTGGAAACCAGAGTGAGTATCAGCAGCTGAGAGAGCAGCAGTGTAGTTGTATTTAGCGTGTCACTTGCCACGTCACTTGCCCCAAGTTGTGGATTGTCCACTTGCCACGTCAGCTGCCCCAAGTTGTGGATTGTCCACTTGCCACGTCAGCTGCCCCAAGTTGTGGATTGTTCACTTGCCACGTCACCTGCCCCAAGTTGTGGATTGTCCACTTGCCACGTCACTTGCCACGTCACTTGCCCCAAGTTGTGGATTGTCCACTTGCCACGTCAGCTACCCCAAGTTGTGGATTGTCCACTTGCCACGTCACCTGCCCCAAGTTGTGGATTGTCCACAATGCAATGGAAGCAATTGCATTATTGTTTTGATATACCGGTATATATATATTTTTAATGGTTTTTCCTCATTTGCCCTAATTTTTGAGTTTATCAATGTAAAAAAATAGGTCACCTTTAAAAACGCTTCTAAACTCAAATGCGTCTAAACGCCGGTACCGCGTCTGAAACGTGGAAATCTTTGGTGTCTGAAGGCATTTTTAGGCTTTGTGAAAAACTAGTTTAAACGCAACTGCAGACTTTTTTTTCAAGGCCAAAAACAGTGTTTTGGATGTAATAGAATTCAATGGACCCGCATCCAAAACGCAAGTACCGCGAATTTGCGGCAATTTTTTTTTTAACCTGCTTATAGCTGGTTGTTAAAGGAAATGTAAAAGAAATAAACATTGCCGGCTCTAAAAAAAAAAAATGAAGACGATGAAGACCGGCTGGCACAAGGCAGAAAGAACCGGAGATCGTGGAGAAGGCACCGGAGAGCGGGAGAAGAACTTTTTTTGCCACCAGGTTAATGGGTAGGGGTACGATCTACCCCATACTCATTCACATAGGGTGGGGGCCGGTATCTGGGGGCCCCCTTATTAAAGGGGGCTCCCGGATTGCGAAAAGCCCGCTGCCCGCAGACCCCGACAACCAACGGCCAGGGTTGTCGGGAAGAGGCCCTTGTCCCCATCAACATGGGGGCAGGGTGCTTTGGGGTGGGGGGGCCGCAGGTCGCCCCCCTGCCCTAAAGCACCCACCCCCCCATGTTGAGGGCATGCGGCCTGGTACGGTTCAGGAGGGAGGGGGGCCACTCTCGTCCCCCCCTCTTCCCCTGCGGCCTGCCAGGTTGCGTGCTCGGATAAGGGTCTGGTATGGATTTTGGGGGGGACCCCACGCCATTTTTTCGGCTTAGGGGGTTTCCCTTTAAATCCATACCAGACCTAAGGGTCTGGTATGGATTTTGGGGGGACCCCCACGCCGTTTTTTCAGCTTAGGGGGTTCCCCTTAAAGTCCATACCAGGCCTAAGGGCCTGGTATGCTCCTGGAGGGGAACCCCCACGCCGTTTTTTTCATTAAAATTCGGCGTGGAGTTCCCCTTCATGATTCATACCAAACACAGGACAGCGAGGCTGCCGAGAACCAGCATGATGCCATCGCGCTGGAGACATTCTCGGCCAGCTAGTCGCCTCTAGGACACGACTTGAGCGGCTGCTTCACACGCTCAGGTCGTGTCCAAGTTGTCTTGCAAAGTCGCGCTGTCCCTGTGTCAGCTGGCACACGAGTCGCCCCGCGAGTCGGATCCGCTTCATCCGACTTCCCGGGCGACCTCTATTCAAATCAATGGGCTCCCATAGGGACATTTGTATTTACTATAACTCTGCGCCGCTGGTTCCTGCGCCAAGTGAAGGAGTTATCCGGCGCACCAATTAAGGTTAGAACCAGCGCAGCGCACTGTTATTAGTAAATCAGCCCCAGTGTCTCTCAAACTTTTTTCAGTCAAGGAACCCTTGCAAATTCTGCACAAACTCACAGCACCCCATTCTAAAATGTAAACAAACTAAACTAAAAATTGTATACAACGCAGCAAAATCTACACACGTAGGACACCCAATTCTTCCAAAGCAAACACACTTTTGCACACTGGTACTGACTAGTGCAGTGCATCCGGAAAGTATTCACAGTGCTTCACTTTTTCCACATTTTGTTATGTTACCTCCTTATTCTAAAATGGATTAAATTCATTCTTTTACTCAAAATTCTACAAACAACCCCCCATAATGATAATGTGAAAGAAGTTTGTTTTTATTTATTAAAAATCACATGTACATAAGTATTTACGGTACTTTGTACTTGAAGCACCTTTGGCACCAATTACGGCCTCAAGTCTTTTTAAGTATAATGCTACAAGCTTGGCAGACCTATTTTTGGGCAGTTTCTCCCTTTTTTTCTTTTCAGGATCTCTCAAGCTCCATCAGGTTGGATGGGAAGTGTCAGTACACAGACGTTTTCAGATCCCTCCAGAGGTGTTCAGTCAGGTTCAAGTCTGGGCCACTCAATGACATTCACAGAGTTGTACCATAGCCACTACTTTATCATGGCTGTGTGCTTAGGGTCATTGTCCTGTTGGAAGATGAACCTTCGCCTCAGTCAGAGGTCCAGAGCAGGTTTTCATCAAGAATATCTGCTGCATTCATCTTTCCCTCGATCCTGACTCTCCCAGTTCCTGCCGCTGAAAAACATCCCCACAGCATGATGCTGCAACCACCATGCTTCACTGTAGGGATGATATTGGCCAGGTGATGAGTGGTGCCTGGTTTCCTCTAGACATGGCGCTCGATCGAGAGTTCGATCCTTGCTCCATCAGACCAGAGAATTTAGTTTCTCATGGTCTGAGAGTCCTTCAGGTGGGCTACCATGTGCCTTTTACTGAGGAGTGGTTTCCTAATGGCCACTCTACCATACAGGCCTGATTGGTGGAGTGCTGCAGAGATGGTTGTTCTTCTGTAAAGTTCTTCTCTCTCCACAGAGAAACACTGGAGCTCTGTCAAAGTGACCATCGGATTCTTGGTCACCTCCCTAAGGCCCTTCTCCCCCAATTGTGCAGTTTGGCTGGGTGGCCCGCTCTAGGAAGGGTCCTGGTGGTTCCAAACTTCTTCCATTTAAGGATGATGGAGGCCACTGTGCTCATTGGGACCTTCAATGCTGCAGACATTTTTCTGTACCCTTCCCCAGATCTGTGCCTCAATACATTCCTGTCTTGGAGGTCTACAGACAATTTCTTGGATTTCATGGCTTGGTTTGTGCTCTGACATGCACTGTTAACTGTGGGACCTTATATAGACGTGTGTGCCTTTCCAAATCATGTCCAATCAACTGAATTTACCACAGGGGGACTCCAATCAAGTTGTAGAAACATCTCAAGGATGATCAGTGGAAACAGGATGCACCTAGGCTCAATTTTGAGTGTCATGGCAAAAGCCGTAAATAATTATGTATATGTGATTTTTTCATTTTAACAAATTTGCAAAGATTTTAAACAAATTTCTTTGACATTGTCATTATGGGGTATTGTTTGTAGAATTTTAATCCATTTTGGAATAAGGCTGTAACATAACAAAATGTGGAAAAAGTGAAGCGCTGTGAATACTTTCCAGATGCACTGTATTCCAATGTTTCTCTTCTCTTTCAGTTTCGTGCCCTGACTCAGTTAATGTGACCCCAGTGCTGACATAAGGGGGCAGGGGAGGGGGCAAACAAGGATGCTGTGCAGGAGCCTGACATCCAATGATGTCATCAGTTGACAAGGAGGTTGTTAGGATGCCAGCCGCTAGAAGGTTGTAATGGTGAACATTAAAAGCCTGTGTCTTTGTGTAACGAAAAGGCAGGCTTGATCCACCCACCTGCCTGTATACAATTTCTGGGAAATTTATAAGCATTTTGCCAAGGCACCCTGGCTCAAAAAGGCTAGTCTAACATGATCTTATGGTTATAATTACACAGGCCACGTGATTTGTTCAAGGTTCAGGGAGCATAAAACAAATATATATATATAAAATTAAAAAAAAGACTAAAAAGTGCACCCACACTATTCCAACACCATAGTACACTCAAATCACAATCCTGCGTTAGGGATTGAAACTATAGATACTAGGCTCCTAGAGGGTACAATTTAAGGTGCCCAGGAAACTTTGCATTTTCAAACAGTTTATCTCTGCATGGGTTTAATGAGGCATTTCAGATTCACTCTCTTTTGTGTTTTCGTCTTATGGGCAATCATTTATGTACTGTATGTGTGTTTCTTAATCTCCAGGTTTGACTTTACCTTAATCCTGTTTTTTTGCAATGTTTCTACACTTGTTTGCTTCATGTCAGCACAAGATATGTATTGGCTACATTCTTTTCATGGATAATTTGGTTAAAGGAGAAGTCCAGCCTTAGCTTTTTAGGCTGGGCTTCTTCTCTGGGTCACAGGAGTGCAATTCGTTTTGCACTCCTGTGACCCGTTTTCAGCGGAGAGCGGTCTGAAGTCTTCTCTCTGTTGAGGCACTGCCATCAGTCGAGGCTCCGCGTCATCTTAACTTCCAAGTCTGGATCTGGCAGCTGCCTTGATTGATGGCAGTCTCAGCGAGCCGCTGAGACAGCCTCTCCCCGGCTCAGCGCTCCAATGAGCGTGGATAAGTAGAGCAAAAGCAACGCTGACTGACAGTCCGCATCGCTCTGCTCGGGGAGGAGTGAGACCCGAGCCCTTGGTGGTGTTCGGTGGCTCAGTTCTCAGTGCAGAGACACCGGGGGACAGATGCAGCATTGGTTTGATGCTGCATCCACCGAGGTAAGTATGATTAGGAAAAATGAAAAAAAAAAGAAAACTTCTTAATTTTCCTTGCGATTCTCCTGGTTTTAACCTAGGTTCAGACAGATGTGGTGCGAGTTGAATTAGATTTGCAGTGCGATTTTAACCACTTCTCCACCAAGGACATCATATCATATGACGTCCTTGACTTTAAGGGGGGATATCTGAATGATGCCTACAGCTACAGGCATCATTCAGATATCATTCTGTCATGCCGGCGATTCTATGCACCATAAGAATGATCATAGCGGCAGTTCCGCTGCTTGATCGGTCTTATAGGCGGCGGGAGGGGACACCCCCCCCTCCCGTGCTTCTCCGGGCTCTCCCGTGCCATTGGGGCCCGGAGAACGAATCGGCCGGCGCCGGCTCTATGACCGTTGGAGTCCCGGGCGCAACGCTGTGATGTCACGCCCGGTACCCAGATGTAAAAAAAATTCAGTAAAAAAAAAAAAAAAAAAAAAAGTAAAACGCCCCTGTCCCCGGTAGCTCGCGCGTTCAGAAGCGAACACGCATGTAAGTCCCGCCCACATATGTAAATGCTGTTCAAACCCCACATGTGAGGTATCGCCACGTGTGGTAGAGTGCGAGCAACAATTCTAGCACTACACCTCCTCTGTAACTCGAAAATGGTAACCTGTACAAAAAATTAAAGCGTCGCCTATGGAGATTTTTAAGTACCAAAGTTTGACGCCATTCCATGAGTGTGCGCAATTTTAAAGCGTGACATGTTAGGTATCTATTTACTCGGCGTAACAGCATCTTTCACATTAAAAAAAAAAATTGGGCTAACTTTACTGTTTTGTTATTTTTTCATTTTTGAAACCGTTTTTTTTCCCAAAAAAAGGCATTTGAAATATTATTGCGCGAATACCGTGCAAGATAAAAAGTTGCAGTGACCGCCATTTTATTCCTTAGCGTGTCTGCTAAAAATATATATATATATATATATATATATATATATATATATATATATATATATTTATATATATAATGTTTGGGGGTTCCGATTAATTTTCTAGCAAACAAAAAGTGATCTGCATGTGGTTTCAATTCAAATCTATGGAGCTAAAAAAATTTAAATAAATCATACTGCACTAAACTCATGCAGGACCCTTTTTAAAATCGCATGGGATTTGCACTGCATATATGTGAACAGCCTACACAGAAACTCATGTTATTTCACTTGTCATGCGATTCCATGCATTCTGGAACACATCAAAAATCACATCCGTGTGAACCGGGGCTTATTATTAACCACTGGGCACTTAAACCCCCTTCCTAACCAGACCAATTTTCAGCTTTTGGTGCTCTCACATTTTGAATGACAATTACTGTCATGCAACACTGTACCCATATGACATTTTTGGCCATTTTTCCCCACAAATAGAGCTTTCTTTTGGTGGTATTTAGGCCTCATGCCCACTGGCGTTTTTACAGCTGCGTTTTTTGCAGCTTAACCACTTGACCACTGGGCACTTAAACCCCCTTAATAACCAGACCAATTTTTAGCTTTCGGTGCTCTCACATTTTGAATGACAATTACTCAGTCATACAACACTGTACCCATATGAAATTTTTGTCCTTTTTTTCACACAAATAGAGCTTTCTTTTGGTGGTATTTAATCACTGTTGGGTTTTTAATTTTTTGCGCTATAAGAGAAAAAAGACTGAAAATTTTGTAAAAAAAAGATTTTTTTTTCGTTTCTGTTATAAAATTTTGCAAATTACTATTTTTTCTTCATAAATTTTGGCCAAAATTTATACTGCTACATATCTTTGGTAAAAATAAGTACAAATTGGTGGATATTATTTGGTCTTTGTGAAAGTTATAGAGTCCACAAGCTATGGTGCCAATATCTGAAAATTGATCACACCTGAAGTACTGACGGCCTATCTCAATTCTTGAGACCCTAACATGCCAGAAAAGTACAAATACCCCCCAAATGACCCCTTTTTGGAAAGAAGACATTCCAAGGTATTCAGAAAGAGGCATTGTGAGTTTTTTGAAGTTGTCATTTTTTCCCACAATTCTTTGCAAAATCAAGATTTTTTTTTTCTCTTTTTTTTTTTCACAAAATTGTCATATTAGCAGGTTATTTCTCACACACAGCATATGCATTCCACAAATTACACCCCAAAACACATTCTGCTATTACTCCCGAGTATGGCGATACCACATGTGTGAGACTTTTACACAGCGTGGCCACATACAGAGGCCCAACATGCAGGGAGCATCTTCAGGCGTTCTGGAGCACCCAGGCCAATTCTGACATTTCTCTCCTACATGTAAAAATCATCATTTATTTGCTAGAAAATTACATAGAACCCCAAAACATTATATATGTTTTTTTAGCAAAGACCTTAGAGAATATAATGGTGGTTGTTGCAACTTTTTATCTCGCACGACATTTGCGCAGCAATTTTTTTAACGCGTTTTTTACGGAAAAAAAATGTTTTGTGCTTAAAAAAAAAAAAAAAACAGTAAAGTTAGCCCAATGTTTTTGCATAATGTGAAAGATGAAGTTACGCCGAGTAAATAGATACCTAACATGTCGCCCTTAAAAATTGCACACACTCGTGGAATGGCGCCAAACTTCGCTACTTAAAAAATCCCCATAGGCGACGCTTTAAATATTTTTACTGGTTATATGTTTTGAGTTACAGAGGAGGTCTAGGGCCAAAATGATTGCTCTCGCTCTAACGTTCGCAGAGATACCTCACGTGTGGTTTGAAAACCGTTTTCATATGTGGGCGGGACTTACGTATGCGTTCGCTTCTGTATGCGAGCTCACGGGGACAGGGGCGCTTTAAAAAAAAAAAAAAAAATTATTCTTCATTTTACTTTATTTATTTTAGTTTGACATGTTTTTCCGCCCTAAACATTTTTTTGATCACTTTTATACCTATTACAAGGAACGTAAACATCCCTTGTAATAGGAATATGGCATGACAGGTCCTCTTTACAGTGAGATATGGGGGGGGGGGGGGTGTCAATAAGACCCCACATCTCACCTCTAGGCTGGGAAGCCTGAAAAAAATACAAAAAAAAAAAAACAACAATCCTGGCTTTGATCGTAGCGGTGAGTCGGTAGAAGCACCGGAGGGGGGCGGGGGGGGGGGGGGACATCCCCTCTCGCCTCCCGTAAGAATGATCAAGCGGTGGAACAGCCGCTATGATTGTTCTTATGGTGTAGGGAATCGCCGGCTGAAAAAGCTAATATCTGAATGATGCCTGTAGCTGCTCCCATCATTCAGATATCCCCGCACAAAGTCAAGGACGTCATATGACGGCCGGAGGGCGGGAAGTGGTTATTGCAGAGTATTGCCGGGCATTGCGGAGTATTGCTGGGCATTGCGGAGTATTGCCGGGCATTGCGGAGTATTGCAGGGCATTGCGGAGTATTGCGGACTATGGCAGGGTATTGCGGTGTATGGCAGGGTATTACGGTGTATGGCAGGGTATTGCACGGGTATTGCACAGGGTATTGTGGAGGGTATTGCACAGGGTATTGTGGAGGGTATTGCAGAGTATTGTGGAGGGTATTGCAGAGTATTGTGGAGGGTATTGCAGAGTATTGTGCAGGGTATTGCAGAGTATTGTGCAGGGTATTGCAGAGTATTGTGCAGGGTATTGCAGAGTATTTTGCAGAGTATTGCGCAGGGTATTGCAGAGTATTTTGCAGGGTATTGCAGAGTATTGTGCAGGGTATTGCAGAGTATTGCACCAGGGTATTGCAGAGTATTGCACCAGGGTATTGCAGAGTATTTCGCAGGGTATTGCAGAGTATTTCGCAGGGTATTGCAGAGTATTTCGCAGGGTATTGCAGAGTATTTCGCAGGGTATTGCAGAGTATTGCACCAGGGTATTGCAGAGTATTGCACCAGGGTATTGCAGAGTATTGCACCAGGGTATTTTGCAGAGTATTGGCAGGGTGTATTGCAGAGTATTGGCAGGGTATAGCACAGGGATGGCTGAGCAGGGATGGATGGATGGCTGGATCTGTGACTGCAATTGTCACAGATCCAGCCCACAGTGCTGCTGCTGCCATCCGCTCCCTCCCCCTCCCCTCTCACACTGTACCGATCGGTACAGAGAGGGGAGGGAGGAACCGGCGTCATCAAATGACGCCGGTCTGTTTACAAGTGATTGCTCCGTCATTTGACGGAGCGATCACGTGGTAAACGGCCGCTATCAGCGGCGATTTACCGCGATTCGTGATCCGCCGGGTCCTCTGGACCCGGCGGTCACGGAGTTTCCCGTGTGCGCGCCCCAGGGGGCGCGCGGGAGCGCGATTCTGGGAGGACGTTATATAACGTCCTCCCAGAGTTAAGCAACCACCTTGTCGACGTTATTTGTCGGCAGGTGGTTGTTAAGTGGTTAAAAACGCCTGTCCATGTTATTGTAAATAATTTTTTTTTTTTTTTTGAAAAAAAAACAAAAAAAAAAAAAAAAACGTCGGAGGTAAAAACGCGACCGCGCGTTAGTGCGTGTTTTTTGCGCGTTAGTGCGCGTTTTTTGACGCTCGCGTTTTTTTCTGCCTAATTCTGACGCTGAGGAACGCACTGGCCCTGGTTTTTTTTTTACAGCTTACAAACGCCTATGCTCTTTACAGCTCAAAAACGCCTAGGTGGACATGAAGCTATAGACTAACATGGACAGGCGTTTTTAAGCTGTAAAAAACGCTCAAAAACGCGGCTGAAAAAACGCCCGTGGGCATGAGGCCTTAATCACCGCTGGGTTTTTTATGCTATATGGCCTCATGCCCACGGGCGTTTTTTCAGCCGCGTTTTTGAGCGTTTTTTACAGCTTAAAAACGCCTGTCCATGTTAGTCTATAGCTTCATGTTCACCTAGGCGTTTTTGAGCTGTAAAGAGCATAGGCGTTTGTAAGCTGTAAAAAAAAACCAGGGCCAGTGCGTTCCTCAGCGTCAGAATTAGGCAGAAAAAACCGCGAGCGTCAAAAACCGCGCAAAAACGCGCACTAACGCGCGGTCGCGTTTTTAGCTCCGACGTTTTTTTTTTTGTTTTAAATTTACAATAACATGGACAGGCGTTTTTAAGCTGCAAAAAACGCAGCTGTAAAAACGCCAGTGGGCATGAGGCCTAAAAGAAAAAAAGACTGAAAATTCTGTAAAAAAAAACAAAACAAAAAAAAACACATTTCTCTTTTCGTCCATGGACGGACACAGCCTTAAGTCTTGACAGTTGGGTTATGTTCCTGTTCGTAGGAGAGGACTAGGCAGACATGTTAGATATTTCAATACATGTTACTTTAACAGAGTTAAACAGCCCCGCCCAGGGGGGTGGTCCCTCCAGACATAAGCCTCCGCCCTGCAGCATGCAGCCTCAGTTTTGTTCTGCCTTGCAGAGGAGATGGACGTGGCTCCTTTTGGGCCCAGAGTCCTGAGGAACATTTTTATTTTATTTACATTTATTTTATGATTTTTCTATCAACAGTCGGCTGGGCGACAGGCTGGATATATAGATCCTTGTAGTCTTCCCAGTCCGGCTAGCGAGCGTGTACAGTCCCTTGCAAATAGGCGTCGGGTCTATCACGACATACCCCATGGCTCCAGGGGTGGCCGATGAGCTTGTGCTCCGGGGTCCACATATGACTGGGCTGCTTGCTGTCTCAATCACAGTGGACCGGGCCGACAGCTACTCCGTACTAGGCCTGTCAGGAACGCACCAGCAGGTCCTCGTTAGGACGGGTAAGTACAGTTCCTCCTGCCTCGGCAGGTGGGAACAGCTGGGTGTTCCTAGGAATAGGGGGTTCTCCTCTCTTTCCTTCTCCCTGAGGCGTCCGGCAGCCATCTTTGGTGGAGTTTTGGCCTCTAGTGCTGGCTCCTGGATGGCAAGCAGGATTCTCCTCACAGCTTCCTCACACACTGCCTCTAGAGCAGCATGGATAATACAGTGATACACAGTCTTAGTGTATAGAGGCGGGCAGTGGCACTGAGCAGTCTCATTCTGGGCTGGTGAGTCCCCTGGGTGACCCCCCGGTTGGTGCAGCATGGTGGGGGGACTTCATTAATTTTGTCTAGTCCCTGAGAGCTCTGTGTAACATGGAGTCAGTATCTGAGAGGCAACAGCAGAGCCCCTTGCACCTGTGGTTTCCCCTAATATCCTGGGGAATGCTCTGACTCTGACAGGACCACCGGTCTGAGGTGCTTGCTTCGGCAGCACATATACTCAGATTGGAACGATACAGAGAAGATTAAGTGCCCTCGGCGCAATAGTTTAAACATACACAATATGTTTAAACACGACACTAAATACATTCGCAGTATATGTATGTATTATTACTCTCTGTGTCTGCGTGGGTTTCCTCTTAGTACTCTGGTTTCCTCCCACGCTCTACGGTATGCGTGTCTTCAGCGCTATGCACAGCATAAACATGTTAAATATGTTTATTCACACATACTAAAATACATGCACAGTATGTATACGTACTATACTCTGTGTCTGCGTGGGTTTCCTCCGGGTACTCCCACGCTCCAATTGCGCGCTTTGGCGCAATACACAGTATAAACTATGTGTTTGTACAATCAGCACTAATCAATGTAGTAGCTGCTGGAACATCCACTGAGGTGTCAGGTTTTTTTTGGGGGTCGCATTGACCGACCCGCTCTATATCGGTTTTTAAAAAACATAAAGAGGGGAATGGGGGACTTTAAATGAGGCTGTAGACATGGTGTAGGTGGGTTGAAAAAATACATATTTATTAATCAAAAAAAATGCATGACATATCACAAAAAACAGAAGTCACCTAAAAAGAAACAACATGGTAGTGCATATCATTTCTACATATTACTACACACAACAATTGGGTGCATATGCAATACAGGCATTGGAGGTACAACAGTGTATAGCCCAACGCCACATGGTGATCTGCGTTGTTGGATAGATACATTAAAATGAGTTTACATATGTATAGTTATCATATAGATAGCAAAGGCACAGGGAATAAAATTATGTAGTTCAAAATCAAAAAATATCATTGTCAGCAGATTAGGTAATTGTTGTATCTGCATCCCAGTTGCCCGACGCGTTTCGTGTACATGAGACACTCATCAGGGGCTGATGCTTTGGCATATCTAGAAGGTATATGATAAAGCGTAATTACTTGATCTGGTTGATGGTTAAATAAATAAACGATGAGGCAGTGAGGCCAATCAGGGGTACTTACATGTAAATTGTGATAAGGTCAGTGAGTGTGCAGCCACGGCCAATAGTTAAGTCCGTTATGGGAGCTGAGGTGACAGACAGGCACACAGCCGCGGGGCGCACCGCGTGGTCCCCCCACAAACACAGATAGCCATGGTTGGTATTCATATTGGAGTAGGCGATTGCCCAATGGTAGTTACAAAGGAGAGGTTCTAAAACAATGAATATAAAAACACTGTATCAAATATGATTGCCGAATAGGGTAAAGCCCAGATGGAAAAAGTGATGAATATAGTAACCTTGTACAGCGTCCTTGAATTCCAACCAGGGGAGGAAAAGGTGGGTAAAAAATTGTGGTATGGCGTCTCCAAGTGATAGCAGCTAAACTGTGTTGCGGGGAGGCCAAATAAAGCCACCCACACGTGTGTACGCTGGCCGCCACCAACATCACGCAGGCACGGCACAAATAGGGAGAGACTCCTAAGTGGGCGGAGAATCTGCTGACAATGATATTTTTGGGTTTTGAACTACATAATTTTATTCCCTGTGCCTTTGCTATCTATATGATAACTATACATATGTAAACTAATTTTAATGCATCTATCCAACAGCGCAGATCACCATGTGGCGTTGGGCTATACACTGTTGTAACCTCCGATGCCTGTATTGCATATGCACCCAATTGTGTAATGTGTAGAAATGATATGCACTACCATGTTTCTTTTTAGGTGACTTCTGTTTTTTGTGATATGTCATGCATTTTTTTGGATTAATAAATATGTATTTTTTCAACCCACCTACACCATGTCTACAGCCTCATTTAAAGTCCCACATTCCCCTCTTTGTTTTTTGCATTAGGGATGGAGGTGCACTGCATATGTGCCTCATTCAAAGTCCCACCTTCCCCCCTCCTTTCATATATCAGTTTTTAAGGACTGGGGATTGCCGCAGAGGTCCTTTTTGGTCCCTCAGCGCACAGCGGTCCGTTTATTCCTTTGTAGAGCATTTTTAAAAAAAGATATGGGTTTTTTTCCCATGAAGTTGATCCCCTGGTATCAGGGGTACCACTATCCCGATAGGGGGACACCTGCCTTCAGGAGGTGATCAGGAGCAGTGGCTTGGACCGTGTTCGCCACGCTGAGCCCGTTAGTGGCTGCGTCTCTGGTGTCTCTAACACTCACTGAATGGGCATAACTTTTGTACCAGACAGTGGAGGAGCTTCAGCTTCTTCTAAAAGTTGTGACACTGGCCGACCAGCAGGTGCTCCACCTGAGGGGGCTGATATACTGGCCTGCTGACCGAGTTTCTATGGAAGCGCTCTCAGATTTGCCTTTCAAAGGCTAAGAGTAGGGGCGCCCCGTAAGCCGGGACCTTCCTTCCCCAATATATTGCAGTGTTTTTGAAGGTTGTCATACCCATACTGCCGCAGGACAGGTTTCAGGGATTCTACTCGAATCTATTCATGGTCCCAGAAGAGGACGGAGTCGTCCAATCTTAGGCCTCAAGGCCCTTAATGCCTTTGTGTAGTCTTCCGGTTGGTTTCTTTGCCTTACCGTCTCGTCGGACTGCCCTGATGGGGCAGTTCAAGACTTGTTGGGGGATTCGGAAATTAAGGATGGAGTCGGTTCGCTCCATCTAGGGGACCTTCTGACGTCCCTGGACTTTAGGGACACATGCTGGGTCCCCATATGCAACAGGCACCAGAGGTTCTTAGCGGTCAAGGGGAACCACTATTAATTTATGACTCCCTTTTGACCTAGGTGGTAGCACCAAGAGTTTCACCAGGGTGCTCGCCCCGATCCTTGCTGAGTCAGCGCAGCATTGTCATCGTTGGTTCTTTGCATGGTCTTCTTTTATAACCTGTTTCCAGGTTAGAATTAGAGGAAGACGTGTCTATAGTCAGTCAGACTCTCCAAGACTTCAGGTGGATGCTGTACCTCCAGTTGTCGGTACTAGTTCAGACTCGGCGCCTAGAATACCTGGGGCTGGCTCTGTGCTCAGAGGCGACAGTTTTCTCCCTCCAGAGAGGTTGCGGATGCTCCAGGCTGCAGTGAGATGGATCTCATGATGGCCTCCTTCGAGGCAGTACCATTTGCCCAGGTCCACATTTGGAGGGGAGATTCTGTCCTATTGGAACACATCCCCATTGTCTCTGGATCATCAGATTCAGGTGAATCGCCTAGTCAGGGCCTCTCTGACTTGGTGGCTGACATTCCCGGCATTTCTGTCCGGGAAGTTTTTTCCTTTTCTATTGAACTGTGATTACGATCCAGCCTCACAGGCTGGGGGGGGGGAAGAGTCTGGGGGGTCCAGTCGGTCCAAGGTCGCTGGACTCTGGACGAATCCCCTCTGCCGGTCAATGGAACTTCGGGTGATTAGGATATGTCTCTCTTCGTAGTCGTGGAGACTACAAGGGTGCCCGATCAGGATCCAGACGGACAACGCCACGGCTGTGGCTTATGTCACCCATCTGGACATCCTGCGGTAGACGGGAAGAAGCGTGCCGGCTCTGTCGGCCGTCTACATTCAGGGTGTAGGACTCTAACTGGTGGACTATTTGAGTCAACAGTTGCTGAAACAAGGGGAATGCTCATTCCATCCGGAGGGGTGTCTGAGGTGGACATCGGTCGTGGCCCTCCTGGCTTCTCGACTCACTCGCATGATGTCAAGATTCATGGCCAGGTCCAGAGATCCCTGGGCAGACGCGTTGGTGGCCCCTTGGGGTCAGTATCGGCTAATTTATGCCTATCCCCCACTGATGTTGCTTCCTCGTCTACTCCTCAATGTGCAGATCGAGGGGATCCCGGTGATCCTAATTGTTCTACATGGCCCCGGCATCCTTGGTACCCCGACTTCGTACGCCTGGTGGAGAACACACTGGCGGCTGCCAATGTGGGAGGACCTTCTGTCTCAAGGTCCCATACTTCATCCTGCCTTACAGCCGCTGGCCTTATGTCATGGCTATTCACAGCCAGGTACTAAGGGACCAAGGTCTTTCGGATTCGGTCATCTCGACCAGGCTGAGGGCACAAAAATCTTCCTCCTGGAAGATCTACCATTGCACTTGGAAGGCCTACATCTCCTTGTGCGCAGAGATGGAGTGCCGTCCATGGGCGTTTTCGGTTTCCTGCTGTTTTTTGCAGCATGGAGTGGATCAAAAGCTTGTTTTAAACACCACCAAGGGTCAGTTTCAGCCTTGGCTGTTCTCTTTCACTGGCCTTTGGCGTGCCATTCCCTGGTGGGTACCTTTGTACAGGAGGTTCGACTGGGACTTTCCCCAATTAGACCACCTCTCCCTCCTTGGGATTTGAACCTGGTGCTCTCGGATCTTCGGGAACCTCCCTTTGAGAACATCAGAGAGATTCTTCTCTTGACGTGATCTCAGAAGGTGGCCTTTCTAGTGGCAATTACTTCTGTCAGAAGGGTTTCTGAATTGGCGGCCGTGCCTTGCAAGTCCCCATATTTGATCCTTCATAAGGATAAAGTGGTACTATGCCCGCAACCTTTGTTTCTTCCAAAAGGTGGTTTCGGCTTTCCACCTGAATGAGGACATTGTACTTCCATCCTTGTGTCCTCGCATCCCAGAGAGTCTGCGCTTCACACTTTAGACGTGGTACGTGCCTTGCGGGTGAACCTGTCTGCTACGGCTTCATTTCGGAAGTCTGGCTCGCGGTTTGTGTCGGTATCTGGTCCACAAAAAGGCCTGGCGGTCTCGTCGACCACCATTTTCTAGGTGGATCAGGTAGACCGTTGTGCGGGCCTATGCCCTTAAGAGGCGTGCGCCCTCCTTTCCGGTCACGGCGCTCCCAACCAGGGCAATTGGTGCTTCCTGGGCTTTCCGACATCAAGCGTCTCTCTCACACTCTCACAGGTGTGCAGGGTGGCGACTTGGTCATCCGTGCACTTTCTCCCAAAAATTTCGAGGATGATGTGAGTGCATCTACACATGCTTCCTTCGGCCGCAAGGTTTTGCAGGTGACGGTTTAAGGTTGCAACTCCTCCATTGAGGAGCTCTGCTTGCTTGGTTTTTTGATTACTGTTCCCACCCCTCGTTTTTGACACTGCTTTGGGACGTCTCAACTGTCAAGACTTAAGAAGGCTGTGTCCATCCATGGACGAAAAGAGAAAATAAGGATTTTACGGTGAGTTAAAAAAAAAAAAAAAATCCTTTCTATGTCGTCCATGGACGGACACAGCACCCACCCCTCCTTTTTAGGTTTGTACTGCTGGTTATGAACTGAGGCTGCATGCTGCAGGGCGGAGGGTTATGTCTGGAGGGACCGCCCCCTGAGCGGGGCTGTTCAACTCTGTTAAAGTAACATGTATTGAAATATCTAACATGTCTGCCTAGTCCTCTCCTATGAACAGGAACATAACCCAACTGTCAAGACTTAAGAAGGCTGTGTCCGTCCATGGACGACAGAGAAAAGGATTTTACGGCGAGTACAAAAAATCCTATTTTTTCTTCGTTTCGGTTATAAAAAAATTCAAATTAGTATTTCCTTCATAAATTTTGGCCAAAATGTATACTGCTCCATATTTTTGGTAAAAATAACCCAAATCAGTGTATATTATTTGGTCTTTGTGAAAGTTATAGAGTCCACAATCTATGGTGCCAATCTCTGAAAATTGATCACACCTGAAGTACTGATGGCCTAACTCATTTATTGAGACCCTAACCAGCAGCCAGAACACCACAAATACCCCCCAAAAGACCCTTTTTGGAAATTAGACATTCCAAGGTATTTAGTAAGAGGCATGGTGAGTTTTTGAAGTTGTAATTTTTTCCCACAATGCTTTGCAAAATCAAGATTTTTTTTCACAAAATTGTCATATTAGCAGGTTATTTCTCACACACAGCATATGCATACCACAAATTACACCTCAAAACACATTCTGCTATTACTCCGAGTATGGCGATACCACGTGTGAGACTTTTGAACAGCGTGGCCACATACGGAGGTCCAACATGCCGGGAGCACCTTGAGGCGTTCTGGAGCATAAAATTCCACATCTAATTTCCTGACTACCTCTTACATTTTTGAAGGCCCTGGAGCACCAGAACAATGGAAACGCCCCAAAAAGGACCCAATTTTGTAAAGAAAACACCCCAACGTATAATCTATGAGGCATAATGAGTCTTTTGAACATGTAATTTTTCTAAAAGGTTTTTCAAATTGTGGAAATAAAATGAAAACGCATTTTTTTTTTTTTTTACACAAAGTTGTCCATTCATACAATATTTCTAACACATGGCATGTACATACCAAAAATGACACCCCAAAATAGATTCTCCTACTCCTCCTGAGTATGGTGACACCACATGTGGGAGACTTCTACAGCCTGGCCACATACAGAGGCTGAGTATGGCTGGGTACTTCCAAGTATGGCTGAGTATGGAGGGATGGCTGAGCATGGCGGCAGGGTATGGTGGCAGAGCATTGCGGGAGGGCAGGGCATTGTGGCAGATCTGTGGCTGCAATTGTCACTGAGCAGCGCTGTGGGCACTACACATCCAGCCCACAGCGCTGCTGCAACCGTCGTCATGTCCGATTCCTCTCTCCGTACAGTGTAAGCGGAGAGGGCAGAGAGGAACCGGACATGACACCGGTTTGTTTACATGTGATTGCTCCGTCATTTGATGGAGCGATCACGTGGTAAATGCCCGCTGTCAGCTGGCATTTACCGTGATGCACCGGGTCCACGGATACTCCCGTGTGCGCGCGATTCTGGGAAGACGTCAATGTACTCCCTCCCAGAATTATCGAACCGCACTGTAGCCGTCATTGGGCTATAGTGCGGTCGGCAAGTGGTTAAGCTTAGTATTGATTGAAGGGACACTCAGCGGCAAATGCTATAATCTATTCAATTTAACGTGGTAGTAAACTGCGTACTACCACTTGTGTAGGTACTGTAAATATATCCTAAACTTTCAGTTTAGGAGACAGTCAGAGTGCATGCAGCCGATGACATCACTGATGCATGCGCTCTGAAAGTCCGGCTTACAGTGCCGGACCTTCAGAGCCCGTGCCGGAAACGTGGGGAGTGACATCGCCTCACGGGAGTGCGTTTTGTTCTCAGGCAAGTCTATCATAATGGCCTAGTACACGATGCATACTAGCACATCATGACATTGCCTTGCAGGGAAATTATCTTTTTTTAACCACTTTAGCCCCGGAGGGTTTGGCTGCCAAATGACCGGGCCACTTTTTGCGATTCGGCACTGAGTCGGTTTAACTGACAATTGTGCGGTCGTGTGATGCGGTTTCAAATTAAAATTGACGTCCTCCTTTCCCCACAAATAGAGCTTTCTTTTGGTGGCATTTGATCACCTCTGCGGTTTTTATTTTTTGCGCTATAAACAAAAATAGAGCGACAATTTTGAAATAAAAGCAATATTTTTTACTTTTTGCTATAATAAATATCCCCAAAAATATATATTACGTATTCTTCTACATATTTTTGGTAAAAAAAACATCTCAAAAAGCGTATATTGATTGGTTTACGTGAAAGTTATAGCGTCTACAAAATAGGGGGTAGTTTTAGGGCATTTTTATTATAATTTTTTTTTTTTACTAGTTATTGCGGCGATCTGCAATTTTTATCGTGACTGCGACATTATGGCAGACACTTTTGACAGTGTTTTGGGACCATTGTCATTTATACATCGATCAGTGCGATAAAAATGCACTGATTACTGTGTAAATGGCAGTGAATGGGTTAACCAGTAGGGGGCGGGGAAGGGGTTAAGTGTGTTCTAGGGAGTGGTTCTAACTGTGTGGGGGCGGGGCTTACTGTGACACGACACTGATCCCGTTGAGAGGGAGCAGACGATCGGTGTCCTGTCACTAGGCAGAACAGGGAGATGCCTTGTTTACACAGGCATCCCCCTATTCTGCCGTTCCGTGACCCGATCGCAGGACACCGGCGGACATAGAGTCCGCGGGCACGGAGACCGCGGCGGGCGGGGAACGCGCGCTAAGCAGCAGATTCAAAGCAACATATATACGTTGCTTTGCCTGCCCGTGCCATTCTGCCGACGTATAAGTGCGTGAGGCAGTCGGTAAGCGGTTAAATCACCTGCGGTTTACAACGGCTTTAATTGCCTTTTACCAACACTAATATAATCATCATTATATATGTATATTTTATATCACATACACTACTTTTTTTTTATTTCCCCTTTATGTATTTTATATCATGTTTAGCTTCTCGATTTTTTTTTTAGCCTTTAGGGGGGTACAGTCTTCTATATATTTCACAGAATCGTTTAATATTTGTATTAATACTAACTTTATTTAGGTCTCCATAGCATTGTGATCTAGCATATGGTAGTTATCCTCTACTGACTGCCTCCAAACTTTTAACAGCTTGTTTCTTTCAGCGGCTCTGCCATCGTGCATTTCTGCTGGGCCAGCCTGTCATGCTTCTGCCTTGTTCTGAGGCTCCCTCTGCTTGGGTCTTCAGACACATGGAACTTCTGTGGGCTCACAGTCTTGTGTCACCTAATAATGGGGACTTTGTATCGCTTCCCCCTCCACTCTGAAAAAGAGACATACCAACCCACCCGGAATTTTTTTTTAAAAAAATCAGCGTTTAGTGGAGGTACAGCCTTCAATTATACAACTTTGGTCTCAATTTTACACTAGCTTGAGGTGTCTTTGTATCATCTTTCTCCTTCATGGCTCTCCCAGTGTCCACAACAGTGAAACTTTGTTCCCTGAGGCCTGGTTCACACCTATGCAGGTTGCAGTTTGCATATTCAAGGTGAATTTAGCATTTTTCAATACACGTTTTTGATCCATTGATCAAAGTGCACACAAGGAAACGCACCTCAATATTTATGCGAGAAAATAAAACACTACTCCCCCAAACGCATTCTCCGATCAACCAATCAAAACCTCCTTCACATCCCCAAATCCCGCTACAAATGGAAGGGAGAACGAAGATTTGCCATCCAAGGACCACGGGTATGGAACGCTCTTCCCACGGACATCCGCATGGAAGAAAACCATCGGGCTTTCAGGAAAAAACTTAAGACCCACCTCTTCTGATGGATCAGGACGTCACTGGATGCAAAGCGCCTTGAGGCGATTCAGTTCGCATTTGTAGAGCTATATAAGTTATTCACTCACTCAAAGACCAGAAAAAAAGTCCCTGGCCCTTTCCATAAAATGCACAGATGTGAACATGACCCATAAGAAACCATGCTAATGGACTGTAGTGAGTTTCTGCAAAACTGGAACCGCACCAAAAAAAAAAAAATGCATAGATGTTAACCAGGCCTAAATTCCTCTTCCATTGCTGGCTTCACATTGAGAGATTTTTCAGCAACTGATAGCAAGACCAGTTTTTCCCATGGATATTATACTTTGGTGGTCTGCACCCATCAAGTCACTTCATCGTAAGCAACTTATTTTTTTATTAACGTGATTTAATATACACTATCCAGTGTGCTTGGTTTCCATCTTTAGCTTTCTTCTTGTATACTGTACACACAGCACTTGCAAGGTAGCATCTGTAGATCCAGTACAGCTTGGCACATGTGTAGATTCAATGAATAGAACATATGAAAATCTATTATCAAGTTTCTTAAGTGGTCTTGTACTACCCATGTCTGTTCTTTCCAGTATAAATAAATGTAGTAGAAGTAAATAATTTAGAGGGGCAGATTCATAAAAACAAAATAAAATAAAATCACAAAACTACATTGTTTGTATAGTAACAATATCATGAAAATAATATAGTAAAGTAATAGTAAAAATAACATCACCATGCACAAAAGCTCAAATTTTGTGCCTTCCCCCATTTTCCCAGACTCATAAAACACAAATCTATGGATGGTTGTATTGTCAGCAGCCATACCAAAATTAAAGAGAAAATCAGTGATCACTTTATTTAACATAGAAATTTCCAGTGGTTGAGTGACTTGTACGTTATAGTAAAGCTGGAGTTGACCTATATTACACCTGAAACCGCCCTGAAAGGAGTCCAAGCCGATCAATGTTTCGATGTAAAACACTATGTACAATACCCATGTACTTGGCTGGGTCACCCTCTCGAGTGAAGTCTCTGTTAAATACTGCTCGCTCTGCCTGAAATACAAATCGCTGTGGAAAAGGCCCATTTTCTCGTACAAAGTCCCAAACACTGAGCAGTAGCAAGCGGACCTCATATGGCGCCAGGAGGGAGAACATCTCATGCATGTTTGTGAGAGCTGGAGGAAGGAGCTGTCCCTCTCCCATACAGGATACTAACTCACAAGAAGCCATTAGATGCCATGAAGAGTTGACAGAAGATGACTCACGTGATGCTTCCCAATGTGCCAAAAGTGTAGCAAGTAGACCCCTAAGCAAAACTGAACAATAACAAAGAGCAGGACGACCCTGTGCCACGACATGGAGAAGCTGAAAAAGTAAAGGATTTTTATGGAAGCATCCATATATAAGCAAGTCTCTTTGTACTGTGTTTCGCGCATGTTCCTCCGGTGGCCAAGCCAACTCACTGTTTGTAACATCAGGGCAAGCACACTCAGTGATTGTCACTGCCAAAGTCTTGGCTGCCTCAGGGTCTAAAGTAGTCAGCTGCCTGTCGTCTTCTCCTTTATTGGCACAGCAGCAGCATAATAGGGAGATCAGACTCTGTGTATTTTCGGCACACTCCTCTTTTCCACTTTGTCGACTTTTCTCCTCTGGCTTTAACCCTGCTCCGATTACTCCTGCATGAAACACAGACCACACACTTCCTGAAAAATCTACTGTTGAGCCGAGGTGACTGTTGCTCTCTAAAAGAGAACCAGTTGCTCCCTCTGATTTCTGAGACACTGGGACAGTGCTTTGCCCTCCAAAAAGTCCTGCATTGCCCTGATGCAGTGCTCCTTCAACAAGTTGATGTAGCACTGCTTTTCTGCCAGCATGAGAGACTTTACTGAGGCACAAAAGAAGCCGAGAGGCACTGCTTACTCCAGAGCTGCTGCGTATGTGCATGGAATGGAATAAAAGGTATGAAGATGAGCGAATAAGAAGGTGGAGCTGGGCAGGGGGAAGAGATGAAGGGAAAGGACAACAACACAGTAGTAGACAAGCAGCCTCACACACTCCAAGGTTTCTGTGTAGAAGCAACTGGCCAAAATCAGACAAATGCTCAGAAAGTGCTGCTCCTATCTCTCTACCCATTCCCCCTTCTTCATTTTGGACAACAAGAGCCAAGTTCTGCAACAACTGAAGAGCTCTCTTATCTGTCAGAGCACCTGCATGTACCTGAGACACACTTCGTGCTACTACTGCTAGAGCTAAACCTTGCATAGAGGATGAAAGTACTGCATGAAGCTGGACTGCTAGGCCCAGCTCCTCTGGACTCTGAGCTAGGGTAAGCAATAGGCAAAGGGCTTCCGGGGCACATGGTGGATTACTATAGATACAGAGCAATCCCAGAAGCTGATGAATCCACAAGTGACGCTTCCTCTCTAAACGAAGCATTTCAGCACACAATTCTGAAAGATGGCCCCTCATAGCATCTAAAAACGGAACTACTCTTGGCTGGGCTTCACTTGCTCCCCTTCCCGATGTTCTTCCATAAACTTGCTTTTGTAGACTGAGAAGCAGCAATCTTACAATGCGATCACAAGCCTCCCTGACAGAATCATGCACTGCTAACCCAGGCGTAGTTATAACGGAAGCAGGCATTGCTGTATCCAGAAGAAAACGCAGAAGGCGTGGAGCACCAGCAGATGTTTGGCATGCCAGGTGTACACTCAGATTAAGCATGTTGTCCAGTTCTTCACGAGGAAGGGTTGAGCAGTGCTGTTGTAGCTGGGCTAATGTGGAGGGCTTTAAAGAATCTACCAAATCTTGACATACAGTTCCCAACAAAGATGATGAAAGAGCTGCCAGCTGCAACAAGTATGGGAGAGTTGCTCTCTGTTGCTTGCTTCCAGGCCTCAGACTTTCATGAAACATTCTCAGGATCTCCTGACGAATACTGTTTCCATGGCGTGAGCTTAAATGGCCTAAAATTCCCACCACAGAGCCCAACTTTGGCACACGTTTTTCAGGGGTCTCCGCAGGAGAGCTGTGTGCACAAAAATCCTTAAGTCCACATGATAGCACTCGGCTGATTATGGTACTTGGAAAGGAGTTCCCAATGTGTGCTACCACCCAATCAAAATGTGGAGAGTGTTGAACTGAAGTATCTAGCAAAGCATCCACACAGGCATCTGGGCAGCTATCTATCATAGTGGAAAGACAGAGAGTGTAAATGTCCATAAGAACTCGCGTGGCTCTACATGACATCCACAGTTGTAACAATTCATTGAGACTTGCAGAGTGTGGCATTCCTTGTCTGTTTGCATGTTTACTGCTCAACTGTCCCATAAGTTCAATAGACCATGCAGAGATGAGAGGTGCCCAAGCTCTTGGATTAAGCTTAATAAACTCTTCTAGCACCTTTTGCACCTCCTGTGTCACTTCATCCAAACCTGAAGTGGATAGTGGAGGAGGCCCCCGACGCTGAGAGGATGAGGATTGTGGAAGGGATTCTTGAGAATCTCTTTCACTTAGGAACCAAGAAACGCTGTCATGAAAAACAGAACGCAGGTGTTCCAGTACGGCATGCCGGGCAGAAGGCAAGCAACGCATTAGTAACAGGGCACAGCGGGCATGGTCACGAGGGCTCAACTTCTGGCCGTGCTGAGGATCAGAACCACTTAGGAATGACTTGATCTGAAGGGAGAGATCCTGCGGGCTGCAAAGGAGAAATTAGTTGCCGAAATGTTATTACAATACTTACATGGTCAGAAAAAAGTTTTTACATCCAATTTATTATCATATATATCAACATGAATCAAATGTTTTCTTGAACACAAAGGCAATTAAAAACTTCAGTTTCAGAAGCCCATGGTAGCTTTTAAAGGATATACAAGGATATACATTGGAACCTCGGATTGCGAGTAACGCGGTTAACGAGCGTTTCGCAATACGAGCACTGTATTTTGAAAAATCCTAACTCGCTTTGCGAGTGTTGTCTCGCAAAACGAGCAGGATTTAGGCTAGAGCGGTGTGCAGTACCGCATTTGGCCTGAGGTGGTGGGGGCGCTGGAGCCGATCAACGCAGTTCAGAAGGACTCGGAAATACTACGTTCCCGAGCCTTTCCAAGCTGTCCTCCGGCCTTTCCGGCTGTTTACAAGGCTCTATGGCGCCCCCCGCCTCTGGCCACATGCGGTATTGCATGCCATTGAAGTCAATGCGGAACAAATTATTTTAGTTTCCATTTACTTCAATGGGGAAACTCGCTTTGATATGCGAGTACTTTGGATTACGAGCATTCTCCTGGAACGGATTATGCTCGTAATCCGAGGTTCCACTGTACAAGGATATTCTTGGTAAATTGCTGACCGTTGCTTCTGAAAATTGTAGTTTTGTGGCTGTAATGCTGATGCTTTTAAAACAGCATCACTTTTCTCGGGAGGGGACATGCAGCTTTTTGCCATAGATTATAGAGGAAAGCCTGTGCCATAGCAGGTTTGGAAGTGCCAGTCTTTCCATTTTACTGTATGGCAGAATAGAAGCAGCTTCCAAGAAAGAAATAATTGTGACACAATTCATTGATTGATTTCAAGTGGTTCCAAAGGCAAAAGGCTTTTTACCTTCATAAATTCTCTGCATTAAATGAAGACCATTCCCTTAACCACTTACCTGAGTCTTCTCTCGATCACACGCTGTCCGGTCTACAGCAGCTCTTCTCCCCTCTTCCTGTATTCACAGGAGGCTCTGACAGCAGCTGGAGCCATTGGCTCCTGCTGCAGCCAATCAAATCCTGTGATGAGGAAGCAGGGGGCTGGGCAGAGTTGTGCTGTGTATTCATGGATGCAGACAGACAGGCTTGGGTGCGGCGCCAGCACGAGTGCCCCCATAGCAAGTAGCTTGCAATGGGGGCATTCGGAGAAGAGATGCGGAGAGCGCTGTTGGCGGATCCCAGTAGAGGAGGTAAGGCGCCGCCGCTCTATGCAAAACCATTGCACAATGCAGGCAAGTATAAAATCTGTTTTATTTTAGGGGAAAAAGTGTACCACTGCCTTAAAGCTAAACTTTACCCATAACAACTTGATAAAAAATAATGTTCTTTAGCAAGGAATTTACATTCCACATTAATAATTATACTACCAAAATGAGTGTGTACTGTAAATTGCCTCCAGCATTGCTCCCGTTTCTTCTTGCCGTTTTGCTGAAGACCAGAGCCCCTTATCAGCAAGTAATTATAAAAGAGGAACCAAACCCATCGATTTAATGGTTTCAAAACAGTTACATTCCTGGAATGTCAGGATTGCTAACTGTAACATTTGCTTGTGTCCTCAACCAAACTGTGAAATGACTGGTGTCATAACTGATCACGTGCCGCACCATGGCAGTTGCAGATCACACAGAAGCAGCTTTTTTGGCTGTAAAGCATAGGAGGGTTCAACTCCACTTTAAGGCTGTCGTTAGTGCCTAAAAATGGAGAGCAATTGAGCATGTGCAGAGCAGGGTGAAACAGCGTGTTACGGGATTTTAAACAGTATAGAAACTTATTTTTTTTATGATTTACATATAAAAAAAAAAATACCTACAAAAAGGGGCCAGCCTGAAGTGATCTAGCAGGACCTAATTTTCTGACTAAGTAGAGCTCCACCCAAAAGGGAAGCTCCGCTTGTTTTGCAAATATCGACAGGTACCCACTCCCAGCTCATATCGCCATAGCAATCTGAGCCAGAAGCCCCCCCCCCTCTTTCCCCCCCCCAGTTTTCTGGAACACATCACAGGTTCCAGAGGACTACGAGACCATCTGTGACTCACACATGCACAGTAGGAATCCGGCTGTGAAGCCGCAAGGCTTCACTTATTGTTTCCCTTACTTGCTATGCAGGCGCCTGCACCCAAAGCCAATTGAAGAATCGGTTCGGGTGCCGACATCGCTGGATCCCTGGACAGGTGAGTGTCCTTATATTAAAAGTCAGCAGCTATTTGTAGCTGCTGACTTTTTATTTTTTAGAGGGGAGCCAGGAGATGGTATCCATCCATCTCTAAAAAAAGTTAAGATCTTTTTAAATCGACAAGATCTTTGCGTCATACCACAGGGTCTCCATGATTGGTTTGAAGGAAAGTGTTGTAAAAAAATTATTTAACCAGCTTACGTCTACAAATGGAAAACAGGTGACTAAAGTTCGCAAAACATACATAAATAGGAAACAGAAAAGTCAATGGCTCCTAGCGGTCTCAAAGTACAAATTCTATTAAAAACAGAAATGGTTGACAAAAAGTAGATTTGTATAGAAAAAAAATAAAAATTACAGCAGGGCCACTTTACCTGAGCTGGGGAGGGACCCCTTGTGGCTGGGAAGAAATCATCATGAGTTTTTCCAAAAATATATCTTTCCACACAGAAACATCACCTGAGAAAAGAAATCAGCAATGACAGCTTTCAACAACTGCACTACGTACTCACTACAAATGCTATGCATTTAGGTCATACTGTCCACACAACACATTCCTTTCTGCGCATTAACTTTTTTGGCCATTTACTTGATTAACAAACTGTCCAAAATGCAGTCAATTATCATGATGTATTTTCACCAGTCATCATCCTCAATAAGCTGACATGCTGGTATCAGAAATATAATTTCTGAGCAAATGTGGAGGGTGCGGCCATCATTCAAAACTCGAATCATTGTATTAGGCCTGATTCACACCTATATTTATTAGTGCCATTTGCCCTACAGAACGTGTTCCAAAGGAAACCAGCGGGAATCTTCTCTCCCCACTAGCTGTCACAATCTAAAAAAAAGATGTGACCGTGCAGGGCTCCGCCTACATCATCCATTCACAGTGTTCTGTGAATGAGAAGCTACAAAAAAGAGGGTGGGGGGTTTCTTTACGCTATTATTGCTTGTAACAGTGATGATCACTGTTATAAGTAGTGATGCACCGAATGTTTTTTTTGGTACCGATAACAAATCTTGATTGATCCCGAAAATTGAAAGCCGATACCGAAACAGCTCCTATACCGAAAGTTACTGTTTTTTAAAAAAAAAAATTTATACATAGAGATGGTCAGAGACTGGGGACGTGGCACAGGAGAGGGCCAGAGACTGGGGACGTGGCACAGGAGAGGGCCAGAGACTGGGGACGTGGCACAGGAGAGGGCCAGAGACTGGGGACGTGGCACAGGAGAGGGCCAGAGACTGGGGACGTGGCACAGGAGAGGGCCAGAGACTGGGGACGTGGCACAGGAGAGGGCCAGAGACTGGGGACGTGGCACAGGAGAGGGCCAGAGACTGGGGACGTGGCACAGGAGAGGGCCAGAGACTGGGGACGTGGCACAGGAGAGGGCCAGAGACTGGGGACGTGGCACAGGAGATGGCCAGAGACTGGGGACGTGGCACAGGAGAGGGCCAGAGACTGCGGACGTGGCACAGGAGATGGCCAGAGACTGCGGACGTGGCACAGGAGATGGCCAGAGACTGCGGACGTGGCACAGGAGATGGCCAGAGACTGCGGACGTGGCACAGGAGATGGCCAGAGACTGCGGACGTGGCACAGGAGATGGCCAGAGACTGCGGACGTGGCACAGGAGATGGCCAGAGACTGCAGACGTGGCACAGGAGATGGCCAGAGACTGCAGACGTGGCACAGGAGATGGCCAGAGACTGCAGACGTGGCACAGGAGATGGCCAGAGACTGCAGACGTGGCACAGGAGATGGCCAGAGACTGCAGACGTGGCACAGGAGATGGCCAGAGACTGCAGACGTGGCACAGGAGATGGCCAGAGACTGCAGACGTGGCACAGGAGATGGCCAGAGACTGCAGACGTGGCACAGGAGATGGCCAGAGACTGCAGACGTGGCACAGGAGATGGCCAGAGACTGCAGACGTGGCACAGGAGATGGCCAGAGACTGCAGACGTGGCACAGGAGATGGCCAGAGACTGCAGACGTGGCACAGGAGATGGCCAGAGACTGCAGACGTGGCACAGGAGATGGCCAGAGACTGCAGACGTGGCACAGGAGATGGCCAGAGACTGCAGACGTGGCACAGGAGATGGCCAGAGACTGCAGACGTGGCACAGGAGATGGCCAGAGACTGCAGACGTGGCACAGGAGATGGCCAGAGACTGCAGACGTGGCACAGGAGATGGCCAGAGACTGCAGACGTGGCACAGGAGATGGCCAGAGACTGCAGACGTGGCACAGGAGATGGCCAGAGACTGCAGACGTGGCACAGGAGATGGCCAGAGACTGCAGACGTGGCACAGGAGATGGCCAGAGACTGCAGACGTGGCACAGGAGATGGCCAGAGACTGCAGACGTGGCACAGGAGATGGCCAGAGACTGCAGACGTGGCACAGGAGATGGCCAGAGACTGCAGACGTGGCACAGGAGATGGCCAGAGACTGCAGACGTGGCACAGGAGATGGCCAGAGACTGCAGACGTGGCACAGGAGATGGCCAGAGACTGCAGACGTGGCACAGGAGATGGCCAGAGACTGCAGACGTGGCACAGGAGATGGCCAGAGACTGCAGACGTGGCACAGGAGATGGCCAGAGACTGCAGACGTGGCACAGGAGATGGCCAGAGACTGCAGACGTGGCACAGGAGATGGCCAGAGACTGCAGACGTGGCACAGGAGATGGCCAGAGACTGCAGACGTGGCACAGGAGATGGCCAGAGACTGCAGACGTGGCACAGGAGATGGCCAGAGACTGCAGACGTGGCACAGGAGATGGCCAGAGACTGCAGACGTGGCACAGGAGATGGCCAGAGACTGCAGACGTGGCACAGGAGATGGCCAGAGACTGCAGACGTGGCACAGGAGATGGCCAGAGACTGCAGACGTGGCACAGGAGATGGCCAGAGACTGCAGACGTGGCACAGGAGATGGCCAGAGACTGCAGACGTGGCACAGGAGATGGCCAGAGACTGCAGACGTGGCACAGGAGATGGCCAGAGACTGCAGACGTGGCACAGGAGATGGCCAGAGACTGCAGACGTGGCACAGGAGATGGCCAGAGACTGCAGACGTGGCACAGGAGATGGCCAGAGACTGCAGACGTGGCACAGGAGATGGCCAGAGACTGCAGACGTGGCACAGGAGATGGCCAGAGACTGCAGACGTGGCACAGGAGATGGCCAGAGACTGCAGACGTGGCACAGGAGATGGCCAGAGACTGCAGACGTGGCACAGGAGATGGCCAGAGACTGCAGACGTGGCACAGGAGATGGCCAGAGACTGCAGACGTGGCACAGGAGATGGCCAGAGACTGCAGACGTGGCACAGGAGATGGCCAGAGACTGCAGACGTGGCACAGGAGATGGCCAGAGACTGCAGACGTGGCACAGGAGATGGCCAGAGACTGCAGACGTGGCACAGGAGATGGCCAGAGACTGCAGACGTGGCACAGGAGATGGCCAGAGACTGCAGACGTGGCACAGGAGATGGCCAGAGACTGCAGACGTGGCACAGGAGATGGCCAGAGACTGCAGACGTGGCACAGGAGATGGCCAGAGACTGCAGACGTGGCACAGGAGATGGCCAGAGACTGCAGACGTGGCACAGGAGATGGCCAGAGACTGCAGACGTGGCACAGGAGATGGCCAGAGACTGCAGACGTGGCACAGGAGATGGCCAGAGACTGCAGACGTGGCACAGGAGATGGCCAGAGACTGCAGACGTGGCACAGGAGATGGCCAGAGACTGCAGACGTGGCACAGGAGATGGCCAGAGACTGCAGACGTGGCACAGGAGATGGCCAGAGACTGCAGACGTGGCACAGGAGATGGCCAGAGACTGCAGACGTGGCACAGGAGATGGCCAGAGACTGCAGACGTGGCACAGGAGATGGCCAGAGACTGCAGACGTGGCACAGGAGATGGCCAGAGACTGCAGACGTGGCACAGGAGATGGCCAGAGACTGCAGACGTGGCACAGGAGATGGCCAGAGACTGCAGACGTGGCACAGGAGATGGCCAGAGACTGCAGACGTGGCACAGGAGATGGCCAGAGACTGCAGACGTGGCACAGGAGATGGCCAGAGACTGCAGACGTGGCACAGGAGATGGCCAGAGACTGCAGACGTGGCACAGGAGATGGCCAGAGACTGCAGACGTGGCACAGGAGATGGCCAGAGACTGCAGACGTGGCACAGGAGATGGCCAGAGACTGCAGACGTGGCACAGGAGATGGCCAGAGACTGCAGACGTGGCACAGGAGATGGCCAGAGACTGCAGACGTGGCACAGGAGATGGCCAGAGACTGCAGACGTGGCACAGGAGATGGCCAGAGACTGCAGACGTGGCACAGGAGATGGCCAGAGACTGCAGACGTGGCACAGGAGATGGCCAGAGACTGCAGACGTGGCACAGGAGATGGCCAGAGACTGCAGACGTGGCACAGGAGATGGCCAGAGACTGCAGACGTGGCACAGGAGATGGCCAGAGACTGCAGACGTGGCACAGGAGATGGCCAGAGACTGCAGACGTGGCACAGGAGATGGCCAGAGACTGCAGACGTGGCACAGGAGATGGCCAGAGACTGCAGACGTGGCACAGGAGATGGCCAGAGACTGCAGACGTGGCACAGGAGATGGCCAGAGACTGCAGACGTGGCACAGGAGATGGCCAGAGACTGCAGACGTGGCACAGGAGATGGCCAGAGACTGCAGACGTGGCACAGGAGATGGCCAGAGACTGCAGACGTGGCACAGGAGATGGCCAGAGACTGCAGACGTGGCACAGGAGATGGCCAGAGACTGCAGACGTGGCACAGGAGATGGCCAGAGACTGCAGACGTGGCACAGGAGATGGCCAGAGACTGCAGACGTGGCACAGGAGATGGCCAGAGACTGCAGACGTGGCACAGGAGATGGCCAGAGACTGCAGACGTGGCACAGGAGATGGCCAGAGACTGCAGACGTGGCACAGGAGATGGCCAGAGACTGCAGACGTGGCACAGGAGATGGCCAGAGACTGCAGACGTGGCACAGGAGATGGCCAGAGACTGCAGACGTGGCACAGGAGATGGCCAGAGACTGCAGACGTGGCACAGGAGATGGCCAGAGACTGCAGACGTGGCACAGGAGATGGCCAGAGACTGCAGACGTGGCACAGGAGATGGCCAGAGACTGCAGACGTGGCACAGGAGATGGCCAGAGACTGCAGACGTGGCACAGGAGATGGCCAGAGACTGCAGACGTGGCACAGGAGATGGCCAGAGACTGCAGACGTGGCACAGGAGATGGCCAGAGACTGCAGACGTGGCACAGGAGATGGCCAGAGACTGCAGACGTGGCACAGGAGATGGCCAGAGACTGCAGACGTGGCACAGGAGATGGCCAGAGACTGCAGCCTCACCAGTGCCCGCCAGATGCAGCCAGCCTGTGTCCCCAGTTCAGCAGCCTACCTGTGTCCCCAGTTCAGCAGCCTACCTGTGTCTCTGGTGTCTATTGGTCAGTGTTAACAGAGAAGGTGCAACTGGCAAATCAGATTTTTTCCTCTAATGCTGCAGCCTCACTTGGCTCTAAACAGTGTTTTCCCTATATTTATATAGTGTCAGTATATTGCACAGCACTTAAAGGGGTTGTAAAGGTTCGTTTTTTTATTTTCTAAATAGGTTCCTTTAAGCTAGTGCATTGTTGATTCACTTACCTTTTCCTTATATTTCCCTTCTATATGTTTTTATTCTTTGTTTTCTTTGTCTGAATTTCTCACTTGCTGTTCCTCCTCAGTAAGCTGTTCAGTAAGCTGTTCTGGCTGACTCCACACCACTCGGATGATGGTGTGAAGTTTAGTGAGGAGAAACAGGAAGTGAGAAATTCAGACAAAGAAAAAAAATATTTAGAAGGTAAATCAAAGGAAAAAGGTAAGTGAACCAACAATGCACTGGCTTAAAGGAACCGATTTAGAAAATAAAAAACGAACCTTTACAACCCCTTTAAGTATTATCCACGTCAGTTCCTCATCCACCTTTAAAGCAGTTGTATACCCGCTATTTTTTTTTTACACCTGTAAAGGAAAATGCATAATGAGCTTGTATGCACAGCATACAAGCTCATTATGAAATACTTACCTTAGAACGAGGCGTCGGGAACTTACCTGGTCCACGCCGAGGGAGATGTCATGTTGCCTCGGCGTGTCATCCGGGTATCGCGGCTCCAGCCCTGT
This sequence comes from Rana muscosa, assembly GCA_029206835.1. Taxonomy (NCBI): domain Eukaryota; kingdom Metazoa; phylum Chordata; class Amphibia; order Anura; family Ranidae; genus Rana; species Rana muscosa. The sequence goes on along the minus strand of CM055119.1, from coordinate 259,177,736 downwards.
GAGTGGCTGGAGCCGCGATGTCTCACTCCCGCGCATGCGCGCGGGAGACCTCGTTCCGGCGAGCCTTCAGCCCGAGAATCCCCTGTGCGCATGCGCCGCTGCTGTCAGCGGCGCATTGCGAGGGGAATATCTCCTGAACCGTAAAGGTTTAGGAGATATTTCTTTTACCTACAGGTAAGCCTTAGTATAGGCTTACCTGTAGGTAAAAGTTTAAAAAATGACTTTACAACCGCTTTAAGTACTTTGCAGACATGAGATTACCCAAACACGACCAAGTAGGACAACATTCTCTCATGCTTACCATTACCTCTCGACCTGGTTTGCTAATAGGCAGCCTACCTGTGTCCCCAGTTCAGCAGACTGTGCAGGGGAACAGAGAGGAGAGCCGCCGCCGCCTGGGGATTAGAGCGCCGGGAACATAACCGCTTTCATTTCAATAGCTGTGTTCCCCGCGGCGCGCCATCACATACAGCCCCTCCCCTTGTCCGGGGATTTTTGATAGACAGATCACCCATCCTAGGATTGGACGGGTGATCTGTCTATCAAAGTGCCCGGACAAAGAGGAGGGGCTGTATGTGATGGCGCACCGCGGGGAACACAGCTATTGAAATGAAAGCTGTTATGTTCCCGGCGCTCTAATCCCCAGGCAGCAGCGGCTCTCCTCTCCCACAACGACACCCCCATAATGGTGGGCACCAGGGGAGGGGGCGGAGCCGCACACAGGCTCCGCCCCATTATTGTTTCCAGTATCGGCCAAATTTCTCTTTCGGCTTTTTGCCGAAAGAGACATTTTCGGCTGATATGTTTTGGTGGCCGAAATTTCGGTGCATCCCTAGTTATAAGCAATAGTTTTACCTGTCATTAACAACTTGCCGACTGCCGCAAGCCGATTTACGTCAGCAGAATGGCAGGGACAGGCAAATGGGCGTACCTGTATGTCCCTTTAAATTTGTCGCCCGCCGCGGGAGCGTGCCCGTGGGTCCCGCAAACTCGATGTTTGCCAGCGGCCCGCGATCATGACACGGAGCGGCAGAACGGGGAGATGTAAACAAGGCATTTCCCCGTTCTGCCTAGCAACATGACAGGGATCTACTGCTCCCTGTCATCGGGAGCAGTGATCTCTGTCACATTCTAGTGAGACCATCCCCCTAGTTAGAATCACTCCCTAGGACACGCTTAACCCCTCGATAGCCCCCTAGTGTTTAACCACTTCTCTGCCAGTGTCATTTATACAGTAATCAGTGGCTATTTGTAGTTCTGATCGCTGTATAAATGACAACGGTCCCAAAATAGTGTCCAAAGTGCCCGCCATAATGTCGCAGTCCAGATTAAAAACCGCAGATCGCCGGCCATTATTAGTGAGAAAAAAAAATTATAATAAAAATGCCATAAATCCCGGTTTTGTAGAAGCTATAACTTTTGCGCAAACCAATCAATATACACTTATTGCGTTTTTTTATTTTAACAAAAATATGTAGAATACATATCGGCCTAAACAGGAAAAATATGTGTAGCGGGGTCTTTAAATTTAGTTGGGGTACACCTGGGGGTAGTGTGACCCAGGTGTGTAATTAGGAAAGGTTCTGGACCCCTTTTTGGTAATTCGTGGAGGATTGAGTGGTGTATTACTCACCTTGGCCTGTGGGTGGCGGTGTACCCGCAGGCTCAAGGTAGAATCACTGCCACAGTGCTACCCTTTTTGTCCCTTTCCGGAGATGGTACGGCTGGGGCGGGGAACCCGCCGTGGTGTTGATGGAGGGAGATAAAAGGGGGAGACGCCCTCGCCACGAGGTTCGTTCTTTCTCGGAGGAGTTCTCTTCACGCACCCAGGCACCTTAGGCCTGGGTGCGGGCGGTTCAAGGTTCCGGCCCAGGCGCCCTAGGCCTGACCGGAATGAAGTTGGGGTCCATCCCAGGCACCTTCAACCTGGGGTGAGGTACTATATTGTAGGCCTGGGGCCCAGTAACTTCGACTGGGTCCCGCAAGGGCGAAGTGATCTCAGGGTGCCGCCTTGCAAGGGGATCCGCATCTGAGGTGAGGAGGCTGGGGAGGTTACCCGTCCGGAGACCCGGAGCAGCATCAACCCGGTGACGGATGGGCCTCCGGTAACTCTCTTAGAGGGACATCTTCCCCTGATAGGGGCCGCAGCGCAGCGAAGGTACTCCCATCTATGTTCTATTGAGTCGCTGGTAGAGACTCACAAGTTCTATGTTCTATGCCATTCAAAGCTGCTACAACCCCTGGTCAAAGCACAGGGGTTTAGACTGAAATCAGGATAGTGCCTCGGCCTGCTCATCCCATCGTATCAAGTTATAATAATGTTCCAACCAGTTGACTATTAAGACATTGTTTATTGTGGAGCGTACAATAAAGCAAGAGTTGGACTGTGATCGGTGTACGGACTCTGGTTAATGGGAGCAAGGGAGATTCCAGCATAGCAGGACTGAGTTTTAAGACTAATGCACATTGGCCCGAGGAAGATACTGATACTGGCCTTCACCTCACCCACAGCCATGGGGAGGACATGGGCCGTAGCGCATCTCACCCTGTCATGTGACATACCCCTAGCAAAAGGAGATGGGGTGAGGCCGCTACACGTGGGGGCTCGTGAGTCCGGGATAAAATGTGTGTTGACTTTGAAACTTGAAATGGCTGTGTCTGGACTTTGCTGCCCGGAGGTCAGAGCAGGTCGGCCATGTGATTGGCCAAAGTGCGTCCCTGTGCTCGAAGTCGTGGAAGTTTCCCTGAAAAACCGGGAGAGGCCCATGCAGAAAGAGCGGGAAGAGGGAAAAGCCCAGCCGTGTGACGAACTACATGTGGGGGTGTTTAATGCACTGCGCCACGAGGCACCCCATGACTGCGCAATTCGTGGGCGGGGACTGTGGGAAGCCCGCGAAAATGTGCAAGTCGTGGGAGGAGTCTGGCCATATGTGGAGATGCACGTGGAGACTCCGGCGCGTGGTCAGCGCGTGATGGAGCAGCAGGTGGTCGGGATGGCCTCAAGCTCCCCGTGGATGCCGGTATCATACCCCACGAAGATGACTGCTTTTGCTGCTCCCCTTACAGACACGGGGATAAGACTCAGGCCCCGAGGACAGTTGGCTTTGTACTCATGCAGAGACACGGAGGCCCTCGGTGTGATCTGTCCCGGATGCTCGGGACTGGTGGTCCAACTAAAGCCATTTGGGCGTTGTGAAGCGTGTAAAGAATTTCTGTTTGAGGTTGAATCATCCACAGTAAGGCCCCGGGCCCTTCGCCTCAATTGCATCACAGGTCTCCGGAGGGAGAGATCCAGGCCTTTGCGGAGGTCCCCGTACGCGCTGACCGGGGCGACGGGACTGCCCAACCAGAGACAGAGAGAAAAATCCGAGGATGCTGCTTCGGTCATCACAGATTCCCTGCTGCCACCTCCAAAGAGGAAGATAGGCCTGGTGCAGGCCTCCTGTGGTCGAGCTTCACCCCGCCGCTTGCCGGACCTGGATGGATCCGGTTGGAAGAGTCCTGGACATCCCAGTGCTGAAAAAGGTCCAGGTGAGCCAGGGGCTGGGACTGTGGTGGTGGTTGGAGGTGTCGGGGGTCCACTGGAGGTGGAGCCCGCAAGGGAGGGTAGTTCTCCGTCTACTAAAGACTACCTTCCCGCCAAGATGTACGACACCTCCGACCTGGAATCGCTGTCGGACTGTGGGGATGACGGGGAAATAGATGAACTGTTTCACCGGAAGGGCTGGGACAAATGCCCGTTACCCGTGCTACGTGAACCACAGGATTCCCCTATGTCTATAGGAGACAGCACGCCCCGGGCGCAGGCTCCGGAGCTCAGGAGGGAGTTTAGTCCTCCGACCAATCTTCCACATTCCACAACATCCCCCGCGTTGATAGTGGGGATGCAGCGCCCTTCTTTGCGGGCGCCAAAAGCCAAGCCATCCGAGGTAGTGAAGGTACCTCGGCACCCGGAAGCCATCGTGCAACCAGGAGAAGGTGAGCGGGATGTCATGCCTCCTTTAGCCAGATTACAACGACTTTTCTCCCAGAGAGTCGCCCGTGAGTACGGATGGGAATATCCCTACTTGCCTCGGGACTTACTTTATGAAGTTGAGGTCTTGCGCCAGAGATGGTACGACGAATTTGTCTGGGAGAAGCTCAAAGTGCCTCATGCTCGGCGATACTTGTCATGTTCGCCGCCTGTGTCCAAGAAATTCAAAGATTGCAGAGCGGATTGGAAGTTGGGGCGCCACATTCATGCCGATAAAGTACTTAGCTGCAGAAAGGAGGGAGAGGATGTCGAATATTCAGTTGAAGTGTTTGACAAGCACCTAAAGCCCCTGTTTTTGCCAGATCCAAGATTCTATTTTTAGGAGAAGAGAACTCCTATTTGTTTGCTTATCGAACTCTCTGGAAGGAACATTCCCAGACACTCAGAACTGTGCCCTAGTTTTGTTTTGGCTCAAGGTGTGCTACCCTTTTTGTCCCTTTCCGGAGATGGTACGGCTGGGGCGGGGAACCCGCCGTGGTGTTGATGGAAGGAGATAAAAGGGGGAGACGCCCTCGCCACGAGGTTCGTTCTTTCTCGGAGGAGTTCTCTTCACGCACCCAGGCGCCTTAGGCCTGGGTGCGGGCGGTTCAAGGTTCCGGCCCAGGCGCCCTAGGCCTGACCGGAATGAAGTTGGGGGTCCATCCCAGGCACCTTCAGCCTGGGGTGAGGTACTATATCGTAGGCCTGGGGCCCAGTAACTTCGACTGGGTCCCGCAAGGGCGAAGTGATCTCAGGGTGCCACCTTGCGAGGGGACCCGCATCTGAGGTGAGGAGGCTGGGGAGGTTACCCGTCCGGAGCAGCATCAACCCGGTGACGGATGGGCCTCCGGTAACTCTCTTAGAGGGACATCTTCCCCTGATAGGGGCCGCAGCGCAGCGAAGGTACTCCCATCTATGTTCTATTGAGTCGCTGGTAGAGACTCACAAGTTCTATGTTCTATGCCATTCAAAGCTGCTACAACCCCTGGTCAAAGCACAGGGGGTTTAGACTGAAATCAGGATAGTGCCTCGGCCTGCTCATCCCATCAAGTTATAATAATGTTCCAACCAGTTGACTATTAAGACATTGTTTATTGTGGAGCGTACAATAAAGCAAGAGTTGGACTGTGATCGGTGTATGGACTCTGGTTAATGGGAGCAAGGGAGATTCCAGCATAGCAGGACTGAGTTTTAAGACTAATGCACATTGGCCCGAGGAAGATACTGATACTGGCCTTCACCTCACCCACAGCCATGGGGAGGACATGGGCCGTAGCGCATCTCACCCTGTCATGTGACATACCCCTAGCAAAAGGAGATGGGGTGAGGCCGCTACATATATATATTTTTTTATATATATTTTTTTTTTGGGGATATTTATTATAGCAAAAAACATTGCTTTTTTTCCAAATTGTTGCTCTTTTTTTTGTTTATAGCGCAAAAAATAAAAACCGCAGAGGTGATCAAGTACCACCAAAAGAAAGCTCTATTTGTGGGGAAAAAAAGGACGTCAATTTTGTTTGGGTACAACGTCGCACGACCGCGCAATTGTCAGCTAAAGCGACGCAGTGGTTAATGGCTTTCATTCATGACATCTTGATTACTATTGTGATCTGTGAATGGCTACAGCTAATCACATGGTACAGGGTGTGGCGATTTTCCCAGGTACCATGTGATAGCTGTAGGCCAATCACAGCATCACAATACTAAGTAAAACAGTCATGAATGGAAGCCATTTATGACTGTTTTGTTGACATTCTAATCACAACTCCCCCGGCTGCTCACAGCAGCCAGTTACCAATCACCGTGATCCACCAGACACAGTGATCATGGGTTTGCGCATGTTTTCTGAGATGTACCAGTACGTCACTGAGCCTGCAGTATAATTACGGTGATCGGGTCAGAAGGTGGTTAAATGGACATTGAATGTGCAGTTAGGCTTTAAAGTGTATATGGAGCCAAAATGTTTTTCACTTTGGATAGAGTAGGGAAGCAATAAAACCCGAGTTAGGTTCTTTTTTTTTTTTTTTATGTCTGTCCCACTGAGATTTCCTCACTTTCTGTGTTGGGCGGCACAACAGGAAATGAGAGAAAATCTCCCTGATGTGAGGGAATGGTCACAGCAACATTTCCCTTCATTGGAGGACTTCCCTCTCACCTTTTTCTCTGGTAACATCTCTAAAATTCAGATTTCCCCTCACTTCCTGTGACAGGGGTCAGCAGGACATAGAGAACAGGAATGGATATGGTGATTACTATAGATCTGCGGGGAAGATTCAAGGAAGAGGTAGCTGGAGTTCCACTTTAAGAAGTGCCCTTAGAATCATCATATTTCTTCACCGACAACAGACCTACTGAGGGGGCAACTCCACACCCAGGACCCCTCCTCCTGAGAACATCTGTCCTGTGTCTGATGGATGAAGTCCCTATAGGACTTGTACTCTGCATGCTGGGGGCTCACAGTACAGAACCCACCAATCCATGTCAGTGTACAGAGGAGACGTCTGCATGTATCTGTATACAATGGCGGCTCCCCCCTCCTAAACAGCCCGGACAGCTCTTCTCATTCCCGCCATAGAGGAGCCAGCTCTCCTCATACACAACCTGCTCTCACCTCCACATCGCCGCCATCTTGGATCCGCGCTCATCCTTTACCCCGCCCCTCAGCTAACGCTGACAGAGGCCGCGCCCAATCTGCGGCCGTGAACGCTTCTTCGCATGCGCAGTTCGACCCAGGCACGTCTCGATAGCAGGTGCTCTGCCGAGAAGTGCCCTTATATCGAATAGCGCCCGGGACGAACTGCGCATGCGCCGTACGAAACGGCGTAACAGCTGAGTTTACGATCGGCTGTTGTGAAGGCTAGACGGCGCCTGCGCACAATAGGCAACTGAAGATTTTTTTTAAATCAGATTGTGCCTCGCGCTGACGAGGCACGTTCATGTAGGTGAGGGACGTATTTTTACATGATGGGCGGTGCTTCTCGACAGAACAACCGTGTTCTGCCGAAAATGTTCCCCCGGCGGATTTGGACCCCCTGTGCTTCACAGGCGCGGCGCGCTTGCGCAGTACAAAGCTCAACCGAGCCTACCAAGCCACCGAAAATAGCCGAACATGTAGAGCTGAAACCAGCTCGCCGTTAGGGTTGCCACCTCATCCCTTTAAACCCGAACACATATTAATTACACAGGTTCTGTGGCTGATTAAGGTGGTAATTTAACTCACTTGGGGCCTTCTCTGCATTAAATTAGCATCAGAACCTGTGTAATTCAAAGGTGTTCGGGTTTAAAGGGGTGAGGTGGCGACCCTACGCACGCTCCCGATGCTAATGCCGCACGCTCCCGAATCTACTGCTACTCTGCAAGGGGTGGGAGAGATTTAAACAATAAAGCACACGTCTTAGCAGGGCATGTTGATGGGCGCATTTGCACATTTTACTCACAAAATGATGCACAGAGATGATAAGGGCACCAATGTTGATGGACAATTTCAATACTTCTCACACTTTATTGTTATTTGAACATTGCAAAACCCGCCCATCAACACGCCCTGCTAAGACGTGTACTTTATTGTTAAAATCACCCCCGCAGAGTAGCACTATTTCGGGAGCGTGTGGTGTCAGTGGGAGGAATAGTGCCCCATCCTTGGTGTCAGTGGGAGGAATATTGCCCCATCATTGGTATCAGTGGGAGGAATATTGCCCCATCATTGGTATCAGTGGGAGGAATAGTGCCCCATCATTGGTATCAGTAGGGGGAGTATGGTCCTATCATTGGTGTCAGTAGGAGGAATATTGTCCCATCATTGGTGTCAGTGGGAGGAATATTGCCCCATCATTGGTGTCAGTGGGAGGAATAGTGTCCCATCGTTGTTGTCAGTGGGAGGAATAGTGCCCCATCATTGGTGTCAGTGGGAGGAATAGTGCCCCATCGTTGTTGTCAGTGGGAGGAATAGTGCCCCATCGTTGGTGTCAGTGGGAGGAATAGTGCCCCATCGTTGTTGTCAGTGGGAGGAATATTGCCCCAGGTCCTGATTAAAAGTAAACAAAGGTTCACAATATTGTGTATCTTATTTTAGAACTAGTTCCATGGAAGATGTAACGTACTGACTGCTGGAGGGCTTGCTGGTTCTTGTAGTCTGACAATGATGCTTCCTGTTTGTGTGATAGAACAATACCCACCATTCCTGGGAACAATTCCACACTCCGTGACATCTCCAGATAAAAGAGCAACATCGCTCCTCACCGCCATATTCCTCCCACAATGTACAGAGTCCTCTTCCCTGCAGAAACGATTCCTGTCATGTGACACCGGCTCTGGGCACGGAAACGTATCATTTCTGAACTGGTGATCCAATTGTTAGGCCGGGTTCACACCTATGCGAATTGGTTGTGGCTTACACCGCATCCAATTCACATAACATTATAAAATACATTGATTTTAATGAGGCTGGTTCACATATGTGCGATGCATTCGCACTGCGCATTTCCCAAAAAAACGTGTGCGTTTTCTAGGCATTGCAGTGCGGCTCAGGTGCAAATTCAGGCCCATTATCTTCTATGGGCACGCATCTGATTCGCAGATGTCTTCAGTTCTCATCGGGATTTCTCTCCTTCTCCTCACTACACTCCCCCCTCCCCTCTCCCAGGTCACCAAATTCGAAGCTAAAATGGAGATGATCTGCTGAACAGCTCTCTTATTTCTTTGCAGAGATAAGAGAGCTGGAATTCGCACCACATAAGTGTGAACCCAGCCTAAAGCTGGTAGACATGTATGACCTCCATTAGACTGATGGACTCGCTGAGCGATTAGCAATTGTGCTCTGAGTATGAATTCTAACATTGATATTATCCACATGGAGTTTGCATGCTGCATTTGTGCGGGTCGTCTTCTATGACAAGGAAACACGATTGTTCTATTAAAGCAGATTTCTGGGCGACATAATACACAAAAGACATTGCCCCGGGTTTTATCTCATTAAGACAGAGGCCAGTACAGGATATCGGATGATCTGATAGAACTCCAGTAAGATTGGGACTTCCTGTTTCATGTGACAACACATTGCCTCTGCTGTACTGAAATCCCAAGCAGTGTTGTCAGCCTTGCCAGAGTTAGCGCCCCCCCTGCTGGAATAGAGAACCCTCCCCACCATTTCCCACTATTCGTATTGTAATTATCGTACATATGCCGAGTTCATTGGCAGATAGGGGGTACCCCCCAATTGATGGCAGGAGCAATAGTTTGAATAAGCTTACTTTATTTTTGTTTATTTACAATTGTGATCTGGGGCTGCAGTATATCCGGTATCCTTCTCATGATCCAGATAATGATGGTTTGCAGGTCATTAGTGTTAATACTGCATCCGCTTTGTAACTTAGATAGATATACATTATATTGTCAAAAGTATTGGGACACCTGCCTTTACACGCACATGAACTTTAATGGCATCCCAGTCTTAGTCTGTAGGGTTCAATATTGAGTTGGCCCATCCTTTGCAGCTATAACAGCTTCAACTCTTCTGGGAAGGCTGTCCACAAGGTTTAGGAGTGTGGCCTCGTACACACGGCCGAGATTCTCGTTGAAAAAAACATGTCGTTTTTTTCGACGAGATTCTTGGACAAGAAACTTGTCCCGGCCGAGTGTACACACGCTCGTTTCAAAGAACCCGCGGTTCTTTGAAAGGAGCGTACGCGGTGACGTCATCGACTACGTCGAGCATGCGCTCGTCACATTCGATGCCGTCGCCGCCATCTTGGTATACCCTACGTATGCCTAGGAAGCTACCGCGCATGCGTCAAATTCATTTCGAACATGCGCGGGCTTCCGGGAGGACAGGTAAGTGTACACACACTCACTTTTCTCATCGAGAAACATGCCGAGGAGAATCTCGACGAGAAAATAGAGAGCAGGTTCTCTATTTTCTCGTCGAGGTTTCTTGTCGGTTTTCTCGACGAGAAACCCGATAGCAGCGTACACACGACCGATTTACTCGGCAAGACCTCTCTGCCAGCAAGTTTCTTGCTGGTTCTTGCCGAGAAAATCGGCCGTGTGTACGAGGCCTGTGTCTATGGGAATGTTTGACCATTCTTCCAGAAGCGCACTTGTGAGGTCAGGCACTGGTGACCTCACAAGTCAGGCACTGATGTTGGATGAGAAGGCCAGTCTCCACTCTAATTCATCCCAAAGGTGTTCTATCCAATTGTGGTGCAGGCCAATCAAGTTCCTTCACCCCAAACTCGCTCATCCACACCATATTGCCAAAGTATTGGGTCACCCCTCCAAATCATTTGGTGGAGGGGGATTATGGTTTGGGGGTTGTTTTTCAGGGGTTGGGCCTGGTCCCTTAGTTCCAGTGAAGGGAACCCTTAAGGCGTCAGCATACCACGACATTTTGGACAATGTCATGTTACCAACTTTGTGGGAACAGTTTGGGGATGGCACCTTCCTTTTCCAACATGACTGCACACCAGTGCACAAAGCAAGGTCCATAAAGACATGGATGAGCGAGTTTGGGGTGGAGGAATTTGACTGGCCTGCACAGAGTCCTGACCTCAACCCAACAGAACACCTTTGGGATGAATTAGAGCAGAGATTGCAAGCCAGGCCTTCTCGTACACATCAGTGCCTAACCTCACAAATGCACTTCTGGAAGAAAGGTCAAACATTCCCATAGACACACTCCTAAACCTTGTGGACAGCCTTCCCAAAAGAGTTGAAGCCGTTATAGCTGCAAAGGGTGGGCCAACTCAATATTGAATCCTACGGACTAAGACTGGGATGCCATTTAAGTTCATGTGTAAAGGCAGGTGTCCCAATACTTTTGGTCATATAGTGCATTTATTCCCACATCATTTACCTACGCCCCATGAGAGTGCCTCAGTGGACAAGAATCCCAATACTTTTGACAATATAGTGTATATAATTTTTCACAAACGCATTTACAGTTCAGCGATTAACAGAAAAGTTTATTTTTTTTGAATCAAAAAGGTTTTTATTGAACACCAGATAGATCACAACAGTTTCCATTGTACAAAAAATAGCAAAGGTTTCCCTCTGCTGGCGAACCGTAAAACAACATATAAGATCACATAAAGAACAGCACCACAATCTTGCATATATAAGCATATTAATCCTTGGCCGCTTGGTTTCACATTTACTGCAAAAGTCGGGACATCACCAGCTCCCTGGGGCTCAGGCCAGGGGTATCAAGCCATTGGGACCAAATTCTCTCAAACCTGCTCGGGCTTCCCCTGTGCTGGTATATGTACTTTTCCATTATAAGAGTATTCCCCATGTGTGCTACCCAAGAGGTGGTGGTAGGCGGTGAGACTGACTTCCAACCCATCAAAATAAGCTTCCTAGCCTGAAACAGGGCCCTAGAGACCGCGACCCTGGTCAACTCCCCAGGGATCGCTTCCTCCAAGATCCCCAGCAGGCAGCACTTAGGGTCCAAAGGGATCGTAGTTTGAAACACTCTGTTTATTGTACCCACCACCTCAGTCCAATACCTGTGAAGCTTAGGGCATCTCCACAGGAGATGAATGAGATCTCCATTGTGCCTCTGACATCTACCACACACAGGGTCCCCGAGCTTACCCATCTTATATAATTTTAGCGGGGTGTAATGTACCCTCAATAATATATATAGCTGTGACACTTTCTGCGCAACGTTTAAAGAACAAGTAGTGACTGACCGCCACGCCTCCTCCCATTGGTCCCCTGACAGTGTACCTATGTCCTTCTCCCACATGGATTCCGCCCTGCTCGGGAATGCCTGTAGGTGACTTGCCAGTAACATCTGGTAGCATTGTGAGATAAATCCTTTTGTTTCAGTGCTAGTGTGCAGCACACGGAACACCGGGGTGGGCGACTGAACCCATTCCACCGCATTCCCGTGTGCCGCAACCGCATGTTGAAGCTGCATGTAGTAATAATGCATATGAGCTGGGAGGTCAAATCTGGCCTGCAGTTCGGGGAAAGTGAGAAGCCTGCCGTTAACGAAAATGTGGGACAGCAGAGCCACACCATGGGCACGCCATCTGGGCCCCTGCTGCAGCTTCACCAACTCCACATAAGACCTATTGCCCCATATTGGGCTGTCCTCTGTGAATCCCTGCACTCCCTGGAGTTGTCGGCTCTTATTCCAGACTTTTTGGATAAGTGCGAGCGTCGGGGTCCGCTTGTTGGATTTTAGGAACATTTGCGCCTCCAGCCCCATCGGGATAGTCTCAGCGCCAGTGGCCGACAGCATCAGTCGTGCCGCCGAGCTCCCCGGGTCCTGGGACATAGAGCCGATCACATGCTGTAACTGGGCCGCTATGTAGTACAGCCAAGGATTGGGAACCGCCAGCCCCCCACTGTCCTTGGCCCGCTGCAAGTGTTCCAGTCTAATCCGAGGGGGCCTAGTATGCCATAGCAACCGTCGGAAGAGAGTGTTCACTATTCGGAAGATTTTCAGGTGTATCACTACAGGCGAGTTATGAAGAAAGTAAAGTAGTTGTGGCATTAAAATCATTTTGATCAGATTGGCTTTACCTGCAAGTGACATTTTTAGGGTGTTCCAGGTATTAATTTTGTCCCTAAACCGGGACAGCAATGGGTGCACATTAAGGGAGCAGTAGTCCCCCAGCCTGGGCGACACCTGTACCCCCAAATATTTAAAGCTAGATACAACTGGGATGGGACAAGAGTCCGGCAGGGCTACCCCACCATCCTCATCCAACAGCATCAGGGCGGATTTCGACCAATTAATGGTCAATCCCGAGTAGTGGCCGAATTGCTCTATTATTGACATAGCCCCGGGGATGGAGTGCGTGGGGTCCTCCAGGAACAGCAGCATGTCGTCCGTGTACAGCATGATTTTTTCTTGCAGCGTGCCGTATTGGAATCCCCGGACGCGGGCACTAGCCCGTATCAGGGCTGCCAATGGCTCTATAGCGATCGCGAAGAGCAGGGGGGACAGGGGACATCTCTGCCTCGTCCCCCTACCCAGAGCAAAGGCCGGTGACATCCTATCCGCGACCCTAATGGTCGCCTGGGGGGACGCGTACAGCAGCCTGACCCACTCTATAAATTTGTCCCCAAAGCCAAACTTGGCCAACGTCGCCCAGAGGAACCTCCAACTGACACTATCAAATGCCTTGTTGGCATCAAGGGATAAGAGCGCCCTACGGCCCCCATTGTCTGCCTGCACCTGCATGTTCAAGAACATGCGCCTCAAGTTGGCGGCGGTGGACTTCTGCGGCATGAAGCCAGCCTGGTCTGGGTGGATAATAGACGTGATTATCCCGTTGACCCTGCGCGCCAGGACCTTTGCCAGGATTTTTACATCGCTCTGCAGCAACGATATAGGCCTATAGGAGCCAGGGTCAACCGGATCCTTTCCCGGCTTCAACAGTAAAATAATATTAGCCCTAGCCATGGAACCAGGCAGCTGACCCCCCTCTAGTGCGGCGTTAAAGACCTTCAATAGTTCAGGTAACAAGTGCTCCCCAAATTGAGTGTACACTTCTATGGGCAGGCCATCCTCTCCGGGGGCTTTACATGTAGGAAAAGAGCTTGCCGCTAATTGCAGCTCGCCCAGAGTAATTGGTGCATCTAACTGTTCTCTGGCAGATGTGGAGAGAGCAGGCAGATCAATACTAGCCATGTATGTTCCAAGGTCCGCATCCGAGTAGGCATACCTCGATCCATAAAGGCCTTCATAGAAGGATGCCAGCTCGGATATAATGGTTTCAGGGGTATTAACCACCTTACCCGTAGAGGCGCGTATAGCACCGATGGCCGGGGATTGTGTTTGAGACCTCGCTATCTTGGCCAGCAATCGCCCAGTTTGTTCCCCTTCCTCATAAAATGCAAGTTTGGTAAAGAACCTCTTCCGCTCTGCCTGTGAGGATCGCAGACGGTCCAGAGAGTCCTGGGCCGACATCCAAGCCTCCCTGGCCGAGTCAGTGGGGCTAGTCACATAAGCGAGTTCCAGCTGCCTCACCTGGTCTCCCACCCGCTCCACCAAGGCAGAGGAGTTGTTCCTGACAATTTGTATTTCCTCGATAAATACCCCTCTAAGATAGGCTTTCAAAGTTTCCCATTTTAGCAGTGGGTCTAGGTAGTGCTCATGGGCCCGGAGAAAGACTTCAATCTTGGTTTCAATACGTTCTGGGGATGTAAACAGTTTGAGCCAATAAGCATTCAGTTTCCATGGGGCTCTAGGTAGGGAGCTAGACGGTTGAGTTACCAACCAAAGTACTAGCGGGGAGTGGTCTGATACCCCCCGTGGGAAATACTCCACCTTAGAGGTGCAACTAACCATGTTGGGAGTGCCCAGACACAGGTCTATACGGGAGAGGGAACCATGCGACTTGGAGAAACAGGAGAATTGTTTACACTTGGGGTTCCTAACCCGCCAGATGTCAACCCACCCCACCTCCTCCATCAGGCGTCCAAGAGCCGTACCCCGGTTGCCCTTAGGGGGCATCACCGGGGGGTGTCTGTCCAATTTAGGGTCTAGGTAGCAATTAAAGTCCCCTAGCAACAGTAGTGGGACGTCAGGCTTGTTTGCCAGGTAAGACAGCAGCAACTGCAGCACCTCTCTAGAAAAAGGTGGAGGCACATATACAAACGCCAGAATCATAGTAACGGTAAACAGTTTGCAATAAAGAAATACAAATCTCCCAGATATATCAATAAGCGAATCTAACTCCTGGTATACCAGAGCCTTGTGGATCAATACGCTCACTCCGCGTGAATAGGCGGAGTGAGTGGAGTGATAGGCCTGCCCCACCCACGCATATCCCAAGAAACTAGTCGTGTCTTTCAATAGATGGGTCTCCTGTAAGCCAATTATGGCCGGGTGAAATTTACGCAATACAGTGGATATCATGGTCCTTTTCAGAGGATCATTTACCCCTCTGACATTCCACGACACTATGGGTGTAGAAGACATGGCGATTGTATACTAAGAGTTCTGTCTGAATGGGAGGAGTACCCAGAAAAGAGCAACAGTCCTGTATCCCCCCATCCAGCTAGCAAAAAACAGCCCTGTGGTTCAAACAGCTTTGACTGTGGTGCATCAGTTAGAACAGTACAGTCCCTTGGGAAAGAAAAAAAAATCCTGCAGAAACTGTGGCAGAGATTCCTGCGCATCGGCGCTTTGGTGTCAGTACAGTAAAAATAGAAGTAGGAAGCATAAGAAAAACAAGAACAGTAAAACTTATCTGCATCTGCCGGTGGCTCCTGGACTGCCAACTGGGTGTCACTGGGGACTCCCCACCGGTGTTGAGTAATAGCAACACTGGCATTTCCAGTGCCAACAGGGCACAAAAACATAAGCCATGTCCACCATAACAGCAAACGGTACATAGGGGGGGTGCAGAGACACACTCCACCCATAAACTCAGGTCAGCGGAAAAAAAAACAGAAAAGTTAGTGGAAAACTATTCGCTGGTAACTTCAAGTAGGTATTGATCCTCTCATAGTGACATCATTTCAGCAACAGCACTTCTTTACCCGGATTGCTCTTGATATAGATAGGATTGTCCGCATCAACCTGCACCATTCTCCGGTCCCCTCCTGCGGAAGTCTTGTTCGTTGCGGTCTAGCCAGTCAGCAGCATCCTGTGCATTCTCAAAAAAGTGGGCCTCATCTCTGGCTGTTACGCGAAGCTTGGCTGGGTATAGCATGGCATAGGACAGCTGAAGCCTCTGCAGCCTTTTCTTGACATCTATAAACTTTGATCTTCTGCGTTGCACTTCTGCAGAGAAATCAGGATAAAAGGAAATCCGGGCTCCGTTATAATGTACAGCCCCCCTTTCTCTGGCCATTCGAAGTATCACTTCCCGGTCCCTGTAGTTAAGGAGTCTAGCAAGCATGGATCTCGGGGGATTACCGGGGGGAGGGGGCGAGGTGGCACCCTGTGCGCCCGTTCCACTGTGTAAATCGGAGAAAAAGCCTCTTTACCAAAGGTCTCCTGTAGCCAGCCTTCTATGAACGTCGTGGGGTCCCTGCCCTCCACCTTTTCTGGGAGCCCCACAATGCGTACATTGTTGCGTCTCAGGCGATTTTCAATCTCATCATGGCGATCAAAGGCCTGGCGTGCCTGCTGAGCAGCGACTCTCACTTCCCAGGTCATGTGTGGCATCTGATCCTCTATATCACTGACTCTGCCCTCCACGGCCGTGATCCTCTCCCTGACCTTCTGTATATCATGTCTCAGGAGATTAACTTTCTCCTCCAGCCCCCCAAATCTCTCCTTCAGGGCATCCACTGAGGCAGTGCACCTGTGAACAGCATGCAGGATTTCACTGAGTGTGGGCTGGGGACTGTCCTCTGTCTGCTGGTCAAGCAAGGCTGGAACAGAACCAGGGGCTGACTCCATTTCATCATCCTCAGCTTCCTGCATGTCAGTGTGTCCCTGCTCAGCCTGCTCTGCGGGCATTGCATGACCCTGTGCAACAGTCTGCAGGGAATCTTCCGGGCCTGTCAGTTTCCTGGCATAATATAGCATGTCTCTCGTTTGGTCTGTCCCTTTAGGGGCTTTGGTGGACTTACCCCCCAGCTCCGTCTTCTTCTCCTGCCCTCGTGGAGTCCTGGGAGGCAGAGACTGAGACATCCAGGCGCCATCTTGGAAGGCCTGGAAGGCCGCAGCCGCGGCGTCTCCTTTGTTTCCCCGGGTCATCATGCCGGGATTATCGAGCACCGCTGGAACCAGGGGTCTCTGGGGGTCTTTAGGCGCAGGTTGTGGCTGAATCGGGCGTTGTAGGTGGCGAGGAAAGGATCACAAACAGGATCTACAGCGGGAGCTCCGTCGAACAGGTCTGTTCACATGCCGCGTCAGGCCACGCCCCCCAACAGAAAAGTTTATTAATTGAAATATTTACATGTGAGGGATTACAAACAATGGGCGGTCTGCTCTCATCGGATGATCGGATGGATGATGCTTCTTCTGCTCCGGGCCTTCTTCATTGTGACGGGTTCCACCTCAAAGCACTTCCATAGTCGCACGGTCTCATCTGCTGCGGTGAAGGCCACGGTGCAGCCATCTGGACTCATTGCGAGATCGAGGACCCGTACGCAGTGACCTGGAGAGGACCACACAAGGCTCATCTGAACTCTGTATAACAATACAAGGATGGAGATAGGGAGGGTTGGTACTGTGCCTGCATTCCAATTGCTGAATTGTAACTCAAAAGCCTTAATGAGACACTCATGTCCCATACCCAACTTCCTGGAGATCCCCAGCAATGTACTGAATCAAAGACAAGGCAATGGGATAGAAATATGAAAACACGTCTTTGGTGGTTAAAGCCAAGTCCAGGTTCCCCTTCACTTTAAAATTTAAAGCCGAACTCCGTTAAACAAAATGTTCTCCCATGCAGGGGGGCTGTGCCCACACTGTATAGATTAACTGCTCGTTTTGTTCAGGAGCGCATCAAACTTAGGCTGCATTCACACGATCGGATTATCCAACGGGAATTGTGTGATGACAGGCTGTTGTCGGAAAATCCGACCGTTTGTATGCTCCATCGGACAATTGTTCTTGGATTTTTCTGCGGACAAATGTGGGATTGCATGCTTTAAAATTGTCTGTCAACAATTGTGTGTGGTCCGATCGTGTGTACACAAGTCTGTCGGACAAAACTCCCAAGTACAAACACGCATGCTCACAAGCAATGCTTACCATAACACAACATCAGCAGAAGTTGCCCAAAGGGTGGCGCTAAAGAGCTGAAAAACCACGTAGTTTCGTGTTTGTTGGCCGACAATTTAAGTTCAAGTCCAATACAAGTTCCTGGCCAACACCCTTCAGGCAAAAGTCCTACGCTTTGTCCACAAAAAAGCCGATCATGTGTATGAGGCTTTAGGCTGCATTCATTTCTGAGCGTAGCGTCTTTGAGCGTTTTTTGCCTGCATGATTTTGGTGCGTTTTTATATAGCGTTTTTTAGCTTTGGCACTGTTTTTTATTAGCCAATAGAGAAAACTATCATCTGTTGCATCATTTGTTGCTAGGTATTTCAGCTTTTCCATTACCATTTATTTCTTTTTTTATTATTATTCATTTATTATTATTTTTCGTTAGGGTAAGGGGTTAGAGGTAGGAGTCAGGGTTAGGGTTTTATATATATATATATATATATATATATATATATATATACACAGTTGCAAAAAAAAGTATGTGAACCCTTTTGGAATGAT
This sequence comes from Rana muscosa, assembly GCA_029206835.1. Classification (NCBI taxonomy): domain Eukaryota; kingdom Metazoa; phylum Chordata; class Amphibia; order Anura; family Ranidae; genus Rana; species Rana muscosa. The sequence continues at coordinate 259,159,536 of CM055119.1, read as the reverse complement.
ATGGATTTCTGCACAAATTGGTCATAAAATGTGATCTGATCGTCATCTAAGTCACAACAATAAACAACCACAGTCTGCTTAAACTAATAACACATAAAGAATTAAATGTTACCATGTTTTTATTGAACACACCATGTAAACATTCACAGTGCAGGTGGAAAAAGTATGTGAACCCCTAGACTAATGAGATCTCCAAGAGCTAATTGGAGTGAGGGGTCAGCCAACTGGAGACCAATCAATGAGATGAGATTGGAGGTGTTGGTTACAGACCTGCCCTATAAAAACACACACACCAGTTCTGGGTTTGCTTTTCACAAGAAGCATTGCCTGATGTGAATGATGCCTCGCACAAAAAAGCTCTCAGAAGACCTACGATTAAGAATTGTTGACTTGCATAAAGCTGGAAAGGGTTATAAAAGTATCTCCAAAAGCCTTGCTGTTCATCAGTCCAGGGTAAGACAAATTGTCTATAAATGGAGAAAGTTCAGCACTGCTGCTACTCTCCCTATGAGTGGGCGTCATAGGCGTGCACACAGGGTGTGCCAGGTGTGCCCAGGCACACCCTAATCACCCTGTGCAGCACAGATTCCCCTTACTGCCCTAGTTCTCCCCTCCTTCCCACCGCGCCGCTTCCGGCTTCCCTACTCTCCTCTCCCTCCAGCTGGTGCTGTAGAGATGTTTAAGGATGTGTGAGGGAAGGGGCCGGTAAATATTTAACTTATCGGCCCCTTCCCTTTCATCGTGAGTGATCGGTACTATGTGTTTGATCTTTGGGGTGCACACCCAAATGCAATAGGCTGCGCACACCTATGGTGGGCGTCCTGTAAAGATGACTGCAAGAGCACAGCGCAGACTGCTCAATGAGGTGAAGAAGAATCCTAGAGTGTCAGCTAAAGACTTACAAAAGTCTCTGGCATATGCTAACATCCCTGTTAGCGAGTCTACGATACGGAAAACACTAAACAAGAATGGATTTCATGGGAGGATACCACAGAAGAAGCCACTGCTGTCCAAAAAAAACATTGCTGCACGTTTACAGTTTGCACAAGAGCACCTGGATGTTCCACAGCAGTACTGGAAAAATATTCTGTGGACAGATGAAACCAAAGTTGAGTTGTTTGGAAGAAACACACAACACTATGTGTGGAGAAAAAGAGGCACAGCACACCAACATCAAAACCTCATCCCAACTGTGAAGTATGGTGGTGGGGGCATCATGGTTTGGGGCTGCTTTGCTGCGTCAGGGCCTGGAAGGATTGCTATCATCGAAGGAGTTTATCAAGACATTTTGCAGGAGAAATTAAGGCCACCTGTCCACCAGCTGAAGCTCAACAGAAGATGGGTGTTGCAACAGGATAACGACCCAAAGTATAGAAGTAAATCAACAACAGAATGGCTTAAACAGAAGAAAATACGCCTTCTGGAGTGGCCCAGTCAGAGTCCTGCCCTCAACCCGATTGAGATGCTGTGGCATGACCTCAATAAAGCGATTCACACCGGACATCCCAAGAATATTGCTGAACTGAAACAGTTCTGTAAAGAGGAATGGTCAAGAATTACTCCTGACCGTTGTGCACGTCTCATCTGCAACTACAGGAAACGTTTGGTTGAAGTTATTGCTGCCAAAGGAGGTTCAACCAGTTATTAAATCCAAGGGTTCACATACTTTTTCCACCCGCACTGTGAATGTTTACATGGTGTGTTCAATAAAAACATGGTAACATTTCATTCTTTGAGTGTTATTAGTTTAAGCAGACTGTGATTGTCTATTGTTGTGACTTAGATGAAGATCAGATCACATTTTCTAAACAATTTGTGCAGAAATCCATATCATTCCAAAAGGGTTCACATACTTTTTTTGCAACTGTGTGTGTGTGTGTGTGTATATATATATATATATATATATATATATATAATACACACACATACATATATATATATTTTGTTAGGGTAAGGGGTTGGAGTTAGGAGTTGGGGTTAAGGTACAGTACCTAAAAATCTCCATAGGCGATGCTTTAATTTTTTTTTACGGTTACCAGGTTAGAGTTACAGATAAGGTCTAAGGCTAGAATTATTGCTCTCGCTCTGACGATCGCGGCGATACCTCACATGTGTGATTTAAACACCGTTTACATATGCGGCCGTGACTTCCACATGCATTTTCTTTGCTGCGCGAGCTCACGGGGACAGGGGCGCTTTAAAAAATGTTTTCTTATTTATTTTTATAATCTAAAATTGTGTTTAAAAAAAAAAAAAAATGTTTTGATCACTTTTATTGCTGTCACAAGGAATGTAAACATCCCTTGTGACAGTAATAAGTGGTGACAGGTACTCTTTATGGAGGGATCATGGGTCTAAAAGACCCCCAATCCCTCCTTTGCACTTCAAAGTATTCAGGTCGCCTAAAACGACGATTCTGAATACCGTGTATTTTTTAAAATCCGGCGCTATCGGCAGCCGAGTAACCCGGACGTGACGTCATGACGTCGCTTCCGTGGTTACATTGAAGAGACTGAATCAAAGCTGTTTGCGGCTTTGTTTCAGTCTCTCTCTAGGTGCCGGAGGTGGCGCATCGTGGATCGGGTCTCCCGGTGGGACGGGAGGCCCGGTAAGAGCGGCGGAGGCGGCGGGAGGGGGGGGGATGTCCCCTCCCGCTTCTCCGGGATAACAACCGAGCGGCTTTTAGCTGCACCGGTTGTTATCCCTGGAAGGCTAATCGCCGGCTCTAAAAAATGATACCGGGATGATGCCTCATCATAACCCCCGAAAGCCGAGGCCGCATATCTGCGTGCGCTCGGCGGGAAAGGGGGATATATATATAATACATATATATATATATAGACACACACACACACTTTTTTTGTTAGGGTACTACTACTACATAATAAATGTAAAATAAATACACAAATAAAAATAAATCATAAATAATTAATAAATGAATACCAATAATAAAATAATTAACCCCCAACTTAAACCTCTAACCCTGAAAAAACTAAACTAAAATAATAATAATAATAATAATAATAGCTAAACCCTAAGTGCCGGTTCACACTACCGCGACTTGGGATCCGACTTGTGTCGCCCCAAGTCGCGCGACATGAGAAATTACATGTTAGTCAATGAGAGCCGTCTTAATGTACACTACTGAAGTCGCTCCGACTTCAGAAAAGGTTCCTGTACTACTTCGAGGCGACTTCTAGGCGACTTGTACACATTGATTTTAATGGAAGTCGCCTCCAAGTCGGATCCCCCGTCTTAAAGTGGTTGTAAACCCACTTTTTAAACAAAGACCTACAGGTAAGCCTAGATTAAGGCTTACCTGTAGGTGCATGAAATATCTCCTTAACCTACACGGTTAAGGAGATATTTGTATGTAAATGCGGCGACGCTGACGTCACCCCATTCACAAATTCGGCTAGGTCGCAACATTCGACGACATAGCCGAATTCGACAGCTTACGTGCGCATGCGCGGAGTCACGTCTTCGCTGCTCCGGCCAATCACAGCGCCGGAGCGACGCTGTGATTGGCTGCAGCGGCGATACCCGGAAGTAACATTCCGGCTATCGCCGCAGCGATGGATGCGGCTAGAGGAGGGACACGGACGACTTCGAGGGCCCCGATCGAAGGTAAGTGGTACATAATGAGCTAGTATGCTAGTCATACTAGCTCATTATAGCTTTGTCTTGCAGGTTAGTAAAAAAAAAAAAAAAAAAGATAAAAGGGTTTACAACCACTTTAACTGAAGCAACTTTCCAGGAAGTGAAAATTTTTTGTAAGGCAAACCCCTCCCTCCCACAGAGCAGATAATTATGTGATTGGCCACTGGCAAAGTCGCCTGTCCTGGAGGCGACTTGAAGTCGCGTTGTAAGTCGCTCCAAGTAGCGCTGAAGTCGCGCTCAAGTCGTCTCCAAGTTGCCTTGAAAAGTCGCGCTGGAAGTCGTGTTGCCCCAGTGTGAACCGGCACTAACACAAAATAAATACCGTATTTATCGCCGTATAACACGCACAGGCGTATAACACGCACCCTAACTTTAAGAGGGAAGTTTCAGGAAAAAAACTTTCCACAGCCCCCTGCGTATAACACGCAGGCACAGTTTAGCCTCTATTTTCAGGGTAAAAAAGTGAGTGTTATACGCCAGTGTTTCTCAACTCCAGTCCTCAAGGCGCACCAACAGGTCATGTTTTCAGGATTTCCCTCAGATGAAACAGCTGTGGTAATTACTAAGGCAGTGAAACTGATTACATCCCCTGTGCAAAATAATGGAAAGCCTGAAAACATGACCTGTTGGGGCGCCTTGAGGACTGGAGTTGAGAAACCCTGTTATACGCCAATAAATACAGTACTTTATTATTATAGGAATAGTATTTTTATTTTAAAACAAATCTTTATCTGATATAGAAAAAGCCGCCCTTCAGTTGAGTAAACACGCCCCACAAGTGTTCAGGAAGAATAGCAGATAAAGATTTGTTTTGCAGATTTATTTAGCCATCAGTAAAAATTCCGCCCCCATCTTTGCAGCACTAATATAAAGGGATATAAAGGGATATAAAGGGAAAAAACCTGAGCTTAACCACTTAACGACCGCCCACCGCCGATTTACGTCGGCAGAATGGCACGGACAGGCAGAATCACGTAGATCTACGTGATCGCCTTTGTGCAGTTGGGGGGTCCATCCGGACCCCCCTTCACTGCAGTGAGCGGCCGTTAAGTGTTCGGGAGCGATCAGGCATGAGGGGGCGGCCGCTCGATTCCGCCCCCCCCTCGCGATCGCTCCCGGCCAATGAAATTGCTTCCTCCGCCATGTGATGTAAACACAGGCTGGAGGAAGTGATGTCATCTCCCTCGCCGCGGTCTTTTCGTTCCCGGCGCCGAGGAGTGAAGACAGAGGTTAGTGCTCCAACAGTCCACTGACACGTAGGTACACATAGGCACACAAATCACCCCCCAGTCACCCCCAGATCACCCCCCAGGTCACCCCAAAGCCCCCAATCACAGTGTCACTGATTGCAGTGATCATTTATTTTACTGATCACTGCATTTAGTGTCATCTGTGATTGTAAAAAGTTGCAAGGCAGTTAGGATTAGGCCCCTTTAGGTCCAGGGTAGCCCCCTAACCCCCCCTAATAAAGGTTTAACCCCTTGATCACCCCCCAGGTAACCCTTTCACCCCCTAACTTCAGCGTCACTAAGCGATTGTTTTTCCGATCGCTGTATTCGTGTCGCTGGTGTTTTAGATAGGCAGTTATTTTTTTTTTAGGTTCGCCGCAGGTTTTTATTGGTGTCAGGTACCCCCATATTTAACCTAATAAAGGTTTTAACCCCCTGATTGCCCCTAGTTAACCCTTTCACCAGTGATCACCATATAAAGGTTACGGGTGACGCTGGTTGATTAGTTTGCTTTTTATAGCATCAGGGCACCCGCCGTATATAACCCAATAAAGGTTTAACCCCCTGATCGCCCGGCGGGTGAGATCAATTAGGTTTTAGCGCCAGAGAGGGTCTGCGTCGCCCCAGGCAGTGTTAGGTTAGTGCCAGTAATGCTAACACCCACGCGCAAAGCATAAACCCCCCTTAGTGGTATAGTATCTGATCAGATCTATACTAGCATCCCCAGCGGTTTAGGGTTCCCAAAAACGCAGTGTTAGCGGGATCAGCCCAGATACCTGCTAGTACCTGCGTTTAGCCCCTCCGCCCAGCCCAGCCCAGCCCACCCAAGTGCAGTATCGATCGATCACTGTCACTTACCAAACACAACACACATAACTGCAGCGTTCGCAGAGACAGGCCTGATCCCTGCGATCGCTAACAGTTTTTTTGTAGCGTTTGATATATTTGCTGACGACAGTCAGGTGCTTTTTTTCCTGTGAATCTTACTAGTGTACCCCTAAATTTAGAGCCCAAAATGACAAGTCGAAGGTACACTAGTAAAGAGGCCTACGAGATTCTGAGCATGACAGATAGTGAAGAGGAGGTCACGTATCTGTCAGATTCAGGCTCAGAATATCTTCCCGTAGAAGACAGTGACGTCAGCGGCCCCACGTCAGATAGCTCTGACGACGAAGTTGAGGTCCCTGCTAAGGTCAGGCGTACCCGATCCCGATCTTCTGAGGTTGTTGAGGAGCAAGAACCGCAGGTCTCTCGTATCATGGAGCAGAGTAGTACTAGCGCCGCTATTCCTTCTGGTGAACTGGCAAGCACCAGCGGCCTAGTACAGCCTGGACGTACATCCAGCACTGCAGTAACACTTGGTGACGTGGCGAGTCCCATAAGTGCAGTTCAAGCTGGCGAGGTGGCAAGCACAAGTAGTGTCCCGCTGCCACCAAGAAGACAAAGGCAGGCCCGTCGTGCCCATACTGCCCTTCCTGCAGAATTCGCCTATCCTGATTGGGTCCCCACCACTTCTGCAGAACCCGTACTTCCCCCATTCACTGCCCAACCCGGTATTCAGGTGGAAACAGCTGATTTTATGCCAATCGATTTTTATTCGCTGTTTTTCACGGAAGATCTCTATAGATCTATTGTGGACCAGAGTAATTTGTATGCTGGTCAATTTATCGCCGCTAACCCCCAGTTGCCTAAAATTGCCAGAAATTGGAAACCAATTACGGTTTCCGAATTTAAGACCTTTCTGGGCCTTTCCCTCAACATGGGCACACATAAATTTCCGTCATTGCGTGCTTATTGGTCCACGCACCCAATTGACCACATGCCCGTGTTCTCTGCCTCCATGTCCAGGGCACGATACGAGCAGATTTTGCGGTTCATGCACTTCAACGACAATGAACTTTGTCGTCCACGTGGGGACCCTGAATACGACCGGCTCTATAAAATTCGGCCCCTCATAAACCACTTCAACGAACGTTTTGCAGCCTTGTTTACTCCCGATCAAGTTGTCTGCGTTGATGAGTCCCTGATTAAATTTTCTGGCCGCTTGTCTTTCAAGCAGTACCTTCCCAGCAAGCGTGCCAGATACGGGGTCAAGCTCTACAAGTTCTGTGACAGGGCAACAGGCTATGTAGTGAACTTTACGGTTTATGAGGGAAAAGACAGTCAGATTGAGTCGGTCAACTGCCCGGATTACATAGGGAGCGCTGGCAAGATAGTGTGGAACTTGGTGTCACCCTTATTCGGAAAGGGGTACCACTTGTATGTGGACAATTATTACACGAGCGTGCCACTGTTTAGTCACTTGTTTGATCATAAGATTGGAGCATGTGGCACCGTGCGACCTAATCGCCGGGGCTTTCCCCAGCGGCTTGTAGATGCCCGTCTTAGGCTGGGGGAGAGAGCCTGCTTGAAGTGTAATAACTTGCTCGCTATGAAGTGGAGGGACAATAAGAATGTTTTCCTTCTTACCTCCCTTCATGCAGACACGACAGTCCAAATTCCTACGGCGACTGGTGTTGTGGAGAAACCCCTCTGTGTCCACGAATATAACCAAAATATGGGAGGGGTGGACCTCAACGACCAGTTGATGGCGCCGTATCTAATTGACCGTAAGGCGAGACGCTGGTACAAAAAAGTGTCTCTATCATTATTCCAATTGGCTTTGCTGAACGCTCATGTGCTATACAGAGCTTCAGGCGGGACGTTATCTCTTCTAAAATTCCAGAATGAGATAGTCACAGAACTCCTGTATCCAGGCGGTTCTGCACCTCACCATCCCCAACCAAATGCAGTAAGCCGGCTGCATGAGAGGCATTATTCGTATGTCCTCCCGAGTACCCCTACCCAAAGCCACCCCCAAAAAAGATGTCGTGTCTGTAGCAAGCGCGGATTTAGGCGTGACACCCGTAGTTTTTGTCCACTCTGTCCTGACAAGCCTGGTCTTTGCCAAGGTGAATGTTTTGAACGCTACCACTCAAAAGTGAAGTTTTAGCGTAGGGTACAGCATTTCACAGACTAGGACACACTTACACAGGGTCTCCCAAGATGCCATTACATTTTGAGAGACCCGAACCATTACAGTTGTAAAGTTACAAAAAAAAGTGTAAAAAAGAAAAAAAAAACGTAAAAAACAAAACACAAAAAAAATATAAAATAAAAAAACCAAAAATAGTTGTCGTTTTATTGTTCTCTCTCTCTCTATTTTCTCTCTATTGTTCTGCTCTTTTTTTACTGTATTCTATTCTGCAATGTTTTATCATGCTTGCTTTTCAGGTATGTAATTTTTTGTTTTCAGGTGCGCCATTCAACTGCAGCGCGGAATTATTTATCTTGACAGCAACAGCGTTTGCTCCCACGATACATAAAGCCGTGACTCCAGTGCTGTAGGAGGTGATTTCACCACCACAGTTAAAAAAAAGAGCATATATGCCGAAGCATGGGGGCAGCAGGGGCGGAGGAGCGATTTTGCTCCTAATGCCGCGTACATACGGTCGAAATTCCGACCGTGTGTACGCGGCATAACTTTTTTGCGGGAGGATGCCCCCATGCTTCGGCATATATATATTTTAGGCACAGGTTGCGTTAAAACATTTTTTTATTTTTTACTAGGTTTTGTTTTGGTATTTGCTTTGCAGGTATGGCATGGTAAGGTCTTACTGTTGTACTGTAATGTTACTTTGTTTTAATGTTAACCACCATTTGCTTAGCAGGTACGCCATTCAGTTGCAGCGCGGATCTATTTATCTTGACAGCAACAGCGTTTGCTCCCACGATACATAAAGCCGTGACTCCAACGCTGTAGGAGGTGATTTCACCACCACAGTTAAAAAAAAGAGCATATATGCCGAAGCATGGGGGCAGCAGGGGCGGAGGAGCGATTTTGCTCCTAATGCCGCGTACATACGGTCGAAATTCCGACCGTGTGTACGCGGCATAACTTTTTTGCGGGAGGATGCCCCCATGCTTCGGCATATATATATTTTAGGCACAGGTTGCGTTAAAACATTTTTTTATTTTTTACTAGGTTTTGTTTTGGTATTTGCTTTGCAGGTATGGCATGGTAAGGTCTTACTGTTGTACTGTAATGTTACTTTGTTTTAATGTTAACCACCATTTGCTTAGCAGGTACGCCATTCAGTTGCAGCGCGGATCTATTTATCTTGACAGCAACAGCGTTTGCTCCCACGATACATAAAGCCGTGACTCCAACGCTGTAGGAGGTGATTTCACCACCACAGTTAAAAAAAAGAGCATATATGCCGAAGCATGGGGGCAGCAGGGGCGGAGGAGCGATTTTGCTCCTAATGCCGCGTATATACGGTCGAAATTCCAACGGAGGCTTATCCGTGGAAAAGTCCGACCGTGTGTACGCGGCATAACCTTTTATGCCGCGTACATACGGTCGAAATTCCGACGAAGGCTTGACCGTGTGTACGCGGCATAACTTTTTTGCGGGAGGATGCCCCCATGCTTCGGCATATATGCCCATCATTAGAAGTGGGTGGATGAAGGGAGGTATTCTAATGGTGGGCATACCCACCAATCAATCTCTTTTTTTCGTTCAGCCAATAGGCTGTATGAAAAAAAAGATTACAATACATGTCCAACAAGGACCAGCAACGTACTGGTATGTTGCTGGACTTTGAATGTTTATACCAGAATGATGCCTGCGGGTTTAGGTATCATCTTGGTATCATTCTTTTCAGCCAGCAGCCGGCTTTCATGTAAAAGCAATTCTAGCAGATAATTAGCCTCTAGACTGCTTTTACAAGCAGTGGGAGGGAATGTCCCCCCCCGGATATAAAAAGCGCCATTGGGAAATTGGGAAAGCATTTTATCACACCGATCTTGGTGTGGTCAGATGCTTTGAGGGCAGAGGAAAGATCTAGGGTCTAACCCCCCAATTTTTTTCAAAAAAAGAGTACCTGTCACTACCTATTGCTATCATAGGGGATATTTACATTCCCTGAGATAACGATAAAAATGGTAAAAAAATAAAATATGGAAGGCACAGTTTAAAAATAAAATAAAAAAGCCAAATAAATAATAAAAAAAAAAAAAAAAAAAAAAAAAGCACCGCTGTCCCCCCTGCTATTGCGCAAAGGCGAACGCAAGCGTCGGTCTAGCGTCATATGTAAACAGCAATTGCATCATGCATGTGAGGTATCACCGCGAAGGTCAGATCGAGGGCAGTCATTTTAGCAGTAGACCTCCTCTGTAAATCTAACGTGGTAACCTGTAAAGGCTTTTAAATGCTTTTAAAAATGAATGTAGTTTTGTCGCCGCTGCGCGTTTGTGCGCAATTTTAAAGCATGTCGTGTTTGGTATCCATGTACTCGGCCTATGATCATCTTTTTTATTTCATCAAACATTTGGGCAATATAGTGTTTTTTAGTGCATTAAAAATAAAAAAAGTGTGTTTTTCCCCCAAAAAATGCGTTTGAAAAATCGCTGCGCAAATACTGTGTGGAAAAAAAAAAATGCAACACCCACTATTTTAATCTGTAGGGCCTTTGCTTTAAAAAAAATATATAATGTTTGGGGGTTCAACATAATTTTCTTGCAAAAAAATTTTTTCTTTCATGTAAACAAAAAGTGTCAGAAAGGGCTTTGTCTTCAAGTGGTTAGAAGAGTGGATGATGTGTGACATAAGCTTCCTAATGTTGTGCATAAAATGCCAGGACAGTTCAAAACCCCCCCAAATGACCCCATTTTGGAAAGTAGACACCCCAAGCTATTTGCTGAGAGGCATGTTGAGCCCATTGAATATTTTTTTTTTTTGTCCCAAGTGATTGAATAATGACCAAAAAAAAAAAAATGTACAAAAAGTTGTCACTAAATTATATATTGCTCAAACATGCCATGGGCATATGTGGAATTACACCCCAAAATACATTCTGTTGCTTCTCCTGAGTACGGGGATACCACATGTGTGGGACTTTTTGGGAGCCTAGTCGCGTACGGGACCCCAAAAACCAAGCACCGCCTTCAGGATTTCTATGGGTGTAAATTTTTGATTTCACTCCTCACTGCCTATCACAGTTTCGGAGGCCATGGAATGCCCAGATGGCACAAAACCCCCCCAAATGACCCCATTTTGGAAAGTAGACACCCCAAGCTATTTGCTGAGAGGTATGTTGAGTATTTTGCAGATCTCGCTTTTTGTCACAAAGTTTTGAAAATGTAAAAAAAGAAAAAAAAAAAGAAAAAAAAATGTCTTTCTTAATTTTCAAAAACAAATGAGAGCTGTAAAATACTCACCATGCCTCTCAGCAAATAGCTTGGGGTGTCTACTTTCCAAAATGGGGTCATTTGTGGGGGTTTTGGGCTATTTTGACATTTTATGGCCTTCAAAACTGTGATAGGTAGTGAGGAGTGAAATCAAAAATTTATGCCCTTAGAAACCTTGAAGGCGGTGCTTGGTTTTTGGGGTCCCGTACGCGGCTAGGCTCCCAAAAAGTCCCACACATGTGGTATCCCCGTACTCAGGAGAAGCAGCAGAATGTATTTTGGGGTGTAATTTCACATATAACCATGGCATGTGTGAGCAATATATCATTTAGTGACAACTTTTTGTACATTTTTTTTTTTTCTTTTTGTCATTATTCAATCATTTGGGACAAAAAAAAAAAATATTCAATGGGCTCAACATGCCTCTCAGCAAATAGCTTGGGGTGTCTACTTTCCAAAATGGGGTCATTTGGGGGGGTTTTGTGCCATCTTGGCATTTTATGGCCTTCAAAACTGTGATAGGTAGTGAGGAGCGAAATCAAAAATTTATGCCCTTAGAAACCTTGAAGGCGGTGCTTGGTTTTTGGGGTCCCGTACGCGGCTAGGCTCCCAAAAAGTCCCACACATGTGGTATCCCCGTACTCAGGAGAAGCAGCAGAATGTATTTTGGGGTGTAATTTCACATATGCCCATGGCATGTGTGAGCAATATATCATTTAGTGACAACTTTGTGGAAAAAAAAAACAGTTTGTCATATTCCCGCAACCTGTGGCAAAATATAAAATATTCCATGGACTCAACATGCCTCTCAGCAAATAGCTTGGGGTGTCTACTTTCCAAAATGGGGTAATTTGGGGGGGTTTTGTGCTATTTTGGCATTTTATGGCCTTCAAAACTGTGATAGGTAGTGAGGAGTGAAATCAAAAATTTACGCCCTTAGAAATCCTGAAGGCGGTGCTTGGTTTTTGGGGCCCTGTACGCGGCTAGGCTCCCAAAAAGTCCCACACATGTGGTATCCCCGTACTCAGGAAAAGCAGCAGAATGTATTTTGGGGTGCAATTCCACATATAACCATGGCATGTGTGAGCAATATATCATTTAGTGACAACTTTTTGTACTTTTTTTTTTTTTTCTTTTTGTCATTATTCAATCATTTGGGACAAAAAAAAAAAATATTCAATGGGGTCAACATGCCTCTCAGCAAATAGCTTGGGGTGTCTACTTTCCAAAATGGGGTCATTTGGGGGGGTTTTGTGCCATCTTGGCATTTTATGGCCTTCAAAACTGTGATAGGTAGTGAGGAGTGAAATCAAAAATTTATGCCCTTAGAAACCTTGAAGGCGGTGCTTGGTTTTTGGGGTCCCGTACGCGGCTAGGCTCCCAAAAAGTCCCACACATGTGGTATCCCCGTACTCAGGAGAAGCAGCAGAATGTATTTTGGGGTGTAATTTCACATATGCCCATGGCATGTGTGAGCAATATATCATTTATTGACAACTTTGTGCAAAAAAAAAAAAGTTTGTCATATTCCCGCAACTTGTGGCAAAATATAAAATATTCCATGGACTGAACAGGCCTCTCAGTAAATAGCTTGGGGTGTCTACTTTCCAAAATGGGGTCATTTGGGGGGGTTTTGTGCTATTTTGGCATTTTATGGCCTTCGAAACTGTGATAGGTAGTGAGGAGTGAAATCAAAAATTTGCGCCCTTAGAAATCCTGAAGGCGGTGCTTGGTTTCCGGGGTCCCGTACGTGGCTAGGCTCCTAAAAAGTCCCACACATGTGGTATCCCCGTACTCAGGAGAAGCAGCAGAATGTATTTTGGGGTGCAATTCCACATATAACCATGGCATGTGTGAGCAATATATCATTTAGTGACAACTTTTTGTAATTTTTTTTTTTTTGTCATTATTCAATCACTTGGGACGAAAAAAAAAAATATTCAATGGGCTCAACATGCCTCTCAGCAATTTCCTTGGGGTGTCTACTTTCCAAAATGGGGTCATTTGGGGGGGTTTTGTACTGCCCTGCCATTTTAGCACCTCAAGAAATGAGATAGGCAGTCATAAATTTAAAGCTGTGTAAATTTCAGAAAATGTACCCTAGTTTGTAAACGCTATAACTTTTGCGCAAACCAATAAATATACGCTTATTGACATTTTTTTTACTAAAGACATGTGGCTGAATACATTTTGGCCTAAATGTATGACTAAAATTGAGTTTATTCGATTTTTCTTATAACAAGAAAATATCATTTTTTTTCAAAATTTTCGGTCTTTTTCTGTTTATATCGCAAAAAATACAAATCGCAGAGGCAATCAAATACCATTAAAAGAAAGCTCTATTTGTGGGAAGAAAAGGACGCAAATTTCATTTGGGTACAACATTGCATGTCCGCACAATTTACAGTTAAAGCAGCGCAGTGCCGAATCCCAAAAACAGGCTTGGTCCTAATGGCCCGAAATGGTCCGGGGCTTAAGTGGTTAAAGTGGTTGTAAACCCACTTTTTAAACAAAGACCTACAGGTAAGCCTAGATTAAGGCTTACCTGTAGGTGCATGAAATATCTCCTTAACCTACACGGTTAAGGAGATATTTGTATGTAAATGCGGCGACGCTGACGTCACCCCATTCACAAATTCGGCTAGGTCGCAACATTCGACGACATAGCCGAATTCGACAGCTCATGCGCGCATGCGCGGAGTCACGTCTTCGCTGCTCCGGCCAATCACAGCGCCGGAGCGACGCTGTGATTGGCTGCAGCGGCGATACCCGGAAGTAACATTCCGGCTATCGCCGCAGCGATGGATGCGGCTAGAGGAGGGACCCGGACGACTTCGAGGGCCCCGATCGAAGGTAAGTGGTACATAATGAGCTAGTATGCTAGTCATACTAGCTCATTATAGCTTTGTCTTGCAGGTTAGTAAAAAAAAAAAAAAAAAAAGATAAAAGGGTTTACAACCACTTTAACTGAAGCAACTTTCCAGGAAGTGAAATTTTTTTCTAAGGCAAACCCCTCCCTCCCACAGAGCAGATAATTATGTGATTGGCCACTGGCAAAGTCGCCTGTCCTGGAGGCGACTTGAAGTCGCGTTGTAAGTCGCTCCAAGTAGCGCTGAAGTCGCGCTCAAGTCGTCTCCAAGTTGCCTTGAAAAGTCGCGCTGGAAGTCGTGTTGCCCCAGTGTGAACCGGCACTAACACAAAATAAATACCGTATTTATCGCCGTATAACACGCACAGGCGTATAACACGCACCCTAACTTTAAGAGGGAAGTTTCAGGAAAAAAACTTTCCACAGCCCCCTGCGTATAACACGCAGGCACAGTTTAGCCTCTATTTTCAGGGTAAAAAAGTGAGTGTTATACGCCAGTGTTTCTCAACTCCAGTCCTCAAGGCGCACCAACAGGTCATGTTTTCAGGATTTCCCTCAGATGAAACAGCTGTGGTAATTACTAAGGCAGTGAAACTGATTACATCCCCTGTGCAAAATAATGGAAATCCTGAAAACATGACCTGTTGGGGCGCCTTGAGGACTGGAGTTGAGAAACCCTGTTATACGCCAATAAATACAGTACTTTATTATTATAGGAATAGTATTTTTATTTTAAAACAAATCTTTATCTGATATAGAAAAAGCCGCCCTTCAGTTGAGTAAACACGCCCCACAAGTGTTCAGGAAGAATAGCAGATAAAGATTTGTTTTGCAGATTTATTTAGCCATCAGTAAAAATTCCGCCCCCATCTTTGCAGCACTAATATAAAGGGATATAAAGGGATATAAAGGGAAAAAACCTGAGCTTAAAGTGGTTGTAAACCCACTTTTTAAACAAAGACCTACAGGTAAGCCTAGATTAAGGCTTACCTGTAGGTGCATGAAATATCTCCTTAACCTACACGGTTAAGGAGATATTTGTATGTAAATGCGGCGACGCTGACGTCACCCCATTCACAAATTCGGCTAGGTCGCAACATTCGACGACGTAGCCGAATTCGACAGCTCACGCGCGCATGCGCGGAGTCACGTCTTCGCCGCTCCGGCTAATCACAGCGCCGGAGCGGCGCTGTGATTGGCTGCAGCGGCGATACCCGGAAGTAACATTCCGGCTATCGCCGCAGCGATGGATGCGGCTAGAGGAGGGACACGGACGACTTCGGGGGCCCCGATCGAAGGTAAGTGGTACATAATGAGCTAGTATGCTAGTCATACTAGCTCATTATAGCTTTGTCTTGCAGGTAAGTAAAAAAAAAAAATTTGTCTACGGGGTTTACAACCACTTTAAGCCCTGGTTCACACTGGTGCGATGTCAAATCGGCGAAATTTGCCGCAAATTGCGGCCAATGGCACCGTTCTAATTGGTGCGACGCCGCATCTGCAGCGCTGCACAGATTACAAAAAGTAGTTTTTGTACTACTTTTTGCGATTTCAGCCACGATTTACATTGACATCTGTTTCAGATGTCTTTGAAATCGAGCTGAAATCGGGACTGCCAGCGGGAGTGAAATCGTGTGAGTTCAGCTGAACTCGCAGGCTTCACTCCCGCAGCCCCAGTGTGAACGTGAGCTTAAAGTTGAATCTAAATGGATGAACTAGTCCAAAGCTGCAACAATGTGGGATATAACACAGACAAACTGAAAAGAGAAAAATTGCGCTAGAAAGTCCAAAATTAAAAAACGCTAAAAAGTCTGAAATAATATAAAGTTCCAAAAATTTTCACAGATGGAACAAATGCTTATATCATGATTGATGGTAGTTGTGTTGAAAACTGATGAAATGCATGCTTACCAAAAAGCAAGTTATTAAGACAGGTGGCTATAGCCCAGCCCAGGCCTTTAGTTAGTGGAAGAACACTAATGCCCTGTACACACGACCGTTTTTAATGTCATTGAAAAAACCGGCATTTTTCTCGGCGTGATTTTTCGTGTTTCCTCTCAAGCCTGCCTTGCCTACACACTATCGTGGAAAAAAATGTTTGACTAAAGCGCGGTGACGAACAACGCGTACGACGGCACTATAAAGGGAAAGTTCCATTCGGATGGCGCCACCCTTCATGTTAGTAAAGTTTGTTGAGCGACGATTCGCGCTTTTCAGCCTCGTGCTTTTCAGTCCATTACAGCATGACGAATGTGCTATCTCCATTACAAACGCTAGTTTTACCAGAACGAGCGCTCCCGTCTCATACATGATTCTGAGCATGCGCATTTTTTTTCACGTCGTTAAAGCCCACACACGGCCGTTTTTCATGACGAGAAAAACGACGATGTAAAAAAGAGCATGTTCCAATTTTTCTCGTCGTGATTCTCTGCGTTTTTCTCGTCGGTAAAACTGCTGGAAAGCCCACACACGATCATTTTTAATGACCATTTAAAAAAATGAAATTTTTCTCGTCATTAAAAACGGTCGTGTGTACGCGGCATAAGGCTACTTTCACACTGTGAAGCGCTGGCGGTATAGCGGCGCTATTTTTAGCGCCGCTATACCATATTTTTTGCCGCAATTTGCGGGCGCTAGCGGGGGGATTTTAACCCCCTCTAGCGGCCGAAAAAGGGTTAAAAACGCCCGCAATAACGCCTCTTTGCAGCGTTTTGCGGGCGTTTTGGAGGCGCTACCCCATTGATTTCAATGGGCAGGGGCGCTATAGAAGCGGTATTTTTACCGCTCCTATCGTGCCTCAAAGATGCGGCTTGCAGGAGTTTTTTGACCCTCCTGCAAGCGCAACGGGCTTTCACACTGGATACAATTGAACGGCTTTTTTGAGGCGCATTGCAGGCGCTATTTTTAGCGCAATAGCGCCTCAGTGTGAAAGGGGCCTAACTGATCCAATGACGTTAAATTCTCCAGGTGGATGGAACATGAGCTACTCACACATTAAGCAATTGGTTAACCCAAAAGGACCTATTAGTGATTGTTTGCTTTCAATATCTGCAGTCCGGTAAGGGGACATCTCTTATGGTGGTTAGGGATGAGCTCGGTGTTCGAGTCGAACATACGTTCGACTCGAACATCGGCTGTTCGATCGTTCGACGAAGATCGAACTATTTGGGCCGTTCGCGCCAAATTCGAGTGACGCGAACGGCCCACAATACACTGCGCCATCGCAGTGCAATCCCGGCGCTGTGATTGGCCAAGCATGCACTGTGACCCGGCATGCTTGGCCAATCACAGCGCCGGCAGTTAGGAGAGCCATAATTGGCCACAGGCAGGTTGCCTGTGGCCAATTATAGCTCAGGGGGTTTAGCACACGCCCCACACTATAAAAGGCCGCCAGCGCGGCGGCCTTGTGTAGTTTGTTCCGGCGCAGGGAAAGAGAAGGATAGGCAGGGACAGTGTCATTGTGCTATTCTTTGTGCTATTCTTGTGTGTAGGGAGAGAGAAGGATAGGCAGGGAGAGTGTCAGTGTCATATTCTTTGCTAAACCTTGTGTGCAGGGAGAGAGAAGGATAGGCAGGGGACAGTGTCAGTGTCATATTCTTTGCTAAACCTTGTGTGCAGGGAGAGAGAAGGATAGGCAGGGAGAGTGTCAGTGTCATATTCCTTGATAAACCTTGTGTGCAGGGAGAGAGAAGGATAGGCGGGGGACAGTGTCAGTGTCATTGTTGCTAAGCCTCCTGCACAGTATACACCTGAAGCTAGCCCGTATTGCTGTGTTTTCCTGGTGTGTTACACTAACAGGCATTTGCAGCACTTACAGCGGGCGGAGTGTGCTTCCTGCTAAATATACACCTGAAGATAGCCCGTATTGCTGTGTTTTCCTGGTGTGTTACACTAACAGGCATTTGCAGCACTTACAGCGGGCGGAGTGTGCTTCCTGCTAAATATACACCTGAAGCTAGCCCGTATTGCTGTGTTTTCCTGGTGTGTTACACTAACAGGCATTTGCAGCTCTTACAGCGGGCGGAGTGTGCCTCCTGCACATTATACACCTGAAGCTAGCCCGTATTGCTGTGTTTTCCTGGTGTGTTACACTAACAGGCATTTCCAGCACTTACATCGGGCAGAGTGTGCTTCCTGCTAAATATACACCTGAAGCTAGCCCGTATTGCTGTGTTTTCCTGGTGTGTTACACTAACAGGCATTTCCAGCACTTACAGCGGGCGGAGTGTGCTTCCTGCTAAATATACACCTGAAGCTAGCCCGTATTGCTGTGTTTTCCTGGAGTGTTACACTAACAGGCATTTTCAGCACTTACAGCGGGCGGAGTGTGCTTCCTGCTAAATATACACCTGAAGCTAGCCCGTATTGCTGTGTTTTCCTGGTGTGTTACACTAACAGGCATTTGCAGCACTTACAGCGGGCGGAGTGTGCCTCCTGCACATTATACACCTGAAGCTAGCCCGTATTGCTGTGTTTTCCTGGTGTGTTACACTAACAGGCATTTGCAGCACTTACAGCGGGCGGAGTGTGCTTCCTGCTAAATATACACCTGAAGCTAGCCCGTATTGCTGTGTTTTTCTGGTGTGTTACACTAACAGGCATTTGCAGCACTTACAGCGGGCGTTGTGTGCTTCCTGCAAAATATACACCTTAAGCTACCCCTTATTGCTGGTTTTCCCATCTCCCTGCAGGCCATTGCTATGTCTGGAAGGCCAACAAAGAGAGGCAGACAGTCACGAGCCAATAAAAGAGGGCAAGCAGGCTCTGTGTCTGGGGGCAACAGTTCTGGTCGTGGACGCGGTGCATTGTCATCAGCACATGGCCATGGGACACACTTGTCCTTCTTTTCGGCAGCTGGACGTGTTGAGCCGCATCATGCCGAAGACTTGGTAGAGTGGATGACCAAACCCTCCTCATCCTCCTCATCCTCTCTCACCCAGGCTCAGGGTACTGGCAAAGCAGCTGCCAAAGCGTCCTCTTCCCTGGTATCAATGTCATCATCAGTCACTCCTTCCCTAGACCCACCATGTCCTCCTGAGGAGTCCCCCGAACTGTTTGAGCACAGTGTTGGGTACATGCTCCAGGAGGATGCCCAGCATTTCGAAGGGTTTGATGATGATGGTACCCAGCTAGAGGAAGGCAGTAGCATGAGAGCAGAGAGAGGGGATGCTCAAGAAGGACACCAATCTGGCAGTCATGTTCCAGCAGCTGCAGCATACTGGGTGCCTAATAGGAGAGAGGAGGAGGAGGAGGATGAGGAGGAGGCACATCTCCAACGAGGCAGGATTCCCTCGGGGGGGCCAGCGTAAGGGCAGCACACTGACTGAATCACACCGCAGAGCTCCGCCTGTGCAGGGCGCTGCCTCTGGCCGTTATTCAAAAAGTTCTTTGGTGTGGGCCTTTTTTGAGTCGAGTGCATTAGATCGCACAGCTGCTGTTTGCAACATATGTCTCAAGCGTATATTGCGTGGCCAAAACATCAGCCGCTTGGGCACCACATGCTTGACCAGACATATGTTGACCTGCCATGCAGCTCGTTGGCAAGCCTACCTTAAAGACCCACACCAAAGAACAAAGCAGACCTCTCCTTGCACCGCATCAGCTGGGATCTCCAACCCCACTATACCTTCAGTCCTCTCTGAAACCTGCTCTGAGAGGAATGAAGGTGTAGAATTAGGTGTGTCACAGCCAAGTACTTGCGGGCACTCTGCTAGCAGTACACCGACGTCCAATTCTAGCAGGCAAATTTCCCTGCCCCAGCTGCTGGACCGTCGAAAGAAGTTCACTCCCAGCCATCCACATGCCCAGCGGTTGAATGCTAGCTTGGCTAAATTGCTAGCGCTTCAACTGCTGCCTTTTCAGTTGGTAGACTCGGCCCCCTTCCGTGAGTTTGTGCAATGTGCGGTTCCTCAGTGGCAGGTTCCCAAACGCCACTTTTTCTCACGGAAGGCGATTCCGGCTCTCTACTGGCATGTGGAAGGCAATGTCTTGGCCTCGCTGGACAGGGCGGTCAGCGGTAAGGTGCATATTACCGCTGATTCATGGTCCAGCAGGCATGGACAGGGACGTTACCTTTCTTTCACGGCCCATTGGGTCACTCTTTTGGCAGCTGGGAAGGATGCAGGACAAGGTGCAGTAGTTTTGGAGGTTGTTCTGCCGCCACGCCTCCAAAATGCTACTACTGGTTGTGACACACCTCTCTCCTCCACCCCCTCCTCTTCTTCTTCCTCCATGGCCTCTTCCTGTGCTTTGTCCTCTGAACCAGCGGTGCTCCGTAGGCGTTCAAGGGGCTACGCAAGTACGCAGGCAAAAAGATGCCATGCCGTGCTTGCGCTGGTGTGTTTGGGGGACAGGAGCCACACTGGGGCAGAGGTTCTGTCAGCTCTGCAGGGACAGGCCGAGAGGTGGTTGACGCCACGCCAGCTTAAGCCAGGAATGGTGGTTTGCGACACTGGCACCAACCTCCTCTCCGCCCTCCGACAGGGACAACTGACCCATGTGCCCTGTGTGGCTCACGTCCTTAACCTGGTGGTGCAGCGGTTCTTGGGCAGGTACCTGGGCTTACAGGATGTCCTGAGGCAGGCAAGGAAAGTCTGTGTGCATTTCCGCAGATCTTATAATGCCAGTGCTCGCCTGGCTGAGCTGCAAAAGGAGTTGAACCTGCCCAAGAACCGCCATATATGTGACATGCCCACCAGGTGGAACTCAACGTTGGCCATGCTGCAGCGGCTGCACACGCAGCACAGGGCCATCAATGAGTACCTGTGCGACTACGGCACCAGGACAGGGTCAGGGGAGCTCAGGTTTTTTTCACCACGCCAGTGGGGCATGATCAGGGATGCATGCACTGTCCTGGCACCATTTGAGGCCACGAGGATGGTGAGCAGTGACAGTGCATGCATCAGTGACACTGTACCTCTTGTCCACCTGTTGAAACATACGCTGCGTGGAATAATGGACAGGGCACTTGAGGCAGAACAGAGGCAGGAAGAGGAGGACTTCCTTGCCTCTCAAGGCCCCCTTTACCCAGACAGTGTTCCTTCTGTCCCACCCATCGCACAGGAAGAGGAGGAGGAGGAGGAGGTGGAGGATTGTGTCAGCATGGAGGTGGAGCCTGGCACTCAGCATCATCAGCAGCAGTCTTTTAGGGATGATTTACAGTCCCAAGAAACCCGTGGACTTGTACGTGGCTGGGAGGAGGTGGCTGCGGATCATGTCGTCCTTAGAGACCCAGAGGACTCCGGACCGAATGCCTCAGCTAATCTAAGCTGCATGGCCTCCCTGATCCTGCAAAGTCTGCGGAAGGATCCTCGTATTCTTCGGATCAAGGAGAGGGACCATTACTGGCTGGCCACTCTCCTTGATTCACGGTACAAGGGTAAGGTTGCGGACCTTATCTTACCGTCGCAGAGGGAGAAGAGGATGAGACAACTCCGGGAGGCCTTGCAGAAAGGTCTGTGCAACGCGTTCCCAGAGACTGGGAGGTTACAAACTCCTGGTCCTGGACATTGAGTTGCTGAGGCTTCGGTCAGTCAAAGAAGGAGCGGTGGGGAAGGTGGCCGTCTGACTGATGCGTTCAGACAAGCCCCAAGGTATGATCGGTTCCAGCAACCATCGCCAGCGTCTGATATACATGGTGCAGGAATACCTAGGGGCAAGGTCAGACTTGGACACCTTCCCCACCGAAAATCCTCTGGCTTACTGGGTCTTGAGGATGGATCACTGGCCAGAGCTTGCAGAGTATGCAATTGAGCTACTGGCCTGTCCTGCATCCAGCGTTCTTTCAGAACGCACATTCAGTGCTGCTGGAGGATTTGTCACGGATCACAGGGTGCGCCTGTCCACCGACTCGGTTGATCGACTGACCTTCATAAAGATGAACCAGTCTTGGATCACCACCAGCTACCAAACACCTGAAGCTGATATAACAGACTAATTTATTTTCAAATTTCACATCCCTTCAAGACTGATGCTGATGCTGAGTGACTGTCCTGTTATGTTGACTGACTATACTCCTCCTCCTCAATGATCCGATTGATGATGATAGCTTGGAAGAACATTTTTGTTTCTGGGTGCCGCCACCAGTGGCTAAGGCCCAATATTTCAGCCCCTGTTTAACAGGGGCATGTAATTACAATTTTTTATGCAATGCTTTGCAGCAGGGCTCATTCCTGCACTCCAACTAGAGAATCTGGGAGAGGTTGCAGTGTTGTGGCACCAGCACCAGTGCCTAAGGCCCAATTTTTCAGCCCCTGTTTAACAGGGGCGTGTAATTACAATTTTTGATGCAATACTGTAAGGGTATGTACTTACCGAGGCCGAGATGCCGAGAGTGGTTCACCTTTGCGACTTGACGCACTCCACCCCCTGGAGTTGAGACAGGGAGTGGATGGCGAGAAGCGGCACCGGCTACCGGCAGGTGGTGGGTACTTGTAGACGGTCCGGTAGTGCTGAGTAGACTGAAAAAACAGGCTTCAAGCAGGAACTAGCCGGATTGGTAAAGTTCAAACAGCAGGAGATAATGGAAGCCGGTGCAGGTTGAGTCCGGGTTGCAATTGCAAGGTAACAGTCCCGGCTGGGGGTCTAGCACAGTAAAAGGCAACAAGTCCAGAGAATACCGGGAACCAGGCAGGAGTTCAAAGGAAACGCGGAAGTCCAAAAGGTACAAGCAGGAGGTCAAGGATTGTAGACAGGCAGCAGATCCGAGTCACAGGCCGAGGGTCAAACACAGGAGAAGGCAGAAGTCCGTATAGCAAGCCGAGGGTCAGGTCCAGGAGAGAGATCAGAGGGGTCAAGCCAGTCCGGGTCACAAGGAGATTTTCAAGATAGTTTTCCAGAGTCTTGGGTATACAGGAAAGCTGACAAACCAGCAACTTGTCAGTGCAACTGGGTCTCTTTAAATAGGCCCGCCTGGATTCCTATTGGTGCGCCGCCACGCATGCGCGCGCGCAGCTGCGTCGGCGCGTGCACCCGAGGACGTAGAAGCGCCGTCCCGCGCACGCGCATGCGCCAAAGCATCATTCCGCCGCGCGTGCGCATTGGGCGCTGATTGGCGCGGTTGGACGGATTTCCCTGACAGTGCCCCCCTCCTAGGGGCGGACTCCGGACGCCCAGACTAGACATCAACTCGGGATGTTCCTGGTGAAAGACTCTAATTAGGCGGGGAGCATGTAGGTTCCTAGATGGTTCCCAAGAGTTGTCCGCTGGGGGATACCCCTTCCATTTGATTAAATACTGCAACTGCCTGCCTCTTTTCCTGCAGCCCAAGATAGATTCCACCACATACTCATCTTCTCCATCAACCTCCACAGGTGGAGGAGGTGGCTCATCCCTTCCCGGGAAGGAGCTGGAGACTACTGGTTTCAACAGAGACGTGTGGAAGACCGGGTGTATCCTGTAGGAGTCGGGCAGTGCCAATTCAAAGGCCACAGGGTTGATTACTCGCTTGATTTTAAAAGGGCCTATAAATCTTGGTCCCAATTTCCGTGAAGGGATCGGCAATTTGAGGTTGGTGGCGGAGAGCCATACTTCCTCCCCAACTTTGAAGACTGGATTTTCCTTCCTACCCTTGTCATAGTGTCTCTTGTAAGACTCCTGGGCGTTTTGCATCATTTCCTGGAGTCTCAGAAAATTAGATTGAACAAAGGCTATCCGATCTTGAACAGCAGGAACAGAGCTCTCCGGAATGTCATCAGGGAGGAAGGAAGGATGGAAGCCAAAGTTGACCCAAAAAGGAGTTTGACTGGTGGCTGAATGTACCGAGTTGTTATATGCAAATTCAGCGTAGGATAATAGGGAGGACCAATCGTCTTGTGAGGCTGAGCAAAAACAACGGAGATATTGTTTTAGGGTTTGATTGGTTCTCTCTGCCTGTCCGTTGCTCTGGGGGTGATATGCCGATGATAGGCAAATCTTGACTTCTAAAGATTTGCAAAGTTCCTTCCAGAATTTCGACGTGAATTGAATGCCTCTGTCAGAGGTGATGCTCTTAGGCACCCCATGGAGCCTGATTATCTCCTGAAAGAAGGCTTTGGCTGTATCTGCAGCAGAGGGGGTACCGATCATGGGCACGAAGTGTGCCATTTTGGAGAGGCGGTCAATTACGACCAGAATCGTGGTAAAACCTCCAGAGGGCGGTAGATCTACAATGAAGTCCATGGACACATCTGCCCACGGACGTTCAGGGATAGGCAAAGGTTTGAGTAGTCCCCAACTCTTGGTTTTGGGTCCCTTATACCGTTGGCAACGGGTACAGGAGGCAACATAGGACTTGCAATCTTGTCTCCAACCAGGCCACCAGAAGGAGCGAGAGATTAGTTCCATGGTTTTTTTGGTTCCAAAGTGACCAGCTAGTTTGTGGTCGTGGAAAGTTTTCAGAATCAGTTGCCTTGTTTCCAGAGGGACGAAGACTTTACCTTGGGACCAGAGCAAGTCATTATGCTTCTCTAGGGAAGAGGTTACTTGGTCAGGACAATGCTTAGAGGCGGCTTTTATGGAGGTTAGTAGATCAGCCTGTGGGATGAGCAGAAAGTTTTGTGCTGATAGGATGGTACTTGGTTCCTCTGCTTGAGGGGTCTCGGGAAACATCCTAGAGAGTGCATCCGGCTTCACGTTCTTGGAACCGGGCCTATAAGAGATATGAAAGTTAAACCTGGTGAAGAAGAGGGCCCATCGGGCTTGTTTGGGTCGAAGACGTTTTGCTGTTCTCAGATATTCTAGATTCTTATGATCCGTGAATATCATGACAGGGTGAGGGGCTCCCTCCAGAAGGTATCGCCATTCTTCCAGGGCGAATTTGATAGCTAATATTTCCCGGTCTCCGACGTCATAATTACGTTCTGGAGAAGTTAGTTTACGAGAGGCAAAGGCTACTGGATGAAGAAGGGATTTGGGGCCCTGCCTTTGAGAGAGGATGGCCCCAGTGGATGACTCTGAAGCATCTACTTCCAGAGTAAATGGCAGTAGCGGATCTGGATGCTTCAATACAGGTGCCGATGTGAATGCATTTTTTAGTTTATCGAAGGCATCCTGAGCTTCCGGTGACCAGTGAAAGCGGTAGCCCTGGCGTGTCAGTTGGGTTATAGGTGCCACAATAGAGGAGAACCCCACAATGAACCTCCTGTAGAAGTTGGCGAAACCTATAAACCGTTGTACCCCTTTCTTGTCTGTTGGGGCTGGCCATTCCTGGATAGCTTTGACTTTCTGCGGGTCCATTGCGACCCCATTGGTAGAAATAATAAATCCCAAAAATTGCACAGTGGTTTTCTCAAAGTCACATTTCTCGGCCTTGAGGTAAAGTCTATGTTCTCGGAGAATAGTGAGGACCTTGATGACATGGATTCGGTGCAGTTCAAGGGAGGACGAAAAAATAAGAATATCGTCTAAGTAGACTACTAGGAAGTCGTCCAAGTGTTCACGGAAAATGTCATTGACCAGGTGCTGGAAAGTAGCTGGGGCGTTGCAAAGCCCGAATGGTATGACCAAGTATTCAAAATGACCGAACCTAGATCTAAAAGCCGTCTTCCATTCGTCTCCAGCCCTGATCCGGATGAGGTTGTAGGCCCCTTGAAGGTCCAGTTTAGAGAAGATCCGAGCTGATCGGAATCGTTGGAACAACTCCGGGATGAGAGGAAGCGGGTATCTATTTTTAATAGTAATTTTATTTAAATCCCTATAGTCGATGCAGGGCCTCAGAGTCCCGTCTTTCTTTTCAACGAAAAAGATTCCGGCACCGGCTGGGGAAGAAGAGGGGCGAATGAATTTCTTTTCCAGATTTTCCTCAATGTAAGACTTGAGGGCCTTCAACTCAGATTCGGACAAGGGAAAGATGCGGCCGAATGGAATTTTGGAGCCAGGCAGAAGGTCAATGGGACAATCGTAGGGACGATGTGGAGGTAGGCGGTCGGCCTGCTGTTTGTCGAAGACGTCCTGGAATTCTAAGTATACTGATGGAACATGTGGTAGGTTATCCAGTTGAGGGGTTAAAGTAGCACAGACAGTTGGAAGTGTGGGAAGACAGTGTTGGGAACAATACGAAGAAGTGAAGTTAACTTCCCTTTTGGCCCAGTTTATATGAGGCTCATGTGCTTGTAACCAGGGGAGGCCCAGGATGATGGGAAACATGGGAGATGGGATGAGGTCAAATCGAAGGTATTCTTGGTGGCCTGAATCCGTGATAGCAAGGACGGGTTTTGTTTCTTGCGTAATTACCCCTGAACAAGGCAGGGATCCATCCGCCAGACGAACCTGAAGATAACGGTCCTTGGTTTGCAGAGGAAAGTGAAGTTGGGAAGCAAGTGAAGAGTCCAGAAAGCAGCTGCAGGCTCCTGAATCAATAATCGCCGGTAGGCGGGTTGCTCCTGTTGGTAGCTGTAGAGAAATAGAAAGAACAACATAAGTCTGTGGTAAGCCAGAAACTTGGTAGTTCAAAGTGTCTTTGAGGGTACACTTACTAGGTCTCACTGGGCAGCTCCGAAGGAAATGGCCAGTACCCCCGCAGTAAAGACACAGATTGGCCTGACGCCTGCGCTGCTTTTCCTCAGGAGAAAGGGGAGGACGAACCAGACCAAGCTGCATGGGTTCAGGCTCGGGAGGAGAAGATGCTGTAGGAACTTGGATGGGTGGGTAGGCAGGAGCTGATCGGGGCAAAGTCCAGTTTGGACGGGTAGTCTGGAAACGCTCAGAACGCCGCTCCCGCAGGCGTCTGTCAAGCTGAGTGACAGACTGGATCAAATTTTCCAGAGTAGTTGGAACACCAATCCTGGCCAGCTCGTCTTTAAGAGCCTCAGACAGTCCTTGGCGATATTGGTATTTAAGGGCCGTCTCATTCCAGCCAGTGTCAGCTGACCATTTCCGGAATTCTGCCGTGTAGTCCTCCACCGGCCTTCTCCCCTGGGTTAAACTGTGGAGAACAGACTCAGCTGTAGCTGATCGCTGAGGATCGTCATGCAGCTGCGCCATACTCTCGAAGAAGGTGTCCACGGAATCTAGTATGGGGCTGCTTTGCTCCATCAGGCCATGGGCCCAGGCCTGAGGTTCGTCGGTTAGAAGGGAGATGACGAACCCCACCTTTACCACTTCTGAAGAGAAAGTCCTGGGTTGAAGGGCGAAGTAAAGAGAACATGCATTTTTGAAAGCCCGATATTTCTTACGGACGCCAGAAAATCGCTCAGGCAGGGGGACCCTGGGTTCAGGGGTAGCCATTACTACGGTGGGATTTGCCTGATTTTGAGACGTGGAGGCAACATTGGCAACGGTAGCAGCTGGTGATGCTGGTCCTGTAGCTCCAGTAAGTAGCTGAAAGCGGCCATCCATTTGGACATAACCTTCTTGTAATTTCTGAACCGCATCGGTTAGTGCGGTGACTTGCTGACATAGGGTCTCGAACGGTGAACGCACCCTGTCGGCCTCAGACATCTGGCTGGTTTGTACTGTAAGGGTATGTACTTACCGAGGCCGAGATGCCGAGAGTGGTTCACCTTTGCGACTTGACGCACTCCACCCCCTGGAGTTGAGACAGGGAGTGGATGGCGAGAAGCGGCACCGGCTACCGGCAGGTGGTGGGTACTTGTAGACGGTCCGGTAGTGCTGAGTAGACTGAAGAAACAGGCTTCAAGCAGGAACTAGCCGGATTGGTAAAGTTCAAACAGCAGGAGATAATGGAAGCCGGTGCAGGTTGAGTCCGGGTTGCAATTGCAAGGTAACAGTCCCGGCTGGGGGTCTAGCACAGTAAAAGGCAACAAGTCCAGAGAATACCGGGAACCAGGCAGGAGTTCAAAGGAAACGCGGAAGTCCAAAAGGTACAAGCAGGAGGTCAAGGATTGTAGACAGGCAGCAGATCCGAGTCACAGGCCGAGGGTCAAACACAGGAGAAGGCAGAAGTCCGTATAGCAAGCCGAGGGTCAGGTCCAGGAGAGAGATCAGAGGGGTCAAGCCAGTCCGGGTCACAAGGAGATTTTCAAGATAGTTTTCCAGAGTCTTGGGTATACAGGAAAGCTGACAAACCAGCAACTTGTCAGTGCAACTGGGTCTCTTTAAATAGGCCCGCCTGGATTCCTATTGGTGCGCCGCCGCGCATGCGCGCGCCGCTGCGTCGGCGCGCGCACCTGAGGACGTAGAAGCGCCGTCCCGCGCACGCGCATGCGCCGAAGCATCATTCCGCCGCGCGTGCGCATTGGGCGCTGATTGGCGCCGTTGGACGGATTTCCCTGACAAATACTTTGCAACAGGGCTCATTGCTGTGCTCCAAGTACAGTATCTGTGAGGGGTTGCAGTGTTGTGGCACCAGTGCCTAAGTGTCAGTGAAACATTATAAAGAAGCACAGTATACTTCCATTTGAACATCAGATGGCAGCAAAGTCGACAGTGGAAGCTGTCAGCTGCACACACCACATGACTTCCTGGCTGCCTATAAAAGACAGCCTGGATCCATGTTTAAGTTGCTGGTTTATCTTTCAGCTTCCCTAGTTCCTTGCTTGTGTTTCCTGCCTTGATACTACCGTTGTGACCCAGATTGTCCCTGACCTGCTCCGATCTCTTCCAGCACCTGACCCTTGGCTTGCCCTTTGGACCTCTGCTACCTTTTTCCAGTGTTTGACCCTCGGCCTGCTTACGGATTATTCTACCAGTCTCCTGTGCTTGACCTCCAGCCTGCCTACGGACTTTGCTATTATCTCCTGTGCTCAAACCCCTGGCCTGATTACGGACTTGCTGTGTATCTCCAGTGTCTACTAGTACTGCACAGCTTCCAGCTCCACGTCATCCGCACGCAGACCTACCAGCCTGCCGGTACCTTGTGCCTCTTCGTGCCCTTCACCCTCTGTTCCACCACCAGGGGTGGAGTGCGCTTAGTTGCAAGGGAGAACCGCTCTCAGCATCTCGGCCTCGGTGAGTACCCTCGTGACAGTATAAACCAGCCAAAATGTCCGAGGCCGACAGAGCGTGTTCTCCTCTTTAGGCCCTGTGTCAGCAGGTCACAGCCATTACGCAGGCTGTCCAGAAGTTGCAGGAGGGTTATGTCCAGATGGATGGACGTCTTCAGCACCTATCCAGGTCGCCCGCTTCAGCCACCACAGCTTCAGCAGTTTCTCCTGGGACCTCCTCTTCTCAAGCTCAGTCCAACCATGCTGTCATTATGGCCGTTCCTGAACCACGGGTTCCTATTCCTGAGCGATTTTCGGGCAACCGAAAAAAATTCAGAGCTTTCAAGAACGCCTGCTCCCTATACTTGGCCCTCCAACCCAGGACTTTTTCTTCTGAAGTTGTCAAGGTGGGGTTCATTATCTCCTTATTATCTGAGGAACCACAAGCCTGGGCCCATGGTCTCATGGAGCAGAGAAGCCCCATATTGAACTCAATAGACACTTTCTTTGAATCCATGGCTCAACTGTATGATGACCCTCAGCGTACAGCCACGGCAGAGTCCGTCTTACATGCCCTGACCCAAGGAAAGAGACTAGTGGAGGACTATACGGTTGATTTCCGTAAATGGTCAGCTGATACAGGATGGAACGAGGCTGCCCTCAAATATCAGTACCGCCAGGGTCTTTCTGAAGCCCTTAAAGACGAACTGGCCCGGGTTGAGACCCCTACTACTTTGGAAGCTTTAATTCAATTGACCATTAAATTGGACAGACACATGCGGGAGCGGCGCTCCGAGCGTTTCCAGTCCACCCGACCTACCTGGATGCTACCCAAGCCTTCTCCAGTCCATCCTCCGTTCCTGGGTCCTCCTGTTGTTTCTGCTCCTGAGAGTGAACCCATGCAGCTAGGTTTGGTCCGAGCTCCACTCACCCCCGATGAGAGACAGCGGAGACGCCAAGCCAACCTGTGCCTGTATTGCGGTGAAGCAGGACATTACTTAGGCAACTTCCCCGTGAGACCCAGTAAGTCACGCAACCATTATGCTATGAACTATCAAGTTGCTGGTCCTACTTAAACTCATGTTACCCTTCCTATCTCTCTACGGGTAGCGGGAGAGGTAATTCGGCTACTGGCCATAGTCGATTCGGGCGCCTGCAGCTGCTTCCTTGATGCATCATTGGCTCAGAAACTACATGTTCCTCTCCTCAACAAGAGACAGAATCTCCTGGTTCGCTTAGCCGATGGGTCCTTACCCTGCTCAGGACCTGTTACACAAGAAACTGTTCCCATTCTCACTGTCACAGACTCAGGCCACCAGGAGCACTTATGTTTTGATATTATCTGCTCCCCCATGTTCCCTGTCATCTTGGGACTTCCATGGTTACAAGCCCATGATCCTCAAATTAGCTGGCTTAATAAAGAGATTTCCTTCTCCTCTGCCTACTGCTCCCAGCATTGTTTTGTTCCAGCTCCTGCCTCATGCCTAACTGTTCAACCAGTACCTGACCATCTCCAGCATGTCCCTCCCGTTTACCTTGAGTTCAAAGACATTTTTGATAAAAAGAAAGCAGATTGTTTGCCACCTCATCGGTCTTATGACTGTCCCATTGACCTCCTACCTGGCTCAGAAATCCCTTTCGGTCGCATATTTCCATTGTCCGAGACCGAGTTGGAAGCTCTTCGAGTATACATAGACGAGAATCTTGAAAAAGGCTTCATCCGTCCGTCCTCTTCACCGGCTGGAGCCGGTATCTTCTTCGTCGAAAAGAAAGACGGCTCCCTAAGACCTTGCATAGACTACAGGGAGCTCAATAAAATAACTATAAAGAACCGGTACCCGCTCCCACTTATCCCAGAACTGTTTCAGTGCTTTCGTACCACCCGCATCTTCTCCAAATTAGACTTACGGGGTGCCTACAATCTTATCCGGATTCGTGCTGGTGATGAGTGGAAGACCGCCTTCAGGTCCAGGTTCGGTCACTTTGAATACTTGGTGATGCCATTTGGGCTATGCAATGCCCCGGCAACCTTTCAACATCTGGTGAACGATGTCTTTCGTGAATATCTCGACAACTTTGTAATTGTCTACTTGGACGATATCCTTATTTTTTCTGCCACCATTGAACTTCACCAAACTCACGTAAAAAAGGTTCTCACAATTCTCAGAAACCACGGACTTTACCTTAAAGCTGAGAAATGTGAGTTCGAGAAAACTGTTGTCCAGTTCCTGGGGTTCATTATTTCCACCGAAGGGGTTGCTATGGACCCACAGAAAGTTAAAGCTATCCAGGAGTGGCCGGCCCCTACTGATAAAAAAGGGGTGCAAAGGTTCATAGGCTTCGCCAACTTCTATCGGAGGTTCATTAAGGGATTTTCATCCATCATCTCTCCCATCACTCAGTTGACCCGTCAGCAAAATCACTTTCAATGGTCCCAGGAAACCCAGGAAGCCTTCGACAAGTTAAAACTCAGATTTATCTCGGCACCAATTTTACAGCATCCTGACCCGGCTTTGCCCTTCGTGCTGGAAGTTGACGCCTCAGAGACTGCTACAGGAGCTATTTTGTCCCAAAGACAGGGTCCCAAGGCTCTCCTTCACCCAGTGGCTTTTGCATCCCGGAAGCTAAGTTCCCCCGAAAGAAATTACGATGTCGGTGACCGGGAATTGCTAGCCATTAAATTTGCCTTGGAGGAATGGAGATATCTTCTGGAGGGTGCGTCTCACGCTATCATGATTTTCACAGACCATAAAAACCTGGACTACCTCTGGACTGCCAAACGCCTCAGACCACGACAAGCCCGATGGGCGCTCTTTTTCTCCAGGTTTAATTTTCATATCACCTTCCGACCCGGTTCCAAGAATGGTAAAGCGGACGCACTCTCCCGGATGTTCCCCGAATTTCCTCAGACATTGAACAGGCCTCTAGCCACTGTACCGACCCAGAGATATCTTCTCTAGAGAAACGGGGCAATCTGTTCTGGGCTCAAAATAAAAAAATTGTCCCCCTGGAAGTAAGATCCTTGATCTTAAAGACATTTCACGATCACAAGCTTGCAGGTCACTTCGGAGTACAAAAAACCTCTGAACTGGTCTCTCGCTCTTTTTGGTGGCCAGGTTGGAGACGAGACTGTGAGAGCTATGTTTCTTCATGTATTTCTTGCCAGCGGAACAAGGGGGCAAGGGCCAAATCCTGGGGCCTACTGAGACCTTTACCTATCCCGGAAAGACCATGGAAGGAGGTCTCTATGGACTTTATCGTGGACCTGCCCCCCTCTGAAGGCTTTACCACCATTTTTGTCATTGTTGACCGCCTCTCAAAGATGGCACATTTTCTACCTATGATTGGTACCCCCTCTGCCTTAGACACTGCCAACACATTCATTAAGGAAGTGGTGAGACTCCACGGGGTACCTGATAATATTGTCTCCGACAGAGGCGCACAATTCACCTCAAAATTTTGGAAGGAACTCTGTAAGTCATTAGAAATCAAGGTTTGTCTCTCTTCAGCTTACCACCCCCAGAGTAATGGCCAAACAGAGAGAACAAACCAAACTCTAGAATATCTTCGTTGTTTCTGTTCTTGCTCCCAGGACGATTGGTCTTCTTTATTACCCTATGCGGAATTTGCCTACAATAATTCCATACACTCAGCCACCAACCAGACTCCTTTTTGGTCCAACTGTGGTTTTCATCCTTCCTTCCTCCCTAAAACCATCCCGGAAATCTCAGTACCTGCAGTACAAGATCGGATAACTTCTATTCAATCCAACTTCCAAAGGATCCAGGAAACCATGCAAAAAGCTCAGGATAGTTATAAAAAACATTTTGACCGAGGAAGAAAAGCTAACCCGGCTTTCAAAGTAGGAGATGAGGTTTGGCTATCCGCCATCAACCTTAGACTCCCTTGCCCGTCACGAAAATTAGGACCAAAGTTCATCGGCCCTTTCAAGATCAAAAGAATGGTAAATCCTGTGGCTTTTGAGTTGACCCTTCCTGATTCTTACAGGATACATTCCGTGTTTCATGCCTCCCTGCTAAAACCAGTGGTCCCTAGTCCTTTTTTGAGAAGAGAAGAACCTCCTCCTCCTCCAGTCGAGATTGATGGAGAGAACGAATTTGAGGTGGAAGCTATAATAAACTGTAGGAAGAGGGGTAGGCAACTTCAATACCTAATTAAGTGGAAGGGGTACCCGCCTGAAAATAATTCTTGGGAACCCTCAAGGAACATACACGCCCCTCGCTTGATCCGAACTTTTCAGTTGGAACACCCAGAATTAATGTCCAGTTTGGGCGTCCAGAGGCCGCTCCTCGGGGGGGGGGGCACTGTCAGTGAAACATTATAAAGAAGCACAGCATACTTCCATTTGAACACTAGATGGCAGCAAAGTCGACAGTGGAAGCTGTCAGCTGCACACACCACATGACTTCCTGGCTGCCTATAAAAGACAGCCTGGATCCATGTTTAAGTTGCTGGTTTATCTTTCAGCTTCCCTAGTTCCTTGCTTGTGTTTCCTGCCTTGATACTACCGTTGTGACCCGGATTGTCCCTGACCTGCTCCGATCTCTTCCAGCACCTGACCCATGGCTTGCCCTTTGGACCTCTGCTACCTTTTTCCAGTGTTTGACCCTCGGCCTGCTTACGGATTATTCTACCAGTCTCCTGTGCTTGACCTCCAGCCTGCCTACGGACTTTGCTATTATCTCCTGTGCTCAAACCCCTGGCCTGATTACGGACTTGCTGTGTATCTCCAGTGTCTACTAGTACTGCACAGCTTCCAGCTCCACGTCATCCGCACGCAGACCTACCAGCCTGCCGGTACCTCGTGCCTCTTCGTGCCCTTCACCCTCTGTTCCACCACCAGGGGTGGAGTGCGCTTAGTTGCAAGGGAGAACCGCTCTCAGTATCTCGGTGAGTACCCTCGTGACACTAAGGCCCAATTTTTCTGCCCCTGTTTAACAAGGGCATGTAATTACAATTCTTGATCTAATAATTCACAGCAGGGCCCATTCCTGCGCCCACCAAGAGTAACTGTGAGGCCTTACAGTGTTGTGTCAACACCACCACCACCACCAAAGGCCCAATTTTTCAGCCCCTGTTCAACAGGGGCATGCAATTACAATTCTTGATCTAATAATTCACAGCAGGGCCCATTCATGCGCCCACCAAGAGTAACTTGAGGGCTTACAGTGTTGTGGCAACACCAACATGTAAGGGGCAAATTTCAGCAGAGTATATACGGTAGGCCCCTACTTTCAAACATCCAACTTACAAACGACTCCTACTTGCAAACGAAAGGAGACAACAGGAAGTGAGAGGAAATCTACCCCTAGGAAGGGAAATTCTCTCCTGTAAGAGTTAATATGGGAAAAAGGTGTCTCCTCTCTACTGATGCTTTATCACCAATCCTTGTTTCAATAAAAACCCCACTTTTCAAAAACATTTGTCATTGGGACGGAAAGTGAGGTGAAATGTTCTGAACAGGGGCACAGACAGCAAAACAAATGTTACAGGGGTGATAACCCTTCCCTATGTTTTCCAAAAAGCTTAAAAATAGATTTTTTGGCTGGAGCTACACTTAAACAATGTACCTGTTCAAAATTACAAACAGATTCTACATAAGAACAAACCTACAGTCCCTGTCTTGTATGCACCACCTGTATACGGCTGTTCAGAGTATATAGGGCCTTTTTTATTTTGTGTGCGGGGTTCCTCTTAATATCCATACAAGACCCAAAGGGGCTGGTAATGGGCTGGGGTGGGGGGTGATGGGGTAGCTATGCCATTTTTCTCAAAGATTTTCATCCATATTACCGGGACCAGACATTACATTAAAGCCGCAAGCAGTTTTAAATGGCTTTTTTTTCCTTTAGAAATGTCATTTTGTGCAGGGACAGTTCTAAACACGGGAAACACGTGGCACTTCACAGGCATACTTTAGACACCCCCCAGGTACGATATTTAAAGGAATATTTGACTTTTTTTTTCACTTTATGCATCATTAAAATGACTGCTCCCGAAAAACGGCAGTTTTTAAAACTTCTTTTTGCATTGATACATGTCCCCTGGTGCAGAACCCGGGTCCCCAAACCCTTTTTAGGACAATAACATGCATATTAGTCGTTATAATTAGCACTTTAGATTTCGAACGTTCGCATCCATTGTATTTAATAGGGTTCTAACGTTCGTGCGAATTTTCGGTCCGTTCGCGGGTTCTGGTGCGAACCGAACCCGGGGATGTTCGGCTCATCCATAATGGTGGTGGTGCACACCGCAGTCTCATTCCTGGGTTTTTTGAACACTTCTGTCTGTATCTATTAATTGTTATCTGGCAAGGAGGTCTTTCACGCGGACAGTGGTGTTTCAATTGTGAGGGACATTACACTGGGTGCAATTTGATGTAAAAAAATCCATCAACATTGTAAGTGCATTAGTCCCATTGGGGTTGTGTAATGAGACAGGATTACGCTATGATGTTTTCTTCTCTTTTGGGTTAACCAATTGCTTAATGTGTGAGGAGCTCACCTTCCATCCACCTGCTGTTACGTACGGCGCATGCGCAGTTCGTCCTGGGCACTATTCGATAGCGGGTATTCTCGATAGAACGCATTTCCCATTGAACCGTCACCCCATCTGATTGGTCAGTTCTAGTATAATACAACAAGCTATGCCCCGAATGTAGACCTAGACATGACGTCGCCGCCATTTGCTAAAGATGATTGGGGGAGCAGTGCAGACAAAGGGCGGGGCTGACATTGTGGGAAATGATAGGTTGGAGAAGAGCGGTCAGGTGTAATATTGTCATCACTGCTGACTGTTCTGTACTGTAACTTTTATAACCAGGGTTGCTTTAGGGGTGTTTTGGCAAAATGCCAAACATTGTATACAAGGCAGCGATTGGATAAAGTCTTTTAGTTACACAAAGCCACAGGCTTTCATTGGGCACTAGAGCTGCAGGATTCTGGATAAAATGAGAATCATGATTTTTTTTTGCTTAGAATAAAGATCACGATTCTCGCTGCATAACATAATTTTTCACATGATACGAAAAAAAAAAATTGGGCTATCTTTACTGTTTCGTTTTTTTTTTATGAATTAAAGTGTATTTTTTTCCAAAAAATTGTGTTTGAAAGACCACTGCTCAAATACAGTGCGACATAAAATATTGCAACAACTGCCATTTTATTCTCTAGGGTCTCTGCTAAAAAACTGTAGCGATACCCCCGAAGGAGCTGCTTTGTTTGTTCAGTCCGTTACTCTGCCTCTCAACACTAATAACAGCCTCTGCCCCTCTTGGCACACCTGGCAATAGTGTAAGTGCAATAAGAACCACACCTTATGATAAAACACAGAAATTTACTTTACTGCAATATTTCTGTAAAAACGTAGTTGCCAACATTGTAAAAGAATTGATAGGGACACTTTTTTGCCTGTAGGCGGGGTCTAATTAGGAGGCGTGGCATTTCATTGTAGGCGTGGCATAGTGGGGAAAGAAAATGCAGCACGCAAAGCGTGCTGGGGTGAAAAATGGGCACGGTTTAAGCGGAATATTTGGCGTGGCTCAAATGGTGTGGTTAGAGGGAGAGAGAGGGGGGAAGAGAGAGAGAGGGGGGGGGGGGGGAGAGAGAGAGGATGGGAGAGAGAGAGAGAGAGAGACACCTGGTGTTAGCGCTTCAATCATTCCGTCACCAAGGTTGTTATGGTGTCAGGATGATTGAAGCGCATTATTTCTATTATTACATTGTAATATAAAATGAAATCATTCAACTCACCATAATGCAGAATCAGTGGGAGCCCTGAGTGTGTCACCTGCCATATCGCCTGCCACCAGATGCCCTCAGCGGAATCCCTCCTTACATCCGGTATTCTCAGCAGAGTCCCTCCTTACATCAGGTGCCTCCAGCAGTCTCTCCTTACATCAGGTGCCTCCAGCAGTCCCTCCTTACATCGGGTGCCCCCAGCAGAGTCCCTCCTTACATCGGGTGCCCCAGCAGAGTCCCTCCTTACATCGGGTGCCC
Organism: Rana muscosa; assembly: GCA_029206835.1. Lineage (NCBI taxonomy): Eukaryota > Metazoa > Chordata > Amphibia > Anura > Ranidae > Rana > Rana muscosa. Next base: position 259,122,668 of record CM055119.1, on the reverse strand, counting down.
CAGCAGAGTCCCTCCTTACATCGGGTGCCCCCAGCAGAGTCCCTCCTTACATCGGGTGCCCCCAGCAGAGTCCCTCCTTACATCGGGTGCCCCCAGCAGAGTCCCTCCTTACATCAGGTGCCCCCAGAAGAGTCCCTCCTTACATCAGGTGCCCCCAGCAGAGTCCCTCCTTACATCAGGTGCCGCCAGCAGAGGTCGTCCTTACATCAGTGTCCCCAGCGGAGCCCCAGTCTTTCCTTACATCAGTGTCCCCAGCCCCAGTCCTTACATCAGTGTCCCCAGCCCCAGTCCTTACATCAGTCTCCAAAGCAGGGCCCCAGTCCTTCTTTACATCAATTAGTTACCCCCCCTCCATAGTTCCCCCCCCCCAGATAATGGTATATAGCACAGCCTCACAGATCGTGGTATATAGCACAGCCTCCCAATGACTTAACCATCTTCCCCCAGCGATCACATTCATTCCATCCCAACTCTCCCACCCCACAATCCCTATTTCACCCCTCTACTCCCCCCTGCCCTCACCTCAACTCCCTAACAACCCCCCCCCCCCCAACTACCCCTCCACCTATACTTCCTAGGCGATAGGTATTGGTAATTGGTATCGGTGAGTATTTGAAAAAAAGTATCGGTACTCGTACTCGGTGTTGGTATCGGTGCATCCCTAGTTATAAAATGTAATTTTCCCATTACTGTTGCATTGAATAGCAACAATAATGCCAGGATGTTACTGTACTTTAATAAATATGAATTCTGTGAATTTTTTACCCCATATTAAAAAGTATGCACTTATACATTTATAAAAAAAAAAAAAAAAAAAGCTATTTTGAAAAAGAATTTGCAAAGTGTACCAGTTGCCCCAATCGCATTCTGCATACGTTTTATAAATGTTTTAACATGGTTTATTAAAGTGGACTTAAAACTCTACATCTGCCCCTCAGCTTTATCCAGAAGAAGCAACTACATTACACAGAGATATTACAAATGTAAGCAATTTGAAAGTTTAATTTATAAAATGAACTAAAGGCACATCATTATGGAAAAATATAAGAACAAACACATGAACAAAGGTACAGCATCTACAGCTAGTAGAATCACCAGAAACTGGATAGATAAATCAACATACCTAATGACAAATAGTATGTATTCTGTCTATAAGTACAGGATCATTTATAACACTGGGTCCATTTTAGTGTGCATATTCAATGCTTCATTAACTTATAGGAGAAAGAGCTGTTTGTTGACAACATGAACTGAAGATGGGAGACCTACAGGTGAGAATATATATAAATCTGTATTGAGAGAAATACAAGGGCTATCATTACCGACCTCCTGGAAATGCTAGCCACCCAGATGTTCAACTGACTTGTTGATGTCAATATTTTAGGAGTCACTGACTCAGAACAAGTAAGTCCTTATTCGCATATTTGTTCCAGGTAAGTGATTCAGAACACTAAAGCAAAATATAACAGCCAGAAAACTAGCATTTGCAGAAGGAAAGGTCAACATTGGCAGTATCCAGTTATTCCTCATGACAAGTTTCTGTTTAATGTTCCGCTTCCAATAAAACTATTTTTGTCCTGTGGTGGTACCAATGTGCCCCGAAGTATGGCATGAAACCAATATGCAGAAGTCCAGATTAAGTTCCATCAATGTAATTGCTAAACAAGAGTGTTGTCTATGTTACTGGTCTCCGGAGTCACATCTCCCATTTCCACATCTCGTTTAGGTTTCTTGGATTTATTTTTTGTGGTGCTGCTTTCAATGTCCATGTCAAGACTGGCCTTTTTAGGTCTTGATTGAGGTTCAACTAAGGAAGAAAGAACAATTTGTTAGCAGCGGGTCTGTTTAAATACAATGTGTGGTGAATTCTAAACCACGCCTTACATTTATATGGAGTCTTTTACTACGCTAATATATGAGAGAGAGAGAGAGAGAGAGAGAGAGAGAGAGAGAGAGAGAGAGGGGCGAGAGGAGAGGTGAGAGAGAGAGAGAGGGGCGAGAGGAGAGGTGAGAGAGAGAGAGGCGAGAGGAGAGGTGAGAGAGAGAGAGAGAGAGAGGGGGGCAAGAGGAGAGGTGAGAGAGAGAGAGGCGAGAGGAGAGGTGAGAGAGAGGCGAGAGGAGAGGTGAGAGAGGCGAGAGGAGAGGTGAGAGAGAGAGAGGGGCGAGAGGAGAGGTGAGAGAGAGAGAGGGGCGAGAGGAGAGGCGAGAGAGGGGCGAGAGAGAGGGACGAGAGGAGAGGTGAGAGAGAGAGGGGCGAGAGAGAGGGGCGAGAGAGAGAGGCGAGAGAGAGAGGCGAGAGAGAGAGGCGAGAGAGAGAGGCGAGAGAGAGAGGCGAGAGAGAGAGGCGAGAGAGAGGCGAGAGAGAGGCGAGAGAGAGGCGAGAGAGAGAGGCGAGAGAGGGGCGAGAGAGAGGCGAGAGAGAGAGAGAGGCGAGAGAGAGAGAGAGAGGGGCGAGAGGAGAGGCGAGAGGAGAGGCGAGAGAGAGGCGAGAGGGGGGCGAGAGAGAGAGAGGGGCGAGAGAGAGAGGGGCGAGAGAGAGAGAGGGGCGAGAGAGAGAGGGGCGAGAGAGAGAGGGGCGAGAGAGAGAGGGGCGAGAGAGAGAGAGAGAGGCGAGAGAGAGAGGGGTGAGAGAGAGAGGGGCGAGAGAGAGAGAGAGGCGAGAGAGAGAGACGAGAGAGACAGAGAGAGAGATGCACTTCTATTCTTATGCTAGGCTGATGTTTCATTGTGAAATATACTGGACTTGCTCTAATTGACTTGGACCTGAGTGAGCTCCCAACTCTTTAATTAGCAGAAAAGCTTTAGTAAAACATTCTCTGAGCTCATTTAGATATATCAACGTGTCATCAGTGACACAAGCTACTCAAGACTGGCTATCCGCAATCTGTTTATGCCAGGGTTTAGTCTTTGTTTTTCAGCCAAACCAAAGGACAGCGAAAAATATTCACCCGGGTGAATCTAAAACAGGGAGCACTGCCATAAAGACCTTCTTTAGAAATCTGTGGATCAGAGAAGGGAGGACAGGTCCAACAGAGTCTTTAAGACATTTCATGTTCCTGATGGAGGACACCGTCCTACAGCAAGAGACTAGCATTTTCCACCTACAGACAGTTCTTTAACTGCAGCGGGGTCTGGAGACACACCTTGGTGTGTGCCTCACCTCCATGTCCAGAAGCTTCTAGCTGACAAGAATTTACTTCTAGGGAATAGCCCTTAAGGCAATCAGTGTGGGCATGGAATCAGGCTACTTCTTTTGATGCAGGAAGAACACCTGTTGCTTATAGATGGTGTCCAACAGGGTCCAAACGAGGAGAACCTGAGAGGACCCCCACAAGAAGGAACCACCTATTTGCAAGGAATTGGGTGGACTTTGCTCTAAAAGCTTGTGTGACTGCAGTATAGGCCCCTAACAAACCCAGGTGATTGGTCGTCACAGTGATCCGGAATCTGTGAAAATGGTTTCCAAGCATTTATGTAAAACCAGTGCTATCCAGTGCAGGCTCCTAGTTCCAAAATTAAAAGTAAAGTTTAAATCCAAGTAGTGATAAAACAGTTAAAAATGCTGCCCTTCCCTCCCAGCTGATGAACAATATAATGCAAATTTTTCTAAGGTCTGGGCCAACAGGATAATACACTGCTCCAATTTCTGGCGATCCCTGCTGAATCAACCTGAAATTCACGCGATGGGTGGCCCTGCTGGCACCACCAGGCTGGACAAACTTTGAATTAAAAATCAAATAAGCCTTGTGGAAAATAGTCGATCCGTGACCGCATCCAATCAAATGCAGTCACTGTTTGGGTATTCTGACAGCCTTAGGTGCTGTGGCTTTCTAAATAAAACAGCCAACGGGAGATTCCTCTATCTACATTGTACAAGGATGAACAAGAGAAAATCGATGTCTATATGCTTAGCCTTAATTTAATAATCCACATTTCCACAGTCTTCTTCTCTGCTGTGCTGCAGATAAGAGGACAAGGCCGCGGCAAAGAGTAATGCCGCGTACACACGATCGGAAATTCCGACAAGAAAACCGTGGATTTTTTTCCGACTGTTGGCTCAGACTTGTGTTGCATACACACGGACGGTCACACAAATGTTGTCGGAAATTCCAACTGTCAAGAACACGGTGACGTACAACACGTATGACGAGCCGAGAAAAATGAAGTTCAATAGGCAGTGTGGCTGTTCTGCTTGATTCCGAGCATGCGTGGATTTTTGTGTGTCCGAATTGCATACAGATGATCTGAATTTCCGATAACAACCAGCTCTCAATTTTTTGTTGCCGGAAATTCCGACAGAAAATGTCCGATGAAGCCTACACACGGTCGGAATTTCCGACCAAAAGCTCACATCGAACATTTCTTGTGGGAATTTCTGATCGTGTGTACGCGGCATTAGGCAAGTATTGATATATGTGTATTAGCCCATACCCCCACCCCCCCCCCCCCCCCACCAAAAAAAAATCTATATATTATTCCATTAGCCTGAGAGTAAGGGTCAATTTTAAATATTTTACACTGCCTGGAGTTATGCATTGATGTTCCCTCAGCATGGGCATTGTGAAGATAGTGGGCTGAAAGGGTTGACATAAAAAAAAACAAAAAAAACTGTATGAATAGACTCAAAATATTCACGCATTACAAATCCCCTATACTCTCCCATTAAACAGAAATATCTTTGTGTGGACTAAAAACCTTAACAGTACCATCCATTTGCTCTTTTTTCTTTTGAACATGCTGTAGCTGCTTAATCAATTTTCTCTTCTTCTTTCCGGACAGTGTGATATTTGCTCTTGCACTGGAACTAGAAGTAAATTAAAATTAAAATAAAAAAGCAGAATAAAAGAACACACAGAGTGAGCCTTACTGTATAATATTAGAAGAATTTTGATAAACTAGCACATAACACTGGTGTTTACTAAAATGCGCATACATGTATTGCAAGGGATCAGCATGACAGTCAGGCAACCAGCATTTTCAGGAGGAGATTCAATAGTAGTGGTCGCTATGCTTCTCTAATGAGAGGATTACTTAAAGAGGAAGTAAACCCTGATGGGTGTTACTTCCTCTTTGTTTCCCTGCAAAGGTAAAGCATAATGGGCTACTATGCATCGTATAGTAGCCCATTATTTGACACTTACCTGCAGGAGAAGCCCACGATGTCCCCGTCTTCCTCGCTAGTAATGAGCGGCCATTCTTCACCCCTCTTCCTTCCAGGGGCGCGAACTCCGGCTCTGTGAGTGGCCGGAGTCGCGTGACGTCACTCCCACGCGTGCACGTGGGAGCCGCCACTCGCGGCATGACCCGAGTTAGAAACGGCGCAGCGTGCCCTTTCTAACTCCGGCGCATGCGCAGAATAAATCGCCGTACAGCAATTTGCAAATATCTCCTAGACCGTGCAGGTCTGGGAGATAGTTCAAGCACCTACAGGTAAGCCTTAATCTAGGCTTACCTGTAGGTTAAAGTGGTTGTAAAGGGTTTACAACCACTTTAACCCCTTCACTGTCTTTTTTTTTTTTTTTACATGAAAGCACACTTAAAATCCCATTATATTCTGAACACATAGATCCTTTAGAATCAAATGGTGGTAGTTGCAATTTTTCACACTATATTTGGATACAAAATATATCAAGTCTCAAAACTTTGGGCACCTGCAAAACAGTGAAAAACTACAGTACCCAAAACTGTCCATAGCTTTAACAGCCTTTACAGGTCATCATTTAGAGTGAACTGTGAATGATGGTTCTAGAAATATTGCTCCCACTCTAGTATGTGTAACAATACCCAATTTGCATTGCCCCTACTATAGGGGTGACAAACCAGTGGCCTGGGGGCCACATGTGACCCATGGAGCCCTCTAATGTCGCGGGTCGCTGACCTGTGATCCCAGAGCATCAGTGTTGTGAATGAAGCTGAAGGTAGAGGAAACAAGCGGCTGCGGAGCAGAGCCACATAAGCCGATGCTTCCTGTATAGTGCCAGCTCCCATCACAGCCGGAGCGATACCAAATGCACTTTGCCTGGGACAGCAACAGCCGGTGTTCTGTCGAGAAGTGCCCGGGACGAACTGCACATGCGCCGTACGTCATAGCACAACAGTTCATTTTACGATCAGCTGGGCTGACGTAACCATGGCGCATGCGCACATCATAGGAGGTATCTCCTGATGGGAGATACCATTTCACAGGCACAAGTGAAACCCATACAAACAGCGGGGGGAGACCGTAGTTCTCAGATTGTGCCTCGCTGTTTCGGGGGGGGGGGGGCTTTACAGTATGCTGATGGTCCGGTTTTGTCTGTGTTGCAGGGAGGGTTTGCTTTGTTAAACGGCCCCGTTTTGCCTGTGTGAAAGGGCGGGTTGTAAGACAGACAAAACCAGCCCTTCAACACAGCCAGATGTCGCCCACCAGCAGCAGTGAGGCACAATCTGAGAACTACGGTCTCCCCCCCCCCCCCCCCCCCGCTGTTTGTACAGGTTTATATTGTGCCTGTGAAATGGTATCTCCCATCGAGAGATGCCTCCTACGATGTGCGCGTACGCCATGCTAATGTCAGCCCAGCTGATCGGCAAATCAGCTGTTGTACTGTTCCATACGGCGCATGCGCAGTACATCCTGGGCACTTCTCTATAGCGGGCACCTCAACAGAACACCGGCAATACCTGAATAGAAGACTGTTATTAAACTCAGTTTATTACTAAAATCAGTGTATATATGGGCATATCTGTTCTGTAGTGGTTACTGGGTTGCTTTCAAACTGATCCACAGGTGCAGAGCAGTGCACCTGCGGGTTACCTGCACTGGGCCATAAACTTCTGTTATTACCGGCGGATTTGGTGCACTTTCTGAAAGTGCACTACACCTGCAGGATATAATAGAAGTCTATGGCAAAGTGCAGGTAACCCAGAAAATCCACAGGTGCACTGCGCTGTACCCGCGGGGTAAACCGCAAAGAATCGGTGTGAAAGCAGATTTAGGCCCCTTTCATGCAATCAGTCCGACCCAATCTGACCCTTTATTCACCTCTATGGAGAGAACCGCTAAAAAAACAGAAGGGGATCCGTCCCCTTCCGTCTGGGCAGATCGGATCAGAGGGCCCATAGAGTAGAGTGGGTTTGTGTCTGCTCTGCATATGCAGAGTGCACACGGAACTGCCATTCACCCGCTATGCTCATTGTGTCCTGCGACCCCTTACCAAGTCGCTTAAGTGGCCCTCACTTTTCAAAGGGTTGGGCACCCCTTGCTCTACAATCTGTGAGCCAGCACCGATTCTCCTCCAGGATGAGTGTTCTGCGCCATTCAACCCACTTCCTGTGAACCCAGATTGTCAGGGGACCCTTCCCTCACCTGGAGAAGTGTCATCGAACTGCCCTGGGCTCACAGAAAACTGCTATGTGATAAAGCATTATTTGGTGCAATTCTCTGTAGGACAAAAAACCCTTCGACAAAGTGTGTATATGTAATTTTTTTTAAATAAAGGGTCCAGGGGGTGTTCTAAAGAAGGTAGGGGCAGGGTGGAGCTGGGTTTTAAAATTGACCTCCGGGCAGCTATTTCAGTGTAGTACATCTGCAAGACAAGGCAAAAAAGTTTCTTCTACCAGGCCAGTTCACACCTCTACAGTGCAGCAGTGTTCACTGAATAACAGTATGCTGGTGGGAATTTTTTTTTTTTTGTGGCCAGCTCAGGGTTGTGCTTCAAAGTGGAGGTAAACTTCCATCTCTTGCTTTTACCTATAGGTAAGCCTATAATAAGGCTTACCTATAGGTAGTGTAAATTTCTCCTAAACGTGCACCGTTTAGGAGATATTTACTGTACAGGCAGACAGCGACATTACTGGCGCATGCAATCTGAAGGAACGGCCTCCCGTCATTTCTTCAGAGCCCTGTGACATGAACGGCGGCTCCCGCGCAGGAGTGGCGCCATCGACCAGCCACAGAGCCGGAGTCCGCGAAACCCGGAAGCAAGACAGGTGAAGATGAGAGTGCCTGCAGCGCTGACATCTCGGCGCTGGAAGAACTTAATTTTATGGTAAGTTTAACATAATGTGCTAGTATGCGAGGACATTACCTTGCAGGTACAAAAAAAATTCTGAAGGTCTTCCCCATAGTTTGCATCCTGTGGTATGTTTTTTTTTCATAACAAAACAGTTGAAAGCAGATATTTTCTATTAAGTAGACTATGTATGTATATTAGAGGTTTAGTGGGCTTTGGCATGATTCATGCTCACTTTGGATAAACTGGCATTTACTACGGGTACTTGTAAATATTTGATGTTACGAAGGTACATAACACAGGGGTCGATTTACTAAAACTGGAGCTCACAAAATCTGGTAAAGCTCTGCATAGAAGCCCATCAGCTTCTAGGTTTTATTGTCAAAACTGAATTGAACAAGCTGAAGTTAGAAGCTGATTGGATACCATGCATAGATGCACCAGATCCCGAGTGTTTCTGTTTTAGTAAATCTCCCCTACAGTGTTGAAAACGAAGTGGGGGAGGGGGGGGGGGGCTTAATCTGAGCCTTAATCAGCTCAGATTAAGGCTAGGAGATGGCAAAAATCCACACTGGCAGCTGAAAGAAAAACTTTGTTCAAATTGACATTTTTAAGTGAAATTTGATGCAGGATGCTTCTATGATGGAGTATTCACAAAGATTCAGGCTGTCTCTGTCTAAATTATACTTCACACGTCAAATTTTTTCACATGTGTGTTCTGAACATCAGATCAAATTATAGAATATTCACAGCTAAATGGTAAAATTACTGGGGGTGTTGAAAATGATTGGCGCATCGATGCATCACTTAACAATTCTGCATCGATGCAGAATCCAGCTTAATTGCGATTGTGCATGACGTCATCCTGGCTCCTCCCCCTCTCCCCCACAGAAGTGTGATGGCTGGAATGGCATGCGCCAGGCTGCTGGCTGCGCCCGACGCTGCTCCCCCCTCATTGGATGATGTAGCCTCAGGAGTCAGGCGCAGCAGCAAATCAGCGTGCTGCCCTCACCCACCCACGCTCTCCCCCTCTTCGGGATTTGTAGCTCTGGACACCTATCACCTCCCAGAAGGGCGGGCGCAGAGCCGCACGGAGCTGTGACACACATCCCTGCAGCAGTTGCCACATTCCTGGGATAAGGCACAGAATCTTCAGGTAATGAGCTGCAAGGAGGGAAGGGAGATGGTAGGAGTGCTCTGAATGCGAGAGACCAGCCTGTCACCCTTAATGCATGTGAGGGGTGCGTGTATAGAAGTGCCCCCCGGAAACATCCACTTATCTGAAAGCAGTATACTTCTTGCCGACTGGAATGCCTTCCTTCTTTTTTTTTTGCAGTGATGTTGACATGTATTTTATCCAAGTTGCTGCCAAAAGACTCAATGATTTGTTAAAGTGATACTAAAGGGTATTATTTTTCTTAAAAAATTTTTTTTTTATATATATATATATATATATATATATATATATATATATATATTATATATATATATACTGTGAGGGGGCTAGCTCGGCAGCGGGTATGTGTGACCCCCGGGATGGGCTCCCCACCCAAAAACAGGCCCAGCAGACGGAGGTTGTGGTTTTCAAAATCAAAAAGGTGCGGTTTATTTTCTATTTACAGTGACAAAAACACAGCAAGGCAAAAAAAAACAAACACAAAATAAATCCTGGTCAACTTGACCTCTGACTAAACTTACAGGTTTCCTAACTAACGACTGGGATCAGCCTAGTGCTGTCCTAGTCCCTGGTTTTAAATGTCCAAGCAAAATATAGCCACACAGGCTTTCTCTCACCGCACAGGGGTTCACTCTCCCTAGACAGTCCACACAGGTCTGCTTCCAGGCATGAGCTAACATCTAATGAATCTGGGAGTTTTTATAGAGGCCTTAAACGAACTGACAGGCTTCAGCTGGCCTCATCAACTCCCTGCCTGCACGACGCCCAGCCCTCTCCCTAGAGGTATGAGTCATCAATGAGCCCACTAGTCTCAGCTGGGCTTATACAACTCTCCACCTAGCTGTATAAATCGGCGTAAAGCCTGAATCTGGGCGAAATATATCTACCCCCCTGGATGCAACCAGGTGACTTTACCTTCCTGCTGTCACATACCCCCCCCTCTTGTTTTAACCTCGGGGTTGGAACACCAGCAATCAGGCATTCATGTACTCGAGACAAAGCATCCACATTCCCCATTTGAACGCCAGGGCGATGCTTTACTGTGAAGTTGAATTCCTGGAGGGCCAGGAACCACCTATTCACTCTTCTATTTGTTTCCTTGTTTTGAGCCATCCACTTTAACGGAGCGTGATCCGTAACCATGTCAAAGTGCCTACCTAGCAGGTAGTACCGAAGGGAATCTAGAGCCCACTTCACCGCTAAACACTCCTTTTCAACGGTGGCGTAATTTACCTCATGGGACTTCAACTTCCTGCTGAGGTAAATGACTGGGTGCTCTTCCCCGTTCCAGACCTGGGACAATACTGCTCCTAACCCCACATCTGACGCATCACTTTGTACGACAAAGTCTTTAGAGAAGTCGGGTGAGTACAACACTGGCTGGCTACATAAGGCTTGTTTCAAGAATTGGAATGCTGCCTCAGCCTCGGGGGTCCATTTAATCATGACCGACCCTTTCCCCTTCGTCAGGTTGGTTAGGGGCACAGCCTTAGAAGCAAAGTGGGGAATGAATCGCCGATAATACCCAGCGATTCCCAGAAAGGCTCGTACCTGCTTCTTGCTGTTGGGACGTGGCCAACTCTGGATGGCCTCGACTTTGTTGAGTTGGGGTTTTATTACTCCCCTCCCAATGGTGTACCCAAGATATTTGGCCTCCTCCTGCCCAATGGTACACTTCTTGGGGTTAGCCGTAAACCCTGCTTCCCGAACAGAGTCCAGGACTGCTTGCACTTTTGGCAGATGTGAGGCCCAATCTGTGCTATGGACAATTACGTCATCCAGGTAAGCCGCAGCATACTTCCGATGGGGCCTCAGCATCTGGTCCATTTTCCGCTGGAATGTGGCCGGCGCATTCTGTAACCCGAACGGCATTCTTTTATATTGGAACGCCCCGTCTGGGGTTACAAATGCGGTTTTCTCTTTGGCTGACTTGGCCAGGGGGATTTGCCAATACCCTTTTGTGAGGTCAAGAGTCGTCATGTATCGGGCTGTTCCCAGCCGGTCGATCAACTCATCTATACGTGGCATGGGGTAGGTGTCAAATTTTGTAACTTTGTTCAACTGACGAAAATCGTTACAAAATCGCCAGCTCCCATCCGGTTTAGGCACCAACACAATGGGACTAGACCAATCACTTTGGGACTCCTCTATCACCCCTAAGTTCAGCATTTTCTGTACTTCCTCCCGTATTGCCTCCCGTCGGGCCTCTGGGATCCGATAGGGTTTTAACTTCACCCTTTCACCGGGCGGGGTAATAATGTCATGCTCTACCCCAGATGTTTGTCCCGGCAGCTCAGAGAATACCTCCTTGTTGCGAAGCACAAACTCCTTAACCTCCTGTTGTTGGGGTTGTGACAAGGTGGCTGCGATTCCAACCTCAGGAATCACGCAACCAGTTTGAGCTGGTGACCAAGTGTCTGCGACTAGGGACTCTCTATCCCTCCAGGCTTTCAACAGATTAACGTGATAGATCTGTTCGGGCTTTCGCCTTCCTGGTTGTCTGACCTTGTAATTCACTTCGCTCACTTTTTCCATTATCTCGTAGGGGCCTTGCCATTTGGCAAGGAATTTACTTTCAACCGTAGGGACAAGTACCAATATCCTATCCCCCGGGGAAAAGGTACGGGTCTTGGCTCCACGGTTGTACACTCTCTGCTGTGCCAACTGCGCTTGGGCCAAATGTTCCTTCACGATGGGCATTACCTGTGCAATTCGATCTTGCATCAGGGCGACATGCTCAATCACACTCCTGTGGGGAGAACTCTCACTTTCCCAAGTTTCCTTGGCAATATCCAACAGCCCTCTTGGGTGTCTCCCATACAGTAACTCAAAGGGGGAGAATCCCGTAGAGGATTGGGGCACCTCCCTAATAGCAAACATCAAATAAGGAAGTAGACAGTCCCAATCCTTTCCATCCCTATCCACCACTTTCTTCAACATTTGTTTTAGGGTTTTGTTGAATCTTTCAACCAGCCCATCGGTTTGGGGGTGATACACAGATGTACGTAATTGCGTCACTTTGAACAATTTACACAGCTCCTTCATAACCCGGGACATAAAGGGTGTACCTTGGTCCGTAAGCAGTTCTTTACAAATACCCACCCGGCTAAAAACAAGAGATAGCTCTTTGGCTATGGTTTTGGCCGAGGTATTTCTGAGAGGGATCGCTTCTGGATAACGGGTGGCATAGTCCATTATAACCAATATGTACTGGTGCCCCCTAGCGGACTTGATTATAGGACCTACCAAATCCATTGCGATTCTCTCAAACGGGACCTCAATGATGGGTAGAGGGACCAGCGGGCTACGGAAGTGTGGCATCGGGGCCGACCTCTGACACACAGGGCAGGAGGAACAATAATTTTCTATGTCCTTCATCACCCCAGGCCAATAGAATCTCTGTAATACCCTCTCTCGGGTTTTCTCTGTCCCCAGATGACCTCCAAGAATGTGCCCATGGGCCAACTCCAACACCAACTTCCTGTAAGGTTTGGGCACCACCAGCTGCTCAACGGTTTCTTCTGCCCTTTTTGCCACCCGATACAGTAGGTCCTTCTCTACGCTGAAGTATGGGTAAGTGCAGGTATTATCTGGGTTCACTAACTCGCCATCTATTTTCACTACGTTTTCCCGTGCCTTTATTAGGGCGGGGTCTTTCAACTGTTCTGTGGCAAAGTTTTCCCTGTGAACCTCAAGATCAGAAAACTCCACAGACGGTAGGTTTTCGTCTGAGGAGGTGGGCTCCTCTCCAGTTTCTTGAGTCTCCCCTGCCAATACTGACAAGGGAAATTCGGGAGAGTCCTCACCACTCTCAGAGGAGTTCTGGCTATCATATTCCTGGTACATAGGGGCACCAGTGGGGGGCTCATGATCATCCCACAGTTCCCAGAACTTCGGAAAATCCCTTCCCACAATGGCGTCATGCGGTAACTGAGACACTAAGCCCACTGGATGAGAAAGGGTACCTTTGGGGGTCTCGAAACACACTGTAGTCACTGGATACTCTCGGGTGTCCCCATGCACACAAATAACGGCTACCTTGCTATTCCCAGAGACCTCTGTTTTAACTAACTCAGCCTTTATCAGGGTCACAAGGCTACCTGAATCCAGCAATACCACAACATTTCTACCATTAATACACATTTTGCATAAATGTTTCTCAGTTCCCCGAATGGCAGTGCATGCGACTGTCGCACACAGCGACTGACGTCTGCCCGTCAGAAAGTCACACTGCATGGGTTCCTCCAAAACCGGGCAATTTGCTGCAATATGTCCCGCTTGCCGGCAGCGGTAGCAAATGATCCTTCTTGCCGCCTCTTGAGCCGCTGATTTCCCAGGCTGTTCTCGCCAAACTTGGGGTAGAGCTCCCACCCTCTCACTCTCTCCACCCTTACCCCTTGGAATCATCTTATCCGCCCCTGGGGATGGTCTGGTCTTAGGGTGGAAAGTCCGAGTGTCTCTGGAAGAGGCCGTCAGGTTCTCTGTAGCCAAGTATTTCTCCACACGATCCACAAGACCATCGGCCGTCTCTGGGTCTCCATGGCTTACCCACTTTTGGATGGCAGTAGGAAGAGCTCTCAAAAACCGATCCATTACAACACGTTCCACAATCTTTGGTGCGGACAAAGTCTCTGGCTGTAGCCACTTTCTGCTCAGGTGAATGAGATCATACATTTGAGACCTGGGGGGTTTTCCAAGCTGGAAAGTCCAGTTATGCACACGCTGAGCCCGGACAGCCAGGGTGACACCCAGCCTTGCCAATATTTCAGCTTTTAGCATCACATAGTCTTTTGCTTGGTCAGGCTCTAGGTCATAGTAAGCTTTCTGCGATTCACCCGTTAACAGAGGAGCCACCAGTCCAGCCCACTGCTCCTCAGGCCACTTTTCTCTTTCAGCGGTCCTTTCAAATGTGGTCAAAAATACCTCTGGATCATCCTCTCCAGTCATTTTTGTCAATAAACGACTCACCCCAAAGGACGCGGTATTAGTGGGACGGCTTTCCTCACCGGTCTGCGGACGTTGCTGCATTACTGCTTCCATCTGTTGTTGTAGTCTCTGCTCTTGCTTCTGCAACAGGTCTATGAAGCGGGCCTCAGATTGCTGTTGGGCTTGTTGCTGAGCCTCCAGACTCTGTTGTAAAGTTGCAAGGCTCTGTTGATGAGCTTGCTGCTGGGCTGCAAGGCTCCTTTGCAAACCTGCATTTGTCTGCTGTTGATTGGCATTTGCTAGAGCCAGCTGTTTCAGTATCTCCTCCATGCTGGCTTAAAAAAAAAACTGCCACTGGTTCTCCACCAACTGTGAGGGGGCTAGCTCGGCAGCGGGTATGTGTGACCCCCGGGATGGGCTCCCCACCCAAAAACAGGCCCAGCAGACGGAGGTTGTGGTTTTCAAAATCAAAAAGGTGCGGTTTATTTTCTATTTACAGTGACAAAAACACAGCAAGGCAAAAAAAACAAACACAAAATAAATCCTGGTCAACTTGACCTCTGACTAAACTTACAGGTTTCCTAACTAACGACTGGGATCAGCCTAGTGCTGTCCTAGTCCCTGGTTTTAAATGTCCAAGCAAAATATAGCCACACAGGCTTTCTCTCACCGCACAGGGGTTCACTCTCCCTAGACAGTCCACACAGGTCTGCTTCCAGGCATGAGCTAACATCTAATGAATCTGGGAGTTTTTATAGAGGCCTTAAACGAACTGACAGGCTTCAGCTGGCCTCATCAACTCCCTGCCTGCACGACGCCCAGCCCTCTCCCTAGAGGTATGAGTCATCAATGAGCCCACTAGTCTCAGCTGGGCTTATACAACTCTCCACCTAGCTGTATAAATCGGCGTAAAGCCTGAATCTGGGCGAAATATATCTACCCCCCTGGATGCAACCAGGTGACTTTACCTTCCTGCTGTCACAATACATATATATATATCATACCTGCTGTCTCCTGTAGTATGTCTGCAGTCTCTGACCATCTCCTGTAGTATGTCTGCAGTCTCTGACCATCTCCTGTAGTATGTCAGCAGTCTCTGACCCTCTCTTGCATCATGTCAGCAGTCTCTGACCCTCTCTTGCATCATGTCAGCAGTCTCTGACCCTCTCTTGCATCATGTCAGAAGTCTCTGACCCTCTCTTGCATCATGTCAGAAGTCTCTGACCCTCTCTTGCATCATGTCAGCAGTCTCTGACCCTCTCTTGCATCATGTCAGCAGTCTCTGACCCTCTCTTGCATCATGTCAGAAGTCTCTGACCCTCTCTTGCATCATGTCAGAAGTCTCTGACCCTCTCTTGCATCATGTCAGAAGTCTCTGACCCTCTCTTGCATCATGTCAGAAGTCTCTGACCCTCTCTTGCATCATGTCAGAAGTCTCTGACCCTCTCTTGCATCATGTCAGAAGTCTCTGACCCTCTCTTGCATCATGTCAGAAGTCTCTGACCCTCTCTTGCATCATGTCAGCAGTCTCTGACCCTCTCTTGCATCATGTCAGCAGTCTCTGACCCTCTCTTGCATCATGTCAGCAGTCTCTGACCATCTCTTGTATCATGTCTGCAGTCATTGTTGTACTGCCCGCTATCTTCAAAAATATTTAGATGTCTAGGTCATTATGACTACTTCCATATGGATGATCATCTGACTTTATTTGTCACCAGATCACTATTTGCTGCCCGCAGGATAATAGCTCTGAAATGGGTCTTGCCTAACCCCTCCTTACTTCCAAATGCATATTATTTGAGAAAACACACCTACTCCAAACGTAATGCTATGCACAAATGTAATCCAATAGGGTCCCGCCGGAGAGAACGTATGTGCCCCACATTTGACTGAAAGCTGATCCCCTGGCCTTTTCCCTGCCAGTATACTGGAATGAAATGCGTATGCATTGAGCTGTCCTCTGTGTTCCTTGTGCAGAATCATGTTGCTTTTCAAACCTTACAAAAAAGCCTCTAAACTAAAATCTGGTTAAAAAAAAAAAATAGATGCAATATTTTACATCGACCATTTTTCTAATTTATGAACATTATAAAATATATTAAAAGATTAATAAAAAAAATTGTATATTCCTTTTACCTTGAGCAAAGAGCAACTATCTGACATTTTGTACATCTGGTATACATACTCTTGTGAGAAGCATTTTTGGGATTGTGCGGTGTGTATGGGGGAAAAAAAAAAAAAAAAAAAGATCCCGCAACAATAGCGTCTTTCTGATTTTAGTATAGCAGTTTAAAAACCGTACCTTCTCTTCCTGAGGTGATGAACAGTTATTAGTTCTTTGTCGACTATAGCTCCAATTATCTTGTGCTTCCTCCGCTTCTCACGGCATATCAAGCGTCGACGTTTTAGGAGATTTTTTTGCAAGTCCTGCAGAAACACACCAAAGGAGAAAATTAAAGTGTATGTAAAATCTAATGACCTTCCTCTCTTATTTGCTTCCTTTTTAGCCAGTTACATTTACCATTGGAAGCAAGGTGTCCTCTGCACAGCTCCTGTGTTATTTCAAAGAGCCCTCCTAGTTCTCATCTTGGGTTACCAAATGATTAGACTCTATATTATAGAGATAGACAGTGGGAATATGGAAAAATGGAAATCATATCCACCCAGAGTGGTACTGGGGATACGATGTAATAGAAAATTGCCACGTCCCGAGATTGTAAATTGAATAAATTAGGATGAAAAGATGGACTTTATGGGCACGTCAAAATTGATATAAAATTACTCAAGTTTTATTAAAAAATGACAAAAGAAAATAACAAATCATACAAATAAAAATGAATAGTATACAGAACTATTCATCAACCTAATATTGACACACTTGAACACATCACCCAATGACCAAAATTCAATAAAGAAATAGGGTTATACTAAGTAAAATGACAGCAAGGTCAATTCTTTCAGTATATTGGATACCAATAGACGCTAGTGGCATTGATTGGTGATGTGTCGTCAGAAATTCATTCCTAAACCCGACATGTTGCGCGACATAGATTGCTTCTTCAGGAGTTTTTTGAATGTCTATGAATACAAATACATAACATAAGAACAGTATAAATAAATTACAAAACAAAACAAGAGAACCTGTATGTCTGGCCAAGTGCTTCCAGAAACATATGATCCCCCAACAGCAATACCACTATTGGAAACAGAGCAGAACAGAACAAGACCAGAAACAAACCAGGAAAATAGGAAAACCTCACAGATTGGAGAAGTCCACTGGATGGTTAAATGGTTTACCATAACTTACATGAGTTCAAAGGTTTTCCAAGTAAAAACGCAGGTTATAGATGGTCAAGATGGCAGTAGTAGTAGAAAAATGCCTCTGGGTATCTTGAACAAACTAAGCATGAACAAACACATGTGGATCAATCATATGATTATATCCAAATATACAACATGTATATAATTTAGAGGCATTGCCAGCATACTGAAAGCTGACCAATTCAATATATACAGGCTTACTTCTGCTTACCTGGATAGCATAATATATAGCTACGGTGTAAAGCCCAATATCCGTATTTAAACCCCAATTGTAGAGGAGAAAATAAATTGGTACACGGATATAGGTGCTGGCAGTTTCAATTATGCTAGCAGGAATTCGGTATTGTCATGACTTGCAGTTTTGCCCAGTCTGGACTAAAAAAAGAATAATATTAATGAATTGTGTAGGTATGAGAAAATCTAATAAAGAGTAACAGATTGCTGGGCTGGTAAGGTGTCATCCCCAGAGAAAAACAACAAGGCAAAAGACACTGACCCATAATAGCACAAAGGAAGCCAGTTACCTTGAGGTTAGATGTTGATGAATATGCCTCCGTTTGCAGGTAGCAGCCCTCGGTAGTCGGGGATCATCTGCACACTGAGCGGTAGCAGGTCCTGTGTTTAAATAGGACCGGATCCCGCCAAAAAGCCACATCCGGAAAAGAGCGCCGTCCGCACATTGCCTGTCATAGGCTGGCGTCATAACTAGGCGTCGGGATACTCGCGGTGAACTAGGCAGTGGGCGAGGCCAGTAACATAACGTGCCCCTGATGCCTAGCAACCAGCGGGGAAAGGGAAGTGTACAGGGAGGATTAGCGCTAATCCTCCCTGTACACTTCCCTTTCCCCGCTGGTTGCTAGGCATCAGGGGCACATTATGTTACTGACACCGCCCACTGCCTAGTTCACCGCGAGTATCCCGACGCCTAGTTATGACGCCAGCCTATGACAGGCAATGTGCGGACGTCGCTCTTTTCCGGATGTGGCTTTTTGGCGCGATCCGGTCCTATTTAAACACAGGACCTGCTACCGCTCAGTGTGCAAATGATCCCAGACTACCGAGGGCTGCTACCTGCAAACGGAGGCATATTCATCAACATCTAACCTCAAGGTAACTGGCTTCCTTTGTGCTATTATGGGTCAGCGTCTTTTGCCTTGTTGTTTTTCTCTGGGGATGACACCTTACCAGCCCAGCAATCTGTTACTCTTTATTAGATTTTCTCATACCTACACAATTCATTAATATTATTCTTTCCCCCCCCCCCCCCCCTTTTTTTAGTCCAGACTGGGCAAAACTGCAAGTCATGACAATACCGAATTCCTGCTAGCATAATTGAAACTGCCAGCACCTATATCCGTGTACCAATTTATTTTCTCCTCTACAATTGGGGTTTAAATACGGATATTGGGCTTTACACCGTAGCTATATATTATGCTATCCAGGTAAGCAGAAGTAAGCCTGTATATATTGAATTGGTCAGCTTTCAGTATGCTGGCAATGCCTCTAAATTATATACATGTTGTATATTTGGATATAATCATATGATTGATCCACATGTGTTTGTTCATGCTTAGTTTGTTCAAGATACCCAGAGGCATTTTTCTACTACTACTGCCATCTTGACCATCTATAACCTGCGTTTTTACTTGGAAAACCTTTGAACTCATGTAAGTTATGGTAAACCATTTAACCATCCAGTGGACTTCTCCAATCTGTGAGGTTTTCCTATTTTCCTGGTTTGTTTCTGGTCTTGTTCTGTTCTGCTCTGTTTCCAATAGTGGTATTGCTGTTGGGGGATCATATGTTTCTGGAAGCACTTGGCCAGACATACAGGTTCTCTTGTTTTGTTTTGTAATTTATTTATACTGTTCTTATGTTATGTATTTGTATTCATAGACATTCAAAAAACTCCTGAAGAAGCGATCTATGTCGCGCAACATGTCGGGTTTAGGAATGAATTTCTGACGACACATCACCAATCAATGCCACTAGCGTCTATTGGTATCCAATATACTGAAAGAATTGACCTTGCGGTCATTTTACTTAGTATAACCCTATTTCTTTATTGAATTTTAGTCATTGGGTGATGTGTTCAAGTGTGTCAATATTAGGTTGATGAATAGTTCTGTATACTATTCATTTTTATTTGTATGATTTGTTATTTTCTTTTGTCATTTTTTAAGACAGTGGGAATAGTTTTGCAAATAAAAAAAAAAAAAAAATGGACAGAGTTGAAACCACTCAATCCACCAAAATCCTGGGTGTTGTTAGCCCACAGCAGGGCAGCGGCAAAACGACAGCGATGACGCCCTGCGCATGTGCAGATGATGCGGTGCGCATGCGCAGTATGTGTGGTTTTCTGCAACGGCTGATTTCACATCGCAGGAAAGGACGAGGTTCGATATTCTGCCGAGTTCTACATCTTGTCAGAACAGGGGCACTATAATGCCGCGTACACACGAACGGAAAAATCATATTTTTTTCCGACGGAATGTTGGCTCAAACTGGTGTTGCATACACACGGTCACACAAAATTCTGACCGTCAAGAACGCGGTGACGTACGACGAGCCGAGATCAATGAAGTTCAATAGGCAGTTTGGCTCTTCTGCTTGATTCTGAGCCTGCGTGTTTTTTTGTGCATCGGAATTGCATACAGACGATCAGAATTTCCGACAAGAACGTTTCTTGTCGGAAAAATTGAGAACCTGCTCTCAAATTTTTGTTGTCGGAAATTCCGACAGAAAAGGTCAGATGGAGCCTACACACGGTCGGAATTTCCGACCAAAAGCTCACATCGAACTATTTTTGTCGGAAATTCCGACCGTGTGTTCGCGGCATTCTACAGAAGGTGTGTTTTTAGCCAGATCACCAGGTGAAAACAGATCAAAAAAAAATTAAAAAAAGGAAAACGAATGCAGCCACCACATTGAATGATTGGTAAGCTGCAGTATGTACATTTTGGGTTTTTATACCGCTTTAAGAGTGTGTGAGTTTGAAGGGGGGGGGGGAAGGGTTATGTATTAAAGTGAAACTAAAGGTTCCCATTTTTTTTTTAAATAACATATCATACTTACCTCCACTGTGCAGTTTGTTTTGCACAGAGTGGCCCCGATCCTCCTGCTCTGGGGTCCCATGGCGGCTCTCGCGGCTCCTCCCCACATTAGATAACCCCCTCTGGGAAGCTCTCTCCCGAGGGGGTTACCTTGCGGGCACGCTCCCGTGTCGTCCATAGACGCCGAGTGTATGACTCAGCCCCACCCCCAGCGCCCGAGTCATTGGATTTGATTGACAGCAGCAGGAGCCAATGGCTGCACTGCTATCAATCTATCCATTTAAAGCCAGGACTCCAAGGAAAGGAGGACGGCGGGATCGTGCCCATGGGAATTCAGGGCTCGGGTAAGCAAAATGGGGGACGGGACACTGCAAGGTGTTTTTTCACCTTAATACATAGGATGCATTAAGGTGAAAAAACACGTAGGTTTACAACCCTTTTACACTCTACTCACCTCCACTCCAGCGATGCTTTGTCCAGGCGCGCTCTGCTGGCATCTTTGGCCAGTCTTCTTCAAGGCTGAGATCTTCGGCTAGTTTGATTGGCTGGGCTGAGGTGACATCATGTGCAGGCGTTCATTCACCTGGGCAAATGCTGAAATTGTACACTGAGCTGCGCATGCAACAGGCAAGTAAGAACACCATACTGTACAGGGGGCACAGTATGTCTCTTCTGTGTTAAAAAGCCGGTGTTCTATTGAGAAATCCCTCCGATGGGTCTGCGTATGTGCAGTAACAAATGCCACGCCAGCTGATATGTTGATTAACTGGCATGGCGTAAACACAGCGCCTGCGCAGATCGTGGGAGGCATTTTTTGACAGGCAATATTAAAGCGGAGGTTCCGCTGCATTTTTTTTTTTTTTCCGCTTGCATGCAAAGTATTTTTAGATCACCAATTTGTACTCACGTGTTTGGTGACTTTAAACCTCCCCTGTCTTTTTTCTGGCAAAAGATGCACTTTTAAAATCAGCCGTCTGAATTTTCCATTTTGCTTGTGGGCATTTTGAAGCCCACAAGCACTGACTTCCTGGTGGTGGACGGTGTAATGCAGAAAAAGTTGCTGCGAGTTAGCTCTATACGGCGCCTGCGCAATGACTAGGCGCTGTGTAGAGCCGACTCGCAGCTCTTCATGTTCGGCTACTTTCGGAAACTCCGTTGAGGTTCGTGCCGCGCATGCGCAGTACAGGGGGGGGGGGGAACCTTATCCGCCGGGGAACTTTTCCTGCAGGACATGTCACATCTGGGAGAACTCCCAGATTACATTGCGGGTGAATAGAAACGCCTACTCCCGCGGGAGTGAGTACCCGGAAGACGAAATTGGAAATGACATTAGTACGGTATGTACTACATAAAAAAAAAAAAAAAGTGGCTAATGTACATGTTCGTTCTTAAGGAGTGTGCTTGTATATGGATGTTATTTTGCCTGAACCTCCGCTTTAAAAGCTATGCAAACAGTGGAGGGAGACCGTACTCGTCAGATTGTGCCTCGCTGTTGTGGGGAGGGTTTTCCGTGTCCTGAAGGGAACGTTTTGTCTGTGTTGCAGGGCGGGTTTGGTGTGTTGAACGGCGGGTTTTGCCTGTCTGTAAGGGCGGGTTGCAACACACACAAATCCCGTCGTTCAACACACTCATAACCCGCCTGCAACAGCGAGGCAGAATATGACAACTACGTTCCCCCCCCGTTTACATAGGGTTGGATAATGCCTCAGACGATCTGCGCATGCGCTGTGTTGACGTCAAGCCAACTGATCAACATTTCAGTTGGCGTGCCGTTTGTTACTGCGCATGCGCAGACCCTATAGGGGGCATTTTTTCGACAGGAGGCATTTCTCGATTGTTAACAATTCGAGTAAAATTCCACTTTACCCAGATCCTGCATTTAAGAGCAAGGTCTGCTTTAGGGTCACCATACACCTTACAACAAGGACCTACCTAACCTATCCAATCAGGAAGGCCCTTACACTACTTGTTGGTAGATCAAAAGGAGATTGTGTTGTGTGATGAGAGAGCCTGATGGGGGAAATAAGAAGACTTTCCTGACCCCCAGAAACTCCGAGGTTGTTACTAAGCAATGTAGAGTACATGTTCATCACTGCCCTTAGTTTAATAAAATGACATCTCCCCCCATATAAAGGACCTGAGATCCCCAGTTAGTACCGTCTTTGGTCGGTTGATTTTTCCTCCAGGAGCCATGCCGTTCTCTGATGTACTCCCCCAGAAGATCCACTTCCGTCTCCTAGAGTTCCACGCCTCGTTCTCGTGTTGCGACAGGAATGGGCGGGACTAGCCTGTACTATAAAAGCCTTGGTCGCGCCATAGTCGTCCTCTGTTCGCGCTGGAAGGTGAGTGAGATGGTCTTGGGTTGGTGGGTGTGGGCTGATCCTCTATTTCTTGGCACGCTGGGTGTTGTCCGTACCCCAGTGTGTAATGTACGGAGGAAGAGAATTCCCGGTGCTATGTCTTCGGTGCCAGCTTTTGCAATAAGCTGGTTCTATCCTCAATCGCTGGAACAAGCGGCAGCCATGCGGGGAGAGCAGCATGCTCCCTCAACTCTAGGGGGTCATGCGACCCGACGCTTCTCCCCGCTGTGTGGAGCCTGGCTGGGAGGTGATCACTGGGGGAGGGGATGGTGGGGTGTGCTGAAACCTGGTGTCACAAAGCAGGAAGCCAGACGTTTCTCCTAACTGGGGACACCCTGTAATAAGATTTCCAGGGCTATTTACCATGCTGGTTGGTAAAATGTTTTTACTGCCTGGCCACTTAAAGCTTACCATCCAGGTGGCTGTGTCCCTACCTTTAATGTCTGATCATGGGTGCCAAGATAATCCAGGGTTGTGTTCTGAGATCTGCCCCAGGGGTGTAAATGGCCTCATGTAAAGCAATGCTGCTTCATACAGCAAATGAACGAATTTCGGTTAGAGGTGCACCGAATGGAAATTTTGGCATGGAAAATGCAGAATGTACTTGTCTGAAAATCGGGGTGTGGCTTTTTTTTGTATTATATGTAACTGAATTAATATGAGCTTTTTGGCACCTTTTTTTTCTTAAACGAGGCAATGCATTTTCAGCTGCTGAAATTTCCATGCGGCTCTAATTTTGGCGGGAAACTAGATGTTGGTGCGTTTTTTTTTTTTTTTTTTTTTTTTTGTCAGTGTTTAAAGCGGAGCTCCACCCTAATTTTTCACTTCCGCGGATCGGATTCCTCCCCCCTCCGGTGTCACAATTGACACCTTTCAGGGGGGAGGGGGGTGAAGATACCTGTCTAAGACAGGTATTTTCACCCACATCCGGGAGTCCTGTCTCCGGGAATCTGCGGGAGTTACGTCACTTCCCGCAGACTTCCCTTGGTGTTCTGGGAGACACTCGGCTCCCAGAACACAGGAGCACCAATCAGAACTGCGCAGCGCGACTCGCGCATGCGCCGTAGGGAACCGGGCATGAAGCCGCAGGGCTTCACTTCCTGGTTCCCTCAGCGAGGATGGCGGGGGGAGCAGCAGAGCGACGAGCAGTCGCTCGTCCTCTGCTGCGGACGTCGCTGGACTCCAGGACAGCTAAGTGTCCAAATATTAAAAGCCAGCAGCTGCTGTAGCTGTAGCTGCTGGCTTTTATTTTTTTTTTTCCGGTGGAGCAACCCCTTTAACCACCTCCCTACTGGCAACTATATATCTACACATCCTGGTAGGGAGGCAACATGGTTGAGGCTACAACCATGTGCCTGGTGTACAGTTTTTTTTTTTCCCCAGTGAATCTTTTGTTGTAAAAGTGTTTCTGTGTGGCTGGGCAGCCGCTGGATTTCTTTTACAGGTGGTGGAAGGTAGTCCCTCCCGCAGCCACCATTACGGGCGCTCCCGAGCGATCAGCAAGCCCAGAAGCGATGGGACAGCGTCATCCATCTCTAGCCTCACCATGAAAGGAAATTAAGCTGTCCCTCCCACTGCAATGCCTCTTTACTGGCATGGTGGCCTGTGAAGCAAGCCGATCAGACAGATCTGTGTTGGATCGGCTGCAATGAAGCTTAAAGGATAGAGGGGGGGGGGGGGGTTAATAATCTGATAGCTTTGCCATCAAAAGGCATGTTTACCATGCCTTTTGACAGCAATAAAGGTGATTAAAAAAAACAAATCTTAATGCACATGTCGGTCCCACACGCATATGTAAACAGTAATCGCACTACACATGCGAGGTTTCTCAGAGCAATAGTTTTGGCACCAGACCTGTTTAAAACTGGTTACCCGTAAAGGCTTTTAATTTTTCACCTTTTGGATTATTATACAGGATTTATATAGCGCCAACAGTTTGCGCAGCGCTTTACAACATCAGGGAAGACAGTACAATTACAATACAGAGGCATCAGAGGGCCCTGCTCATTAGAGCTTAGTCTAGAAGGGAGGATCACGTGAAACAAAGGGTAGTAGCTGTGGGGGATGATCAGGTGGGCAAAATGAAAATACAGTTGTTGGGTGTGGGTAGGATAGGCTTCTCTAAAGAGGAGGGTTTTTAGGGATCCTCTAAAAGCTAATAGAGAAGGAAATAGACGGACAGATTGGGGTAAGGAGTTCCATAGGCTTGGAGAGGCTCTGGAAAAGTCCTGGAGACGAGCATGGGAGGAGATGAGAGAGCAGGAGGTCTTGAGAAGAACAAAGAACGATTAGGTTGGATAATTTAAAGTACGCTAGTTTGCAGCCGTTTTGTAGGCGCGTGCAATTTTAAAGCGTGACATGGGTATCTATTTACTCGGCACAGCATTTTTCAAATTTTACAAAAATTGGGCTAACTTTTTTTTTTTAATTCATTAAAGTGTATTTACTTTTTTTTTTTACCAGAAACTGAGTTTGAAAGACTGCAGTGCAAATACAGTGTGACAAAGATGTTGAAATGATTGCCATTTTATTCTCTTGGGTCTCTGCTTAAAAATATATAATGTTTGGGAGTTATAAATTTCAAATGGATTTTTACATGTATGTGAAGTGTCAGAATTTGCCTGATATTTCGGTAGTTGATCTTTTTCGTATGACCCTATTGCAACCCAGACACCAAAATAAAGTGAGGGGCGATAAGAAATGGAGTGCAACACTAGACCTGTATCTGCATTAACATACAGATGTGCCTCCAGACTTGGTAACGTGGCATAAATGCCTATGTTTTGGGGTAGAGGTACAGCCAGATGG
Organism: Rana muscosa; assembly: GCA_029206835.1. Classification (NCBI taxonomy): domain Eukaryota; kingdom Metazoa; phylum Chordata; class Amphibia; order Anura; family Ranidae; genus Rana; species Rana muscosa. The sequence continues at coordinate 259,097,032 of CM055119.1, read as the reverse complement.
TGATGTGGCCAGCTGTATTGTAATTCATTCCAGGAGCCTTTAGTCTGGTGTATATGCAGTATGGTCAGTTCTGGTTGAGCCTCAGACTTGCTATATTTAGCTGTAACATCACCTAATTAGTTTCAAAATCTGTCAGTTAAATGTAAGGCTATAAATGTATTGTGCTACAGAGCACACCCTCCGCTGCGACAGGAAGAGTGCAATGTGCTAGTTGGTGAATATGGGGGTGCTTATCTTGTGCTACTTCCCAATGCACATGTTCCTGTAGCACTGGCTGTGCATAGAAGTGGGTGTGGAAGCGACCACTGGTTGAATAGTGTCTGGTTGGCATAAGGGCTCTTTCACACGGGCGGATCCGCCCTGTGAATATCCACTTGCTCAGCGTAGATCGCTCCGCTGAGCTGGCGGATGACTTATCTGTCTTTGCACATTGTGCAGAAACGGACCAGTCGGGTCGCCGCTTTCTCCTATGAGGGGATCGGATGAAAACGGACCGTCTGTCCGTTTCCATCCGATCCGCAGACGGATGGAAAAGTAGGTTTTTCCTCCGTCATGCTAAACGGACCATAGCGGAGACTGATGTCATTGGATGTTCATTTGCTGACATCCACTATCCCATAGGGATACACGCATGTCCGTTTTTCATCTGAAAACGGACATACGGAACGGAACGTCTGTGAAAGGGGCCTAAGAATGTCACCAGCACACAAGGATCTGAGTCCAAAGCTTTATTCAGTGATCACATTAGATAAGCTTTTTGACTTGTTCTGGAGATCCTTGGTGTGCTGGTAACATTCTTATGCTAGGTGCACACTCAATAGTCAGAGGATCCCAGTTTATATTCTGGAATGTAAGGTCTCAGGGTTGTAGCTTTTGCCTAGGCTTCAGGGATGCAGAAATGGTACATAATTTAAACTAAAGTTGCCTGTACACTTTTTACCCCTTTATCATGCAGGCTGAACAAGAGCTCTTGAGATTTCCTCCATCCATGCTAAATGGCACAGATGGATGAATTGCTTGGCTATATTGTATTGATGACCTTCCTTGGGAATCGGTCTGAAATTCACTCCTTGTTTGACCAGCAGAAGCTCCACTTTTCTAGGCTGAACAAAGGTTTTTACACTTCTGGGGCCCCATGACTGCCCAGTACTTTTTGTAAAGATGAACTTTGCTGCTTAAAATATGGACTTTATGGTGAGACTGAAGGTTAATTTTCTCAAAACATTGTATTCTCTTTCAGGGCTGTTTGAGGTGAGAAACAAATGAAAGCTGCTGGCTAATGTGACAATTGGAACTAGTTCTGAAGTTTGTAATGCTTCAAACTCTTCTCTAAAGCAAACTGATGGAGGTTAACACGGGTGCTGTGTGCATGTCTGTGTAGAGCGGTATAATATGGTAATATCTTGTGTAACTGTCTTTACAAATAAACCTCTTATCAAAACTGTGGTTCACTCTCTTTTGTATATTTAAAAATTCTGTTGGAGAAAGTAAATTCTGAAACAGATCTGTTGAAAGTAAGGGGCACATGTGAATGATTGTGGCTGTTTAGGAATCGCAACTAGAGTGGTAGTAACTTAATTGCACAAACAGTTGTGCGGACATGCTGTGGTGGTAAACCTAAAGTGTGGTGTGTGTGTGTGTCTATACATTCAGTAAAATATATAAATGAAAGGCAAAACCTTTGTAGATATAAATACATTTTCTTTAAAGTGCTCACATTCTGTTTTAAGCTGCATAAAAGCTGGGGAAAGATGCTGCAGAGCACTGTCCCAGTGAATGGCTGTGCAGGGAAAGTTTCCTTATTGGGAGAGCAGGCTGAGTTACCAGCATAGCTAGTGAACTGTCCATGCTGTGCTATCCTGCTTGGTATTGGCTTTAATTGGCAAGCAGGGGAACACCAGGGATTTCACTTTTAGGAAGAAATGCAAAGAAAACTACATGTTACAGCAGGCACATTAAAATATCAAGTGTTGGAAGATAATTTTTAAAGCAGTGGTTCTCAACCCTGTCCTCAGGACCCACTAACAGGCCAAGTTTGCAAGATAACTGAAATGTATCTCCGGTGATATCATTTGCTGCTCAGTGATTGCAGTATTTTAGTCTGCATCTCCCTGAGGTAATACTTAAAATCTGGCCTGTTGGTGGGTCCTGACAACAGGAGTTGAGCACTGCTTTAAACGGTTGGTTCACCATTGCCAAAACCTGCCTATGCAGATAAAGGTTTCTTTTTTTTTTTTTTTTGATAAAACCTTTTCCCCTTTATTCCCATTAACTGTATACTACTATGAATTTTATGTTTCCTCCTGAATTGTCTTACAATTGATATGATAGGTTTTGGCTCAAGAGTAGAGATGTATCTTTTGGGTAATTATGCAAAGGCATAGTTTACCCAGATCAGGGCTCTCCAAACTGTCTATTGAACTACATGTCCCATGAGGCATTGTGTAAAGTTTCTGCCTACTGTTGCATAATCTCTGTAGGCACTAGAAGGGTTAAAGATTGGTAGGTTTGCTCTTTAAAATAAGGGGCGGGAAAGCTGGTTGGCACTGACGGAGGGACCATGCTTCTGATATGCAATACCCTTGTGGAGCTCTTGCATTGGGTCCCTGGACTTGCAAGTGCCACCAGCTTTGCATTGGTGCATGGTCTGCCTTGCCTGCCTGTGGTGGAGCCCGTGCTTGGAGTTGCCACCAGTCATTGAGGCTTGTTCCTAGCTGGTGTGCCTGCACCATCCATGCATCGCCGCCACTAGGTTGTCACAGCTGAGGAGTTGGGATATGGTTCAAAGCCTAAACCACACTGTCATGTGTATTTGTACGGTTTTACTTTTAATAAGTAATGCATGACAGTGCTGGAAGTAAAAAAAAAAAAAGCCTGGACTTGAGGTTTGTTAAAGTGGCTGTAAACCTGCATTTTCAATTTGTACCTCTGGGTAAGCTTTAAAGGCTTGCCTATTGGTACAATAAATAACGTGCGCAGTTTAGGAGACATTTACTCTGTACTGCGCCAATGTCATCGGCGCATGAGCTGTGAAGAAACGGCTCTCAGTGCTGTTTCTTCACTAGCAAGTGCCGTGACTGGCGGCTCCCGTGCGCATGTGTGGGACTGATTTCGGCCAGTCACAAGCTGTGGGCAAAGATGGATGTGGCCTCCAGCAAGGACAGCATGTACGTACTTTACAGGCAAGTGGCACATGGGTCAGCATTTGATGCATGCTGGCCCATTATGCTTTAACTTTGCAGGGAACAAAATGGAAGTCAAACCCATCAGGGATTACTTCCTCTTAAACTGTCATGTCAATTTACTGTAGTGTCTAAAGTGGGACACCATGACACGTTACAGTGCAAAAATAGCGATTTGTTAAATTAATTTTTTTGGATGGACATGTTGGGTTCTCGTTTTTTAAATTGGCAAAAAAAATCCATCTAACGCATCATCCCATGTCTGCTAACATTTAGTGTTCAGGGTCAAACAATCTGCACAGGAGGGTGCTAAACTTATTTTTCTCTGAGGGCCACCTGGACCCTATTTCTCCCACAACTTACTATGGTCCCCGTCTTACTCTAAAGATGCAAGTTAGAGAGCATATAATAAACTCCCTCTCTACTGGCATCTTCCCCACCACACTAGAATATGCACTGGTCACCCCACGAATTTGAACAACTCAAAGCTCATCTCCTTGCTTCAAGTACTTAGAAGGTAAATGGGAAGCTGTCTACAACCTGAGTGGCTACCCTGGTCAACCTATTATGTTCTGGCTACTGCACTGAAACTGTCCTTAAACTCACAAATGCCTTAGTAACTGCTAAAAGCAATAACCTCTACTTTGCACTCAAACTGTGGACCATTCTGCTGCCTTTATACAATTGAACACCTGCTCCTCCTTTAACCACTTGCAGACTGCCTGCCGTCACACATTGGTAATTTGATATTAAATACCAGGGTTATTGCAGCAGATGGCTGCCATAACACCGGTATTTTCTTAAATGGCGGTCCGCTTTAGGTTAAGTGGTCTCGAAGACAGATTGGCCATCAGATCACTTATCGGTGGCGGTAGAGGGGCCCACCCCCCCTTGCCACTTAACAGGGCTGTCAGTAACGATGGAGACTATCCGATCCCCCCCCTCAGAGGCATTAAGTCGAGGGAGGCAATGATGGCCCCCACTCGACAATGTTGTTGAACGACTAAAGCGCTGTCAAATGTCACTTCTGCCCAACATCCTTAAAGGGACAGTTTTAAGTGTAAATGTGAGATCTGAGGTGTGGTTTTTTTTTTTTTTTTTTTTTTCCCCCCTTTATTACAAGGGCTTTTTATGTTCCTTGTTTAAAAAAATAAATAAATTTTTTGATCACTTTTTTTTTTTTTTTTTTTTTATTCCTTTTAAGTAGTCTTAAAATAAAGAGCGCCTCGTCCTGATGTGCTCCTACACAGAAACGTGCACATTTGTAAGTTGCGCCTGCATATGTGAACTATGTTAAAACTACACGTGAGGTATTGGAGCGGGAGCAATAATTCTAGCAAAATACCTCCTGTTACTCAAAACCTGTAGAAATGTTAATGTCTCCTATGGAGATTTTTTTTAAGTGTAAAGTAAGTAGCTAACTACTGCTTTTTATAAAAAAATATATATTTAAAACATTTTTAACTTTTAAACAAGTTTGAAAAAAATAGGCAGGGTGCTAGGTGTACCTTTTTGGGCCCCAAAAATATTAAAAGCCAGCAGCTACAAATACTGCAGCTGCTGACTTAATATTGGGACACTTGCCTGTCCTGGAGTCCAGCGACATTGGCAGCAGAAGACGAGCAATTGCATGTCACTGCTGCCCCCACTGCCATCCTCGGTAAGCCTTGCAGCTTCACTGCCCAGTTCCCTACGGCGCGAGTTGCGCTACGCCGTTCTCACTGGTCCCTGTTGTGTTCTGGGAGCCAAGTGTTTTCCAGAGCACAACAGGTATTCTGCAGGAAGTGACATGCTACCCGCAGAGGACTCCCAGAAGTGGGTGCAAATACCTGTCTTAGACAGGTATCTGCACTCCCCCCTGAAAGGTACCAAATATGACACTGGAGGGGAGGGGGTTCCGATGAGCGGAAGTTCCACTTTAGGGTGGAGCTCTGCTTTAACTTCTATAACATTTCTAATATTCATTACCTTCTCAACAAATTACACAATTAAGCTACTAATGTTCTGCCCTGGTCTCTTACCTTCTGTAAATGACCAATTGCCCTGTCCCCATGTAATGGAAATGAAAGGAGAAGGGCATGTCTGTAGTCCATATCAGGAGGGTGACAAACATGGTTCCTTTCATAGATACAGTTGAGTAGTGATGTAGCCACCCACAAACAGCAAGTGTGTTATTTGCAAGAATACCCAGAGACTATAAATCAAAAGCTTGAGAAAAGAAAACAAATGCAGCCACCACACCGAGGACTAGTAAGCTGCAATATTACAGTTTTGGGTTTGTGTATAATAAATCCACAACCAAAGTATTATGACACCACCTTGCTATCCGCTCAAGAAATTAGAACATATAGAAGAGAAATGGTTCTGCCAGAATCAGAACGTGAATGGCAATGAAAGACCAGTGTAACTTCATTACGGGCAATTGTCACCTCTAAAACCACCATAGAATGTGAAATACTGGGGTCGGTTTAACGCACCAAACCTACCCCTCTTGGTACATCACACACCATGCTTTGTGCACTGGTCTGAATCATATGGTGTGGGGTTGTTTTTTCAGGGCTTGCCCCTTAGTTCCAGTGAAGGGAAGTCTTAAGGCGTCAGCATACCAAGATATTTTGGACAATTTCATGCTCCCAAAGTTGTGGGAACAGTTTGGGGATGGCCCCTTCCTGTTCCAACATTACTGCACACCAGTGCGCAAAGCAAGGTCCCTAAAGACATTGAGCATGTTTGGGGTGGGGGAACTTGACTGTCCTGCACAGAGTCCTGACCTCAACTTAAAAGAACACCTTTGGGATGAATTAGAGTGCAGACTGCGAGCCAGGCCTTCTCTCAAACATCAGTGCCTGACCTCACAAATGTGCTTCTGGAAGAATGGTTAAACATTCCCAGACACACTCCTAAACCTTGTGGACAGCCTTCCCAGAGGAGTTGAAGCTGTTATAGCTGCAAAGGGTGGGCCAACTCCATATTGAACCCTACAGCCTAAGACTGGGGTACCATTAAAATTCATGTGTCCCAATACTTTTGGTATTATAGTGTATCTCACTCCAACCCTGAGCTTATTCGTAGAGTGACTCTAAAGCCTCGTACACACGGCCGGTTTTCTCGGCAAGAAAACTGCTGGCAGAGCTTTTTGCCGAAAAAAACGGTCGTGTATGTTTTCTCGTAGAGAAAACTGCCGGGAATCTCGACGAGAAAAAATAGAGAACCTGCTCTCCATTTTCCTCGTCGGCCTGTTTACCGATGAGAAAACTGTGTGTGTATGCGGCTACAAGCTTACCTGTCCTCGATGAGACTTCGACGCATGCGCGGTAGCTTAAAAGGGTAGTGTAGGGTGAAGCAAGATGGCGGCAACGGCATCGAATGTGACGTCACCACGTTCTTGCCATTCAAAAGAACGCCCATCTGTATGCACGGCTTTGGCAAGAAAAGCTTACCAGGAATCTCGTCAGGAAAAAACTTTTATGTGCCGTGTGTACAGGACTTTAGGCTACTTTCACACCGAGGCGCATTACAGGCGAAATAGCACCTGCAAAGAACCTCTCCTGTCACTCCAGTGTGAAAGCTCTCGGGCTTTCACACTGGAGCGCTGCGCTGGCAGGATGCAAAAAAAAGTCCTGCAAGCAGCATCTTTGAGGCGCTTTAGGCGCTCCTAAAGCGCCCCTATCCATTGAGATCAATGGGCAGCGCCGCTTTTAACCCCTTTTCGGCCGCTGGCGGGGGTTAAAATTCCCCGCTAGCTGCCCGAAAGCGCTGACGCCTCAGTGTGAAAGTGCCCTAAGAACAAGCTCTGTGTGGGAGTGAAACATGTTAGTGTTTGGAAGTACCAGGGGCCATAGTTGTACTAAACTTACACTTGGGTTTTTATTCTGGTGAGTGGCTCCCCTTCTTTTTGAAGAATCAGTGTGATGTACTTGGAGGGGCTAGTGACCACTAGGAAACGGCACCGGACATTGGTGGAACAGATGGAAAATATGTCTGCAGCAATTTATTCTTGCGTTTCTTTTTTTCCTTTTTTTTTAACTTGTGAAATTGTTCAGTGGTTCCTTTGCACAATTGCTCCCAAGATTAGTTGGTCAGCGTTCATGTATGGCAATCCTAGGTATGAAGTTGGCTTAGCTCAGACAACTATTGAATGCATAAAACAACAATGACTAGATCAAAATTTTCTAACATTCATAATGAAAGTGCCAATGTATAGATTTGCATGTTATAATCATTTTCATATTGTACTTCGTCAGTTTTGTACTGTTGAACAAAATTCTTACTGTCTGACAATTTTGGATACATGTAGTTTAAAGTATAACTCCAGCCAGAATTTTTTTTTTTTATGTTGGATAAAGTGAGTAAAACTTAGAACCTTTGTCAGGTTTTTATTGGTATCTGTTGCCCATTGGGCACTATTCCTGGGACTGTATGTTGGGGCTGATTTTGCCAGCAGGGGCATAACAGCAATAAAACTTTTTTAGTAGAATGGGTGAAGGTGGCAAAAACCTCCATCCTCTCCATTTTTGTTGCGGTCTTTGGCCCCATAATAAAGATTTTCTCTGCCAGTGCCAAAATTGTAACCAGGACAAAAACTGAAATCTATAAGGGCCTCAGACAGCAACAAAAACCTGGCAAAGATTTTAATCCTTCGCCTCTCTATCCAAAGCTAAAAAATTACATTTTTATTTATTAATTACAGGTACTTGTATAGCACCGTCAATTTATGCAGCACTTTACATGTGAATGTTCAATACATATTGGTTCTGCCCTCAAGGAGCTTACAATCTAAGGTCCCTAACTCAAATTCATACATACACATACTAGGACCAATTAACCTACCAGAATGTCTTTGGAGTGTGGGGAAAACCCATGCAGTCATAGGGAGCACATACAAACTCCAGGCAGGTAATGCCATGGTTGGGATTCACACAGACAACCCTAGTGCTGCCAGGCAGAAGTGCTAACCACTTGGCCACCATGCTGCCCCAGTCGATAACACAACATCATGAATTTTAATTCAGGTTGCAAATTTAAAATCCACGCACAAACATCCTAATATATGTACCCTTTCACAACAGATCAGTCTCTGCTCTATTGAAGATGTTCAGACTTCACCGACTGTGGTTATCTCTTCGCCAGCCTAGAACACAATATTTTGGGACAGATGCTGGTACCAGAGGGAAGGGAGGTTGGTATAAGTTTAGTATTGGCTGAAAATCTAACATTTTTGTATGGTGTATATTATTTAACCACTTGCCCACTGGGCACTTAAAGCGGTTGTATACCCGCTGACTTTTTTTTTTTACACCTGTAAAGAAAAGGGCATAATGAGCTAGTATGCACAACATACAAGCTCATTATGAAATACTTACCTTAGAACGAGGCGTCGGTGTCCACGCCGAGGCAGCTGACATTATGCCTCGACGTGTCTTCTGGGTATAGCGGCTCCAGCGCTGTGAGTGGCTGGAGCCGCGATTCGTCACTCCCGCACATGCGCACGGGAGATTTCTTTCCGGCAAGGTCCGGCGTCCGCCGGGCCTTCAGCCGAGAATCCCCTGTGCGCATGCGCCGCTGCAGTCAGCGGCGCAGTGCAAGGGGAATATCTCCTAAACCGTAAAGGTTTAGGAGATATTTCTTTTACCTACAGGTAAGCCTTAGTATAGGCTTACCTGTAGGTAAAAGTAAAAAAAAAAGACTATACAACCGCTTTAAACCCCCCTTCCTAACCAGACAAATGTTTAGCTTTCAGTGCTCTCACATTTTGAATGCAACACTGTACCCATATGAAATTGTTGTCCTTTTTTTCACACAAATAGAGCTTTCTTGTGGTGGTATTTGAATCACCTCGGTTTTTTATTTTTTGCGCTATAAATGGAAAAAGACCGAAAATTTGGTTAAAAAAAACCAAAAACGTTTTTTTCCTTTCTGTTATAAAATATAGCAAATTTAGTAATTTCTTTCTCGTACATCACGGGACACAGAGCGACATAGTCATTACTAATGGTATCTATATAACCCATTAGTAATGACTATGTCGCTCTGTGTCCCGTGATGTACTCCAAGAAAAGGATTTTACAGGTAAGCTGTTATAAAAATCCTATTTTCTTTCTCGTACATCACGGGACACAGAGCGACATAGTCATTACTAATGGGTTATATAGATACCATTAGTAATGACTATGTCGCTCTGTGTCCCGTGATGTACTCCAAGAAAAGGATTTTACAGGTAAGCTGTTATAAAAATCCTATTTTTTCTTCCTAAAATTTGGCCAAAATTTAAACTGCTACATATCTTTGGTAAAAATAACCCAAATCAGTGTAAATTATTTGGCCTTTGTGAAAGTTATAGTCTACAAACTATGGATTCCAATCATTTGAAAATTGATCACACCCGATGTACTGATGGCCTATCTAATTTCTTGAGACCTTTACAAGCCAGGACAGTACAAATGCCTCCCAAATGACCCATTTTTGGAAAGTAGACAGTCCAAGGTATTTAGTAAGTGGCATGGTGAGTTTTTTGAAGTTGTGATTTTTTTATTTTTTTTGCAAAATTAAGATTTTCTTATTTTTATTTTTTTTTCACAAAATTGTCATATTACCAAGTTAACAGGTGATCTAGGGGCATACATTTCAAATCTAATTTGACTACCTCTTACACCTTTGTGTGGCCCTGATGGGGGCATGGATGAGACATGTACGAGCCATGGATGGATGGATGGATGAGACATGTACAAGCCATAGATGGATGATCCATGGCTGGGCACAGACCCGGCTCCCCCCTCACCTAAAGCACTGTACCGATCGGCGTGAGGAGAGGGGAGAAGCCGAACCTGGACAAGCTTCGGTTTTTCTTGTTCATACATCACGGGACACAGAGCGGCATAGTCATTACTATGTGGGTTATATATAATTACCTTCAGGTGCTGGCACTGGCACCTTCCAAAACAGGAAGTACCCTCCCCTATATAAGCCCCTCCCATCCGGGAGCACCTCAGTTTTTTGCCAGTGTCTAAGGTGTTGGCCAAGGTTAACATGTATTCATCTGGGCTTGTGTACAGGTTCTCTGGGCCTTAGCAAGCTATTCCGGATCCGACCAAAAAAGCTTCATAGCTAAACGGTCGGTACCCGGGCCTTGCAGAGAAGAGCAGGGTTTTGCCTGTAATGCCTCTCTTAGGAGGGCTGGACCCTGGGATCCAGAGCTCTGGTCATACCCAAAACAAAGAAGCTATCTGTGCAGGGTGCTATACAGGTCCAGGGGAGTGGAATCCTTGGGAACCCGGTCCCTGAAGGTCTAGTACAATGCCTGCCGTGAGAGGTGAAGTTTGGGCTTCTGTGGACCAAACAAAGTCCTGCGGCGGGGAAAAGGTAAGTGGGGGCCCCTCAGGAACTTGGTTCTATTGAGGGGACCCCCAAGCCTAATATGTCTTTCTGCCTGTTACCTAAAGGTATTCCCGCTAATAGCTGTATATGCCTAAGAAATCCTAGAAATGTCTTTTCATAAAGGAAGTTTTAAAAACTGTAAACCTAGAAATGTTTTTCATAAAGGAGGTTTTTAAAAAAAAAAAAAAAAAAAAAGACAAAAGTGCGGTACCTGTGTTTGTCCACTAGAGGCCGCTGTGGAACGTCTTTTTTTCTTGGGACTATTCCTTCCATGGTGAAAGTCCAGGCAGATGAGTGAGCTCTCTATCAGGGAAGCTGCATTCCTCTGTCATGCTGCCAAGTAGTTTCCTTCCATCCCCGAGTCCTGGTGAAACAGGGACCCTGGCTCCTCTCCCTACATGGCGCCAAGAGCGCACACGTGCATGCGCGCGTGCGCGCGCACACACGCTTTCTTTTTATAGATTTAGCTTCAAAAAAAGGGGGCGGAGCCTGGCGGATGACGCGCTCTGTGCGCCCAGCGCTTCGGCGCATGTGCGGGCGTCCCAGCAAGATAAAAGGACTCAGTCCACGCTGCTTGCTATGGACACAGAGCATGAAAAGGAGCTGGTAGCATGGTATAGGGGCTTACAGCGGGCGGTTGATACAGGCATCCCCAGAAAGACGCATTAGTAGACACCCACTGATGTACATAGCAGCAAATTGCATTAGACTATTTCAGTAAAGGGGTGTATTGCGGCTGGAATACCTCAGCTTTGAACTAAGGAATATGCCGCCTAAAAAACTCCGAGATATACCTCTCAGGAAGTGTAGGGGGTCTCCATCGGGCTCTGAGGATCTGGAGCAGTCATCTGCACCTTCCTCCCCTGAGAAATCAGAGGTTAATACCCATAAGGAACCCCCGGGAGTGCCAGGTACTGCGGCTGTCCTCAGTCCACCTGCTCCTGCATATATAACAGAGGAGGTTTTTGCCTCAACTCTGGAGGGATTGGAGCAGAGATTGGCAGCATTGATCGCTTCTTCTCTACAGGAAAGAAAGCGCGCCAGATCTCCATCCCCTCCATTAGAGTGCCTGTTGGCAGAGCAACAGTCCCAGGAAGGGACTGACCTACCTGAAGGGGATCAGGAGGAGGTTAACTCTGTTTTTGAGGAATCGACAGTAGATGAACCATTTTCAGCATCACAGACTGAAAGATTGTGGGTCCAGACCCTAACTGACATGGTTTGATCTGCATTTAAAATGCCTCTTGTTGAACCATCAACTACTGCTGTCTCCTCGTTGGGGTCGCTAAAAGCTCCCCAGATTAATTGCTCCTTTCCAATTCATCCATTATTGGAAGGACTTATATACCAGGACTGGGAACATCCTGATAAACTATTTGTTCCACCTAAGAAATTTCAGGTGATCTATCCCATGGAGGAAAAATTCACCCAGAGATGGAATGTTCCTACGGTGGACGCAGCCATTTCTTCTGTGAACAAATCACTGACATGTCCAGTAGATAATGTTCAAATGTTCAAAGATCCAGTGATAAAAAATTGGAATCTTTATTAAAATCTGCTTTTTCCACAGCAGGGGCTGTTACACAGCCAGCAGTGGCAGCTATTGGGGTCTGTCAAGCTTTAAAGGATCAAATGAAAATGGTCCTGAGGGATTTGCCAGACCAGCAGGCCCAGGCTCTGGCTGATCTGCCTAGAGCAATTATGCTTTGCGGTTGGCGCCATCAAGGATTATATCCATCAGGCCTCCCGCCTCACGCTGTCTTTGGTACATATGCGTAGGCTTCTGTGGCTCAAGAACTGGTCTGCTGAGGCTCCCTGTAAGAAGCTCTTAGTTAGCTTCCCATTTCATGGAGAACGCCTTTTTGGCGAAGACCTGGATAAATATATCCAGAAGATTTCCAGTGGTAAAAGTACTCTCTTACCAATTAAAAAGAGGTCTAGGGGTCCATCTTTTAAGAGGACTACCTCTCCTATCCCTGGGACGTCTGCTACTAAGCAGTTCCGACGGCCTCCTCGGTCAAACTCAGGAGGTAAAAATCAGGGACAGTCACAGGGTAATAAAAAACCCTGGATCCGAAGAGGTACTAAACCAGCCTCCAAGTCAAGCCTATGAAGGGCTGCCCCCACTCAAACGGGTTGGGGGAAGACTTCAGTTGTTCACAGAGACCTGGCGGGAGACGATCAAAGACAGATGGGTGCCCTCCGCAGTAACTCGGGGATAGGAGTTAAAAGAGTCTCCTCCTTCCCATTTTATGTGGTCAGGCATGCCAAAAGACCCTCTGAAAAGAAGGTGTCTCCTAGTGGCGTTAGAACAACTATTGCTCCAAGGAGTAATTATGGAGGTTCCTATGGAAGAGTGGGGGTTGAGTTTCTACTCAAACCTTTTCACAGTCCCGAAACCAAACGGGGACATAAGACCCATATTGGACCTAAAGAGTCTAAACAAATTTCTAAACGTCCGGTCCTTCCGGATGGAGTCGATCCGATCGGTCACCGCTGCCCTACAGGGGGAGGAATGGTTAGCCTCGATCGACATCAAAGATGCTTACTTGCACGTTCCCATCTTTCCAGGTCATCAAAAATGTCTACGCTTTGCAGTAGAAGGGCGCCATTTTCAGTTCAGAGCCTTACCATTCGGTCTGGCCACAGCACCACGAGTGTTCACAAAAATTCTGGCCCCACTGTTGGCCGATCTAAGAACACGAGGTGTAACGATAATGGCATACCTAGACGACCTGTTGTTGATGGACCACTCAGTTGCCAAGCTAGAAGTGGTAATTGTCGATACAATCAAGTATCTAGAATCTCACGGTTGGGTCATCAACCTGGACAAGTCAGCCCTACAGCCAGTGAAAAACCTGGTATATCTAGGGCTACGGCTGGATTCAGACCAGAGGAGGATTTTCCTACCTCAAGACAAAGTATCCTCTTTGAGGGACTTGGTCCGCCTACTTTGTGCAAAAAGACAGCCGTCCATACGCCTGTGCATGAGGCTGCTAGGAAAGATGGTAGCATCATTCGAAGCTGTGCCATACGCCCAATTCCACTCAAGGAATTTACAGAGGGCCATATTGTCAGCCTGGAACGGAAAAATTCAGGCTCTAGACTTCCCGATGGCTTTGTCCCCTTCCGTTCGGAAGAGTCTCTGCTGGTGGTTGATCCCCCAGAATCTCCAGAAGGGAAAACCCTTCAGTCCGATATCCTGGAAGGTGGTCACTACAGATGCCAGCCTTATAGGCTGGGGGGCAGTACTGGAGCAATGGTCTCTCCAGGGCAGATGGTCAAATGTAGTAAAAACCCTGCCCATCAATCTCTTACAGATACGAGCAGCCCGGTATGCCCTAGTAGCCTGGGCATCCAGACTCCAAGGGTACCCTGTCAGAATTCAATCAGACAATGCCACAGCAGTGGCATATATCAATCATCAGGGAGGCACCAGGAGTTGTGCAGCCCAGAGGGAAGTAAGTCACATCCTGGAATGGGCAGAAAAGCATGTCCCATGTATATCAGCTGTCTTCATTCCAGGGGTGGAGAATTGGAAGGCGGACTTTCTGAGTCGCCAACAGTTATGCCCAGGGGAATGGTCCCTTCATCCCGAGGTCTTCCGAGCAATATGTCAGCGGTGGGGAACACCGGATGTAGATCTGCTAGCATCCAGATTCAACGCAAAGGTGGACAGATTTGTCTCCCGGACAAGGGATCCCCTCGCTTGCGGCTCGGATTCTCTGGTGTTCCCTTGGAATCAGTTCAGACTGATATATGCATTCCCTCCGCTACAATTGTTGCCTCGACTCCTTCGCAGAGTCAGGTTGGAAAAGAAGCCGGTGATCTTGGTGGCTCCAGCGTGGCCCCGAAGGGCCTGGTACGCGGAGATCATCAAAATGTCTGTGGGGAGTCCTTGGACCCTTCCACGTCGTCCGGACCTGCTTTCGCAAGGGCCGATATACCACCCTTCCTTACTAATTCTAAGTTTAACGGCCTGGCTATTGAATCCCACATCCTAAAGAAGAGAGGTCTCTCTAACTCTGTGGTATCAACTATAATCAATGCCAGGAAGCCTGTATCCAGGCAGATCTACTATAGAGTTTGGAAGGCGTACATCACTTGGTGCGAGGCCAGAAAGTGGCATCCACATAAGTATGTTATAGGCAGAATTCTGGACTTCCTACAGTGGGCTGTAGACAGGAAGTTTGCCTTAAGTACTATCAGGGGTCAGGTTTCGGCCTTATCAATACTATTTCAAAGGCCCCTGGCTATGCATTCACTTGTCAAATCCTTTATGCAAGGGGTGACTCGTATTATTCCACCGATTAAAGCTCCCATATGTCCATGGGATCTAAATTTGGTTCTGTCGGTTCTGCAGAAGCAGCCATTTGAACCTTTGCGGCACATTTCCTTGGTTCTACTCACCAGAAAATTGATATTTTTAGTAGCCATATGCTCGGCTAGAAGAGTGTCGGAATTAGCCGCCATGTCCTGTAAAGAGCCATGTCTGGTTATTCATGAGGACAGAGTAGTATTACGTCCTCACCCAGCCTTTCTTCCTAAGGTGGTATCGAGGTTTCACTTGAACCAGGATGTGGTTCTTCCTTCTTTTTCCCCAAACCGAGCTCGGTAGAGGAAAAGTTATTGCATTCTTTGAATGTAGTAAGAGCAGTTAAAGCTTATCTAAAAGCCACTGCTCAGATTCGTAGAACGGATTCTTTGTTTGTTCTGCCGGAAGGCCCCAGAAAGGGTCAGGCAGCATCAAAATCTACTTTAGCCAAGTGGATTCGACAGGTCATAATACAAGCCTATGGCTTGAGAAGTAGACCGCCTCCGTTCAAAGTTAGGGCGCACTCCACGAGAGCAGTTGGAACTTCATGGGCAGTGCATCACCAGGCCTCCCTGGCTCAAATTTGTTAGGCCGCAACATGGTCTTCAGTACACACATTTACTAGGTTCTACCAGGTGGACGTTAGAAGTCAGGAGGATGTCGCCTTTGGGCGCAGTGTGCTGCAGGCCGCAAAAGATCCTCATGCTTGATGGCGCCCAGCTTATGCATGGTGTATCCCCCCCCCTCATTTGGCATTGCTTTGGGACGTCCCACATAGTAATGACTATGCCGCTCTGTGTCCCGTGATGTATGAACAAGAAAGTAGGATTTTTAAAACAGCTTACCTGTAAAATCCTTTTCTTGGAGTACATCACGGGACACAGAGCTCCCACCCCTCTTTTGGGGACACGTATTGCTTTGCTACAAAACTGAGGTACTCCCGGATGGGAGGGGCTTATATAGGGGAGGGTACTTCCTGTTTTGGAAGTTGCCAGTGCCAGCACCTGAAGGTAATTCTATATAACCCACATAGTAATGACTATGCCGCTCTGTGTCCCGTGATGTACTCCAAGAAAAGGATTTTACAGGTAAGCTGTTTTAAAAATCCTACTATTTACAAGTGATCACGCCGTCATTGGACGGAGTGATCGCGTGGTAAAGGGCTGCTGTCATTGGCCCTTTACCCTGATCTGTGACATGCTGGGTCTGGGAGACCCGACGGTCACGGACATTCCCGGGTGGGAGTGGGATTCTGGGAGAACGTCATAGTACGCCCTCCCAGAGTTATCCGACTGCGATGTAGCCTTCATTCCGCTATGGCCCGGTCAGGAAGTGGTTAAAATGCATAATTATAAAGATAAGTTCACCTTTATAAAAAAAATTATGATAAATGCACATCTTGTTGCAGGTACAAAAAATGCATTTTATTAGGATCCTGCAAAGCATTGTACCCATGATCAGCAGATCACGAGTACAATATTAAGCTCCTGCTGTCTGTCTGTACCTTGTACGGGCATGAAGTTACTGAATGACAGGTAGCATCAATGAACTACCTAGAGTGCTCATCAGCGCCCAGATAGTTCATTCAGAACTACAAGCTGTTAGCCGCAAAGGCTGTCGGTACTTGTAGTTCATTCATTCACAGGACTCTATGAATGAATGACGTGGCCATGAGGCCAGAGTCCCCGCATAGTCACATTCTTTTTTAAATTGACAGTGGGTGCGGAGAGAAGGTCACTGGCCCGCTGTCACAATTAGGGGGATCAGGGAGAGGCTGCAGGAGCAGGAACATGTTACATGTTCCAAATTAAAAACAGTTGGAACATGTTCCCAAAGGTGAACTTATCCTTTAACTACTTACCGACCAGCCGTCGTCATTATACGGTGGCAGGTTGGCTCCCCGTAGCTGTACAGTGGACGCTTTAAGGGGTACAGGGGGCGCACGTTGGCCATGCGACCCTGGAGCCGATGTGCATGGCCGGTGGCCGCGATTGCTCCTCAGAGAGCCAGAATATTCTGACGGAAGTAGCAAGAGATCTGCTGTTCCTAGCGATCAGGAACATCAATCTCTCTCTACTCCCAATCAGTATACTGCCCCCACAGTTAGAAACACCTCCCTAGGACACACTTAACCCCTTGATCGCCCCCTAGTATTAACCCCTTCCCTGCCAGTGACATTTATACAGTAATCAGTGGCTATTTTTAGCTCTGATCGCTGTATAAATGTCAATGGTCCCAAAAGTGTCCGATCTGTCTGCCGCAATGTCGCAGTCCTGCTATAAATCGCTGATCACCGCCATTACTAGTACAAAAAAAAAAAAAATTATAATAAAAATGCCATAAATATATCCCCTATTTTGTAGACGCTATAATTTTTGCGCAAACAAATCATTATATACTTATTGCGAATCTTTTTTTTTTTTTACCAAAAATATGTAGAATTCATATTGGCCTAAACTGATGAAGGAATTCGTTTTGTTTTGGTGGATATTTATTATAGTAAAAAATATATATATTGTTTTTTTCAAAATTGTTGCTCTTTTTTTGTTCGTAGCGTAGAATATAAAACCGGCAGAGATGATCAAATACCACTAAAAGAAAGCTCTATTTGTGGGGGGGAAAAGGGACATCAGTTTTGTTTGGGTACAGCATCGCACGGCCACGCAATTTTTATTTAAATCGATGCAGTGCCGTATCGCAAAAAATGGCCCGGTCATTAAGGGAGAAAATCTTCCGGTCCTTAGGTGGTTAAATGTTTTACATTATTGTAAGTAAATTACAGACATTTTTTAGATTGGCTAAAATACAGAATATTCCCGGAAAGAAGGGAGAATGGGTGTAGAGAAAAGTTAATGTAGTCAAGCTGTCAGTAGGTATTGGATATTTTGACCATAGGTTTTATACACTTGAAACTTAAAGTGGTTGTTAAGCCACACTAAACTGTATACACCATCAGCACTGCCTCCTATTGCAGTGTCCCCCTCTGTATTTGATTTATAAAAATAAATGCTGCAAATACCTCATTTCACAGCCGAGATTGCAAACACATGACTGTCCAGCTTTCTCCTTTCCTCCTCTGAGAGATGCAACAGGAGGGGCTGAGATTCCCCTGCTGCCATCAGTCTGGAGGGGAGGAGGAGAAAGCTGGCTGGTCATGTAATCGGGTATTTGCAGCATTTATATTTATAATTCACACACAGGGGGGGCACTGGAATAGGAGGCAGTGCTGATGGCGTATACAGGTTAGTGGTATGAGAGCTGCAGGAGGGGGAGGGGTGGCACTATCACGAGCAGAGAGGGGAGGGGGAAGAGGACACAGGAGTGCAAAGGAGAGCAGATAGCAGGCTGTGAATGATGGAGGCACGTAAACTGACCACAGTGTCAGGGCTCCGCGGCCTTCATACACTGTGGTCAGTTTACAGAGGGGAGGGGAGAAACTGGCAGGACCAGACAGGTTTTTTAGGTGTTACAGGGGGGCCAAATGACACAGGACAAGCACTGTGTCATATAACATGTTTTTAAAAGCAGAATACATTTTTTTGGGGGTTAGCAAACACTTTAAAGTTTGTCTTTAATCCCACCTGTAACATAGCAGTGCACTTCCTGATAAGTGAGGGTGCCTAGGCACTAGGGCTGGGGAAAAAGTCGATTTAAATCTTGAATCGAGTTGAGAGGTCAAATCGATTTTTTATTTTTATTTTTTCACCAGAACCATCGCTGACACCTGGCCTCGCCTAAAAACTCCTGCCCGCAGCTCCTCAGGACCGGCGCGTTGTCCATCAAAAAAAAAAAAAACTCGATGTGAATTTTTTGGGAGAAAATCTCCCAGCTCTACCAGGGACTCCTGTACCTACAGCTACAGTATGTCTAGTCTGAATCCCAAACACAAGTGCTTGTGACTGCTAGTCTCAGGAGAGCTGGAGTGAGGTTTGGTGATGGCAATATTATTTTTGCTGGAGAGGAAGCAAAGCCCTGCCACTATCAAGATGGCCACGTCAAAACAGAGCAGAGCAAGCTATGGTGAGTCAGTATAGACCAGCTGCATGGAACCTATAGGCAATAGTAATAACTAGTCCTTTGCCTTCCGCTTGCCTTTTTTAGCACAACTTCCAACTTTATGGCAGAGAGGTTAACAAAGGCTTTACAAGTAGCTGTGATCCTTTTCTTGTAAGGCATGACTTGGATTTGTAATGTAAGCTATATGAAGGTATACTGCTAGACCACTGAAAATAAAGGATGCCCATTCCTATGGGGAATGGATTTCCTCCATCTGCCCTGCGAGCTTTGGATTCATATTGCAGATATACAGCTTTGAGGCTGTATGCACAGGAGTGCCTAGGCACAGTAATATACCAGGAAAAACACTGCTATTTTTCAGGAGGAATGTATTTTTAGGGTACTGCTTATGCACAAATAACATTTCTAGGTGTTGCTTTAAAACAGTTATAAAAGCTTCCCCCCCCCCCCCTAAAATAATAGGCATGTTATATTTCCCTGCTCTGTGCAATGGAAGCAGCCCCGAACCTCCTCTGCCGCTGCTCTCAGCTCCTTCTGTTCAGTGTTGACCACCATAGCAGGCCTCTTGCTATGTGGGCAGATATGCTGGCTTGCTCTTAAACTGGGCTGTGTACGTCCATACATACACACAGCGTGGTTTGGCCCCGCCCCCCTGCTCAAAGGATTTGATTGACAGCAGCAGAAGGCAATATCTCCCACTGCTACCTCTCTCTCCTGTGAATGCAGGGAGAGGAGAGAGCCGCTACAGACAGGCACAGCGCTGGATCGAGTGAGGACTCAGGTTGGTATGTAGGAGGATGAGGGGGTGATTCTTCTACTGAGACATTCTTGTTCGGTTATAGGGAATATCTAGGAATGGAATGCAAGGGAATGCATTAGGGTAAAACATGTCTTGGCTTTAGAACCACTTTAACATTGCAAATGTTCACTTTGTGGGTTCAGATCCACTTTAGCATATTGTATAGTGTTAAGTTAGCAAACTGATAAACTCGCCCTTTTGTCCCATAGCTTTTTTTTTTATTATTAGAAAGTCTTCGAAACAGTATGGGTGATAGAAAAACTTGGGATAACATCTACTCCAAAAATTCCCACAATGGATTTTCACATTTTGACTGGTTTTTCGGATATGAACAACTGAAAGGTCGTCTTCTCTCCCTTATCAATGAAATTGCTCTGGGTGAGCACACTGGGTCACCAATACGTGTGTTGGATTTGGGTTGTGGCACTTCTGATGTTGGGGTTGGTTTATTTCGTGACTCTCAGCTTCCACTTCTAATATCCTGTGTGGATAACTCTGCTCCTGCAATTCACACTATGAGAAAAAGCCTTCGAACAGAAACACCCATTGTGCCTGCACATCAAGATTCCCAACTGGAATATTTAGAAAGTGATGTTACTCAGCTTCATGGTTTTCTGTCTGGTAGTGTATCACTTGTCTTGGACAAAGGGACCTCTGATTCTCTCCTCCGATCAGGAAGGGAACAGGCTCAAAAAATGGTTTTAGAAGCCCTACGGGTTCTGAAGAAAGGTGGAAAATTGGTTCAGTTCACTGATGAAGATCCAGATGCCAGACTTCCTTTTTTAGAAAAACTTGGAGCCCAACCAAATGTGACATTTCATGACTTAGCGCTTAATGATGGAGTGACATACTATGCATATATTGTGACCCGAGTCTCATAGGCATCATTAAATCAGTTTTGTTTATATTTATTACAAAAATAATGACTTGGTATGGAAATTTACATTAAAGGAAATCTTTACTGAGAGAAATGCACAGACTGGCATTGTTGGCCTCAGCCTGAAAATGAAAGTTGCTTGGCTGTCATTCTAAACAACCCCTTCCTGCTGCTGCCGCCTTCTGGCCCATTAAGAGGTTCTGTGGCTGCATTCAAACTTCAGTGTTTTAAATCGCGTGCAGATTTGCCGTGATTCTGCCCGCGATTTTAAAGCAGCGATGTGTGAATGACAAATCACAGGACTCACATTTGAGGTGCCATTCTTTTGAATGACACCTAAAATCGCACTGCGGGATTGCCGCGTGATAGATCGCGCTGCAATTACGACAACCCGCATCACGTGAAGCATGTGCTCCTTAACTTTTTTTGAACGACAAGCCTCACGCGATGCGTGTTGCCGCGATTGCAGCATGACAATCACGGCAGATCGGCACTGCGATTTTAGGTGTCATTCAAAATGAATGGCATCTGAAATGTGAGTCCCGCGATTTGTCATTTACACATCGGCGCATTCGAATCGTGGCAAATCTGCCCGCGATTGAACGCTGAAGTGTGAATACAGCCTAAATGCTGGGAGGAGAGGCAGGCATTCGGGTCATGTAACCTCTCTCTCCCCCTCCCCCCCCCCCCCCCACCTGCCGAGAGGCCACATATATGCACCACGTCCGCAAAAAGAAGCTAAAGCAGTATTAAATTATTATATGGCAGCTTACCAATTCTTAAATGTGATGGCTGTATTAGTTTCCTTTTTTTAGGTTTTCCTTCCATTTTCATTTGGTGTTCCAGCCAGCAAGTCTGTTTTTCACAAGGTCAAGCTCTCCAGCAGAATCTATCAGTTTGCATGCATGAGACAAACCACTTAACAATGGCAGGGTGATTAAAATGATCAGCTTTTATTTATTCATGCAAACCCTTTATCCCAAAAGCAAAAAACAGTTTGCTGTAAGTAGGGCTGGGGAAAAAATCGATTTGAATCGTGAATCGAGTTTCGAGGTCAAATCGATTCAGATTTTCAGAAAATCTATTTTTTCCCCCCCCCAAGACCGGCGCTAAGAAGAGGCCGGACACCGCGGACTAGGCCAAAGCCTCGCCTAAAAAATCCAGCTCGCCGCGATCCTGGGAAAATGCCGCGGACTAAGCTGAAGCCGCAGCCTTTTCCCAGGATGGTGGCGAGCTGTGGGCAGGATTTTTTGGCCGATGCTTCGGACTAGTCCATGGCCTTTTCCCAGCATCCCGGCGGACTAGGCCGAAGCCGCGGCCTTGCCTAAAAACTCCTGCCCGCAGCTCCTTAGGACCGGCGCGGTGTCCATCAAAAAAAAAAAAAAACTCGATTTGAATCGTGAATCGAGTTTTGGGGGACAAAATCGCCCAGCTCTAGCTGTAACTGATTATAAAGTGGTATGCCGGACCTTCAGAGTGCATGCACGAGTGATGTCACCAGCTGCATCCATTGGGAATATCTCCTAAACACTGCAAGTTTAGGAGATATTCAATGTACATACAGGTACCGTATTTATCGGCGTATAACACGCACCCTAACTTTAAGAGGGAAGTTTCATGAAAAAAACTTTCCACAGACCCCTGCGTATAACACGCAGGCACAGTTTACCCTCACTTTTTTACCCTGAAAATAGAGTGTTATACGCCAATAAATACAGTAAGTACAACTCCAAAAAACTACTTTACTAGCACTTTAACCACTTACAGACCGCCCACCGTCATTATACATTGGTATTTTGAAGAGGGATATCGTTGTTATGGCAGCAGCTAGCTACCATAACCCCGTTATCCTCTTCTTCAGCAGGCATCCGCTTTCAGATACAAGTGGTCTCTGTGGCGTATTCGCTTCGAGATCACTTTTATCAGCGGCGGGAGAGGCCCCCTCTCTCCAGTGCCCTCTGCCGCTTGCCTCTGCCACCGGCAGAGGCAGAGGCGATCGATTCCTCTCCCTGGCTTGGTATGGAGATGAGTGAGGGGAAGATGGCCCCCACCCGTCTTCATACCATTGCAGGGCGTAAGCGACGTCAAAACGTTACTTCCGCCCATAGCTCTTAAAGGGACATTTTTATTTTGTTATTGCATTTTAGTGTGAATATGAGATCTGAGGTCTTTTTGATCCCAGATCTCATATTTAAGAGGTCCTGTCATGCTTTTTTTTTCTATTACAAGGGATGTTTACATTCCTTGTAATAGGAATAAAATTGACACAATTTTTTTTTAGTGTAAAAAGGTAAAATAAATAAGAAAGACGAATAAAAAAATGTAAACGCGTCCCGGCCCGCCTAGCTCGCGTGCAGAAGTGAACGCATACGTGAGCAGGGCCCACATATGAAAATGGTGTTCGGACTACACATGTGAGGTATCGCCGTGATCGTTAGAGTGGGAGCAATAATTCTAGCCCTAGACCGCTTCTGTAACTCAAAACTGCCCCAGTACAAAAGGGGTCTAAAGGATAGCCGCTCCCCATACACAACTCGTTTTATTGTATACTGGTTCTCTAAGCTGACAGAACACTGGTGTTCCATCAAAATCTGCAACCTGTCAGATTAGGTAACAGAAGTGACGTTTCGTCAGCTGCGCATGCGTCCACCACTACCAGGTTTGGTCATCTGACAGAACACCTGCAGTCAGAAGAAGGCGGGAGCGGGACATCTTACTACACCCAGCTACGTCTTGAATTTCACAGTAATTTTAGCACTAAAGTGAGCGTATATAAATAAATATAGTGTATTGACATCTGTGATGCTGTTTTGATGTTACATTTTGAAAGAAGCTGGACGCTAGAAGAAGGAAGGTGACGGAGGCCATGTTGGTACACCCTGCACTGCTCAGAGCTAAACCTTTCAAAATGTAACATCCAAACAGCATCACAGATGTCAATATACTATATATATTTATATACGCTCACTTCGTTGCTAAAATTACTGTGAAATCCAAGATGTAGCTGGGTGTAGTAAGATGTCTGCTGCCTTCTTCTGACTGCAGGTGTTGTCAGATGAGCAACCCTGGTAGCGGTGGACGCATACGCAGCTGACGGAACGTTACTGCAGATGTTCTATCAGTTTACCGCTATCTATCAGATTGCGCAACGGAAGTTCGACCAAGAAAAATGCATTCCATGTCGCGCTATGCGTTCCACACACTTTATGATATGATAGAACACCACCCCTCCTGCATTGAAGACACATTCTCCTCTCACAGGGGACACTCTCGCACCCTAGTGGTGGTTCTATCTCCGCAGTGGAATAGACACCATGCGGACATCTTAGTACATCCAGCTACGTCTTGAATTTCAGAATATTTTTTATCAATAAAGTGAGTGTATATAAATATATATATATATATATATATATATATATATATATATATATATATATATATATAGTATATTGATATCTGTGATATTGATTTACATACACTCACTTTATTGGTACAATTACTCTGCAATTCAAGAGGTAGCTGGGTGTACTAAGATGTCCGCATGGCTGTTCTATCAGAATACCACTACCCATCAGATCATAAAGTGTGTGGAACGCATAGCGCGCCGTGAAACGCATCGTGCATGCGCAGTAATATTTTTTTTTTTTTTTGGGGTCGGAACATCACTTCCGTTGCACAAGCTGATGGATGGTAGTAATCTGATAGAAAACCCATTCTGGCGGAACATAGTGTTCTATCACAATAGCGCTACCCATCAGAAAATGTAACGGAAGTGACGTTGCAAACAAAAATGCTTATTGTGCATGCGCTATGCGTTTCAACATGGCCGCTATACTTTCAATAGGTTTCCAAATCTGACAGAACATGAAGGCGGCAGCGGACATCTTCTTACACCCAGGCAAGTCTTCAATTTCACACATATTTTAGCAGTTAATGCTGTGAAATAGTTTATTTCAGTATATAATCAGTTTAGCGCTGAGCAGTGCGGGATGTACCAAGATGGTCACCGCCACCTTCTGCCTGCAGGCCTGTCGCTACTTTTCAAATGCAACATAAAGTCAGTGTCACAGATTAAAAAATACTGTATTCCAGTATATAAGGTGAGTTTACTGCCAAAACCTGTGTGAATTTGAAAATATGCCTGGGTGTAAGAAGGTGTCTGCCTTTGTGTTCTGTCAGATTAGAAAACCTATTGGAGCGCATAGCAGCCATATTGGAATGCATGGCGCAGTAAGCATTTTTTGCTCAGAACCTCATTTCTGTTACATTTTCTGATGGGTAGCGGTATTCTAACAGGACATCTGTGTTCCGTCACATTAGACAACCCGTCAGATTTGGTAACAGAAGTGACGTTACCACCAAAAAATGCTTACTGCGCAATGCATTCCAATAGGTTTCCTAATCTGACAAAACACGAAGGCGGCAATGGACATGTTACACCCAGCGGAGTCTTGAATGTCACACTTATTTTTAGCAGTAAACTGAGCTTTTATATACAGAAATACCATATATCAACACGACCGAGTGAGTGAGGGAGGAAGAAGACCACCGGGCCTTTAGGAAAAAACTTAAGACCCACCTCTTCTGAAGGATCAGGACGACACTGAAGGGAAAAAGCGCCTTGAGGCGATTTAGTTCGCATTTGTAGCGCTATACAAGTTATTCACTCACTCAGGGTGTAAAAAAAAATTCTGCGCCTTATGACTATCAGTTTTGTGCTGAGCAGTGAGGGGTGTACCAAGATGGCCGTCACCACTTTCAGACTGCAGCCTTGCCGCTGATTTTCAAAGTTAACATGAAAACAGTCTGACAGATGTAAAATTCTCTATTCCAGTATATAAGCTGATTTTACTGCTAAAACAAGTGTGAAATTTCAGACTTACAGGGTGTAACAAGATCTGGGTGTAACAAGATGGCCGCTGCTTCGTCAGATTAGGCAACCCGTCAGATTTTGTAACGGAAGTGACGGTCTGGCTCCTCAATCTTGCTACACCCCACACTCGTCCACAGTAAGGATACAGTGACAAGGCGGCAAGCGGACATCTTGTTACACCCACCGGAGTTTTTAATTTCATACATATTTTTAACAGTAACTCAGCTTATATAGTCAAATACAGTATTTAAAAATCTGTCTGACTGTTTAGATGTTGAATTTTAAAAGCAGCGGTGTTCTGTCAGATTACCAAAGGAGTGAGATCAGCAGGTTTGCCACTGCCTTTAAAATTCAACTTCTAAACAGTCAAGACAGATTTCTAAATACTGTATTTGACTATATAAACTGAGTTACTCTTAAGAATAAGTGTGAAATGCAAAACTCCAGTGGGTGTAACAAGATGTCCGCTTGCCGCCTTGTCACTGTATCCTTACTGTGGACGAGTGCTGGGTGGAGCATGATGGCGGCGACGGAATGTCACTTCCATTACTAAATCAGACGAGTCGCCAAATCTGAAGAAACACGCCTTTGTGTTTTCTCAGAATAGGAAACCTATTGGAATGCATAGCAGCCATGCTGGAACGCATTGCATTGCGCATGCGCAGTAAACATTTTTCCGTTCCCAAAATCTGTTACTGTATACACCGGTGTTCTATCAGATACCCACTACCCATCAAAAAGCTGCTACCCGGCCCACTGCGCATGCGCAGCCAAAGTGACGATGCCTTGTGGTCATCTTGGTACACCCGCACTCGTCCGCAGTAAGCCTGGAGTTAGAAGTCGGCAAGCGGACATCTTTATACAGCCACTGGAGTCTTGCTTTTCAGTTATTTTTAAGAGTGAACTCAGCAAACCTGTCAGATCAGCAGGTTTGCCTGTATCTCATCAGATTCGGCTCCCCATCACAGATTGCTCCGGAAGTGACGTTCCACTGTAAAATTTTGCACTGCACATGCGCGCCGCCATATGCGCTCCAACAGTTTTATGACAAAACAGCACACTAAAACCGTGTTGGGTAGCCAAATGTGATGAAACACCGCCATCTTGCTACACTCCGCCATCCTCCACACTAAGGATACAGTGAGACGGGGACAAGCGGACATCTTTGTACACCCCCTGGAGTTTTACATTTTACACTTATTTATAACAGTAAACTAAGGTTATATAGTGCAATACAGTACTTAGAACTCCGTCTGACTGTTTAGATGTTGAATTTTAAAAGCAGCGGCAAGCCTGCCGATCTCACAGGTTTGCTAATCTGACAGACGTCCGCTGCTTTTAAAATTCAACATCTAAACAGTCAGACGGAGTTCTAAGTACTGTATTGCACTATATAACCTCAGTTTACTGTTATAAATAAGTGTAAAATGTAAAACTCCAGGGGGTGTACTAAGATGTCCGCTTGTCCCCATCTCACTGTATCCTGAGTGTGGAGGAGTGCGGAGTGTAGCAAGATGGCGGTGTTTCGTCACATTTGGCTACCCAACACGGTTTTAGTGTGCTGTTTTGTAGTAAAAGTGTTGGAACGCATATGGTGGCGTCGCGCATGCGCAGTGCGAAATTTTTCAGCAGAACGTCACTTCCGGAGCAATCTGTGATGGGGGGCCATATGTGACGAGACACCGCTGTTTTTAAAATTCAACATCTAAACAGTCCGTCCGATTTCTAAATACTGAATTTCACCATATAAGCTCAGTTTTCTGTTAAAAATAACTGGAATGCAAAACTCTAGTGTTTCGTCAGATATGGTGACCTGTGAGAAAGTGTAACGGAAGTGACGTTTCGTCGCCGCCATCTTGCTACACCCCGCACTCGTCCACAGTAAGGATATACTGAGAAGGGGGCAAGTGGACATCTTGTTACACCCATCGGAGCTTTTCATTTTACATGTTTAACAGTAAACTGACTTTAAATAGTGAAATACAGTACTTACAACTCCGCCTTACTGTTTAGATGTTACATTTTAAAATCTGCGGCAAGTGTGCTAATCTTACAGGTTTGTTAATGTGACAGAAGTTTGCTGCTTTTAAAATGCAACATATAACCATTCACACGGAGTTCGAAGTACTGTATTTCACTATATAAAGTCAGTTTACTGTTAAAGAAAAAAAAATGTAAAATGCAACACTCTGGTGGGTGTAATAAGATGTCCACTTACCCCTTCTCAGTATATCCTATGGACGAGTGCAGGGTGTAGCAAGATGACGGCGACGAAACGTCACTTCCGTGACTCTTTATGACGGTCGCCTAATCTGATGAAAGCGTCTAGCTGATAGAACATCGGAATGCTATAACTACACACCGCCCACTTCCGGTATACTATGACTGCACACCGCCCACTTCCGCTCTAAAGCAAACATGCCCTCTACAGAGATTGCTCATGATGACCATCAGCGGAAAAGCTGTAGAATGTGCGGGATAATAGGAGGAAGCGGGTTGATGGCAGCGGGAGGCTACATTTACTTCCACGCCCGGAAGTTTGTTACTCCGGGCCACATACCGTTGCCCGTGGCGTTCCAAATGGTCTTTGCTGTTGGTAAGAGAGGGCGGGGCGGTCATGAGAAATACCAGCCAATGAGGAAGCAGAATGAATGAGTGCGGGAAGCCTTATAGGGGAGGAGGTGACAGCGACTCATTGATAACAAATCTGTGATTAGTGGGCTCGGTCCGGGATGTTTGATCATTTAGAAGAGTCTATATCACCGGAATCTTTTTTTTTTTCTTCTGACTCCTGGACTTTATTCTGCTCGCAAAGTAAAGGGCATGTTTAGCCCTGCTTTGATCTCTGAAGAGTGATCTGTGTTGGGATTGCTCTTCAGAGTAGATTCACATTTGCACTGAAGCGTTGCAGGTACAGCATCCTGTTGATCTTGAATGAGCGGGTGTATCCAGGAGAGCGGCAGGGTGCACGCCTCTGCGTTTTGTGCTGATGTGTTTGCATGGGCATAGAAGCCTGTTCATTGGAATTGGCTGCTGTACCTGCTGGGAAAAGCCTCCCACCCTATTTTCCAAGTCGCACCCATTGCTGATCATTAGAATCACCCTTGCCCGTGTTAAAGCGGAGGTTTCACCCAAAAGTGAACCTCAGCTTTTCAGAACCCTCCGGTGTCACATTTGGCACCTTTCAGGGGGGAGGGGGTACAGATACCTGTATAAAACAGGTATTTGCACCACTTCCGGGAGCAGACTCCCACAGGAGTCCCGCCCCTTCGCGTCACCCCCCCCCCCCCGTTGTGTTCTGGGAAACACTTGGCTCCCAGAACACAACGGGGACCAGTGAGGACGGCGCAGCGCGACTCGCGCATGCGCCGTAGGGAACCGGGCAGTGAAGCCACAGCGCTTCACTTCCCGATTCCCTCACCGATGGATGGCGGCGGGGGAAGCCGAGAGCCGAGCGGCAGCTTGGCTTCGGCTGCCGACGTCGCGGGCGACCTGGACAGGTAAGTGTCCTTTTTTTTTTTTTTTTAAAAGTCAGCAGCTGCAGTATTTGTAGCTGCTGGCTTTTAAAAAAAAAAAATAAAATTCCGGTGAACCTCCGCTTTAAAGAGGACGTAAAGCCTCCGGGAAGATTTTTTTTTAAAAAATACACCCTCCAAGACAAAGGCATAATGAGCTAGTATGCATAGCATACTAGCTCATTATGAATTACTTACCTGAGATCGAAGCCCCCGCAGTGGCCATCTCTCCCGGAGTGACTTCCAGGTATCGCGGCTCCGGCACTGTGACTGGCCGGAGCCGCAATGACGTCACTCCCGCGCATGCACGCGGGTGCCGGCACAAACGGAACGCTCAGTGTGCCTGCGCCGTAGACATCGGTGTCTGTCTTTTGCAAATATCTCCTAAACCGTTCAGGTGTAGGAGATATTTCCAGCACCTTAATGTAGGCTTACCTGTAGGTAAAAGTGGTCTGTAAGGGTTTACAACCACTTTATGTGGTTTGTCTCATCCATGTCAACTAATATATTCTGCTGGGGAGTTTGAGCTTGTGAAAAACAAGACTTACTGGCCAGATCACCAAATGAAAATAGTCTTAAAAAAAAAAAAAGGATGGGCCTAAGTGGAAACATTTGTGTGCTGAGAGCGTGTGTCCTGGGCGCTCCCAGCACAGTTGCCATTGGGGATTGGAAAACTCTTGATATTTATGCATATTTGCGATCATGTGACGGCTGCGACAGCCAATCACATGTCCCAAATAACCCCCTCCCCAGCATCTAGAAGCTCTTAAAGGGCTGGGAGGCGGCAGAGGGCATGGATTAATGGCACCCCCCCAACACGTGTGCCAAAAAGCAGCGCGTTTTGCCTACAGGTGAGGAACTGGTGTGATTATACACCGCTTCCCATTCACATGTGTGAATGTAGCCTAAAGAAGTTCCAGAAGTTTTTATAAACATGCAATGTGTTTTCCAGTGTATAGGAGTGCCGTTTAGAATGAATGAATGCCCCCCCCCCCACAGGTCTGCTAAAGAGCTGCAAGTTTTGCCTGCGGGTCGGGAATGTGCGGAATTATTCATGCGTTCCTGGCCCACACATACATGAACCCAGACTCAGAGAGCAATAAAAGGGTAAGTTCACCTTTGTAACATGTAAGAATAATGTACCTGCCCAGAACTTTCCCCCGATTCCTGCTTGTGACAGCAGATGGGGGGGGGGGGGGGGGTCTTCTCCCTGCACCCGCTCTCACAATTTGAAAACAGTGCGTCTGTGCAGGGCTCCGCTCACACAACAGCATCATTCACTCACGCAGATCTGTGAATGAATGAACCACAAGTACCATCTTCCACGGCTGCTGACGGCTTGTAGTTCTCAATGAACTGTGGGGGTTCTGGTGAGCGCTCCTTGTAGTTCATGGATTTTAGCAGCTGTCTGCCCATACGGGGGTACAGGCAAACTGCAGGATGCTGGCAGTGCACCCACAATGCTTTACAGGCTGCAGTGTAAAAATAATAAATGCACTTTTCTCAAGTCGTCTTCCAGGACGGCACAATGAGAGATGACTGGCTCCACCTGACAGGAAACACAATCGATTCAGAGAGGTTAGAACACCCGCCCCTCCCCGTGCTCCTCAGTTCTTGATTGTGTTTCCCCACAGCAAAACCGTTTATTTTTTTTCCACAGACTGAAGGCCTGGGGCTGGAAGTCCCCCCCCGGGAGCTGAGCCGCATGCCTGAGAAGCCTCTGGGCCTAGCAGGACTCTATTGTCCGTCCTGGGGGTATCCCATTTTTCTTCTCAGGGAGGTTAGTAGAAGAGCCTCCCTGAGCACTGAAGGACCCTAGGTGCTGGGCTGTACCCGGGACTTCAGGGGCCATCTATCCTCCTTCTCTCCCCCCTACCTGTCTGGGCGTCCATTCTGGCATGTCCCTCCGTGTAACCCCCGCTCACGCAATGGCGCTGCTCTATGCAGGCGCGTATGATTGCGGCGCCATCTTCCTGGAGTTTGGGACAGTCGTCCTCTAGCGTCAGGGATGACGCCATCACGTGCCGCGTCAGTTCCGGTCTCCGGCAAAATGGCGACGACCGGCGTCCTTTTTTACATGGCAGTACAAACGGAGGGACGCCAGGAAGACAGGCGCACTTTTCCACTCCTCCAGTGCCTCTGCAGAGACTTGCTCATTGCATCTAGATGGCATGGAACATGAGGAGAGGCCGACCACGGCCGCGGCTACAGAGGAGACCACAGGGGGTGAGTCAACCCAGCCAGCAGGGGGTCATGATGGGGGAGGGTACCCCGACTCTTTCCCCTTGCCTGTCACAGGGTCCTTTCTAAATGCATTCCTGTGTACCCTTACATTGCAGGAGTGGACGTCACTACCCAAGGGGTTGCCAGTCGTTCCTCTAGAGCCCCTGCCCGCTCCAAAAGATGCGGCAACTGTAATGAGAAATTACCCTCAGAGCATTCTAAGCCCTTCTGCTTCAAATGTATTCAGAAGCTGTCTGGGAAAGAAACATCTCTGGTTATGAGAGACTTCCTCTCTGTCCAGACTCAGATACTTGCCACCCTTAAGGACTTTCAAGCCTCCCTTAGGACTAAGGAGTCAGAGTCCCAAACAAGTAGGGAGGGCTCTTCCTCACAGGAGGGTTCCTCGGCAACCAAATTAGGGAGAGGACACCCAGAACCCCTGAGATCCCTCTTATCTCATGACTCAAGGCAGAAGAGGACTCGGAGATCCCCGATCAGGGATTATCCGATGGGGGCCTGATAGATAGTCAGGCTGAGGAGGAGGAAGAGGGTTCTAGGTCAGGAAGACACATCTTTTCAGCTGACGACATGGAAGGCCTCCTTGGTGCAATCTACGCTTCTGAAGAAATTCAGGAGCCAGCGGAACAGGTATCTGCACAGGATAGATTGTACCGTGGCTTAGTAAGGGCCCAACCCAGAGCCATTCCGGTTCACCAAACACTCAAGGATGTGATCCTTAGAGAGTGGAAGGAACCTGAGAGGAAGCTTCTGAAATATAAAACTTGGAAGCGTAGGTGCCCTTTTAAGGGGGAGGATGAGGAAAGATTCTTCAAGACACCCAGACTGGACGCCTCTTTGGCACAGGTGTCCAAACAGTCCGACCTCTCCTTTGAGGACGCGGGTAACATCAGGGATCAGATGGATCGCCGTACTGAGACGACCTTGCGTAGAGCCTGGGAAGCCAATGCGGCAGCAATGAGCCCCGCGTTAGCTTCAGCTTGTATAGCTAGGAACGCGAATACATGGATAGACAAACTGATAGAACATGTTTCCCGTGTGTCCAAGTCCAGGGAAGTCCTAGACTCTCTACAGGTAATAGGTAGCGCAGTGGCATACCTAGCAGATGCTGCAGTTAAGAACGTGCGAACCACCGCAAAAACGGGGGCCCTCGTAAACTCGGCTCGCAGAGCCGTATGGGTCAAAACATGGGATGGTGATAACGCATCCAAGACCCGCTTATGTGGACTCCCATTTGAGGGCTCCCTCCTTTTTGGTACAGGGCTTGATCAAGCTCTGTCAAGATCTACCGAAAAGGGCAAAAAGTTCCCCACTAAACCTAAAAGGGACCAAAAAAGATTTTTTTGAGGCCCCCAGGGTAAAAACCGTTTCTCGAACAAGAAGCCTGCCGTTAATAGGAAGTGGGGCGTTGGAAAGGATAAGCAAAAAGGAAGTATCCTCTTTTCCAACCAAAAATCAAATGAAAAAGACTAAGTGACGTAAGGGTAGGGGGAAGACTTTCCCAATTCCTTTCCAAGTGGGAGAGTATTACTCAGAGCCCTCATATTCTCAACATTATAAAGGAGGGCTACAGGCTGGAGTTTCTTCATTCCCCCCCCCCCAAAGTTCCTATTAACACATCTCCCCAGGGACCCCCTCAAGGCAGCAGGTCTTCTGCAAAACATCTCAGAACTAGCAGAACAGGGAGTTGTAGTCCCGGTTCCTGCGGGACAACGCGGAATGGGTGTCTACTCCCACATCTTCGTTGTCCCAAAGCCCTCAGGCAAATACCGGTTGATAATAAACCTGAGACCCCTGAATACCTCTCTGCGTCACAAGAAATTTCGCATGGAGAGCATATACACCCTCAGAAGACTCCTTCTGAGGGAGGTATACATGGTAACAATCGATTTAAAGGACGCCTACCTACACGTCCCGATCTTTCCAGGACATCAAGCCTTCCTCAGATTTGCAATCGGGTCTCCTCAGGGGATTCAACACTGGCAGTTTGCTGCCCTCCCCTTTGGACTGGCTTCCAGTCCAAGGGTATTCACAAAGATCGTAGCAGAGGTGGTTGCCTTCCTACACCTACAGGGTATAACGATAGTCCCTTATCTCGACGATCTTCTACTCCTACAACCAGAGTCGAGATCTCCTCCTCGCAGACCTGGCCAAGGTTGTGAGTACCTTGGAATCCCTGGGTTGGATCATCAACAGAGAGAAGTCCTCGATGATCCCGAACCAAAGAAAAATTTACCTGGGTTTCCTGATAGACTCCTTACAGAGAAAGCTTTTTTTACCCCAGGAGAAGGTCCAGGGCCTCATGACAGCGGTCAGGTCTCTGTTGGAGGTAAGGGAGTCCTCTTTCAGAGGCATCATGAGGGTACTTAGTCTAATGACCTCTTGTATACCTGCGGTTCCGTGGGCTCAGCTCCACTCCAGAACCCTTCAACAATTCCTCTTATCCTCCTGGGACGGAACAAGAGGAACATTAGACCACAGAATCTCCATCCCAGAGGTAGTAAAGGACTCTCTGAGCTGGTGGCTTCTTCCTCAGAAGTTGCAGGTGGGTCATCTATGGACTCAGACAGACGCAAGCTCCTGGGGTTGGGGGGCCCACTTAGGCGAGCTCCGAGCCCAGGGTTCCTGGAGTCAGGATCAGAGGCGCACCTCCTCAAACTTCCGAGAACTATTGGCGGTCGGGGAGGCCCTAAAGGCGTTCGAGGAAGGGATCCGAGACCGGGAGGTCCAGATCCTGTCCGACAATGCGACCACGGTGGCCTTCCTGAATCATCAGGGGGGAACCAGGTCCCCCTCCCTGCTGACCTTGTCTCTAGGAATTCTAAGCTGGGCAGAGCTTCGGATTCCCTCTATCACAGCAGTACACATAAAGGGGGTGTACAACATAGAGGCAGACTATCTAAGCCGCCATCCGATTCTCCAGGGAGAATGGGAGCTGAACCTAGAGGTGTTCAACCTGGTGTGCCAACAGTTTGGAAGGCCAGAAATAGACCTCTTTGCCCGCAGGGAAAACAGGAGAGTAAGAAGATTATTTTCTCTGTCCCGGGAGTAGGGCTCAGAGGGAGTGGATGCGTTAGCTCAGGTATGGAGTTTTCACCTGGCTTATGCCTTTCCCCCTCTGGGTCTTATTCCAAGAGTCCTACAAAAACTAGGTCTCTCAGAAACCAGACTCATTCTAATTGCCCCTTGGTGGCCCAAGAGAGCTTGGTTCCCCGCTCTGCAGAACTGGTCTGTAGCTCCTCCTCTCCATCTACCAGTTCGGGCGGACCTCCTTCGGCAGGGACCGGTCTTTCACCCAGATCCCAGCTTCTTCAAGCTGACGGCCTGGTGCTTGAAAGGCAGAACCTGCGGGAGAGGGGATGTTCTGAGAGAGTGATTAACACTCTCCTCTCAAGTAGAAAAGAGGTCACCAGACGTATCTACAGGAAAGTGTGGGGAGTCTTCTCTCACTGGTGTCTATTGAAAAAGGTATCTCAGCAAGAAACCTCGGTCATCCTGGACTTTCTACAGGATGGCGTTGATTTAGGACTCGCTACCAAGACCCTAAGAGTACAGGTAGCAGGCAGCCTTATCTTATTTTTTGGACAAAAGGTTATCACTGGACCCTCTAATTAAAAGATTTCTGATGGCCAGGGATAGAATGTCCCCGGTGCAGATCTCTAGAGTCCCGCCCTGGGACCTTTCGTTAGTTTTGGAACAATTGACTAAAGCTCCTTTTGAGCCATTAGACGTTATTTCAGTTAAATTACTTACGCTTAAGTTTGCCTTTCTTCTGGCAAATACTACAGCCAAGAGAATAGGTGATATGCAGGCTCTGACGATTAAAGAGCCATTCTTTAGTTTATTCGAGGACAGAGTTATTCTCAGGCAGGACCCCCTGTACCTCCCTAAGGTAGTTTCGAAGTTTCATAGATCACAAGAAATTATTCTCCCTTCTTTTTGTTCAAATCCGCAGAATGAAAGAGAGGCCTCCTTTCATTGTCTGGATGTCAGACGGTGTCTGTTAGCTTATTTGGATAGAGTGGGTGAATTTAGGAAATCCAGCCATTTACTAATACATTTTTCCGGACAGAAAAAAGGCCAACAGGCATCTAGAGCATCCATATCTAGATGGATCAGGCAGACAATCTCCATAGCTTATGACCAGGCTGGTAAGACAGCCCTGAAAGTTAAAGCTCATTCCACTCGCTCTCTGACAACCTCCTGGGCAGAAAGAGCCGGAGCTTCGGTTGAACAGATCTGTAAAGCTGCAACTTGGTCAAGCCAGAATACATTCCTAAGGCATTATAGAGTGGAGTTGCTGTCACCTCAGGACCTGTCGTTTGGTAGAAAGGTCCTGCAAGCAGTCGTCCCACCCTAAGGTAGGCCTGAAGCTACTTGCTTCTCTCTCATTGTGCCATCCTGGAAGACGACTTGAGAAAGTGACCAGTTACACTTACCGGTAACGGTGTTTCTGGGAAGTCTTCCAGGACGGCAGGCCTACTTCCCACCGCTTTTTGGTAAATACATTGGTTTGTATAGAGTTATTTTGGGGTGTGTTTTCTCTCTCGTGCACTGGTGTGGGTCTGTACTTTATCATAACTGAGGAGCATGGGGAGGGGCGGGTGTTTTAACCTCTTTGAATTGATTGTATTTCCTGTCAGGTGGAGCCAGTCATCTCTCATTGTGCCGTCCTGGAAGACTTCCCAGAAACACCGTTACCGGTAAGTGTAACTGGTCACTTTTTTTACCTGCAAAATTTTTGTGCATATTTTTTTATTTTTTACAAAAGGTGAACTTATCCTTTAAATAGGTGGTAAGGAAGTGCCGTATCTCCTCCTTACTGCCTGCTTTAACCTTCCAAATACCAGACAGCAGTGCGGCCCGTCCATTTTAATGGGTCATGCTCAGCGGGCAGTAGCACGTATCAGAGGGTATAGTTCCCTCTGCGCACCAAAGCATCATGACTGTGGCAAGTGTACACTTCCCCGGCTGCTGCCCCTGCAGCAAAAGGGGGGAGTATCAATCGTGGGATTTTACTGCACCCCAAACGCAAGTGTAAACAAGCCCTGAAAGTGTAAGTAAGCTCCTATTTGCACTTGAGAGTAGCAGATGTAGGCGATTTTTTTTTTTTTGTGCCTTTTTTATTTGAGTCAAATAATATACGGGAGCTTCTTTGGGGCAGGATTGCACGTTTTTGGCACCATAGAATTTTTTTTTATGGTATAGCCTCAAACGCATTTTACACGTGCACTCCCATTGAAGTCTACGCGGCTAAATATGCTCCATTTTTGCTTCAAAAGTTGCTTGTGTACCGTTTGGAGCTTTTGCCATTGAGCTACAGGGACAATTGAAGATAGTGGGATTTGGCTTGTTGAGTGTTTTGACATTTAAAAAAAAAAAAACACTCAGGTGTGAAGAGGGCTAAGCCCCCGTTCACATTGGCGCAATTTGACATGCGATTTGTTAGGAGCGTCCTAATTGGTGTGGTGCCGCAACAATTTGTAAAAGTAGTGCACTACTTTTGACGACTTCAGGGGCGATTTCAATAGACATCTATCTGTGCAGGAACACGCACAGATGTCTTTCAAGTCGCCCCCCTGAAGTCAGACTGCAATGTGGCTTTGAAATCGTGCGCGTTCAGATGAACTCACACAATTTTAACTGCTTGCCGACCAGCGCACGACGATATACATCGACAGCATGGCACGGACAGGCAGAAGGGTGTATATATACGTCCTCTTTAAGAAGCAGCATTGTGGACATGCGCCAGCTCCGTGAGCCTGACCGCGGGTTCCACGGACTCGATATCCACGGGGATACCCGCGATCGTCTCACGGTGAGGAAGAACGGGGAAATGCTATTGTAAACAAGCATTTCCCCAGTCTTCCCAGTGACAGGACAGTGATCACAGCTTCCTGTAATCACCGTGTCACACACAGCCCACCCCCCCCCCCTACAGTTAGAAGCACTCCCCAGGACACACTTAACCCCTACAGCGCCACCTAGTGGTTAACCCCTTCATTGCCAGTGTAATTTTCACAGTAATCGTGCATTTTTATAGCGCTGATCGCTGTAAAAATGACAATGGTCCCAAAAATGTGTCAAAAGTGTCCGCCATAATGTCGCAGTCATGATAAAAATCGCTGATCACCACCATTACTAGTGTAAAAAAAAAAAAGAATAAAAATGCCATAAATCTATCCCCTATTTTGTAGATGCCATAACTTTTGCGCAAACCAATAAATATACGCTTATTGTTTTTTTTTTTTAGCCAAAAATATGTAGAATACATATCGGCTTAAACTGTGAAAAAATGTTTCTTTATATATTTTTTGGGGATATTTATTATAGCAAAGAGTATTGCATTTTTTTACAAAATTGTCGCTCTATTGTTGCTTATAGCGCAAAAAATAAAAACTGCAGAGGTGATCAAATACCACCAAAAGAAAAGCTCTATTTGTGGGAAAAGGATATCAATTTTGTTTGGGAGCCACGTCGCATAATTGTCAGTTAAAGCGGCGCAGTGCCGAATCGCAAAAAGTGCTCGTCTTTGGCCAGCCAAATGGTCTGTACTGAAGTGCTTAAAGCCATGTTCTGTGTGAATGAGGTCTAAAGGACAGTTTTGTATGATGTTTATCATTTAAAGTGTATCTAAACCCAGAAATAAGAATGTAATATATTATTGATCCTGAAATGCGGTGGCTGCATTCTTTTTTAGAATTTATCTTTATTCTACTTGGTGATCCTGCCAAAAACCCCCCAACCCCCCCCCCCCCCCCCCCCTGTCTAAGTCCAGATTTACATCTATGCGGTTGCAGTTGATGCGGTTTTCAGGCGTGTTTTTAAACCTACTTTTTGCATGCATTTTTTTTTTTTTAACACACTGTATATACCTGGTTGCTAAGGAGCGGGTGGGGAACCAGGCCGCCAAGTCCTTGACAACCGGGCACATAAGTGTCATTTATTGCAGAAGAGACAATTTATGTACTGTACTAAGAAGTTGAAAGCAGCACCCATATATCAAGACATGTTTCCTTTTTAAAGGACTATTGAGTCATAAAAACTTTCTCTTTCAATATTTTTTTTTTCAGGTGTGACAACATTGGGTGTAGTCATTTTTTCAAAACCGGCTGTAGAGCTATTTGGTACAAGATCCAGTAATCCAATTCCTAAAAGATAATGAGCCCAGCAAGAGGCATGGACTGCTGAAGGTGTATAATTTGTACAGGCTAAAGTTGTGGATCTACCTTTCAAGAAAAAGAACTAGACTTGTATAAATAAGACAGTTCCACAGATTTTTATGATTGAGAAAATAAAAATGGTTATCCAAAATGTCTCGATTTTCCTGGAATGGTGGCACTAATCTAATGCAGTTAGAAGTTTAGTCACGTGAAAAGTGTTTTTATGGCTTAAACACTCTTGAGGTGCTATCTAAAACACAAAAAATTCTACATTTAGTATTTTTTTTTTTTTTTTTTTATAAATGGAATATTTAAGATGTTGATTTGTCAGGGCTTCGAAGAGTCAGAGATTGCAAATGTTCCTTCTGCATATGCATACCAAAGCATTCCTTACAGTCATAGGGAGAGATTTACTAAAACGAGAGTGCAAAATCTGGTGCAGCTCTTCATAGAAACCATTTCGTATTTTCGTATCAGTACACAAATCCGTCACACAAGTACACACACACACGCATGCTTGGAATCAATGCTCACCAAACACAAAATTAGCAGAAGGGGCCCGAAGAGTGGTGCTCAAGAGCTGAAATTCCTCGTACTAAGTCACTACGTTCGTGTTTGTTGCACGACAATTGTGTAACGTTAGTATGCAAGACAAGATCCTGGCACATGCCTTTTTGACAAAAATCAGACGCTTGGTTGGTTAACAATCGTACCGTGTGTAGGAGGCTTAAAGTGGTTGTAAACCCTTCGGAGGAAGTTACACCTACAGGTAAGCCTAGATTAAGGTTTACTTGTAGAGGTGTTTGCAATATCTCCTAAACCTACACGGTATAAGAGATATTTGCCAAAAGGAATACACTGATGTCTACGGCGCAGGCGCACTAAGAATCCCATTCATAAAACCAGCAGAGTTGGCTTTGATGGCACCCGCGCGCAGGGATGGTTTTACCACTCCGGCCAATTACAGCGCCGATACCCGGAAGTAACCTTCCGGAGATGTCTGTGGCCAGAGGGGGAGACGAGGACGGCTTCAATCTAAGGTAAGTAATGCATATTAGCTCATTATGGCTTTGTCTTGCAGGTGTTTATTTAAAAAAAAAAAAAAAAAAATATATATATATTTTCGGGTTTACAACCACTTTAAGGCTACATTCACACCAGCGATTAGGGCTGGTGCAAATTCTAGCGGTAGGAATTGGTTTGCTGCTGCAGCTCTCAGCTGCTAGGTGTGGACACTGGCCCTGTTCACTACAATGACAGGTCGCCAGCAGCTGCAGTTGTCAGCGACCTGTCAGTGAATGGGGCCAGTCTCTGCACCTAGCCACTAGAGCTACAGCAAGAATCTGATTCCTGCTGTTACAGTTCTTGCCGGTGTGAATGTAGCCTGATGCCGCATACACACGATCATTTTTCCCGTCGGGAAAAATGTCTTTTTTTTTTCGCCGAGAAAAACGATCGTCTGTGGGCTTTATGCCGTTTTCTCGTTGAGAAAAACGGCAGGAAAAACGACGAGAAAAATTAGAACATGTTCTAAATTTTCTCATCGTTTTTTCCATCATTTTTTTCCGCGGCAGTTTTCCCATAGAGAGACACTGCCGCGGAGCCCACAGACGGTCGTTTTTCTCGTCAAAAAAAAAAATTACGGGAAAACCGGTCGTGTGTGGGGGAACATGCCGTTCCCTCGTTTTTCATGCCGTGATTCACGGCGGTGTTTTCACCGCCGTGAATCACGATCGTGTGTACGCGGCATGAGGGGTAAAACCTTTTTATCACATCTCTTGCCTCGGCTTTGCAATGGCTGCCTGGAGCCAGAGATCTGTTGACAGACTATGGGGGAGATTTACTAAAACTGGAGCACTCAGAATCTTGTGCAGCTGTGCATGGTAGCCAATCAGCTTCTAACTTCAGCTTGTTCAATTAAGCTTTGATGATAAAACCTGGAAGCTGATTGGTTTATGTGGAGAGTTGCACCATATTTTGCACTCGCCAGCTTTAGTAAATAACCCCATGTCTCTGTAGATCAATGTTACAATCTTCTGTAGATCAACCAACAACTATGTAGCACAAGGGCCTGCCTGTTTGGATAGATGAGGTAGGTACTCATTCCACATAGTTTTGGTAAATCTAAAGTTGATTTTATGATCAGCTTGCAAGGTGCATAGTGACCTTTAGCCCATACTGCCTAGTTGAGTACTAATGGTTTACCACCTGTCAGATATTCTTACCTGTGTTTTTTTTCCCCTCCCTCCTTGGCAGCTATCCCTGCTCTCTTGCTGCAAGCCTAGCTCAGGGTGCCAATTCCACCGTAGCTAGTTAATCGCTTGTCCTAGTGCACCATAGACATTATAGCTGCCCTTTTAACTTCCAGCTGGGAACAGGGTAGGAAACAAGCTGAGGGGTAAAGATTTTTCCAATGCCATCCCTTCCCCTCCAGCACTTATCTGCAATAATCTTCTGCTGCCCACATCTGCCAGTGTATACTGATTTATACACTTTTAAACTCCATACCCAGCCTTGGAGGCTGTGAAACAGCATATTGCCAGCAGTCATTGGTAAGTGCAATGATGGCACAGTGCTGACCAGTAAGAGTCCTTTCTCCCGGGACAGAAAAAGACTTGTGCATAGCCATACAATGCCTCTATAGCAGGGGTCTCAAACTGGCAGCCCTCCAGCTTTTGCAAAACTACAAATCCCATCATACCTCTGCCTGTGGGAGTCATGCTTGCAATGCCTCATGGGACTTGTAGTTTCACAA
The DNA here is from genome assembly GCA_029206835.1 of Rana muscosa. Classification (NCBI taxonomy): domain Eukaryota; kingdom Metazoa; phylum Chordata; class Amphibia; order Anura; family Ranidae; genus Rana; species Rana muscosa. The sequence goes on along the minus strand of CM055119.1, from coordinate 259,055,921 downwards.
CAGCTGGAGGGCCACCAGTTTGAGACCCCTGCTCTATAGGGCCTGGCAGAGACCCCCAACATGTGCAAAATCATGAGGTGCATCCAAGCATGTGCGGACTTTCAGCCGGTCTTGTTAGATCCTATAGACCCGCAGCGTGTGTGTGTGTAAGCTTACATAATCCTCGCCCCAAAAGTTTAATTTTTTTATTTTATTTTCCTATTAGCTTAAAATGGAGGGAGGTACTCTTTATTGGGGTGAAGGTCTGCTTTAAAGCCCTCACCCCGCCTTTTTTTTTTTTAGCCCCTTCATATTTCTAAAAGGTGCTATTGACATGAAATCCCCACACGCCAGTAACAACCCATGCAATCTATCCATACATACAAAGAAAAAATAAGTTCAGAAATTAAGTTATGTGTAATATAATGGAATGGCACAGGTAAAAAGTAATGAACACATGAAGAAAGGGAGGTGCAAAAAGGCATGGCAAGACACCAGCTGAAATTAGAAAGCAGTCCTGCCCCTTGTCAGTGCAAACTAATATCAGCTGGTTCAGTCTCAATGGATGGCCTATAAAAAGGGGTCTCATTACCGAGGGGTCATACAAGAAACATCTCACGATGGGTAAAAGTAAAGAGATCCTCTCATGACCTTTGCAACCTTTAACACAAAACCAAGGAAACCATCAATTGGTTTCAAAGAAGTAAAATAAAACTGCTAGAATGGCCCAGCCAATCACCTGACTTAAATCCAATAGAAAATCTATTGTAAGAACTAAAGATCAGAGTTCATAGAAGAGGCCCAAGGAAGATTTGAAGAATGGGCCCAAATCACACCTGAGCAATGCATGTGACTAGTTTCTCCATTCAGCGGTCATTACCAACAATTTCAGTTTGCGTATTCAATACTTTTTTTCCCTTTGTCATTCCATTTTATTACACATAACTTAAAGTGGATGTAAACCCTCTCCTATGCCCAGTGAAGTGAACAGCCTCAGATGATACACAGAGATGAAGCAAATCTCCCTACATAAGTTTTACCTGTATATCCTGCTGTCTTCAGCTTTCTGCGTTTAGAAAGTGCACACCGTGTTTGAATTTTTTCTTCCTGTTTCGGCAGTGGGAGGGAAGTCCGGGCACACGGTGTGTGAGCTGATTGGATGAAAGGCACACAATCCATCCTCCACATAGGCAGAGGAACGAAAGGAACTTGACGAGTTTTGCTTTGAATAGACAAGCTCTCTGCATATCTGTCTACCTCCCCGACACACATTTCAATCTGCTTTTATCTCCTGTGTCGAAGAACTAAAAAGTCATTGCCCGAAAGGTATGAATGAATATCGATTGGGATTTTAATTGTTTTATGATTAACAGCTAACTTATTTGTTTATGGTTCTTGTTCATTTTTATTTTGTAATTTTCCACGAATTTATTTTTACTAGATGGATTCCTTTTCAATGGGTAAAATATTGATACCATTATCTGTCATTAATTTGTATTATACATAATGTATGCCTGTCATTGTGGCTTTCATGAGATGTGTTTTGGAGGTATTTACACCTTGTGAGCACAATGCCAGGACATTTTGTTTTTAATTAAATTTGTATTCAATTCCAGTATATTAACCACCTCAATACAGGGCACTTTCACCCCATTCCTGCCCAAGCAATTTTTTCGATTTCAGCGCTTTCACACTTTGAATGACAATTGCGCGGTCATGCAACGCTGTACCCAAATTACATTTTTCCCCACACAAATATAGCTTTCTTTTGGTGGTATTTGATCACCTCTGCGGTTTTTATTTCTTGCGCTATAAACAAAAGAAGAGCGACAAGTTTGGAAAAAAAAAAAAACAATACTTTTTACTATAATAAATATCCAAAATTATTTTTTTGTTTTTAAATTTAGTTTAGTTTTTTTTCCTCAGTTTAGGCCGATATGTATTCTTCTACATATTTTTGGTAATAAAAACCGCAGTAAGCGTATATTGATTGGTTTGCGCAAAAGTTATAGTGTCTACAAAATAGGGGATAGATTTATAGCATTTTTATTATTTTCCTTTTTACTAGTAATGGCGGCGATCTGCGTTTTTTTTTATCGTGACTGCGATATTGCGGCGCACATATCGGACACTTTTGACACCATTTTGGGACCATTCACATTTATACAGCGTTCCGTGCTATAAAAATGCATTGATTACTGTATAAATGTGACTGGCAGGGAAGGGGTTAACACTAGGGGGCGCTCAAGGGGTTAAATGTGTCCTAGGGAGTGATTCTAACTGTAGGGGACCGATCGGTGTTCCTCTGTACAAGGAACGCACCATCGGTCTCCTCTCACCTGACAGGATGTGGATCTGTTTACACACACACACGGTCCTGCTCCATTACTGGGCAATCGCGGGTTCCCTGGCGGACATGGCTGCCGCCGGGCACGCGCATCGTGTTCCCAGTGACTCGGTGGGAGTGCGCACGCGCTCCCCCTAGTGGCCCGGGAAGGCGAGGATGTCATATGACGCCCGCCCAGAACGAGAGCTGCACCATCCGGTCGTCATATGACGGCTGGCGGTAGGCAAGCGGTTAAAGTGATTGTAAAGCAACGTTTTTTTTTTAATTATAAACAAACATGTCATACTTACCTCCACTGTGCAGTTTGTTTTGCACAGAGTGGCCCCGATCCTCGACTTCTTGGGTTCCCACCGCGGCTCCTCCCTGCATCGTATAACCCCCTAGGAGAAGCACTCTTCCGGAGGAGTTACTTTGCAGGCACACTCCCGAGTCCAGCATTCAGCATACATAGACGCAGAATGTAGGACTTGGCCCCGCCCCTGGCGCCCACGTCATTGGATTTGATTGACAGCAGCGGGAGCCAATGGCTGCGCTGCTATCAATCAATCCAATCTAGGAGTCCAGAACCCTGGGCAGAGGAAGAGCATGTCTCCGTAAAACAGGGGGGCTGGGGGCCCGTCACTAGAAGAAGTTTTTTCACCTTAATGCATAGGATGCATTAAGGTGAAAAAGCACAAGAGTTTACAACCCCTTTAATCTATCCTGAGGTGCTTAATTTAATTAGCCACCTTTGTCAGTTGTGTTTTAAAATGGGAAAAAAAAAAACTTGTACAAGAATTTTCCCTTTGCTTTATACACCTTAGGCTCCTTTCACACGTACGGACCGTATGTCCGCTTTTTCATCCATCTGTTTACGGATGAAAAAGGGACATACATTGGTCCCTATGAGATCGGGTATCAGCGGTTGTTTCATCCGCTGACACCCGCGATCTCCTCCGTGTCCGCAATGCTCCGTTTTTCTGGATAGAAAAATTCCTATTTTTCTATCCATCTGCGGAGCGGATCGGATGAACACGGACAGACGGTCCGTGTTCATCCGATCCCCCCATAGGAGAGAGCGGAGATCTGACAGGGCGGTCCCTGCACAGTGTGCGGGTACCGCCCTGTTATCCGCCGGCTCAGTGGGGATCAACGGAGCGATCCCCGCTGAGCAAGCGGAGGTTCACGGGGCGGATCATTACTGATCCGTCCCGTGTGAAAGGGGCCTTAAGCCTCATGTACACTGCTGCTGGTAAACGGACGTTTAGGAGCAGTTGGGCATTTTTTTCAACTGTTCCTGAACTCTCCTCTACGTTATCTTATCAGTACATGTACACTGGGTCGTTTAATAAACGTTTCTAGGCAGTTGAGTTTAGAGGCTTTTTCTGGAACCAAAAAAAATGTGTTCAGAAGCTGTTTAGAGGCATTTCAAGCGCTAAGCGCAGTAACTCGCGTTTAGCAGATTTTCGTTTGTAGACTTTCATTTTAACCCAAAAAATATATATATATATTTTTTCAAACGCTTCTAGACGCAAATGCGGCTAAACGGACGTTTCTAGCTGTCAAGTTAAATCGTTCAGGAGAGGTTGAATAACGTTCCGTGTACATGAAGCCTTAGTTGTAACCTATATTATGAATAGATAAGTGCAGACTTCACAAACATGGCAGCCAGGGTCTTTTTTAAAAAGGTGTACAATGCCCTTGAATGTTTATTCTGATGGAAAGATAAACCCTACCTTTTGTGAGCACTGCTATTCACGTTGCCCCAGTGACAACGTTCATTAGAACGAAACATATGTCGTCGGGTGTTAGTGGTAGCAGTGACGTGTTATCGTCTGTAAGGACCTCAAACGCTGTGTGTTGCCTATAATATCCTTCTTTCTTGTAAGTAAATGTCTATACCAATAAGTCGTTTTCATAACCGCATGTCGGGTGATTTCAGAGACATCTGTGCGGGTTCCTGCACAGATGTCTATTAAAAATGCACATGAAGTCGCCAAAAGGAGTACAGAAACGACTTTTGGGAATTGGTGCGGTGCCGCATGTCAAGTCGCACTCCAAATCGCATCAATGTGAACCTAGGCTTAAGGATGTCTGTGCAATGAGTTGTTTCCTTTTTCTAATTGATGCCATCAATGATTTTTTAGCACTGTTTTGGATAAGCCCATTTACTTTCTATACATGGTATTTTTTATTGTTATATGCAATATGTTTAACCACTTAAGCCCCGGACCATTTTGTTGCTAAAGGACCAGACCCCTTTTTGCGATTCGGCACTGCGTCGCTTTAACTGACAATTGCGCGGTTGTGCGACGTGGCTCTTAAAAAAAAAAGGATGTCCTTTTTTTCCCACAAATAGAGCTTTCATTTGGTGGTATTTGATCACCTCTGCGGTTTTTATTTTTTGCGCTATATACAAAAATAGAGCGACAATTTTGAAAAAAAATGCAATACGCTTTACTTTTTGCTATAATAAACATCTCCAAAAAAATATATAAAAAAAAACATTTTTTTTCCCCTCAGTTTAGGCCGATACGTATTCTACATATTTTTGGTAAAAATAAATAAAATAAAAAAAACAATAAGCGTATATTGATTGGTTTGCGCAAAAGTTATGGCATCTACAAAATAGGGGATAGATTTATGGCATTTTTATTCATTTTTTTTTTTTACTAGTAATGGCGGCGATCAGCGATTTTTATCGTGACTGCGAAATTATGGCGGACACTTTTAACACCATTGTCATTTTTTACAGCAATCAGTGCTATAAAAATGCACTGATTACTGTGAAAATGACACTGGCAGTGAAGGGGTTAACCTGTAGGGGGCGCTGAAGGGGTTAAGTGTGAACTAATGAGTGATTCTTATTGTGTGGGGGTGTGGCTTGGCGTGTGATGTCACTGATCGTCGTTCCCTATGACAGGGAACAGACGATCAGTGACACTCTCACTAGGAAGAACGGGGAAAGGTTTGTTTACACTTACCTCTCCCCGTTCTTCAGCTCTGTGACCCGATCGCGGGACACTGGCGGCGATCGGGTCCGCGTATTAGGTCATGGAGCTCAGGACCTGGTCACAAGCGCGCCGCCGGCTGGGCATCTTAAAGGGAACGTGTATATATACGTGCTTATGCCCAGCCGTGCCATTCTGCCGACGTATATCGTCGTTAGGCGGTCCTTAAGCGGTTAAAGTGCTGCTATCCCTTATGTTTCACATATTTAATTACTAGCACAATTACACTTTTTTTCTTATACGTGCTTAGGTCAGATTTCATGAAACGGGTTTACATCCACTTTAATTTCTGAACTTATTTGTTTTGGTTTCTTTGTATGTATGGGTTGTTACCAACATGTAGTGAAAATTTCATGTCAATAGCACCTTTAGAAATACATTTACCTAGAAAAATGGTGACATGTTAAATACCGTATATACTCGAGTATAAGCCGAGTTTTTCAGGACATTTTTTTGTGCTGAAAATGCCCCCCTCGGCTTATACTGGAGTCACCTTTTTGCGCCTGATCTACCGGACGTTGGGGACCCGGTACCGGCTGGCCATAGGTCCCCTGGGCACACATGTAGCCCCACTCTTCCTCCACAAGTATGCAAAAGTTTGTCGTCCGGGGGACCTACAGCCGGGGGAACACCGCTTTTTCAAACCCGGGCACCCCTTTCATAGACTCCCATGTTAAACGGTAATTTCTCCGGTGAATTTGGGGACCCGGTACCGGCCGGCTGTAGGTCCCCTGGACCCGAAACTTAGCACACATTTAGCCCCATTTCTTCTTTATAAGTGTGCAAAGTTTTTTGTCTGGAGGACCTACGACCGGGGAGCAACTATTTTTCAAAGCCGGGCACCCCTTCCATAGACTCCCATGTTAAACGTCAGTCTAGTCATGGACACAGTGAGGCATGGACATGGACACAGCGAGGCATGGACATGGACACAGCGAGGCAAAGTGAGGCATGCAGATGGACACCCTAGGCTTATACTCGAGTCAATACATTTTCCCATTTTTTTTTTTTTAAACAAGGAGCGGTCTCAAGCTTCAGCCATGGTTGGCAAAAACTGGCAACATAGACTGTTTTTAAAGTGATTGTAAAGGTTTGTTTAACCGCTTCCCGACCGCCACACGCACTTTTACGTTGACAGAATGGCATGGCTGCGCATATGGGGTATATATACGTCCCCTTTAAGATGCGAGCCGCGTGGTCGGATCCGTGACCCGATCGCCGCCGGTGTCTCGCGATCGGGTCACAGAGCTGAAGAACGGGGAGATTTTAGTGTAAACACAGCATCTCCCTGTCCTTCCCCTGACACGGTTACTGATCGTCTGTCCCGTCATCGGGAACAGCGATCAGTGACATGTCACGACAAGCCACACCCCCTAACAGTTAGAAGCACTCCCTAGGTCACACGTAACCCCTTCAGCGCCCCCTACAGGTTAACTCCTTCACTGCCCGTGTCATTTTTACAGTAACAGTGCATTTTTATAGCACTGATTGCTGTAAAAATTACAATGGTCCTAAAATGGTGTCAAGTGTCCGCCATAAGGTCGCAGCCACGATAAAAAAAAAAACGCTGATCGCCGCCATTACTAGTAAAAAAATTTTTATAAAAATGCCATAAAACTATCCCCTATTTTGTAGACGCTATAACTTTTGCCCAAACCAATCAATAAAACACTTATTGCAATTTTTTTTTTTAATCAAAAATACGTAGAAGAATACGTATCGGCCTAAACTGAGAAAAAAAAAATTATATATTTTTTGGAGATATTTATTATAGCAAAAAGTAAAAAATAGATTTTTTTTCAAAATTGTCGCTCTATTTTTGTTTATAGTGCAAAAAGTAAAAACCACAGAGGTGATCAAATACCACCAAAAGAAAGCTCTACTTGTGGGAAAAAAAGGACGTCAATTTTGTTTGGGAACCACGTCGCACGACCGCGCAATTGTCAGTTAAAGCAGCGCAGTGCCGAATCACAAAAAGTGGCCTGGTTTTTGGCCAGCAAAATGGTTCGGGCTGAAGTGGTTAAAAAAATAAATATATCAAACACGTTTCTGTGCAAGGGTTTTGCACAGAGTGGCCCCAATCCACCTTTTCTGGGGTCCCCCTCTTTAGCGAGTGCCCCCACGGAGAGCCGCTTTCCATGGGGGGCACCCGTGCGAGCGCGCTCTCAAGTCCTGCTTCTGTGTCCATTGACAAAGACAGCAGGACTCGGGCACGCCCCCATGTCACTGGATTCAATTGACAGCAATGCGAGCCAATGGCTCCTGCTGCTATCAACCTATCCAATAAGAACCCGAGACAGGCTGGAGCTGTTGGGCTCGCTGCTGGAATGATCAGGTTCAGGTAAGAAAATGGGGGGCAGATGCAGGACAGAAGGTTTGCATAGGTTGCATTAAAGGTGAAAAACCCTGAGACTTTACAACTTTGAGGTATGGCATCTGGAATCCTCTCTTTTTTTAAAAAATAAAAAAAATCACCTTTCCTATTATCATAAATCAGATTCAAACAACCTGGGATTTTGAGTCAGATGAGCATAAAACTAGATAAGGATTTCACACAATGGTTTATTTCCCCATTAAAATATATATATGCTAGCACATCACAGTTTGGGGAGATGAGGGCAATAGTCTGTGTGATCCTTGCAGAAAGATAGCGGTCAGTTTTGTCCACACTGGTTTCTCGGCCATCATTCTTCGGTCTCTTCCATTTTGGTGGTCTTTACACAGGAAAGATTTTTGTGTAGTTTACTTTTTAGCGACAATTAAGACAGCTGAAGGCACCAAACCTGCAAAGTTCACAAAATGTGGATCACAAAATCGTAAAAGAACGTTTTAAAAACAAGTTTTATAAAAAATATCAAAACCATCTTCATATAAATTTGTGTGGCATCTCTGTGGCTGAAGAGGAGCTACATTATCAGCTAATACAGAATGGTGGCAAGTATAGCAATAAGAAAAAACAACAAAAAAAAAAAACACTGTTCTGTAACAGTTCGCCACACCTCAATTCATTCACTCAGCCATTTACCATCATAAACTACACCTTTTTTTTGGTTATTACAGAACCTAAAAAAGGTCTGGAGGCCAGCTAAAAAAACAAAAAACACTGACTAGTCATATATGAACGCGTTCACACTTTAATTTTAATTGAAATACATTTACTGAATATATATTTGCAATAATAGTGGATTCGAATTGTGGCAATGATGCATAGTGGGAAGTCACAAACTAGAAGTAAAGGCGTTGGCATAACAATGATCCAATATAAAGTGAATGAAATATAATTGCATGCGCCATACATAATATACATGTAAAATGCAAACTGAGAAGTCCAATGTGACAATACCCAACACCAAATACAAAACTTTTTAAAAACGTAGAATAAAGTGCTTCTAAATGGATGGGTCTTCAAAAACGCTTCACCACGAGTGCTCATGGGGGAAGAGGGGATTATCGCCATCAGTTTAATAAAGGAAGCCCTTGAACGAGGCATTCCTGATAAAACCTCAGGAGCACTTTTGCCTCCCAAGTGCTAAACTTCAAGGAGTCATACCAGAAAACTCCTGGCATTACCTCAATGTTCTTCATACGGACACGGCCCAGAAATGCAAGTCTGTTCTCACATCCCCAGCCTTGTCCGGAGGGAGTTTTAAGGCTCGTACACACGGTCAGAAAATCGGAAGTTAAATTTCGTCCGATGAACGATCTGCCGATTTTCTGATCGCTTGTATGGTGCTTTTGACAGCCGATTACAAATTTTCGTGGAGACAAAAACTGGATGTGAAGGCTCCAAAATTTTTATCTGTTGTGACCAGTCACCACAATGTCTGATTTTCATTTCATTAGTACAGTACAAATCTGAAGAGCAAGACTACGCATTTTAATAAACGAAAGAACACATACAAAACAATTCAACACATTACGTCACTTCTGACATCATACGAAAATTTTCTTATGGTGAGTAACCTCTTCACTTTCGATATGAGAATAGCATGCAACAAAAAAACTGATGAAAATTCGTCCAATAATCTGATCGTAAGTACAAGGCTTCAAACACAGTAATCCATCTGATTTTTCCAAAAGCGCATTTTGACCTACTGTAAAAAGAGGTCAAACGCCTTTGGCGAGTTGCCATCTACCTCATGAGCACTCGTGGTGAAGCGTTCCTGAAGACACATTCATTTAGAAGCATTTTATTCTATGGTTTTATAAAGTTTTGTATTTGGCATTGGGTATTGTCACATTGGACTTCTCAGTTTGCATTTTACATGTATGCAGGCAGTCCCCGAGTTATGAACGACTCCTACTTACGAACGGCCTCAATGCCGGCTGCTTGTGCTCCACACTGGTCCTGGATACCTCCGAGCAGCTATCTTGCCACATTCCACACTGCGGTACTTTATGTACTGCATGGCCAGAAGAGCCCCAGAAGCGCCTGGAACATCCCTGCACAGGCCGAAGCCGGAACATCCCACATCCCGGCACAGGCCGAAGCCGGAACATCCCGGCACAGGCCGAAGCCGGAACATCCCGGCACAGGCCGAAGCCGGAACATCCCGGCACAGGCCGAAGCCGGAACATCCCGGCACAGGCCGAAGCCGGAACATCCCGAAGCCGGAACATCCCGGCACAGGCCGAAGCCGGAACATCCCACATCCCGGCACAGGCCGAAGCCGGAACATCCCACATCCCGGCACAGGCCGGAACATCCCACATCCCGGCACAGGCCGAAGCCGGAACATCCCACATCCCTGCACAGGCCGAAGCCGGAACATCCCACATCCCTGCACAGGCCGAAGCCGGAACATCCCACATCCCTGCACAGGCCGAAGCCGGAACATCCCACATCCCTGCACAGGCCGAAGCCGGAACATCCCACATCCCTGCGGAAGTTACTCTTACAAGCAGTGTTCCGACTTACACACAGATTCCACTTACGAACAAACCTACACAGTCCTTATTGTGTTCCTAACTCTGGGACTGCCTGTATTATGTATGGCACATGTTATTATATTTGATTCACTTTATATTTGAGGATTGTTAGTGCCAACACCTTTACTTGTATGCAGGAGTGATTATTTCACGTGTTTAAAAGGGGCAGCTACAATATTCCAATTTCACATTTAAGGCACCATCCCCAGCTATGTTGTTCACATAGTGGGAAGTAGTGCTGTAGTTTTCCACCAATACCTGGAACCAAGTTGGGGATGGCTGCAACATCTCTTGACCATCTTAAGTGATGTGGGATCACACCCTTTTGTTACCTTGCTTGTGGAACCCTATCGTAACCCCAACCGTCATTACTAGCTATTTGAAGCACATCTATAAACAGGGACGAAATGCAAGGTTTCCTGAAGTATGTTGTTGCAGGTGATTTGTGACTAAAGCTGGCCATTTAATGGTAGATTTTCGAATGTTTATTCCAAAAATCTCCCCAGTACACTCAAGAATTCCAACAGAGATTTGACAAATGCGGTTTTCGGATATGAATGAAATCTCCAGAACAAAAACAAATAATTTAAAGTCATCATCACTACAGAAAACCTGCAGTACTTTCTCCTGTGAGACACTCACCAAGCTCCTGCAGTGGCTTTTCCATATCTTCTTCAGTAAACACCCTTCGTGGGAAGCTAGTCAAAAGGTTAAAAGGTTCTTCTGTGCCACCGGGCCAATTTAATTCCACATACAATCGGACAGCAGCCAGCTGCTCTCGTGCACGAAATGTTTGTGATAGGGCAGTGCCATCCAAAAGGCGGACCTGAGAGCAAGAAAAGTTTTGTGCTATTACTATAAAAATGCTTGACACCACCTATAAACCTTTGAAATTTTATCATTTTCCATAACATATACCGTATTTAAATCGGCATATAACACACACTTTTTTCCCCCTGAAAACAGAGGGTAAACAGTGCCTGCGCGTTGTACGCCGATACTATGTTTTACCAACAGGGGGCGGAGATTCGGCCGGTCCGCCCCCGAGAGCCACCCATGGGGAGGGTGTCAGGCCAGCTGTCCCACCTCTCCCGGTCCTGGGACAAGTTGATAAAAAAAAAAAAAATCACTTGCCAGCCCCTACTCATACACCTCTCCTCCTGTGTCCATGTAAAAACGAAGCTGGTAAATATCTCAATAGCTCAATTTTTTTCTGGCTGCTCTCCTCCTCCAAGTGTAGCTTTAAATTGGAGGAGGAGAGCGGTCACGTGACCATCTGTGTAACGTCAGAGGAGAGCAGTCATGTGACCAGGTCAGTGGAAAAAAAACTGAGCTATTGAGGTATATGGAAGCTTCATTTTACAATTGGAGTGGCACAGGAGGAGCAGTGTGGAAGGGGCTGGCAGTGATTTCTTCTTAACTGTAGAGAATGCTGACAGTGCAGGGAGAAGGGGGGGCCGTGAAAACATTTTTCCTTAACCACTTCAATACCGGGCTTATTCTGGCACTTCTCTCCTTCATGTAAAAATCATACATTTTTTGCCAGAAAATTAGTCAGAACCCCCAAACATTATATATGTTTGTTTTAGCAGACACCCTAGGGAAAAAATGGCGGTCATTGCAACTTTTTATCTCACACGGTATTTGCGCAATAATTTTTCAAACGCCTTTTTTTGGGAAAAAAAAACGGTTTGATGAATTAAAAAAATAACAAAACAGTAAAGTTAGCCCAATTTATTTGTATAAATGTCAAAGATGATGTTACGCCGAGTAAATAGATACCCAACATGTCACGCTGTAAAATTCCGCACACTCATGGAATGCCACCAAACTTCAGTACTTAAAAATCCCCATAGACGACGCTTTCAATTTTTTTACAGGTTACCATTTGAGTTACAGAGGAGGTCTAGTGCTAAAATTGTTGCACACGCTCTAACGGACACGGCGATACCTGACGTGTGGTTTGAACGGCGTTTACATATGTGGGCGGGACTTACATGCGTGTTCGCTTCTGAGCGCGAGCTACCGGGGACAGGGGCGTTTACATTTTTTTATTTTTGTTTTTATTTTACGTAAATCTTTTTCTATTTTTACACTTTTTTTTTTACATGTTTGATAACTTTTATTTCTATTACAAGGAATGTAAAGATCCCTTGTAATAGGAATATATTGTGACAGGTCCTCTTTATGGAGAGATGCAGGGTCAATAAGACCCCACATCTCTCCTCCAGGCTGGAAAGCATGAGATCGTGAAAAAAAATTCACCGATCTCTCATGGTGACAGCCGCAATTGCGGCTTTGTTTACTTCCAGGTACCCGGGCGTGACGTCACAACGTGACCATTTTGTCACCGGAAATCTCTATCGTCGTGAGCCGGACGATTCTTTCTCGGGGTCCCGATGGCACGGGAGAGCCCGGAGAAGCACCGGATGGTGGCGGGAGGGGACGTCCCCTCCCGCCGCCTATAAGAAATGATCAATCAGCGGAACTGCCGCCATGATCGTTCTTATCATGCACAGAATCGCCGGCTGCAAAGAAGGATATCTGAATGATGCCTGTAGCTGCAGGCATCATTCAGATATCACTGCACAAAGTCAAGGACGTCATATGACGTCCTCGGTGTTGAAGTGGTTAAACTTCCCTCTTAGAATTGGGGTGCGTGTTATACAACGATAAATAAGGTATTACTGCCATTGGGAATTTTTCCATTCTGCAATATAAACATTATTTCTGCTTGACAAATAAAAACAATGGCTGCAAAAATATATCCAAATTAAAAATTTTCTGGAAGATTTACATTATTCAAGATATGATATATTTGTGTAAGCTTTGATAACCATTTCTTCAATAGAGATGTGTTCTAGATAGCACACAGTGTAATTCAGTGTGCCTGGATTTACCTGTATACGACACTGATCATACTCCTTCTTAGTAGGTGGCTCCTGTGTTGGGGAAGATGGGGAGAGTGCGGGGGCTTGAACAGGTGTCTCTGCTGGAGGGGAGATTGGATCTGATGTCTCTCCACCATACTGGAAGAAAGGAGAATTACAAGTTGGAATAATACAATGTACCTACCATCTGTCCTAATGATAGTACTAGGATCTTTTATCTGGAAGGCTCAGTGGATGTTGTGCTCATTAGCACTGTGTGTGAGTACAGGGCACCGTGGCGACATTATCCAGGGCCGCTGTTAGAAATCATGGGGCCCCATACAGCCTACCTGACGGGACATACTTTGACACCACCCTCAGCCCCAACTCTGGCCCTGCCCCTGACCTAGTCCAGCTGGCTACTGATGTTTTCTTGGGGCCAAGAGCTGTTTTTGGCAGCTCAGTCTTTGTGCACGCAAGAGGCACGCTCCTAGCACAAACATGGATTGCCCAGGGATGCATATGCGCAGTGTATGGGGGTTAAAGCCCAGCTTTTTTGCTGCTGCACATATGGGTTACTGGTGTGTAAAAGGGTGGTAAAAAAGTAGCTCAGCTGCGTGTTTTTACTGCCTTTCCAAGGTCAAGTGTAAAGTAGTGTCTCACTGTGCTTGTTCTCAGCATTATGGTAATCGCATAGCAGGTGCTTTATGGGCCTGTCAGCAGAGGTGGGGGACTTGAGTCACCTGTTTGAGGACTTGCTTGACAGAATTCAATAAATGACTCGACTTGACTTTGACTTGTCACTAATGACTTGCGACTTGACTTTGGCTATATGACTTGGCACCACTAACACTAACCGCAAGCCGCCGTCTGCCTACCTGATCAGCGTGTCATGCAGACAGACGGCAGCCATTGCAGTGTTCAAAAGCCGCGCCTCCTCGTCTGTGATAGGCAGAACACTCAATTTCACAGCAGGCAGTGTTCACCTATCACGGACATCCTCTTATCCTCGTCTGTAGCAAAATGGGGGGGGGGTTGGGACTTTAAATGAGGCCATAGGCCTGGTAAGGCCAATGCCTCCATCCCATTGGGACTTTGAATGAGGCCATAGGCCTGGTAAGGCCATGTGCCTCCATCCCTGTTAATTAGAAAAAAAACGAGGCAAAAATACAGCCATATAGGTGATCACCATTTAGGGATGGAAGCTCTTGGTGACATCCACGGTTTTATCTCTTTAACCAATTGTCTGCGCTAGTAATTTTGATCTATGGTAGCTTTGCCTGGATGAGTTGTTTACCCTTGTACCTCTTATACATAATTTACCCCTTTTACTTTTTTACCATATTTCACCATGGTTTTTCATTTATCCATCTTGTAACACTGTGCCTTGGCCACATAGGGGACACGTTGAATTGCCCTGTTTTGCATGGTCGGGAGCTGCAATGCGCACTGCAGGTGTTTCCCTCCCTCCCCCCCCCTTCCCTGGGGGGTTGGGTGACCCGTCACTGCGCATTGACATCACACACATGCGCCGGACATGCGGCGTCCCTCTGACGCTGGTATACCGGCGTTTTTTGTACATCTCCACATGCTAGGGGGTGGGGGTTGGGTAGTGCTGCCTGTCGGACGAATCATCGCCCGGTTGTCAGTGGCCCCGCCCCCTCCACATCGTTGCCTGCGGGTGTGGTGTTGGGGGCTGGTGGGCGGCGGCGTGCTTATATATACAGCTGCCGTGGTGGGATCTGGATGTTTCTGGCTCTCTCTCACACCTACCTCATGTCTCTTCGTTTGGACTGGATTTCTTTGCTTCCCAAACACCAGGTATCACTATACCCCTCCACACACTCCCCTTCCTTCCCCTTTTCTCCTACTTTCCTTTTTTCCCCTTTGTTACACCCCCCCCCCCCCTTCCCATTCTTTCATCTTCCTCACTTCCCTTTTTCCAGGTAATGGGTGTTTTGGTGTCGACCTTGTTTGTGGTCTTTCACCTGCACCCTCGTCCAGCACTTTCACACCCCTTTCATAGGCACTCACACTATCACCTCACATAGTTTAATTTCTATCATTGCCCCAATTATACACATTTTATTTTGCATTGTTCACATAGGAGTGCCTGGTGCGTCCGGATCCTGCTGGGGTGCTGCCTGTGTGGGGGGCGCCGCCGCTGGTCATGCCCTCTCAGCTCCCAGTCCTGTTACCCTTGGCTCACGGTCCCCGCTAGTATACCCCCAAGTGCACATACAATTGTAAGTGACCCCTCTCTGTTTCAGGGATGGCTATATTGTCATTTATATTTTCTTGTAACAGACTAGTTAGTCTACCAAGATTTTTTACAATTCATTATTTTTCTTATTGCAGATCCTTCATATACATGCTCCTGACGAGCGGCTTAAAGCCGCGAAACGCGTAGAGCTATTACCTGCCGTGTATACTTTACACGCTTCCCTAGTTATGTGCCTATCACTTATCATTTTACAGGGACCACAAAGACCCCAGATTGTGCAGACCACAATTGCTAATCATGCATACCTTATTATGAATAGTGGTGGAACCCTCTTAACCTACAATGTGATCGATGTCTGTAATGCGTTACTACCTGAAATTACCGTTTCAGGAATTGGCACTATTGGATGTGCGTTTTATGTATATGTAATGTATTCTAAGTCTCTGTAATGCGTTACTACCTGAAATTACCGTTTCAGGAATTGGCACTATCGAATGTGCGTTTTTATGTATATGTAATCTATGTATTCTAACATGCATCCTTGTACTAATAAATGCTTTACCACCCACCACTCTATCAATTTGTTACCAAGAGCCTCATGTAAAGTCCCAACTTTTTCCCCCCCTTCGTTGCACTCTGACGCCTATATAACTGTATTTTTGCTTCCTTTTTTTTTCTAATTATCCTCGTCTGTGTTATGAGGATGAGCGGATGTCCATGATAGGCGGAACA
Source organism: Rana muscosa (assembly GCA_029206835.1). NCBI lineage: Eukaryota > Metazoa > Chordata > Amphibia > Anura > Ranidae > Rana > Rana muscosa. Next base: position 259,039,850 of record CM055119.1, on the reverse strand, counting down.
CTGAATGCTGGGAAATTGAGTGTTCCGCCTATCACAGACGAGGAGGCGGCGTGGCTTTTGAATACTGGAATGGCCGCCGGGATGCCGCCGATCAGGTACACGGCTGACGGGCACAATGAGACACAGGCACAGTGGAGGCATTGGGCACAGTGAGGCATGGGCACATAACCAATATTATTTGTTATCCCTCCTATTATTTTTATACAGTATGGGGTAGATCAGTATTTTGACTTGATTTGTGACTTGACCAAAATAAATGACTCGACTTGACTTGCTTGACTTCTAGCAGGGACTTGACTTGCTTGCTTTTCGTCACAGTAACTTGGGACTTGCTTGAGACTTGAAGGTTAAGACTTGAGACTTGCTTGTGACTTGCACATGTGTGACTTACTCCCATGTCTGTCTGTCAGTGTCCATGGCTGTTGGATGCTGAATTTGTTATAGCTGTACAGTGTTAAGTCTAACTCACAGCACAGCCATACGTTATCAAAGCCAGCACCCAACAGCCATGGACACTTTGACAGAGCCATACAGCACCTGCTGTGCGATTACCATAATGCTGATGATCATAAAATAAGCACAGTGAAAACGTACTTCACAGTGCAGCCACACCACCTGCCGCAGCTGTCAATATTAGACTTGCTGTTCCCTGCTGTCAGCCACTTCCCATCAGAGTGGAGCATGTACACAAGATCACTCCATAAAGGAAAGGCAGTGGGCAGCTGGCACTACAACCTGTATCCCGAAATAGAATAAAAAATTAATAAGTCCCTCCTCTGCTCTCACCCCCTGGGTCCTTCTGTTGACCTGATGTAGCACAGGAGAATGTGATTATACACCCCCTAAACAAGCAGCAAGAGGGGTGCAGTTTAGGAAGCCCTGTTTTTTATTTGGAAGAAATGAACTACAAAGCTGCCGGGGGCCCCCCTGTAGAGCTGATGGGGCCCGGTACAACAGGACCATTTGTACTGCCTTATCAGCAGCCCTGACATTATCTCTGGGGGAAGGTGCATAACACCCTGCACTCAGTTTTTTCTAACTCTAAGTACAATGCCATTGGGTGTCATTTAAAATGTTACTAAACCCAGGACCCCTGTTCACTGTATCTGGTCTCCCACAGTACACAGAACATGGAAATGATCTTTTATTATATTTAGTAAATATAAACTGCTTAATACCTTTTCTCATCAGCAGTACACAGCAGTCTTGTGACTTCTATCAGTGTCTGGTTAAAGCTTGTAGGAGGCATTTTCATTTGACAAAGCCTTCAGTATTTACTACCCAACAACTAGAGCGATACTCATGTGCCTTTCCTGAAGGTAAGAAAATGCAGCAGCTTGTACTCACCCTTCTGGCTCTCTCGGCTTTATCCCTTGCAATTTTTTCCCGGACACGCTCTCTGCAAATGAGAAATTAATATAAAAGCTTCTGCCATCCACTCATGCAGCAGAATATAGCAGCTGCTAGTGGTTGGTGTTCTTTTCACAAAATTGACATATAGAAGTCTTATCTAAGCACCTTCACTGCTCTGATAAAAGAGATGGGAAACACTGGGCCAAATCATCTTCTTGTATACTTTAGGTGAGCACACTTGAGAGCTTTGTTCAATGTATCGCACATCTATCTGGGATTTTTAGTCTGTTGATTGGACACATTTTCTCCTTTTCACCTCTTAACATCTCCAAACTAAGTGATTCTAAAAGTTCAAGGTTTTTTACCTTCCTGCATTGTATGTAAAAAAAAAAACTTCTCTGTGCAGCAGCAGCCCCCCCCCCCCCCCAATACTTACCCGAGCCTGATCTTGCTCCAGCGCTGTGCATGAGAGCCTCGGCTTTTCAGGGACTCTCTCTCCTCATTGGCTGGGACAGCAGTGGGAGCAATTGGCTACCGCTGCTGTCAATCACAGCCAGTGAGAAAATTAATAGAAAGAGGGGTGGGGCTGAACCACGGCTGTGTGTGAATAGATACGCAGAGGCTCGGGAGCGAGCCTGCTTTGGTGCCCCCCTTGCAATGGTGGGGGGGGGGGGGGACGGGACAGGAGCTGAAAAGAGGAGGATCGGGGCTGTTCTGTACAAAACCACTGCACAGAGCAGGTAAGTATAACATGTTTATTATATTAATGTAAAAAAATCCAAAAGCTTTAATATCACTTTCTTGATCTTAAACTGCTCTACATTTCCTTCAGCATTATCTATTCTACAGTGCCTTGAAAAAGTATTCATACCCCTTGAAATTTTGTCACATTTTCTCATGTTACAACCAAAAACCTAAATGGGATTTTATGTGATAAACCAACACAAAAGTGGCACATAATTGTGAAGTGGAAGGAAAATGATAAACGGTTTTCATATTTATTTTTTTTTACAAATAAATATCTTAAAAGTGTAGCATGCATTTGTATTCAGCCCCCTTTACTCTGATAGCCCTAAGCAAAAAATGGCCTGGTCATTGAGCAGCCAAATCTTCCGGGGCTGAAGTGGTTAACAAACTCTTCAGGTCCAGTTTGGGGAGGTTCAACCCAAATCTTACCTAGCTTGCAGCTTGTTTTAAGTGAACATTAACACTTTCATTAAGATCGGAGTTTACCCTCAAACTGGAGCCAAATGATGCATTAAAAGCTTCAAAACAGTTCACTGCTTGCTGTACACACTGCTCTTATACATGCTGAACTCTGTATAACAAGGCCTTAAACAACTTAAATTTTCCGGAGCCCTACATACAAGAACCAACCTGGCCAGTCTCTCCTCTTGCTTTTCTCGCCTCCTCTCTTCCACTGCTTTTTGCATCTCTTGCTCTTGAAGTTTTTGTTTGATTGCAATTAACTCTTGTCCCTGTTTCCGCCTCTGTTTTTCTTGCTCAATTCGCTCCCGTTTTTCTCGATCTTCACGTTCTACTTGCTTTTGGGCTATCAGTTCCATCATCCTAGAGATATAACCCTAAAGATTTATTGGGCAATGTGCACTGTAGTTGCACGGCATAAAACAACGTGTGCACGGTATGTAACAAGGTTGTGGCCATTGACACAACACAGGCCATTCACAACACAGGCCATTCACAACACAGTGATAAAGTCAGCCTGGTAAAGAGGGGTAAATATCCTGCAGCTCCACCTGCTGGCTACAAATGGTAAATATATATTTTTTGGTCCTGATTAAGTAAGACAATATACAGTGAAACCTCGGATTGCGAGAAACGCGGTTAACGAACGTGTCGCAATACTAGCACCGTTTAAAAAAAATGATGACTCAGTTTGCGAGTGTTGTCTTGCAATTCGAGCAGGATTCAAGCCACAGCGGTGTGCAGTACCGCGTTTGGCCTGAGTGGTGGGGGGGGGCGCCGGATACGATCAGAGCCGTTCGGAAATGCTTGGATAAACTCAGTTCCCCGAGTTCAGCCGAGCTGTGTCTCCCCCCCCCCCCCCCCGGGCCTTTCTGAGTGTTTCCGAGACTCTCCGGCGCCCCCCCACCTCTGGCCACATGTGGTATTGCATGCTATAGAAGTCAATGCGGAACAAATTATTTTAGTTTCCATTGCTTCTATGGGGAAACTCGCTTTTGATATGTGAGTGCTTTGGATTACGAGCATTCTCCTGGAACAGATTATGCTCGTAATCCAAGGTTCCACCGTGCACGCTTTTCTTTGCTTCCTCACCTCTACCAACAGTTAAATGTCAACAGAAGTTGTTGCCCTGGTGCAAGATGCTCAAGTCATTGCATACACAGGGGCTAAGGACTTTTCACATATGGCAGTATTGGTGCTTAGAATAAGCCACATGCTACCCCACGTCTGGAAGAAATTAGTATTTTCTTTCCCCCTGCCAGCTTAACTGAGTGGGGGGCAAATGAATGGTGAATATACACATGTGCTGACTGGTTAAGGGGTGTACCTTTTCATTGCACTGAATGTGTGAAGGGACTTGCACTTTATTGTTCTTTTAGTGCAATTGTAAATATATGGTTTTGGGTCTTTTTTTTCAAATATCTCTATTATATAAAAATATAAGAAAATGGCGCTAAATCTAAAACATACATGTGCATATTAAACCACAAATAAACACAACTTATGCAATAGTAAAAAATCCTGAAATTGTGATAAAAAAACGAATATACAGTGGGTACATAAAGTATTCAGACCCCCCTAAATTTTTCTCTCTTTGTTACTGTATACACTCGAGTATAAGCCGAGTTTTTCAGCACATTTATTTGTGCTGAAAATGCCCCCCTCGGCTTATACTCGAGTCACCTTTTTGCTCCTGATCTCCCGGACTTTGGGGACCCGGTACCAGCCGGTCGTAGGTCCCCTGGACCCCAAACTTGGTACACATGTAGCCCCATTTCTCCTCTACAAGTTTGTTGTCTGGGGGACCTACGGCTGGGGAGCACCGATTTTTCAAAGCCGGGCACCCCTTCCATAGACTCCCATGTTAAACGTCAGTCTAGTCATGGACACAGTGAGGCAAAGTGAGACATGCAGATGGACACCCTAGGCTTATACGAGTCAATACGTTTTCCCAGTTTTTTAGGGTAAAATTAGGTGCCTCGGCTTATATTCGGGTCGGCTTATACTCAAGTATATACGGTATATTGCAGCCATTTGCTAAAATCATTTAAGTTCATGTTTTTTCTTCATTAATGTACACACAGCACCCCATGTTGACAGAGAAACACAGAATTGTTGACATTTTTGCAGATTTATTAAAAAAGAAAAACTGAAATATCACATGGTCCTAAGTATTCAGACCCTTTGCTGTGACACTCATATTTAACTCAGGTGCTGTCCATTTCTTCTGATCATCCTTGAGATGGTTCTACACCTTCATTTGAGTCCAGCTGTGTTTGATTATACTGATTGGACTTGATTAGGAAAGCCACACACCTGTCTATATAAGACCTTACAGCTCACAGTGCATGTCAGAGCAAATGAGAATCATGAGATCAAAGGAACTGCCTGAAAAGCTCAGAGACAGAATTGTGGCAAGGCACAGATCTGGCCAAGGTTACAAAAAAAATTCTGCTGTACTTAAGGTTCCCAAGAGCACAGTGGCCTCCATAATCCTTAAATGGAAGATGTTTGGGACGACCAGAACCCTTCCTAGTGCTGGCCGTCTGGCCAAACTGAGCTATCGGGGGAGAAGAGCCTTGGTGAGAGAGGTAAAGAAGAACCCAAAGAACACTGTTGCTGAGCTCCAGAGATGCAGTCGGGAGATGGGAGAAAGTTGTAGAAAGTCAACCATCACTGCAGCCCTCCACCAGTCGGGACTTTATGGCAGAGTGGCCCGACGGGATCCTCTCCTCACTGCAAGACACATGAAAGCCTGCATGGAGTTTGCTAAAAAAAAAAAAAAAAACACCTAAAGGACTCCAAGATGGTGAGAAATAAGATTCTCTGGTCTGAGACCAAGATAGAACTTTTTGGCCTTAATTCTAAGCGGTATGTGTGGAGAAAACCAGGCACTGCTCATCATCTGTCCAATACAGTCCCAACAGTGAAGCATGGTGGTGGCAGCATCATGCTGTGGGGGTGTTTTTCAGCTGCAGGGACAGGACGACAGGTTGCAATCGAGAGAAAGATGAATGCGGCCAAGTACAGGGATATCCTGGACGAAAACCTTCTCCAGAGTGCTCAGGACCTCAGACTGGGCCAAAGGTTTACCTTCCAACAAGACAATGACCCTAAGCACACAGCTAAAATAACGAAGGAGTGGCTTCACAACAACTCCGTGACTGTTCTTGAATGGCCCAGCCAGAGCCCTGACTTAAACCCAATTTCAGCATCTCTGGAGAGACCTAAAAATGGCTGTCCACCAACGTTTACCATCCAACCTGACAGAACTGGAGAGGATCTGCAAGGAGGAATGGCAGAGGATCCCCAAATCCAGGTGTGAAAAACTTGTTGCATCTTTCCCAAAAAGACTCATGGCTGTATTAGATGAAAAGGGTGCAAATACTAAATACTGAGCAAAGGGTCTGAATACTTAGGACCATGTGATATTTCAGTTTTTCTTTTTAAATAAATCTGCAAAAATGTCAACAATTCTGTGTTTTTCTGTCAATATGGGGTGATGTGTGTACATTAATGAGGAACAAAAATGAACTTAAATGATTTTAGCAAATGGCTGCAATATAACAAAAAGTAAAACATTTAAGGGGGTCTGAATACTTTCCGTACCCACTGTATGTGAAACAGATGATTTAGTTCACAAAGGCCATTTTTCAAAAACACAAAGTGACAGAGTCCTATGGACAAAGCCGTAAAAGTTTTATTATATAGTAAAAAGTGCAGCAACACTTGCAGTATAATATCCAAAACAAAATGGGCAAAGATAATACAAGCCACGTTCAGGGGATCTAGCCAATCCCCAGACATCACCTCTCTGGCGAAACGCGCCGGGCATGGCTACGATATAAAAAGCATTACTATTTTTAGGTTCGCTATATGTGGCTTGTATTATCTTTGCCTATTTTGTTGTGTAAATTATACTGCAAGTGTTGCGGCACGTTTTACTATATAATTATCTTTTTAATAAAAGTTTTACGGATTACACTATGGGCATATATTTTTTATCTCCCAACATATTTAGAATACCGATAGAGCAATCCTGACGGGGAGACGTGTCTGGTGCCTGAAGAATCCTGCTCAAAAAGGATTTAACAAGCGATTTCAACCATTTAATGTTCTACTTTATCTGGTAAGAGGCACATTTATGCGGTGTCACTTGGTGGTGGATGCACAGGAAATTTGAAGTGTGGGGACACCTATGAAATACACGGACTGTGTATTCATTTAGCTTTGTGCCTTTGAAAAATGGCGTTTGAGGACTAAATCTTCTTCTGTTTTAAATTTTTGTTTTTTAATCACAATTTCTGGTATTTTCACAATTGTATTAATTTATTTATTTGTGGTTTAACCACTTCCATACCGGGTCATTGTAAAATGACTTTGAAAACAGCACACAAAAACTCTGGGCTCTGAGGAAGAAGTGTATGACTTTGAAACGCGTAAGCCGGCAGTGGCTCCATTCATATGCGCGGTGCGTCTGTGAAGTATGGTTTCGAGCTCATGTCTCAGCTGCCATCTATTTGGAATATCATTGCACTGCAAGTTTTTTTCTACTACACTTGTAAGTAGTATCTATGCTTTTTTAATAAAATCAATCCTAAACGATAATGCACTAGGCTGGTGCACCCTTGTTTCCTTTCTTCTACATTGTAAAATGACGCCGGCAGGAACCCTCTCTCCCTCCGGGTGGACGTCATATGACGTCCTGGGTTTGAGGGGGGATATCTGAATGATGCCTGCAGCTAGAGGCATCATTCAGATATCCTTGTTTTCAGCCGGCGATTCTGCGCATTATTAGAATGATCATAGCGGCGGTTCCACCGCTTGATCGTTCTTATAGGCGGCGGGAGGGGACATCCCCCCCTCCCGCCGCCATCCGGTGCTTCTCCGGGCTCTCCCGTGCCATCGGGGACCCGGAGAGAATCGTCCGGCGCCGGTGGTGGGTCACGTGACGAGCATAGAGATGACTGGTGACCAAATGGTCACCAGTCATCTCTATGACCGTCGGAGGCCCAGGCGCGATGTGATGACGTCACGCCGGGTTCTCAGATGTAAACAAAGCCGCCATTGCGGCTAGTAAGTATGAGATCGGTGAAAAAAATTTCACGATCTCATGCTTTCCAGCCTGGAGGAGAGATGTGGGGTCTTATTGACCCCGCATCTCTCCATAAAGAGGACCTGTCACACACATTCCTATTACAAGGGATGTTTACATTCCTTGTAATAGGAATAAAAGTGATTAAAAAAAAAAAAGGAAAAATAATAATAAAAACATTTTTTAAAACGCCCCTGTCCCCAATAGCTCGCGCTCAGAAGCGAACGCACACGTAAGTCCCGCCCACATATGTAAACGCCATTCAAACCACATATGTGAGGTATCGCCGCGTGCGTTAGAGCGCGTGCAACAATTCTAGCAGTAGATCTCCTCTGTAACTCTAACCTGGTAACCTGTAAAAAATTTCAAAGCGTCGCCTATGGAGATTTTTAAGTACCCAAGTTTGGCACCATTCCATGAGCGTGCGCAATTTTAAAGCGTGACATGTTAGGTATCTTTTTACTCGGCGTAACATAAGCTTTCATATTTTACAAAAAAATTGGGCTAACTTTACAGTGTTGTTATTTTTCAATTCATGAAACCATTTTTTTTCCAAAAAAAAGGCGTTTGAGAAATTATTGCGCAAATACTGTGCAAGATAAAAAGTTGCAACGACCGTCATTTTATTCCCTAGGGTGTCTGCTAAAAAAAACCATATATAAATGTTTGGGGGTTCTGAGTAATTTTCTAGCAAAAGAATGATGATTTGTACATGTAGGAGAGAAGTGCCAGAATAGGCCCGGTATGGAAGTGGTATAAAAAGCCCTGTATGGAAAGGGTTAATAATCACATGTATGTTTTGATTTAGCGCCATTTTCTTGTATATTTGTTTTTTTGCTGTTATGCCTTGTACACACGATCGGATTTCCGATGGAATAAAATCTGATGGACTTGTTTCATCGGAAATTCAGATCGTGTGTGGGCCCCATCGGACTTTTTTCCATCGGAGTAAAAAAAAAATTTCCGATGGGAAAAAAATAAATAAAGAAAAAATAAATATCGGAGAAAAATCCACGCATGCTCAGAAGCATTGAACTTCATTTTTCTCGACTCGGAGTGTTTTACGTCATCGTGTTTTGGACGGTCGGAATTTATTCTGACAGTGTGTATGCAAGACTGATGGAAGTAAGCTTCATCTGAATTCCGACGGAAAATTCCATCGGATTTTATTCCATTGGAAATCCGATCGTGTGTACAAGGCATTAGTGTCCCCACTGCTTAAGGTGGTTGTATACCCCAAATTTTTATTTTTAAAACTAACCTGCAAGACAAAGCCATAATGAGCTAGTATGACTAGCATACTAGCTCATTATGCAGTACTTACCTTAGATCGAAGCCCCCGAAGCCGTCCACGTCTTCCCCTCCGGCCGCAGTCATCTCTCCGGAAGGTTACTTCCGGGTATCGCCACTCCAGCGCTGTGTATACCTTTCGGCAAATACCTCCTAAACCGTGTAGGTTTAGGAGATATTGCAAACACCTACAGGTAAGCCTTAATCTAGGTTTACCTGTAGGTGTAATTTCTGGGGGAGGGTTTACAAACACTTTAAGTGGCTGCTTTTTCACTTATTAGTTTACACGCTCCAGCACAGGTTTTCTACATAATAATTAGTAAGTGCAACACACCTTTTTTTCTGTTTTTCCCTCTCCTCTTCAGTTAAACCTGGTCTTTCTTCTGTAAAGGAAACAAACTGCAATCAGTCAAACAAACGATCTTTCGCAGAAGCCGGTTTTCCTACGATTAAATTTTTGGATAGAAAGGAAAAAAAAAAAACCCTGTTAAATATGTATTGCTGTCGGTGTCCCCACTGGGGAGATTCACCACTTCTATTTTTCAGGAAGGGATGTGAAATCCAAAATTTTTGAGTTGTCCCTAGAATAGGAGGAGAGAATAGATCTTCCAATGGGGAGACTGTTCTGGTGACAACTGTCCAAAAGGGAATTCTCTGCATTTTATAGTTTTTCTCTCACGGTCTGAGGCATTTTCAGGACAGGCACTGAAGGGAAAGCTCCCCAATGACATAAAGACAATAACAAGGGGTTTTAACTTGTCCCTATTCTACCAAAAAACAAAATTTACATACACTTTACAGGCACTAGAAAAAGGAGAGTGAGCTATGGTTTACTTTTTGGCACAAACACAAGATTTCTTCATGGAGAAATAAAATAGATGAAGTCCAGAAATGCGCACGCGCGCGCACACACACACACACACACACACACGCTGATCCGCCATAACATTATGACCACTGACAGATTAAGTGAACAACATTGATTATCTTGTTACAATGGAATCTGAAATTCGGTGGGATATATTAGGCAGCTAGTAAACATGTCTCTGAAATTGGAAAAAAACGGACATCACAATTTGTGTATAGGCTTGTGTAGGCCGAAGGCCAGTCAGGGTGCCCATTCTGACCCCTGCCCACAACCAAAAGCGCACCCAATGCAAGCATCAGAACTGGACCACAGATCAATGGAAGAAGGTGACCTGGTCTGATGAATCATGTTTTCCTTTACAGCATGTGGGCGGTCGTGTGTGTGTGTGTCACTTACCCAGGGAAGAGATAGGACGAGCATACACTATGGGAAGAAGGCCAGCCGTGATAGGCAGTGTGATGCTTTGGGCAAAGTTTTGCTGGAAAACCTTGGGTCCTGCCATTCATGTGGATGTTACTTGACATGTACCATTTTAAATAAACAAACAGTGTTGTAGGTGACCAAGTACACCCCTTCATGAAATGGTAATCCCTGATGGCAGTGGCCTCTTTCAGCAGGATAATGCGCCCTGCCATACCACAAAAATGGTTTGAGGAACACAACAGTTTGAGGTGTTGATTTGGCCTCCAAATTCTCCAGATCTCAATCGATTGAGCATCTCTGGGATGTGCTGAAAGAACAAGTCCACCGTGGAGGCCCCATCTGCACCTTTTAGGACTTAAAAAAATTACAACTGATGGCTTGGTGCTAGATACCACAGCATACCTTCAGAGGTCTAGTGGCATCCATACCTTGATGGCCCAGGGCTGTTTCGATGGCAAAAGGGAGGCCTACTCAATATTAGGTGGGTGGTCACAAAGTTTTGGCTGCTCAGTGTATCTGACAGCAGCTATGAGTATTTAAATGTGGCAAAATCTTTAGATACGGTCTCCTTGTGTGAGGGCATCCTGTACTATGTGTACAGAACCCTCCCTTTAGACAAGCCTGTCAGTGCTGTATGAACGGTATGCAGCCTCAGCTACATACAGTAAACAGCGGATAGGAACAGAATAGTCTCACTCCTGGAACAAAACAGAGCTGGGCTGAGCGCCGCTTAGCCATTCACAGGGAGTCTTTTGTTCTATGAATGAACACAAAGCTTTCTTTGGTTGGCTGAGGCAGAGAGGTGTTCAGGTGATGTCATAATCTCTGCCTCGGCCAATCAAAGGAAGCTTTGCATTCATTCATAGAATACAAAGCTCCCTGTAAATGGCTGAGCAGGTATCCTCCCGACTCGACTTTGTGCCGAGAGGGAGACAGGAAGTTCCTGTCCCGCTGCCGAACACAGAGCTGTAAACTCTATGTAGCTGAGGCTACATACTATTTATGGATCGCACACAGCCGCTGCATCCGTTAGTAAAGTAAATAGGTTTGTTTGCACCAGCCTGGTCCAAACAAACTATTTAAATTTCACTAAAGTATAGAGATCAGCTTTAACCACTTCAATACTGGATACTTTCACTCCTTTCCTGCCCAGGCCGATTTTCATCTTTCAGTGCTGTCGCACTGTGAAAGACAAAAGCGCGGTCATGCAACACTGTCCCCATATGAAATAAAAAAAATTTTGAGACAGATAGAGCTTTCTTTTGGTGGTATTTAACCCCTTTGTGCCGACAGTATGCATATATGCCGCCCCACTGGACTGGGATTTTTTACGTGGAGCCGCATACAGTGCCTTGAAATATTCCACATTTTGTCATGTTACAACCAAAAACGTAAAATTTCTTTTATTGGGGTTTTAGGGATAGACCAACACAAAGTGGCACATAATTGTGAAGTGGAAGGAAAATGATGAATGGTTTTCAGAAATTTTACTACTAATACATTTCAATTACAGCTGGAAGTATTTTTGGGTATTTCTGTACCAGCTTTGCACATCTAGAGAGTGACATTTTTGTCCATTCTTCTTTGCAAAATACAGTGGAACCTCGAATTGCGAGTGATGCGGTTTACGAGCGTTTCGCAATACAAGCTGGTTTTTTTAATTAAAAAATCCTGACTCGCTTTGGAAGCAGGATTCAAGCCTCTGGGGTGTGCAGCACCGCATTTGGCCAGAGGTGTAGGGGCGCTCGAGATGCTCTGAAACACTCTTTTTCCGAGTGTATCCGGCATCCCTGCACCTCTGGTACTGCATAGACAAGCAGTGGCTGTGGAACGGATTAACTAATTCTCCATTATTTCCTATGGGAAAACTTGCAGGGTTCATACACATTTTTACCAATAAAATTCCATGACTTTTCCATGACTTCACGTAAATATTCATGACCTAATGTTTCTTGAAATGTCTATGTATACATTAAATAAGAAAATCCATGTCACACCCAGCATATTTTTACTAATATAAATTAGGGCTGTTACTGATTAAAATTTTTGTTCGATTAATCGTTTTTTTTTTTAAAATCGATTAATCGACTAATTTTGATTAATTAATTATAACGCACATACAGATCCAACTACTTTTAGCTGATCTCCTTGCATTGCAACTCTGCATTAGTCAGTGGTAAATGTGGCATACACTATATACAATCACCCGACACTAGTTAGTTTCCACAATCCATGACTTAACTTCACAGTTCACACAAATAAATTCAAACTGTAGCACTGACGCAAGTACAGTACAGACACCCGCAGTAGTACAGACACCCCCAGTACAGACACCCCCAGTGCAGACACCCCTAGTACAGACCTCTCAGTACAGACACCCCAGTAGTACAGACACCCCCAGTACAGACCCCCCAGTAGTACAGACACCCCCAGTGCAGACCTCCCAGTGCAGACCTCCCAGTGCAGACCTCCCAGTGCAGACACCCCCAGTAGTACAGACACCCCCAGTACAGACACCCCCAGTAGTACAGACACCCCCAGTAGTACAGACACCCCCAGTGCAGACCTCCCAGTAGTACAGACACCTCCAGTGCAGATCTCCCAGTGCAGACACCCCCAGTGCAGACACCCCCAGTAGTGCAGGCAGACACCCTTACAGACCTCAGAACAGCAATACATGGCACTGTGTGTGTCCCTCGAGCGCAGGCACCTCCTCCTCCTCCTCTGTGGATGTAAACAGAGAGGAGGGGGAGGGGGCTTCGTTCCGTATGCTGCTTATTGTTCCTGCTGACGTCAGCGTGCAGCTAAGCCGCCAATAGGCCGCCGCCGGGTGTACCAAGATGGCCGCAGCGCCAGAGCTAGGCCGAAGCCGAGGCTCCAGAGCACTCCGCGGATTGCGCCGTGTGCCGATCCAAACAGGATGACCCGTTCGGGTCACAGAATGCTTACAATTCGTTGGCACCACTACTCAAAATTCCATGACTTTTCCAAAACTTAGTGGGGTTCAGTCATTTTCCAAAACTTTCCCAGGCCTGGAAAGTGCCATGTCAAAATCCCATGACTTTTCCAGGAATTTAATGACCGTACGAACCCTGTATACAAGTGCTTTAGATTACAAGCATTCTTCTGGAACAAATTATGCTTGTATGCCAAGGTATTACTGCAGTTCAAGCTCTGTCAGATTGGATGGAAAGCGTTTGAACATCAATTTTTAAGTCTTGCCACAGATTTTCAATTGAATTTAGGTCTGGATTTTGACTGGGCCGTTCTAACACATGAATATGCTTTGATCTCAACCATTCCATCGTAGCTCTGGCTGTATGTTTAGGGTCATTATCCTGCTTGAAGGTGAACCTCCGCCCCAGTCCCAAGTCTTTTGCAGACCTTAACAGGTCTTCTGCTAAGATTGCCCTGTTGGCTCCATCCAATTTACCATCAACTCTGACCAGATTCCCTGTCCCTGCTGAAGAAAAGCATCCCCACAACATGAAGCTGCCACCACCATGTTTTACGGTGGGGATGGTGTGTTCAGGGTAATGTGTAGCGTTTGTTTTCTGCCACACATAGTGTTTTGCTTTTAGGCCAAAAAGTTTAATTTTGGTCTCATCTGCCCAGAACAACTTCTTCCACATGTTTTCTGTGTCCCCCACATGGCTTTTCGCAAACTGCAAACGTGACTTCTTATGGCTTTCTTCTTGCCACTCTTCCATAAAAGCCCAGATTTGTGGAGTGCACGGCTAATAGTTGTCCTGTGGACAGATTCTTCCACCTGAGTTGTGGATCTCTGCAGCTCCTCCAGAGTTACCATGGGCCTCTTGGTTGCTTCTCTGATTAATGCTCTCCTTGCCCGGCTGGTCAGTTTAGGTGGACGGCCATGTCTTGGTAGGTTTGCCATACGCTTTCCATTTTCAGATGATGGATTGAACAGTGCTCCATAAGACGTTCAAAGCTTGGAATATTTTTTTATAACCTAACCCTGCTTTAAACTTCTGCACAATGTTATCCCTGACTTGTCTGGTGTGTTCCTTGGCCTTCATGATATTGTTTGTTCACCAAGGTTCTCTAACAAACCTCTGAGGGCATCCCAGAACAGCTGTATTTATACTGAGATTAAAATTACACACAAGTGTACTCTATTTACTAACTAGATGACTCCTGAAGGCAATTGGTTCCACTAGATTTTAGTTAGGGGTATCAGAATAAAGGGTCTGAATACAAATGCACGCCACACTTTGATATTTATTTGTAAAACATTTTGAAAACCATTTATCATTTTCCTTGCACTTCACAATTATGTGCCACTTTGTGTTGGTCTATCACATAAAATACATTTATGTTTTTGGTTGTAACATGACAAAATGTGGAAAATTTCAAGGGGTATGAATACTTTAAAAAAAAAAAAACAAACAAGAAAAGGGGCGCCTCCGAGTATATATCATAAGAATAATTTAATAAACAACAACATCCACTCACATGGAGAACAGGTAAGTTGCATTCAGGTCCGATTGCTGGGCTGAAGAGATGGTGGGACTGCAAGTCCTGTAAAGCTGGCACCACATCAGATCCGTGCAGGATGGAGTTGGATGGCTGAGCACAGCGTGGTTTTCTTCAGTGATCCAGGCATGGGAATATCTTGGTCTATCAGAGAAAGTCCGTCTGAAGAAGATATGGGTTCCAGGTAAGGTGTAGTCGAAAAGGACAAGCGTCAGTGGTTATGGCAAGCCGCGCTGTGGCTTCAGTGTGCACGCTGTCTCTGTAGAGTAGGAAGTAAACACGGCCGTGTATTCAGAGTGAGGCTTGGTGAGGTTTGGAGAGCATCACAGCACGGCGCCCGGCAATGGTGGAAGAATGGCCGCGCCTCTTTTTCGAGCATAAAAGACCACCAATGGCTTGCTAGCTTTGAAACATGTCGCATGTGTGTGATGTCATTGCCGGGCACCGTGCTGTGATGCTCTCCAAACCTCACTCTGAATACACGGCCGTGTTTACTTCCTACTCTACAGGAAGCACATAATAGACCAAGATATGCCCAAGCCTGGATCACTGAAGAAAACCACGCTGTGCTCAGCCATCCCACTCCATCCTGCATGGATCTGATGTGGTGCCAGCTTTACAGGACTTGCTGTGACTTGCAGTCCCACCATCTCTTCAGCCCAGCAATCGGACCTGAATGCAACTTACCTGTTCTCCATGTGAGTGGATGTTGTTGTTTATTAAATTATTCTTATGATATATACTCAGAGGCGCCCCTTTTCTTGTTTTTTTCCTAGCATACTGGAACCGGCTTTTGGTTTTCTTGGTGGCTGCCCTGACTGATCCCCTGCCATATAGTTCTATGTGTGCATATATATGTGTGTATGCACACACCTTCTTACCTCTGCCCTTGGACTATTGGGTACTACTACTTGAGGTACCTGTGCTTTGCTCCTTTTTTACTTGTTTAGTGAATACTTTTTCAAGGCACTGTATATGTGTATCCGTCTTTGTGCTGGGAGCACGCCGCACAGTGGGCTCCCAGCACAAAGAAGGGGGTCTCACTGGGAGCCCTGGGTCCTATACTACAAATTGGTACCTGGAACTCCTGGTTGCGGGTAACCCGATCGCTGTGATCGCCTCCGATTGGCACTATGCACACTATTGTTTCTGGGTTGTACTATGGGTACATACAACAGCTAACATACACATATGTGGTACCGCTGAAATCGTCTGGAGCAAGACATTTATTTTGGGTTATTTGGTGGAAGGGTCATGGTAGTAACAAGAAATATACAGCTACATTTTTTTAATTATTATTATTATTTTTTTACCATTTTAGTTTTCTTTTGATAATAAAAAATAAGGAGACATCCAATACCATTTACAACCAAATAAGGGCCCAATTTGTCCTGAAAAAAAAACAAGGTATAATCCACCTGGATGCACAAAGTAGTTGTGATATGTACAGTTTTACCAACACATGTCAAAATTGTGCTTAGGCATTAACATTTGTTTTACCCTTGGGTGCGAAGGGGTCAGTCACCACGGAGTTTATTTTTTGCTAAAAACAAACAAAAAAAAAAAAAAAAGACCAAAAAATTTGAAATAAAAAACCCTTTTAGTTTGTGTTATACAATTTTGTAAATAAGTAATTTTTCTTCTTCACTGATGTGCGCTGACGAGGCGGCACTGATAATCAGGTCATGGATGATCAGCGGAATGTACTAAGAGCCTTGCTGGTTATCGGCTCTCCTTTTCTCACAGACACAGCGTGAGGAAAGGACTGACGATAACTGGCAAGTCTGTTTACATGTGATCAGTTGTGATTGGACACATCTGATCACATGGTAAAGGGCATCTGTGATTGGCCCTTTACTGTGCTTGGGGCAGCGGGCGTGCATGGGGCAGGGTTCTGTACATGGACAGCCTCCCAGTACTAGAGAGCCGTACCATATTTCGGTTTCGGCTATAGAGCAGTACTATAGTGGTTAAGCTTTCTGGCCGGAGTGTGAATTAGGCCCAAAGTCAAGATATCAAACCTTCAGGAAAAAAAAAAAATATATATCACATTAGATATACAGGGACATTTCTGGCTAACAAAAAGGTAACAATGGGCACCTCGCCTTTTTTTTTTAAACAGGGCACACACCTTCAAAAGGCTAAAATGGCTGTCAGGTTCTTTGTAACCATTTGAGTTTCTTGAAGTGCGACACTCTCAGGCACTAAAAGGGTCAAAATAATCTTTTTGTTTTTTTATAGGCAGGCCGTGGCTTTTCTAGGTGGCATATACAGCTGCTAGATCACTTTTATTGACAGTGTTCCATTTTGTGCTTGGCTCAGCTGGAGCAGAGGGCAGGGAAAACATTAGGGGTCCAATAGACTCTTGATGTTACAATAAAGAGTACCCATCACCTGCCCAAAGCCATTTCACAAAGATCATTAGCCCCCCCTGAGAAAGCAGAAAAAAAAAAAAAAAAAAAAAAAAAAAAAATGCATCCCCATAACCCTGCATATACACATATATGAGCGCACACATATGTAAACAATTGCATAACACATAATCAGTATCTTTGCGTGTGCAGAGTAAGAGAAATAATTTTAGGTCCCTGATTTATAGCGGACTCTGAACAGGCGAGCTTGTAAAGACATTTAAAAGCGATTCTTCACCCTAGAAACAAATAAAAGTCAGCAGCTACAAATACTGGGGGGGGGGGGGGGGGGTGCAACTGGTAGTAGGTGCAAGTCAAAACCAGGTACACGTCACTTGATTTTGGATTCTTTAATTTTCTGCAGTTTTGACATATTTGGTATCCATCCACTCAACACAACCTCATCTTGTTTAGCACAAAAACTAGGATTTAAAATTGTGTTTGCACAAAAAAAGTATTTTAGTGTATTTTTTTACGGAAAAATAGGATTTTTTACTCACCGTAAAATCCTTTTCTCTGAGTCCATGGACCGACACAGCTTCTCTATTGACAAAGTGGGTATTATCCGTTAATTAGGAGTGACTAGGCAGAAAAACTTGTAAAAAGTGTTGCATCACACCTTCTACAGTACCGCCCAGGGGGGCGGACCCTCTGGGTATAACCTCTCAGTCTGCATCTCGCAGATCAGTTCGTCAAAAAGCAGTACAAACTTAAAAGGAGGGGTGGGTGCTGTGTCGGTCCATGGACTCAGAGAAAAGGATTTTACGGTGAGTAAAAAATCCTATTTACCCTTTCGTCCATGGACCGACACAGCTTCTCTATTGACAAAGTGGGACGTCCCAAAGCAGTGTCAGAGAAAAAACGAGGGGTGGTAACAGCATAAAAACAAACTTCACCCCAAACACAAAAAAACACTCCTCCAACGGAGGAGTTGCAACTCTAAACAGCCGCTTGCAAAACCTTGCGGCCGAAAGAGGCATCCGAAGATGCACCTACATCAACTTTGTAGAATTTTGTGAAAGTGTGAGCGGACGACCAAGTCGCCGCTTTACATAGTTGGGAAACAGACGCTTGATGTCGGAAAGCCCAAGAGGCACCTATTGCCCTGGTCGAATGCGCCGTGACAGGAAAGGGGGGCGCCTGACCCTTTAAGGCGTAAGCCTGGATTACTATCTGTCGGATCCACCTAGAGATGGTGGCCGATGAGACTGCTTGGCCCTTCTTGGGACCAGCCACCGAAACAAACAGTAAGTCTGACTTCCGGAACAGGGAAGTAGCAGATATGTATACTCTCAAAGCTCGGACAACGTCCAAGGAATGCAACGCCGACTCCTTAGGATTCGACGGATGAGGACACAAGGATGGAAGTACAAAGTCTTCGTTGAGATGAAAAGCCGAAACGACTTTCGGAAGAAAGGAAGGCTGCGGCCGCAGCACCACCTTATCCTTGTGGAAAATCAAATAGGGAGCCTTGCAGGACAAGGCTGCCAGCTCAGAGACTCGTCTAACTGACGTAACAGCCACCAAAAAGACCACTTTCTGAGAAAGTGTCAACAGGGGAATATCTCTAATCTTCTCAAACTGTGCCTTCTGAAGCACCGAGAGGACCAGGTTCAAGTCCCACGGAGGTAACGGGGGACGGACCGGAGGGGCCACATGTCGAACCCCCTGCACAAATGTACTCACGAGAGAGTGAGTCGCTGAAAAAAGACAGCCAGGGCAGATATCTGACCCTTAATCGTACTTAGGGCAAGCCTTTGGTCCACCCCATGCTGTAAAAACAGCAGGATTCTGGAAACCAAATAAGTACGCGGATGCCATTTCATTTCCTCACACATGGAGATGTAGGCCCTCCAAGTGCGGTGATAAACCTTCCTAGAGGACGGTTTTCGAGCACTTCTCATAGTAGAGATTACTGATTCTGACAGGCCCCGGTCTCTCAGTACCTGGTTCTCAACAGCCATGCCGTTAAAGCCAATGACTGTAAAGCAGGATGGAATATGGGACCTTGCGATAGCAGGTCCTTCCGTAGTGGTAGGCGCCAGGGGACGTCTGCTACCAGACGTACTAGATCGGCGTACCAAGGACGCTGAGGCCAATCTGGAGCGATTAGGATCATTCGAATTCCCTCTGCCTCCACTCTGCGGAGCAGAAGAGGAAGAAGCCTTAAGGGAGGGAAGGCATAGATTAGCCGATACTGACCCCACGATGCTACCAACGCGTCCGTTGCGTCTGCCCATGGGTCTCTTGACCAGGCCACAAATCTCAATACCTTCCGATTTGAGTCGGGAAGCCAGAAGATCTACGTCTGGTGTGCCCCATCTTTGGCAGAGGAGTTGGAACACCTCCGGGTGTAAGGACCATTCTCCCTGGTCCAGCATCTGGCGGCTCAGGTAGTCCGCCTGCCAGTTTTCCATACCCGGAATGTACACGGCCGATAGTGCCGGTACGCTCTTCTCTGCCCACTTCAGGATGCGAGCAACCTCCGAATGCTGCAGCTGAGCTTCTTGTTCCTCCTTGATGATTGACATATGCCACCGCTGTGGCGTTGTCTGACTAGATCCTGACTGGACGCCCTTGCAGTCTCTGAGACCATTTGAAGAGGCACAGCTTGATCGCCCAGATCTCCAGGACATTGATCGGCAGGAGGGCTTCCTCTGGGGTCCAGCGACCTTGCGCCGACTGGACACCCCAGACTCCCCCCCCAACCTGTAAGGCTGGCGTCCGTCGTGATCACTATCCAGTAAACCGGAAGAAATGACTTCCCGGCCCTTAGAGCTGGTGCTGTCAGCCACCATACAAGGGATCTCCTGACTAGGTGGCTCACTCGGATTTGATAATCCAGAGATGAAGGGCATCTGTTCCATCTGGACAGAACTTCCTTCTGTAACACTCGAGTGTGGTATTGAGCATATGGGACCGCCTCGAAGGAGGCTACCATGAGGCCCAACACTCGCATGCAAAAACGGAGTGACGACCAATTCCTGGAAGTCAGCTGCCGTACTGCAGCCCGGAGGGTCTGCAACTTCTCCACAGGGAGGAATACCTTTGCCTCTGAGGAATCCAGAATCAACCCCGGGTACACTAGGCGTTGAGTGGGCACCAATACTGACTTTTGCGTGTTTAGTATCCAACCACAGTCTCGAAGAGTCTGACAGGTAATGGACACGCTTACCTCTAATTCTGAGCTTGAAGGGGCCTTCAGCAGGTGGTCGTCCAAGTAACCTGTGATAGCGATACCCCGCTGTCTTAGAAGTGCCAGAATCGGAGCGAGCACCTTGGTGAACGTCCTGGGTGCTGAGGCAAGGCCAAACGGGAGGGCCACAAACTGGTAGTGGTTCTTCCCGATAGCAAATCGCAGAAACCTCTGGTGTCTGGAGTATATGGGGACATGCAGGTATGCGTCCTTGATGTCCAAGGAGGCCAGAAAGTCCCCCGAATGGAGAGCCGTGACTACAGATCGAACCGACTTCATCCGAAATCTTTGTACTTTCACAAAGCAATTGAGGGCTCTGAGATCCAAGATTGGCCGAACCCCCTCCTTCTTCGGCACAATGAACAGATTTGAGTAAAAACCCTGACCCCGTTCCAGTAGACCCTGGACCGCCCCATACAGGGCCTCCCGACGGGTCGGTAGTAGCTGGAGATTGGCGGTGATGGATCTGTCTGGTGGACAAGAGAGAAATTCTATCTTGTAGCCTGAGGAGATTACTTCGCAAACCCACCTGTCGGAGACTAGAGCAGTCCACTGAGTCGCGAATTTGCGAAGACGTCCCCCCACCCGAGAGCTGGGTGGGGGCGGACCTTCATGTGGACGCAGATTTGTCCGCAGGCTTGTTGGGTCTGCGGGACCAAGGACGCTTTTGTCCTTGGGCAGGCGCTTTATCGGCCTGGGGTCTTTTCCCTGTCGCCTTAAGGGGGCGAAAAAACCGCTTGCGTGCAGTAAAGGAGGGCCCTTGCCGTGGCTAGTTTGGGGAAGCAAAGTGCTTTTACCTCCTGTGGCATCCTTGATGATGTCATCCAGAGAAGCCCCAAAAAATAGGATTTTTGTACTCACCGTAAAATCCGTTTCTCTGGCATCCATGGACTGACACAGCGTGTCTTATACACCTTTACACGTGGGTTATGTCCCTGCTTGCAGGAGAAGACCTAGGCAGAATGTGAGATGTTATACATACATTCTAAACAGCCAGAGCTGAACAGCCCCGCCCAGGGGGGCGGTCCCTCCGGCATAACCCTCCCACTGCAGTCAGCAGACCTCAGTTCGTAACAAAGCAGTACAAACTCGAAAAGAAGGGTGGGTGCTGTGTCAGTCCATGGATGCCAGAGAAACGGATTTTACGGTGAGTACAAAAATCCTATTTTCTCTTGTCATCCATGGACTGACACAGCGTGTCTTATACACCTTTACACGTGGGATGTCCCAAAGCAGTGTCAAGAGGGATGGGAGCAGTATAAATGGAAAACCAAAAACTTCACTCCAAACAAGGCAGAGCTCCTCAACGGAGGAGTTGCAACATCAAACAGCGGCCTGCAACACCTTGCGGCCGAAGGAAGCATCCGAAGATGCAGCCACATCAACCTTTAAAACTTAGAAAAGGTATGAACAGACGACCAGGTCGCCGCCTTGCACACTTGTGCAACCGACGCTTGATGTCGGAAAGCCCAGGAAGCACCAATTGCCCTGGTGGAATGTGCCGTAACCGGAAAGGGAGGCGCCCGCCCCTTGAGAGCATAAGCTTGAATGACTGTTTGTCTGATCCCCCTAGAAATGGTGGCAGACGAAACCGCTTGGCCCTGTTTTGGACCAGAGACGGCCACAAATAGTGAGTCAGACTTCTGAATAGAGGCAGTAGCAGACAGGTACACCCGCAAGGCTCGTACCACATCCAAAGTGTGAAGCGCAAACTCTCTGGGATGCGATGGGTGAGGACACAAGGACGGGAGGACAATGTCCTCATTTAAGTGGAAGGCCGAGACCACCTTTGGTAGAAAAGAAGGTCGCGGACGTAACACCGCCTTATCCTTATGGATGACCAAAAAGGGCGACTTGCAGGACAAGGCCGCCAACTCAGACACTCGTCTAATGGAAGTAATTGTCTCAGAAGGTGGCCTTCTTGGTGGCCAAGTCAAGAGGGGAATATCTCTAATATTTTCAAAGGGAGGTTCCTGGAGAACCGAGAGCACCAAATTCAGATCCCACGGGGGGAGAGGAGGCTTGACAGGGGGGAGCACATGCGAACCCCCTGCACAAAGGTGCTAACCAAGGGATGACCCGCCAGTGGTCGCTGAAAGAAGATGGCCAGGGCCGAAATCTGACCCTTAAATTGTACTCAAAGCGAGCTTTTGGGTCACGCCACGCTGCAGAAAATGCAGGATTCTGGGAACGGAATATGTTCGTGGGCTCCAGTCCAGCTCTTCGCACATGGCGATGTAAGCTCTCCAAGTACGGTGATAGATCTTTCTGGAGGAAGACTTCCGTGCCCTTAACATGGTCGAAATGACCGAATCCGAGAGACCTCGGTCTCTCAGCACCTGGCTTTCAATAACCATGCCGTTAAAGCCAGAGACTGTAAAGCAGGATGAAATATAGGACCTTGAGACAGAAGGTCCCCCCGTATTGGTAACCGCCAGGGAACGTCTGCGACGAGACGTACCAGATCGGCGTACCAGTGACGCCGAGGCCAATCCGGAGCAACGAGGATCACCGGAATTCCCTCGGTCGCTACCCTGCGGAGCAGGTGAGGGAGCAACTGCAGCGGAGGATAAACGTATATCAGGTGATACTGACCCCATGGGGCCACCAACGCATCCGAGGCATCCGCCCAGGGAACCCTGGATCTGGCCACAAACCTCGACACCTTGCGATTGAGTCGAGAGGCTATCAGGTCCACATCCGGCGTGCCCCACCGTCTGCAAAGGAGTTGAAAGACCTCCGGGTGCAAGGACCACTCTCCCTGGTCCAGTGTCTGGCGACTTAGATAGTCCGCCTGCCAATTGTCTATGCCCTGAATGTAGACGGCCGACAGAGCCGGCACGCTTCTTTCGGCCCACCTCAGGATGCGGGCGACCTCAGAAGCCGCAGCTGAGCTCCGAGTCCCCCCTTGATGGTTGACATACGCCACTGCTGTGGCGTTGTCCGATTGGATCCTGATGGAGTGACCCTGTAGTTTCTCCGACCATGAGGAGAGGCACAGTCTGATTGCCCGTATCTCCAGCACATTGATCGGTAAGAGGGCTTCGTCCGGAGTCCAAAGCCCTTGGGCCGACAGGACTCCCCAGATTCCCCCCCCCCCAGCCCGTCAGGCTGGCGTCCGTCGTGATCACCGTCCATTGGATGGGGAGGAACGACTTCCCGGACCGAAGAGCCGGGGACCTCAACCACCACGTCAGGGACGCCCTGACCAGGTGACTCACCTGGATCTGAAGATCCAAGGACAACGGGGATTTGTCCCAAGTGGACAAGATCTCTTTCTGTAAAGCCCTGGTGTGCGCTTGGGCATAAGGAACGGCCTCGAAGGAGGCCACCATGAGTCCCAGGACTCTCATGCAAAAGCGGATTGATGACCATTTTCGGGACGTCAGCACCCGTACTGCAGACTGAAGTGTCAGTAGTTTCTTTTCTTTTCTGGAGGTAGGAAGACTCTTGCCTCCAAGGAGTCCAGAATCAGACCTAGATACTCCAGACGCTGAGTCGGGACTAGAACCGACTTCTGAACGTTCAGGAGCCACCCAAACTCCCTGAGGGTCTGACTGACGATAGTCACACTTTCTTCCAATTCTGAGCCACTGTCTGCTCTTAGAAGAAAATCGTCCAGATAGCCCACGATAGCAATGCCTCGCTGTCTCAGCAAAACTAGGACCGGAGCAAGCACCTTGGTGAACACCCTCGGTGCCGAGGCTAGGCCGAAGGGAAGAGCCACAAATTGATAGTGGACTTCGCCGACCGCAAAGCCCAGAAACTTCTGGTGGCTTGCGCAGATCGGAACATGCAAGTAGGCGTCCTTGATGTCCAAGCATGCCAGAAAATCCCCTTGGAGTGTCGCGATCACTGTGCGAATGGATTCCATGCGGAATTTTTGCACCTTCACGAAGGCATTCAGGGCCTTGAGGTCCAGGATTGGCCGAACCCCGTCCTTTTTTGGAACAACAAACAGATTCGAGTAGAACCCCTGAAACCTCTCCTGGGACGGAACCGGCACAATTACTCCGGACCCGATCAAATCCTGTACAGCCCCCAAGAGGGCTGCCCGACGGGCAGGAAGGAGAGGGAGATTTGAGGGAAAGAATCTGTCTGGGGGCCATGAGCGGAACTCTATTCTGTATACTGAGGTGACCACCTCGCACACCCACCGATCGGAGATCCGGGAGGTCCACCGATCCGTGAACCTGCGAAGTCGTCCCCCCACCCCAGAGACGGGCGGGGGCAAGACTTCACGCGGAGGCGGGCTTGGGAGCCGGCTTGTTCGGCTTACGCACCCAGGGGCGCTTGTGCCCGCCAGCCGCACTGTTGTCAGTCTGGGATGGCTTACCCGTGGACTCTGACGGACGCAAAAAACCCTTTTTTGCTGGAAAGGAAGGACCCGGTTTACGTCGGGCCTCCTTACCCTTGATAGTTTGAGGAAGGAGAGTGCTTTTACCTCCCGTGACATCCTTGATGATGTCATCCAGAGCAGCACCAAAAAGTCTACCACCCTTAAAAGGTAGATCCGTCAGGAGCTTCTTAGAGGCTAGGTCAGCAGACCAGCATTTCAACCAGATGAGACGACGCAATACCACCGCCGAAACAGAGGCCCTGGATATTAAAGGGGCCGCGTCCAACGTGGCGTCGCACACATATATCAGACCCTGCACCATCTGGTGGGCCAGAGCAATAGTGTCTGGAGGAAGGTTATACTCCTGCACAGTTTGGTGCAAAATTTTTGCCCATTCCGTGAGTGTCTGAGACACAAGGATCGCCGCTACTACTGGCCGTAGTGCGGATCCCAACAAGGCGAACATGGCTCTACGCACCACTTCTGACCTCCTGTCAGTGGGGTCCTTAAACGCAGGAGTCCCCTCCATCGGGAGAGTGGTGGCCTTGTTTAAACGGGCGACTGGAGGGTCGACCACCGGGGGAGAAGCCCACTTTTTAAGCAGGGCGTCTTCAAAGGGGTATCTAATAGACAAACGCCGCGGGACCATGAAAGTCTTCTGCGGCTTTTCCCAGACCTGGTCAATGAGCTGGTCAAAGAAGGTACATATGAAAAAACCTTTTTAGAAGGCTTGGTCTTAAAAGAACCAAAGGAGACTGTATCCGCCTGAGGTTCTGCAGTCGCAGCATTTAGCTTGAGAGTGTCCCTCACAGCATCAATGAGTTCACTAACAAGCGCCCTGTCATTTACTGACTCAGAACTGGAGTTTTCCTCACAAGGAATGTCCTGTTCAAAACCATCCAAATATTCAGAGCTAGGGTCCTGAGCAGCAATAGCTAGGCCCATATCTGAATCAGAGCACTCCCCTTGTGGAGATAAAGTGGGGAGAGGGCGCTTTTTTGCTCCCTTGTGCTCACACACAGCTTCCATCCTGGTCAGAAATGATTCCAGGACTGCCGACAACTGGTCCATAGGGACCGCAGGTGCTGGAGCACTGGCTGCTGCCTCTGGCATGTTAGGGGAAGCTGGTGACTCTGACTCCATAATGTCCCCCTCTGAGACCACCCACAGGCTGTGCTGACTGAAGTAGGGGAATGCCCAGGGGACCCACCAACCTGACCAGGACCGCTCGGTTCCGCTGCCCTGTCTCTCCGCGCCGCGCTGCTCAGCGTGAGTGAGCTGAGAGGAGACAGACTGAGGAGATTTGCGCCGTTCCTGAGCGGCGCTAGAGGCCAAACTAGAGCTAGAAGAAGGTGCGGCTACAAGAAAATGGCCGCCGCAATGTGCTCTGGCGGACCACGGCAAGATGGCCGCCAATGTAAAAAACAGCACAGTCACCAAACATGGCGCCGAACGGCGCCCAGGCCCCTCACTCTCAAATAAACAGCCCCAGCGAAATGCAGAGCAGCATGAGCCCCCCCCCCCCCCAGGACAATATGGCCCCCAGGCACCCCACACAGTACAGCGCCAGCGAAGTGCACAGAGAGTGACATTAAAAAAACACAGGGGGAGACAGGGAAATCCCCCACACAAGAAACACACAGCATGTACTCACCTGCAGCCAGGAGAGACTACTTACCCGTCCCCTGAGGGACCCACTGGTGTGTTTCTGACAGAACTATCACAGTGCGGTACTGAGTAGCTGTTGGCCCGGTCCACAGCGAAAGATACAGCCGGACTGTTCTATCTTGAGAGGACTGCGGAGCTGGAAGCCCACCGGCCACCCCTGGAGTCGTGGGGCATGTCGTGAACTGAGTCTCACGCACACAAGGCGAGGATCAGCACGCTCGATGGTCGGACAGGGAAGACTACGAGGATATCTTGTACCCAACCTGTTGCCCAGCCGACAGTTGATAGAAGATCTCAAAAGAAAAAAAAAAATAGGAAAAAAATTCCAAAAGGAATAAAAAATAGGTCAGGAGACTGGCTCCTGAGAGAGCCACGTCTTCTCCTTCTGCTAGGCAGAAAAAAACTGAGGTCTGCTGACTGCAGTGGGAGGGTTATGCCGGAGGGACCCCCCCCTGGGCGGGGCTGTTCAGCTCTGGCTGTTTAGAATGCATGTATAACATCTCACATTCTGCCTAGGTCTTCTCCTGCAAGCAGGGACATAACCCACGTGTAAAGGTGTATAAGACACGCTGTGTCAGTCCATGGATGACAAGAGAAAGTCTGTCGCCCTTAAAAGGCAGATCCAACAGGGCTTTCTTGGAAGTCTGGTCCGCAGACCAGCCCTTTAGCCAGATCAGGCGGCGTATTGCTACTGCATAAACCGAAGCTCTTGACAGCAGGGGAATAGTATCCATGTCTGACTCGCAGACAAACTTAAGGCCCTGGACCAACTGGTCGGCCAAAGTTATCTCATTAGGAGGAGCATCTCACTCCTTTAACCTCTGGAGTAGCAATTTTGCCCATTCAGTAAGTGTCTGAGACACTAGGGCCCCCGCCAATGCCGGGCGTACTGCCGAGCCTACCACTGAGTATAGGTAGCGAGCGAGTGCTTCAGCCTTCTTATCCACAGGGTCCTTGAAAACCGGAGCCCCTTCTACTGGAATAGTGGTGGCTCTATTAAGTCTGGACACCGAAGGGTCCACTATAGGGGGAGAGGTCCATATCTTCAGAAAACTCTCCTCAAAGGGCTACCGTACTGCAAACCTCTTTGGGGCTGTAAAGACCCTCAGTGGGTTCTCCCATTCCTTGTATAAGAGTTTGTCAAAATAAGACACACAAGGGAACACCTTAGCAGTGCGGGCAGGTTTACGAAACCCAAAGGGGACTGGAGTATCTGCTACTTCTGCAGTATTTTCCAACTTTAGCGTATCCCGCACTGCAGTAATAAGGTCAGATACCAAAGCCGTCTCGCGTACGGACCTGGACTTGGAGTCCTCCTCACTGTCCGATCGGTCACGGTCTGCAGTCTCTGATGCATCAGAATCTGGGCCATGAGCTGTAGCTGGACCTGGTTCTGCATCAGAAATATCCCCAGAAGATTGCAGGGGACGGGGGCGTTTATTACCCCCTGTATTCCCGTGTGCTGCTTCCACCCTGGCAGCAAACGCCTCTAGGATTGACGACATAGCGTCCATAGACACCTCAGGGACACCAGCTGCTAAATCTGGTGTTTCAGGGGAGAAGACATCTGGCTCAGATGCCATGCTGACCACACGCTGACACCCACAGGGCTCCAGGCAAGATATCAATAGGCCACCCTCCTGTGCTGCAGAGAGGCTGGGTCACCCAGAGGACTCACCACCCTGGATAGGTACTGCTATGCTGCCGTGTGCTGCGTCTGTGATGCTGTCCCTCTGCTGCTGTGTCAGTCTGCTTCTTTTATCAGCACTTCCTGTGTGAATTTTCACGCCAGTGTAATGCACCCTAGAGGCTCTCGCAAAATGGCTGCCAAATTGTCTGTATGGAAGATAATGTGGGCTCCAAGAAAATGGCCGCGGAGCCGAAGATAGAGGTCAAGCAACCGTAGCCCACAAAAAGATGGCCGCCGAATGGCAATCTATACATACAGGGTGGACAAACATGGCCGCCGATCACCTGATAGGGGCCAGTGGGTGTGGCCGAACCACAGGAAGATGGCCACTGGGCAGTCACAAGAGGCCAAACTTGGCATGGACCACCTCAAAATGGCCGCCGACAGCATGGAGGAGGAAGGACACACACACACACACACACACACACACACACACACACACACACACACACACACACACACACACACACACACACACACACACACACACACACACACACACACACACACACACACACAGGTATGCAGAAATGACATTTCTTTTAAATGTTAGTTACAGCCAGCCCCGCTCCAGTGGGACCCCTTAGGTGACCCCCAGCACCCAGCAACCTTTAGCTAGAAGCCCAGGGAGGAGGGAAAGGCAGGGAGAGAGGGAAGAAAGGGGCCACAACCACTTAATTGATCTCTCCAGGAATGTCCAGCTAAATCACCCAGTCGAGGCAGGGGAGTTTTACTTACCTATCCTGCATGTATTATGCTGGAAGACATTCCAAACAGATCATCGTCCGAGCACGGAAGGTGACTGTTGGCCAGGCATGCTGTGATTGGACCCAAAAGGGACGATCACATGTATGCCCTGGAGCGTGACGCTCACCGGACAGGCTGCTGCGACTCGGCCGTAAGGTCAGCCGAAGCTGAGCGGTCCGATGCAGGCCATGGAGCGTAGGCTCACCGGCCACCCGTGGAGCGACGGGCATGTCGTGGAAAACCCAGCGCGTAGCTAGGGTCGGCACACGCTCGATGGCCGAAACTGGGGAGACTACAAGGATCGAGGATCCAGCCTGTCACCCAGTCGGCAGTTGATCGAAGATCGCAGGAAACAACAAATGAAAAAAAAAATATATATATTTATTTATATATTTTTTTTCCCCCGGACCAATGGGCCCGAAGGGAGCCATGTCCTACTCCTTGCTAGACAGAAAAAAACTGATCTGCGAGATGCAGACTGAGAGGTTATACCCAGAGGGTCCGCCCCCTGGGCGGTACTGTAGAAGGTGTGATGCAACACTTTTTACAAGTTTTTCTGCCTAGTCACTCCTAATTAAACGGATAATACCCACTTTGTCAATAGAGAAGCTGTGTCGGTCCATGGACGAAAGAGTAATATAGATTTACTAAACAGTTGCGCAAATATTGTGCGATATGAAAAACTGCACCTACCATTTTTTTTATTCTACATAGCTTGTCTTTTCAGAAAAAAAAAAAAACTATAATGCACGCACACGTTAAAAACATGTTTTTTTTTTGGGCTAGAAAATTACTTAAACCCCGTAATTTTCTAGGAAAAAAACAAAAAAAAGTTTTTAACCTGTGTGCGAAAAAAAATTCAAATTCCTCCAAAGGCGCAGTGAATAAAGCAGAACTCCAGGTGAAAGGTTAAATGTAATAATAAAAAAATAAAAATAAAGAAGATCTGTATACGGTGTATGTGGATTTGTAATTATTTTCAGACACTTTTATGGTCCACACATCTCTGCCGCTGTGCCACAAGGGGCAGCTATGAAAATGACTTATATCCTACCTCAGCTTTACAGCTTCTTTTGTCACCTGCCTGCAGAATGGACAGTGAAAATTCAGTATGGCAATGTATGAATCACATGTCTCGCTGAACAAGATTACAAATATTTTGCAGGTAAAACCTCACACACACACACACACGTATAGCTGAAATTTTACATTAAAATAATTACTGCTGTCATGTTCAGGTAATGTGCACACTTCAAGACAATTCAATGGAAAAACCGTGACGATTCCAGACCTGACTCTGTGTCCATTTCTTGTTCAGTTAGCTCGCTGGGTGTTTCTTTGGATACAGATTCAACAGGTTCAACAGATTCAACGGGTTCAACAGATTCAATGGGTACATCTATGTCGGGATCATCTTCATGTTCCATCAGCCTGAAACAATCAAAATTAAATGGCAGCAAGTCCAGGAATCTCTTCACTATACTGTAAACAGAGGTGATCCAACTTACCAGTCCATTGCAGACTCTATACCTTGGTTGCCCGTGGCAGACACTGCCTTTTCCCTGAATAAAGGAAACAAAAATAACTGTGCTAAAAACAAACCCAACAACAGTTAAAACATAATTCTAGAAAACAGTGGATTTAATCTTGGGTGGAAACCAGTGGCATAACTACATTTGGCTTTCCACCAACAATTTGTGCATTGATGTTCCTCAGCATGAAGCCCCATGCCAAGTATATGTTCTATAGCAAAATAGGACGAAAGCCTAGATTAAAGCGGAGTTCTATCCAAAAAGGGAACTTCTGCTTTAAGGGAAGGTGACCCCCCGACATGCATTTTTGCGGGGGGGGGGGGGGCACGACGCTCTTTTTAGAGGGTTCCAGCTCCCACTTCCTCCCAGGGGACCACGGTGCCGGAAGGAAGCTCACTTCTCCCCACTCCCTCTCGGTAATCATCTGGGACACATCACAGGTCCCAGGTGATTGCTCGGCAAGTCACGGTGCGCAAAGCGGCTCGCGCATGTGCAGTGCGTGCCCGGCCGTAAAGCTACAGCTGGGCGCCCACAGTGACAATGCTGGTGCCGCAGAGAGGAGGGGGAGACGAGCGGGGCTTCGCTCCCCCGCATCGCGGGACCTTGGGACAGGTAAGTGTCCGATTATTAGAAGTCAGCAGCTGCAGTATTTGTAGCTGCTGACTTTTAATTGTTTTTTTTAGTAGGAGCTCTGCTTTAATTTAACAACTGTATTACCAGGCCATAGCTGAAAGATGGCTACAGCGCTGCCCTCTTGTCCTGGGGGGGCAGCCATGGACGTCCTCCAAGAACGTACCTCCCACGCACCCTCCTTTGGACACAGCTGATCACAGACTGAGGCAAAGAGCCAATCACAGTGGCCCTTTACAATGTGATTAGCTGTGTCCAATTACAGCTGACCACATGTAAACAAACTTGCTGGTTATCAGCATTCCTTTCCTCACACACTGTCACTGTGTGGAGAAAGGAGAGCCGATTAGTGGCAAGGCTGACAGGGCACATTTACACTAATAATCAGTGTAGCCCCATCAGTGGTCATCCATGCCTATCAGTGCTGCCTCATCAGTGAAGAATACAAATTACTCATTTGCAAAATATTATAACTAAGACATTTTTAAAAAAAAAACAGTCTTTTTTAGTTTGTTTAGCAAAAAAGAAAACCCAGTGGTGATTTAAATACCACCAAAAGAAAGCTCTATCCGTCTCAAAATAATGATAAAAAACATAATTTGGATACAGTGTCGCATGATTGAGCATTTGTCAAAGTGCGACAGCTCTGAAAGTTGAAAATTGGCCTGGGCAGGAAGGGTGTTGAAAGTGCCCTGAAAGACACAGAGTGCCCAAAAATAAAAAAAACACCACACAGGAGTTATAACCCTTCCAAATGCTATGCAAAATAAAACTAAAAAGTTTTACCTTTAGTTGTACTAAAAAATAAAAATAATAATATGTAAAAGTTAAACAAATGAGATCATAACAGAAAATGTTCACTTATTATGCAAGCATATAGCACAAATGTATGTAAACGATTGTGCCACACATGTAATACAATGGCGCACACGCCAGAACAGGAGCAATTATTAATTACGATTAACTCTACACCGATGAGCTGTACAGACATTTAAAGCATCTATTGATTTTAAGTACAGTAATCTTCACTGTGACAAATCCCGGATACCCCCGCTGGGCACCTCCGCCAGACCTGTGTCTCCTGTTCTCCAAACGCACCCTCAGCTGGCAGACTCACCATAACCAGCCCTTAACCCCCAATCATGAGGCGAACCACACAGATGTTGAGGGTTAAACATGCAAAGCCTAAACTGTTTATCAAGTACAAAACATACACTTTTAAACAGTTAGGGACACTCGCCTCGTCATACAGGGGGTAGGGGGACAAGGAAGAACCAATGGGAACTCGGCACTTGTACATTCAAACAGAAACTACAGTTAAAACACATAAAAGGGATTATGACAAGCAGGCAGCCCCTCCTTACACATCCCCCGATGGGATGAGTCTCCACACCTTTTGTCTGCGTGCCATGACAGCATAATTCAACACAACAACAAGAGGAGGATGGCGAGAAGGGATGAAACTTATATAGGGACATAATTACATTATCCCAACGCCATTTTGTCCCCAAGTCTCTTGTTCTCTGCTGGGCCACAGTCTGTGGGTAGGAGGCCAGACCACAGCCCCCTCCAAAACACAGTGACAGTGGGTTCTGTCACATTCGCCATTTCCCAAGCTCACAGAGTTTAGAGGCTTGACATATTTGGTAACTATTTTCTCATACCCAAAAGGGGCATAATGAGGAGAAGAATCAAGCTGCACAATACCAAGGTTTTTGCAAGGCATATCAGGATCTGACTCAGGTACAGAAATGTACTTAGAAGAAGAGACAGGCGTTTTTAAGACCTGGTCAAAGGTGGCTGTATTAGGCTCCATTCACATTAGCACGTCTCCAAGGTCACATGACTTCCACTGCAACTCTCGAGAGTGACTTTGATTCGACTTTACACTCTCTGGATCAAAGTCACATCAAAAGTTGCATCAAAGTAGTGCAAGCCCCTTTCTTAAGTCGCACCGATTTAAATTGTGCCATTGAAAAGAATGGACTGCGACTTGTAATGCGACCTTGATGTCCAAAGTCGCACAAGTGTGAACGGAGCCCTAAGATCATTATTGGTTATAGGAATTGTGATCTAGATGCACAAAATTCAGCTTTTGCCAAATAGGCCACTTGTTATGTGCCTGAAATAAAAG
Organism: Rana muscosa; assembly: GCA_029206835.1. Lineage (NCBI taxonomy): Eukaryota > Metazoa > Chordata > Amphibia > Anura > Ranidae > Rana > Rana muscosa. The sequence continues at coordinate 259,006,774 of CM055119.1, read as the reverse complement.
CCAGAATCAGATGCCGAGACAGTAATTAGAGTGGCTAGTTCTGACAAAGCAGAGGTCGCATCAGACAGCTGCAGAGAGACGTCTGTACATAAAAAGAGCAGCAGTCCAAATTTGCAGACTACAACCACTAGCTTAGGTAAGGTAGTTTATACTTGCATTGAGCCTCTGAAGAGCGATCCAGGGAAACTGCTTTCAGATGGGGTTTGACAGGTGGCGAGGAGGTGTTATTTTGCCCTCACAATTGTGCCGCCATTACACGGCAGTACTGTGGTGTGGTCTTTTAGGCATTAAACAGGTGGTTGTGAGGCAGAGCTCAGGAGTTAAAACAAGTGGTGGTTGCAGGTTGGTTGTGGTGTGGTCCCATTCACTAGACTGGGTTGCGTTTCTTTACTGCCCACTAAAAGCAATGGCAAGGATAAATTTTGCCGCACACAGAGCTGCAGGATTCTGGATAAAATGAGAATCACAATTTTTTTGCTTAAAATAAAGATCACGATTCTCGTGGCGTAACATCATCTTTCACAATATACAAAAAAATTGGACTAACTTTACTGTTTTTTTTTTTTTTTAATTCATTGCAGTGTATGTTTTTCAAAAAAATTGCTTTTGAAAGACTGCTGCGCAAATACAGTGTGACATAAAATATTGCAACGATCTCCATTTTATTCTCTAGGGTCTCTGCTAAAAAATATATATAATGTTTGGGGGTTCTAAGTAATTTTCTAGCAAAAAATACTGATTTTAACTTGTAAGCAACAAGTGTCAAAAAAGGTTTAGTCGTTAAGTGGCTAAACTGACCTCATTTACAGATGGAAGATCATTCCTTTGATATAAAAGAATCAAGAGATACATTGTTTCTCTTTATCACTGTTGATAAACATTTGCAGCCAAGTTTTTATTTTGACAGCTCTGATCGGCTCTGCACTTGTTTAACCACTTCTCTACTGTGCACGAAAACCCCCTTCCTGCCCAAGCCATTTTTCAGCGCTGTCACACTTTGAATGACAATTGCGCGGTCGTGCGACGTGGCTCCCAAACGAAATTTGCGTCCTTTTTTTTCCCACAAATAGAGCTTTCTTTTGGTGGTATTTGATCACCTCTGCGGTTTTTATTTTTTGCGCTATAAACAAAAGAAGAGCGTCCAGTTTGGAAAAAAAACCCACTATTTTTTACTTTTTGCTATAATAAATACCCTTTTTTTTTTTATAACATTTTCCTCAGTTTAGGCCGATACGTATTCTTCTACATATTTTTGGTAAAAAAAAAAAATCGCAATAAGCGCGTATTGATTGGTTTGCGCAAAAGTTATAGCGTCTACAAAATAGGGGATAGATTTATAGAATTTTTTTTTATTTTTTTTATTAGTAATGGCGGCGATCTGCGATTTTTTATTGTGACTGCGATATTGCGGCGGACACATCGGACACTTTTGACACATTTGTGGGACCATGCACATTTATACAGCGATCCCTGCTATAAAAATGCATTGATTACTGTATAAATGTGATTGGCAGGGAAGGGGTTAACCACTAGGGGGGCGGGAAGGGGTTAAATATGTTCCCTCAAAGTGTTCTTACTGTGGGGGGAGGGGACTGACTGGGGGAGGTGACCGATGGTTGTCCCTATGTACAAGGGACACACCATCGGTCCCCTCTCCCTCACAGGACGTGGATCTCTGTGTTTACACACAGAGATCCACTTTCCTGCTCGTTTCCCGGGTAATCGCGGCCGCCGGGCACGCGCACCGGGGCCTTGTGAACGCGGCGGGCGCGCGCCTCCTAGCTCGTTTTAAAGGGAGGACGTCATATGACGTCCTCCCAGAACGAGAGTGTCCTCCGCCCGCCGTCTATTGACAGTGGGCGGGGGACAAGTGGTTAACATGAAATTAGAAAAATGCTGTATTAAGATCATGAGGGGGGTTGAATCGCGATCACAATTTTTTTAACGATTAATCGTGCAGCTCTAGCCACACCGCAGTGTAAAACATTGCACCGTAGCATATGTATTGCCCCGTACTGGATGCCTTTGCAGCTTAGGGGAAGAGGTAAAAACACAACTCAATAACAAGTGTAAAAACTAGGCCTTAGACACACTGGGGTTGAGCTACAAAAACCGGAGCACTCAAAATCTGGTGCAGCGGTGCTGTAGCCAATCCACTTCTAACTTCAGCTTGTTTAATTGAGTGGATCTTCAGACAAAATCTTTAATTCTAAGCCTAATCTATCTAGCCCTGTAAAAAAAAAAAAAAAAAATATATCGCTGTTCTTCTTTTCTGAAGTCGATCCAGTCCAGCCTCCAGCGGCAGATGCTGTGCAGAGAAAGCAGACGGCTGTGAAATGCCTGGGAAGTGACATCACCCATAGAGTTACTATGTGGCTTCCGTTGTCGGCTGCCTCTCCTGCACACTCCCGCACATTGACTGCTCAGCGTGGGACTAGACCGGCTGCAGAATAGGTAAGTGTAGTGATCTCTCCTTTACAGGGTTAGATAGATTAGGTTTAGAATGTTGCTGAGAGTAGGTTTAGTGTTAAATAGATTTTGGCTGAACTTCCACTTTAAGCTTTGACAATAAAATCTGGAGGGCCAATGAACACTGACTTGCGCTAAAATGTATGGAAAATGCATGTACATTTCCATCCATTTTAGTCACATTTTAAACACACACCGGCGTTCGTTGACATGCATGTACAGCATTATTTTGTGAATAGGACACATTGGAAATGTTTTTTCAGACGTCCTTCCGTTGATCTGCATTTCACAGCTGCGCTAAAATCGCAGATCAACGCACTGGTGTGGATTAGCCCGGAAGCTGATTGGTTTCGATGCAGAGCTGCACACTCCAGTTTTATTAAAGCGGAGTTCCACCCAAAAGTGGAACTTCCGCTTAAACCACTCCTCGCCCCCTTACATGCCACATTTGGCATTAATTTTGGGGGGGGGGGGGATGGGGGCTTCAGGAGGAGTTCCCCCCTTCATGACCAGGCCATTTTTGCGATAAGGCACTGCGTTACTTTAAGGCTACTTTCACACTGAGGTGCTTTACAGGCGTTTTAGTGCTAAAATTAGCACCTGTAAAGCGCCCCTCCTGTCACTCCAGTGTGAAAGCCCGAGTACTTTCACACTGGAGCGGTGCGCTTGCGGGTCATTAAAAAAAAGTCCTGCAAGCAGCATCTTTGGTATACACCGCTCCTAAAGTGACCCTGTCCATAGACTGAAGCAATTACACATTGTACATAGAGCTTACCTGACACCACTACGACTGGACAAGTTTCAACCCACATGTAATTCATCATGTCCCCCAGGTGCTACAGCCCCCAGTATGTTCTATCACTTGATATGGAGCTGCCCTAATACACAAACCTACTGGCTACAAGTGGTCCGCTTCCTCCATGATAAAATGGGATCCCTGGTGGTCCTGGACCCGAGACTGTGTCTGCTGGGCTTATTGCCAGATGCAGAGGTAGACAAATATCAAGCCACATTTATGTACGAGACTCTCTTTTTAGCATGAAAAGTTGTGGCTAGGCTTTGGATGCAGGCATCACCACCCACGATCCAGAACTGGAAAAAGGATATCAACAACACCCTTCCATTTAAAAAACTGATCTACACCCACAGAGGATGTTCACATAAATAATCCAGAGTGTGGGACAGATGGCTGGAGGATGGCGAGACATGTACTTAACTGAATCATGCCCATATGTGAACTATACCACACCTTGGGGTTGCACCATTGAGCATTAGCCCTGGACTCTCCCCAGCTCTTTTCTTCTCCCCTTTTTATTTTTCCCTTAGGAACCAGAGGGGGGAATATACCAATAATGCCGCGTACACACGATCATTATTCACGGCGGTTAAAAAACCGCCGTGAATAATGACAGGAAAAACGAGGGAACCGCTTGGTTCCCTACACACGGTCGTTTTTCCCGTCATTTTTTCTCTTGACGAGAAAAACGACCGTCTGTGGGCTCCGCGGCAGTGTCTCCCTATGGGAAAACTGCTGGAAAAAACAATGAGAAAATTTAGAACATGTTCTAATTTTTCTCGTCGTTTTTTATGCCGTTTTTCTCAACGAGAAAAACGACATAAAGCCCACAGACGATCGTTTTTCTCAACGAAAAAAAAAAAATTCAGTTTTTCTCGTCGAGCAAAGCGGTCGTGTGTACGCGGCATAAGGTTCAAGGTGTTATACTTGCTACCTGAATTGTTTGGATCATCAAGACCAGGACGAATTTACCTCTACTTTCCATGTTTGACAAATGTATACAATGTCATTGTATTAAGTGCTTTTCATTTCAATAAAGTTGTTTTTTTCCAATAATAAAAAAAAAAAAAGTGCCCCTGCCCATTGAAATCAATTAGCAGCACCGCTCAAGCTCCTCCAAAGCGCTTCGGCAGCGGCGCTTTGAACCCCTTCACAGGCCGATAGCGGGGGTTAAAAAGTGCAGCTAAAACATTAAAAGCGTCGCAAAAAATAGCAGCGCTTTACCGCCGACACCCCCCTGCCCCAGTGTGAAAGTGCCCTAACAATTGCACAGTCGTGCGACGCTGTACCCAAATTAATTATTATTAATGTCCTTTTCCCCCCATAGAGCTTTATTTTGGTGGTATTTGATCACCTCTGCGGTTTTTATTATATATATATATATATATATATATATAAAAAAATGTTAGCGCTATAAAACAAATCCAATAAAAAAATTAAAATAAAAATTGAAATAAAATGTCTTCATTAATTTAGGCCAATATGTATTCTGCTACATATTTTTGGTAAAAAAGTCCCAGTGTATATTGATTGTAGATGCTATAACATTTGCCGCAAACCAAACTATTATTTTTTACTAGATATGTTGGTGATCAGCACCTTGTAGTGGCAGACAAATCGGACACTAAGTGACACTTTTTGGGGACCAGTGACCCCAATACAGTGATCAGTGGTAAAAATATGCACAGTCACTGTACTGACACTGGCTGGGAAGGGGTTAAAATCAGGGGCGATTAAGGGGTTAACTGTGTGCCTAACCTGTGCTTGTGTACACTGTGGGAGGTGCTTCTACTATGGGAAGGCAGAGATCCATGTTTCTTCTTTGCAGAAACACAGGATCACAACCTTCGGTTCTCACAGAACAGGGATCTGTTTGTGTCCCGAACGATCAGCGGGACCCGGCGGACATTGTGTCCACTGGACCTGCCGATTGGCTCCCGCTGTGTCCAATCACAGCGGGAGCCAAGCGGGGCCCCAGAAGTGCAGGAGAGCCGCCTTGCTATCGTATATATACAGTAAGCGAGCAAGCGGTTAATGTGAACGACAAGATCAGTATATGGACATACAATGAAAAACCACAGGGAACAGATCTTAGATAATGCAGAATATATGTTCAATTGGGCATACTCTTGGTATATTCACCATTGATCAGAAGGGTGTGGTGTTATAATCCATCATACTATGGGAACAGTGTAAAGGAGGAATCAGTTACTTACGCTCTGGTCTGGGGGAATCCCATCTCTAGGAGGCTCTCCAGCGTTGAACACTGTGACATTTCTGGAGGAATAAAATATGTATATCTGTGAATTCTTCTCCAGCACAAATATCAATTTCTACACATACAAAATATTACATGTGATTGCTATTCATGCATACTGGACACAACCCTAGACACCTCTCTCCAGGCAGCAGAAAAATGCTGGATGCTGGTAAACATATGTATCGTGTTTAGCAGCATCCAGCGCTTGGGTGCTAATTCATTTCATTGGCCAGAATAAAAATGTATTCTGGCCACTGAAAGCGTTAACATGCATTTACACCACACCCAGTATTTTTCTGTTTAAACTCTTCTCCTGAACGCAATTCTTCTGCGTTCGAAAAGAAACATTTACTGCCTCTAAATGCTGCTGCCCCTTAACTCCGGTAAAAGTCTGTGTGTGTATGGGGGAGATTTAGGTGCCACTGTGGCCAATCAAATTCAGCTTGTTCAGTCAAGCTTTGACTATAAAACCTAGGGCTGGGAAAAAAAATCGATTTTAACCTTGAATCGAGTTTTGAGCTCAAATCGATTGAGTTTTGAAGAAAATCGATTTTTTTAGAATTTTTTTTTTTTTTGAAAAAAATAAATAAAACAACATTTTTTTTAATTTTTTTTTCCTTCCCTTCAAAGTTTCCGTAGCAGGACTGCAGGGGGCGTATCCGGAATGGCACTGGGCAGCGTTACCCCAATTACATCTACTCGCTGCAGCCGCCGTCTGCCTACCTGATCAGCGTGTCATGCAGACAGACGGCGGCCATTGCAGTGTTCAAAAGCCGCGCCTCCCGAGTCCTCGCCGTCTGTGATAGGCGGAACACTCAATTTCACAGCAGGCAGTATTCAGCCTATCACGGACATCCTCTCATCCTCGTCTGTGTTATGAGGATGACCATGATAGGCGGAACACTGAATGCTGGGAAATTGAGTGTTCCGCCTATCACAGACGAGAAGGAGGTGCGGCTTTTGAATACTGGAATGGCCACCGGTGTAGCAGTAAAATCCGTATACCATGAAAATCTGCATCAGGTACGGGCACAGTGATTGAAGCATGGGCACAGTGAGACACGGGCACAGTGAGACACGGGCACAGTTCAATTCAACTAAGAGTAGCCTCAGGATTTTTTGTTGTTTTATTAGCTAAATCAAAATACAGTATTAATAATTTGGATGTTTAACCATCTTTGTTGCACACTGCAAAAAACAACAAAAGGTCACAAACGCTAAATTGGTGGATAAAGAAAAAAATATAATGGATGATAATAATAATAAGAAGAAAAAAATCCCAAATATTTTGGGAAGTACAAAGTATCCAAAAGGGGGAAAAAACAGGATCCAGCGCAGCAAGAAAAAATCCGTAGCCAGAAGTACAAAATACACAACATGCACACAATATAATCCAGCGCTCATGGAACATACATTATTAACTATTGAAAACTCTTGAAGAATTGATAAAAAAGCTTAGTCCATTTATCACAATAAAGAGAGGGATCCAATCCCAAATGTGCAGAGGGCAAATGAATCTTAACTCTCCAGTTGCCAGTGGTGACAAACTTGTTAAACTTGCAGTGACATCCGTGGAGCAAGAAGGGGTTAAAAAAGTCAAAACAAAGCCTGTGGCATGATCTCCGTGTGAGCAGAGTACCTTGAATGATGGACAACAGGCAGACCAGCGTGTGGAGGGCCCTCCAACCCAAAAGGATGCAGAGCCAGGATCGCAGCAAGGCTGGGACAGAAGGAATCACACACAGAGTTTCAAGAGTTTTCAATAGTTAATAATGTATGTTCCATGAGCGCTGGAATATATTGTGTGTTTGTTGCACACTGACTTTGCAGTTAGAGAAAGGGTTTGCCTTTGCAATTTTGTTTGTTGATGCACTTTAATTAATATAATATAAAAAAAAAAAAAAAAAAAAAAAAAAATCGAATCGTAAATCGAGTTTTTTATAAAAAAAAAAAAAAAAAAAAAAAAAAAAAATCGCAGATTTTTTTGGGGGGGAAAATCGCCCAGCCCTAATAAAACCTGGAAGCCGATTGGCTACCATGCACAGCTGCAACAAATTTTGCACTCTCCAGTTTTAGTAATTCAATCCCATAGGCTTTTTATGGAGTTGAGATCAGGAGCTTTGGCAGTCACAGAGCCGGAGCCTGCGAACCCGGAAGCAATATAGGTGAAAATGGAAACGGCTGCATCATGTTGTGGGGAAGCTTTTCTTCAGCAGGGACAGGGAAGCTGGTCAGAGTTGATGGGAAGATGGATGGAACCAAATACAGGGAAATCTTAGAAGAAAACCTGTTAGGGCTCTTTCACACGGAGGTCCGTTCAGGTCCGCCTGTCAGTTTTTTAGGCGGACCTGAAACGGATCCTCCATGCACCCCTATGGAAGCATGGATGTCAGCGGTGACATCCGCTCCGCTCCGAAAAAGTGTGACGGAGGAAAATCCTATTTTTCCTTCCGTCTGCAGAGCGGATCAGATGACAACGGACTCTACGGTCCGTCGTCATCCGATTCCCCATAGGGGAGAGCGGCGCTCTGACAGGGCGGTCCCTGCAGTGTGCGGGGACCGCCCAGTCATCCGTCGGCTCAGCGGGGATCAACGGAGCGATCCCCGCTGAGCAAGCGGAGCTTCACGGGGCGGATCTTCACGGATCCGCCCCGTGTGAAAGAGGCCTTAGAGTCTGGAAAGTACTTGACTGTGGTGGAGGTTCACCTTCCAGCAGGGCAACAACCCTAAACATACAGCAAGGGAATTTCACTCTCTAGATGTGCAAAGCTGGTAGAGACATACCCAAAAAGACTTGCAGCTGTAATTGCAGAAAAAGGCGGTTCTACAAAGTATTGACTCAGGGGGCTGAATACAAATGCATAGCTGCCAACAGTCCCAACATTCACGGTATTCAGACTCTTGTCACAGTCTGTCCGTGTCCCGGGAAAAATCACAGGAAATTGGCTTTGTCCCGGTATTCGGTAGGCAACTCGTCACCAGCCGACCACTGGCAGCAGCTTCCGGCTGTGAAAACATGGCCACCAGCTAGCAGGTCTCTTTCCTTGTGTACAGTGGAGAGGCTTCTGACCCCGGCAGCTAATCGACTTCTCTCTTTAGTGTACAATCAGAGCAATTTGCTTGTACACAGAAGCCGATTAGCTGCCTGGGTCACATGCTCTTCTCCTCCCCACTGTATACAAGGATGAGACCTGCTAGCTGGAGGGAGATCCAGTGGGAACCACAGAGCTGCCGTCTGCCCCCCCCCCTCAATTCTTAGTGAGCTGACAGCCAGAGGTGCAGGGGGAAATGCTGTAGGCATCAGGATGTTGCAGGCGAGTGGCCATGGGGTGATCTGTTGGACGTTCTGTGTGTCGGGGGTACAGAGCTGTGTTGGAGGCATAGGTGTGCGCAGGAAAGACGTGTTGCTGTGGAGCTCCGCTTACCCTGCTGAGATCCACTGCCATCCTGGTCCGGCGATTGCATTCTTGGCCGCCAAAGGGTCCATCCAGGTCCCAGGGCATCCCCAGAGCTGATCCCGGCTGGAATTGGGGTTCCTGGCCGGCCGTATGCTTTGCTGCCCAGCCCGTGGCCGGCTCCATATACCGGGGACCCGCCTCCATCTTGAGGCCTATGAGACCTCTGCAGCCTCTGCGCTCGAGTGCCGCGAGGGACGAACGGCTGCCCCATCCGTGAACACCAGCGACAGCTTCACCGGACTGGGAGGGCAGCAGACATAACATCTGAAGTCCAGAGACCGGGTGTACCAGCACTACACACCCGCGGCCCGACGCCATCTTGAGGCCTAAGAAGCCAGCCGCATCATCACCTCCAAGGTACACTCCTTCCCCTGTGTCAGCACTCCTAATAGCGGCGGACTGTCTGGACATCAGCTAGGGACAGTTCTAAGAGCTCTGCCCTAGACAGAGCGACGCTCCTACGGACGGTGGCTGTTTTAGGAAAGGCCGCGGCTTCGGCCTACTCCTGGAGGTCAGCGGCCATATTGCTGCACCCAGACTCCCGGCCAGTTCTTGATCTCGGTCTCCCTGGCGCATTATCTTCCCCACTTGGTTGCTAAGGCACTAGTTAGACACCCAGAGCCATATAGCAGCAGCTCGGAGGAAGTGACACGCTCACTAGGCCTCAGCTTGATACACCCTTGGCCTAGTAGCAGCAAGGGACCAGTCATCCCTGTCCTCTCTAGCTCAACCCCTATTCAGCAGATGAAGCTCAGCATGGGCCTGAATAACCATATGTTCCATACTACGCTGTACACATGTTGTTAAGCGAATGAGACTGAGGGGCGCTCCACTTAGCATTCAGTTCTGAAGCTCCAACTATGCCAGCAAAGATACACAAAATCCGCTCTACAACTCCCAAGACACATAGTAAAGGAACGGCGACTAACCAAATCACCTCTAGTTCAATACAGCGATTCCTGGTTGCCAGTGGAACTGGCCCTGGCGCATGTAGCAGTCAAGCTAGACGCACGAGACGCAACGCATCTCTCGCTTCACTAGCAACCTCTGTAAGAGAAAGTTCGCCTGTATCATCTTACTGCTCAGATCTCATGGAAGAACCTGAGTCTCCTACAGGCTCAGATATGGCGACTCTGCTGAGCAGCATCAGAAAAGAGTTAGCCGGAATGTTCCATGGACTCGAAAAATCAATAAAAAAGGAAATCACAGGGGTAAGAACAGATATGGCGCATATTCTCGATAGGGTAGAGGGCACAGAGCAGAGACAAGATACTCATGAAACAGCTATAAGAGAACTACAAAAGACTGTCACACAGCTAGCCCTTGCTCAACGTGCCTCACTATATAAGTTAGAGGACCTCGAGAATAGAAATCGCAGAAACAACCTACGAATTAGAGGTCTGCCAGAAGTGACTGGAGATAAAGATTTGGAGTCGCAGATTAGAGGTATATTTAATTCAGTGTTGGGAAATGAACCCACTGATCCGTTGCGCTTTGATCGGGTTCATCGGGCTCTTAGGTCTCGTACCGTTGCTCCTGAGCAACCCAGAGACGTAATATGCCGTCTACATTATTTCACAGATAAGAACGCCATTATGGTCAAGTTGAGGAGCATTCCCAACATTGACCTTGATGGAGCAACTCTCAATATTTTCTCGGATTTATCTAAAGAAACCTTAGACCGCCGCAGAGCCCTTAAACCACTTTTGGAACATTTACGTTCTAAGGAGATTACCTATAGATGGGGTTTCCCGGCGTGCCTTATTGCCACCAAAAATGGACGCTCCCACACCCTCCGGTTTCCAGAGGAATTGTTACAATTTTTAAAGGACCTTAATCTGCCCTCAGTGGACCTCCCGGGCTGGCATGATCCGGTCCCTAAGTTTTCATATTCAGGACTCCCACTGGCAAAAATCTCCTACTACTAAAAAAGGGCGCTCTTCAGCGTCAGGTCCTGTATAATAACATAGATGAGTAAAGGGTGATTATGCCTATGTACTTTCCTTTTTTTTTTCTTTGGTTGAGTATGCCTGTAAGTTATTACATCTAATGAGATGGGACTTGGCCGCTAAAGTATATTTGTTATAAAAAGGTTTATGGTTTACTGTTGGAGCAAAAAGTATTCCTCTGCACATTATTTGACGCAAGCTGAATGCGGGTGGAGCACAATGCTCCTATGTGTCTTCTATACGACACGTTCCCCTCCCCTTCTTTCCTTTTGGGGTTGTGGAGAGCGGGTAGCCTTCGAGTTTTCTTATCCGTTCTCCTACGGGAGTTCTGGACGGCTGCCCGTGCTCTCTCCCCCCATAGGGACCACCGCAGAAATCTGCGTGATAAATTAAGGTTTCCCACATGCGTCCAGATGGACGTTTTTGTTGTTTATGTAAATTTGTCTTTTTGTTTTTCTCAATACTTACCCGTTTCTTTTTTGTTTTATTTTCCCTATCAAGGCTGGTATGCATGGCTAAGTAGGTTCAAGGGTTATGCTCTACTGTGATAAATGGCCACACTTAAAGTTACTTCTTATAATGTTAGGGGTTTAAATGCTGCGGCAAAACGGCATCAGGTTATCCGTGAATTACGGAAACTTGCCTCTTCTATTGTGTTTCTTCAGGAAACACATTTAACCCATACTACGCAGGTCAAATTGACCTCGCTTTATTTTCCTCAGTGGTATTATAGCCTGTCAGATACGAATAAAGCTAAGGGGGTGGCTATTGGTTTTAGTAGTAGCGTACCCTTCCGTTTTTTAGATATGCAAGCGGATGACCATGGTCGTTTTCTTTTTTTAAAGGGCTTTTTAGGTACTACCCAATGTACTCTAGCAAACATATACTGCCCGAACCAAAATCAACCTGCCTTTTTTTCTCAAATTCTTACTGATTTATCACAATTTACTGAGGGTTTAATCATACTGGCAGGAGACATAAATATGTCTCTAGATCCGGTTTTGGATACATCCCACGGTCGCTCTAACATCTCTTTTAAGCGCCTGTCCTTTGTTAAAAAGAGACTAATAGACCGACAATTGATAGACGTATGGCGTATTTTACATCCAAAAGAAAAAGATTTTTCCCATTTTTCGAAGACTCATCAGTCTTATTCCCGAATAGATAATATCTTTTTAGACCATTACCACCTCCCATTATTACAATCGACGAATATAGGTTAGGGCTGGGCGATTTCCCCCCCCAAAAAAATCTGCGATTTTTTTAATAAAAAAACTCGATTTACGATTCGTTTTTTTTTTTTATTATATTAATTAAATTGCATCAACAAACAAAATTGCAAAGGCAAACCCTTTCTCTAACTGCAAAGTCAGTGTGCAACAAACACACAATATATTCCAGCGCTCATGGAACATACATTATTAACTATTGAAAACTCTTGAAACTCTGTGTGTGATTCCTTCTGTCCCAGCCTTGCTGCGATCCTGGCTCTGCATCCTTTTGGGTTGGAGGGCCCTCCACACGCTGGTCTGCCTGTTGTCCATCATTCAAGGTACTGTGCTCACACACGGAGATCATGCCACAGGCTTTGTTTTGACTTTTTTAACCCCTCCTTGCTCCACGGATGTCACTGCAAGTTTAACAAGTTTGTCACCACTGGCAACTGGAGAGTTAAGATTCATTTGCCCTCTGCACATTTGGGATTGGATCCCTCTCTTTATTGTGATAAATGGACTAAGCTTTTTTATCAATTCTTCAAGAGTTTTCAATAGTTAATAATGTATGTTCCATGAGCGCTGGATTATATTGTGTGCATGTTGTGTATTTTGTACTTCTGGGTACGGATTTTTTCTTGCTGCGCTGGATCCTGTTTTTTCCCCCTTTTGGATACTTGGTACTTCCCAAAATATTTGGGATTTTTTTCTTCTTATTATTATTATCATCCATTATATTTTTTTCTTTATCCACCAATTTAGCGTTTGTGACCTTTTGTTGTTTTTTGCAGTGTGCAACAAAGATTGTTAACCACTTAAGCCCCGGACCATTTGGTAGCTAAAGGACCAGAGGTGAATTCAGAATTTTGCACTGCGCTGCTTTAACTGTAAATTGTGCGGACATGCAATGTTGTACCCAAACGAAATTTGCGTCCTTTTCTTCCCACAAATAGAGCTTTCTTTTAATGGTATTTGATTGCCTATGCGATTTTTATTTTTTGCGATATAAACGGAAAAAGACCGAAAATTTTGAAAAAAAATGATATTTTCTACTTTTTGTTATAAGAAAAATCGAATAAACTCAATTGTAGTCATACATTTAGGCCAAAATGTATTCAGCCACATGTTTTTAGTAAAAAAAATGTCAATAAGCGTATATTTATTGGTTTGCGCAAAAGTTATAGAGTTTACAAACTAGGGTACATTTTCTGAAATTTACACAGCTTTAAATTTATGACTGCCTATCTCATTTCTTGAGGTGCTAAAATGACAGGGCAGTACAAAACCCCCCCAAATGACCCCATTTTGGAAAGTAGACACCCCAAGGAAATTGCTGAGAGGCATGTTGAGCCCATTGAATTTTTTTTTTGTCCCAAGTGATTGAATAATGACAAAAAAAAAAAAAAATTACAAAAAGTTGTCACTAAATGATATATTGCTCACACATGCCATGGTTATATGTGGAATTTCACCCCAAAATACATTTTGCTGCTTCTCCTGAGTACGGGGATACCACATGTGTGGGACTTTTTGGGAGCCTAGCCGCGTACAGGACCCCGGAAACCAAGCACCGCCTTCAGGATTTCTAAGGGCGCAAATTTTTGATTTCACTCCTCACTACCTATCACAGTTTCGAAGGCCATAAAATGCCAAAATCGCACAAAACCCCCCCAAATGACCCCATTTTGGAATATAGACACCCCAAGCTATTTGCTGAGAGGAATGGCGAGTATTATACAGCTCTCATTTGTTTTTGAAAATGAAGAAAGAAAATATATATATATATTATTTTTTTTTTTCAATTTTCAAAACTTTGTGACAAAAAGCGAGATCTGCAAAATACTCACAATACCTCTCAGCAAATAGCTTGGGGTGTCTACTTTCCAAAATGGGGTCATTTGGGGGGGTTTTGTGCTATCTGGGCATTCCATGGCCTCCGAAACTGTGATAGGCAGTGAGAAGTGAAATCAAAAATTTACACCCTTAGAAAGCCTGAAGGCGGTGCTTGGTTTTTGGGGTCCCGTACGCGGCTAGGCTCCCAAAAAGTCTCACAAATGTGGTATCCCCGTACTCCGGAGAAGCAACAGAATGTATTTTGGGGTGTAATTCCACATATGCCCATGGCATGTTTGAGCAATATATCATTTTGTGACAACTTTGTGCAAAAAAAAAAAAATTGTTGTTTTTCCGCAACTTGTGTCAACATATAAAATATTCCATGGACTCGACATGCCTCTCAGTATATAGCTTGGGGTGTCTACTTTCCAAAATGGGGTCATTTGGGGGGGGGGGTTTTGAACTGTTCTGGCATTTTATGCACAACATTAGGAAGCTTACATCCACTCTTCTAACCACTTGAAGACAAAGCCCTTTTTGACACTTTTTGTTTACATGAAAACATTTTTTTTTTTTGCAAGAAAATTATGTTGAACCCCCAAACATTATATATATTTTTAAAGCAAAGGCCCTACAGATTAAAATGGTGGGTGTTGCATTTTTTTTTTCTACACAGTATTTGCGCAGCGATTTTTCAAACGCATTTTTTGAGTTAAAAAATACACTTTTTTGAATTTTAATGCACTAAAACACACTATATTGCCCAAATGTTTGATGAAATAAAAAAGATGATCTTAGGCCGAGTACATAGATACCAAACACGACATGCTTTAAAATTTCGCACAAACGCGCATTGGCGACAAACTACATACATTTTTAAAAGCCTTTAAAAGCCTTTACAGGTTACCCCAGTAGATTTACAGAGGAGGTCTACTGCTAAAATGATTGCCCTCGATCTGACCTTCGCGGTGATACCTCACATGCATGGTGCAATTGCTGTTTACATATGACGCCAGACCGACGCTTGCGTTCGCCATTGGGCAAGAGCAGGGCAGGACAGGGGTGCTTTTTTTTTTTTTTTTTTTTTTATTATTAATTTTGCTTTTTTATTTTATTTCTAAATTGTTCCTTCCAAGTATTTTTTTTTTTTTAGCATTTTTATTGTTATCTCAGGGAATCTAAATATCCCCTATGATAGCAATAGGTAGTGATAGGTACTCTTTTTTTGAAAAAACTGGGGTCTTCTAGACCCTAGATTTTTCCTCTGCCCTCAAAGCATCTGACCACACCAAGATCGGTGTGATAAAATGCTTTCCCAATTTCCCAATGGCGCTTTTTATATCCGGGGGGGGGGCATTCCCTCCCACTGCTTGTAAAAGCAGTCCAGAGGCTAATTAGCCACTAGGATTGCTTTTACATGAAAGCCGGCCGCAGGCTGAAAAGAATGATACCAAGATGATACCTAAACCCGCAGGCATCATTCTGGTATAAACATTCAAAGTCCAGCAACATACCAGTACGTTGCTGGTCCTTGTTGGACATGTATTGTAATCTTTTTATTTCATGCAGCCAGTTGGCTGAACGAAAAAAGAGATTGATCGGTGGGTATGCCCACCATTAGAATACCGCCCTTCATCCACCCACTTCCAATGATGGGCATACACGCACCATTTATATATGCCGAAGCATGGGGGCATCCTCCCGCAAAAGTTATGCCGCACACACATGGTCGGACTTTTCCACGGGCAAGCCTCCGTCGGAATTTCGACCGTATGTACGCGGCATTAGGAGCAAAATCGCTCCTCCGCCCCTGCTGCCCCAATGCTTCGGCATATTTGCTTCTTTTTTTTTTAACTGTGGTGGTGAAATCACCTCCTACAGCACTGGAGTCGCAGGGATCAGGCCTGTCTCTGCGAACGCTGCAGTTATGTGTGTTTTTGTTTTGTAAGTGACAGTGATCGATCGATACTGCACTTGGGTGGCCTGGGCTGGACGGAGGGGCAAAACGCAGGTGCCAGCAGGTATCTGGGCTGATCCCGCTAACACTGCGTTTTTGGGAACCCTAAACTGCTGGGGACGCTAGTATAGATCTGATCAGATATTGATCTGTTCAGATACTATACCACTAAGGGGGGTGTATGCTTCACGCGTGGGTGTTAGCGTTACTGGCACTAACCTGACGCTGCCTGGGGTGTGACTCAGACCCTCTCTGACACTAAAACCTAATTGATATCACCCGCCGGGCGATCAGGGGGTTAAACCTTTATTGGGTTATATACACGGCGGGTGCCCTGACACTATAAAAAGCAAACTAACTAACCAGCGTCACCCGTAACACTTATATGGTGATCACTGGTGAAAGGGTTAACTAGAGGCAATCAGGGGGTTAAAACCTTTATTAGATAATATATGGGGGTACCTGACGCTATAAAAACCTGCGGCGAACCTAAAAAAAATTACTGGCTACGATCTGCATCACCGACACTAAGACAGCGTTTAGAAAAACAATTGCTTAGCGACAGTGGTGATAGGGGGTGAAAGGGTTACCTGGGGGGTGATCAAGGGGGTTAAACCTTTATTAGATAATATATTGGGGTACCTGACGCTATAAAAACCTGCGGCGAACCTAAAAAAAATTACCGGCTACCGATCTGCATCACAGACACTAAGACAGCGTTTAGAAAAACGATCGCTTAGTGACAGTGGTGATAGGGGGTGAAAGGGTTACCTGGGGAGTGATCAAGGGGGTTAAACCTTTATTAGATAATATATTGGGGTACCTGACGCTATAAAAACCTGCGGCGAACCTAAAAAAAATTACTGGCTGCCGATCGGCATCACTGACGCTAAGACAGCGATCAGAAAAATGATCGCTAAGCGACAGTGGTGATAGGCGGTGAAAGGGTTATCTGGGGGGTGATCAGGGGGTTAAACCTTTATTAGGGGGGGGGGTTAGGGGGCTACACTGGACCTAAGACTAAACTTTGGTGACACTTTTATAGTCACAAATGTCACTGATTGCAGTGATCACTTAGGGCTGGGCGATTTTCCCCCCAAAAAAAATCTGCGATTTTTTTATAAAAAACTCGATTTACGATTCGATTTTTTTTTTTTTTTTTATTATATTAATTAAAGTGCATCAACAAACAAAATTGCAAAGGCAAACCCTTTCTCTAACTGCAAAGTCAGTGTGCAACAAACACACAATATATTCCAGCGCTCATGGAACATACATTATTAACTATTGAAAACTCTTGAAACTCTGTGTGTGATTCCTTCTGTCCCAGCCTTGCTGCCATCCTGGCTCTGCATCCTTTTGGGTTGGAGGGCCCTCCACACGCTGGTCTGCCTGTTGTCCATCATTCAAGGTACTGTGCTCACACACGGAGATCATGCCACAGGCTTTGTTTTGACTTTTTTAACCCCTCCTTGCTCCACGGATGTCACTGCAAGTTTAACAAGTTTGTCACCACTGGCAACTGGAGAGTTAAGATTAATTTGCCCTCTGCACATTTGGGATTGGATCCCTCTCTTTATTGTGATAAATGGACTAAGCTTTTTTATCAATTCTTCAAGAGTCTTCAATAGTTAATAATGTATGTTCCATGAGCGCTGGATTATATTGTGTGCATGTTGTGTATTTTGTACTTCTGGGTACGGATTTTTTCTTGCTGCGCTGGATCCTGTTTTTTCCCCCTTTTGGATACTTTGTACTTCCCAAAATATTTGGGATTTTTTCTTATTGATATTATTATTATTATCATCCATTATATTTTTTTCTTTATCCACCAATTTAGCGCTTGTGACCTTTTGTTGTTTTTTGCAGTGTGCAACAAAGATTGTTAAACATCCAAATTATTAATACTGTATTTGGATTTAGCTAATAAAACAACAAAAAATCCTGAGGTTACTCTTAGTTGAATTGAACTGTGTCCATGTCTCACTGTGCCCGTGTCTCACTGTGCCCGTGTCTCACTGTGCCCGTGTCTCACTGTGCCCGTGTCTCACTGTGCCCGTACCTGATGCAGATTTTCATGGTATACGGATTTTACTGCTACACCGGTGGCCATTCCAGTATTCAAAAGCCGCGCCTCCTCCTCGTCTGTGATAGGCGGAACACTCAATTTCCCAGCATTCAGTGTTCTGCCTATCATGGTCATCCTCATAACACAGACGAGGATGAGAGGATGTCCGTGATAGGCTGAATACTGCCTGCTGTGAAATTGAGTGTTCCGCCTATCACAGACGACGAGGACTCGGGAGGCGCGGCTTTTGAACACTGCAATGGCCGCCGTCTGTCTGCATGACACGCTGATCAGGTAGGCAGACGGCGGCTGCAGCGAGTAGATGTAATTGGGGTAACGCTGCCCAGTGCCATTCCGGATACGCCCCCTGCAGTCCTGCTACGGAAACTTTGAAGGAAAAAAAAAAAAAAAAAAATCTAAAAAAATAGATTTTCTTCAAAACTGAATCGATTTGAGCTCAAAACTCGATTCAAGATTAAAATCGATTTTTTTCCCAGCCCTAATATAGGTACTGCGACACTGTCAGATCATGTACCTGTGTCGATGAGTATGACTATGCCCACTTTGACTCAGCGCTCCAATAATTGGAGACTCAATGATTCTCTTCTTTCTAACCCAACAGAAGTTTCTGTGTTTGCCTCTCATATATCGCAATATTTTAAAGACAATAAACCTTCTGAGACATCCCCTGCTATTGTATGGGAAGCTCACAAGGCAACTTTGAGAGGCCGACTCATAGAACTTGGGGCAAGGAAAAAAAAAGAGCGTGGTCAACAACTTGAACAGGTCCTGCACCAAATAACAGAACTTGATAAATAACATAAACTCACTTTGCACACATCCCAGCTAGAAGCTCTCACATTGAAACAAGAGGAATTAAAAAATCTTCTTAACCTCGATACAGCTCGGAAATTCCAACGATATTCGCAAAAATTCTATGAGTGCGGGGACAAACCTAGCAGACAATTAGCAAGATCCCTCAAAGAAAAACAGACTAGATCGTTTATTCCTAAAATAAAGTTATCAAACGGAAATTTAGTCCATGCGACTCCTCACATTGCTAAAGCTTTCAGGGACTATTATGCAGAATTGTACAAAGTGCAGTGTGACTCTCCGTCTTATGCTTACATATCTAAAAGAAGCAAATTTGCCCAAACTTTCAAATTTGACTCTCAGGGAACTTGAATCTGAACTTTCGGTTGAGGAATTTCAGGCGGCTCTGAAATCTTCACCGACAGGTAAAGCCCCGGGACCGGATGGTTAATACTATCCGGTACTATAAAACATTCAGTGATATCCTTCTGCCCCGCCTTACGGCTTATGCCAATTCAATCTCACAGACCTCGGGACTACGTCCGGAATCTCTTACAGCCCATATTTCAGTTATCCTTAAAGCAGATAAGGACTCTACTCAATGCAGTAGCTATAGGCCAATTTCCCTATTAAATGTTGATATCAAATTATATTCTAGGGCAATGGCCAACAGACTACTCCCTCTTATACCTAGTTGGGTTTCCCCGGATCAGACGGGCTTTATGCCACACAGAGAAGCCAAGGATAATTCTCTCCGGGTGATATCTCTTATACAATACGCTCAAAGGTCTTCCCAGTCCACCCTATTCGTATCTACAGATGCTGAAAAAGCGTTCGATAGGGTGGACTGGGATTACTTAAAACTGACCCTGCGACATTTTGGGCTGGGACCCAAGATGTTTTACCGCATTACTTCCCTCTATTCTAACCCCACGGCACAAATTCGCATAAATGCCACTCATTCCAACTATTTAATGGGACCAGACAGGGCTGCCCTCTTTCTCCCCTTTTATTTGCCCTTACCCTCGAACCCTTTTTGGCAACCATAAGATGTAATTTAAATATACATGGGATTCAAGTAGGTAATAAAACGCACAAATATGCGGACAATATTTTATTCTTTATCCAGCAGCCTCGTATCTCGCTTCCTAATTTAATGTCAGCGTTTTCTACTTTTCAGACACTCTCCAACTTTAAAATTAACCTAAGTCTGAAATTTTAAAATATTAATCTACCTGGAAGGGAGGTGGAAAATTTAAAACCCCTCTTCCCTTTTAGATGGGTTCAACGAAGTATGAAATATCTGGGAGTGAATCTTGTGCCTCACATTCAGTCCCTCTTTAAATATAATTACATCCCATTATTGAATAATATTAGAAGGGATCTACAAAAGTGGAACACGCTGACACACTCATGGTTGGGTAAAGTGAGTATAATTAAAATGAACATTCTGCCTAGAGTTCTTTTTTTCTTTCAAATGATCCCATTGGGTGTCCCTATAGGATTTTTTTCCCTATTACAGACCATGGTCTCCCGCTTTATTTGGAGGAACAGTCACCCCAGAGTATCTAAGGAAGTATTATTTCGCTCCAAGGAAGCTGGGGGACTGGCCCTTCCAAATTTTAAGGCTTATCCGAATGGAAATATGCTGCTAATTCCAAACTTTGGGTGAGTTTGGAACATGCTCTTAGTAACACAGACCTAGCAACTACACCCTGGTTGCCACGCTTACATAGACAACCTTGCTCCAAGTACCTCCACTTTAACCACTTCCACCCTTGATGTATGGGATGCCTTACATAGGAAGTTCTCGTGGTCATATGCTTCTCCTCTGTTACCGCTTTTGGACCACAATTATTTCTTACCTGGCCTATTAGATCCTGGCTATAGGACGTGGTTGCCAGAAGAACCTCTTCTACTACATCATGTTCTTCGAGCAAATGCGCTTAAGCCTCTTAAGGAAATTCTCGGCCTCAAGCCTATTATGTTTCTTGATAAATGGAGATATAATCAATTGCAAGGTTTCCTTAGAACTCTGCCTCAGCTGCTTAGAGGGATACAGGACTTAAACAGTATTGAGGAAGTTTTTAATTCTATGGACCCACCTGAACATTGTATATCGGTATTCTCCAATTACTCATCAAGCTCCAAGGTGATACTTATCCTCCCTTTCTCGCTAAGTGGGAGGCAGACTTGGAATCCTGCCTCTCAGACAGCCAAAAGGATAAAGTCCTACAGCTGACTCATATCTCTTCAATTGCATCAAGGATGGCTGAGGTCAATTACAAACTACTAACCAGATGGCACTACACCCCATCAAAGCTTCATCAGATGCTCCCCGACAACTCCCCGTTGTGTTGGAGGAATTGTGGGAACAGAGCAACCCACGCTCATATATGGTGGTCGTGCCCACTCATCCGCCCCTTCTGGTCTAGCATTATTCGAATTATCCAACAAATATCCAATATTAATCTTCCTGCTGATGCATGGACCATTCTTTTCCATGCTACCAAGGAACCTGTCAGAAAATACAAATGTTCTTTAGTTCCACATCTGCTTAATACGGCTAAAGCACTTATACCTACCCTTTGGGGTCAGCCTGAGACTCCATCCGTGAAAAAGTGGTTTCAAAAAATCTCAGAGGTCCATCTCATGGAAGATATCACTCATTGTAACAAGGACACTTTTCAACGACACACTTTAACTTGGACTCCGTGGATGGAGTTCAAGGACACCACAACCTATAGAGAGATACTTGCACAATCCCACTGAGACCCGTTTACATCTATTGAATAAGCTATCTATATTTTAAGGATGATTTCCTGTGGTTATTCTTTGGTTTATCCCTTAAGAGACTAAAATGTAATGTGACAAACATTTTATTGGATACCATCCATGCTTTTCCTCCCTTTTCTTTCCTTTTTTATACCCCTATTTTTGTTCTCTTCCTTTTCTCGGAGAGAGTGAGAGAGGGGGATTAGATTTGTTCTTCCCTGAGGCTTCCCATACTCCCCCCCCCTTTTTTTTTTTTGGGCACAGGTGACGATAATTTTACTTGTTATTTTTCTCTCTACATATATGTTTTGTCACTTCATTAGTGTAGTCACTTGTAAATTCATCCCTTAGTCCTCTATACAGTCCACTTTTAGATTTTAACACTTGTTTTTAGTTTGTAGTCGTTTTTGAAATCACTTTTTTTTCACTCTTTTTTAATTAATTCTACGTTAGAAGATATCAACACTAGAGTGATAGCACATAATATATCTGGGGGAGAGTATGGGGGATCGTATTCCCCCCCCCCCCTTTCTAAAATCTTCCCCACTCCCCCCCTCCACCTTTTTATTTTTAAATTATTTTTTTTTCCCCTCACTTTTCCCCTCTCCTTTTCCCATCTTTTTTTTTCTTTTTCTCCTTTTTTTTTTTGCCACAGGTGACGATAACTTTACCTCTCACTTTTCTCTTTATACATGTTTTGTCACTCTATTAGTACAGTCACTCATAAATTCATCCCCTAGTCCTTTACACTGTCTACTTTTAGATTTTAACACCTGTTTTTTAGTTCGTAGTAGTTTTCGAAACCACTTTTTGTCTCCCTTTATTATTTAATTCCACTTTAGAAGACATCAACACTAGAGTGATAGCACATAATATATTTGGGGGACTGTATTCCCCCATCCCCCCCCTTCTAAAATCATCTCCACTCCCTCCCCCCCCTTTTTTTTTCTTTCTCTCTCCCTCTCTCTCTCCATTTTCCCATCTCTCCCTCTTTTCTTCCCCCCCCCCCTTTTTCTTTTTTTTGTTATTTGTAATGGGAAATATTGAGACTGTAAATGTGTTTCATGTATTGTAATGTGTGTTATATATGTTTTTGGAAAATTAATAAAAAAAGATAATAAAGGTGTGCGCAGCCTATTGCATTAGGGTGTGCACCCCCAACATACTGAAGCATAGTAAACTGTGCTCACTATGCTTCCGTTTGAACACACTCACTCACCGTGTTTATTCACAATGTGTTCATTTACAAAAAGGAAGGGGCTAGTAATTGTTATCTCTCGCCTTGACTACCTGTTATCTCTCGCAACTCCCTTCTTATTGGCCTGCCTCTCCATAGGCTCCTCCCCTCTCCAGTCTATCATGAAGGCTGCTGCCAGACTTATCCACCTTACCAACCGCTCAGTGTCTGCCAAACCTCTCCTCCAATCCCTACACTGGCTCCCGATAACCCAGCGAATTAAATTCAAAATACTAACCACAACCTACAAAGCCATCCACAACTCTGCCCCGAGCTACATCACCAATCTTGTCTCCAAACATCACCCAAACCGTCCTCTCTGCTCTTCTCAAGACCTCCTACTGTCAAGCTCTCTCGTCTCCTCCTCCCCATGCTCGTCTCCAGGATTTCTCCAGAGCCTCTCCCATCCTCTGGAATTCACTACCTCAACCTGTCCAGCTATCCCCTACTCTTGCTACCTTCAGGCGATCCCTGAAAACTCACCTCTTCAGGGAAGCCTATCACGTCTCCAACTAATCTTTTACCACTTCCATCAGCTCATTCCCCACAGTTACCACCTTTTGTACCACCTGCCCCACCCTATTAGATTCTAAGCTCTTCTGAGCAGGGCCCTCTTAATCCTCTTGTATTTTATTGTATTGTAACTGTATTGTCTCAGTTTTATATTGTAAAGCGCTGCGTAAACTGTTGGCGCTATATAAATCCTGTATAATAATAATAATAATTGACATGGAGGTGCAACACAGGGGGAAGCAAGGGCAGTAGGGGAACCACACAAAGTGATTAGGGTGTGCCCAGGCACACCCCCTGCGCACGCCTATGGTTGGAGGTGCACATCAAGTCCTGAACCTTGTCCGCACCCTCTCTGACCATCTCCTGTTCCGTGTCCGCACCCTCTCTGACCGTCTCCTGTACCGTGTCCGCACCCTCTCTGACCGTCTCCTGTACCGTGTCCGCACCCTCTCTGACCGTCTCCTGTACCGTGTCCGCACCCTCTCTGACCGTCTCCTGTACCGTGTCCGCACCCTCTCTGACCGTCTCCTGTACCGTGTCCGCACCCTCTCTGACCGTCTCCTGTACCGTGTCCGCACCCTCTCTGACCGTCTCCTGTACCGTGTCCGCACCCTCTCTGACCGTCTCCTGTACCGTGTCCGCACCCTCTCTGACTGTCTCCTGTACCGTGTCCGCACCCTCTCTGACCGTCTCCTGTACCGTGTCCGCACCCTCTCTGACCGTCTCCTGTACCGTGTCTGCACCCTGTCTGACCGTCTCCTGTACCGTGTCCGCACCCTCTCTGACCGTCTCCTGTACCATGTCTGCACCCTCTCTGACCGTCTCTTGTATCATCTCTGCACACACTGACTGTTTCTCCCTCCCCCTCCCCTTTTTTTCTCTCTCTCTCTCATCTCAGACTCTAGCCACAACCAATATTTAGTTGAAGCCATCTTGCAGCATTTTTTCTCACCACTAAGCCGCACCTACAAATAAATGCCTCGCCCCTAATTAAAATAAATCTCTGCATACATACAAAAAAAAAAAAAAGTGTCCCTATTATTTTTTTGCAGAACGTTGGCTATGCCACATTCAGATATTAAATTCCACTTCACGTTGGTCTCTCACATAAAATCTCAATAAAATACATTTACGTTTTTGGTTGTAACATGACAAAATTTGGAAAATTTCAAGGGGTGTAAATTCAAGGCACTGTATATATTTTTTATATAGAATTGTATTCTATTCGACTTTTTAATTAAGATCATGATCTTAGATTAATATGAATTTGTCGGCCATTATTGGCACCTTTAGCGCATGAAAATCTCAAGAAAAATGTATCCCTTTTAAACCCCTTTCACACTGGAGCGTATTGCCTATAGCGTTAATAATAGCATCTGCAATCCGCCCTTAAACAGCTGTTACATTCCCACTGGAGCGTTGCGCTAGCAGGACGGTAAAAAAAGTCCTGCTAGCCGCATCTTTGGAGCAGCGAGTTTACCGCTCCTCCACCGCCATCAATGGGACAGCGCGGCTATACCGCCCGCAATGCGCTGCTTCAGAAGCGCATTGCGGGCGGTTTTAACCCTTTCTCGGCCGCTAGCTGGGGTTAAAAGTGCCCGCTAGCGGCCCGAAATGCACCGCAAATCCGCCCATAGCGTCGGCGGTAAAAATAGCGGCGTTTTACCGCTGACGCTATGGGCTGCTCAGTGTGAAAGGGGTCTTAATTCTATGCATGTCATCACACTGGTCCGTTGAGCTTCTGTTGTGGTGTTAAAAATCTTTCTTGCTGCATTTCTGTCAGTAAAAAATTTTTATAAAAAAAACTAATCTCCCCGTTGAAATGCATTAAAAATACATCAAGAAGGCATCAATAATGCACCCGTTACCTTTTTTATGCGTTTGAGTCACACGACCTATGAAAAACACTATAGGCACCCAGTAAAATCTTCGGCGCCTTTTTCTCTATCAGCAAAATGCTGAAAAATAGGATTTTTATATCAGCTTACCTGTAAAATCCTTTTCTTGGAGTACATCACGGGACACAGAGCGACATAGTCATTACTAATGGGTTATATAGTTACCGTCAGGTGCTGGCACTGGCAACTTCCAAAACCGGAAGTACCCTCCCCTATATAAGCCCCTCCCATCCGGGAGCACCTCAGTTTTGTAGCAAAGCAATAAGTGTCCCCAAAAGAGGGGTGGGAGCTCTGTGTCCCGTGATGTACTCCAAGAAAAGGATTTTACAGGTAAGCTGTTATAAAAATCCTATTTTCTTTTTCGTACATCACGGGACACAGAGCGACATAGTCATTACTAATGGGATGTCCTAAAGCAATGCCAAATGAGGGGGGGGATACACCATATATAAGCTGAGCGCTATCAGACATGAGGATCTTTTGCGGCCTGCAACACACTGCGCCTAAAGGCGACATCCTCCTGACTTCTAACGTTCACCTGGTAGAACCTAGTAAACGTGTGAACTGAAGACCACGTTGCGGCCTTACAGATTTGAGCCAGGGAGGCCTGGTGATGCACTGCCCATGAAGTTCCAACTGCTCTCGTGGAGTGCGCTCTAACTTTGAACGGAGGCGGTCTCCTTCTCAAGCCATAAGCTTGCATAATGACCTGTCGAATCCACTTGGCTAAAGTAGATTTTGACGCTGCCTGACCCTTTCTGGGGCCTTCCGGCAGAATAAACAAAGTATCCGTTCTGCGAATCTGAGCAGTGGCTTTTAGATAAGCTTTAACTGCTCTTACTACATCCAAAGAATGCAATAACTCTTCCTCTACCGAAGTAGGTTTGGGGAAAAAAGAAGGAAGAACCACATCTTGGTTCAAATGAAACCTCGATACCACCTTAGGAAGAAAGGCTGGATGAGGACGTAACACTACTCTGTCCTTATGGATAACCAGATATGGCTCCTTACAGGACATAGCTGCTAATTCCGATACTCTTTTAGCCGAACAAATGGCTACTAGAAAAATCAATTTCCTGGTGAGAAGCACCAAGGAAATATGCTGTAATGGTTCAAATGGTTGTTTCTGTAGAACCGACAGAACCAAGTTTAGATCCCATGGACATATGGGAATATTAACCGGAGGACTAATACGCATCACTCCTTGTATAAAGGCTTTGACTAGTGAATGCGAAGCCAAGGGCCTTTGAAAAAATATTGACAAGGCCGAAATCTGACCCTTGATAGTACTCAAGGCAAGCTTCCTATCTACAGCCCACTGTAGGAAGTCCAGAATCCTACCTATTACGTACTTATGTGGATGCCATTTCTTGGCCTCACACCACGCGATGTACGCCTTCCAGATTCTATAGTAGATCTGCCTGGATACCGGCTTCCTGGCATTGATCATGGTAGATACCACAGCATTAGAGAGCCCTCTCTTTTTTAGAATGTGGGCTTCAATAGCCAGGCCGTCAAACCTAGGGCTGGTAAGGAAGGGTGGCATATCGGTCCTTGCGAAAGCCGGACGACGTGGGAGAGTCCAAGGACTCCCCACTGAAATTTTACAATCTCCGCGTACCACGCTCTTCGGGGCCACGCTGGAGCCACCGGAATCACTGGTTTCTTTTCTACCCTGATTCTGCGGAGTAATCGAGGTAACCATTGGCGGTGTGAATGCATATATCAGCTTGAACTGATCCCAAGGGAACACTAGGGCATCCGAGCCGCAAGCTAGGGGATCCCTTGTCCGAGAGAACACCCTGTCCCCCTTTGCGTTGAATCTGGATGCTAGAAGATCTACATCCGATGTTCCCCACCGCTGACATATTGTCCAGAAAACCTCGGGGTGAAGGGACCCTTCCTCTGGGCCTAATTGCTGGCGACTTAGAAAGTCCGCCTTCCAATTCTCCACTCCTGGAATGAATACCGCAGATATGGCTGGGACATATTTTTCTGCCCATTTCAGGATGTAATTTACTTCCCTCTGGGCTACACGACTCCTGGTGCCCCCCTGATGATTGATATATGCCACTGCTGTGGCATTGTCTGATTGAATTCTGACAGGGGACCCTTGGAGTTTGGATGTCCATGCTACTAGGGCATACCGGGCTGCTCGTATCTCTAAGAGATTGATGGGCAGGGCCTTTTCTGCATCCGACCATCTGCCCTGGAGAGACTATTGCTCCAGTACTGCTCCCCAGCCTATAAGGCTGGCATCTGTAGTGACCACCTTCCAAGAAATCGGACTGAAGGATTTCCTTTTTTCCAGATTCTGGGGAACCAACCACCAACGGAGGCTCTTGTGAACGGAAGGGGACAAGGACATTGTAAGTCTAGGGCCTGAACTTTTTTGTTCCAGGCTGACAGTATGGCCCCTTGCAAATTCCTTGAATGGAATTGACCGTAGGGTACTGCTTCGAATGATGCCACCATTTTTCCCAGCAGCCTCATATACAGGCGTATGGACGGCTGTCTTTTTTGTACCCACTAAGTGGATCAAATCTTTCAAAGACAACACCTTTCCTCGAGGCAAGAATATTTTTCTCTGGCCTGAATCCAACCTTAGCCCCAAGTATTCCAGACTTTTGACTGGTTTTTAGGGCTGACTTGTCTCGGTTGATAATCCAACCGTGAGATTCCAGATACTTGATCGTCTTGTGAACGACCACGTCTAGTTTTTTCACTGAGTGGTCTATCAGCAACAAGTCATCCAGATATGCCATTATCATTACACCTTGTGTTCTTAGATTGGCCAATAAAGGGCCAGAATTTTTGTGAACACTCTTGGTGCTGTGGCCAAACCGAAGGGTAAGGCTCTGAACTGAAAATGGCGCCCTTCTACTGCAAAGCGTAGAAATTTTTGGTGGACTGGAAAGATGGGAATGTGCAAATAAGCATTTTTGATGTCGATCGTGGCTAACCAATCCTCCCCTTGTAGGGCAGTGGCCACCGATCGGATCGACTCCATCGGAAAGTCCTGATATACAGGAATTTGTATAGCCCTTTTTAGAATTAATATGGGCCTCCCGTCCGCGTTTGCTTCGGGACTGTAAAGAGGTTTGAGTAAAACCCGAACCCTCATTCTTCCAGGGGAACCTCCATAATTACTCCTTGGAGCAATAGTTGTTCTAGTGCCAACAGGAGGGACTCTCTCTTCCGGGGATCCCTTGGCACGTTTGACCTCAAAATGGGAAGGAGGAGAGTCTTTTAACTCCAAACTGTATCCCAAACCTACTGCGGAGAGCACCTATCTGTCTTGATCGTGTCCCGCCAGGTCTCTTTGCGAACAACTGGAGTCCTCCCCCCACCCGACTGAGTGGGGGCTTCAATGAATTTAACTTTGGGGGAGGTTTTGTACCTCCCCTGACCCAGATGCCCCAGGGACTGGAGAAGCAGGCCTCTTAAAGAGGG
This sequence comes from Rana muscosa, assembly GCA_029206835.1. NCBI lineage: Eukaryota > Metazoa > Chordata > Amphibia > Anura > Ranidae > Rana > Rana muscosa. Next base: position 258,978,078 of record CM055119.1, on the reverse strand, counting down.
ACCTCTAACTCTGCTTTTAACCGGCAAGAGCGTATTTTTACCGCTGGAAATTTTCTGGATATATTTGTCCAGGTTTTCCCTGAATAAGCGTTCACCATGAAATGGGACGCTAACCAGCCATTCTTTACAGGGAGCTTCAGCAGACCAGTTTCTGAGCCATAGGAGCCTACGCATATGTACTATAGACAGCGTAAGGCGGGAGGCCTGATGGACTGAATCCTCTATGGCGTCAACCGCAAAGCCTAAGGCTCTAGGTAGATCAGCTAGGGCAAAGCCTGCTGATCTGTCAAGTCCCTCAAGACCTGTTTCAACTGATCCTTCACTGCTTAGCAGACCCCAATAGCTGCTACTGCTGGTCGTATCACCAAGCAGATTTTCATAAGGACTCCAATCTTTTATCTATTGGGTTCTTGAACATTTGGACATTATCCACTGGACATGTCAGTGATTTATACATACAAGAGATGGCTGCGTCCACTGTAGGGACCTTCCATTTTTTTTTTTTTTTTTTTTTTTTGATGAACTTATCCTCCATGGGATAGACCACCGGAAATCTCTTGGGGGAATAAATATTTTCTCAGGACGTTCCCAATCCTGGTAAATGAGCCCTTTCAGTAAAGGGTGAAGTGGAAAAGAACAAACAGTCTGGGGGCTTCTAGCGACCCCAACGAGGATACAGTAGTGGTTGATGGTTCCGCAAGGTGCATTTTTAAATGCTGATCGGACCATGTTAGTCAGAGACTGAACCCATAATCTTTCAGCTTGAGATGCTGAGAAAAGGTTCCCCCACTGTTGATTCCTCTATAACAGAATCAACCTTATCCTGATCCCCTTCAGGCAGGTCGATCCCTGTATGGGACTGTTGCTCTGCTAACAGGCACTCTGAAGGAGGAGACGGAGATCGGGCGTGCTTTCCCTGACAGGGAGGCAGCGATAAATTTTGACAATCTCTCTCTAACCCTCCCAGAGCTGAGGAAAAAACCTCCTCTGTTACATACACAGGAGCAGGTGACTGAGGACAGCCACAGTACCAAGTACCCCTGCGGGGTCTCTACGGTCACTTACCTCTGAACTTCAGGGGAGACTGGTGCAGCAGGAGTATGCCCAAGATCCTCAGAGCCCGATGAGACCCCCTTCGCTTCCTGGAAGATTCAGTTCCGGAGCTACTGGACGGCATATTCCTAAGCCTAAAGCTGAGGTATTCCAGCCGTAATACACCACTTTTACTGAGAATAGTCTAGCACAATTGCTGCTATATCACAGTTGGTGTCTACTAATGTGCCTTTCTAGGGGATGCCTGTATCAACCGCTTGCTGTATGCCTTTAAATGTTGCCAGCTCTGTCTCTGTACTTCATAGCCAGCTTACTGCAATAATGTGGCTTTTTAAAAACCTGCTGGGACGCCCGCACATGCGCAGAAGCGCTGCGGCGCGCACAGAGCGTCATCCCCCAGGCCCCGCCCCTTTTTCCGGCCACCTCTATATATAGAGGCGCGTGCACGCGCACGCGCGCGGCCACGTGCGCCTCGGCGCTAATTTTCAAACATGGAAACCAGGGACAGGAGCCAGGGCCCCCTTTGCCGCAGGCCGGGGGATAGACGAACACTGCAACATGGCAGAGGAAACAGTTTCCTGTAGGAGAACTCACCAGCTGCCTGGACTTTGTTCTCTGAGAAGAAACTAGTCCATATGACAAGAAAAACATTCCACAGCGGCCTCTAGTGGACAAACACAGGTACCGCAGTTTAATATACTAAACATATATAAAAAAAAACATTCCTTTTTTTTTTTTTTTTCTTGACCACCATTAAAAATTATTACATTTTTTTAGTAGTTACAGGCATGCACAGATATTAGCGGGAATACCGTTAGGTAACAGACAGAAAGACAAATTAGGCTTGGGGGTCCCCCAATAGAACCAAGTTCCTGGGGGCCCCCACTTACCTGTTCCCCGCCGCAGGACTTTGTTTGGTCCACAAAAGCCCAAACTTCACCTATCACGGCAGGCATTGTAATCAAACCTTCAGGGACCGGGTTCCCAAGGATTCCACTCCCCTGGACCTGTATAGCACCCTGCACAGAAAACATCTTGGTCGTGGGTATGACCAGAGCTCTGGATCCCAGGGTCCAGCTCTCCTAAGAGAAGCATTACAGGCAGAACCTTGCTCTTCTCTGCAAGGCCCGGGTACCGACCGTTTAGCTATGAAGCTTTTTTGGTCGGATCCGGAATAGCTTACTGAGGCCCAAAAGAACCTGTACGCAAGCTCAGTGAAAAACACATGTTTCTTCTTGGCCAACACCTTAGACACTGGCAAAAAACTGGGGTGCTCCCGGATGGGAGGGGCTTATATAGGGGAGGGTACTTCCGGTTTTGGAAGTTGCCAGTGCCAGCACCTGACGGTAACTATATAACCCATTAGTAATGACTATGTCGCTCTGTGTCCCGTGATGTACGAAAAAGAAACATAATTTTTGGCCACCAAAATTTTGGTGCATCTCTATTATTAACGTGGCCAATGTGCAATGTGAAGGATGCCGATTTATTTGAAGGCCAATAAGGTCATTTGTTTGTTGCATCTGTTTTCTGATTCCATTCACCAAACTATTTAGACACACCTTGTATAATGCCGTTATTGGTGGCCACACACTCTGCGCTTTATAATCCAATCAATGTGTAATTTGATTGAAACAATAGAACCAGCAAACATAATTAGGCATCATTGATTGAGGCCTGGTTCACACTGGGGCGACAAACGCTCCGACATTGGGAGCTCATGTCGCATGACGTGTGAAAATCAATGTTTCCCTATGGGAGCCGTCTTAACTGGTCCGACACATGTCGGTCCGACTTTGAGAATGCTCCCTGTACTACTTTGATCCGACTTCAGCCACATTGACTATCATTGAAGTCGGATCAAAGTCGGACCGCAGTCTTGCATGGTCCGACTTTGGCATGCGACTTGTGCTGTGCTGCTCTTGAGGGGGAACTCCAGGCCAAATTTTAAATAAAAAAAAACGGCGTGGGTTCCCCTCCAGAGGCATACCAGGCCCTTGGGTCTGGTCTGGATTTGAACGGGCACCCCCTACGCCGAAAAACGGCGTGGGGGGTCCCCCCAAAATCCAAACCAGACCCTTATCCGAGCACACAACCTGGCAGGCCGCAGGGGAAGAGGGGGGGACGAGAGAGCGGCCCCCCCTCCCTCCTGAACCGTACCAGGCCGCATACCCTCAACATGGGGGGGTTTGGTGCTCTGGGGCGACCTGCGGCCCCCCCACCCCAGAGCACCCTGCCCCCATGTTGATGAGGACAGGGCCTCTTCCCGACAACCCTGGCCGTTGGTTGTCGGGGTCTGCGGGCGGGGGGCTTATCGGAATCCGGGAGCCCGCTTCAATAAGGGAGCCCCCGGATCCCGCCCCCCCCACCCTATGTGAATGAGTATGGGGTACATCGTACCCCTACCCATTCACCTGGTGGACAAAAATTGCAATAAAAAAACACTACACAGGTTTTTAAAGTAATTTATTACACAGCTCCGGGGGTCTTCTTCCGACTCCGTCGCTCTTCTTCCGACTTCCGGGGGTCTTTTCCGACTTCGGGGGTCTCCGGTGTCGTCTCCGCGCTCTCCGGTTCTTTCTTCCGCCGGGCCTCCGCTAACTTCTATTTAGCTCTCTTGCTAACAGAGGCCCGGTCTTCCCGTTGTCTCGTCCGGCTCTCCGTTGTCCTTCTGCCGGCCCCTCCACTAACTTCTTGGTAGCTCTTTCGCTAGTGGAGGGGTCGGTCTTCCCGTCGTCGCCGTCGGCTTCTTCTTCCCTCTTCTCCTTCTCGATGTTGACGCGTCGCTTCTTCCCGCTGTAATACTGGCTCTCCGCTCCGCATTAATATAGGCTTCTCATGACGTCAGTCACATGTTCCGGGGCAAATGGCCCCGGAGCATGTGACTGTGACGTCATGGGAACATGTGACGTCATGAGAAGCCTATATTAATGCGGAGCGGAGAGCCAGTATTACAGCGGGAAGAAGCGACGCGTCAACATCGAGGAGGAGAAGAGGGAAGAAGAAGCCGACGGCGGGAAGACCGACCCCTCCACTAGCGAAAGAGCTAAAAAGAAGTTAGTGGAGGGGCCGGCAGAAGGACAACGGAGAGCCGGACGAGACAACGGGAAGACCGGGCCTCTGTTAGCAAGAGAGCTAAAAAGAAGTTAGCGGAGGCCCGGCGGAAGAAAGAACCGGAGAGGAAGAAAGAACTGGAGAGCGCGGAGACGACACCGGAGACCCCCGAAGTCGGAAAAGACCCCCGGAAGTCGGAAGAAGAGCGCCGGAGTCGGAAGAAGACCCCCGGAGCTGTGTAATAAATTACTTTAAAAACCTGTGTAGTGTTTTTTTTTTGCAATTTTTGTCCACCAGGTGAATGGGTAGGGGTACGATGTACCCCATACTCATTCACATAGGGTGGGGGGGCCGGGATCCCCCTTATTGAAGGGGGCTCCCGGATTCCGATAAGCCCCCCGCCCGCAGACCCCGACAACCAACGGCCAGGGTTGTCGGGAAGAGGCCCTGTCCTCATCAACACGGGGGCAGGGTGCTCTGGGGTGGGGGGGCCGCAGGTCGCCCCCCTGCCCCAGAGCACCAAACCCCCCCATGTTGAGGGTATGCGGCCTGGTACGGTTCAGGAGGGAGGGGGGCTGCTCTCTCGTCCCCCCCTCTTCCCCTGCGGCCTGCCAGGTTGTGTGCTCGGATAAGGGTCTGGTTTGGACCTTGGGGGGACCCCCACGCCGTTTTTTCGGCGTAGGGGCGCCCGTTCAAATCCAGACCAGACCCAAGGGCCTGGTATGCCTCTGGAGGGGAACCCACGCCGTTTTTTTTTTATTTAAAATTTGGCCTGGAGTTCCCCCTCAAGATTCATACCAAACACAGTGCCTGGTATTGGCGGGGATCCAAGTCGGATCCCCGTTCATTGAAAGTCGGACATATGTCGGCTTCATGTCGCAGGGCAAAGTCGGATCCAAAGTAGGACGGATGTCGTGTCGCACTAGTGTGAACCCAGCCTTAGATCAGATTTGCTCAAACCAAGATGAGGGGCCAGGGTGGAAAATTATCGATCATGCGCCATCGATCAGCAGCACTGAGATACCTTGTTCATGAATTGTTTTTTAGTCAATCAGATCTACAGATTGCATGGTGAAAACAGAGATGTGATCGATAACTTATGATTGTATCTTTCAACAATCCACCGACGTGTGTATGTCATATTGATCTATTGGGTTGCCAATTATAGATTGAATATGTCTATCAGGGGAGGTGGAAAGGAAAACAATTATTGAACTGTGTAAGATCTACAAAAACCACCTACAACATTTCATCAGACAGGCCCTTGTACCACTTAGTTGATGGTAGATCTGAGGCTGGGTTCACCCTGGTACGACACGACAGTCATACAACTTTCATCCTACTTTGCTCTGCGACATCAGTCCTACATTGATCCTACATCCATCCGACTTTCATGAACAGGATACTACTTTGATCCGACTTTGTAATAGTCTGACTTGTCCTTTGACCAATCAAAACAATCCCAGTGTGAGATAAATTCCTTTTACTGCTGCTGTAATCACCATGTCGGATGTCAAAAGTCGGATGGTTAGGACAAGGATCCTACTTTGATCCGACTTCAATGATATTCAATGGGCTGAAGTCGGATCAAAGTCGGACCAAAGTAGTACAGGGAGCATTTTCAAAGTCGGACCGACATGTGGCGGACCAGTTAAGACGGCTCTCATAGGGAAACATTGATTTTCACACGACATGCGACATGAGCTCCCAATGTCAGAGCGTTTGTCGGACAAGTGTGAACCCAGCCTAAATCCTGATTGTACAAGAAGATTGTATGGTGTATGGTCATCTTAATAGTGGCCACACGTGCTTTGATTTTTTTTTGTAATTTGACTGTCGGATTCAATTAAAACAAACCTGCAAACAATCAAATAGCCATAATTTCTCTGTTGATCGATTTAAATCAGATTCATTCAAACTAAGTAGAGCAGCCGGGACAGAAAACTATCAATCTTTTTGCATTGATCGGCAGCATCAAGAACCAGAGGTGCGGTTGATAAGATACAATTGTAAATTACAATCATAAGTTATCAACTGAAATCCACCTCCCTGTCAATCTAATGAGTTGTCGACTTTAGATCAATTATTCCTATCGAAAGGAATCGATTGGAAAATCAAAGCAAAAGCAAGTATGGTCACCACGACAATCTTCCTTATAGTGGACCTTCAGTCATTTTTTCCATCTTTCCATCTATTAAATCCTCTGCCCTTGTTGTTTTAACTTTGGATAGTAAAACTTTTTTCTTCTGCCAGTAAATACTTTATACAGCCCATTTCCTGTTTGTGGTCTGGTAAAAAGTCTAGGCTTATGACATCATGCACAGCTCTCACTCATGAGTTTGCCAGGAAGGGAGGGGGGTGAGTCATAAGAGGGCCAATGAGAGCTGGAGGTGTGCCTCTGTGTAAATCCAGGAAGTGAACAGGCAGCAGCTTCAGCTGCCCACAGTTAAAATGGTTGCAGCCAGACTCAGTGGAGGGAGATTTCTGAAGCATATTTGGCAAGTACAGAATCAGAGTATATATGAAATAATATGCAAAGTGGTTGGAGGGAAGCTTCAGAATGGCAAACATGTTTTTTATTACAAATTATGTGAGCAGACTGCAGTTCCTCTTGAACTGCTTGCCGACCAGCCGCTGTTGTTATACAGCGGCAGGTTGGTTCTCCTGCACGAATCGCCATAGCTGTACGATGGCTCGCTCCTGCGGGTCGAGCGGACTCTGTGTCCGCCGGCGACCCGCGATCTCCTAGTACAGAGGCAGAATGGGGATCTGCCAAGGCGAATCCCGTTCTGACAGGGGACATGACAGGAGATCTACTGTTCCCAGCGATCTCCGTTATGTCCCTGGCAGCCCATCTCCCCCTACAGTTAGAACACACTAAGCCGGCAGGGATATGCAATTAGCGGACCTCCAGCTGTTGCAAAACTACAAGTCCCATCACACCTCTGGGTGTCATGCTTGTGGCTGTCAGTCTTGCTATGCCTCATGGGATTTGTAGTTCTGCAACAGCTGGAGGTCCGCTAATTGCATATCCCTGCACTAAGGGAACACATTTAACCCCTTCCCTGCCAGTGTCATTTTTTACATTGATCAGTGTATTTGTATAGCACTGATCAATGTAATCGTGTCATTTGGGGTCAGATTTGTCCGCCGCAACCCAGCTTCAAAAAAAAAAAAAAAAAAAAAAATGCAGATCGCCGCCATTACCAGTAAGAACAATAATAATAAAAACATTTTTTTAAAGTCCCTAAATCTATCCCATAGTGCAAGGACCTGCCTGATTGGATAGATAGGTGTATCCTCCTGTTATACTGTTGGCAATCTATCCCATAGTTTGTAGACGCGATAACTTTTGCGCAAACGTCTATTGGGATTTTTTTTACCATAGGTATGTAGAAGACTATATATCGGCCTAAACTGATGAATAAAATTATATATATTACATATACATACACACACACATTTTTTTTTAATTATCGCTCTTTGTTTGTTTATAGCGTAAAAAATAAAAACCAGAGGTGATCAAATACCAACAAAAGAAAGCTCTATTTGTGGGGGGCGTCAATTTTGTTTGGGTACATCGCACGACCGCGCAATTGTCAGTTAAAGCGACACAGTGCTGTATGCGACAAACAGCCTGGTCATTAAGGGGTAAATCCTTCCGGGGCTGAAGTGGTTAAATCTCCCATCTACTAGGTAGAGTAAGGACCTGCACCCTGTACAGACTGAATGGAAGATTTGTCCTCCTATTACATAGTAAATCATAAACACATTACACAATCACCTTCAGATCTACCATATAGTATAGTGCAAGGGCCTGATTGGCTAGCTAGGTGGAGATCTCCTCCTATTATAGGAGATTGTAGAGTGAATGGACACCTTAGAGGAGATTACACAACCTGATTGTACATCTATTGTATGAGATGGTCAGTCTAACAGATCTGTCGGATAACCCGACCACAGCACAGCATTGATAGATTGAGCAGATCACACACACAGACATCCATATTAGACTGGCCAGTATGGAGGGACACAATACACAGCGAGTCCTATCTATGGGACCATGTGTTCCCCACGCTCCATTAACCCCTCCCCCTCCAGCACACCCCCGTCTCATGACTCCCCCCGTGCCCGCAACATTCCGCATTTATTTCCAATCACCGCACACAGCTAGAAATAGAACGAAAAAAAGCGCTAGTAGCATCACGTGACTTCACTCACCGTCGGCGTCTGCGAACCACGTGACAAGGCACAACCGGAGGGGCGGGGTCAATCACTTCGAGGTTACGGAAGCCGAGAGGGGGGACCCGCCTCTCATTGTCCTGCGTACTACGTAATGTGACGTGTCGTTTGGGGTGGGTGTGTCTGTTGCTATTGGAAACTGGTACACAATTGACTCTGTTTTGATGTTACTGGTGATCGTCAGTAAGGTTTGTGGTATGTTTTAGTATACAGAACAGGGAGTAGTAGACTTTGATAGGATTGTAGTTTCCAGGTAAACATCCTGAGTGGAAAGGAATGAAGACGACCATACCCGTTATCATTTGATTGTACAATGTCCTATAGATCTGAGTGGATACTTGTGTTGAAAGGTTTGTTTAACCACTTCAGCCCCGGAGGATTTGGCTGCCAAATGACCAGGCCCCTTTTTGCGATTCAGCACTGCGCCGTTTTAACTGAAAATTGCGCGATCTTGCAACGTGGCTCCCAAACAAAATTTACGTCCTTTTTTTCCCACAAATAAAGCTTACTTTTGGTGGTATTTGATCACGTCTGCGGTTTTTATTTTTTGCGCTATAAACAAAAATAGAGCAACAATTTGGAAAAAAATTCAATATTTTTTACTTTTTGCTATAATAAATATCCCCCAAAAATATATAAAAAAACATTTTTTTTCCTCAGTTTAGGCCGATATGTATTCTTCTACATATTTTTGGTAAAAAAAATCGCAATCGGCGATTATTGATTGGTTTGCACAAAAGTTATAGCGTTTACAAAATAGGGGGTAGTTTTATGGCATTTTTATAATTTTTCTTTTTTTTACACTAGTAATGGCGGCGATCAGCATTTTTTTTCATGACTGCGACATTATGGCGGACACATCGGACACTTTTGACACATTTTTGGGACCATTGTCATTTTTACAGCGATCTGTGCAATAAAAATGCACTGGTTACTGTGAAAATGACACTGGCAGTGAAGGGGTTAACCACTAGGGGCGCTGGAGGGGTTAAGTGTGCCTAGGGGCGTGTTTCTAACTGAGGGGGGCGTGGCTACGAGTGACACATCACCGATCTCCGCTCTGATTACACAGAGCGGAGAGCGGTGACATTGTAAGTAGGGGAGCGGGGAGATGTTGTGTTTACACTAACATCTCCCCGATCCATGCCTCCGTGAGACGATCGCGGGGATCCCCGCGGCGATCGAGTCCGCGGGAACCGCGGTCCGACTCACGGGGAAGGCAGGGGGGTCGCGAGCGCGCCGCCGCCGACGTCGGGCAGTTAAAGGGGACATACAGGTACGTGATTGTGCCTGTACGAGCCATTCTGCCGACATATATATATACAGTGGCTGGTCCTTAAGTGGTTAAACAAAAATAGAGCGACAATTTTGAAAAAAAAAAAGCTATATTTTTTACTTTTTGCTATAATAAATACCCCCAAAAATATATAAAACAACAAATTTTTTCCTCAGTTTAGCCCGATACGTATTCTTTTACATATTTTTGGTAAAAAAAATCGCATGAAGAGTTTATTTATTGGTTTGCGCAAAAGTTATAGCGTCTACAAAATAGGGGGTCGTTTTATGGCATTTTTATTAATATTTTTTTTTTTACTAGTAATGACAGTGATCAGCGTTTTTTATTGTGACTGCGACATTATGGCGGACACATCGGACACTTTTGACGCTATTTTGGGACCATTCACATTTATACAGCGATCAGTGCTATAAAAATGCACTGATTACTGTGTAAATGTGACTGGCAGGGAAGGGGTTAACCACTAGGGGGCGAGAAAGGGGTTAAGTGTGACCTAGGAAGTGATTCTAACTGTGTGTGGGCGGGGCTTACTGTGAGACGGAGCAGACGATCAGTGTCCTGTCACTAGGCAGAACAGGGAGACGCCTTGTTTACACTGGCCTCTCCCCGTTCTGCAGCTTCGTGACACGATCGCGGGACACCGGCGGACACCGCGCGTCCTGCGGGGACGGTCACAGAGCTTGCGGCCTGCACAGCGCGAAATTCAAAGCAACGTATAAATGCGTTACTTTGCGCAGCCGTGCCATTCTGCCAACGTATGTCTACATGGCGCGGTCAGCAAGTGGTTAAAGCCGGCCATACATTTAATAATTATTTTTTTCATTCAACCAGCGGGTTAGGCTGCATTCACACATGATGCCCCACGATTTCAAATGGATGCAAAACGCGGGATGCATCTGCAATGCCATTACTTCTAATGGCACCCCAATTGTACCGCGATTGTTGCGCAGTAAATCATGCTGCAATCGCAACGCTTGTTGCTCACAAAGGAACATGAGCTTCTTTTGGGCGACAGTGTCATGCGTTGCGATTTGCAGTGATTGCAGTGGCAAAATCATGGCGTGATTGGGGTGCCATTACAAGTAATGGCATTGCAAATGTGTCCCGCGTTTTGCAGAAATTTGAAATTGCGGAGTGGAATCGCGGAAATTTCGCCCACGATCATGTGTGAATGCAGCCTTAAAGGAGAAGTCCAGTCTGAGCTTTTTTGGGCTGGGCTTCTCCTCTGGGTCACAGGAGTGCAATTCGTTTTGCACTCCTGTGACCCGTTTTCAACGGAGAACGGTCTGAAGTCGGCTCTCCGCTGACGCCACCAGGATCAGTCGAGGCAGCGAGACATCCCAGCTTCCAAGTCGGGATCCGCCAGCTGTCTTGATTAATGGCAGTCTCAGCGAGCCGCTGAGACAGCCGCTCCCCGCCCCTCCACAGCTCAGCGCTCCAATGAGCGCGGAGGAGTAGAGCAGAAGTGATGCTGACTGACAGTCAGCATCGCTCTGCTCGGGGAGGAGTTAGAACTGAGCCATCGGCAGTGTTCGGTGGCTCGGTTCTCAGTGCAGAGACACTGGGGACAGATGCAGCATCGGTCTGATGCTGCCTTCACCGAGGTAAGTTTGACTAACAAAAAAACAAACATACTTCTTTTTTAAAGCGGAGTTCCACCCAAAAGTGGAACTTCCGCTTGTTTATCTCCTCCACATTTGGCACCTTTCAGGGAGGAGGGGGGGGGGGGGGAACGGGAGCCTGTTTTTTGACAGGTCCCCTTCCCCACTTCCGGGAGACGGGACCGCAGCACCATCTCTCAGAAGTTCCTCCTTCCTCCGCTGCCGGGCCAATTAGAAGGCGCAGCACGCTTCGCGCATGCGCAGTAGGGGACCGGCTGTGAAGCCGAAAGGCTTCACTGCCGGGTTCCATAGCTCCCAACTGTCCCTGATTTCGTAGGGACTGTCCCTGATTTGGAGCAATGTCCCTCTGTCCCTCATTCCTCCTCATTTGTCCCTCATTTTGGTCTGATCTATATAGTGGTATATATCAAAAAATTCTAAATTGCTGCATTTGTAAATTCCAAAAGCCAATATAAAGGAATAGTAGTGGTAAAAAGGCACTTGTGGGTTTAACCAATCTTGTTTTTTTGTACAATTCTCCTTTAAGGGGGCGTGGCAAGGGGTGTGTCCTATGCCTGCATAGTTTTGTTGATAGGTGTCCCTCATTCCCATCTCAAAAAGTTGGGAGGTATTTGGGTTCCCTTACCGGCAATGGCGCCGGCTGCACCCAACAGCCAATCCGAAGATTGGCTGCAGTGCCGACATTGCGGGCTCCCTGGACAGGTAAGTGTCCATATATTAAAAGCCAGCAGCTACAGTATTTGTAGCTGCTGACTTTTAATTTTGAAAAAATGATCCCCCTATCCACACATTTGATGTGGATGAGGGAATCCTTCCTGCTGTGTTCTGACATTGGGGAGCCTTCCCTGCTATCAGAATATATTGATTAAAGTGATTGTGAGGCCTGATTTACACCTATGCAGGTTGCAGTTTGCATATTCCAGGTGCATTTTTGATACATTGAAGTCTATGGAATCAAAAACCAGAAAAATAAAATTCACTTGCCCTTTTCATAAAATGCACATATGTGAATGTGACCCATAGGAAACCACTTTAAATGGACTGTAGTGTGTTTCTGCAAAACTGAAAACGCACTAAAAATGCATAGGTTTGAACCAGACCTTAACGATCACCTTGTAAAACAACCTATTCGGTTTAAAATAGAAAGTAAAGGCAAAACATTTTTGTATAGATTTAAAAAAAACATTATAAATACCTTTTTTTCCCCTGTTTTATAAGTGACCACATTCTCTCTGTTCTCAGCTGCATAAGAGCTGGGGGAGGAGAAGCAGTTGTAGCACACTGAGCTTCCCAGTGAATGGCTGGGCAGTGGGGGCGTGTTAGGACAAGTCTGATCATTGGAGGAGAGCACACAGGAGAGCATAGCTAGAGAACTGACCACGATGTGCTGTCCTGCTTAGTGTGGTCAGTTTTTGATAGGAAAGCAGAGGGAATGGCAGGGACACCAGGGATTTCACACAAAGGAATACAAAGAACAGGATCCGTTTTCATTCAAGTACATGATACAGCAGGCACATATCAGGAATAAAAAATGTTGGGGTAACAAACGCTTTAATTTTGCCAGCTATAGCCAGCGGCACTGATCGTTCGGAAAAAGCCCAACAGGCTAGTTGTACGGAAGTCGGTCAGTAAATCGACTTGTGTGCAACCAGCCTGCCCATTCATGGATTGAAATTCATCCAGTCTCTGCTGAACCAGCCAAATTTCGATCCATATATGACCGCCTTAAAGTCGCTGTAAGCCTTCGATTTTAAAAATAAAAATAACAAACATGTTATACTTACCTGCTCTGTGCAATCGTTTTGCACAGAGCAGCCCGATCCTCTTCTTCTGGGGTCCCCTGCCAGTGCTCCAGGCCCCTCCTCTTCATCAGGTGCCCCCATGGAAAGCCGATTTCCCTGAGGGCACCTGTGCATGCTCGCTCCTGAGCCCCGCTGCTGTGTCCATTGATACAGACAGTGGGACTCAGCCCTGCTCCCATGTCACAGGATTTGATTGCCAGCAGGAGCGGGACATCAATCTGTCTAATGTGGAGAGAGACAACGGCTGGGGCCGCTGCCCTCGTGCACATAGCTGGATCAGATCAGGCTCAGGTAAGAAAAAGAGGGTGTCTGGTAGGGGCTGCAACACAGAAGGTGCAGTACACGAACTGTCACTAAATGTGGACTGTTTAATGAGCAGGGGGGACTGACCCATCCATCCTTGTCCCTGGCGTCCCTCTCTGTCCTTGTCGCACTGTGTCCCTCCCTGTCCCTGGTGTCCCTTGTCGCACTGTGTCCCTCCCTGTCCCTGGCCTCCCTCTCTGTCCTTGTCGCACTGTGTCCCTCTCTGTCACTGGTATCCCTCTCTGTCCTTGTCGCACTGTGTCCCTCTCTGTCCCTGGTGTCCCTCTCTGTCCTTGTCGCACTGTGTCCCTCCCTGTCCCTGGCCTCCCTCTCTGTCCTTGTCGCACCGTGTCCCTCCCTGTCCCTGGCGTCCCTCTCTGTCCTTGTCGCACTGTGTCCCTCCCTGTCCCTGGCGTCCCTCTCTGTCCTTGTCGCACTGTGTCCCACCTTGTCCCTGGCGTCCCTCTCTGTCCTTGTCGCACTGTGTTCCTCCCTGTCCCTGGCGTCCCTCTCTGTCCTTGTCGCACTGTGTCCCTCCCTGTCCCTGGTGTCCCTCTCTGTCCTTGTCACACTGTGTCCCTCCCTGTCCCTGGCCTCCCTCTCTGTCCTTGTCGCACTGTGTCCCTCCCTGTCCCTGGCGTCCATCCCTGTCCTTGTCGCACTGTGTCCCTCCCTGTCCCTGGCGTCCCTCTATGCCCTTGTCACACTGTGTCTCTCCCTGTCCCTGGCGTCCCTCTCTGTCCTTGTCACACTGTGTCCCTCCCTGTCCCTGGCGTCCCTCTCTGTCCTTGTCGCACTGTGTCCCTCTCTGTCCCTGGTATCCCTCTCTGTCCTTGTCGCACTGTGTCCCTCTCTGTCCCTGGTGTCCCTCTCTGTCCTTGTCGAACTGTGTCCCTCCCTGTCCCTGGCGTCCCTCTCTGTCCTTGTCGCACTGTGTCCCTCCCTGTCCCTGGCGTCCCTCTCTGTCCTTGTCGCACTGTGTCCCACCTTGTCCTTGTCGCACTGTGTCCCTCCCTGTCCCTGGCGTCCCTCTCTGTCCTTGTCGCACTGTGTCCCACCTTGTCCCTGGCGTCCCTCTCTGTCCTTGTCACACTGTGTCTCTCCCTGTCCCTGGCGTCCCTCTCTGTCCTTGTCGCACTGTGTCCATCCCTGTCCCTGGCGTCCCTCTCTGTCCTTGTCGCACTGTGTTCCTCCCTGTCCCTGGCGTCCCTCTCTGTCCTTGTCGCACTGTGTCCCTCTCTGTCCTTGTCGCACTGTGTTCCTCCCTGTCCCTGGCGTCCCTCTCTGTCCTTGTCGCACTATGTCCCTCCCTGTCCCTGGCGTCCCTCTCTGTCCTTGTCGCACTGTGTCCCACCTTGTCCCTGGCGTCCCTCTCTGTCCTTGTCGCACTGTGTCCCTCCCTGTCTCTGGCGTCAGCTATGACTAAGCACTAGTTCCCAGTGCGAAACATGTCATTTGTACCCCCTTTTTGTCTGCTGTGACTTGTAGTGCTTTGCAATTTTTAAAAAAAGGCTACCTTTTTTTTTGTAAATTTATTTTTATTGAGGTTTTAAGTTTTGCACAACATTCCAACACAGCTGACCCAGCTAAAACCGCCAGGTCAGTATTAGGCCAACATGGCCCATACACACTTATACAGGCAACAACATATCCTGTCTGTCTAACAGTGTCTCTACCTAACTACTTCAACAACATACTTTAAGATTAAGGGGCATGTAATCGCTTACACTCGCCGTAATCTTAATCCCCAAGTACGTGATCTGCTTTACCCACTGCAACGGAAGAGCCGGGTCAGCAATAGCCCTGGACCCAGCGTCCAGCGGTAGAATAGATGATTTAGACCAATTGACTCTCAAACCAGAAAATTTCGAAAAAGTGTTCAGTATGCCTAATGCTGCCTCTAGCGACTCCTTAGGGTCCTGCAGAAATAGCAGCATGTCATCTGCATACAGTGCTAACTTTTCTTCCACATTTCCCACCCGAATTGCTTTAACCTCCCTATCTGCTCTCAGTGCAATCGCAATGGGTTCCATCATAAGAGCAAACAAGAAGGGTGAAAGTGGACAGCCCTGCCTGGTGCCCCTACCCAACTGGAAGAAGGGAGAAGTGTGCGTACCCATACGTACCGCCGTTCTGGGAGCCCTATACAGTAACGAAATCCACGTTTGATAGGTCGGGCCAAACCCCATCCTCTCTAGGACTGCCAACATATATTGCCAGTCAATGGAGTCGAACGCCTTTTCGATATCAATAGAAACCACTACCCTAGTATTTGCAGATAGACTTGGAATCTGTAAGTGGGTAAACAATCGTCTGAGGTTAGTGTCTGTGGATTTACCAGGCATAAACCCCGTCTGATCACTATCAACCAGGGAAGAGATGACTCCGGCCAGCCGTCTAGCTAGAACTTTTGTGAGGATTTTCAGATCCATATTTAGTAGGGCAATCGGCCGGTAAGAAGCGCAGTCCATAGGGTCCTTTCCCGGTTTGGGAAGCAAGATCATATACGCATCCATCATAGATTGAGACAACTGCTGTGCCTCCAAACAATGGGCCAACAGGGATGTGAGCCTAGGTGCCAATTGGTCCACATATATTTTGTAAAAATCCGCCGGAAACCCGTCCGGACCCGGGGCTTTATGTGGTGGGAACGGGAAAATCGCCGCTACAACCTCCTTACTAGTGATCTCCGCCTCCAGTACCCCACAATCCTCCTCCGAGAGCCTCGGAAGCGGAAGACCACTCATTAATTCCTCCATCTCGGATCTGACATAAGGAGGAATAGGTGCATACAAAGATGAAAAAAAATCTTGAAATTCCGCGAGTATATCCGCGGGGTCACTAGCCAGCCCTCCATTTCTACATCTAATAACTGGAACTACTGAGTGCCAGCTGGTGTGAATCAGCCACCAACCTGGCAAGGAGTTTCCCATTTTTATCCCCTTCTGCAAACTGTGACTCTGCTCTATGTCTAGCCTCTGTATGTGCTAGATTATTGAAATGCAACGCAAGATTCCTCTGGGCCTCCAACAAAGCCTTGTAGGAAGCATCAGAGGGAGCCACGGCATTGGCATTCGCACACCGCCTCTCCCCCTCTTTCAGTAATTGAACCTCCGCCTGTTGTTCCCCCCTCTCTCTTTTTATAGCAGAAATATATTCCCCTCGAATCACCGCCTTAAAGGCATCCCACACCACAGAAGGGTCAGCAGAGCCCTGGTTCTTATCCCAGTACTCAGAAACCGATTCCTGCACTAGAGTACTAACATTTTCATTCTGAAGCCACCCAGGGGAAAGCTTCCACCCCCCGGCCCCCCTTCCAGAAGGGAGGGCCAAGGATATGGAAAGTGGGTTGTGATCAGACAAGCCCCCCGCCAGATATTCAACCTCTTTGAAAAACGACATCATTCCCAGGCTACCAAACGCAAAATCTATTCTAGCCGAAGAGTGGTGTGTCCGCGATAAATGAGAAAAACATTTAACATATGGATTTTTAGCCCGCCAGATTTCAGAAAGCCCAGCCACCGATGCCCAGGTCAACAAATCTGGGGAGCCCTGACGTCCCGCATTTGAGGAATCCAAGGCATCCAAAGTAGCATTGAAATCCCCCATAAACAATAAGGCCTCATGCCCACTGGCGTTTTTACAGCTGCGTTTTTTGCAGCTTAAAAACGCCTGTCCATGTTATTGTAAATATTTTTATTTATTTTTATATTTTTTTGAAAAAAAACAAAAAAACAAAAAACGTCGGAGCTAAAAACGCGACCGCGCGTTAGTGCGCGTTTTTTACGCGTTAGTGCGCGTTTTTGCTCGTTTTTTGATGCTCGCGGTTTTTTCTGCCTAATTCTGACGCTGAGGAACGCACTGGCCCTGGGTTTTTTTTACAGCTCAAAAACGCCTATGCTCTTTACAGCTCAAAAACGCCTAGGTGGACATGAAGCTATAGACTAACATGGACAGGCGTTTTTAAGCTGTAAAAAACGCTCAAAAACGCGGCTGAAAAAACGCCCGTGGGCATGAGGCCTAATGGGAGGTGAGCATGTAGGGCCAGCTTAACCAACATATCATACAAACATTGCACATTAAACGGAGGGGGTATATAAACATTTACCAATAACATTTTACAGTAATTGATATCCACAACCAAGGCCACATATCTTCCCCCAGGATCCACAAAAACCTGATGGATGTTGCAGGAAACAGCTTTACTGATCAGAATTGCTACCCCCCTTGCATAAGTGGAGTATGTGGCATGAAATGCCCGTTGAATCCATGGCCCCCGCAGAGCCAGTATTTTGCTGCCATCTAGGTGTGTCTCCTGCAAAAGAACAACATGCGGCCTGACCTGTTTCAAATATTGGAACACTGAGGCCCTCTTAAACTTACTATTCAGGCCTCGTACATTCCAGGACACAACCTTTACTAGGTTAGCCATTGTAATATACCTTAACTGATGTACAGAAAGGGCGGTCCCCCTTTTTCCCCCATGTTAACAGAGCCGGGAGCCATAAGGCAACAACTGGCCCCCACCTCTTACCGGTGAGGATCCCCTGAAATAGAGAGCAGAGAACTGAGCAAAAAACATCCCCTCTACCTTTGCAAAAGAACAAACCGACCCCCCCTGCCATTATACCAGGCAAAACCTGAACAGAAATAAAACTTTCCTAGTATGCAGCTTTGAGTCCCAAACATCCCCAAAAAAATAAGGAAAAAAATTTGAGAAACATAACCCTCTGTTCAATAGTCCAACAGCTCCAAAAAAAGTTGGTCCTGTTACATCTACAAGCTCCACGTCCTTAATACAAATAACAGGGAGCATGTAGCATATTAGCAATCTGCTGTGCATTTCAATATTATAGTAATAAAGAACACCACCGCCACCTAGTGGCATCTTACCCAACCCACACTCCAAACAGGAGATAGTACAAAAGAAAGATGGCTATAGCAGTAAAGCAAAATTTAGAAATAAAAATAAACTAAAATAAATGAAAACAGAACTTAAAAAACGGATGAGATCAGGGGTAATAACACGCAGCAGTTGACACGTAGCAGTTCCTAATCTCTGGGCAGCCACACATCACTCTAGTTCGCACAACATTCCCAAAACAAGGTGCGGATAGTTTCAGGCACAACAGGTGCATAAACAGTACTTGCATGTATTCATCTAATCTTCCGCCGACTTCAGGGGTTTCTATCCAACCATTCCGAGGCCTCAATCGGAGATTCAAAGAACCTGACCGCCCCATTGTGTTGCACTCTCAGCTTACTTGGGTAAAGCATACTGTAAGGAATATTCTTTTATCTCAGCCTCTTCCTCACATCATTGAAAGAGCGTCTTCTCCTCTGGGTCTCCGCAGAAAAATCAGGGAACAGCATCACCTTAGTATCTTCAAACTTTAACTCAGGATGCTTCCTCAAGGCTGCCAAGATCATGTCCCGGTCCCTATAATTAAGAAACCGCACCAAAAATGGACCAGGGTAATTTCCAGGAGGACGTCAGCCTGCGGGCACCCTATGGGCCCTTTCCACCACATATGTCGGTGGAAGGTCCCCAAGGTCCAGCAGATTCTTAAAGAGTGACTCCGCAAATGAGGCAGACTGGGCCCCCTCCGCACCCTCTGGCAGGCCAACCACCCTCACATTGTTTCTCCTCTGCCTGTCTTCTGCCTCTTCAGCTCTGCTTTGCAGTGACTTCACCATGTCCTGTAATTCGGATAGCAAGTCGCCCTGAGTGTGAGTCACATCTTCCACCCCAGAAATTCTGTCCTCTGCCTCAGTCAGCCTGCCCCTCATTTTATCCAGATCATGTCTGATTAAAGTGCATTCATTAGCAAGGTGATCTATGCTCACTAGGGATGAGCTCGGTGTTCGAGTCGAACATAGGTTCGACTCGAACATCGGCTGTTCGCGCGTTCGGCGAACAACGAACGATTTGGGCCGTTCGCGCCAAATTCGAGTGACGCGAACGGCCCACAATACACTGCGCCATCGCAGTGTAATCCCGGCGCTGTGATTGGCCAAGCATGCACTGTGACCCTGCATGCTTGGCCAATCACAGCGCCGGCAGCGAGGAGAGCAATGATTGGCCACAGGCAGGATGCCTGTGGCCAATTATAGCTGAGGGGGTTTAGTACACGCCCCACACTATAAAAGGCCGCCAGCGCGGCGGCCTTGTGTAGCGTGTTCCGGAGCAGGGAAAGTGAAGGATAGGCAGGGACAGTGTCAAATCTTGTCAAATCTATTCTTTGCTAAACCTTGTGTGTAGGGACAGAGAAGGATAGGCAGGGAGAGTGTCAGTGTCATATTCTTTGCTAAACCTTGTGTGTAGGGAGAGAGAAGGATAGGCAGGGAGAGTGTCAGTGTCATATACTTTGATAAACCTTGTGTGCAGGGAGAGAGAAGGATAGGCAGGGGACAGTGTCAGTGTCATATTCTTTGCTAAACCTTGTGTGCAGGGAGAGAGAAGGATAGGCAGGGAGAGTGTCAGTGTCATATACTTTGATAAACCTTGTGTGCAGGGAGAGAGAAGGATAGGCAGGGGACAGTGTCAGTGTCATTGTTGCTAAGCCTCCTGCACATTATACACCTGAAGTTAGCCCGTATTGCTGCTTTTTCCTGGTGTGTTACACCAACAGGATTTTGCGGCACTTACAGCGGGCGGAGTGTACCTCCTGACCATATTACACCTTAACTTAGCCTGTATTGCTGCTTTTTCCTGGTGTGTTACACCAACAGGATTTTGCGGCACTTACAGCGGGCGGAGTGTACCTCCTGACCATATTACACCTTAACTTAGCCTGTATTGCTGCTTTTTCCTGGTGTGTTACACCAACAGGATTTTGCGGCACTTACAGCGGGCGGAGTGTGCCTCCTGACCATATTACGCCTTAACTTAGCCTGTATTGCTGCTTTTTCCTGGTGTGTTACACCAACAGGATTTTGCGGCACTTACAGCGGGCGGAGTGTGCCTCCTGACCATATTACACCTTAACTTAGCCTGTATTGCTGCTTTTTCCTGGTGTGTTACACCAACAGGATTTTGCGGCACTTACAGCGGGCGGAGTGTGCCTCCTGACCATATTACACCTTAACTTAGCCTGTATTGCTGCTTTTTCCTGGTGTGTTACACCAACAGGATTTTGCGGCACTTACAGCGGGCAGAGTGTGCCTCCTGACCATATTACACCTTAACTTAGCCTGTATTGCTGCTTTTTCCTGGTGTGTTACACCAACAGGATTTTGCGGCACTTACAGCGGGCGGAGTGTGCCTCCTGACCATATTACACTTTAACTTAGCCTGTATTGCTGCTTTTTCCTGGTGTGTTACACCAACAGGATTTTGCAGCACTTACAGCGGGCGGAGTGTGCCTCCTGACCATATTACACCTTAACTTAGCCTGTATTGCTGCTTTTTCCTGGTGTGTAACACCAACAGGATTTTGCGGCACTTACAGTGGGTGGAGTGTGCCTCCTGACCATATTACACCTTAACTTAGCCTGTATTGCTGCTTTTTCCTGGTGTGTTACACCAACAGGATTTTGCGGCACTTACAGCGGGCGGAGTGTGCCTCCTGACCATATTACACCTTAACTTAGCCCGTATTGCTGCTTTTTCCTGGTGTGTTACACCAACAGGATTTTGCGGCACTTACAGCGGGCGGAGTGTGCCTCCTGACCATATTACACCTTAACTTAGCCCGTATTGCTGCTTTTTCCTGGTGTGTTACACCAACAGGATTTTGCGGCACTTACAGCGGGCGGAGTGTGCCTCCTGACCATATTACACCTTAACTTAGCCCGTATTGCTGCTTTTTCCTGGTGTGTTACACCAACAGGATTTTGCGGCACTTACAGCGGGCGGAGTGTGCCTCCTGACCATATTACACCTTAACTTAGCCTGTATTACTGCTTTTTCCTGGTGTGTTACACCAACAGGATTTTGCGGCACTTACTGCGGGCGGAGTGTGCCTCCTGACCATATTACACCTTAACTTAGCCTGTATTGCTGCTTTTCCCATTTCCCTGCAGGCCATTAGAATGTCTGGAAGGCAAACAAGGAGAGGCAGACAGTCAGGAGCCAAAAAAAGAGGGCAAGCAGGCTCTGTGTCTAGAGACAACAGTGCTGGTCGTGGACGTGGTGCATCGCCATCAGCACGTGGCCATGGGACACGCCTGTCCTTCTTTTCGGCAGCTGGACGTGTTGAGCCGCATCATGCCGAAGACTTGGTAGAGTGGATGACCAAGCCCTCCTCATCCTCCTCATCCTCTCTCACCCAGGCTCAGGGTACTGGCAAAGCAGCTGCCAAAGCGTCCTCTTCCCTGGTATCAATGTCATCATCAGTCACTCCTTCCCTAGACCAACCATGTCCTCCTGAGGAGTCCCCCGAACTGTTTGAGCACAGTGTTGGGTACATGCTCCAGGAGGATGCCCAGCGTTTCGAAGGGTCTGATGATGATACCCAGCTAGAGGAAGGCAGTAGCGTGAGAGCAGAGAGAGGGGATGCTCAAGAAGGACACCAATCTGGCAGTCATGTTCCAGCAGCTGCAGCATACTGCCAGATTGGCTCCAGTGATGAGGAGGGAGGGGATGATGAGGTCACTGACTCCACGTGGGTGCCTAATAGGAGAGAGGAGGAGGAGGAGGATGAGGAGGAGGCACATCTCCAACGAGGCAGGATGCTATCGGGGGGCCAGCGTAAGGGCAGCACACCGACGGAATCACACCGCAGAGCTCCGCCTGTGCAGGGCGCTGCCTCTGCCCGTTATTCAAAAAGTTCTTTGGTGTGGGCCTCTTTTGAGTCAAGTGCATCAGATCGCACAGCTGCTGTTTGCAACATATGTCTCAAGCGTATATCGCGTGGCCAAAACATCACCCGCTTGGGCACCACATGCTTGACCAGACATATGTTGACCTGCCATGCAGCTCGTTGGCAAGCCTACCTTAAAGACCCACACCAAAGAACAAAGCTGACCTCTTCTTGCACCGCATCAGCTGGGATCTCCAACCCCACTATACCTTCAGTCCTCTCTGAAACCTGCTCTGAGAGGAATGAAGGTGTAGAATTAGGTGTGTCACAGCCAAGTACTTGCGGGCACTCTGCTAGCAGTACACCAACGTCCGATTCTAGCAGGCAAATTTCCCTGCCCCAGCTGCTGGACCGTCGAAAGAAGTTCACTCCCAGCCATCCACATGCCCAGCGGTTGAATGCTAGCTTGGCTAAATTGCTAGCGCTTCAACTGCTGCCTTTTCAGTTGGTAGACTCGGCCCCCTTCCGTGAGTTTGTGCAATGTGCGGTTCCTCAGTGGCAGGTTCCCAAACGCCACTTTTTCTCACGGTAGGCGATTCCGGCTCTCTACCGGCATGTGGAAGGCAATGTCTTGGCCTCGCTGGACAGGGCGGTCAGCGGTAAGGTGCATATTACCGCTGACTCATGGTCCAGCAGGCATAAACAGGGACGTTACCTTTCTTTCACGGCCCATTGGGTCACTCTTTTGGCAGCTGGGAAGGATGCAGGACAAGGTGCAGTAGTGTTGGAGGTTGTTCCACCGCCACGCCTCCAAAATGCTACTACTGGTTGTGACACACCTCTGTCCTCCACCCCCTCCTCTTCTTCTTCCTCCGTGGCCTCTTCCTGTGCTTTGTCCTCGGAACCAGCGGTGCTCCGTAGGCGTTCAAGGGGCTACGCAATTACGCAGGCAAAAAGATGCCATGCCGTGCTTGCGCTGGTGTGTTTGGGGGACAGGAGCCACACTGGGGCAGAGGTTCTGTCTGCTCTGCAGGGGCAGGCCGAGAGGTGGTTGACGCCACGCCAGCTTAAGCCAGGAATGGTAGTTTGCGACAATGGCACCAACCTCCTCTCCGCTCTCCGATAGGGACAACTGACCCATGTGCCCTGTGTGGCTCATGTCCTTAACCTGGTGGTGCAACGGTTCTTGGGCAGGTACCCGGGCTTACAGGATGTCCTGAGGCAGGCCAGGAAAGTCTGTGTGCATTTCCGCAGATCTTATAATGCCAGTGCTCGCCTGGCTGAGCTGCAAAAGGAGTTGAACCTGCCCAAGAACCGCCTTATATGTGACATGCCCACCAGGTGGAACTCAACGTTGGCCATGCTGCAGCAGCTGCACACGCAGCAGAGGGCCATCAATGAGTACCTGTGCGACTACGGCACCAGGACAGGGTCAGGGGAGCTCGGGTTTTTTTCACCACGCCAGTGGGGCATGATCAGGGATGCATGCACTGTCCTGGCACCATTTGAGGAGGCCACGAGGATGGTGAGCAGTGACAGTGCATGCATTAGTGACACTGTACCTCTTGTCCACCTGTTGGAACATACGCTGCGTGGAATAATGGACAGGGCACTTGAGGCAGAACAGAGGCAGGAAGAGGAGGACTTCCTTGCCTCTCAAGACCCCCTTTACCCAGACAGTGTTCCTTCTGTCCCACCCATCGCACAGGAAGAAGAGGAGGAGGAGGAGGATTGTGTCAGCATGGAGGTGGAGCCTGGCACTCAGCATCATCAGCAGCAGTCTTTTAGGGATGATTTACAGTCCCAAGAAACCAGTGGACTTGTACGTGGCTGGGAGGAGGTGGCTGCGGATCATGTCGTCCTTAGTGACCCAGAGGACTCCGGACTGAATGCCTCAGCTAACCTACGCTGCATGGCCTCCCTGATCCTGCAAAGTCTGCGGAAGGATCCTCGTATTCTTCGGATCAAGGAGAGGGACCATTACTGGCTGGCCACTCTCCTTGATCCACGGTACAAGGGTAAGGTTGCGGACCTTATCTTACCGTCGCAGAGGGAGCAGAGGATGAGACAACTCCGGGAGGCCTTGCAGAAAGGTCTGTGCAACGCATTCCCAGAGACTGGGAGGTTACAAACTCCTGGTCCTGGACAACGAGTTGCTGAGGCTTCGGTCAGTCAAAGAAGGAGCGTTGGGGAAGGTGGCCGTCTGACCGAAGCGTTCAGACAATTCTTTAGTCCGCAGCCCCAAGGTATGATCGGTTCCAGCAACAATCGCCAGCGTTTGATATACATGGTGCAGGAATACCTAGGGGCAAGGTCAGACTTGGACACCTTCCCCACCGAAAATCCTCTGGCTTACTGGGTCTTGAGGATGGATCACTGGCCTGAGCTTGCACAGTTTGCAATTGAGCTACTGGCCTGTCCTGCATCCAGCGTTCTTTCAGAACGCACATTCAGTGCTGCTGGAGGATTTGTCACGGATCACAGGGTGCGCCTGTCCACCGACTCTGTTGATCGACTGACCTTCATAAAGATGAACCAGTCTTGGATCACCACCAGCTACCAAACACCTGAAGCTGATATAACAGACTAATTTATTTTCAAATGTCACATCCCTTCAAGACTGATGCTGATGCTGAGAGACTGTCCTGTTATGTTGACTGACTATCCTCCTCCTCCTCAATGATCCGATTGACGATGATAGCTTGGAAGAACATTTTTGTTTCTGGGTGCCGCCACCAGTGGCTAAGGCCCAATTTTTCAGCCCCTGTTTAACAGGAGTGTGTTATTACAATTTTTTATGCAATGCTTTGCAGCAGGGCTCATTCCTGCACTCCAACTAGAGTATTTGGGAGTGGTTGCAGTGTCGTGGCACCAGCACCAGTGGCTAAGGCCCAATTTTTCAGCCCCTGTTTAACAGGGGCGTGTAATTACAATTTTTGATGCAATACTTTGCAACAGGGCTCATTGCTGTGCTCCAAGTACAGTATCTGTGAGGGGTTGCAGTGTTGTGGCACCAGTGCCTAAGGCTCAATTTTTCTGCCCCTGTTTAACAGGGGCATGTAATTACAATTCTTGATCTAATAATTCACAGCAGGGCCCATTCCTGCGCCCACCAAGACTAACTGTGAGGCCTTACAGTGTTGTGTCAACACCACCACCACCAGCACCACCAAAGGCCCAATTTTTCAGCCCCTGTTCAACAGGGGCATGCAATTACAATTCTTGATCTAATAATTCACAGCAGGGCCCATTCATGCGCCCACCAAGAGTAACTGTGAGGGCACACAGTGTTGTGGCAACACCAACATGTAAGGAGCAAATTTCAGCTGAGTATATACGGCAGGCCCCTACTTTCAAACATCCAACTTACAAACGACTCCTCCTTGCAAACGGAAGGATACAACAGGAAGTGAGAGGAAATCTACCCCTAGGAAGGCAAATTCTCTCCTGTAAGAGTTAGTATGGGAAAAAAAGTGTCTCCTCTCCACTGATGCTTTATCACCAATTCTTGTTTCAATAAAAACCCCAAATTTTCAAAAAACATTTGTCATTAGGACGGAAAGTGAGGTGAACTGTTCTGAACAGGTGCACACTGCACAGACAGCAAAACAAATGTTACAGGGGTGATAACCCTTCCCTATGTTTTCCAAAAAGCTTAAAAATAGATTTTTTGGCTGGAGCTACACTTAAACAATGTACCTGTTCAAAATTACAAACAGATTCTACATAAGAACAAACCTACAGTCCCTGTCTTGTATGCACCGCCTGTATACGGCTGTTCAGAGTATATAGGGCCTTTTTTATTTTGTGTGCGGGGTTCCCCTTTATATCCATACAAGACCCAAAGGGGCTGGTAATGGGCTGGGGTGGGGGGGTGGGGGGGTGATGGGGTAGCTATGCCATTTTTCTTAAAGATTTTCATCCATATTACCGGGACCAGACATTACATTAAAGCCGCAAGCAGTTTTAAATGGCTTTTTTTCCTTTAGAAATGTAATTTTGTGCAGGGACAGTTCTAAACATGGGAAACACGTGGCACTTCACAGGCATACTTTAGACACCCCCCAGGTACGATATTTAAAG
The DNA here is from genome assembly GCA_029206835.1 of Rana muscosa. Taxonomy (NCBI): domain Eukaryota; kingdom Metazoa; phylum Chordata; class Amphibia; order Anura; family Ranidae; genus Rana; species Rana muscosa. Next base: position 258,951,878 of record CM055119.1, on the reverse strand, counting down.
GAATATTTGACTTTTTTTTTTCACTTTATGCATCATTAAAATAACTGCTCCAGAAAAACGGCAGTTTTTAAAACTTCTTTTTGCATTGATACATGTTCCCTGGTGCAGAACCCGGGTTCCCAAACCCTTTTTAGGACAATAACATGCATAATAGTCGTTATAATTAGCACTTTAGATTTCGAACGTTCGCATCCATTGTATTTAATAGGGTTCTAAAGTTCGTGCGAACTTTCGGTCCGTTCGCGGGTTCTGGTGCGAACCGAACCCGGGGGTGTTCGGCTCATCACTAATGCTCACCATCACCGCCGCTTTGCTGGCATTAATATCCTCCAGAATGGGCCTGGTAATAGCCTCCTGCGCCGATTTCCCTGCCGGGGAAACCGATGGAGAATCCGTAGGATGGTTCTCAGAGCCTGATCCCCCTCACGCAGCAGCAGCAGCAGCTGCCGCGGACGCCATCCTCCTGGCCCTCTTCCTCTCTGACTTACTGGAGCTAGGGGAAGACAAGATGGCGGCGGCGGGACTCGTGTCAGGGCCTCGTGCAGAGCGGATCTTGCGCTGGGTCTTCTGCGGCTGACTTCCCGACATCGATGCCCCCTTTTTCATGACCAGCAGACGCTCAGCGTGCCGCGGTACCACACGTACCGAAAACCGGGCTTTTAGGCTCCAATTCCAGGATTTTTAAGCAGGATAGACGTGGAGCTCACAGAAACACGTCTTGCTGCTTTCACATCCGGTCACGCCCCCCAAATAAAGGCTACCTTAACGTTTTTTTTGGAGTGCGGCTGTCCACATATTTATCCTATTTCTTGTCTCTCCCTGTACCTGGCGTCCCTCTCTGTCCTTGTCGCACTGTGTCCCTCCGTGTCCCTGGCGTCCATCCCTGTCCATGTCCCACTGTGTCCCTCCGTGTCCTGGCGTCCCTCTCTGTCCTTGTCGCAATATGTCCATCCCTGTCCCTGGCGTCCCTCTCTGTCCTTGTCGCACTGTGTCCCTCCCTGTGCCTGGCGTCCATCCCTGTCCTTGTCGCACTGTGTCCCTCCCTGTCCCTGGCATCCCTCTCTGTCCTTGTCGCACTGTGTCCATCCCTGTACCTGGCGTCCCTCTCTGTCCTTGTCGCACTGTGTCCCTCCCTGTCCCTGGCATTCCTTTCTGTCCTTGTCGCACTGTGTCCCTCCGTGTCACTGGCGTCCATCCCTGTCCTTGTCGCACTGTGTCCCACCTTGTCCCTGGCGTCCCTCTCTGTCCTTGTCACACTGTGTCCCTCCCTGTCCTTGTCGCACTGTGTCCCTCCCTATCCCTGGCGTCCCTCTCTGTCATTGTCGCACTGTGTCCCTCCCTGTCCCTGGCGTCCCTCTCTGTCATTTTCGCACTGTGTCCCTCCCTGTCCCTTTCGTCCCTCTCTGTCCTTGTCGCACTGTGTCCCTCCCTGTCCCTGGCATCCCTCTCTGTCTTTGTGGCACTGTGTCCATCCCTGTCCCTGGCGTCCCTCTCTGTCCTTGTCGCACTGTGTCCCTCCCTGTCCCTGGCGTCCCTCTCTATCCTTGTCGCACTGAGTCCATCCCTGTCCCTGGTGTCCCTCTCTGTACTTGTCGCACTGTGTCCCTCCCTGTCCCTGGCGTCCCTCTCTGTCCTTGTCGCACTGTGTCCCTCTCTGTCCCTGGCCTCCCTCTCTATCCTTGTCGCACTGTGTTCATCCCTGTCCCTGGCGTCCCTCTCTGTCCTTGTCGCACTGTGTCCCTCCCTGTCCCTGGCGTCCCTCTCTGTCCTTGTCGCACTCTGTCCTTCCCTGTCCCTGGCGTCCCTCTCTGTCCTTGTCACACTGTGTCCCTCCCTGTCCCTGGCGTCCCTCTCTGTCCTTATCACACTGTGTCGCTCTCTGTCCCTGGCGTCCATCTCTGTCCTTGTCGCACTGTGTCCATCCCTGTCCATGGCGTCCCTCTCTGTCCTTGTCACACTGTGTCCCTCCCTGTCCCTGGCGTCCCTCTCTGTCCTTGTCGCACTGTGTCGCTCTCTGTCCCTGGCGTCCCTCTCTGTCCTTGTCGCTCTGTGTCCATCCCTGTCCCTGGCGTCCCTCTCTGTCCTTGTCACACTGTGTCCCTCCCTGTCCCTGGCGTCCCTCTCTGTCCTTGTCGCCAAGTGTCGCTCTCTGTCCCTGGCATCCCTCTCTGTCCTTGTCACACTGTGTTCATCCCTGTCCCTGGCGTCCCTCTCTGTCCTTGTCACACTATGTCCCTCCCTGTCTCTGGCGTCCATCCCTGTCCTTGTCGCACTGTGTCCCTCCCTGTCCCTGGCATCCCTCTCTGTCCTTGTCGCTCTGTGTCCCTCTCTGTCCTTGTTGCACTGTGTCCCTCCCTGTCCCTGGCGTCCCTCTCTGTCCTTGTCGCACTGTGTCCCTCCCTGTCCCTGGCGTCCCTCTCTGCCCTTGTCACACTGTGTCTCTCCCTGGCCCTGGCATCCCTCTCTGTCCTTGTCGCACTGTGTCCCTCCCTGTCCCTGGTATCCCTCTCTATCCTTGTCGCACTGAGTCCCTCCCTGTCCCTGGCATCCCTCTCTGTCCTTGTCGCACTGTTTTCCACCCTGTCCCTGGCGTCCCTCTCTGTCCTTGTCGCACTGTGTCCCTCCCTGTCGGCCCTCTCTGTCCTTGTCGCACTGTGTCCCTCCCTGTCCCTGGCGTCCCTCTCTATCCTTGTCGCACTGTGTCCATCCCTGTCCCTGGCGTCCCTCTCTGTCCTTGTCGCACTGTGTCCCTCCGTGTCCCTGGCGTCCATCCCTGTCCTTGTCGCACTGTGTCCCTCCATGTCCCTGGCGTCCATCCCTGTCCTTGTCGCACTGTGTCCCTCGGTGTCACTGGCGTCCCTCTCTGTCATTGTCGCACTGTGTCCATCCGTGTCTCTGGTGTCCCTCTCTGTCCTTGTCACAATATGTCCATCCCTGTCCCTGGCGTCCCTCTCTGTCCTTGTCACACTGTGTCCATACCTGTCCCTGGCGTCCCTCTCTGTCCTTGTCGCACTGTGTCCCTCCCTGTCCCTGGCGTCCATCCCTGTCCTTGTCGCACTGTGTCCCTCCTTGTCCCTGGCGTCCCTCTCTGTCCTTGTCGCACTGTGTCCATCCCTGTACCTGGCGTCCCTCTCTGTCCTTGTCGCACTGTGTCCCTCCGTGTCCCCGGCGTCTATCCCTGTCCTTGTCACACTGTGTCCCTCCTGTTCCTGGCGTCCCTCTCTGTCCTTGTCACACTGTGTCCCTCCCTGTCCCTGGCGTCCCTCTCTGTCCTTGTCGCACTGTGTCCCTCCCTGTGCCTTGCGTCCCTCTCTGTCATTGTCGCACTGTGTCCCTCCCTGTTCCTGGCGTCCCTCTCTGTCATTGTCGCACTGTGTCCCTCCCTGTCCCTGGCGTCCCTCTCTGTCCTTGTCGCACTGTGTCCCTCCCTGTCCTTGGCGTCTCTCTCTGTCCTTGTCGCTGTGTCCATCTCTGTCCCTTTCGTCCCTCTCTGTCCTTGTCGCACTGTGTCCCTCCGTGTCCCTGGCGTCCATCCCTGTCCTTGTCGCACTGTGTCCCTCGGTGTCACTGGCGTCCCTCTCTGTCCTTGTCGCACTGTGTCCATCCGTGTCTCTGGTGTCCCTCTCTGTCCTTGTCGCAATATGTCCATCCCTGTCCCTGGCGTCCCTCTCTGTCCTTGTCACACTGTGTCCATCCCTGTCCCTGGCGTCCCTCTCTGTCCTTGTCGCACTGTGTCCCTCCCTGTCCCTGGCGTCCATCCCTGTCCTTGTCGCACTGTGTCCCTCCTTGTCCCTGGTGTCCCTCTCTGTCCTTGTCGCACTGTGTCCATCCCTGTACCTGGCGTCCCTCTCTGTCCTTGTCGCACTGTGTCCCTCCCTGCCCCTGGCATCCCTTTCTGTCCTTGTTGCACTGTGTCCCTCCGTGTCCCTGGCGTCTATCCCTGTCCTTGTTGCACTGTGTCCCTCCTGTTCCTGGCGTCCCTCTCTGTCCTTGTCACACTGTGTCCCTCCCTGTCCCTGGCGTCCCTCTCTGTCCTTGTCGCACTGTGTCCCTCCCTGTCCCTTGCGTCCCTCTCTGTCATTGTCGCACTGTGTCCCTCCCTGTTCCTGGCATCCCTCTCTGTCATTGTCGCACTGTGTCCCTCCCTGTCCCTGGCGTCCCTCTCTGTCCTTGTCGCACTGTGTCCCTGCCTGTCCTTGGTGTCCCTCTCTGTCCTTGTCGCTGTGTCCATCTCTGTCCCTTTCGTCCCTCTCTGTCCTTGTCGCACTGTGTCCCTCCCTGTCCCTGGCGTCACTCTCTGTCCTTTTCGCACTGTGTCCATCCCTGTCCCTGGCGTCCCTCTCTGTCCTTGTCGCACTGTGTCCCTCCCTGTCCCTGGCGTCCCTCTCTATCCTTGTCGCACTGAGTCCATCCCTGTCCCTGGCGTCCCTCTCTGTCTTTGTCGCACTGTGTCCCTCCCTGTCCCTGGCGTCCCTCTCTGTCCTTGTCGCACTGTGTCCCTCTCTGTCCCTGGTGTCCCTCTCTGTTCTTGTCGCACTGTGTCCATCCCTGTCCCTGGCGTCCCTCTCTGTCCTTGTCGCACTGTGTCCATCCCTGTCCCTGGCGTCCCTCTCTGTCCTTGTCACACTGTGTCCCTCCCTGTCCCTGGCGTCCCTCTCTATCCTTATCGCACTGTGTCGCTCTCTGTCCCTGGCGTCCCTCTTTGTCCTTGTTGCACTGTGTCCATCCCTGTCCCTGGCATCCCTCTCTGTCCTTGTCACACTGTGTCCCTCCCTGTCCCTGGTGTCCCTCTCTGTCCTTGTCGCACTGTGTCGCTCTCTGTCCCTGGCGTCCCTCTCTGTCCTTGTCGCACTGTGTCCATCCCTGTCCCTGGAGTCCCTCTCTGTCCTTGTCGCACACGCACTGTGTCCATCCCTGTCCCTGGAGTCCCTCTCTGTCCTTGTCACACTGTGTCCCTCCCTGTCCCTGGCGTCCATCCCTGTCCTTGTCGCACTGTGTCCCTCCCTGTCCCTGGCGTCCCTCTCTGTCCTTGTCGCACTGTGTCCCTCCCTGTCCCTGGTGCCCCTCTCTGTCCTTGTCGCACTGTGTCCCTCCCTGTCCTTGGCGTCCCTCTCTGTCCTTGTCGCACTGTGTCCCTCCCTGTCCCTGGCGTCCCTCTATGCCCTTGTCACACTGTGTCTCTCCCTGTCCCTGGCATCCCTCTCTGTCCTTGTCGCACTGTGTCCGTCCCTGTCCCTGGCGTCCCTCTCTATTCTTGTCGCACTGAGTCCCTCCCTGTCCCTGGCATCCCTCTCTGTCCTTGTCGCACTGTGTCCCTCCCTGTCCCTGGCGTCCCTCTTTATCCTTGTCGCACTGAGTCCATCCCTGTCCCTGGCGTCCCTCTCTGTCCTTGTCGCACTGTGTCCCTACCTGTCCCTGGCATCCCTCTCTGTCCTTGTCGCACTGTGTCCCTCCCTGTCCCTGGCGTCCCTCTCTATCCTTGTCGCACTGAGTCCATCCCTGTCCCTGGCGTCCCTCTCTGTCCTTGTCGCACTGTGTCCCTACCTGTCCCTGGCGTCCCTCTCTGTCCTTGTCGCACTGTGTCCCTCTCTGTCCCTGGCCTCCCTCTCTGTTCTTGTCGCACTGTGTCCATCCCTGTCCCTGGCGTCCCTCTCTGTCCTTGTCGCACTGTGTCCATCCCTGTCCCTGGCGTCCTTCTCTGTCCTTGTCACACTGTGTCCCTCCCTGTCCCTGGCGTGCCTCTCTATCGCACTGTGTCGCTCTCTGTCCCTGACGTCCCTCTCTGTCCTTGTCGCACTGTGTCCATCCCTGTCCCTGGAGTCCCTCTCTGTCCTTGTCACACGGTGTCCCTCCCTGTCCCTGGCGTCCATCCCTGTCCTTGTCGCACTGTGTCCCTCCCTGTCCCTGGCGTCCCTCTCTGTCCTTGTCGCACTGTGTCCCTCCCTGTCCCTGGTGTCCCTCTCTGTCCTTGTCGCACTGTGTCCCTCCCTGTCCCTGGCGTCCCTCTCTGTCATTGTTGCACTGTGTCCCTCCCTGTCCCTGGCTACCCTCTATGCCCTTGTCACACTGTGTCTCTCCCTGTCCCTGGCATCCCTCTCTGTCCTTGTCGCACTGTGTCCCTCCCTGTCCCTGGCGTCCCTCTCTGTCCTTGTCGCACTGTGTCCCTCCCTGTCCCTTGCGTCCCTCTCTGTCATTGTCGCACTGTGTCCCTCCCTGTTCCTGGCGTCCCTCTCTGTCATTGTCGCACTGTGTCCCTCCCTGTCCCTGGCGTCCCTCTCTGTCCTTGTCGCACTGTGTCCCTCCCTGTCCTTGGCGTCTCTCTCTGTCCTTGTCGCTGTGTCCATCTCTGTCCCTTTCGTCCCTCTCTGTCCTTGTCGCACTGTGTCCCTCCGTGTCCCTGGCGTCCATCCCTGTCCTTGTCGCACTGTGTCCCTCGGTGTCACTGGCGTCCCTCTCTGTCCTTGTCGCACTGTGTCCATCCGTGTCTCTGGTGTCCCTCTCTGTCCTTGTCGCAATATGTCCATCCCTGTCCCTGGCGTCCCTCTCTGTCCTTGTCAAACTGTGTCCATCCCTGTCCCTGGCGTCCCTCTCTGTCCTTGTCGCACTGTGTCCCTCCCTGTCCCTGGCGTCCATCCCTGTCCTTGTCGCACTGTGTCCCTCCTTGTCCCTGGTGTCCCTCTCTGTCCTTGTCGCACTGTGTCCATCCCTGTACCTGGTGTCCCTCTCTGTCCTTGTCGCACTGTGTCCCTCCCTGCCCCTGGCATCCCTTTCTGTCCTTGTTGCACTGTGTCCCTCCGTGTCCCTGGCGTCTATCCCTGTCCTTGTTGCACTGTGTCCCTCCTGTTCCTGGCGTCCCTCTCTGTCCTTGTCACACTGTGTCCCTCCCTGTCCCTGGCGTCCCTCTCTGTCCTTGTCGCACTGTGTCCCACCCTGTCCCTTGCGTCCCTCTCTGTCATTGTCGCACTGTGTCCCTCCCTGTTCCTGGCATCCCTCTCTGTCATTGTCGCACTGTGTCCCTCCCTGTCCCTGGCGTCCCTCTCTGTCCTTGTCGCACTGTGTCCCTGCCTGTCCTTGGTGTCCCTCTCTGTCCTTGTCGCTGTGTCTATCTCTGTCCCTTTCGTCCCTCTCTGTCCTTGTCGCACTGTGTCCCTCCCTGTCCCTGGCGTCACTCTCTGTCCTTTTCGCACTGTGTCCATCCCTGTCCCTGGCGTCCCTCTCTGTCCTTGTCGCACTGTGTCCCTCCCTGTCCCTGGCGTCCCTCTCTATCCTTGTCGCACTGAGTCCATCCCTGTCCCTGGCGTCCCTCTCTGTCTTTGTCGCACTGTGTCCCTCCCTGTCCCTGGCGTCCCTCTCTGTCCTTGTCGCACTGTGTCCCTCTCTGTCCCTGGTGTCCCTCTCTGTTCTTGTCGCACTGTGTCCATCCCTGTCCCTGGCGTCCCTCTCTGTCCTTGTCGCACTGTGTCCATCCCTGTCCCTGGCGTCCCTCTCTGTCCTTGTCACACTGTGTCCCTCCCTGTCCCTGGCGTCCCTCTCTATCCTTATCGCACTGTGTCGCTCTCTGTCCCTGGCGTCCCTCTTTGTCCTTGTTGCACTGTGTCCATCCCTGTCCCTGGCATCCCTCTCTGTCCTTGTCACACTGTGTCCCTCCCTGTCCCTGGCGTCCCTCTCTGTCCTTGTCGCACTGTGTCGCTCTCTGTCCCTGGCGTCCCTCTCTGTCCTTGTCGCACTGTGTCCATCCCTATCCCTGGAGTCCCTCTCTGTCCTTGTCGCACACGCACTGTGTCCATCCCTGTCCCTGGAGTCCCTCTCTGTCCTTGTCACACTGTGTCCCTCCCTGTCCCTGGCGTCCATCCCTGTCCTTGTCGCACTGATTCCATCCCTGTCCCTGGCGTCCCTCTCTGTCTTTGTCGCACTGTGTCCCTCCCTTTCCATGGCGTCCCTCTCTATCCTTATCGCACTGTGTCCCTCCCTGTCCCTGGCGTCCCTCTCTGTCCTTGTCGCACTGTGTCCCTCCCTGTCCCTGGTGCCCCTCTCTGTCCTTGTCGCACTGTGTCCCTCCCTGTCCTTGGCGTCCCTCTCTGTCCTTGTCGCACTGTGTCCCTCCCTGTCCCTGGCGTCCCTCTATGCCCTTGTCACACTGTGTCTCTCCCTGTCCCTGGCATCCCTCTCTGTCCTTGTCGCACTGTGTCCGTCCCTGTCCCTGGCGTCCCTCTCTATTCTTGTCGCACTGAGTCCCTCCCTGTCCCTGGCATCCCTCTCTGTCCTTGTCGCACTGAGTCCATCCCTGTCCCTGGCGTCCCTCTCTGTCCTTGTCGCACTGTGTCCCTACCTGTCCCTGGCATCCCTCTCTGTCCTTGTCGCACTGTGTCCCTCCCTGTCCCTGGCGTCCCTCTCTATCCTTGTCGCACTGAGTCCATCCCTGTCCCTGGCGTCCCTCTCTGTCCTTGTCGCACTGTGTCCCTACCTGTCCCTGGCGTCCCTCTCTGTCCTTGTCGCACTGTGTCCCTCTCTGTCCCTGGCCTCCCTCTCTGTTCTTGTCGCACTGTGTCCATCCCTGTCCCTGGCGTCCCTCTCTGTCCTTGTCGCACTGTGTCCATCCCTGTCCCTGGCGTCCCTCTCTGTCCTTGTCACACTGTGTCCCTCCCTGTCCCTGGCGTCCCTCTCTATCCTTATCGCACTGTGTCGCTCTCTGTCCCTGACGTCCCTCTCTGTCCTTGTCGCACTGTGTCCATCCCTGTCCCTGGAGTCCCTCTCTGTCCTTGTCACACTGTGTCCCTCCCTGTCCCTGGCGTCCATCCCTGTCCTTGTCGCACTGTGTCCCTCCCTGTCCCTGGCGTCCCTCTCTGTCCTTGTCGCACTGTGTCCCTCCCTGTCCCTGGTGTCCCTCTCTGTCCTTGTCGCACTGTGTCCCTCCCTGTCCCTGGCGTCCCTCTCTGTCATTGTTGCACTGTGTCCCTCCCTGTCCCTGGCTACCCTCTATGCCCTTGTCACACTGTGTCTCTCCCTGTCCCTGGCATCCCTCTCTGTCCTTGTCGCACTGTGTCCCTCCCTGTCCCTGGCGTCCCTCTCTATCCTTGTCGCACTGATTCCATCCCTGTCCCTGGCGTCCCTCTCTGTCCTTGTCGCACTGTGTCCCTCCCTTTCCATGGCGTCCCTCTCTGTCCTTGTCGCACTGTGTCCCTCCCTGTACCTGGTGTCCCTCTCTGTCCTTGTCGCACTGTGTCCCTCCCTGTCCCTGGCGTCCCTCTCTGTCCTTGTCGCACTGTTTCCCTCCATGTCCCTGGCTACCCTCTATGCCCTTGTCACACTGTGTCTCTCCCTGTCCCTGGCATCCCTCTCTGTCCTTGTCGCACTGTGTCCCTCCCTGTCCCTGGCGTCCCTCTCTATTCTTGTCGCACTGATTCCATCCCTGTCCCTGGCGTCCCTCTCTGTCTTTGTCGCACTGTGTCCCTCCCTTTCCATGGCGTCCCTCTCTATCCTTATCGCACTGTGTCCCTCCCTGTCCCTGGCGTCCCTCTCTGTCCTTGTCGCACTGTGTGCATCCCTGTCCCTGGTGTCCCTCTCTGTCCTTGTCACACTGTGTCCCTCCCTGTCCCTGGCGTCCCTCTCTGTCCTTTTCGCACTGTGTCGCTCTCTGTCCCTGGCGTCCCTCTCTGTCCTTGTCGCACTGTGTCCATCCCTGTCCTTGGCGTCCCTCTCTGTCCTTGTCACACTGTGTCCCTCCCTGTCCCTGGCTTCCATCCCTGTCCTTGTCGCACTGTGTCCCTCCCTGTCCCTGGCGTCCCTCTCTGTCCTTGTCGCACTGTGTCCCTCCCTGTCCCTGGTGTCCCTCTCTGTCCTTGTCGCACTGTGTCCCTCCCTGTCCCTGGCGTCCCTCTCTGTCCTTGTCGCACTGTGTCCCTCCCTGTCCCTGGCGTCCCTCTATGCCCTTGTCACACTGTGTCTCTCCCTGTCCCTGGCGTCCCTCTCTGTCCTTGTCGCACTGTGTCCCTCCCTGTCCTTGGCGTCTCTCTCTGTCCTTGTCGCTGTGTCCATCTCTGTCCCTTTCGTCCCTCTCTGTCCTTGTCGCACTGTGTCCCTCCGTGTCCCTGGCGTCCATCCCTGTCCTTGTCGCACTGTGTCCCTCGGTGTCACTGGCGTCCCTCTCTGTCCTTGTCGCACTGTGTCCATCCGTGTCTCTGGTGTCCCTCTCTGTCCTTGTCGCAATATGTCCATCCCTGTCCCTGGCGTCCCTCTCTGTCCTTGTCACACTGTGTCCATCCCTGTCCCTGGCGTCCCTCTCTGTCCTTGTCGCACTGTGTCCCTCCCTGTCCCTGGCGTCCATCCCTGTCCTTGTCGCACTGTGTCCCTCCTTGTCCCTGGCGTCCCTCTCTGTCCTTGTCGCACTGTGTCCATCCCTGTACCTGGTGTCCCTCTCTGTCCTTGTCGCACTGTGTCCCTCCCTGCCCCTGGCATCCCTTTCTGTCCTTGTTGCACTGTGTCCCTCCGTGTCCCTGGCGTCTATCCCTGTCCTTGTTGCACTGTGTCCCTCCTGTTCCTGGCGTCCCTCTCTGTCCTTGTCACACTGTGTCCCTCCCTGTCCCTGGCGTCCCTCTCTGTCCTTGTCGCACTGTGTCCCTCCCTGTCCCTTGCGTCCCTCTCTGTCATTGTCGCACTGTGTCCCTCCCTGTTCCTGGCATCCCTCTCTGTCATTGTCGCACTGTGTCCATCCCTGTCCCTGGCGTCCCTCTCTGTCCTTGTCACACTGTGTCCCTCCCTGTCCCTGGCGTCCCTCTCTATCCTTATCGCACTGTGTCGCTCTCTGTCCCTGGCGTCCCTCTTTGTCCTTGTTGCACTGTGTCCATCCCTGTCCCTGGCATCCCTCTCTGTCCTTGTCACACTGTGTCCCTCCCTGTCCCTGGTGTCCCTCTCTGTCCTTGTCACACTGTGTCCCTCCCTGTCCCTGGCTTCCATCCCTGTCCTTGTCGCACTGTGTCCCTCCCTGTCCCTGGCGTCCCTCTCTGTCCTTGTCGCACTGTGTCCCTCCCTGTCCCTGGTGTCCCTCTCTGTCCTTGTCGCACTGTGTCCCTCCCTGTCCCTGGCGTCCCTCTCTGTCCTTGTCGCACTGTGTCCCTCCCTGTCCCTGGCGTCCCTCTATGCCCTTGTCACACTGTGTCTCTCCCTGTCCCTGGCGTCCCTCTCTGTCCTTGTCGCACTGTGTCCTTCCCTGTCCTTGGCGTCTCTCTCTGTCCTTGTCGCTGTGTCCATCTCTGTCCCTTTCGTCCCTCTCTGTCCTTGTCGCACTGTGTCCCTCCGTGTCCCTGGCGTCCATCCCTGTCCTTGTCGCACTGTGTCCCTCGGTGTCACTGGCGTCCCTCTCTGTCCTTGTCGCACTGTGTCCATCCGTGTCTCTGGTGTCCCTCTCTGTCCTTGTCGCAATATGTCCATCCCTGTCCCTGGCGTCCCTCTCTGTCCTTGTCACACTGTGTCCATCCCTGTCCCTGGCGTCCCTCTCTGTCCTTGTCGCACTGTGTCCCTCCCTGTCCCTGGCGTCCATCCCTGTCCTTGTCGCACTGTGTCCCTCCTTGTCCCTGGCGTCCCTCTCTGTCCTTGTCGCACTGTGTCCATCCCTGTACCTGGTGTCCCTCTCTGTCCTTGTCGCACTGTGTCCCTCCCTGCCCCTGGCATCCCTTTCTGTCCTTGTTGCACTGTGTCCCTCCGTGTCCCTGGCGTCTATCCCTGTCCTTGTTGCACTGTGTCCCTCCTGTTCCTGGCGTCCCTCTCTGTCCTTGTCACACTGTGTCCCTCCCTGTCCCTGGCGTCCCTCTCTGTCCTTGTCGCACTGTGTCCCTCCCTGTCCCTTGCGTCCCTCTCTGTCATTGTCGCACTGTGTCCCTCCCTGTTCCTGGCATCCCTCTCTGTCATTGTCGCACTGTGTCCATCCCTGTCCCTGGCGTCCCTCTCTGTCCTTGTCACACTGTGTCCCTCCCTGTCCCTGGCGTCCCTCTCTATCCTTATCGCACTGTGTCGCTCTCTGTCCCTGGCGTCCCTCTTTGTCCTTGTTGCACTGTGTCCATCCCTGTCCCTGGCATCCCTCTCTGTCCTTGTCACACTGTGTCCCTCCCTGTCCCTGGTGTCCCTCTCTGTCCTTGTCGCACTGTGTCGCTCTCTGTCCCTGGCGTCCCTCTCTGTCCTTGTCGCACTGTGTCCATCCCTATCCCTGGAGTCCCTCTCTGTCCTTGTCGCACACGCACTGTGTCCATCCCTGTCCCTGGAGTCCCTCTCTGTCCTTGTCACACTGTGTCCCTCCCTGTCCCTGGCGTCCATCCCTGTCCTTGTCGCACTGTGTCCCTCCCTGTCCCTGGCGTCCCTCTCTGTCCTTGTCGCACTGTGTCCCTCCCTGTCCCTGGTGCCCCTCTCTGTCCTTGTCGCACTGTGTCCCTCCCTGTCCTTGGCGTCCCTCTCTGTCCTTGTCGCACTGTGTCCCTCCCTGTCCCTGGCGTCCCTCTATGCCCTTGTCACACTGTGTCTCTCCCTGTCCCTGGCATCCCTCTCTGTCCTTGTCGCACTGTGTCCGTCCCTGTCCCTGGCGTCCCTCTCTATTCTTGTCGCACTGAGTCCCTCCCTGTCCCTGGCATCCCTCTCTGTCCTTGTCGCACTGTGTCCCTCCCTGTCCCTGGCGTCCCTCTTTATCCTTGTCGCACTGAGTCCATCCCTGTCCCTGGCGTCCCTCTCTGTCCTTGTCGCACTGTGTCCCTACCTGTCCCTGGCATCCCTCTCTGTCCTTGTCGCACTGTGTCCCTCCCTGTCCCTGGCGTCCCTCTCTATCCTTGTCGCACTGAGTCCATCCCTGTCCCTGGCGTCCCTCTCTGTCCTTGTCGCACTGTGTCCCTACCTGTCCCTGGCGTCCCTCTCTGTCCTTGTCGCACTGTGTCCCTCTCTGTCCCTGGCCTCCCTCTCTGTTCTTGTCGCACTGTGTCCATCCCTGTCCCTGGCGTCCCTCTCTGTCCTTGTCGCACTGTGTCCATCCCTGTCCCTGGCGTCCTTCTCTGTCCTTGTCACACTGTGTCCCTCCCTGTCCCTGGCGTGCCTCTCTATCCTTATCGCACTGTGTCGCTCTCTGTCCCTGACGTCCCTCTCTGTCCTTGTCGCACTGTGTCCATCCCTGTCCCTGGAGTCCCTCTCTGTCCTTGTCACACGGTGTCCCTCCCTGTCCCTGGCGTCCATCCCTGTCCTTGTCGCACTGTGTCCCTCCCTGTCCCTGGCGTCCCTCTCTGTCCTTGTCGCACTGTGTCCCTCCCTGTCCCTGGTGTCCCTCTCTGTCCTTGTCGCACTGTGTCCCTCCCTGTCCCTGGCGTCCCTCTCTGTCATTGTTGCACTGTGTCCCTCCCTGTCCCTGGCTACCCTCTATGCCCTTGTCACACTGTGTCTCTCCCTGTCCCTGGCATCCCTCTCTGTCCTTGTCGCACTGTGTCCCTCCCTGTCCCTGGCGTCCCTCTCTGTCCTTGTCGCACTGTGTCCCTCCCTGTCCCTTGCGTCCCTCTCTGTCATTGTCGCACTGTGTCCCTCCCTGTTCCTGGCGTCCCTCTCTGTCATTGTCGCACTGTGTCCCTCCCTGTCCCTGGCGTCCCTCTCTGTCCTTGTCGCACTGTGTCCCTCCCTGTCCTTGGCGTCTCTCTCTGTCCTTGTCGCTGTGTCCATCTCTGTCCCTTTCGTCCCTCTCTGTCCTTGTCGCACTGTGTCCCTCCGTGTCCCTGGCGTCCATCCCTGTCCTTGTCGCACTGTGTCCCTCGGTGTCACTGGCGTCCCTCTCTGTCCTTGTCGCACTGTGTCCATCCGTGTCTCTGGTGTCCCTCTCTGTCCTTGTCGCAATATGTCCATCCCTGTCCCTGGCGTCCCTCTCTGTCCTTGTCACACTGTGTCCATCCCTGTCCCTGGCGTCCCTCTCTGTCCTTGTCGCACTGTGTCCCTCCCTGTCCCTGGCGTCCATTTCTGTCCTTGTTGCACTGTGTCCCTCCGTGTCCCTGGCGTCTATCCCTGTCCTTGTTGCACTGTGTCCCTCCTGTTCCTGGCGTCCCTCTCTGTCCTTGTCACACTGTGTCCCTCCCTGTCCCTGGCGTCCCTCTCTGTACTTGTCGCACTGTGTCCCTCCCTGTCCCTTGCGTCCCTCTCTGTCATTGTCGCAGTGTGTCCCTCCCTGTTCCTGGCATCCCTCTCTGTCATTGTCGCACTGTGTCCCTCCCTGTCCCTGGCGTCCCTCTCTGTCCTTGTCGCACTGTGTCCCTGCCTGTCCTTGGTGTCCCTCTCTGTCCTTGTCGCTGTGTCCATCTCTGTCCCTTTCGTCCCTCTCTGTCCTTGTCGCACTGTGTCCCTCCCTGTCCCTGGCGTCACTCTCTGTCCTTTTCGCACTGTGTCCATCCCTGTCCCTGGCGTCCCTCTCTGTCCTTGTCGCACTGTGTCCCTCCCTGTCCCTGGCGTCCCTCTCTATCCTTGTCGCACTGAGTCCATCCCTGTCCCTGGCGTCCCTCTCTGTCTTTGTCGCACTGTGTCCCTCCCTGTCCCTGGCGTCCCTCTCTGTCCTTGTCGCACTGTGTCCCTCTCTGTCCCTGGTGTCCCTCTCTGTTCTTGTTGCACTGTGTCCATCCCTGTCCCTGGCGTCCCTCTCTGTCCTTGTCGCACTGTGTCCATCCCTGTCCCTGGCGTCCCTCTCTGTCCTTGTCACACTGTGTCCCTCCCTGTCCCTGGCGTCCCTCTCTATCCTTATCGCACTGTGTCGCTCTCTGTCCCTGGCGTCCCTCTTTGTCCTTGTTGCACTGTGTCCATCCCTGTCCCTGGCATCCCTCTCTGTCCTTGTCACACTGTGTCCCTCCCTGTCCCTGGCGTCCCTCTCTGTCCTTGTCGCACTGTGTCGCTCTCTGTCCCTGGCGTCCCTCTCTGTCCTTGTCGCACTGTGTCCATCCCTGTCCCTGGAGTCCCTCTCTGTCCTTGTCGCACACGCACTGTGTCCATCCCTGTCCCTGGAGTCCCTCTCTGTCCTTGTCACACTGTGTCCCTCCCTGTCCCTGGCGTCCATCCCTGTCCTTGTCGCACTGTGTCCCTCCCTGTCCCTGGCGTCCCTCTCTGTCCTTGTCGCACTGTGTCCCTCCCTGTCCCTGGTGCCCCTCTCTGTCCTTGTCGCACTGTGTCCCTCCCTGTCCTTGGCGTCCCTCTCTGTCCTTGTCGCACTGTGTCCCTCCCTGTCCCTGGCGTCCCTCTATGCCCTTGTCACACTGTGTCTCTCCCTGTCCCTGGCATCCCTCTCTGTCCTTGTCGCACTGTGTCCGTCCCTGTCCCTGGCGTCCCTCTCTATTCTTGTCGCACTGAGTCCCTCCCTGTCCCTGGCATCCCTCTCTGTCCTTGTCGCACTGAGTCCATCCCTGTCCCTGGCGTCCCTCTCTGTCCTTGTCGCACTGTGTCCCTACCTGTCCCTGGCATCCCTCTCTGTCCTTGTCGCACTGTGTCCCTCCCTGTCCCTGGCGTCCCTCTCTATCCTTGTCGCACTGAGTCCATCCCTGTCCCTGGCGTCCCTCTCTGTCCTTGTCGCACTGTGTCCCTACCTGTCCCTGGCGTCCCTCTCTGTCCTTGTCGCACTGTGTCCCTCTCTGTCCCTGGCCTCCCTCTCTGTTCTTGTCGCACTGTGTCCATCCCTGTCCCTGGCGTCCCTCTCTGTCCTTGTCGCACTGTGTCCATCCCTGTCCCTGGCGTCCCTCTCTGTCCTTGTCGCACTGTGTCCCTCCCTGTCCCTGGTGTCCCTCTCTGTCCTTGTCGCACTGTGTCCCTCCCTGTCCCTGGCGTCCCTCTCTGTCATTGTTGCACTGTGTCCCTCCCTGTCCCTGGCTACCCTCTATGCCCTTGTCACACTGTGTCTCTCCCTGTCCCTGGCATCCCTCTCTGTCCTTGTCGCACTGTGTCCCTCCCTGTCCCTGGCGTCCCTCTCTATCCTTGTCGCACTGATTCCATCCCTGTCCCTGGCGTCCCTCTCTGTCCTTGTCGCACTGTGTCCCTCCCTTTCCATGGCGTCCCTCTCTGTCCTTGTCGCACTGTGTCCCTCCCTGTACCTGGTGTCCCTCTCTGTCCTTGTCGCACTGTGTCCCTCCCTGTCCCTGGCGTCCCTCTCTGTCCTTGTCGCACTGTTTCCCTCCATGTCCCTGGCTACCCTCTATGCCCTTGTCACACTGTGTCTCTCCCTGTCCCTGGCATCCCTCTCTGTCCTTGTCGCACTGTGTCCCTCCCTGTCCCTGGCGTCCCTCTCTATTCTTGTCGCACTGATTCCATCCCTGTCCCTGGCGTCCCTCTCTGTCTTTGTCGCACTGTGTCCCTCCCTTTCCATGGCGTCCCTCTCTATCCTTATCGCACTGTGTCCCTCCCTGTCCCTGGCGTCCCTCTCTGTCCTTGTCGCACTGTGTGCATCCCTGTCCCTGGTGTCCCTCTCTGTCCTTGTCACACTGTGTCCCTCCCTGTCCCTGGCGTCCCTCTCTGTCCTTTTCGCACTGTGTCGCTCTCTGTCCCTGGCGTCCCTCTCTGTCCTTGTCGCACTGTGTCCATCCCTGTCCTTGGCGTCCCTCTCTGTCCTTGTCACACTGTGTCCCTCCCTGTCCCTGGCTTCCATCCCTGTCCTTGTCGCACTGTGTCCCTCCCTGTCCCTGGCGTCCCTCTCTGTCCTTGTCGCACTGTGTCCCTCCCTGTCCCTGGTGTCCCTCTCTGTCCTTGTCGCACTGTGTCCCTCCCTGTCCCTGGCGTCCCTCTCTGTCCTTGTCGCACTGTGTCCCTCCCTGTCCCTGGCGTCCCTCTATGCCCTTGTCACACTGTGTCTCTCCCTGTCCCTGGCGTCCCTCTCTGTCCTTGTCGCACTGTGTCCCTCCCTGTCCTTGGCGTCTCTCTCTGTCCTTGTCGCTGTGTCCATCTCTGTCCCTTTCGTCCCTCTCTGTCCTTGTCGCACTGTGTCCCTCCGTGTCCCTGGCGTCCATCCCTGTCCTTGTCGCACTGTGTCCCTCGGTGTCACTGGCGTCCCTCTCTGTCCTTGTCGCACTGTGTCCATCCGTGTCTCTGGTGTCCCTCTCTGTCCTTGTCGCAATATGTCCATCCCTGTCCCTGGCGTCCCTCTCTGTCCTTGTCACACTGTGTCCATCCCTGTCCCTGGCGTCCCTCTCTGTCCTTGTCGCACTGTGTCCCTCCCTGTCCCTGGCGTCCATCCCTGTCCTTGTCGCACTGTGTCCCTCCTTGTCCCTGGCGTCCCTCTCTGTCCTTGTCGCACTGTGTCCATCCCTGTACCTGGTGTCCCTCTCTGTCCTTGTCGCACTGTGTCCCTCCCTGCCCCTGGCATCCCTTTCTGTCCTTGTTGCACTGTGTCCCTCCGTGTCCCTGGCGTCTATCCCTGTCCTTGTTGCACTGTGTCCCTCCTGTTCCTGGCGTCCCTCTCTGTCCTTGTCACACTGTGTCCCTCCCTGTCCCTGGCGTCCCTCTCTGTCCTTGTCGCACTGTGTCCCTCCCTGTCCCTTGCGTTCCTCTCTGTCATTGTCGCACTGTGTCCCTCCCTGTTCCTGGCATCCCTCTCTGTCATTGTCGCACTGTGTCCCTCCCTGTCCCTGGCGTCCCTCTCTGTCCTTGTCGCACTGTGTCCCTGCCTGTCCTTGGCATCCCTCTCTGTCCTTGTCGCTGTGTCCATCTCTGTCCCTTTCGTCCCTCTCTGTCCTTGTCGCACTGTGTCCCTCCCTGTCCCTGGCGTCACTCTCTGTCCTTTTCGCACTGTGTCCATCCCTGTCCCTGGCGTCCCTCTCTGTCCTTGTCGCACTGTGTCCCTCCCTGTCCCTGGCGTCCCTCTCTATCCTTGTCGCACTGAGTCCATCCCTGTCCCTGGCGTCCCTCTCTGTCTTTGTCGCACTGTGTCCCTCCCTGTCCCTGGCGTCCCTCTCTGTCCTTGTCGCACTCTGTCCCTCTCTGTCCCTGGTGTCCCTCTCTGTTCTTGTCGCACTGTGTCCATCCCTGTCCCTGGCGTCCCTCTCTGTCCTTGTCGCACTGTGTCCATCCCTGTCGCTGGCGTCCCTCTCTGTCCTTGTCACACTGTGTCCCTCCCTGTCTCTGGCGTCCCTCTCTATCCTTATCGCACTGTGTCGCTCTCTGTCCCTGGCGTCCCTCTCTGTCCTTGTTGCACTGTGTCCATCCCTGTCCCTGGCGTCCCTCTCTGTCCTTGTCACACTGTGTCCCTCCCTGTCCCTGGCGTCCCTCTCTGTCCTTGTCGCACTGTGTCGCTCTCTGTCCCTGGCGTCCCTCTCTGTCCTTGTCGCACTGTGTCCATCCCTGTCCCTGGAGTCCCTCTCTGTCCTTGTCACACTGTGTCCCTCCCTGTCCCTGGCGTCCATCCCTGTCCTTGTCGCACTGTGTCCCTCCCTGTCCCTGGCGTCCCTCTCTGTCCTTGTCGCACTGTGTCCCTCCCTGTCCCTGGTGTCCCTCTCTGTCCTTGTCGCACTGTGTCCCTCCCTGTCCCTGGCGTCCCTCTCTGTCCTTGTCGCACTGTGTCCCTCCCTGTCGTCCCTCTATGCCCTTGTCACACTGTGTCTTTCCCTGTCCCTGGCATCCCTCTCTGTCCTTGTCGCACTGTGTCCCTCCCTGTCCCTGGCGTCCCTCTCTATCCTTGTCGCACTGATTCCATCCCTGTCCCTGGTGTCCCTCTCTGTCCTTGTCGCACTGTGTCCCTCCCTTTCCATGGTGTCCCACTCTGTCCTTGTCGCACTGTGTGCATCCCTGTCCCTGGCGTCCCTCTCTGTCCTTGTTGCACTGTGTCCATCCCTGTCCCTAGAGTCTCTCTCTGTCCTTGTCGCACTGGGTCCATCCCTGTCCCTGGAGTCCCTCTCTGTCCTTGTCACACTGTGTCCCTCCCTGTCCCTGGCGTCCATCCCTGTCCTTGTCGCACTGTGTCCCTCCCTGTCCCTGGCGTCCCTCTCTGTCCTTGTCGCACTGTGTCCCTCCCTGTCCCTGGTGCCCCTCTCTGTCCTTGTCGCACTGTGTCCCTCCCTGTCCTTGGCGTCCCTCTCTGTCCTTGTCGCACTGTGTCCCTCCCTGTCCCTGGCGTCCCTCTATGCCCTTGTCACACTGTGTCTCTCCCTGTCCCTGGCATCCCTCTCTGTCCTTGTCGCACTGTGTCCGTCCCTGTCCCTGGCGTCCCTCTCTATTCTTGTCGCACTGAGTCCCTCCCTGTCCCTGGCATCCCTCTCTGTCCTTGTCGCACTGTGTCCCTCCCTGTCCCTGGCGTCCCTCTCTATCCTTGTCGCACTGAGTCCATCCCTGTCCCTGGCGTCCCTCTCTGTCCTTGTCGCACTGTGTCCCTACCTGTCCCTGGCATCCCTCTCTGTCCTTGTCGCACTGTGTCCCTCCCTGTCCCTGGCGTCCCTCTCTATCCTTGTCGCACTGAGTCCATCCCTGTCCCTGGCGTCCCTCTCTGTCCTTGTCGCACTGTGTCCCTACCTGTCCCTGGCGTCCCTCTCTGTCCTTGTCGCACTGTGTCCCTCTCTGTCCCTGGCCTCCCTCTCTGTTCTTGTCGCACTGTGTCCATCCCTGTCCCTGGCGTCCCTCTCTGTCCTTGTCGCACTGTGTCCATCCCTATCCCTGGCGTCCCTCTCTGTCCTTGTCACACTGTGTCCCTCCCTGTCCCTGGCGTCCCTCTCTATCCTTATCGCACTGTGTCGCTCTCTGTCCCTGACGTCCCTCTCTGTCCTTGTCGCACTGTGTCCATCCCTGTCCCTGGAGTCCCTCTCTGTCCTTGTCACACTGTGTCCCTCCCTGTCCCTGGCGTCCATCCCTGTCCTTGTCGCACTGTGTCCCTCCCTGTCCCTGGCGTCCCTCTCTGTCCTTGTCGCACTGTGTCCCTCCCTGTCCCTGGTGTCCCTCTCTGTCCTTGTCGCACTGTGTCCCTCCCTGTCCCTGGCGTCCCTCTCTGTCATTGTTGCACTGTGTCCCTCCCTGTCCCTGGCTACCCTCTATGCCCTTGTCACACTGTGTCTCTCCCTGTCCCTGGCATCCCTCTCTGTCCTTGTCGCACTGTGTCCCTCCCTGTCCCTGGCGTCCCTCTCTATCCTTGTCGCACTGATTCCATCCCTGTCCCTGGCGTCCCTCTCTGTCCTTGTCGCACTGTGTCCCTCCCTTTCCATGGCGTCCCTCTCTGTCCTTGTCGCACTGTGTCCCTCCCTGTCCCTGGTGTCCCTCTCTGTCCTTGTCGCACTGTGTCCCTCCCTGTCCCTGGCGTCCCTCTCTGTCATTGTTGCACTGTGTCCCTCCCTGTCCCTGGCTACCCTCTATGCCCTTGTCACACTGTGTCTCTCCCTGTCCCTGGCATCCCTCTCTGTCCTTGTCGCACTGTGTCCCTCCCTGTCCCTGGCGTCCCTCTCTATCCTTGTCGCACTGATTCCATCCCTGTCCCTGGCGTCCCTCTCTGTCCTTGTCGCACTGTGTCCCTCCCTTTCCATGGCGTCCCTCTCTGTCCTTGTCGCACTGTGTCCCTCCCTGTCCCTGGTGTCCCTCTCTGTTCTTGTCGCACTGTGTCCCTCCCTGTCCCTGGCGTCCCTCTCTGTCCTTGTCGCACTGTTTCCCTCCATGTCCCTGGCTACCCTCTATGCCCTTGTCACACTGTGTCTCTCCCTGTCCCTGGCATCCCTCTCTGTCCTTGTCGCACTGTGTCCCTCCCTGTCCCTGGTGTCCCTCTCTATCCTTGTCGCACTGATTCCATCCCTGTCCCTGGCGTCCCTCTCTGTCTTTGTCGCACTGTGTCCCTCCCTTTCCATGGCGTCCCTCTCTATCCTTATCGCACTGTGTCCCTCCCTGTCCCTGGCGTCCCTCTCTGTCCTTGTCGCACTGTGTGCATCCCTGTCCCTGGTGTCCCTCTCTGTCCTTGTCACACTGTGTCCCTCCCTGTCCCTGGCGTCCCTCTCTGTCCTTTTCGCACTGTGTCCCTCCCTGTCCCTGGCGTCCCTCTCTATCCTTGTCGCACTGAGTCCATCCCTGTCCCTGGCGTCCCTCTCTGTCCTTGTCGCACTGTGTCCCTACCTGTCCCTGGCGTCCCTCTCTGTCCTTGTCGCACTGTGTCCCTCTCTGTCCCTGGCCTCCCTCTCTGTTCTTGTCGCACTGTGTCCATCCCTGTCCCTGGCGTCCCTCTCTGTCCTTGTCGCACTGTGTCCATCCCTGTCCCTGGCGTCCCTCTCTGTCCTTGTCACACTGTGTCCCTCCCTGTCCCTGGCGTCCCTTTCTATCCTTATCGCACTGTGTCGCTCTCTGTCCCTGACGTCCCTCTCTGTCCTTGTCGCACTGTGTCCATCCCTGTCCCTGGAGTCCCTCTCTGTCCTTGTCACACTGTGTCCCTCCCTGTCCCTGGCGTCCATCCCTGTCCTTGTCGCACTGTGTCCCTCCCTGTCCCTGGCGTCCCTCTCTGTCCTTGTCGCACTGTGTCCCTCCCTGTCCCTGGTGTCCCTCTCTGTCCTTGTCACACTGTGTCCCTCCCTGTCCCTGGCGTCCCTCTCTGTCATTGTTGCACTGTGTCCCTCCCTGTCCCTGGCTACCCTCTATGCCCTTGTCACACTGTGTCTCTCCCTGTCCCTGGCATCCCTCTCTGTCCTTGTCGCACTGTGTCCCTCCCTGTCCCTGGCGTCCCTCTCTATCCTTGTCGCACTGATTCCATCCCTGTCCCTGGCGTCCCTCTCTGTCCTTGTCGCACTGTGTCCCTCCCTTTCCATGGCGTCCCTCTCTGTCCTTGTCGCACTGTGTCCCTCCCTGTACCTGGTGTCCCTCTCTGTCCTTGTCGCACTGTGTCCCTCCCTGTCCCTGGCGTCCCTCTCTGTCCTTGTCGCACTGTTTCCCTCCATGTCCCTGGCTACCCTCTATGCCCTTGTCACACTGTGTCTCTCCCTGTCCCTGGCATCCCTCTCTGTCCTTGTCGCACTGTGTCCCTCCCTGTCCCTGGCGTCCCTCTCTATTCTTGTCGCACTGATTCCATCCCTGTCCCTGGCGTCCCTCTCTGTCTTTGTCGCACTGTGTCCCTCCCTTTCCATGGCGTCCCTCTCTATCCTTATCGCACTGTGTCCCTCCCTGTCCCTGGCGTCCCTCTCTGTCCTTGTCGCACTGTGTGCATCCCTGTCCCTGGTGTCCCTCTCTGTCCTTGTCACACTGTGTCCCTCCCTGTCCCTGGCGTCCCTCTCTGTCCTTTTCGCACTGTGTCGCTCTCTGTCCCTGGCGTCCCTCTCTGTCCTTGTCGCACTGTGTCCATCCCTGTCCTTGGCGTCCCTCTCTGTCCTTGTCACACTGTGTCCCTCCCTGTCCCTGGCTTCCATCCCTGTCCTTGTCGCACTGTGTCCCTCCCTGTCCCTGGCGTCCCTCTCTGTCCTTGTCGCACTGTGTCCCTCCCTGTCCCTGGTGTCCCTCTCTGTCCTTGTCGCACTGTGTCCCTCCCTGTCCCTGGCGTCCCTCTCTGTCCTTGTCGCACTGTGTCCCTCCCTGTCCCTGGCATCCCTCTATGCCCTTGTCACACTGTGTCTCTCCCTGTCCCTGGCGTCCCTCTCTGTCCTTGTCGCACTGTGTCCGTCCCTGTCCCTGGCGTCCCTCTCTATTCTTGTCGCACTGAGTCCCTCCCTGTCCCTGGCATCCCTCTCTGTCCTTGTCGCACTGTGTCCCTCCCTGTCCCTGGCGTCCCTCTCTATCCTTGTCGCACTGAGTCCATCCCTGTCCCTGGCGTCCCTCTCTGTCCTTGTCGCACTGTGTCCCTACCTGTCCCTGGCATCCCTCTCTGTCCTTGTCGCACTGTGTCCCTCCCTGTCCCTGGCGTCCCTCTCTATCCTTGTCGCACTGAGTCCATCCCTGTCCCTGGCGTCCCTCTCTGTCCTTGTCGCACTGTGTCCCTACCTGTCCCTGGCGTCCCTCTCTGTCCTTGTCGCACTGTGTCCCTCTCTGTCCCTGGCCTCCCTCTCTGTTCTTGTCGCACTGTGTCCATCCCTGTCCCTGGCGTCCCTCTCTGTCCTTGTCGCACTGTGTCCATCCCTATCCCTGGCGTCCCTCTCTGTCCTTGTCACACTGTGTCCCTCCCTGTCCCTGGCGTCCCTCTCTATCCTTATCGCACTGTGTCGCTCTCTGTCCCTGACGTCCCTCTCTGTCCTTGTCGCACTGTGTCCATCCCTGTCCCTGGAGTCCCTCTCTGTCCTTGTCACACTGTGTCCCTCCCTGTCCCTGGCGTCCATCCCTGTCCTTGTCGCACTGTGTCCCTCCCTGTCCCTGGCGTCCCTCTCTGTCCTTGTCGCACTGTGTCCCTCCCTGTCCCTGGTGTCCCTCTCTGTCCTTGTCGCACTGTGTCCCTCCCTGTCCCTGGCGTCCCTCTCTGTCATTGTTGCACTGTGTCCCTCCCTGTCCCTGGCTACCCTCTATGCCCTTGTCACACTGTGTCTCTCCCTGTCCCTGGCATCCCTCTCTGTCCTTGTCGCACTGTGTCCCTCCCTGTCCCTGGCGTCCCTCTCTATCCTTGTCGCACTGATTCCATCCCTGTCCCTGGCGTCCCTCTCTGTCCTTGTCGCACTGTGTCCCTCCCTTTCCATGGCGTCCCTCTCTGTCCTTGTCGCACTGTGTCCCTCCCTGTCCCTGGTGTCCCTCTCTGTCCTTGTCGCACTGTGTCCCTCCCTGTCCCTGGCGTCCCTCTCTGTCATTGTTGCACTGTGTCCCTCCCTGTCCCTGGCTACCCTCTATGCCCTTGTCACACTGTGTCTCTCCCTGTCCCTGGCATCCCTCTCTGTCCTTGTCGCACTGTGTCCCTCCCTGTCCCTGGTGTCCCTCTCTATCCTTGTCGCACTGATTCCATCCCTGTCCCTGGCGTCCCTCTCTGTCCTTGTCGCACTGTGTCCCTCCCTTTCCATGGCGTCCCTCTCTGTCCTTGTCGCACTGTGTCCCTCCCTGTCCCTGGTGTCCCTCTCTGTTCTTGTCGCACTGTGTCCCTCCCTGTCCCTGGCGTCCCTCTCTGTCCTTGTCGCACTGTTTCCCTCCATGTCCCTGGCTACCCTCTATGCCCTTGTCACACTGTGTCTCTCCCTGTCCCTGGCATCCCTCTCTGTCCTTGTCGCACTGTGTCCCTCCCTGTCCCTGGTGTCCCTCTCTATCCTTGTCGCACTGATTCCATCCCTGTCCCTGGCGTCCCTCTCTGTCTTTGTCGCACTGTGTCCCTCCCTTTCCATGGCGTCCCTCTCTATCCTTATCGCACTGTGTCCCTCCCTGTCCCTGGCGTCCCTCTCTGTCCTTGTCGCACTGTGTGCATCCCTGTCCCTGGTGTCCCTCTCTGTCCTTGTCACACTGTGTCCCTCCCTGTCCCTGGCGTCCCTCTCTGTCCTTTTCGCACTGTGTCCCTCCCTGTCCCTGGCGTCCCTCTCTATCCTTGTCGCACTGAGTCCATCCCTGTCCCTGGCGTCCCTCTCTGTCCTTGTCGCACTGTGTCCCTACCTGTCCCTGGCGTCCCTCTCTGTCCTTGTCGCACTGTGTCCCTCTCTGTCCCTGGCCTCCCTCTCTGTTCTTGTCGCACTGTGTCCATCCCTGTCCCTGGCGTCCCTCTCTGTCCTTGTCGCACTGTGTCCATCCCTGTCCCTGGCGTCCCTCTCTGTCCTTGTCACACTGTGTCCCTCCCTGTCCCTGGCGTCCCTTTCTATCCTTATCGCACTGTGTCGCTCTCTGTCCCTGACGTCCCTCTCTGTCCTTGTCGCACTGTGTCCATCCCTGTCCCTGGAGTCCCTCTCTGTCCTTGTCACACTGTGTCCCTCCCTGTCCCTGGCGTCCATCCCTGTCCTTGTCGCACTGTGTCCCTCCCTGTCCCTGGCGTCCCTCTCTGTCCTTGTCGCACTGTGTCCCTCCCTGTCCCTGGTGTCCCTCTCTGTCCTTGTCACACTGTGTCCCTCCCTGTCCCTGGCGTCCCTCTCTGTCATTGTTGCACTGTGTCCCTCCCTGTCCCTGGCTACCCTCTATGCCCTTGTCACACTGTGTCTCTCCCTGTCCCTGGCATCCCTCTCTGTCCTTGTCGCACTGTGTCCCTCCCTGTCCCTGGCGTCCCTCTCTATCCTTGTCGCACTGATTCCATCCCTGTCCCTGGCGTCCCTCTCTGTCCTTGTCGCACTGTGTCCCTCCCTTTCCATGGCGTCCCTCTCTGTCCTTGTCGCACTGTGTCCCTCCCTGTACCTGGTGTCCCTCTCTGTCCTTGTCGCACTGTGTCCCTCCCTGTCCCTGGCGTCCCTCTCTGTCCTTGTCGCACTGTTTCCCTCCATGTCCCTGGCTACCCTCTATGCCCTTGTCACACTGTGTCTCTCCCTGTCCCTGGCATCCCTCTCTGTCCTTGTCGCACTGTGTCCCTCCCTGTCCCTGGCGTCCCTCTCTATTCTTGTCGCACTGATTCCATCCCTGTCCCTGGCGTCCCTCTCTGTCTTTGTCGCACTGTGTCCCTCCCTTTCCATGGCGTCCCTCTCTATCCTTATCGCACTGTGTCCCTCCCTGTCCCTGGCGTCCCTCTCTGTCCTTGTCGCACTGTGTGCATCCCTGTCCCTGGTGTCCCTCTCTGTCCTTGTCACACTGTGTCCCTCCCTGTCCCTGGCGTCCCTCTCTGTCCTTTTCGCACTGTGTCGCTCTCTGTCCCTGGCGTCCCTCTCTGTCCTTGTCGCACTGTGTCCATCCCTGTCCTTGGCGTCCCTCTCTGTCCTTGTCACACTGTGTCCCTCCCTGTCCCTGGCTTCCATCCCTGTCCTTGTCGCACTGTGTCCCTCCCTGTCCCTGGCGTCCCTCTCTGTCCTTGTCGCACTGTGTCCCTCCCTGTCCCTGGTGTCCCTCTCTGTCCTTGTCGCACTGTGTCCCTCCCTGTCCCTGGCGTCCCTCTCTGTCCTTGTCGCACTGTGTCCCTCCCTGTCCCTGGCGTCCCTCTATGCCCTTGTCACACTGTGTCTCTCCCTGTCCCTGGCGTCCCTCTCTGTCCTTGTCGCACTGTGTCCCTCCCTGTCCTTGGCGTCTCTCTCTGTCCTTGTCGCTGTGTCCATCTCTGTCCCTTTCGTCCCTCTCTGTCCTTGTCGCACTGTGTCCCTCCGTGTCCCTGGCGTCCATCCCTGTCCTTGTCGCACTGTGTCCCTCGGTGTCACTGGCGTCCCTCTCTGTCCTTGTCGCACTGTGTCCATCCGTGTCTCTGGTGTCCCTCTCTGTCCTTGTCGCAATATGTCCATCCCTGTCCCTGGCGTCCCTCTCTGTCCTTGTCACACTGTGTCCATCCCTGTCCCTGGCGTCCCTCTCTGTCCTTGTCGCACTGTGTCCCTCCCTGTCCCTGGCGTCCATCCCTGTCCTTGTCGCACTGTGTCCCTCCTTGTCCCTGGCGTCCCTCTCTGTCCTTGTCGCACTGTGTCCATCCCTGTACCTGGTGTCCCTCTCTGTCCTTGTCGCACTGTGTCCCTCCCTGCCCCTGGCATCCCTTTCTGTCCTTGTTGCACTGTGTCCCTCCTGTTCCTGGCGTCCCTCTCTGTCCTTGTCACACTGTGTCCCTCCCTGTCCCTGGCGTCCCTCTCTGTCCTTGTCGCACTGTGTCCCTCCCTGTCCCTTGCGTCCCTCTCTGTCATTGTCGCACTGTGTCCCTCCCTGTTCCTGGCATCCCTCTCTGTCATTGTCGCACTGTGTCCCTCCCTGTCCCTGGCGTCCCTCTCTGTCCTTGTCGCACTGTGTCCCTGCCTGTCCTTGGCATCCCTCTCTGTCCTTGTCGCTGTGTCCATCTCTGTCCCTTTCGTCCCTCTCTGTCCTTGTCGCACTGTGTCCCTCCCTGTCCCTGGCGTCACTCTCTGTCCTTTTCGCACTGTGTCCATCCCTGTCCCTGGCGTCCCTCTCTGTCCTTGTCGCACTGTGTCCCTCCCTGTCCCTGGCGTCCCTCTCTATCCTTGTCGCACTGAGTCCATCCCTGTCCCTGGCGTCCCTCTCTGTCTTTGTCGCACTGTGTCCCTCCCTGTCCCTGGCGTCCCTCTCTGTCCTTGTCGCACTCTGTCCCTCTCTGTCCCTGGTGTCCCTCTCTGTTCTTGTCGCACTGTGTCCATCCCTGTCCCTGGCGTCCCTCTCTGTCCTTGTCGCACTGTGTCCATCCCTGTCCCTGGCGTCCCTCTCTGTCCTTGTCACACTGTGTCCCTCCCTGTCTCTGGCGTCCCTCTCTATCCTTATCGCACTGTGTCGCTCTCTGTCCCTGGCGTCCCTCTCTGTCCTTGTTGCACTGTGTCCATCCCTGTCCCTGGCGTCCCTCTCTGTCCTTGTCACACTGTGTCCCTCCCTGTCCCTGGCGTCCCTCTCTGTCCTTGTCGCACTGTGTCGCTCTCTGTCCCTGGCGTCCCTCTCTGTCCTTGTCGCACTGTGTCCATCCCTGTCCCTGGAGTCCCTCTCTGTCCTTGTCACACTGTGTCCCTCCCTGTCCCTGGCGTCCATCCCTGTCCTTGTCGCACTGTGTCCCTCCCTGTCCCTGGCGTCCCTCTCTGTCCTTGTCGCACTGTGTCCCTCCCTGTCCCTGGTGTCCCTCTCTGTCCTTGTCGCACTGTGTCCCTCCCTGTCCCTGGCGTCCCTCTCTGTCCTTGTCGCACTGTGTCCCTCCCTGTCGTCCCTCTATGCCCTTGTCACACTGTGTCTTTCCCTGTCCCTGGCATCCCTCTCTGTCCTTGTCGCACTGTGTCCCTCCCTGTCCCTGGCGTCCCTCTCTATCCTTGTCGCACTGATTCCATCCCTGTCCCTGGTGTCCCTCTCTGTCCTTGTCGCACTGTGTCCCTCCCTTTCCATGGTGTCCCACTCTGTCCTTGTCGCACTGTGTGCATCCCTGTCCCTGGCGTCCCTCTCTGTCCTTGTTGCACTGTGTCCATCCCTGTCCCTAGAGTCTCTCTCTGTCCTTGTCGCACTGGGTCCATCCCTGTCCCTAGAGTCTCTCTCTGTCCTTGTCGCACTGGGTCCATCCCTGTCCCTGGAGTCCCTCTCTGTCCTTGTCACACTGTGTCCCTCCCTGTCCCTGGCGTCCATCCCTGTCCTTGTCGCACTGTGTCCCTCCCTGTCCCTGGCGTGCCTCTCTGTCCTTGTCGCACTGTGTCCCTCCCTGTCCCTGGTGCCCCTCTCTGTCCTTGTCGCACTGTGTCCCTCCCTGTCCTTGGCGTCCCTCTCTGTCCTTGTCGCACTGTGTCCCTCCCTGTCCCTGGCGTCCCTCTATGCCCTTGTCACACTGTGTCTCTCCTGTCCCTGGCATCCCTCTCTGTCCTTGTCGCACTGTGTCCGTCCCTGTCCCTGGCGTCCCTCTCTATTCTTGTCGCACTGAGTCCCTCCCTGTCCCTGGCATCCCTCTCTGTCCTTGTCGCACTGTGTCCCTCCCTGTCCCTGGCGTCCCTCTCTATCCTTGTCGCACTGAGTCCATCCCTGTCCCTGGCGTCCCTCTCTGTCCTTGTCGCACTGTGTCCCTACCTGTCCCTGGCATCCCTCTCTGTCCTTGTCGCACTGTGTCCCTCCCTGTCCCTGGCGTCCCTCTCTATCCTTGTCGCACTGAGTCCATCCCTGTCCCTGGCGTCCCTCTCTGTCCTTGTCGCACTGTGTCCCTACCTGTCCCTGGCGTCCCTCTCTGTCCTTGTCGCACTGTGTCCCTCTCTGTCCCTGGCCTCCCTCTCTGTTCTTGTCGCACTGTGTCCATCCCTGTCCCTGGCGTCCCTCTCTGTCCTTGTCGCACTGTGTCCATCCCTGTCCCTGGCGTCCCTCTCTGTCCTTGTCACACTGTGTCCCTCCCTGTCCCTGGCGTCCCTCTCTATCCTTATCGCACTGTGTCGCTCTCTGTCCCTGACGTCCCTCTCTGTCCTTGTCGCACTGTGTCCATCCCTGTCCCTGGAGTCCCTCTCTGTCCTTGTCACACTGTGTCCATCCCTGTCCCTGGCATCCCTCTCTGTCCTTGTCGCACTGTGTCCCTCCCTGTCCCTGGCGTCCCTCTCTATCCTTGTCGCACTGAGTCCATCCCTGTCCCTGGCGTCCCTCTCTGTCCTTGTCGCACTGTGTCCCTCCCTGTCCCTGGCGTCCCTCTCTGTCCTTGTCGCACTGTGTCCCTCCCTGTCCCTGGTGTCCCTCTCTGTCCTTGTCGCACTGTGTCCCTCCCTGTCCCTGGCGTCCCTCTCTGTCATTGTTGCACTGTGTC
This sequence comes from Rana muscosa, assembly GCA_029206835.1. Lineage (NCBI taxonomy): Eukaryota > Metazoa > Chordata > Amphibia > Anura > Ranidae > Rana > Rana muscosa. Next base: position 258,922,696 of record CM055119.1, on the reverse strand, counting down.
CCTCCCTGTCCCTGGCTACCCTCTATGCCCTTGTCACACTGTGTCTCTCCCTGTCCCTGGCATCCCTCTCTGTCCTTGTCGCACTGTGTCCCTCCCTGTCCCTGGCGTCCCTCTCTATCCTTGTCGCACTGATTCCATCCCTGTCCCTGGCGTCCCTCTCTGTCCTTGTCGCACTGTGTCCCTCCCTTTCCATGGCGTCCCTCTCTGTCCTTGTCGCACTGTGTCCCTCCCTGTCCCTGGTGTCCCTCTCTGTCCTTGTCGCACTGTGTCCCTCCCTGTCCCTGGCGTCCCTCTCTGTCATTGTTGCACTGTGTCCCTCCCTGTCCCTGGCTACCCTCTATGCCCTTGTCACACTGTGTCTCTCCCTGTCCCTGGCATCCCTCTCTGTCCTTGTCGCACTGTGTCCCTCCCTGTCCCTGGCGTCCCTCTCTATCCTTGTCGCACTGATTCCATCCCTGTCCCTGGCGTCCCTCTCTGTCCTTGTCGCACTGTGTCCCTCCCTTTCCATGGCGTCCCTCTCTGTCCTTGTCGCACTGTGTCCCTCCCTGTCCCTGGTGTCCCTCTCTGTCCTTGTCGCACTGTGTCCCTCCCTGTCCCTGGCGTCCCTCTCTGTCCTTGTCGCACTGTTTCCCTCCATGTCCCTGGCTACCCTCTATGCCCTTGTCACACTGTGTCTCTCCCTGTCCCTGGCATCCCTCTCTGTCCTTGTCGCACTGTGTCCCTCCCTGTCCCTGGTGTCCCTCTCTATCCTTGTCGCACTGATTCCATCCCTGTCCCTGGCGTCCCTCTCTGTCTTTGTCGCACTGTGTCCCTCCCTTTCCATGGCGTCCCTCTCTATCCTTATCGCACTGTGTCCCTCCCTGTCCCTGGCGTCCCTCTCTGTCCTTGTCGCACTGTGTGCATCCCTGTCCCTGGTGTCCCTCTCTGTCCTTGTCACACTGTGTCCCTCCCTGTCCCTGGCGTCCCTCTCTGTCCTTTTCGCACTGTGTCGCTCTCTGTCCCTGGCGTCCCTCTCTGTCCTTGTCGCACTGTGTCCATCCCTGTCCTTGGCGTCCCTCTCTGTCCTTGTCACACTGTGTCCCTCCCTGTCCCTGGCTTCCATCCCTGTCCTTGTCGCACTGTGTCCCTCCCTGTCCCTGGCGTCCCTCTCTGTCCTTGTCGCACTGTGTCCCTCCCTGTCCCTGGTGTCCCTCTCTGTCCTTGTCGCACTGTGTCCCTCCCTGTCCCTGGCGTCCCTCTCTGTCCTTGTCGCACTGTGTCCCTCCCTGTCCCTGGCGTCCCTCTATGCCCTTGTCACACTGTGTCTCTCCCTGTCCCTGGCATCCCTCTCTGTCCTTGTCGCACTGTGTCCGTCCCTGTCCCTGGCGTCCCTCTCTATTCTTGTCGCACTGAGTCCCTCCCTGTCCCTGGCATCCCTCTCTGTCCTTGTCGCACTGTGTCTCTCCCTGTCCCTGGCATCCCTCTCTATCCTTTTTGCACTGTGTCCCTCCCTGTCCCTGGCGTTCCTCTCTATCCTTGTCGCACTGAGTCCATCCCTGTCCCTGGCGTCCCTCTCTGTCCTTGTCGCACTGTGTCCCTCCCTGTCCCTGGTGTCCCTCTCTGTCCTTGTCGCACTGTGTCCCTCTCTGTCCCTGGCGTCCCTCTCTGTCCTTGTCGCACTGTGTCCCTCCCTGTCCCTGGCGTCCCTCTCTGTCCTTGTCGCACTGTGTCCATCCCTGTCCCTGGCGTCCCTCTCTGTCCTTGTCGCACTGTGTCCCTCTCTGTCCTTGGTTATCTGAAAGATGGGTTTGAAATGTTTTGACAGGGGCGCAGTTTCAGTTTATACAAGTAAATGACGCGAATGCTGAAACAGTACATCCAGTATATAATTATGAAGAACAAGGTGCTGAATAAGCATAAAATAATATATGCACAAAGGGACTTCAAGTCCGCCTTGTATGGTGTATGATAGTAAGGGAGTCCATAAATATGCACAATGTCAATACAGGCACAATTATGTACAGTAACACTACAGGTGGGGGGGGGGGGGGGGGGGGGGAGGGGGTAAAGTCCACGCTCACGGCAGCCATCCGGGGGGAACAGAAACCATGTTCCCAATGACACTGCAAAATACAAGAAAAGGAGGCGCCTCTGGGTGCAGACTGTATAACAGTTTTAATGAATCACAAGTCAGAGTGATAACAACTCACATTTTAGTAGTAATAAGTAGGGATGAGCTCCGGCGTGTTCGCATTAAACACATGCAGAGCCCGCCAGGAAGTCGGCACCGCACTGCGCTAATGATAGGCAGGGAGACATTGTCCCAATGCTCGTCTGCAGAGATCGTAAAATGTCTCCCTGGCTGTGATTAGCGCAGCGCGGTGCCGACTTCCTGGCGGGATCTGCATGTGGACTGTGTGAACGCGCCGGAGCTCATCCCTAGTGATAAGCAGGCATGATATAATCCCATACAACGGGGGTCTTCAGTGATGACAGTCCCTTGGAAGCCTGTGGATGTACTTCCTCTGCACTCGTCTCAGAAACCGCTTGGTGGTGCTGGGCCGGCTGCGGTGAATGGACACGTTTGGGTGGACACGTGTCCTGTATAAACTATTTTAATTTCAGGATTTATGGACTATGAATAGGTTTGCAATGCATGTGATTTCAGTGTAGAAGTACGTCAATTATTGTTTTAAATCAGGTGATGAGGAGGCAATATACATACTTCTCAATGCCTGTCATACACCTCTGAAAAGCAATCCAAGCATGGATTGCTTTTCAGAGGGGCTGCCACACTTATTAAAGGGGTTGTAAAGGTTCTTTTTTTATTTTCGAAATAGGTTCCTTTAAGCTAGTGCATTGTTGGTTCACTTACCTTTTCCTTCGATTTCCCTTCTAAATGTTTTTTTTCTTTGTCTGAATTTGTCACTTCCTGTTCCTCCCCAGTAAGCTGTTCTGGCTGACTAAACACCGCTTGGATGATGGGGGCAAACTTACTGAGGAGGAACAGGAAGTGAGAAATTCAGACAAAGGAAAAAAACATTTAGAAGGGAAATCGAAGGAAAAGGTAAGTGAACCAACAATGCACTAGCTTAAAGGAACCTATTTAGAAAAGAAAAAACCGAACCTTTACAACCCCTTTAAAGATGATAAAGTGTAAAGTTGCAAAAATAGTTTGGCCACCGGAGTTTGAAAATTGAAGGCAGAGTATGGCAGAAAAAGGGCTTTAAGTTGATGTCCTTTGCTAGAACACAAACATCAGATTTAAATCGAAACATTTTTTTTCAGACTTGCAAATTTTGGAGAAATAAGGATTGCATGGCATGCATAGGCGTGCGCCTAAGGTGTGCCAGGTGTGCGGTGTCGATTCCCCATGCTTCCTGTCTCCCCCTGCAGTGTTGCTAGTTTCCTTCCTCTTAGGAACAGTGAATGGACTGGTAAATCTTTAATTAACTGGCCCCTTCCTTTTCTGAATGAACACAGTAAGTGTTCTGTACTGATCGCTCCTGTCTTCATTCTTAACTGAAGCATAGTAATTTATGTTTACTGCCGCCTGCAGAGAAAGAGACTGGGGAATCTCTGTCCTCAGTTTATTTCTCTTTCTCAAAAGTGAGACATCCGGGGTCTGTTTAGACCCTTGATATTTCACCAAAGCCCCATAACGGGGCTCTTAAAATAATTGTAAAAAAAGTAAAAAACAATATTGTAAAAAAAGAAAAGAAAAAGTATTGTAAAAAATAATAAAAAAATAACAAAAATAAAAAACTACTGACACTGTCCACTGCCCTACAGACCAATCTTACACCATCTGCTGATACACACCTGCATGTTTGTGCTCTGGTGTTAATGCAATAGGCTGCGCACACCTATGACAACATGTACTCTGACTTTCTCTTCCCCCCAGTCAGTTTAGAGGTATCAAAACGGAAAATTTATTACCAAATACTTACCGTAATTTTCCTTTCCTGATAGACTCCATGGCAGACTACGTGTGGGTTAACCCCGCCTCCTCTCCACAGCTATAGGACCCCTTACCCATAAATTTGAGCTCACCTCCACAGACAGGTGTTCCGTAACTAGCCGACTCACATTTCAACTCTCATATTTTTAATTCATGGGTGGGAACTCCGTCTGCCATGGAGTCTATCAGGAAAGGAAAATTACGGTAAGTATTTGGTAATAAATTTTCCGTTTTCCTGACAGACTCCATGGCAGACTACGTGTGGGAAATAACTAGCCAATCCACACGGGAGGGTATGCTGAACAAAAATATATTTTAATCTTTCCCGTCAACTGACCGGATTTTTCGACCAAAATTAACAGAGGAAAGGGAAGCAGGCTCAATACAATAATGAGACATAAATGTATGAATAGAAGACCACGAGGCTGCCTTGCATATCACTTCAGGAGCCACGTGTCGATCTGCTGCCCATGAGGCTGCCATGCCTCTGGTGGAATGAGCCGTAACCGCCTCTGGAGGAGCCAAGCCCTTTGCCCTGTAGGCCTGTTGGATAAATTGAACAATCCAGGCTGCTATTGTTCTGGAGGAAGCCCTCTTTCCTTTGTTGCCGCCAGTATGTAACAAGAACAGGTAGTTCAAGCTTCTAAAAGATGAAGTGACTCGCAAATATTCTTTCAGAGTCTCACCTACATCCAAGGGATGAACATCTGCTGATTCTGGAGAATTGAAAGTAGGAAGGACTATTTCCTGACTCTCGTGAAAAACTGACGTGACTTTTGGTTTAGACCCAAGCATGGGAATAAGGACCACACGGTCCGGCAAGAAAGTCAGAAAGGGTTCTTGACAACCCAGGAAGCTTATTTCTGAAACCCTTTTGGCTGAAGTAATGGCCACTAGAAAGGCCAGTTTGATTGATAAGTCCTTAATAGAAGGGTCCTTGTTGTTGAGTGTTGAAAGAGCATCAAGGACGAGCAGAAGATCCCATTTGGGAAATCTAGGTTTCCTCTGAGGCCTGATTCTCGAAGCCCCCCGAAAGGATTGTTGAACCAAGGGATGAGTTGCCCATGATGTTCCTGAAAATGCCGAAAAGGCTGAAACTTGTCAATCAGTTCCCTCAGAGTACAAAGGAAGATCCAAGCCTGATTGTAGAAAACCCAAAACGTCTTGAACTCCAGGATTTCTGAAAGATTTTCCCGCAGAAGTCATGAAGCTGGTCCAGATTCTGTTGTAGGTTCTGTTCATGTTAGGCTTTCTGGAGCTCATAAGGGTAGAGAATACCCCTAAAGCACACCCAAGAGACTCTTGCGGGTCCCTGAAGCTCATCAGATTCAGGAGAGGAAACCATGGCCTGTTCGGCCAGTATGGTGCTATTGTTATCACTTCGCCTTTCTCCAATTGGAGCCGCTGCAGGAAATTTTTGCATGATCGGAGGTGGAGGGAAGGCATATGCCTTGTTGAATTTCCGTTGGCTTGTTAATGCATCTACTCCGAAGGCTTGACTGCACCGACCTCGAGTGTAGTATCTGTCTACTTTGTGATTGCAGGGGGATGCAAACAGATCCACTTCTGGATCGATTCCCAACGATAGGATCCACTTGAATGTCTGTGTATGCAGTGACCATTCGTTGTTGTCTAGGTTGCTGCGTGACAGAAAGTCCGCTTGAATGTTCTGTTCCCCTGGAATGAAGACTGCTGTTAAGTTGAGCAGATTCCTCTGAGCCCAGGTCATAATGGGCTCGACCTCTTGGAGAAGGGCAGAGCTCCGAGTGCCCCCTTGTCTCTTCACATATGCCACAGCGGTGGTATTGTCCATTTTCAGTAGGACCGACTTCCCTTTCAGAAGGTGGGAGAAGGCGTGAAGGGCGCACCATGCCGCACGCAATTCCAGAATGCTTGACTCTGGAATGTGGAGATGGGCATCCCATTTGCCCTGAGCCAGTTCTGCCCCACAATGTGCTCCCCAGCCCGCATTGCTGGCATCGGATGAAACAGTCATCCATTGGATGGGAGCAAGGGAGTGGCATGTTAACAAGTTTTTGTGTTGAAGCCACCAGAGAAGACTGTTCCTCATTGACTGAGTAATCCTGATCAGCTGATTGCGATCGTCTGTCTTCCATTACTGAAGGAATCCTGATTGAAAAGGCTGAAGCCTCCACATTGCCCATTTGACCATGGGGAACGTGGCCACCATCGTGCCGATTATCTTCAGGCACTGTGACGCCCTTAGGTGAGAGTAGTCTAGGGCTAAAGATATTCTTACCCGAATGACCGGGATTTTTCTTCCGGAAGAGAGATGGTATTCTCTACTGTGTCGAATTGAGCTCCTAGGTAGGTTAGGCGTAGGGTCGGGTCTGGCTGACTTTTCTCTCGGTTTAGGAGCCATCTGAACTCTATCAATGTAGAGATCACTTGATCTTTGTGGATCAGCAGTCTTGGGACAGTAGTAGCAGCTCGTCCAGGTAATGATACAGACGCACACCCTGTATTCTGATAAGAGACACAATTACCAACAGTACCTTGGAAAAGACCCTTGGAAAGGTCGTTAGTCCAAATGGAAGACAAATAAATTGTAAGTGCTCTCGTTCGACCTGAAATCGAAGGTATTTGTGGAATTCTTCTGCCACGGGAACATGAAAATACGCGTCCTTAACATCTATTGAGATCAACCAGTCGCCTGGTTGAACGACTTTTTGGATGGTTGAGAGTGCTTCCATCTTGAATTTCTCGTGCTTTATGTACCTGTTCAGGAAAGTGAGATCTATAACTGGACGCCAAGAGCCGTTCTTCTTTTGTACTAGGAAGTGGGGGAAGTATACCCCCTGGAATTCCTCGTCCTTTGGGACGGGCACCACTGCTCCTTGATCTTTCAGGGCATTCACATATGAAAGAAGAACTTGTTGTTTTTCTTCTGATTGAGGCAGTGAAGATTACACTGGTCTGCATGGAGGGACCTTGGTGAAGGACCATGCGTGATCTGTTGAGACTGTTTTGATGGTCCAATAATCTGAGATCAAGGTCACCCAGACGTGCCGGCAGAAACGTAGGCGAGCCCCCTACCCGACCCGCTTGGGCGGGCCCAATCTCAAAAGGACTTGGTTGGCTCGCGCCCACCGGGCGTCTGTTTCTTGCCAGATTTTTTGGAAAGATATCTGCCTATTCCAGTTCCAGCTTCTCCTAAAATCCCGTCCGGGCCTATAGGAGCGTGCCTCTCTTGAACGCTCTGTGCTGCGTTTCCGCTGAGGCCTTCTTTGGTTAAACGGACGTTTGTCCTGAGGGAGGAATCCCGACTTTCCGCCTGTAGCCTTTGAAATAGCGTTATCTAGCTTGTTTCCAAACAAGGAAGTTCCTTCAAAAGGAATTTTGCACCATGCCTGCTTTGAGGCAGGATCAACAAGCCAGGGGCGCAACCATAGTGTTCGTTTGGCTGTGACCGAAGATAGCATGGATCTAGCCATCAAGCGGATGAGATCAATTGAAGCTTCTCCCAAGAAGGCAATAGCCAGTTTAAGTTCTTGCACTGCTGAACTTTGTGCCAATTCCTCCGAGACACCTTTCAGATCGGAGTCAACATTTTCCACCCAGGCCTCCATTGCTTTGGAGGTTACTGCAAGGGCAAAAGCTGGTTTGCATGCCGTTCCGGCCAGGCTATATATTCTTTTGAGGTCCTGGTCGATCTTCCGATCCAGACCATCTTTAAATGATACAGTGTCATCTAGCGGGAGGGTGACATGCTTCGCTAGGCGCATTACTGCTGCATCTACGAGGGGAGCATTCTCCAGATGCTTGACATCCTCCGATTTAAAGGGATACAGTCTAGAGGTTTTGCTTAGCATGGAAACCTTCTTATCTCCCTTGCTCCATTCTTCCTCAAACACTCCTTTCAGCTCAGAGGGAAGTGGGAAATTGGAGCGTTCTTTCCTCAGTTGTTTAAACAGTTTTCTTTGTTTTTCTGGGGGGGGGGGGGGGGGGGGGCAGTGGTATCCTCCAACTTCAAAGTTTCCTTCACTGCCTTGATCAGCGGAGAGACTAAAGCGTAGTCGAATCCCACCGTAGAATCATCTCCCTCCATCTCGTCTTGCAAGGAATAATGGGAGGAATCATGGGGCTGGAATTGGCCGGGATCCTCCTGGGCCTCGTCAGCCAAGGAGCCAGACAAGGTGGTGGACTGGCTCCTTGTGTGGGGGGGCAACTATTTCTTTCATAGATTGCTGTACCACACGTTTCACAAGAGACTCAAGGTTTTGATTTTCGGTCTCTTTCTCACCAACCGCTCGGGCATAACATGGGTCTCATAGCGATTTGCCCTCCGGGATTCTGGTCTTGCATCCCCAACAGGCTCTGTGGTCAGAGCGATCATCGCGGTGGTGGTGGCGGTGACTAGAGGAGGAATGGGAACATCTCCTATGTCTAGAGGGGGTATGTGAACGTCCCCTATGACGATGGGTCCTAGACGTAGTGTCGCGTCTAGACCTGGATGATGAGTGATGATGCGGCCTGGCAAGGTCCCTTTCTTGTGACCGATGAACTGAAGTTGCCGGGCTGTAAGAGATAATACAGACAGAGGGAGGGGGAGGGGAGGTGGGCAGGATGTAACCGTTAGCAACCACCAGCAGCATAAAAGACACCAACCCCCTACCCACTCCACACATACCTTGTGCGGGAGGGCTGGCCACACAGCGGTGAAGATGAGTCCATTACGAGGGAAACACAGGAGTACTACACTACCTAGACTAAGGATAAGCAAATCAATGCAAGGAAGCATAAGAAAAAGAAAAAGTTTTTTTTTTTTCTTTTTTAAAGCTGTCCCTTTAAGAGACACTTAAACAAAACAGGCATTACATTGCAATAGAAGTGCTTACCCCGTCCTAGCAGTCTTGAGGCTCCGGGAGGCTGCCGCTCTATGCCCACAGGTTATCCCACCTGTATAGGGCTCTTCAGCGGTTTAAATAAACCGCCGGAATGACGTCACGGCCGGTCCCGCTGCGCGCATGCGCCGATGAGACCAGACCCACTGCGCCTGCGCGGCCCCTGACCCCTCCGCCGCAATGCGCATGCGCGAAAACCGCGGCTAGGCGCATGCGCAGATGCGCGGCGGACCGGGAACCAGGAAGAGATATGGCGTCCTGGAACGCAGAAGCGTTCCACAAGCCGCAACACACACAAAATAACACTAGGGAAAACAAAACAACATATACAAACTTGTCTGCCATGAAAGAAGAGGTGAATAAAATCTTCAGACCTTGCCAGCCGAGGATTCCTGCGACATCCGATCCGGTACTCTGGGGCCACATCCCTTCCACCATAGGGGTATTTTCCGGCCCTGAAACCACTCGCCCGCTCATAGCTGGGCCCTGGGTGCACCGCAGTAACTGTACCGATCGATCCAAGTAATCCACATCCTGGACATCGCACCGAATTGCATGATGAAGGTCCATGTGAGGAGGATAAAAAAGGAACACCTGTCTGTGGAGGTGAGCTCAAATTTATGGGTAAGGGGTCCTATAGCTGTGGAGAGGAGGCGGGGTTAACCCACACGTAGTCTGCCATGGAGTCTGTCAGGAAACCTTCATTATCTTCACACCTTTTTCCCACGGGCCTTTTGCTCAATCGATAGATAAGGTCATTACTGTTTATATTACAGACAGCCACCCTTTATGCAGACTCACCTTACTGGCAGGATAGCAAAAGCTATGGCTTGACTGTAGTGGAACTTTTTATTAACCCAAAGTAGATTCTGTTTATTTTATTATTTCAATGTACTACTGACATATTTCAAAGCACTTCATAGAAGAGAATGCACCATTCACATCAGTACCTACCCCCCAGAAGAACTTACAGTTTACTGACTACTGACAGTCGTGCAAATACAGTAAGGCCAAGCTGGGTAAGAGCCAGTTAACCTTAGGCCCCTTTCACACGGGACAGATCAGTCATGATCCGCCCCGTGAACCTCCGCTTGCTCAGCGGGGATCGGCAAGTCACACATGTGCAAGTCACAAGCAAGTCTCAAGTCTTAACCTTCAAGTCTCAATCAAGTCCCAAGTTACTGTGGCGAAAAGCAAGCAAGTCAAGTCGAGTCCCTGCTAGAAGTCAAGCAAGTCAAGTCAAGTCATTTATTTTGGTCAAGTCACAAATCAAGTCAAAACACTGATCTACCCCATACTGTATAAAAATAATAGGAGGGATAACAATAAATAATATTGGTTATGTGCCCATGCCTCACTGTGCCCATGCCTCACTGTGCCCATGCTTCATTGTGCCCATGCCTCACTGTGCCCATGCCTCACTGTATCCATGCCTCACTGTATCCATGCTTCACTGTGCCCGTGCCTCACTGTGCCCATGCTTCACTGTGCCCATGCCTCACTGTGCCCATGCTTCATTGTGCCCATGCTTCACTGTGCCCATGCCTCACTGTATCCATGCTTCACTGTGCCCATGCCTCACTGTGCCCATGCCTCACTGTTCCCATGCTTCACTGTGCCCATGCTTCACTGTGCCCATGCTTCACTGTGCCCATGCCTCTCTGTGTCCATGCCTCACTGTGCCCATGCCTCACTGTGCCCATGCTTCATTGTGCCCATGCTTCACTGTGCCCATGCCTCACTGTATCCATGCTTCACTGTGCCCATGCCTCACTGTGCCCATGCCTCACTGTTCCCATGCTTCACTGTGCCCATGCTTCACTGTGCCCATGCTTCACTGTGCCCATGCCTCTCTGTGTCCATGCCTCACTGTGCCCATGCCTCACTGTGTCCATGCTTCACTGTGCCCGTGCTTCACTGTGCCCGTGCTTCACTGTGCCTCACTGTGCCCGTGTCTCACTGTGCCCATGCCTTACTGTGCCCATGCCTCACTGTGCCCGTGTCTCACTGTGCCTGTGTCTCACTGTACCAATGCCTCACTGTGCCCATGTCTCACTGTGCCCGTGCTTCACTGTGCCTGTCCTTCACTGTGCCCAATGCCTCACTGTGCCCATGTCTCACTGTGCCCGTGCTTCACTGTGCCCAATGCCTCACTGTGCCTGTGTCTTACTGTGCCCGTGTCTCATTGTGCCCATTTTTCACTGTGCCCGTCAGCCGTGTACCTGATCGGCGGCATCCCGGCGGACATTCCTGTATTCAAAAGCCGCGCCTCCTCCTCGTCTGTGATAGGCGGAACACTCAATTTCCCAGCATTCAGTGTTCCGCCTATCACGGACATCCACTCATCCTCATAGCACAGACGAGGATGAGAGGATGTCTGTGATAGGCTGAACACTGGCTGCTGTGAAATTGAGTGTTCCGCCGATCACAGACGAGGAGGCGCGGCTTTTGAACACTGCAATGGCCGCCGTCTGTCTGCATGACACGCTGATCAGGTAGGCAGACGGCGGCTTGCGGTTAGTGTTAGTGGTGCCAAGTCATATAGCCCAAGTCAAAGTCAAGTCGCAAGTCATTAGTGACAAGTCAAAGTCAAGTCGCAAGTCATTAGTGACAAGTCAAAGTCAAGTCGAGTCATTTATTGAATTCTGTCAAGCAAGTCGCAAGTCCTCAAACAGGTGACTCGAGTCAAGTCATGTGACTCGAGTCCCCCACCTCTGGGGATCGCTCCGTTGATCCCTGCTGAGCGGATGACTGGGCGGTCCCCGCACACTGTGCAGGGACCGCCCTGTCAGATCTCCACTCTCCTCTATGAGGGATCGGATGATCTGTCCGTGTTCATCCGCTCCGCTCCGCAGACGGACAGAAAAATAGAAATTCTTCTATCCTGAAAAACGGAGCATAGCGGACACGGGTGAGATCGGGTGTCAGCGGATGTATGTCCGTTTTTCATCTGAAAACGGATGGGTGAAAAACTGACATACGGTCCGCCCGTGTGAAAGGGGCCTAACTGTGGGTTTTGTAATTATAGTATTACGTGGGGAAACTGACCCAAGGATGCCAGTGCTGCAATGCAATAGTAAATAAAATGAAATAAATAAAATAAATAATTTATAGGAAAACAGTGATTGTAGCGATTTGAAATCCTTTTCATTTCTGTCATCTTTCCACAAGAGGTCACCAGAGACCTTCATAATAAATTCATCAACAATCATAAACTGCCTTATAGCAAAAAAAAAAAAAAATGTAATCATGTTCCTAATGTGCTAGAGCTTATTGTTTTTGTTGCTTTGTTTTGTTAGTGGATAATTTTACATGAACATAGCACGGCTCTAAAGATTCAAAAATAACATCATCCTCAAACACCTTCTATGCCCCTGTGGTGGTCCCCGAACCTAGGTACAGCCTCATCTCTAGCACTAGATGAGAGGTCCTATCTTTCTGCCCTGTTATCCCACAGTCCAGTGCAAGTACCTCCTAATTGGCCACTGAGATACGAGCCTTCAATTGTGGGACATCAGGGTACAACCCGAGCTCTGGCAGAGGTAGTACAGAGTACACAGAATGTCTGCTAAATATAATAATAAAGGTGTGTAATAATATAAGTGAGCGCTCCAAACAATAAAAAAAGCAGCTAGCACAAATTAAGGTAATCAGCCAACCTTATATGCAGAAATAAAAAGTGTCAGTGCAGCGTTCGGAAATTCTACATACATAGTAGGCCCCTTTCACACGGTCAAACCGTTCAGGTCTGCCTCTCAGTTTTGTCGACGGACCTGAACGGCCGCTCCATGCAATCCTATGGAGCGTCGGATCTCAGCATAGACATGTCCGCTGACATCCGACCCGATCCGATCCGCCAAAATCAGACATATGGCGATAAGTCCCCATCCGTCCATGGCGGATCGGATTGGGTGAGATGTCCGTTTTCATCAGATCTCTCCATAGGAGACAGCGGCGCTGCACAAGCCCCTTCCGCTCAGTGAGCAGAGAGGGACCCGTCATCCGCCGGTGTTCTGCCGAATAAGTTCCCCCTGGGGGATAAGTTCCTCCCTCTACTGCGCAGGTGTGAACTGAGCTCCGAAAATAGCCGAACATGTAGAGCTGAGAGTCAGCTCTAGACGGCGCCTGCACAATGAAATAGTTATTACAGCAGGTCCAGGGCGATGTGGACCTCGCTGTAAGTGGCCAGTCAGCCTCACGTCCTCGCTTCGCTCGGACGGCTCGCTCCGCTCGCTCAGCCTCCTGGCTTTTTTTTTATCATCTCCATGTCCACGGGGATGGTAAGGAAAGAGCCTGGATGTCAGAAGTGTAGCAATTTGGTGTGCGCAGGCACTGTCTAGAGCTGACTCTCAGCTCTACATGTGCATAGTTGCCAACATTGCAAAAAAAACATCTGGGACACTTTTTTTGTATTGAGGCGGAGCCTTGCTATAATTAGGGGGCGGAACATTCGTTTGTAGGCGTGTCATGCTGGAATGAAAAATGCGGCGCGCGAAGCGCGTTGCGGCGAAAAATGGGCGTGGTTTACGCACGATAGTGGGTGTGGCTTAAATGGGCGTGGTTCAAAGGGGTGTGGCTAGAGTCTGAGGTGAGAGAAAGAGAGAAAGAAATAGAAAGAAAGAAGCCAGATCCTACACCACAATAGAAATGTGTAACAAAATTGGCAGATAAGGATACTCCAAAACACCTGTTGGCGCTTCAATCATCCCGGCACCATGGTTGTTACGGTGTCAGGATGATTGAAGTGCATTATTTTTTGTATTATTACATTGTAATATAAAATGAAATCATTCAACTCACCATAATGCCGAATCAGTGGAAGCCCTGAGTGTGTTACCTGCCACGTCGCCTGCCACCAGATGGCCTCCCCAGCAAGGACCCCCCCTGTACTGCGCAGGCGTGAACTGAGCCTCCGAAAATAGCTGCACATGCATAGTTACCAACAGTCCCGAATTTCCCGGGACAAGCACGATTTTTGGACCCTTGTCCCGAATTGGGCTTGTCCCGATTCGGGACAAGCCCAGTTCTTTTTGTCCCGTTTTGTCCCGGTAAATTCGGGAATGCTTTAGCTAAAAACGGCAGCGGCTACACAAAAATGCCCGCTGCCGCCACCATATTTGTTTACGTTTTCCCCTTGTGTTCAGTGCAGAGCCTGGGGCAGCCAATCGGCTTCGGATTGGCGACTCCTCCCCGCTCTCCACTGAACGCAAGGAGAGGCACAAGGAAGCAGCATGCTTCACCCGCCGCCGCCGCCGCTAACGACCCTCTGCCCAGCCCCCGTGTGTCCGACAAGGAGCGGGGACACGGATGTAAGGACCGGGGCTCCACTGGCTGGGGACACTGACGCCTATCAGCACCCGGCGCCGCCGCTGCCAACAACCCTCCGCCCCGCCCCCGTGTGTCCGACGAGTGGGGACACTGATGGAAGGACCGGGGCACCGCTGGCTGGGGACACTGTGATGGTCCTGGCTCACTAGATTTGGCAGACCCCTCGGACCACCAGCACATCCTCACGCACCGCAGGTACCGTACTATTGCACTGTAGTGTAGTGGGTGGTGGGGTAATTAGTGTAGTGTAGTGGGTGGTGGGGTAATTAGTGTAGTGTAGTGGGTGGCGGGGTAATTTAGTGTAGTGGGTGGTGGGGTAATCACAGTGTAGTGTAGTGGGTGGCGGGGTAATCACAGTGTAGTGTAGTGGGTGGCGGGGTAATCACAGTGTAGTGTAGTGGGTGGCGGGGTAATCAGTGTAGTGGGTGGCGGGGTAATCAGTGTAGTGGGTGGCGGGGTAATCAGTGTAGTGGGTGGCGGGGTAATCAGTGTAGTGGGTGGCGGGGTAATCAGTGTAGTGTAGTGGGTGGCGGGGTAATTAGTGTAGTGGGTGGCGGGGTAATTAGTGTAGTGGGTGGCGGGGTAATTAGTGTAGTGGGTGGCGGGGTAATCAGTGTACTGTAGTGGGTGGCGGGGTAATTAGTGTAGTGGGTGGTGGGGTAATCACAGTGTGGTGTAGTGGGTGGCGGGGTAATCACAGTGTAGTGTAGTGGGTGGCGGGGTAATCAGTGTAGTGGGTGGCGGGGTAATCAGTGTAGTGGGTGGCGGGGTAATCAGTGTAGTGGGTGGCGGGGTAATCAGTGTAGTGGGTGGCGGGGTAATCAGTGTAGTGGGTGACGGGGTAATCAGTGTAGTGGGTGACGGGGTAATCAGTGTAGTGGGTGGCGGGGTAATCAGTGTAGTGCATAGTTGCCAAACAGTCCCGAATTTCCCGGGACAATCATGATTTTTGGACCCTTGTCCACAAGTGTGGAGGGGGCTCTGCTGGGGAGGCACCTGATGCAAGGACGGACTGCTGGGGAGGCACCTGATGCAAGGACGGACTGCTGGGGAGGCACCTGATGCAAGGACGGACTGCTGGGGAGGCCATCTGGTGGCAGGCGACGTGGCAGGTAACACGCTCAGGGCTTCCACTGATTCGGCATTATGGTGAGTTGAATGATTTCATTTTATATTACAATGTAATAATAGAAATAATGCACTTCAATCATCCTGACACCGTAACAACCATGGTGCCGGGATGATTGAAGCGCCAACAGGTGTTTTGGAGTATCCTTATCTGCCAATTTTGTTACACATTACTATTGTGGTGTAGGATCTGGCTTCTTTCTTTCTATTTCTTTCTCTCTCTTTCTCTCACCTCAGACTCTAGCCACACCCCTTTGAACCACGCCCATTTAAGCCACACCCACTATCGTGCGTAAACCACGCCCATTTTTCGCCGCAACGCGCTTCGCGCGCCGCATTTTTCATTCCAGCATGACACGCCTACAAACGAATATTCCGCCCCCTAATTATAGCAAGGCTCCGCCTCAATACAAAAAAAGTGTCCCAGATGTTTTTTTTGCAATGTTGGCAACTATGCAAAAACATGTACCATAAATAAACAATACATGTAATAAAAGGTAATCACCACTAGGTGGCAACCTTCCTTAAAAAGTGCTAATAGTACAAACAAAGTTCCAAAAATCGGTGAGAGAATAATATCAAACTTCTTCGGTAATAAATGCATATGCTGTGTCCCAAGTGCAGAAATAATCCACGTTGTCACCAACAGTGCACCCCACCACCACCTCTGCAATGCACTCACCAGATAGATCAAATGTATAGGCAAATACACATCCAATCCATATGTCACCCGGTAAACATCAGACTCCAACAGCTCAGGTGCCAGTGAACCTTTCTCTGCATATGAAGCTCACACCATGGAGACCACACAGAAAAAGTACATAGTGTAGTATTTTATTAAAATATGAGCAATTTCTAATAGATAAAATAAGCAATCCATGTAGAAAGTATATAAAAAAGCAGAAAAAAATCTCTCTCTAGGCCGCTGATCCAGGTTGTGGACTCCGTGGCGTGACATCAGTACGTACAGGCCCCAGCCAGCGTGTTTCATGAGCATGCACGTCCTCAAGGGATCCACTTACAGCTGACATCAATGAGTGTCTCTATAAATAGCCTGCTAGCGTGGGAAAAATGCAATATTTTCCTCTAGGGGTTCCACTCTTGCTGCGCATGCGCGCCTGGCGATCTCTGGTGTGGTGTGGTTTGGCTTGTCCCTTGGACATAGCGCATCCCTGATCAGGGTGAAGAGCCAATGAGAGTGGCTCTTTACCACGCGATCGGCTGTGTCCAATCACAGCTGATCACAAATGTAAACAAAGACCGGTAACTGTCTGTTACCGGCTTCTTCTCCTCACACACAGTTCACTGGTGAGGAGAGGAGAGTCGGGGAACAGTGAGTTACCGATCTGTGTCTGTTAGGCCCCTTTCACACTGGGGCGGGCATGTGCGGTGGCGGTATAGTCGCGCAATTTTTAGTGCCGCTATACCGTCGTATTTACTGCGATATTCGCTCGCTAGTGGTGCAGTTTTAACCCCCGCTAGCGGCCAAAAAAGGGTTAATACAGCCGCGGTTTGCGGGCGGTATTACGGCGGTGTCCCATTGATTTCAATGGGAAGGAGAGGTAAAGGAGCGGTATACACACCGCTCCTTCATCGCTCCAAAGATGCGGCTTGCAGGAGATTTTTTTTTCTCCTACCAGCGCATCGCCTCAGTGTGAAAGCCCTCGGGCTTTCACATTGAGAATGCTGGGGCTGGAGTATTTCAGGCTTTATTTATGCGCTATTTTTAGCGCTAAAACGCCTGAAATACACCTCAGTGTGAGAGGGGCCTTAGTGTACTGCACACAACACCCAAAAAAAAAGAACCTGTCACATCGCCCATCACCAGTGTTACAGTCCTCATCAGTGCCATAAGCAGTGCTACTGTTGCCCACCAGTGCACCTGTCACCCATCATTGCCCATAAGTGCACCTGTCACCCATCAGCAGTGTTACTGTCACCTATCAGCAATGTACCTGTCGCCCATCAGTGACCATCAGCAGGGTACATGTTGCCAATCAGTACCTGTCGCACATCGCCCATCAGTGCTGCCATCTGCAGTATACCCGTCACACAGCCGCCTATCACCAGAGTACCCGTCACACAGCCTCCCATAAGAAGAGTACCCATCCTACAGCTGCCCATCACCAGAGTACCCGTCACACAGCCACCCATCACCAGAGTACCCGTCACACAGCCTCCCATAAAGAAGAGTACCCATCCTACAGCTGCCCATCACCAGAGTACCCATCACACAGCCACCCATCACCAGAGTACCCGTCACACATCCTCCCATAAAGAAGAGTACCCATCCTACAGCTGCCCATCACCAGAGTACCTGTCACACAGCCACCCATCACCAGAGTACCCGTCACACAGCCTCCCATAAAGAAGAGTACCGGTCCTACAGCCGCCCATCACCAGAGTACCCATCACACAGCCACCATCAGCAGTCTACCTGTCCTCGTGTCAGTAGAGCAAGCCATGTCCAAAAACATTTACACCAGTGAGGAGGCATTTCATGTCCTCAGCATGACTGATGAGAGCAATGGGGATTTCTCACAGTCCGATTCTTATTCGGTGTATGAACTTGTTGAAAGCAGTGGATCAGCGAACGAATCACAGGAAGAAAGAGTCCCTCCTAAAAGTATACAGCGCTCTGAAAACCAGGCAGCCACCAGCAGCACAATACACCCCAATAGTCAAATGGCAAATGCTGAAGGCGCTAGACCCCAGGATGGAAATACCAGTATCAGCACTGGAGTATCACAACTCCCAAGAATCAGGGCCCATGCATACCTCCCAGATGCTCTTGCCAACCCATTATAGCTGCCCTCCAACTCGGGATCCACAAGCATTCCCCCTTTTACTGCACAGCCAGGTGTGCAGGCCAAAACTGAAAATTTTGATTTTTTAAATGTATTTTTACCTGACAGTTTGCCTCAATCTATTTTGGACCAGACAATTTTTTTTGCCCAACAGTATATTGCTAGCAACCCCAGTTCATCCTATGCCCATCCGTATGAGTGGAAATGTCTGACATGCATAGTTGCCAACATTGCAAAAAAAAAATCCGGGACACTTTTTCGCATGTAGGCGGAGCCTTGCTATAATTAGGGGGCGGGGCATTCGTTTGTAGGTGTGTCACACCCTAGCAGAAAAAAGCGGTGCGCGATGGTTTACGCAGGTAGTGGGAGTGGCTTAAATGGGCGTGGCTCAAAGGGGGTGTGGTTAGAGTCTGAGATGAATGAGGGATGAAGGGAGAAAGAAAGAGAGAAAGAAAGAGGGAGGGAAGGAAAGAGAAGGAAGGATGGAGGGACAGCAGGCCCAGATCCTACACCACAATAGAAATATGTGTGTATTCCAGAGTTTACCAATCAGCAGATAAAGATACTACAAACATCTGGTGTTAGCTCTTCAATTATCCTGGCACCATGGTTGTTATGGTGTCAGGATGACTGAAGTGCATTATTTCTATTATTACATTTTAATATAAAATGAAATCATTCAACTCACCATAATGCCGAATCACTGTAAGCCCCAAGTGTGTCACCTGCCACGTCGCCTGCCACCAGATGCCATCAGGTGCCCCCAATGGAGTCCTTCCTTACATCAGGTGTCCCCAGCGGAGTCCCCCCTTACATCAGGTGTCCCCAGCGGAGTCCCCCCTTACATCAGGTGTCCCCAGCGGAGTCCTCCCTTACATCAGGCATCCCCAGTGGAGTCCCCCCTTACATCAGGCGTCCCCAGTGGAGTCCCCCCTTACATCAGGCGTCCCCAGTGGAGTCCCCCCTTACATCAGGCGTCCCCAGCGGAGTCCCCCCTTACATCAGGCGTCCCCAGCGGAGTCCCCCCTTACAACAGGCGTCCCCAGCGGAGTCCCCCCTTACAACAGGCATCCCCAGTGGAGTCCCCCCTTACATCAGGCGTTCCCAGCGGAGTCCCCCCTTACATCAGGCGTCCCCAGTGGAGTCCCCCCTTACATCAGGCGTCCCCAGCGGAGTCCCCCCTTACATCAGGCGTCCCCAGCGGAGTCCCCCCTTACATCAGGCGTCCCCAGTGGAGTCCCCCCTTACATCAGGCGTCCCCAGCGGAGTCCTTCCTTACATCAGGTGTCCTCAGCGGAGTCCCCCCTTACAACAGGCGTCCCCAGCGGAGTCCCCCCTTACATCAGGCGTCCCCAGCGGAGTCCCCCCTTACATCAGGCGTCCCCAGCGGAGTCCCCCCTTAACCAGGTGTCTCCTGTCTCGACCGCCATTACTGTTTCCCCTTCCCCGAGGGGGAACAAAATAGAGGCGGAGCCGACCGCGTGGCTGCACAAAAAATTAAGCTGTGGCGCCGCCCACCCCCGCCCCTTTCCATTACAGACAGACCTGCAGCGGGGCGGGGCGGGGCGGGGGGGTGGCCAGCCGGCCAGCCAAAACACGGATGTAGTACAATAGAAGATAAAGCTGCTGCGGCGCCGCCCACCCACGGGGAGACGCGGGGTGTGGGCGGCGCCGCAGCAGCTTTATTTTCTATTGTACTACATCCTGGTTTTGGTCTTCTTTAAAATGGCGGCCGGCGGAGACATTGTCTCCGCCGGCCGTGGACCTCTAGCGGCGTCGGCCCGCGGCGGCCAAAGTCGTGGAAACCGGGAAAAAACGGATTGGCCGGGACATTGGCCGGGACAAAATAAATCCGGGAAAAGGGTTTGAATCCCGGGAATGTCCCGGCCAATCCGTGATTGTTGGCAACTATGGACATGGGTGGAGTTCAAGTTGTTTATGGGCTTCACCCTTAACATGTGGCTTACAAAAAAAATGAAGGACATGCCTACTGGTCCACCCACCCCATCCATCACATGCTTATTTATTCCTCTGTAATGTCCAGGTCCCGCTATTAGATTATCATGCGCTTCCTTAATTTCAGTGACTGTCATGGAAACCCTGTCAGGAACAGACGCCCTGGACTTCCTGGTTCCCACCCCCGCAGGTGACGCCCGAAGGGCTATTTAAACTCCTCACTTGCAGACAGTCCCTGCTGTCTGCTCTACAGCATTTATCCCAAGTGACCTGATCTGCCTTGTTTACCTGTATCTGACCCGGCTTCCTGTGACCCTCCTGCTATCTGCCTGTACCTGACCATCGGCCTGTTTTCTGACTTCGGTATTGCCTGATCCTTTTGTGCCTCGCTGCCTGCCAGTTTACCCGACCCCGGCTTGTCTGACGATCCTGCCTGACCTTGGCTCTTGTTCACCTGCTGCTGCCTAGTGGTTCCAGTTTACCTGCTGTGCCTCCCGGTCTGGGTCATCTGCTGAGTTCCTGGTTCCTGTCTGCTCATCTGCTGGTTCCTGTCTGCTCATCTGCTGGTTCCTGTCTTCTCATCTGCTGGTTCCTGTTCACCTGCTGCTGCCCAGTGGTTCCAGTCTACCTGCTGTGCCTCCCGGTCCGGGTCATCTGTTGAGTTCCTGGTTCCTGTCTGCTCATCTGCTGGTTCCTGTCTGCTCATCTGCTGGTTCCTGTTCATCTGCTGCTGCCCAGTGGTTCCAGTCTACCTGCTGTGCCTCCCGGTCCGGATCATCTTCTGAGTTCCTGGTTCCTGTCTACTCACCTGCTGTAGTTCCTGGTTCCTGTCCACTCACCTTCTGTAGTTCCTGGTTCCTGCCTCCTCACCTGCTGGTTCCTGATCACCTGCGGTAGTTCTTGATCCTGCCAGGCACTTGTACCCCTTCCACCTCCGTGCTTCCTGTTATATCACCAGGGGCCGCCGGTGGGAGCCGTAAGGGAGGCCTCCCTCTGCTAACCGGGCTCGTCACCGTCAGGTACGTGACAGTAGCAGACAGCCATGTCTGAGCCCGAGCAGGGAGCCTCACCTATGGAAGAACTATGCCGACACCTGGCGGGACTGACCGAGGCCGTTAAGAGCCTCCAGCAAGGCTACACTCACCTGGAAGGACAAGTGCGGGCCCTCACCAACCCCGATGGAGCTCAAGGGGGTCCACGTGCCTCCACTTCTTCCGCCGGGGCAGGAGCTGCGCCCACGGTGGTCATGCTTCCCCCTGAACCCAGGGTCCCTACACCCGAAAGATTCTCCGGGGACCGGAGCAAGTTCAGGGCTTTCCGGAACTCTTGTGAGTTGTACTTTGCCTTACAGCCCCGCACCTTTTCCTTAGAAGCTACCAAGGTGGGCTTTGTAATTTCGCTGCTTTCTGGAGACCCACAGAACTGGGCCCACCGCCTGCTAGAACGCAAAGATGCGTCCTTGGACAGCCTTGCACTTTTTTTTGACGCCATTGCCCAATTGTACGAGGACCCTCAGCTCTCGGTCACTGCAGAGAACGCCCTGCGGACCCTTCAGCAGGGACGCAGAGCAGCAGAAGATTATGTAGCTGAATTCAGGCGCTGGAGCGCAGACACCAGCTGGAATGACGCTGCCCTCCGTCACCAGTTTCGCATAGGCCTTTCTGACCCATTGAAGGACGAACTGGCTAGGGTAGGAATACCAGAAAATTTGAACCTACTGATCGATCTGACAATTCAGATCGACCGACGCCTGAGGGAACGGAGGGTTGAGAGGGCCACGGGCTTCACCCGGCCGACCTGGATGCTTCCCCGGGTCCCCAGTCATCCGCACCCAGCTTCTGCAGCACCCTTGACCCCCTCGTATGATGCTCCTGAACCCATGCAGCTTGGGGTCCTCCGCCCTTCCCTTACTCCGGAGGAACGCCAACGCCGACGCGCGCACAACCTGTGCCTGTACTGCGGGGAGCCCGGTCACTTCGTTAGGAACTGTCCCCTGAAGTTCCGTAAGGGCTTGTCAGTATTCCCTGCTGTGATCAACCCTCAGACTAAATCCTCCTCTCACTTCGCTCTTTCTATCTCCCTGCAGCTCCCAGGAAGGACCCTGCAAGTCATCGCAATTATTGACTCTGGGGCTTGTAGTTGCTTCATGGACTCAACTTTTGCCCGTACTCAACTTATTCCTCTACTTCCCAAGACCCATGGACTACGGGTTCACCTGGCTGATGGGTCCCTTATCAAGTCGGGGCCCGTGGTCGAAGAGACGGCTCCCCTACCTGTCACTGTCTTCTCCTCTACCGGGGTGCACCGAGAATATCTATGGCTGGATATTATCTCCTCTCCACTGTTCCCCATAATTCTCGGTATGCCCTGGCTACAAGCCCATAATCCTACCATTAACTGGGTCACGGGGGTGATCACGTTTCCTTCCTCCTACTGCCAACGGTCCTGTGGCTCACACAAACCCCCTGGGCCTGCCACCTTAATGTGTACCGACACTGAGGCCGGAATACGTCAGGCCATCCCTGACGCTTACCTGGACTTTCTCGATGTGTTTAGTAAACGGGGCAGAGACACTACCACCCCACCGAGCCTACGACTGCCCCATTGATCTACTTCCCGGAGCAGCTATTCCTTTCGGTAGGATTTTCCCTTTAACGGAGGTGGAACAGGGGGCCCTGAAGGACTACATCGATGAGAACCTTTTAAAGGGGTTCATTCGCCCCTCTACGTCGCCAGCAGGCGCAGGCATTTTCTTTGTAGAAAAGAAGGACCATACCCTCAGGCCATGTGTGGACTACCGTGAACTAAATAAGGTCACCATTAAAAATCGTTATCCTCTTCCTCTGGTACCAGAGTTGTTCCAAAGATTGGGAGCTGCCGTTATTTTCACTAAGCTTGACCTCCGGGGAGCCTATAACCTGGTCCGAATCAAGGAGGGCGATGAGTGGAAAACCGCCTTCCGCTCCCGGTTCGGACATTTCGAATATTTAGTGATGCCCTTCGGGCTGTGCAATGCCCCTGCCACCTTCCAGTATTTAATTAATGATGTTCTTCGGGACTTTTTAGATCTCTTTGTGATTGCTTATTTAGATGACATACTAATCTTCTCTTCCTCCCTTGACTCTCATCGCAGGCATGTCAGAAGTGTGTTAGACCGGCTTCGGCAGCATAAACTATATGCGAAGGCTGAGAAATGCGAGTTTGAGTGGGAGAGCATAGCATTTCTGGGATTAATCATCTCTGGCGAAGGCATCAGGATGGACCCACAGAAGATCACCGCAATCTTGGACTGGCCAGCGCCAGTGGATAAGAAGGGAATCCAACGGTTCGTTGGATTCGCCAACTTTTATCGTAAATTCATCCGGGGGTTCTCCGCCATCATTGCACCCATTACTCAGCTAACCAAGCAAGGTACCCGCTTCCACTGGTCCCCTGAGGCCCAAAAGGCCTTTGAGGATCTCAAAGGGCTCTTCACCTCTGCATCCATCTTAAAACACCCAGATTCCTCCCTACCATTTGTACTTGAGGTAGATGCTTCTGAGGTTGCAGTAGGGGCAATATTGTCACAGAGGCAAGGAACCAAGGCTTTGCTTCATCCGGTGGCTTTCTTTTCTCGCAAATTATCTGCGGCAGAAAAGAACTATGACGTGGGAGACCGGGAACTCTTGGCGATTAAGTCCGCCCTGGAAGAATGGAGGTACTTACTTGAAGGTGCTGCTCACCCGATCTTAGTATTCACCGACCATAAGAACTTAGAGTACCTGAAAACTGCAAAAAGACTAAAACCACGACAAGCCAGATGGGCCCTATTTTTTTCCCGGTTCTCCTTCCATGTGACATACCGCCCCGGTGCCAAGAACACTAAACCTGACGCCTTGTCCCGAATGTTTCATGGATCCAAAGAACTCTCCTCACCCGATACAATCCTCGCTCCTGGGAATTTTCTCCTACTTCAGGAGGACCTACTCTCCCGGATCAGACAAGCCACCACTAGACAGGAACCCTCTCCTGAACTGGATCTGCAAACCAAGGATGGATTACTCTGGCACCAAGACAGGATATTCATACCAGAAGAACTAAAGATAACCGTGCTAGAGCTCTGCCACGATCATGCCCTTGCTGGGCACTTTGGCGTGGCTAAGACCACTGAGTTGGTACAACGTACCTTCTGGTGGCCTCGACTACGCGAGGATTGCAGGAGGTTCGTGGAGTCCTGTACTACATGTACCCGGAATAAAGGGTCCAGATCCAAAGCCTGGGGACTACTGAAGCCCTTACCCGTTCCAGAGAGACCGTGGAAAATGCTTTCTATCGACTTCATAGTTGAACTCCCCCCGGCTGAGAATCACACCACCATCTTTGTGATTGTGGACCGTCTGTCCAAGATGGCACATTTTGTTCCTATGAGAGGGACCCCCTCGGCCCCGGAAACTGCACAAATGTTCATTAAAGAAGTCGTCAGGCTCCACGGGGTACCTGCTAATATAGTCTCCGATCGGGGGGTACAATTTACCTCCCGGTTCTGGAGGTCCCTCTGCAAGACTCTGGGAATAGAGCTATCATTCTCTTCGGCTTACCACCCTCAAACCAACGGACAGACTGAGAGAACAAATCAGACCCTCGAGCAATATTTGCGTTGTTTCTCCTCCTTTGCTCAGAATGACTGGCTCTCCCTGCTTCCGCTAGCGGAGTTCTCCTACAATAACTCCATCCACTCCGCAACTAACCAGACCCCATTTTTTGCGAACTTCGGGTTTCACCCCACATTTCTGCCCAACTCTCTCCCTGAGTGCTCAGTGCCCGCAGTTCTGGAAAAAGTGAATTTCTTCTCCTCTAACAACCAGCTTCTACGCGAAGCCATGGCAAGAACTCAGGAGTATAACAAGACGGTCTACGACAGGAGGAGACGGGGTGAATTAGCGCTGGCACCGGGCGACCAAGTATGGCTTTCCACCATCAATCTAAGATTGGCTTGCCCGTCCAAGAAATTGGGCCCCAAGTTTCTAGGGCCTTTTCCTATCAAAAGGAAAATCAACGAGGTGGCCTACGAGCTGGAGCTCCCCGACTCCCTGAGGGTCCACCCTGTTTTTCATGTTTCTCTATTGAAACCGTCAGTCTCCAACCCATTCCCAGGTCGGACCCCGACTCGCCCTGATCCCGTCATCATAGACGGGGAACAGGAATTCGAGGTAGAAGCTATTTTAGACGCACGAAGAAGAAATAGCCAGAGTCAATTTTTAATAAAATAGATAGGTTACGGACCAGAGGAGAACTCCTGGGAACCCGAAGAGAACATTCACGCCAAAGACCTGATACAAGCCTTCAGGAGGTCTCACCCCGAGAAGTTTGCTCCTAGGGGCATCCGGAGGCTGCCCCTTGGGGGGGGGCAATGTCATGGAAACCCTGTCAGGAACAGACGCCCTGGACTTCCTGGTTCCCGCCCCCGCAGGTGACGCCCGAAGGGCTATTTAAACTCCTCACTTGCAGACAGTCCCTGCTGTCTGCTCTACAGCGTTTATCCCAAGTGACCTGATCTGCCTTGTTTACCTGTATCTGACCCGGCTTCCTGTGACCCTCCTGCTATCTGCCTGTACCTGACCATCGGCCTGTTTTCTGACTTCGGTATTGCCTGATCCTTTTGTGCCTCGCTGCCTGCCAGTTTACCCGACCCCGGCTTGTCTGACGATCCTGCCTGACCTTGGCTCTTGTTCACCTGCTGCTGCCTAGTGGTTCCAGTTTACCTGCTGTGCCTCCCGGTCTGGGTCATCTGCTGAGTTCCTGGTTCCTGTCTGCTCATCTGCTGGTTCCTGTCTGCTCATCTGCTGGTTCCTGTCTGCTCATCTGCTGGTTCCTGTTCACCTGCTGCTGCCCAGTGGTTCCAGTCTACCTGCTGTGCCTCCGGGTCATCTGCTGAGTTCCTGGTTCCTGTCTGCTCATCTGCTGGTTCCTGTCTGCTCATCTGCTGGTTCCTGTTCATCTGCTGCTGCCCAGTGGTTCCAGTCTACCTGCTGTGCCTCCCGGTCCGGGTCATCTTCTGAGTTCCTGGTTCCTGTCTACTCACCTGCTGTAGTTCCTGGTTCCTGCCTCCTCACCTGCTGGTTCCTGATCACCTGCGGTAGTTCTTGATCCTGCCAGGCACTCGTACCCCTTCCACCTCCGTGCTTCCTGTTATATCACCAGGGGCCGCCGGTGGGAGCGGTAAGGGAGGCCTCCCTCTGCTAACCGGGCTCGTCACCGTCAGGTACGTGACAGTGACAATACCCAGTGCCCCCCCCGAGATCAGCCCAACTATGACAAATTATACAAAATTTGTGCACCTATTAATTTTTTTCGCAAAGATTTGCTGAACTTTATGTCCCTGACCAAAATATATGTGTGGATGAGTCCCTTGTACTGGCCGGCTGAGAATCGCACAATTAATTCCAAGCAAAAGGGCCAGATATGAAGTAAAAATCTACACGCTTTGTGAAAGAGCCACGGGATATTTTTATGCATTCCACATAGACGAAGGAACAAAATCCCAGCTTCAGCCCCCTGAGTGCCCAACCTACATCGGCACAAGTGGAAAAATTGTCTGAGACCTGGCATACCCACTTTTTCAAAAAGGTTATCACATCTACCTGGATAACTTCTACACCAGTCTGCCCCTTTTCCGCCACCTATACCGCGAAAAAACCTTGGCCTGTGGTACCTCCAGAAAAAACAGGAAGGGCTTCCCACAAACTTTAGTGTACACAATGTTACAAAAGGGGGAATCAGCAAGTTTGAGAAACGACAAAGTGTTGGCCATGAAGTGGAAGGATAAGAGAGAGGTCTACATCCTATCCACCATCCACAATGACACCTCAGTGGAGATTCCAGGAAGACATGGTCCCATTTAAAAGCCTGCATGCATCCGTGACTTTAATTGGGGTTGGGGGGGGGGGTGAATTTCAACGATCAAATGCTACAGCCCTATTTAGCAACAAGGAAGTCCGGTTGCTGGTATAAAAAAGTTGCAATTAATCTTATTAACCACTTCAGCTTTGGACCATTTGGCTGCCAAATGACCTGGCCACTTTTTTCGATTCGGCACTGCGTCGTTTTAACTGACAATTGCGCGGTCGTGCGACTTGGCTCCCAAACAAAGTTGACGTCCTTTCTTTCCCACAAATAGAGCTTTCTTTTGGTGGTATTTGATCACCTCTGCAGTTTTTATTTTTTGCGCTATGAACAAAAATAGAGCGACAATTTTGAAAAAAAAGCAATATTTTCTCAGTTTAGGCCGATACGTATTCTTCTACATATTTTTGGTCAAAAAATCGCAATAAGCGCATATTGATTGGTTTGCGCAAAAGTTATAGCGTCTACAAAATAGGGATAGTTTTTTTTTTTTTACATGTTATGGCGGCGATCTGCGATTTTTATCGTGACTGTGACATTAAGGCGGACACATCGGACACTTTTGGCACTATTTTGGGACCATTCACATTTATACCGCGATCAGTGCTGTAAAAATGCACTGGTTACTGTGTAAATGTGACTGGCAGTGAAGGGGTTAACTAGTAGGGGGCGCTGAAAGGGTTAAGTATGTCATAGGGAGTGATTCTACTGTGGCTTACTGTGACACGTCGCTGCTCCCGATGAGAGGGAGCAGACGATCAGTGCTGTGTCACTAGGCAGAATAGGGAGATGTCTTGTTTACAAAGACATCCCCCCGTTCTGCTGTTCCATGACCCGAACGCGGGACACCGGCGGACATCGAGTCCGCGGGTCCCGCAGGCACATTCACGGAGACCGCGGCGGGCACGCGCGCACGCTAGAGGGCAGGTTTAAAGCAACGTATATATACGTTGGTTTGCCTGCCCATGCCATTCTGCCGATGTATATCTACGTGAGGCGGTCGGCAAGCGGTTATTATGGACATTTATATTGCTTATGTTACCTACACCAAATCCACAGAAAGACCCACCGCCTTCCTTAAATTCATAGAAAAAATCGTCACGTCCCACCTTTATCAGCAAAGATTCCTCCCCAGAAAACCTTTGCTCTGATGCTGTTAGCAGACTTCATAAGCGCGATTTCCCTGAGAGCATTCCACCATCAGAAGCAGGCCGAAGACGCCAAAAAAGATGTTGCATATGCAGCATAGGAGGAGTTAGAAGAGACACCAGTTATCATTGTCCCTCCCAACCCGACCTATGCATCAGAGAATGCTTCTGACATTTCCACACATCACTAAAATATTAGACCATATTTTTAACAGCCTGCCATTTCCCCATTTTCAATATCTGTGCTGACAATTTGCCTGCTTCCTCCATGCCACTGCCTTCTACCTTAACTGTCCCTGGCTTGTTTATCGACTATGTCTCTGCCTGCTGTCTGCATTGTTGATTCACCACGTTTCTTCCTTCCACGTGAACTAATCCTGGCCTGTTTATCGTCTATGCTTCTGCCTGCCGTCTGCATTGTTTATCCACCACATTTCTGCCTTCCACGTGAACTGACCTCGGCCTGTTAATCGACCATGTTTTTTGCCTACCGCTTTGACTGATCTTTTGCCCTACTACTGTAGTAGTGGGATTCATGAGAACACAGGGGTCCCACATATGTGAGGGGCTCCAGGATTGTTTTCTCTGGGTTTTGTAATACCCGGATTAGGGTCTGGAGACCTGAGGCTTTAAATAGATTTGGGTGGGAGAAGCCTCTGTCCCAGTACCCAGGTTACCTGACTGAGGCCCTAAGCCTAATATTTCTGCCTGCTGCCAACTTACTGCTATCATACCTCTGCCTGCCACATGAACTGAACTATGGACCATGTTCTTGCCTTCTACTAGGACCAATATTTTGGCTGTGTGACTGTAACAGCACCCCAAATACGAAAGGGGGTAACGCCGTTTAGATCCCTTCCCTCTCCTGGACACACATTTTGCTGTCGATCCTCCACAGCCAGCCGACCACTTCCCCTAGGAATTAATCCTTCTGGAAGAACGAGACGTACTCTGTATCTTCCAGGATCGAGTCTCTTTATTGAAGAAAATATTGTAACTTTTATACACATCTACTACTGCATTAGTTTAACATGAACAATGGCCCAGCTCCACCCACACATAACAAGGCCCAATACCCATTATTTTGACGTCTGTTAGGCTTCAAAAGACTTTACACAATAGAACGTAACGACCTTCAATACACATCTTATAATGAAAGGGTTGGTAGACGGTCCGTCTGCCGAGTACAATGCACACAGGCATAGAGTTAACTATCCCTTTCACACCAAAAGGGTCTCCAGACCCTCCTAGACTCATTTACAACACAAGCAGGCAGGTGATTAACCTGTCTGCTGCTAGTTCCACAACCTATAATTATAGGCTTAATTCCCACAAGCCACAATAGAATGCAAATCACCTTAACTCCTCACAGCAATGATTACACAACCCCCCCCCCCCCCTCACAGTACACATCCAATCTAGATACAATGTATGTGCAGCATTGAATATGGCTATCATAGACCATATTGGGATTTTCATTCACCCTGTGCCCCTAATAGAGACACAGGGTGGTTGACACATAAGAGGCATTGGGGAAGCTGAAGCAAGGGTATCTCATACTTTCTAAGCTATTCTGAGTTCCCCGGGCCTTCCCGTTACATCTCTCCCCTTTCGGCAGGAGACTAACAGAGGAGGAGACCCCAGACGGGTTGAATCCGAAGTTAGTCCATAGGTCCCTTCTTCTAATGCCGGTATCCACACAGTACCCCAAATAAATTGCTCCAAACAGAGTATTACTTACCCAGCCAACCTCTGCCTCTCTTAGAGAACATACCCGCCGCTGGGGAGAGGCCTGGACTGGCCCTTCTCCCTGGAGTCCTTTCAGCCGCTGGAGAGAAGACAGGGTGACTGGGCTCAGTCCGTCATGCTGTTGGGGATCTGGGCCGACTGCCCAGCATCCCTGGGGTATACAAGTGGAGACTGAAGTCCCATCCACTTGTGGTAGGTGAAAATCCCCCAGTGCTTGCAAAGCAAGGCTGACATCCTCCTGTCTCAGTGTCACACCATTTTCTGGGGTTGTGTCAGTGAGGACTGAAGTCCCATCCAATACCACAGGAACTCCCTCTTCTGTTAGTTGAGAGCAGATGCCCGTGGCACTCTGCTCTGTTGCCAGCTCTTCTGCTGGGTTGCTGTGAGTGGAGACCGCAGTCCCATCCACCGATATCAGCTCAAGTTGCCATTGTGTGCAGCGGCCAGTAGCCTTCTGCCCTGCTGCCAGTGATTCAGCTGGGGGTAAAAGCTTTACTACCGCAGCTTGTTGCTGGAGAGAGGGGCCAACTGCCCCGGCTCCCTGAAACTGCACAGTTGTTACCGGTGCTGGGCAGAGGTTGCTAGCACTCTGCCCTGTTGCCAGCACTTCTGCTGGGGACTCCACACCATCTGCTCTGGCTACCTGTTGGGGAGGGAAAATGGCTGCTTCTCCTCCCTGCATCTCTGAAATCCACTGGGAAGGGGGAACCATCACCTTCTCACCTCGGGCCTCCAAAACTGCCACGGGTGTAGAGCAGGGGTCTGCAGTACCCTGTCCTGCTGCCAGTACTTGAGCGGGCGATGCATAATCCATAACATCCTCTGAACAGTCCATTAAGTCCATACCTTCTGTAATCTGTGGCCGGGGAGATGAGCCAACTGCCCTAGCTCCCTGGAACTCCACATCATCCACTTCGGCTTTAGGGATGGCAATCTCCAGATTTTCCACTGCTGATTCTTCAGCCAGGATTTCAGAGTGGTCAACTGGTATTTCCTGATAGTCCCAGGCAAAGGTAGCACCACCCTGCTGCTGAGCAGATTCTAGCAGCTGTCTGTAGGCGATCTCCAGCTCCCATTCCTGAACGGCCAGAAATTTCAAATCTTCCTCTGCCCAGTGCCCTTCCGAGACATTCAGTTTTCGCTCTCTGTGCTCCATTATTTCCTCCAAACACCACTCCCGATCACTCCCAAAGTCAGGGTCACTGGACAGCCCCCAATACAACAATCCCAGGCCATCATAGTCAAAGCCTTCCGTGGGGCTGTCATCCGCTGACCATGGGCACTCTTGGGCTACATACCACCGGAGGGCTCTGTAGCTCTCGTCCAACCGCATCTCTGCCCGGATCAGCCTGCTTAACTCAGCTGTCCACTCTTGCTTCGGTTGTTCCCCCAATAACAGCATTCGTACTTCATACTGCGACCAGTACCTTACATGGATGGAGGGGAGAACTTTTCCCTGGTGTAGCTGCTCGAGAGCTAGCACTTTCTTCCAGAGTTTGCAGCGGATTGAATCAGACCATTCCAGCAGGACCTCCGATGATACTGGTCCTCTATGCTGTATCTGCATCTCTCGCAACCTCCTTCTGAATTCCTTTTCCATGTCGGCTGGTATCTGTATCTCTCCTCTCCTTTCAGTTGGTGCTGCTTTTTTAGGTGTTGTCTCCGATTGCCGTATTTCCGCCATTCTCTGCTCATGTTGCCGCTCATCCTGCCGCTCGATGTCTCTAATGGCTTCCTGTATGGCAGTCTCTGATGGGTTAGCACCATATAATGCCAACCGCTGTCACACTCGTTGCTGAAACAAATCTTCAACTGACCAGGGTCCTGCATCACCCTCCTTCGGCTGCATAGCTGGTCATTCACTGTGGTGGTTTGGAGTGTCCCAGGAACTGGAGGGGAAATCCCGCTGCTGCCAACCAATGTAACGACACCCCAAATATGAAAGGGGGGTTAACGCCGTTTAAATATCTTCCCTCTCCTGGACAGACATTCGCCGTCGATCCTCCACAGCCAGCCGACCACTTCCCCTAGGAATTAATCCTTCTGGAAGAATGAGACGTACTCTGTATCTTCCAGGATCCAGTCTCTTTATTGAAGAAAATATTGTAACTTTTATACACATCTACTACTGCATTAGTTTAACATGAACAATGGCCCAGCTCCACCCACACATAACAAGGCCCAATACCCATTATTTTGACGTCTGTTAGGCTTCAAAAGACTTTACACAATAGAACGTAACGACCTTCAATACACATCTTATAATGAAAGGGTTGGTAGACGGTCCGTCTGCCGAGTACAATGCACACAGGCATAGAGTTAACTATCCCTTTCACACCAAAAGGGTCTCCAGACCCTCCTAGACTCATTTACAACACAAGCAGGCAGGTGATTAACCTGTCTGCTGCTAGTTCCACAACCTATAATTATAGGCTTAATTCCCACAAGCCACAATAGACAATAGAATGCAAATCACCTTAACTCCTCACAGCAATGATTACACAACCCCCCCCTCACAGTACACATCCAATCTAGATACAATGTATGTGCAGCATTGAATATGGCTATCATAGACCATATTGGGGTTTTCATTCACCCTGTGCCCCTAATAGAGACACAGGGTGGTTGACACATAAGAGGCATTGGGGAAGCTGAAGCAAGGGTATCTCATACTTTCTAAGCGATTCTGAGATCCCCGGGCCTTCCCGTTACAGTGACCATGTCTCTGCCTGGACAATTACGTTTGTTGTTGCTGACCACGTCCCTGCCTGCTGCCTGGACCAATGCTCTCCTCTGTGGACAACTGCACTACTAAAACCACAGGTAATCTTTTGGTTACCCTTTGCTCAGCAGAATGTATTTTGGGGTGTAATTCTTGGTATGTACATGCTATGTATTAGAAATATGAAGGACCTTCAAAAATGATAGGTTGTCAGGAAATCAGATGTGCAATTCATGTCCCTAGAACACCCGAGGGTGCTCCTTGCATGTTGGCCTCTCTTTGTGGCCAGGCTGTGAAAAAGTTTCACATATGTGGTATTGCCATACTCAGGAGGTGTAGAAGAATGTATTTTGGGGTGTATTTTTTGCTATGTACATGCTATGGGTTAGAAATATATTATAAATTGAAAACTTTGTGTAAAAAATAATACATTTTTATTTGCTTTCCACTTTTTATGAAAACTTGTGAAAAAAAATGACACGTTCAAAAGACTCATAATGCCTCATAGAATATACGTTGGGGTGTTTGCTTTCCAAAATGGGGTAATTTTGTGTGCGTTTCCATTGTCCTGGGTCTTCAGGGCCTTCAAAAGTGTGATAGGTAGTCAGGAAATGATATGTGTAATTTTGCTCCTAGAACGTCTGGAGGTGCTACTTGGATGTTGGGCCTTTGTATGTGGCCAGGCTGTGAAAAAGTCTCACACATGTGGTTTTTCCATACTCAGGAGAAGTAGCAGAATGTATTTTGGGGTGTAATTTTTGGTATGTACATGCTATGTGTTAGAAATATCTTATAAATTGACAACTTTGTGTAAAAAAAATATGTTTTCATTTTCTTTCCACATTTTCCAAAAACTTGTGGAAAAAATTACATGTTCAAAAGACTCATAATGCCTCATAAAATATACGTTGTGGTGTTTTCGTCCCAAAATGGGGTCATTTTGTGGGCGTTTCCATTGTCCTGGTGCTCCAGGGCCTTCAAAATTGTGATAGGTAGTCAGAAAATTAGATGTGTAATTTATGCTCCTAGAACACCTAGAGATGCTACTTGGATGTTGGGTCTCTGTATGTCGCCAGGCTGTGAAAAAGTCTCTCACATGTGGCATTGCCATACTCTTTACAGTTTTGTATAAAAACAAAACAAAAAAAACAACAATTTTTTTATTTTCCCAAGAATTGTGGGAAAAAATTACAACTTCAAAAAATGCACCATGATTCCACTTCAATACCAGGCACTTACGCACCTTCCTGCCCAAGCCAATTTTCAGCTTTCAGCGCTGTCACAATTTGAATGACAATTGCGCGGTCATGCAACACTGTACCCAAACAAATTTTTTATAATTTTGTTCCCACAAATAGAGCTTTATTTTGGTGGTATTTGATCACCTCTGTGATTTTTATTTTTTGCGCAACGAATAAAAAAAGACTGAAAATTTTGAAAAAAAAAACTGTTTTTATATGTTTCTGTTAAATTGTTTTGTAAATAAATATGTTTTCTTCTTCAATGATGGACACTGATATGGCTGCACTGATGGGCACCGATAAGGTGACACCGATGGACACCGATGAGGTGACACTGATAAGCACTGATGATGGGCACTGATAGGGGGCACTGATGGGCACTGATAGGTGGCACTGATATGCGGCACTGATGGGCACTCATGGGTGGCACTGATGGGTACATATGGGTGGCACTGATGGGTACATATGGGTGGCACTGATAGGTGGCACAGATGGGCACTGATGGTCACTGATAGGTGGGCACGGATGGGCACGGATGGGCACTCATAGGTGGCACTGAGGTACACTGATGAGTGGCACTGATTACTGGTGGGTAGCATTGCTGGGCAAGTGGGCATCACTTTTTTTAATACTGTACTATTATGGTGCCAGTCAGTGCCCATTTGTGGGCACTGATTGGCATATGTATGGCATGTTTTGGAACATGTGGATGGCCATGGGGGATGTACCTAGCCATCCACATGTTGAAGGCTTCCCTGGTGGTCCTGGCGGCTTCCCTGGTGGTCCAGTGTGGGCATCCGAGGGGGGGCTGCGCTGATGAACAATCAGCGCAAACCCCCCCTGTCAGGAGAGCCGTCGATCGGCTCTCCTCTACTCGCATCTGTCAGACGCGAGTGAGGAAGAGCCGATCAATGGCTCTTCCTGTTTACATCGTGATCAGCCGTGATTGGACACGGCTGATCACGTGGTAAAGAGCCTCCATCGCTCTTTACCGAGATCGGTGTAGCGGTGTGTCAGACTGACTCACCGCACCACCGATCGCCGCGATGCGCGCCACCATGGGCGCGCGGCGGCTGTTATCCTGCAGGACGTCAATAGACGTCCAGTCAGGATAACAGAACCACTTCCCGGACGTCAATATGCTATTGACCGGGCGGGAAGTGGTTAATAAATACCTTGGACTGTCTACTTTCCAAAAAGGGGCCATTTGGGGGGTATGTATACTAGGGGTGTGCATCTTCACTGGTCTCACAATTCGATTCGATTACGATTATCTGGTAAGCGATTTAATTAGATATCACGATGCATCACGATTACCGACGAGCTCCCACTTCCGCTTGGGCCGCTTAGGCGTCCCTTCCTCCCTGCGACCTGTGATGTGTCCCTTCCTCCCTGCGACCTGTGATGTGTCCCAGAAGATTCCCCGGCTATGCAGGACAGCGCAGTGAGACATGCGCACCCGGCTGTGAAGCTGCAAGATGTCACAGCCGGATGCCTACAGCAGTATTGCCAGTACCATGGACAGGCGGGGGGAGAGAATGGAGGATTCGGGTGGCCACGTCCACGTCGCTGGATTGTTGTGACAGGTGAGTGTCTTTCTGTGCGCATGAGTATGTGTTTTCTTTGCTGCGCAAGCTCGCCGGGACAGGGACGCTTTAAAAAAACATATTTCTTTCTATTTATTTCATTTGTTTTTTTTACATTGTGTTTAAATCAAATAAATAAATAAATGTTTGATCACTTTTATTGCTGTCACAAGGAATGTAAACATCCCTTGTGACAGTAATAGGTGGTGACAGGTACTCTTTTTGGAGGGTTCAAAGTATTCAGATCGCCAAAAACGGCGATTCTGAATATTGCCATTTTCTTTTAAAACTGGCGCCATTGGCAGCCAAGTAAAGCGGAAGTGACGTTGTGACGTTGCTTCCGTGTTTACATACAGACTGGAACGAAGCCGCCGCTTTGTTCCAGTCTGTCTCTAGTCGCCGGAAGTAGCGGCTCGTGGATCGGGTCTCCCGGTGGGACGGGAGGCCTGGTCAGAGCGGCGGAAGGCGGCGGGAGGGGGGGATGTCCCCTCCCGCTCCTCCAGGATAACAACCGAGTGGCTTTTAGCCGCATCGGTTGTTATCACTGGAAAGCCGATCGCCCGCTCAAAAAACGGTACCGGGATGATGCCTGCAGCTGCGGGCATCATCCCAGTAATCGATTTTCTCGGTCGCATGCATCGGAATTGCATCGGGGACACCCGAATCGCGATGCACCGATGCAGCGATTAATTTCGGCACCCCTAATGTATACTGTCCTGACATTTCAGGGACTCAGTACATCAGGTGTGATCAATTTTCTATGATTGGTACCATAGCTTGTAGACTCTATAACTTTCACACAGGCTAAATAATACACTAATTTGTTTTATTTTTTTACCAAAGATATGTAGCAGTATAAATTGTGGCCCAATTTTATGAAGAAAAATGACTTATATATAAATATAAATATATTAAACAAAAGTTAAGCGTATACATTAACAATACTGATTATCTTTTTTTCATTTTAGTTTTAATTGAGAGAAATTGTTGCAAATATTACAGATGAAAATCTGGGCAAAAACTGTGTAAAAGCACCGATGAGAACACTTGTGTACTGATTGATAATCAAAACCTGGAAATGGAGAGGTTTTCTTATTCTGATCCAAATTATTTAGGCTCATTGGTAAGTATGATTATTAGGCTCCGGAACACACTGCCTAGAGCTCTCTGCCCATACCTGAGCTTTAGATAGTGTGAATGAATGAGATGGTGTGAATGAACGTGCGGATCCACGTGCTAGTAGTTCATTGCTGCTACAAGACCATCTGTCTCAGTGGTGGGTTCCTGTGAATAAATGGCACGACTCTGTGGGTGGAGCCCGGCACAGCCTCACTGTTTTCAAAATGGGACAGCGGGAGAAGATCTCTCGCCCACTGTCACAGAGAGTGGAGGTCTGGTGGCAGGAGACAAGTGCATAGGAGTATGTTCATTTTTCCACCCTAAATTTAGGTGTAGCATGTACCATGTTCCTAAAGGTGAACTTATCTTTAAGGCTCTATTCACATATATATGAATTGGATGCGTTTTGAACCGCATTCGATCCCCATGACATGTAAACCATGTGTGGTGCAGCGGCAGTGTGAATTTGCTGCAAATTTAAAAAGAGCATGTTCATTTTTTAAACACTGCGGTGCGGTTCAGATGCAAATTCCAGGTTAATTGAGTTCTATGGGAACGCATCTGAATTGCACATTGTATCAGTTTTGAACACAAATTTACTGGCATCCACAACCTAGACTAACCTACACTATATCACCAAAAGTATTGGGGTCCCTGCTTTTACACGCATGACATCCCAGTCTTAGTCCATAGGGCTCAATATCGAGTTGGCCCACACTTTGCAGCTACAACAGCTTTAACTCTTCTGGGAAGTCTGTCCACAAGGTTTAGGAGTGTGTCTATGAGAATGTTTGACCATTCTTCCAAAAGCGCATTTGTGAAGTCAGGCATTGATGTGGACGAGAACGCCTGGCTCACAGTCTCCACTCTAATTCACACCTAAGGTATTCTATTGGGTTGCGGTCTATAATAAAAAGGTCTGGTGTCACCCCAACATCACCTCCATCCCCAATACAATACATATATACATAGAATTCGCCCTGGGACTTTGAGTGAGGTGAGTATGGTTAGCCAAAAAAACATGTCATAATTGTATTAAAAGTAGATTTATTACAATATGTTGCGCATGTAAAACTCAACAGCAATAAAAGCAGGCCGATAAAATATGCATACAATGTGAAAAGAAAACAATCCACATACATGGTAAACAGTATATAACCAATGTACAAACATCAGAAAAATGTGCAAGCATCAGTAGTACCCTACGACGTTTTGCGAGGCCACGCTCGCTCTTCATGGGTAAATGCTTTACTATATCTGTAATACAAGTAGTAATTCAAATGAATGTATGTTGCATAAGATTGGTAGGGAGGTGAATAATCATCGGGGTCAGGGTGTAGGACCCCATACTCACCAATGGGCTGGGCCAGGTCACCAGTCACTGACTCCACAGGCGGCGGCAGCGACAAAAATCCAGCATGGGAGCTGAAGAGGTGGAGCAAAAGGTAACTCCAACAGGGGAACAACCGGAGCATCGACATTGCTTTAGTGGGTGCTAGTGCAAGTGTCCTTAGAGGTATAACCTTGTTCATGATAATTAATTGCAAAAAATAGTAAAAGAGTATATACAGTATGTATATCAGAAGGACCCTGCAAATATAGGTGAACTTCCTGTAGTAATTACTGTAATATGCATGTGAATATACAAGGACCAACATGAAGTAAGTGCTGTTATGGACTGGGGAACTGAAAGGACAATACAAATTGATTCATTACAGAGTATGAAAAAAATATTAGCAAGTAGTGTGTGGAGTGCACTGTAAGTGAGATAAATTGAGGGTTGAAGGAAAAAGCAAACAAATGTGCTGAAGTGTCAACTATGCTAAAAAGCAACATAAATTACCTGAGTATAATGTGAGACCTTCTCCTCATGGAGGTGCAGCTGGTGTGTGCATAGTCATGATGTGAATGAGAACAGCTGCCTTATCAGGCTCCAATTATACCCCCGGAAGGGGGAGGGACAAAATGCTCCGCCCCAACGGCATGTACAAGCAAAGAGGCGTACGAGCGCAGGAGACACTCGTCGCCGCTGGGGCCGTGAATGCGCAGTATCCCCCATTGTTCGAGATGTTCCACACAGCCCAGATTTGGCACCACCCGATGGGCGTGGAAAACACGTGACATCGATATGTGGGTGGCCCCGCCCGACCAAAAGGGCAGGAGGGGACAGCAGGAGATCTAGGAGACCCCCCTTGACACATATCCTAGCTCCCGGGCTGGACGACGGGAACAGCAAGAGAGAAACAGGGCAAACCCAAAAACAACCCGCCTATTCATACACGGCCAATTGTAGATATGTACCAGTATAAATGACTGATGGCTGATAGTGGCAACAGACCAGGTTTTGGGCTAAATGGGTGTCTTCCACCCGAGTCGCATAGAGACATAATAAAACCTCGGGTTAAGGTCAAGATTCTGTAGGAAATTCCTCCACCCAAAACTCGCTCATCCATGTCTTTATGGACCTTGGTTTGTGCACTGGTCTAAATCATTTGGTGGAGGGGAAATTATGGTGTGGGGTTGTTTTCTCTTTCTGTCCATGGACTGACACAGCCTCTTCATACTTGACAAGTGGGTTTATGCCCCTGGAAGAAGTAAGCTTTTACGAAACGGACGTAGGGCGGAGCGACGCGCTGACATCACCTCGAGCTCCATACGATCACATAGGGACGGATATCTGTATGTGCACCGGCCGGCACACCAGATTTAAAGGCTGTTCTTTTATCAACTTAACTGTAAGTGCAACATGTTAAATTTTTAATAAAAGTTTTTAAAACGTTAATGCACTATGTGGAGCGTCTCATATCTTTTCCATATTGGATGTCTGCTGATGACCTGTTGATCGGGCATTACCTAATACAACGTATCTGCATCTGCTGATTGGTGGGGAGAGTGGACCTGTTACATGCGGTTTTTGATTCTCTGTCATGGGGGATCAACACCAGCTGGTAAGAGGCAACTTCTACTAAATGGTGGTGGATCTACACGTTTATTTTGGATGCAGTCACTATATGGACAATTTCTTCACAGAGCACTGGTGTTTTGATCATAACTTGAGTTACGGACATTCATTGCTGTTTCTTATTGGACACTGTTTTGTTGCTCACTAATGAATTTACACAAGTTTTTTTCAATTATATGTTAATCACTGTTTACCAATGGTATGTTTTCACATGTGGCTAATACCAACCTAAGGTATTTAGAGTTAATCAAACTTTTGGTTTACTCACTGGTGTTATAATTTATATATAAATTTTTAAGTTTAAACACCATTGTAGAGGTCTATGGGATAGCGCGATTGTTTTTTCTTTCCGGTTTATGTCCCTGTTCATAGGAGAAGACTAGGCAGAATGTTAGATGTTACAACATACATTCTAAAACCAGAGCTGAACAGCCCCGCCCAGGGGGCGATCCCTCCGGACATAACCCTCCTACCTGCAGCCAGCAGCCCTCAGTTTTTTTCTGCCTAGCAGAGGAGAGGACGTGGCTCTCTTAGGAGCCAGTCTCCTGAAGATATTTTTTATTCCTTTAGGAAGTTTATTATTTTATTTTTGAGATCTTCTATCAACTCTCGGCTGGGCAACAGGTTGGGTACATTGGATATCCTCGTAGTCTTCCCTGTCCAACCATCGAGCGTGCTGATCCTCGCTTCAGCGTGAGACTCAGTTCACAACATGCCCCATGACTCCAGGGGTGGCCGGTGGGCTTTTTATGCTCCGCGGTCCGCATAAGATTGAACAGTCCTGCTGTATCTTTCGTGGTGGACCAGGCCGACAGCTACTCAGTACCGAACTGTGATAGGTCTGTTAGGAACACACCAGTGGGTCCTTCTAGGATGGGTAAGTAGTATCTCCTGCCTCCGCAGGTGAGTACATGCTGTGTGTTCCTCTGTATGGGGGATTTTACCTGTCTCCCCCTTGTTGTTTGTTGCTCTCTGTCACCTTGCTCTGGCGCTGTGCTGTCTGGGGGTGCCTGGGGGTCACTCTGTCCCGGGGGGGGGGGCTAATGGGTGTCCGCATAGAGCTAGAGGTGTTTTTTCACTGTTTTGGGCCTGTGCGCCGTTCGGCGCCATGTTTTTTTTATCTTTTTCTATGTTTTACATTGGTGCGCATGGCGGCCATCTTGCCATGGATTCTATGGCGCAGTTACATTGCGGCGGCCATTTTCTTGGAGCCGCGTGCGCTTTTCATGCTGTTTGACCTCTATCGCTGCTGGAACGGCGTGATTCTCCTCACAGTCTCCTCACTGCTCATTCGCGCTGTACAGCGCAGCACAGGCAACGGAACCGAGCGGTCCTGACCGGGTTGGTGAGTCCCCTACGTAACCCCCCACAGTCAGCGCAGCCAGAGGGTGGACTTTTCTTTTATTTGGCAAAGTCTCAGAGAGTGACAGGTTATGGAGTCTGGTTCACCTGCTTCCCCATTCATGTCAGAGGCAACAGGCAGTGCTCCTGCACCTGCGGTCCCCATGGACCAGTTGTCGGCAGTCCTGGAATCATTTCTTGTCAGGATGGAAGCGGCGTGCGAGCGCAAGGGAGCTATAAAGCGCCCTCTCCCCACACAATCTCCAGTAGGGGAGTGCTCTGATTCAGATATGGGCCTAGCTGCCGCTCAGGACCCTAGCTCTGAATTTTTTGATGTTTTTGAACAGGACATTCCTTGTGTGGAAGACTCCTGCTCTGAGTCAGTACATGACAGGTCGCTTGTAAGTGAACTCATTGATGCTGTGAGGGACACTCTCAAGCTGGATGCTGCGGCTGAGGAACCTCAGGTGGAAGCTGTCTCTTTTGGTTCTTTTAAAACCAAGCCTTCTAAACAACTCTCCCGATGGAGGGGACTCCTGCCTTTAAGGACCCCACTGACAGGAGGTCAGAAGTGGTGAGCAGAGCTATGTTCGCCTTGCTGGGATCCGCCTTACGTCCTATTGTA
Organism: Rana muscosa; assembly: GCA_029206835.1. Taxonomy (NCBI): domain Eukaryota; kingdom Metazoa; phylum Chordata; class Amphibia; order Anura; family Ranidae; genus Rana; species Rana muscosa. The sequence goes on along the minus strand of CM055119.1, from coordinate 258,881,297 downwards.
GCGGTGACCCTAGTGTCTCAGACACTCACGGAATGGGCAAAGACTTCACACCAGACCGTGCAGGAGCATAATCTTCCTACAGAAACCATTGCACTTGCCCACCAACTGGTGCAGGGTCTAGTGTATGTGTGCGATGCCACTTTGGACGCTGCACCCTTAATATCTAGTGTCTCAGTGTCTGCAGTGGTGTTGCGTCATCCTATCTGGTTAAAATGCTGGTCTGCTGACCTGGCCTCTAAGAAGCTCCTGACTGATTTGCTGTTTGGTGCTGCCCTGGATGACATTATTAAGGATGTCACGGGGGGAAAGAGCACCCTGCTTTCTCAGACTACTAAGGGTAAGGAGCCCCGCCGTAAGCCGGGCCCCTCCTTTCCAGCACAAAAAAGTTTTTTCGTCAGTCAGAGCCCACGGGGAAAACCTCCCAGACTGACAAAAATGCGGCTGGGGGACAGAAGCGTCTCTGGGTGCGTAAGCCAAACAAGCCGGCTGCCAAGCCCATCACCGCATGAAGTCTTACCCCCGCCCGACTTCGGTGTGGGGGGACGACTTTGCAGATTTACGGATCGGTGGACCTCCCGGATCTTCGACCGATGGGTGTGCGAGGTGGTCATCTCGGGGTACAGGATAGAGTTCCGTTCCTGGCCTCCAAACAGATTCTTTCACTCAAATCTCCCTCTCCTTCCAGCGCATCGGGCGGCCCTCTTAGGGGCAGTGCAGGACTTGCTCAGGTGCGGAGTAATTGTGCCGGTACCGTCACAGGAGAGGTTTCAGGGATTTTATTTGAATCTGTTTGTGGTCCCAAAGAAGGACGGAATCCGTCCAATCCTGGACCTCAAGGCCTTAAATGCTTTTGTGAAGGTTCAAAAATTCTGCATGGAATCCATTCGCACAGTGATTGCTGCGCTCCATCCTGGGGAATTCCTGGCGTCCTTGGACATAAAGGACGCCTACTTGCATGTCCCCATCTGCACAGGTCACCAGAAGTTTCTGCGTTTTGCGATCGGTGAAGTCCACTATCAATTTGTGGCCCTTCCCTTCGGCTTAACGTCAGCACTGCGGGTTTTCACCAAGGTGCTTGCCCCGATTCTGGCTTTGCTGAGACAGCGAGGCATTGCTATCGTGGGCTATCTGGACGATCTTCTTCTGAGAGCAGACACTGGCTCAGAATTAAAAGAAAATGTGACGATAGTCAGTCAGACCCTCCGGGACTTCGGTTGGCTACTGAACACTCAGAAGTCGGTCCTGGTTCTGACTCAGCATCTGGAGTATCTAGGTTTGATCCTGGACTCCTCGGAAGCAAAGGTTTTCCTTCCCTTGGAGAAGTTACAGACTCTCCAATCTGCGGTTTGGGTTCTGACGTCCCGAAAATGGTCGTCATTCCGTTTCTGCATGAGGGTCCTGGGACTCATGGTGGCCTACTTTGAGGCCATTCCATATGCCCAATCACACACTCGGGCCTTACAGAAGGAGATCCTGTCCATCTGGGACAAGTCCCCACTGTCACTGGGTCGTTAGATCCAGGTGAGTCACCCGGTCAGGGCCTCTCTGACGTGGTGGTTGAGATCACCGGCACTTCGGCCCGGGAAGTCGTTCCTTCCTATCCAGTGGACGGTGATCACGAGGGATGCCAGCCTTCCGGGGCAGGGGTGGAGTTTGGTGGAGTTCTGTCAGCACAAGGACTTTGGACTCCGGCCGAATCCCGTCTACCGATCAATGTTCTGGAACTCCGGGCAATTAGACTGTGCCTCTCCTCGTGATCAAGGAGACTGCAGGGATGCTCAGTTAGAATCCAGTCGGACAACGCCACTGCGGTGGCTTATGTCAACCATCAGGGGGGAACTCGGAGCTCAGCTGCGGCGTCCGAGGTTGCCCACATCCTAAGATGGGCGGAAAGAAGTGTGCTGGCTCTGTCGGCCGTTTACATTCCGGGAATAGACAACTGGCAGGCGGACTATCTGAGCCGCCAGACTTTGGACCAGGGAGAATGGTCCTTGCATCCGGAAGTGTTTCAACTCCTTTGCCGGCAGTGGGGCACGCCGGATGTGGACCTGTTGGCCTCTCGCCTCAATCGCAAGGTGTCAAGGTTTGTGGCCAGGTCCAGAGACCCCTGGGCAGACGCCTCAGACGCGTTAGTTGCCCCGTGGGGTCAGTATCGCCTGATATATGCTTACCCTCCACTGCGGTTGCTTCCTCGCCTGCTTCGCAGGGTGGAGGCCGAGGGGATTCCGGTGATCCTCATCGCTCCCGATTGGCCACGGCGTCATTGGTATGCCGATTTTGCTGCGCCTCGTCGCGGACGTTCCTTGGCGATTGCCACTGAGGGAGGACCTTCTGTCTCAAGGTCCCATACTTCATCCTGCTTTACAGTCGCTGGCTTTGACGGCATGGCTATTGAAAGCCAGGTGCTGAGGGACCGAGGTCTCTCGGAATCGGTCATCTCGACCATGCTGAGGGCACAGAAATCTTCCTCAAGAAAGATACATCACCGTACCTGGAAGGCTTACATCGCTCTGTGCGAGGAGCTGGATTGGCGTCCATGGACGTACTCCGTTCCCGGGATCCTGCTGTTTTTACAGCGTGGTGTGACCCAAAAGCTTGCTCTAAGCACCATCAAGGGTCAGATTTCAGCCTTGGCTATCTTCTTTCAACGACCGCTAGCGGGCAATTCCTTGATTAGCACCTTTGTGCAGGGGGTTTGCAATGTACTCCCCCTGTTAAACCTCCTCTCCCTCCTTGAGATCTGAATTTGGTGCTTTCGGTTCTTCAAGAACCTCCTTTTGAAAACATCAGAGATATCCCTCTCTTAACCTTGTCTCAGAAGGTGGCTTTCCTGGTAGCCATTACTTCTGTCAGACGGGTGTCTGAGTTGGCGGCATTGTCTTGCAAGCCGCCTTGGTCATCCATAAGGATAAGGCGGTGTTGCGTCCGTGGCCTTCTTTTCTCCCGAAGGTGGTTTCGGCCTTTCACCTTAATGAGGACATTGTTCTTCCATCCTTGTGTCCTCATCCATCGCCTCCCAGAGAGTTTGCGCTTCAAACGCAAGACGTGGTACGTGCCTTGCGGGTGTACCTGTCCGTGACTGCTCCCATTCCGAAGTCTGACTCGCTGTTTGTGTCTGTGTCTGGTCCACAATAGGGTCATGCAGTGTCGCCTGCCACCATTTCTAGGTGGATCAGGCAGACTGTCATACAGGCATATGCCCTTAAGGGGCGGGCGCCTGCCTTTCTGGTTACGGTGCATTCCACCTGGGCAATTGGTGCTTCCTGGGCTTTCCGACATCAAGCGTCGGTTGCACAAGTGTACAAGGCGGCGACCTGGTCATCCGTGCATACCTTTTCTACGTTTTACAAGGTTGATGTGGCTGTATCTTCTGATGCTTCCTTCGGCCGCAAGGTGTTGCAGGTTGCTGTTTAAAGTTGCAACTCCTCCGTTGAGGAGCTCTGTTTGTTTGGAGTGAAGTTTGGTTTTTCCTTTAATTCTGCTCCCATCCCTCTTCTTTGACACTGCTTTGGGACGTCCCACTTGTCAAGTATGAAGAGGCTGTGTCAGTCCATGGACGGTAAGAGAAAATAGGATTTTTGTACTCACCGTAATATCAGTTTCTCTGACGTCCATGGACTGACACAGCACCCACCCTTCCTTTTTAGGTTTGTACTGCTTTGTTACGAACTGGCGGGGCGGTTCAGCTCTGGTTTTAGAATGTATGTTGTAACATCTAACATTCTGCCTAGTCTTCTCCTATGAGCAGGGACATAAACCCACTTGTCAAGTATGAAGAGGCTGTGTCAGTCCATGGATGTCAGAGAAACGGATTTTACGGTGAGTACAAAAATCCTATTTTTCAGGGGTTGGGCTTGGCCCCTTAGTTCCAGTGAAGGGAAATTTTAAGGCGTCAGCATACCAAGACATTTTGGACAATTTCATGCTCCCAACTTTGTGGGAACAGTTTGGGGATGGGCCCCTTCCCGTTCCAATATGACTGCACAAATAAGGTCCATAAAGTCATGGATGAGTGAGTTTGGGGACAAGGGCCTCTTCCCCACAACCCTGGCCCCACGCGGTTTTAAAAAAAAAATTTAATACTATTCTGAATAAACAATGCTAAAAATCCAAAACGGACTCTGAAATTCCGAAAACGAATTGGTGCAATATTGGACCAATTTGTTTTCAGAATTTCTAAATTAATTTCATATCTTCGGCATTCATTTTGTAAATTCAGAGATCAGAATAGCTGGTCGTTATGGAATGGGCGGCCGCTGTCTTCCTTAACAACCATGACTTATCTGCTGTGCAGGAGTCCTCGCTGACAGTAGAATGTAAACAAAACAAATGTTGGTTATAAAAAAAACAGTGTAGGGGCCCCTCCCCCTAATCCATACCAGGCTCTTCGAAACTAGTATGGATTCGACTGTGTCCCTGGACAGAAGCAGTTGTGTTCGGGGGGCGAAGTTCTTTTTTTTTTTTTTTGGGTGAGCGTTTTTATGTTTTTTTAACTTGTCAAAAACTGGTGCTGTGTTTTTATTTGACTTTCTTTTTGGTGAATAAGTAGAGGTACTATGTACCCCATACTCATTCACATGAGGGGCAGGATCTGGGGGCCCCTTTGTTAAAGGGGGCTTCCAGATTCCGATAAGTGACCCCCCACAACCGCCAGGCCAGGGTTGTGGGGAGGAGGTCCTTGTCCCCATCAACATGGGGACAAGGTGCTTAGGGGGACAGAGCCCCCCCTGCCCCAAATCACCCCCCCGTGTTGAGGGCATGGTTCAGGAGGCGCTTGTTTGCCCCCCTTTCCTGGCTTGCCAGGCTCCATGCTCAGGTAAGGGTCTGGTATGGATTTTGGGGGGACCCCGTGCCATTTCTTTTTAAAATTTTGGTGTGGGGTTCCCTTTAAAATCCATTTCAGACCCAAAAGGCCTGGTATGGATAGGGGGGGACCCCCATGCTGTTTTTTTTCTCAGAATTTTTATGTGCCGGCAATTCTGTTTACATATAGCTGTCAGTGTGGAAACCTGCTGACAGCTGATGATTCATCGGTTGTTAAGGATGTGGCAGCCGGTTTCCCAGCCCACTCCTTAACCAGCTATTCTTCGGTCATTTTAGACCGATCCAAATTTGGAATTTGCTAGAAAGCGAATAAACAAAACTAGATGAATTTTCAACATTTAAATTTGTTACTATTGTCATTCGGAGATTCGGATTACAGATGGTTCTGTGTGTAAGCCCAGCATGTGTCACTGGCTGTGGGCCCATTTCTGGTTGATGTGTGAATAGTGAAATATCTCCACTCAGAGATGCTAGTCCAGTAAATCTTATTAGTACTGGCTCATAGTGCAAAGGCCTCTGGCCCATCTCCTCCTGTCCCTCGCCATTGGTTAGAGAGTTGGCTATCATAGTCATGGGCCAAAACCTATACAGAGAAGGTGGAAAGGGACAGACCAGAGCTACAGAAACCATTAGATGGGGCCATCTTTTGCATATCAGCATCTTAATACTGTATATGCAGTTAAAGACTTACAAAGGAGTACATAAAAACACAACAGTAAATCATAGTAATAGTAAAATTAAAGTTTAGGTATAAAAAAAAATTCTATAGTTTTAGTGAGCTAACTTACCTGTAATGAAGTATGTCCCACATTGTGCAGGTAACTACTGTATATCCTGTATAAATTGTCTGTGCAGGGATACTCAGTCCTCTTTCTGCTGCTATACTTTCATTGATACAGAGGTTAATAGCATCAGGTCTTCTGTGAAGCAGCTGTGAAAAAGGTTCCCGATGAGCACCTGTTCCCTTCTTCCTCCTCCATGATCTGCGAATGAGGGAGAGAATCCTACGACTCGTCAGACTCTCCGCCAATCACAGATTGTGTTACAGGCAGCGAAAGCAATGAAAGAAGTTTTTTCAGTGGAGGAAAAGAGGTCGGGTGCTCCTCAGGAACTTTTTTACAGCAGCTTCACAGAAGACCTGAGCTTATTAACTCCCATGGTGCTGGAAGTTTAGAGGCAAGTAGAGAACTGGGCACCCTGCACAGAATATTTATAAAGAATCAAGCTGCCTGAACAATATGAGATATACTTCTTTACAAGTAATGCCTTGTACACACGGCCGGACTTTCAGAGAAAAAAAGTCAGATGGGCTTTTTTTCGGAATGTCCGACCGTGTGTAGCCTTCATCTGACTTTTTTTGTCTGAAAGTCCGACGGACCTAGATAGAGAACCATGCATGGTCAAAAGTCCAGCCGTGTGTACAAGGCATAAGTTAGCTCACTAAAATTCTAGATAATTTGTTTTTTAATCTAACCATTAGCTCTAATAATAATAGCATTACATACAATAATTATAGTATATTTCTGTTTTATAATTTCAGTTACTATATCTGAATAAAGAGAATGAATGTCTATATATAAATACATCTCATGGTGCAGAAGTAAGAGCTTACCAGATTTCATCTTCACCAAATGAACCATTTCATTGCACAAGTTCAGCAAAAAATGAAAATACTGGATTTTTGGCAAGTATGTTTTTTCCACATTATCATTTCCTAAAGGAGACATAAGTCAATGGGTGTGGAGACCATAGAATTGTATTCAAGTCTGTGAAACCTTAGTGAATAAGTCCTAATTTTCTTTACAAGATGCAATTGCTCCAAAAATACACCACCAACACCATATGAGCATTGTTCACATCTTTAACCACTTGCTTACTGGGCACATATACCCCCTTCCTGCCCAGGCGAAATTTCAGCTTTCAGCACTGTCACGCTTTGAATGACAATTGCGTGGTTGTGCGATGTGGCTCCCAAACAAAATTGACGTCCTTTTTTTCCCACAAATAGAGCTTTCTTTTAGTGGTATTTGATCATATCTGCGGTTTTTATTTTATTTTTTGAAAAAAATACTATTTTTTATTTTTTGCTATAATAAATATCCCAATTTTTTTTTTTTTTTTATATTTCTTTCTCAGTTTAGGCCGATATGTATTCTTCTATATATTTTTTGGTAAAAAAAAAAAATCGTAATAAGCGTATAGTGATTGGTTTGTGCAAAAGTTATAGCGCCTACAAAATAGGGGATAGAATTATGAAATTTTCTTTTTTCATTTTTTTTTTTTTACTAGTAATGGCGGTTATCTGCGATTTTTGTCAGGACTGCGTAATTACAGCGGACACATCGGACACTTTTGACACATTTATGGGACCATTCACATTTATACAGCAAACAGTGCTATAAATATGCATTGATTACTGTATAAATGTGACTGGCAGGGAAGGGGTTAACACTAGGGAGTGATCAAGGGGTTAAATGTGTTCCCTGGGAGTGATTCTTACTGTGGGGGGAGGGGACTGACTGGGGGAGGTGACCGATCGTTGTCCCTATGTACAAGGGACGCACCATCGGTCTCCTCTCCGTGACAGGACGTGGAGGAGCAGAGGAGCAGAGGACTTCAATTGACGGCCTACCGGCATTGTAGAGCCACCTTGTGGCCGTCATTCTACAATAGCTGGGATGGCAAGTGGTTAATAAATGCCACATACACTTGATAAGCTTGCCCCTCTCAAAACATCACACTTTCGCAAAAAGATTACCAAGGCTAAACCTTGGTACACTAGCAACCTAGCCCTAATTAAAACGAAACGCAGACAGCTTGAAAGAAAATGGCTTAAGACTAACACACATCAAGACAAGCTCGCATATCGAATAATTTCTCGGGCATATTTCAAAGCCATTCGCCACAGGAAAAAAGCATATTACGGTGAACAGATCGATAACGCCGGAAACCAGGATAAGAAACTTCGAAATTGTAAACTAAATGCTTAATCCACGTAGGTTAACCAAGACAATAATACCATCACAAGAATTCACCAATAAATTAGGGATTGTTTTCCAAGATAAAATTCATAAAATCCGGTTGGGCATTGCCAAGAACATTCACCTGATTGACCAACCTGGTCCACTACAAGAGGCTATCCAACCTACTCTGTCCAGCTTAAAAAACTTCACACCTACTACGCCGGAGTTACTACACAAAGTAATTCTTAAATTGAAGCCCACACACTTTGCGGATGAATTTTGCCCTGCCTGGTTTTTCAAACTCCAGTCAAAGGCATTCCTTCCAGACTTATGTACAATCATCAACTTCAGTTTGAGGCTGGGAGTTATACCAGGGAAACTTAAACACTCATACGTTACGCCAATTCCAAAAAAAATAAAAAAATACAGAGCTTCAAGACCCGAATAATCTAAGACCCATTTCTAGCATTCACTTTGTGGCAAAGATTATGGAAACCATCGTTCTTGAGCAACTTCAGGAATACTCTGAAGGGGAGGGCCTATTCCACGATGTCCAGTCTGGGTTCCGTCCGGGCAGGGGAATAGAGCTCTCCACGATGGCCATGAGGGAACAGCTGCTGAGGGTCAGAGACGCTGGGGAATCGGCGGCCTTAGTGCTATTGGACCTCTCCGCGGCTTTTGACACCATTGATCACGACATTCTGACCTCGCGCCTTCATGACCAGTTTGGAATTCGAGGTGCTGTCCTGTTATGGAACCAGTCTTTTCTACAAGACCGTACCCAACAGGTTAGGCTGGGACCTTTCAGGTCAGCCATAAGCCCAGTGCCCTGGGGAGTACCACAGGGCTCTGCCCTCTCTCCATACCTTTTCAATTGTTACATGCGCCCCCTACCCGATATGTTGCAGTTACATGGCCTTCAAGGCCAACTATATGCCGATGACATCCAAATCCTAGTCAACACTTCCAAAAATGACAGACATCCCCAGATCCTAGCAGAATGCATGACTCATATCCATTCCTGGATGAATAGAAACTGGTTGAGCCTCAATTGCTCCAAAACAGAAATACTCCAAGTGGGCGAACCTCTAGCCCAGGGGTCTCAAACTGGTGGCCCTCCAGCTGTTGCAGAACTAGAATTCCCATGAGGCATTGCAAGGCTAAACAGTTACAAGCATGACTCCCATAGGCAGAGGCATGATGGGACTTATAGTTCCGCAACAGCTGGAGGGCCGCAGGTTTGAGACCCCTGCTCTAGCCTTTCCCATTCTATCCCGATGGCCATCTGACCTAGGTACCTGCCCAGAACCTAAAAGACAAGTCAAGAACCTTGGAATCATTTTTGATGCAAAGCTTACCTGGATTCCGCAAATTATGAACTGTATGAAAAATGCCTCATTCTATTTGCAAATTATTTGGAAGATCAGACATCTACTTTCATATCGACACCAAATCACACTTACTTTGGCTCTAGTACAATCCAGACTAGACTTTGCCAATGGTTTTTGCCTTGGCCTTCCCCTTAAGTGGGTCAAAAAAATCCAAATTATACAGAATCAAGCAGCACGCACTATTACAGGTACACCATATAGACATCACATCACCCCCGTGCTGGCACAGCTACATTGGTTACCTATAGTGCATAGAGTACAATTTAAAATCTTGGTTCTGATGTTTATAGCATATTGGGGCCTGGGCCCACTCTATCTCACAGAAATGGCCCCCCATTACACACCAAGTAGAGCATTGCGGTCAGGGCTTTAAAATAGGATCATCCAAGCACCCGCCCGACTCCAGTCCTTGGGAGGTCGACGAATGCAGACTATGGGCGCGGCCCTTTGGAACCAACTCCCCGACCATCTCCGGCTCCCAATGCCCCAAGCTCTTTTTAAGAGGCAATTAAAAACCCACCTTTTTAAAAACGCTTTTTCCTAACTACGGATGTAGAGACACCTAACTCTGTAATAATTAACGTCAACTTTGTTTTTCGACTCCCCTCGTGAGCCTTCCTTCCTCTTTTTTTTTCTCCCCTCCCTTTTTCTCAAATGTTTTTTTCTTTTCCCAAGGCTGATTGGTGAATTTATGGTACAGCGCGCTTAGTTGCAGTCCTCCAAGACAGTATTTGGCGCAATATAAATTTACATATCAATCAATCACAGTGGACTCCTAGCATAGAAATAAGAGATAATTAGTGGAATACAACGTTACAATTATGAGGTTTTATAAACAATTATAAAAGAAGAAACCGGCTATAATTAGTGTACCTCATCCATGAATAACATGACCAAGAAAAAAGCAAAAACTAGAAGACTTTACTGGTACCAGAGAAAACGGTCAGACATTGTTGTAAAAAGGTAAGTATTTATTACAAAGTATATGTAGCGACCTCACCTCTGCCTCCCTCTTCTCTTCTCGGTCAATGGCTCTCGTCTAGGGGACCAGGGAGGAGAGTGTGGTGCACCACCAGCTCGTAACCTCTTGTGTGCAGAGGTGTGAGCTATAACCTTTTACCTTTGGGCTTGTGTCCCTGTCCAGAGCCAACACTTCCCTTGAGGATGATTCCCACCCTCCACGCAGGTGGAGGTAGGACCCTTAGCTCCCAGAAAGTCAAGTTCCACACCACTGAAAGTCCAACACTTATTTATTCTTCAGAGCAATAAATAGTCCTTTAAGAGCGACTGGTTAAACATAGAACAGTTCAGAACAAAGTGGGGAGGAGGTCAGGCACAAACTTGAACTTGGTTTCTCTCCTGTTCCATTATAGCATGAATAGGCTTGGCGCACAGTCGCTGCACCGACTGTGAGGGGGTCCCTGCCACAGACCAGATGAATAAGGCCTCTGCCACAGACCTGGTTGTTGGGTCTCTGCCACCGACCTGATTCACGATGGGTCCCTGCCACAGACCATGAGAATGTGGACTACCTTCTGTAGGAAATGGCCCTTGTCAGGGAAAGGACATCCATCCGGACAGTTACCAGAGGCCCCACTGTCACCAGCAAATGCTGCACTGGATCTTCGGAAGGGTCACCTCCCTGGCCTCCTCGTCCTAGATTTGGGCGTCCACACCAGAGGACACCCTAGGAACCCTCGATCCCTTGCGGGACCCAGTCGAAGGTACTGGGCCCCAGACCTCCAGAGAGTACCTCCACCCCAGTACCAAAGGTGTCTGGGGTGGAACCGCAACTCCGTCCCCGGGCCCAGGGCACCCGGGACAACACGCACATGCACCCAGGCTGAAGGTGCCTGGGCGCGGAACTTGTGCGGAAGATGTCTGCCCCCTTTATACCCTCCCCCAGCATGCACAGCGGGTTCCCCGCCCCGCTGTACTACTGCCGCAAGAGGACACAAAGGGTACAGCCCTCCAATGGTGGTTCAACCCCAGCCTATGGCAACAGCGCCACCTATAGGCCGCAGGGAACTGAACACCATTGATATCCTCCACTGGAATAAATGGGTCCAGGAATCCTAACAATTGCTGCATCTGAGCCTGGTATCACTCAGATGCATCCCCTAAATATGACCACCCGCTACACATCCCCCCCAGTGATTTAACACTGGTCCCCAGTGTCTGAAACCAATTTATGCCCCCCTCTAAAGCAGAGTCAGCATAAATCCGATCCAGAGACAAACTAACCAAAAGGAAAAAAATGACAATTTAAAAATGTTGTTTCGTTTGTGCCTGAACCAACAGGGAAGGGAAGAAACAACAAATAAAACATACACAGGTGTAAACATTCAAAGGCATAACAGCATAATTTTTTTCCAAAAATTATATTTTCCCCCCTCCCACATCACTGACTCAGATCTGCCCCATTCTCAGCAGACTTGAATGACGTTCTCCTGGTGGTAGTGTCGCGGTCAGAACACTTGTTTTCTTCCATCAGAAATCCTTTTCTCTGTACTGTGGCCCTGTCTCAACTACACCCCAAAGTCTCAATATCCTTGTGGTGGAGAAAGAAAAAGGAGAACAACAAAAATAAAACTGCTCCCAATTCTTCCAAAAGTAGGCCATCCCTTGCGGGTTAAAGAGTCCCAGAGTTACAGCAAAGGAACTCTGGAATGTTCAGCAACAAAACACAGGAGTCTATTCTCCTACAAATAAAACCTTGTACCAGGGGTTTCAAATACCTGTCGAAAGTCTCCATGTGATATTCCACATCATCCCCCTCCCTCCAACAAATAAGCACCCGGTCAGCGTGGATGTGCCGACCCAACATCCACTCTGCCTTGCAATCTTTGAACCTTTTGGAGGCTGCAGGGGAACATGAGAGGTACCTGCGAGCGTGGGGCACCTTGAGATGTGTCCAAATTAAGTCATCATACCATCGCTGTCTGCAGGCCTCCACTTCATACAAAAGTTCCTTGGACAAATACGGGTATTCCCACCCATATTCATTGGCAACTTTCTGACCGAAAAGTCTCTGCAAAGGGGAAAGGGGTGGCATTGTAGCATGGTCTCCTTCACCAGGCAGCACTATAGCATCCGGGTGCCGGGGCACCTTCACCACTTGTAGATTGGGCATAGGGGCCCGCAGTGACACTCGCTTCGCCCCAGCAACGGGCGCAGGCGACTCCAAGGGTAGAGAGGCATGCAGGGGACCGGATCCCTCCTCAGGCGCCGGGGCCTCCACCCGGGGTGTACTATCCCCAGTGAACATGGGTGGGTCCCTTTTCACACGGGATGAGGACAGGGGTCTCTTGTCCCAGCCCTTCTGAGCAAAAAGTTAGTCTATTAACACGTCGTCTCCTACATCGGAGATCGACTCCAGGTCGGAGGTGTCATACTCCTCCGCGGGACAGTAACTCCGTGTAGACGCAGAGTCACCCCCTTGGACAGGTTCCAGGGCCTCTGGATCCCTGACACCTCCAACCACACACCAGGTCCCGTCCCTCTGCTTACCTTGGCCTTTACTTGAGCTGGGATGTCCGGGGCTCTTCCTTCCGGATCCATCCAGGCCAGGCAAGCGCCTTGACCAACCGACTCTCCTCTTTGGCGGTGTCTTTATCTCAATCTCCGCTGGGGCTTCCTTCAAAGCACGGTCAGTGCGTGTAGGGATGGCTGTACAAGCTTTGACTTCTCCTTCAAGAGTGGTGGTGCCTGTTATACAGTTGAGGTGGAAGGCTCAAGGCCTTTCTGTTGGTTTCTCCACTTCAAAAATGAACTCTTTACAGGCCTTGCATCGCCCGAATGGCTTCAGATGGACCACCAGTCCCGAACATCCGGGAAAAATCACACCGAGGGCCTCAACGTCCTTACATACGTACAGGGCGAATCGCCCCCGAGGCTTGAGCCTAATCCCCGTATCCGTCAGCGGAGTAGCAAACAAAGTCATCCTCGTGGCTGTGGAAGTAGGAACCCATGAGGCAGTAGTGAACGTGCTGACCGCTTGCTGCTCCATCGCGCACTGACTATCTTGCGCCAAAGTCTCCACGTGCAATACTTCACATGGCCAGACTCCTCCCAAATTCCGCACCTGTTCGTGGGCTTCTGTTGTGTCACGCCCACGAACTGCGCAGACAGGGTGTGCCTCGTGGCACGTTGGCCAATATGGCCGACCTCCTCGGAACTCCTCTGGGCAGCAAAGTTCAAACTCTGAAAGTCTTGGCTCCATTAACACAAACACAGATCCCGGACGAGCCCCCACGTGTAGCACCTCCACGTGTAGCGACCTCACCTCTGCCTTCCTCTTCTCTTCTCGGACAATGGCTCTCGTCTAGGAGATCAGGGAGGAGAGTGTGGCGCACCACCAGCTCGTAACTTCTTGTGTGCAGGGGTGTGAGCTATAACCTTTTACCTTCCAGCCTGTGTCCCTGTCCAGAGCCAACACTTCCCTTGAGGATGATTCCCACCCTCCACGCAGGTGGAGGTAGGACCCTTAGCTCCCAGAAAGTCAAGTTCCACACCACTGAAAGTCCAACACTTATTTATTCTTCAGAGCAATAAATAGTCCTTTAAGAGCGACTGGTTAGACATAGAACAGTTCAGAACAAAGTGGAGAGGAGGTCCAGGCACAAACTTGAACTTGGTTTCTCTTCTATTCCATTATAGCGTGAACAGGCTTGGCGCACAGTCGCTGCACCGACCATGAGGGGGTCCCTGCTACAGACCAGATGAATAAGGCCTCTGCCACAGACCTGGTTGTTGGGTCTCTGCCACCGACCTGATTCACGATGGGTCCCTGCCACAGACCATGAGAACGTGGACTACCTTCTGTAGGAAATGGCCCTTGTCAGGGAAAGGACATCCATCCGGACAGTTACCAGAGGCCCCACCGTCACCAGCAAATGCTGCACTGGATCTTCGGAAGGGTCACCTCCCTGGCCTCCTCCTCCTAGATTTGGGCGTCCACACCGGAGGACACCCTAGGAGCCCTCGATCCCTTGCGGGACCCAGTCGAAGGTACTGGACCCCAGACCTCCAGAGAGTACCTCACCCCAGACCAAAGGTGTCTGGGGTGGAACCGCAACTCTGTCCCTGGGCCCAGGGCACCCGGGACAACACGCACATGCACCCAGGCTGAAGGTGCCTGGGCGCGGACCTCGTGCGGAAGAAGTCTGCCCCCTTTATACCCTTCCCCAGCATGCACAGCGGGTTCCCCGCCCCGCTGTACTACTGCTGCGAGAGGACACAAAGGGCACAGCCCTCCAATGGTGGTTCAACCCTAGCCTATGGCAACAGCGCCACCTATAGGCCGCAGGGAACTGAACACCATTGATATCCTCCACTGGCATAAATGGGTCCAGGAATCCTAACAATTGCTGCATCTGAGCCTGGTATCACTCAGATGCATCCCCTAAATATGACCACCCGCTACATATACAGGTCCTTCTCAAAAAATTAGCATATTGTGATAAAGTTCATTATTTTCTGTAATGTACTGATAAACATTAGACTTTCATATATTTTAGATTCATTACACACAACTGAAGTAGTTCAAGCCTTTTCTTGTTTTAATATTGATGATTTTGGCATACAGCTCATGACAACCCAAAATTCCTATCTCAAAAAATTAGCATATCATGAAAAGGTTCTCTAAACGAGCTATTAACCTAATCATTTGAATCAACTAATTAACTCTAAACACCTGCAAAAGATTCCTGAGGCTTTTAAAAACTCCCAGCCTGGTTCATTACTCAAAACCGCAATCATGGGTAAGACTGCCGACCTGACTGCTGTCCAGAAGGCCATCATTGACACCCTCAAGCAAGAGGGTAAGACACAGAAAGAAATTTCTGAACGAATAGGCTGTTCCCAGAGTGCTGTATCAAGGCACCTCAGTGGGAAGTCTGTGGGAAGGAAAAAGTGTGGCAGAAAACGCTGCACAACGAGAAGAGGTGACCGGACCCTGAAGAAGATTGTGGAGAAGGACCGATTCCAGACCTTGGAGGACCTGCGGAAGCAGTGGACTGAGTCTGGAGTAGAAACATCCAGAGCCACCGTGAACAGGCGTGTGCAGGAAATGGGCTACAGGTGCCGCATTTCCCAGGTCAAGCCACTTTTGAACCAGAAACAGCGGCAGAAGCGCCTGACCTGGGCTACAGAGAAGCAGCACTGGACTGTTGCTCAGTGGTCCAAAGTACTTTTTTCGGATGAAAGCAAATTTTGCATGTCATTCGGAAATCAAGGTGCCAGAGTCTGGAGGAAGACTGGGGAGAGGGAAATGCCAAAACGCCTGAAGTCCAGTGTCAAGTACCCACAGTCAGTGATGGTCTGGGGTGCCATGTCAGCTGCTGGTGTTGGTCCACTGTGTTTTATCAAGGGCAGGGTCAATGCAGCTAGCTATCAGGAGATTTTGGAGCACTTCATGCTTCCATCTGCTGAAAAGCTTTATGGAGATGAAGATTTCATTTTTCAGCACGACCTGGCACCTGCTCACAGTGCCAAAACCACTGGTAAATGGTTTACTGACCATGGTATTACTGTGCTCAATTGGCCTGCCAACTCTCCTGACCTGAACCCCATAGAGAATCTGTGGGATATTGGGAAGAGAAAGTTGAGAGACGCAAGACCCAACACTCTGGATGAGCTTAAGGCCACTATCGAAGCATCCTGGGCCTCCATAACACCTCAGCAGTGCCACAGGCTGGTTGCCTCCATGCCACGCCGCATTGAAGCAGTCATTTCTGCAAAAGGATTCCCGACCAAGTATTGAGTGCATAACTGAACATAATTATTTGAAGGTTGACTTTTTTTGTATTAAAAACACTTTTCTTTTATTGGTCGGATGAAATATGCTAATTTTTTGAGATAGGATTTTTGGGTTTTCATGAGCTGTATGCCAAAATCATCAATATTAAAACAAGAAAAGGCTTGAACTACTTCAGTTGTGTGTAATGAATCTAAAATATATGAAAGTCTAATGTTTATCAGTACATTACAGAAAATAATGAACTTTATCACAATATGCTAATTTTTTGAGAAGGACCTGTAGTTAAAAGACATCAAAAAAATGAAGAGTGCTCCAATTGGATGACACAAGCCATACAATCAACTACATCAGTAGATCTTTGCTTTTTTACTCTAAGAGGTTGACGTATTTCACATTTAACTACTTCCTCAGGACCTCATTGTCATTGTCATTGTGAGTACAAATGCAGGGATGGTGGTACAATGCCCGGTGCAAAGCAAGTGCTCACGACAGTGTGGCCAAAATGGCACACAATAATAATCTTAATTGTGGATCAGCTATGGAGTCACTGTGCATGGCAGAGGGAGATAAGATCTCTTGAATAGATATATAGATACTGTATATATCCTATCCTCCAGTGAGGCGGTGCAACATATATATATATATAAATATATATACAGCAGGGCCCTCTTAATCCTCTTGTATTTTATTGTATTGTAACTGTATTGTCTCCCTTTTATATTGTAAAGCACTGCGTAAACTATTGGCGCTATATAAATCCTGTATGATAATAATAATAAATATATATATATATATATATATATATATGTATTGTTACATCAAAGTAACAAAATAAATATCCGATTCTCCAAAACATTAGCTTGTTCAACAATGTATCTACTTATTATGTGCCAGCAACAACATGACAGTCCATCACGGAAATATGCAGTACCTGCATCCCACCATAAGCTAATGTTTTAGAGAATTGCATATTTCTTTTGCTGCTTCGATGTAACAACGTATATATATATATATATATATATATATATATATATATGTTGCACCACCTCACTGGAGGATAGTATATTCTATACATGAGATCTTATTTACCTCTGCTATGCACAGTCACTCCATAGGTGATTCACAGTTAAGGCTATTGTGTACCATTTTGGCCACAATGTCATGGGCACTTGCTTTGTGCCAGGCATAGTACCACCATCCCTGCATTCGTACTCTTGGGGTGACATGCCAACATTCTTTGCTAACAAGACAATGAGGTCCTGAGTAAGTAATGAGATGTGAAACGCGTCAACCTCTTGGAGTATATAGCAAAGATCTACTGCTGTAGTTGATTGTATGGCTTGTATAATCCAATTTGAGCACTCTTTTCATGTTTTAATGATGTCTTTTAATTTTACTTTGTAATAAATACTTACCTTTTTACAACAATGTCTGACCGTTTCTCTCTGGTACCAGTAAAGTCGGCTTCGTTTTTGTTTTTTTCTTGGTGAGGTTTGATAAACCCCAAACTGAGTGCAAAGAGTTTGAAAGTACTGAACACAGGGGTTGATTTACTAAAGGGAAATCTACTCTGCACTACAAGTGCACTGCAAGTGCACTTGTAAGTGCAGTCGCTGTAGATCTAAGGGGAAGCTCTGAAATTAGAGGAAGATCTGCTGATTTTATCATCCAATCATGTGCAAGCAAAAATGCTGTTTTTTATTTTTGCATGTCCCCCTCAGATCTACAGTGACTGCACTTGTAGTGCAAAGTGGATTTGCCTTATGTAAATAACCCCCACAGTGTCCCTCTTATTTCTCCATAATTTGCAAGTCAAAGAAGAAAAAGGGCAGATTTAATAACTGTGGTAGAAACATGGCAAATTTCCAAATACCCCCCCCCCCCCCACACACACACACTCTAGAACATGGGTCTTCAAACTATGGCCCTCCAGTTGTTCAGGAACTACAATTCCCATCATGCCTAGTCATGTCTGTGAATGTCATGCCGTGTACACACGACCGTTTTTAATGTCATTGAAAAAAACGGCATTTTTCTCGACGTGATTCTTCTCAAGCCTGCCTTGCCTACACACTATCGTGGAAAAGAATGCTTGAGTAAAGCGCGGTGATGTCCAACACGTACGACGGCACTATAAAGGGGAAGTTCCATTCGGATGGCGCCACCATTCATGTTAGTGTAGCGGGTATGTACTTTCCCGGGTGTAATTTGAACTTGGCAGAGACATCAGTGATGTGTAATTCCCTGCGGCCCAGCGGGTGGCGCTGTCGCCCTGGGCTGGGGTTGAATCATTGCTGTGTGCCGTGCCTCCTTTTTGTCCTCCCTCGGCAGCGGTATGGTGGGGCGGGGAACCCGCCGTGCTTGCCGGGAGTGGGTATAAGGGGGCCGGCCATCTTTGTCACGGGGTCGAGTCCCAGGCACCTTCAGCCTGTGGGCAGTGGTTCGTGTCGGTCCTCTAGGCGGCCTAGGTCTAGAGGACAGCCGGAGGTCGTGTTCCATCCCAGGCACCTTTAGCCTGGGGTGAGGTACTCGGATGGAGGTCTGGAGCTCAGTGCCCAACACTGAGTTCCGCAAGGGAAGGAGATCCTAGGGAACCCAGGGGTTGGGAACCCGAACCCAGAAGGCGTAATGGACCGGGGGGAGCTCCTCACTTGAAGACCTGGTGCAGCATATTGCCAGTGACGGGTGAGCCTCTCATCGGAGACCGCCTGGAAGGAAATTCCCCCCTCGCTCGGAGACCGCAACCCACTTTCAGGGAGGAAAGTGGAGAACACATTGTGTCTGGGCCTACTCGCATCCACACCTCCTTCTCTGTTCTGTTTCTACAAGGGAGTTCAACTGATTGTGTTCATTCGAGAAGAATAAAGGAGTGCTGGACTTTAATGGTGTGGGGCTCATTTCCTGAAAGACATTGTTCAAGGTAACTCTCGGTGGAGGCTCCAGTTGCACAGCACTGACCCGAAGGTAAAAGAACTTTGCTTATACCACACTGACACCTGTGGTGAAGGCCAGGCGTGGTGTCCCCGCTCCCTTCCCCTCTAAGGTACCCCTAGACAAGAGAAAAGACGAGCTGAAGACGAAGAGGGGAGTGAGGAGGGCGCTACATGTGGGGGCTCGTCCGGGATAGTGTTTGTGCACCACGGAATTGAACGTGTCTGCTGGAGGAGTTACGCGAGTAGGCAGGCCTTCATTGGCCGAAGTGCATCCCTGTGCTCGAAGTCGTGGACATGACCCATTGAAGGGAAAGGCCCGCGCAGAAGAGCTAAGAAAGGGGGAAGCTCAGCCGTGTGAAGTAGTACACGTGGGGGTTTCTATTTGCACTGCGCCACCAGGCACACCCCCATCGCTTAGTTCGTGGGCGTGACTCAAAAAGGAAAAAAGAACAAAAGCCTGCAAACTGGAGCAAAGGGGAGGAGTCCAATACGTGTGAAGGACTACACGTGGGACGTTGGCGCAAAAACTTTGCAGTGTGCGATGGATCAGCAACAGGTCGCCATGTTCGGACATACATCGTGGATTCCAGTTCACCCTTCCACCACGACATTGACTGCTGCTGCTCCGGTAACAGATACGGGGATCCGGCTAAAGCCAAGGGGTCGATTCGCCCTGTATTCGTGCATGGACGTTGAGGCCCTGGGTGTGATTTGTCCCGGCTGTTCGGGACTGGTGTGCCAACTGAAGCCATTCGGGCGATGTGAGGCCTGTGGGGAGTTTCTGTTCGAAGTGGATCCGGCGGTTGAGAAGCCGAGAACCATCTACCCCGGCCGTGCTGCGGGCAACACCACTCAGAGAGGAGGAATCACTGCTTTGACAGCCATCCCTGCGCACACTGCAGCGACCGCGGAGGAGGTCGTGAAAACTCAACGGGAGAAATCCGAGGATGCTGACTCGGTCACCACTGTCTCGCAGCGTCCACCACCGAAGAGAAAGACCGGCATGGTAGCCCCGACCAGCGGTTGTGGTGGACCGTCTCGCCCGCTTACTCCCGGCCCAGATGGATCCATCGACAAGAGTTCCGGACGTCCCGTTTCAAGTAAAGGCCGAGGTAAGCCAGGCGGAGAGATTTGGTGTGTGGGAAGAGGTGAAAACTCAGTCTCCACTACCGGCTACCGGCCCGCGGAGGAGTGTGACACCTCTGACCTGGAGTCGTTCGCGGACATGGGAGACGACGTTGCTATAGACAAACTGTTTGCCGAAAAGGGCTGGGACAAAGTACCTCTCGCTTCATCCCGCAGAACCAGGGATCCACCCATGTCTACAGGGGAAAGTACACCCCGGATGGAGGCACCAGCGCCTGAAGAGGGGTCCCGTCCCCAGCCTGCCTCTACAACCCCGGTACCATCTGTACCCAAGACCGGGGAAAAGAGACTGCTGTTGCGGGCACCAATGCCCAGACCAGATGTGGTCAAGGTCCCTCGCCACCCGGACTCAATAGTTTTACCTGGCGAAGGGGACAAAGCTACCATGCCTCCTTTGGCGAGACTACAACGCCTATTTGGCCAGAAGGTTGCTGCAGAGTACGGATGGAAGTACCCGTACTTGTCTAAGGAGTTTCTCTATGAGGTGGAAGTGTGCCGTGAGCGCTGGTACAATGACTTTGTGTGGACCCACCTTCAGATTCCACACGCCCGCAGGTACCTGGCATGCTCTCCAAAGGCCTCTCAACATTTTAAAGACTGCAAGGCAGAGTGGATGTTGGGACGGCACATCCATGCAGACAAAGTGTTGATCCGGCGCAAGGAAGGAGAAGATGTGGAGTATCATCTGGAGACCATGGATCAACACTTGAAGCCACTTGTTCTGCCGCATCCCCGCTTTTACCTGTAGGAGAGAAAAGACTCCGTTCTTGTTATGCTGCTGAACTTTCTGGGGCCCGTTGCTTTTGTGTCCAGAGGAATGAAGGACTGTTCCTGTTGTTCTTCACTTTTCTGCAAGAGATCACAGACTCTGGGGTAGATAGGGTCAAAGAGAAGATGAAAAGTTCCACGAGTGCAGTTACCGCGGTGCTGTCACCAGGTGGCAGTGTTGCGCAACGTTAAACACTTTTCACGCACTCACTCTTTGGAGAAAAGGGATTTCTTCCAGGAGAAATGTCTTTTCTCTCACACGAATACATGTGTCAGGGTTATGTGTGCTAATCCCTTTTCTTTTCCCTCTGCAGGAGAGCATCCCATCAAGACCACTGAGTATGGGGTGGGTCTTAGTCAGGATGGGTGGGAAAAGTAAAATGTGAATATGTGATTCAAAGTTATGGTTTAATGCTGTTGTTTTTCTCTCTTCATTCTTCCCTTTTTATTACAGGGCTCAGACACAATGTTTCAGTTGGGTAGTTTTTTTTCTAAAGTGTTATTTTTGTACAATTGTTAGTCGGTTTCTGGATTGGATTATGTCAGCCGTTGAGGGCATGATTTACTCCAGACACTGGGGACCAGTGTAAAACCACCAGGGGGAGAGTGTAGCGGGTATGTACTTTCCCGGGTGTAATTTGAACTTGGCAGAGACATCAGTGATGTGTAATTCCCTGCGGCCCAGCGGGTGGCGCTGTCGCCCTGGGCTGGGGTTGAATCATTGCTATGTGCCGTGCCTCCTTTTTGTCCTCCCTCGGCAGCGGTATAGTGGGGCGGGGAACCCGCCGTGCTTGCCGGGAGAGGGTATAAGGGGGCCGACCATCTTTGTCACGGGGTCGAGTCCCAGGCACCTTCAGCCTGTGGGCGGTGGTTCGTGTCGGTCCTCTAGGCGGCCTAGGCCTAGAGGACAGCCGGAGGTCGTGTTCCATCCCAGGCACCTTTAGCCTGGGGTGAGGTACTCGGATGGAGGTCTGGAGCTCAGTGCCCAACACTGAGTTCCGCGAGGGAAGGAGATCCTAGGGAACCCAGGGGTTGGGAACCCGAATCCGGAAGGCGTAATGGACCGGGGGGAGCTCCTCACTTGAAGACCTGGTGCAGCATATTGCCAGTGACGGGTGAGCCTCTCATCGGAGACCGCCTGGAAGGAAATTCCCCCCTCGCTCGGAGACCGCAACCCACTTTCAGGGAGGAAAGTGGAGAACACATTGTGTCTGGGCCTACTCGCATCCACACCTCCTTCTCTGTTCTGTTTCTACAAGGGAGTTCAACTGATTGTGTTCATGCGAGAAGAATAAAGGAGTGTTGGACTTTAATGGTGTGGGGCTCATTTCCTGACAGACATTGTTCAAGGTAACTCTCGGTGGAGGCTCCAGGTGCACAGCACTGACCCGAAGGTAAAAGAACTTTGCTTATACCACACTGACACCTGTGGTGAAGGCCAGGCGTGGTGTCCCCGCTCCCTTCCCCTCTAAGGTACCCCTAGACAAGAGAAAAGACGAGCTGAAGATGAAGAGGGGAGTGAGGAGGGCGCTACATTAGTAAAGTTTGTTGAGCGACGATTCACGCTTTTCAGCCTCGTGCTTTTCAGTCTGTTACAGTGTGACGAATGTGCTATCTCCATTACGAACGCTAGTTTTACCAGAACGAGTGCATCCTTGATTCTGAGCATGCGCATTTTTTTTCACGTCGTTAAAGCCCACACACGGCCGTTTTTCATGACGAGAAAAACGACAATGTAAAAAACGACGTGAAAAATTAGAGCATGTTCCAATTTTTTCATGGCCTTTTTTAAGTCGTGAAAAATGCTCTGAAGCCCACACACGATCATTTTTAATGACCATTTTAAAAAATGTCATTTTTCTCGTCATTAAAAACGGTCGTGTGTACACGGTATCAGAGTTTTACAATGCCTCATAGGATGTGTAGTTCCGCAACAGCTGGAGGGCCATAGTTTGAGGATCCCTTCTCTAGAACATTGCTTAGTTATGGACACAGTGACACAAAGCAGAGAATGTTACATAGTTACATAGTTTGGTTGAAAAAAGGAAAAAAGACACAAGTCCATCTAGTTCAACCAAAAAAAGCCGAAAAAATAAATAACCATACAATCCCATATACACAATCCTATACCCACAGTTGATCCAGAGGAAGGTGAAAAACCCCAGCAAAGCATTATCCAATTTGCTACAGCAGGAGAAAAATATCCTTGCTGATCCCCCCAGAGGAAATCGGATATTCCCTGGATTTTTACCTATAAATGTTAGTACGCAGTTATATTCCAAGCATTTTCTAAAGCAATCTACTGAGCTGGCCAAAACCACCTCTAGAGGGAGTCTATTCCATATTTTCACAGCTCAGACTTTGAATAAATCTTTCCGTATTTGGAAATTAAATCTCTTTTCCTCTAGACGTAAAAAGTGCCCCCTTGTCCTCTGTGATGACCTTAAAGTGAATAACTCAACACCAAGTTCACTATATAGACCCCTTATGTATTTGTACATGTTGATCATATCCCCCCTTAATCTCCTCTTCTCAAGAGAGAATAAATTCAGTTCCTCTAATCTTTCCTTATAGCTGAGCTCCTCCATGCCTCTTATCAGTTTGGTTGCCCTTCTCTGCACTTTCTCCATTTCCGCTTTTTGAGAACTGGTGCCCAAAACTGATCTGCATATTCCAGATTAGGTGTTACTAATGATTTGTACAGGGGCAAAATGATATCTCTCTCTCTGCAGTCTATCCTTCTCTTAATACAAGAAAGGACTTTGGAAGCTGCAGCTTGGCATTGCTGCTATTATTAAAGGGTAACTCCACTTTCGTGGGGAAAAAATAGCAAATAAAGAAAAAATAATATAGCACTTATAATTGCGACACAAGTCATATTGTAATTGAATGTTATTAAAAATTACCCTTTCTTTTCAATCTGCAGCCACTGTAATTTTCTGAAAATGCATTGCAATGTGGCTACCTGGAGTTTTTCTGTACACAGAATGTGTACTGGTCACACCCCAGAAACATAATTTCCTGCTTGTGTGATTGGCTCACCAATTTTCCCAGAAGTCTGCCTAAGGCTCGATTCACACTAATTTGTTTTTTGGTGCATTTTGCATTTTGCAGAAATGCATGGAAATTTTTTAACATGGGTTCCTATGGAACATGTTCACATCAATGCATTTTTGTACCTCTGCGTTTTTGGAAATGGTCGGGGACTTTTTTCATGCAAAAAGCAGCGTTTTGCATGTAATAGAAGTCAATGGACCTGCATCAAAAACGCAAGTACCAAGTTTTTGATGCGTTTTTACCGCGATTTTGCCGCGATTTACGTTTTTTTTTATGGAAATGTATAAAAATAAAAATTAGTTTATAAAGTTTTATAAAAAAAAAAAAAAAAACGCAAAACGCAAATCGCTGTAAAAACGCGGTGAAAACGCATGTTGAAAAACGCGGCAAGCACCGCAAAAAGCAAGGCAAAAACGCTCAAAAGCAACATGCATTAGTGTGAATCGAGCCTCAGCACAGAGAAACACAGAGGGATTTCTTCAGAATAACAAAAGGTAAGAATCTGTAACAAAGTTTGTTATAATCCTTGCAATGTACATTTTTTTTCTCAACAAAAGTGGAGTTAAGCTTTAAGCTTATGATCTACCAAAATCCTCAGATCTTTCTCCACTATGGATTTCCCCAGTTGATTTCCCCCTAGTACGTATGATGCATGCATATTGTTAGCCCCTAAGTGCATAACTTTACATTTATCAACATTAAAGGGGTTGTAAACTCTTGTGGTTTTTCACCTTAATGCATTCAATGCGTTAAGGTGAAAAATCTTCTGTAGTGCTGCAGCCCCCCAGTGCACCTGTTTTGCTTACCTGAACCCGGTTTTCTTCTCCCTGTGGATGAGCTCTAGCTGGTGTCTTGTGTCCTGATTGCATAGATTGAGGTTGGCTTGTAAATTGGAGACATCCTTTAAGGACGTTGTGTAAAAAAACAAAAAATATATGGGAACACTGCGCTAGATAGTGAGCAACCAAAAAAGTGAAATGAGTGAAAAAACAACCGTGAAGTAAAAATAAAAGCTGCCAGTACAAAAAATTCAGACACATAATTTAAAACACTAGAAATAAAAATAAAGTACGGCGCTAATAAATGAACATAAACCTTGTGTGATAAGATACATGAAAAAATGTAACCAATAATAATTGATTATTAAAGTGCATGTGGATATTTGATGAACACAGATAATTTTGCAAAAAAAAACAGCAAAACACCTCAAGAAATTAAAATAGTCCCAATCACAACAGTGAAGACACAAATCGATGTGAAAAAAACAATCTGCGAAGGAGAATAGTCCCAATCACAATAGTGCAGTCAGTATAACTGTCTGGCAATCAGCAATGGAGAAAAAAAGGGGAGAAATATATCCTTGAGGTAAAGTTGTCGTGATATGAAGCAGGAAAACTTGAAAATAGGAGAGAGTTCCATCCACCATTAGAGACACTGCAGAAGGTAATATCAAAATCTCCTTACCAGATGGAATGGACCACTATTACGGCGGTCACTGTGAGCATAGGGATTTTAGGTCTCCCTTCAGACCCACTGCCGGTATCAGGATACAGGTATAAATCGTGGTTGTTATCTGTCCACTTCGCAGCCACAACCTAAGGACGTTATTCCACTGCATAGCTTGGTGTCATTTGCAAAGACAGAAATGGCACTTTTAATCCCAGACCCAATATCATTTATAAAGATATTGAAAAGTAAGGATCCCAACACTGAACCTTAGACCATTCAGAGTAAGAATCATTAACCACTACTCTCTGAATTCGGTCTTTTAGCCAGTTTTCTATATATTTACAAACTAATCTTTCCAAGCCTGTAGATATTACCTTACACATTAGCCATGTGTGTGTATCAGGCTATGTACTTACCGAGGCCGAGATGCCGAGAGTGGTTCACCCTTGCACCCAAGCGCACTCCGCCCCCTGGAGGTGAGACAGGGAGAGGACAGCACGAGGGAGCACTGGCCACCAGCAGGTAGAGGTGTCTTGCTGAAGAATCTAGCAGGAGTGAGTCTGAAGAACAGGCCAGGAGTCAAACACCAAGGGTAGACAGGGTCAAACAGCAACCAGAAGCAAGGCACAAGTCCGTTTAGGAGCTTAGCAGGAAGCACCAGAATAGTCAGGTTAGGCAAGAAGTCCAGGGTACAGGCAGAAGGTAGAGGGCTGGAGACAGGCAGCAGATCCGGGTCACAGGCCGAGGGTCAAGCACAAGGAGAGAGGTAGAAGTCCGTTTAGCAAGCCAAGGGGTCAGGTTCAGGAGAAGCAGAAGTGTAGTCAAATCCGGTCCGGGTCACAGCAGGAGAACTTTAACTTCTTTCAGGCACAAGGAAACACAGTAAAGCTGACAAACCAGCAACCAGATAGTGTTACTGCGTCTGTTTAAATAGGCCTGCCTGTAGTCCCATTGGCGAGCTATTGCGCATGCGCATTCGTCGTTGCGCCGGTGCGCGCACCCGAGCACGCCGAAGCGCCGTCCCGCCACGCACGCGCATGCGCCGATGCGCCGTTTTGCCGCGCATGCGCACTGAGCGCAGATTGGTGACAACAGACGGGGAATTTCCCTGACAGTGCCCCCCCCCGAGGGGCGGACTCCGGACGCCCAGACTGGCCATTAATTCCGGATGTTCTTGGTGAAAGGCTCGTATTAGGCGAGGAGCATGCAAGTTCCTGGATGGTTCCCAGGAGTTGTCTTCCGGGGGGTACCCCTTCCATTTAACCAAGTATTGTAACTGTCTGCCTTTTTTCCTACAGCCCAGGATGGATTCCATCTCAAATTCCTTTTCCCCATCTACTTCAACTGGTGGTGGAGGAGGTTCATCTCTTCCAGGAAAGGCGTTGGGAATGACGGGTTTTAATAAAGATGAGTGGAACACTGGGTGAATCCTATATGAATCAGGTAATGCTAGTTCAAAAGCCACAGGATTAATAGCTCGTTTGATCTTGAAGGGCCCGATAAATCTAGGGCCGAGCTTTCGAGAGGGAATAGGCAATCTGAGGTTGGCGGCGGAAAGCCAAACTTTTTCCCCGACTCTGAACGCCGGGTTTTCCTTCCTTCCCCGGTCATAAAATTTCTTGTAGGATCCTTGGGCATTCCGCATCATCTCCTGGAGTCTTTGGAAATTCGCCTGGACAGAAGCCACTCGGTCCTGGACCGCGGGAACAGGGCTCTCGGGGATGTTTTCAGGGAGAAAGGAGGGATGAAAACCGTAATTGGCCCAAAAGGGGGTTTGATTGGTAGCAGAATGCATTGAATTGTTATAGGCAAACTCTGCGTAAGGAAGTAGAGATGCCCAGTCATCCTGGGAAGCAGAGCAGAAACAACGGAGGTATTGCTCCAGGGTCTGATTGGTTCTTTCTGTCTGGCCATTGCTTTGGGGGTGGTACGCCGACGAGAGGCAGGTTTTGACTTCTAGTGACTTGCAGAGTTCCTTCCAGAATTTTGAAGTGAACTGGACCCCTCTGTCGGAGGTGATACTCTTTGGTATTCCATGAAGCCTGGTTATCTCCTTAAAAAAGATTTGAGCAGTATCCATGGCTGAAGGTGTCCCAATCATCGGTAAAAAGTGAGCCATTTTTGAGAGGCGGTCCACAACCACCAGAATCGTGGTAAACCCTCCGGAGGAAGGCAAGTCCACGATAAAGTCCATGGACACGTCCGCCCAAGGGCGCTCAGGAATGGGCAAGGGCTTGAGCAGGCCCCAACTCTTGGTGTTTGGCCCCTTGTTACGCTGACACTGAGTGCAGGAAGCGACATAAGACTTACAATCTTGCCTCCAGCCTGGCCACCAGAAGGAGCGGGAGACAAGTTCCGACGATTTACGTGCTCCGAAGTGACCTGCCAGTTTGAGATCGTGGAAGGTCCTCAAGACCAGCGGTCTTGTTTCCAGAGGGACGAAAATCTTGTCCTGGGACCAGAATAGGCCGTCCCGCTTCTCCAGGGAGGTAGTGACCGGATCAGAGCAGAGCCCGGAAGCGATTTTAATAGAGGTGAGTAGATCAGCCCGGGGAATCAACAGAAAGTTCTGAGCTGACAGAATGGTGCCCGGTTGGGCCGACTGAGGGGTTTCCGGAAACATCCTGGATAGCGCATCCGCCTTCCCATTCTTGGAGCCGGGTCTATAGGAAATGTGAAAGTTGAACCGGGTGAAGAAAAGGGCCCAACGGGCCTGCCTGGGGCGTAGACGTTGAGCTGTTCTTAAGTACTCTAGATTTTTATGATCTGTGAAGATCATGATGGGGTGTACTGCCCCCTCCAGAAGGTATCGCCATTCCTCCAGTGCGAATTTTATGGCCAGTAATTCCCGGTCCCCTACATCATAGTTTCGCTCCGGGGGAGTCAACTTTTTAGAGGCAAAGGCTACTGGATACAGGAGAGACTTGGGGCCTCGTCTTTGAGAGAGGATGGCTCCGATGGCTGTCTCAGAGGCGTCCACTTCCAGGGTGAACGGCAGTAGAGGATCCGGGTGCTGAAGTACTGGTGCTGAAGTGAAGACGTCCTTGAGGCGAGAGAAGGCCTCTTGAGCTTCTGGAGACCAGTGAAAACGGTTATTTTGCCGGGTAAGTTGGGTTATTGGGGCCACAATGGAGGAAAAGCCCACGATGAATCTCCTATAGAAGTTGGCGAAGCCTATAAACCGCTGTACCCCCTTCTTGTCGGTTGGGGCTGGCCAGTCCTGAATGGCCTTCACCTTCTGCGGGTCCATCGCGACCCCATCGATGGAAATGATAAAGCCGAGGAACTGTACGGTGGTCTTTTCGAACTCGCATTTCTCAGCTTTGAGGTAGAGTTTGTGCTTCCGAAGGATGGTGAGGACCTTCATGACATGAGCCCGGTGGAGTTCGATGTTGGTGGAAAAGATGAGGATATCGTCCAGGTACACTACTAAGAAGTCATCAAGGTGCTGTCTGAAAATGTCGTTGACTAGGTGTTGGAAGGTGGCTGGAGCATTACAAAGACCGAACGGCATGACCGAATACTCAAAGTGTCCAAAACGAGATCTGAAGGCGGTTTTCCACTCGTCTCCGGCCCTGATTCTGATAAGATTGTAGGCCCCCCGTAGATCCAGTTTGGAAAAGACCCGAGCAGATCGGAAGCGCTGAAATAGCTCCGGAATAAGGGGTAGTGGGTACCTGTTCTTAATGGTTATCTTGTTTAGGTCCCGGTAATCGATACAGGGTCTTAAGGACCCGTCTTTCTTTTCCACAAAGAAGATTCCTGCACCGGCTGGAGAGGAGGAAGGGCGAATAAATCTCTTCTGGAGGTTTTCATCAATATAAGCCTTGAGGGCTTTCAACTCGGTTTCGGACAACGGAAAGATACGTCCGAACGGAATTTTGGAGCCCGGCAAGAGATCGATAGGGCAATCATAGGGCCGATGAGGTGGTAGATGGTCGGCTTGCTGCTTATCGAACACGTCCCGGAATTCTAGATAGACTGAAGGAACATGCTGTAGGTTGTCCGGCTTGGCAATCATGGAAGCGCAGACCGTAGAGGCAGAGGCAAGACAGTTCTGGGAACAATAGGAGGAGGTGAAGCTAACCTCTTTCTTCACCCAATTTATGAGGGGCTCGTGTGCCTGTAGCCAGGGAAGACCCAGGATGATGGGGAACATCGGGGAAGGTATGAGGTCTAACCGGAGAAGTTCTTGATGACCCGAGTCAGAGATGGCAAGGATAGGTTTGGTTTCCTGCGTGATCAGCCCTGAACGGGGCAAGGACCCATCTGCCAGGTGGATCTGAAGGCAGTGGTCCTTAGGTTGAGTGGGGACATGGAATCTTGAGGCTAAGGCAGAGTCCAGGAAGCAGCTGCAGGCTCCAGAATCAATAATTGCCGGGAGGCGGATTGCCCCTTCCGGCAGCTGTAGAGACACAAAGAGAATGACATAAGACTGAGGGTTGTCAAAGAGTTGATAGTTTAAAGTGTCTTTAGAGATAGACTTACTAGGTCTTACGGGGCAGTTGAGGAGGAAGTGGCCGGCACCCCCGCAATATAGGCACAGATTGGCCTGACGCCTTCGCTGTTTTTCCTCAGGAGTCAGGGGAGCCCGAACCAACCCGAGCTGCATGGGTTCTGGCTCAGGAAGAGGTGTGACTGCAGGCGCAGAGGTTGGTGGGTAGTGAGGTACAGTCCTGGATGGAGGCCAGTTGGGACGAGGAGATTGAAATCGCTCCGCCCGTCGTTCACGCAGACGCCTATCGAGTTGTATGGCGGATTGGATCAGGTTCTCCAAGGTAGTGGGGGTTTCGATCCTGGCCAGCTCGTCCTTGAGAGTCTCAGATAGTCCCTGGCGGTATTGGTATCTGAGGGCCGCCTCATTCCATTTGGTGTCGGCGGACCATTTCCTAAATTCCGACGTATAGTCTTCCACCGGTCTTCTCCCCTGAGTTAGGCTATGGAGGACGGACTCGGCCGTGGCTGATCGCTGGGGATCATCGTATAATTGAGCCATATGTTCAAAAAATGTCTCTACTGAGTCCAATATGGGGCTCTGTTGCTCCATCAGGCCATGGGCCCAGGCTTGAGGGTCATCCGTTAAGAGAGAGATGATAAACCCCACCTTTACTGCTTCCGAAGAGAAGGTCCTTGGTTGGAGGGCAAGGTAGAGGGAGCAGGCGTTTTTAAAGGCCCGGTATTTTTTGCGGACACCCGAAAAACGCTCCGGAATAGGGACCCTGGGTTCAGGGGTGGCCATCACTACTGTAGAACTTGTAGGTACTTGGGAGTTGGTGGCGGTGTTGGCAGAGGTGGCAGCTGTGGGGCCTGGCCCTAGGAGACCGGTGAGCTGTTGAAGACGGCCATCAATCTGGGTATATCCCTCTTGGAGTCTTTGGACAGTGTCCGTTAGGGTGGAGACCTGCTGGCAGAGGGTGTCGAATGGGGAACGCACTCTGTCGGCCTCAGACATCTGGCTGGTTTGTACTATCAGGCTATGTACTTACCGAGGCCGAGATGCAGAGAGTGGTTCACCCTTGCACCCAAGCGCACTCCGCCCCCTGGAGGTGAGACAGGGAGAGGACAGCACGAGGGAGCACTGGCCACCAGCAGGTAGAGGTGTCTTGCTGAAGAATCTAGCAGGAGTGAGTCTGAAGAACAGGCCAGGAGTCAAACACCAAGGGTAGACAGGGTCAAACAGCAACCAGAAGCAAGGCACAAGTCCGTTTAGGAGCTTAGCAGGAAGCACCAGAATAGTCAGGTTAGGCAAGAAGTCCAGGGTACAGGCAGAAGGTAGAGGGCTGGAGACAGGCAGCAGATCCGGGTCACAGGCCGAGGGTCAAGCACAAGGAGAGAGGTAGAAGTCCGTTTAGCAAGCCAAGGGGTCAGGTTCAGGAGAAGCAGAAGCGTAGTCAAATCCGGTCCGGGTCACAGCAGGAGAACTTTAACTTCTTTCAGGCACAAGGAAACACAGTAAAGCTGACAAACCAGCAACCAGATAGTGTTACTGCGTCTGTTTAAATAGGCCTGCCTGTAGTCCCATTGGCGAGCTATTGCGCATGCGCATTCGTCGTTGCGCCGGTGCGCGCACCCGAGCACGCCGAAGCGCCGTCCCGCCACGCACGCGCATGCGCCGATGCGCCGTTTTGCCGCGCATGCGCACTGAGCGCAGATTGGTGACAACAGACGGGGAATTTCCCTGACAGTGTGGAACTGTGTCGAACACTTTTGCAAAATCCAAGTATACCACATCCAAAGCCACCCCTCTGTCCAAGAGGGTGGGACTTTAAATGAAGCACGTGTTAGCAATTGAATAGAGTGGTGGTTATAAAATTATTTATTATTCCATAAACACATATTTACATACGTTTGATAACCATATACATAGAAATGCACACCTGCGTATTGTCAATATCTAAAACAGTGGTAACTGATAATAACATGATTAAAAAATTAATCACACAATAAGGTTTAAGGATTCCACCAAATTTTATGATTGGATGTACATATATTGTAAGATAGCCCCTCGGGCATCTGGTAGCTCGACACGTTTTGCGACTTTTAGTCACTCTTCAGGAGCAAGCTTGTGTTGTATCTGAAATGGAAAATATGTTGTCTAGGTAAGCTAACTTGTATCAGTGAAGGGGTGGATAGATAAACCCCCCCTAAAAGATCACTTACAAGTATCTGTGCACTTGATGGCACGATATCAGGGACTGTAGGCCACCCGAGGGCATCAGTATCGGGAGCTGAGGCAGCATGTTCAGCATCGGCAACCACCACAAGCAACAGCCTGGGCGGAGCTGGGCACTCAGAGCACTCCTGGTGTAAACGTGGGAGATGATTGATAATCAGTAAATAAACCAAGTAACCTAGTGTGAAAACTGTGAGTAATTAGGTGATTGTTAGTAAAATTAAATAGAGGTGGTGTGTGCAAAAATAAAAACTAGTGATAATGTGACTAGACAGGGGTGGAGGTGGAGAACCATGGTGAGAGGTTTCCACCAGGACACCTGGAAACAGAGGTGAGTGGGAGAATGGGAGAAAGAGGAGTGACTAGAAGGTTCGAATAGTTACCTGGTTCTGTAGGAGGGTGAGAGACAGACCTTACCAAAGGGAGGCATGGAGTCAAGTGTACAGGAGGGCCCTGATTGATTCCTCCCAGCCAGAGTGTTCGCCCATATGTGTGCACCGCCACAGTCCAGCCCCCCAACGTCTACTTACTAGGAACAAACGATCTGTCTCCTCTCCCCTGACAGAAAAGGGATTTGTGTGTTTACACACACAAATCTTCTGGCTCTCGTGCCCACGATCGACGTGGGTGGATGGCATCTGGTCCAGGTGCTTTATCCACCTTGATTCTGTCTATATCACTTTTTAACCATTGTGCATCATTTGGGGCTGTGTCAATACCTTCCCCGTTATGGACATAAGCTCCCCCATGCTCCTTTGTATACACAGAGCTGAAGAAAGTATTTAATGAATTTGCCTTCTCTTTGTCCCCAGTCACCCACTCCAGATCATTTTGTAAAGGGCCTACATGCTCAGACCTGACCTTTTTACTATTAATATATTTGAATAATTTTTTGGGGTTTGTCCTACTATCTCTTGCAATCTGTTGTTTGTTTAAAATTTTTGCATCCTCGATTTCCTTTTTACATATTCTGTTATATTCTGTTGAAAGCAAAGCAGGATGTAGCATCATAAGGTACTTTGAAGAGTCTGCAAAGCCTCTTACTGCAGCCCTGTTGTAGATAACCTGTTTTTATTTTAAAGAAAATACACATTCTGGCATGAGTTTTTTAACTATCAAATCCCACCTCTGGTTCATATTTCATAATTCAGTCTGTAATGCATTTACCTTCATAAAACATGGTTTTACTGATGCATAAAAACATAACAATCAGACACCAAACATATAATGAGGGTCAGAAGGCTGATTAGATATATTACATCTCAGGAAGACATACATAGGATTCATATCATATTTGGTGTCTATCAAATTGTAATTTCATTCCATTCAATAACATGTTGGTTGCCAGACTGTGAAACCCTGTAAAACCCTGTCACCTGGAAATATAGATGTAGTTAGAATAACTGGCATTAACAGAGTGTCTGCTGAACTATTATATAAAGGATCAGCACCTCTATAACACACCCCACAGATCTTGTGATTGGGTGGGGGTTTGGTTCAGTAACACACTGTAAAGGGTCAACAAAAAGCTGCTGTATATGCAACTACAATGTAATATACATGTTAATTTCAAAATTATAAAAATAAAGAAAAAAGTGCAGCACTGTCCAAAATATACTAATGATACCGTGCAAAGAGCAAAATAATGTATACCAACCTTTCTTAAACATTCAAAATGTACGTCATAGAATCCATCAAAAAAATACAGTGCCAAACAAATATTGCAGATCAAAGCCACTAATGGCAATACGAAAACCATGTATACAGTATGTTATACAAGTTTGCAAGTGATCTTCTTAGAACACTCTTGTGCCCAGACAAGTGATCTTCTTGAAAACACTTTTTCTGTGGTTAGACAAGTGCTCTCCCTCCACCTTGTGTTACTCAAACTGCTCACCTTAAGCATAGATTGTATTATAGGAGGTCTAGTAGCGCTTGATGAAGATAAGGGTTAACAGCTTCCACAACCAGGCTCAGATATAGCAGAACACAGTTGCAGTAAAGGGCTAACCTTAAGGCATTTCAGGAATCAAGCTGTTCATAGAAGGGAGCAAAGACACCCCCAACATTCTATGGCTGATGTAAATTTTACAATTCTGGCTCTTGATGTATTATCATTATCTGATGTATTTCCCCTGCGAGTCTTAGCTGTGATGATCCTTTTTGCTATTCATGCACGTTCAATATGTACTGTACCTACACATTCAAAAGAGAGCAAAGACCACAACAATAATGCTCACTGCTAGTATTTGTTACATCCGCTACAGCACAAAATAGGACACTTACAGAGTGGTCAGCATGCAGGACTGCCTCAGTTTTCTCCTGAGGAAGATATTGCTGAATAAACATAGCAGAATTGTAAAAACTACTCTAGCTCATATGGGGTGGAAAGGTGTGAGAGTTGAAGCAGTTATTTAACACATTCTTTTTATTTATTTATTTTTCTTTATTTCGTCTTTTTTTTTTATTTCTAAAAAACACATGTAAAGGCAGATTTGTCAGTTACTTACTGAAATTACAAAAAAACAACTGTAACAACACAGAGCAGATTCCCAGAGGAGGCACCTCAAAGAAGGACTTTCTCTTTAGATACTTTGTTGACTAAATACACGTAGAAGGGCACTTTGCATACTCTAAAAGGGTTTAAAGTGGTTGTAAACCCTTACAACACACTTTCACCTACAGGTAAGCCTAGATTAAGGCTTACTTGTACGTGCAACAAATATCTCCTAAACCTACACGGTTTAGGAGATATTTGCAAAAGAAAGGCACGCAGGCGCACTGAGAGAGTGAAGAAGCGGTGATGGGAAGCCGCAAGTGTCAGCACACACGCGCATGCGTGGGAGTGATGTCATCGTGGCTCTGGCCAGTCACAGCGCTGGAGCCGCAATATGTGAGTCCTGAAGAGATGGCGTCGAGGGAGGAGGTGTCCGAGCACCGCTTCGGAGGCTTCGGAGGCTTCGATCTCAGGTATATACTTCATAATGAGCTAGTATGCTATGCATACTAGCTCATTATGCTTTTGCCTTGCAGGGTGTCTTAAAAAAAAAAAAGAAAGAGGGTTTACTTCCTCTTTAAGCTTTTCAAAACACCCATTGGAGTGTACTGCTATAGGAAAACATGGATATTTGTTAAACTGTGTTAAAAAATAAATCTGTACAGAGCTGGTTTGTTCTGTTTAGCCAGCAAAACAACCAAATTGGCCCTGTCTAACAGTTTACGTTAAAAACAGAGGGTTTTGTTTGCACACATTTGCAAAAATATGCTTAAGGTGCAGTGCCCACGCTAAGGGACCTCTGTATATACTGAGATCATAACTCTAAAATTTATGTTTTTAATGTAAACTGTTAGACACGGCCAATTTGGTTGTTTTGCTGGCTGGCTGGTAAGTGTTGCTGGGAAATCTTTTGTTTGTGATGTGCAATGCCCTTCCCACTTTGCTGGAAAGGCTAGTTATAGGTTGGGATGGTTGCCACTTTTTTGTACAGTTTCTTCTGTTTAGGTATTTTTGTAATTATTGCTTGATTCTGTATCAAGACATAAGCAGATAATCTTCTGTCTTTAGTTGCACCAAAGCCATCACCTGCTTTGAGAAGCGTTTTACCAGCAAATGTTACGCCAAGCATCACACCACAAACAGTGAGTCTAGTCTGGATTTATTGTTTAACTATAGTAAGACTTGTATTGAAAATGTTACTTTTATTTTAGTAAGTGGTGAAAAAAAGAAATGTTCATAACCGATATGTTTACTATATGGACTAAAAAAAAAAATCTGACAAATATAACCCATTTTAAACAAGTTTTTTTGATATTTTCAGTTTCAATATTAAAAATATATATGTTTTTTGTAAACAGTTAACCAGGATGTATGAGACAAGACTGGATACTAATGTACATTTTCCAGAGGAACAGGATTGTCCACCTTTGACCTTTGGTTTCCCTATGGTAAAGTACTGGCTTTTTGTTGTGAATGGTGGTAAGACTGCCTTTTGATCTCCATTTTCCCCATGTTATTAAAAAAGTCTTCCTGTTAAAATGTAGAAATGGATCACAATGTTAGTATAGTAGTAACAGATTACAGTTTTACATACTTCCTATGTTTGATTAAAGCATATATAAACCCAAAAAATAATTTATTTCATTGCAGTTTACCAGTCCTTCAATGTGGTGGCTGCATTATTTTCTTTCTCCAGGTTTTTTATTTTATTTATTTTCACCTTGTGATTCTTTAAATAACATACTTCCTGTCCTAGGGCGGTTATGCTTGTCTGTGAATCTGTGGAGGAAGACATGGCTGTCACCCAGATTGCTCTCCTAATTTGGACTACAACTAGGGTTGCCACTTTGTCTTTAAGCCAAACCCGAACACTTTAGCGTTGCACAGAATTTTTTTTTTTGTTTAATGTACCTATAGGATTGTACACTATAGGATTGTAACAGACCTGGGACACCTTTGGGCACTTTAAAGAGAATAGTAATGTGGTGCACATAGTGCCCCCTCATTCTCATGTCAAGCTCTGTTCTGAGCCACATTCCTGTCTGAACAATGTATCTGGGTTTCAGGTGGACTGAAACCCGGACACATGATTCAAAACCTGGACCGTCTGGGTGAATCCCGGACAGGTGGTAACCCTAGCTACAACTCTTGCAAAGGATTGGGTTTAACGTATATCCCCACAGGGTGACACTGTGGATATACTAGTAACAATGTGCCAGCATCCCGATAATATGCAGATTTTAACTTGAAACTAGTAGTTTGGACTTTCAAAGGCACACAGTAAACGAGGTATAACAACCTAGCTACAACTCATCATCCACTCCATTACTTAAGGAGATGTTCTTTTGAAGTTCAGCTGGGAAGGTGAGGGAAGGTGGGAAAACTGATAAGATTTAAGATAGTTTGATATATTAGTTGAGCACATGAAGACAGTTCTGCTACTCTGGCAAAATTAAGTTATTTCCTAATCCTATAGTACAGGTAGTACAGGGTACAGACATAGTCATAGACTCTTGGGTTACATGCTGCTACCTTCAGGTGATTGGACACCTGAAGGTAGCAGCATATACCGTATATACTCGAGTATAAGCCGACCCGAGTATAAGCCGAGGTACCTAATGTTACCACAAAAACCTGGGAAAACTTACTGACTCGAGTATAAGCCGAGGGTCAACAATGCCCACCCATTACAACTTCAGAAAGCCCATTGCCACCTTACTGTTCCCATCCTCACATGTTCCCATCCTCACATGTTCCCGTCCTCACATGTTCCCGTCCTCACATGTTCCCGTCCTCACTGTGCCCATCCTCACTGTGCCCATTCACACGGTTTCCCTAGAATTAAAATTAAACATTGTAAATTGTACCTGAAGGCTGCGGCGTCCATCGTTTAAAACTCGCGGTCTCTTCCTGGTCTCTTCCGTGATAGACGGAACTGTGTCTGCTGAGAATCGCCTATCACGAACGTTCTCTCATCTTCACCCATCCCAGCAGACACTGTGTTCAGTTTCCGCCAATCACGGACGTCTGCTGGGAAACTGAGGATGAGAGAACGTTTGTGATAGGCGATTCTCAGCAGACACAGTTCCGCCTATCACGGAAGAGACCAGGAAGAGCCCGCGAGTTTTAAACAATGGACGCCGCAGCCTTCAGGTACAATTTACAATGTTAAATTTCACTGACTCGAGTATAAAAAAAAGGGCTGAAAATCTCGGCTTATACTCGAGTATATACGGTAATCTAGTTGCCTACGATTATGAGTTCTTTACTTGTATTACGTGGAATTTTAGAGAGCTGCAGCACCCTGTCAGTTTATGATCCAGCATTCTCAATGAACTACCAGTATCAGCCAGCCAGAGGAACTTTTTTCTGATCAGTGCACTTGCTAGCTTTTTTTCTATTTTCTTTGGACTTTGTTGGAGAGTAATTAGAACACCTGTAATTGCTGTCTGTGCCACATTATGGAGATTCACCTATATACTGTTATCATCGAATGTGAAAGTAAAAGGAAATCCCAAATTTTGACACCAGAACAGGAATAGAGGAAAAATTTTCCAATAGGGACACTTGTCCTGCTGACCCTGGTGAAACTCCAGGATTCCCTCACTTTGACACTTTGGAGGGATTTCCTCTCACTACCTGTTTTGACTATTGGATAAGATGTAAAAGGAAATCTCTCTAATAGGACACAGATGGCAAAAAATAAAAACACGGCAGGGGTTATAAACTTCCCTTACTCTGTCCAAAAAATGAAAAATAGTTTGCCTTTAGTTCTACTTAATAGATGTACTGTTTTTAGAAAAATCAATAGCAAAAGCTCAAGTGAAAAGTCGGAGCACTGACTCACCCTGTACCTCCAACCTCAATGCAAACAGCTTCTGCAATGTTCTCTCTTCAGAAAATTTAAAATGCTTTCAGATTTCAGTAAGCTGTGTCATCAATGCACTCCATTTTAAATGGTTTCTTGTGAAACAGATATTTTATTTAAATAGAGATTTAAGACATCAGTTTCAGAATATAAAGTAAAATTGACCCCAAACATTATCATTCTCTAATGCTGGCCATACAATATACAATTTTCCTTTAGATTTACCAAAACCATATAATATGAAATCAAACCTAAACACTTTAAAATTGTATGCAATCAGGCAGGCCCTTGCACTACATAGTTGAAGGTAAATCTAAAGGAAATCAAATAAGAAAATGGTATAATGTATGGCCAGCTTTAGTTCGGTAAATGAAATAAAGCTGTGATGACTTTAAGCATCCAATTATGTGTGAGCAAAAAATCAATTTTTTTTTTGCCTTACACGTTGAAATAAATGCTAAAATAAATATTACCCGGGTGGTTATGGATTCCCTCTATTTATTCCATATATATATTAACTTATCTATTCCTATAGTTAGCTAGTCTATTAAAACTCTGATAATGTTACTGTTGATAGCACAATGATATAAGGTTAGCTATGAAAACAAACACACTGCTTAGTAAAATGAACGTCTTATTTATCTCCCAAGAAAATAGGAAAGTGCTAACATAAAAACACTAAAGGAAAATATTGCAGAGCATATAACAAAAAACATCAAAGATACTTAACGCAAGGCTGTCCTCTTGATATTTTTTTGTCAGCTGGGCTCAAGATGGTAACAGAGAGAGCTCTTCCTTCTCGGTCAGCACTTTTTAAACTTCATCCATACTGTCAGGGACATGCTGGGCTTGAACCTGGGACCTCTTCTGTGTCTGGCATTGACTCTTCCAGTGGAGCTATCTGAGATGCTGGACCTTTCCCTGCCTGATCTGCTGGATAACCTATCTGATCCATTAGACTACTCTGCTTGGTGTCTGATTACTGTTGAACTCTGAACCCCTTGCTCCTCCCATGTACTTCCTATAAAAGACATTCCAGAGATGTTGCCCCTTGCGGTTTGATCTGCTTCTGTTCCCTGAGTTCCTGATTCTGTGCTTGTATCCTGTTCCTGTGTTTGACCCGGCTTCCTGACCACGCTTCTGTCTCCAGTCCTGACCTCGGCTCGTTTGACCCTGCTCAGTTATCTGCCAGTCTGCCTGTTGCCAAGATTCGGCCTGGACTTTGACTACTCTCTGCCTGCCACTTGTGATGTTTACCTTGATGTGTATGACCCGGCTTGTCTGACTCTGCAAACCTGCACCAGCTTACCTGCATCCTCTGCTCTGCAAGCTGCACACGCTGACCTGCATCCTTTGCAATGCAAACCTGCACCTGCTGACCTGCATCCCTGCTCTGCAAACCTGCACCTGCTGACCTGCATCCTTGCTCTGCAAACCTGCACCTGTTGACCTGCATCCCTGCTCTGCAAACCTGCACCTGCTGACCTGCATCCCTGCCCTGCAAACCGGCACCTGCTGACCTGCATCCTCTGCTCTGCAAGCTGCACCTGCTGACCTGCATCCGCTGCTTCCGGAACCAGCCGTTCTAGTCTCCACTCGGCTCCACCACCCCAAGCAGTGAGGATCAGACAGGCACCCTTACCTCACCGTGCTCTTACCACCACTGTCCCCACTCCAGTGGTCTCCGAGCCGGGGTTGTACGGGAGGTCCCTCTCCGCACTTCAGGCTCACACCTAAGGTACGTTACAGTATCAAACCGCCATGCCTGAGCCTGCAGGAGATACCTTGCCTATGGACAATGTCTATCAACACCTTACAGCTCTCACTCAGATCGTGAAGTTTCTGCAGGGCAGCCATGTCCGAATGGATAAGCAGACACAAACTCAAGCCACCTCTGCAGATTCACCTCCAACCCCAACTTCCTCTATTGGAATGTTACCATCTCCTGAGCCCAGGGTCCCTGTTCCTGAGAAGTTTTTCGGGGATCGGAGTAAATTCCGTGCGTTTCGCAACGCATGTGAACTTTACTTTTCGTTGCTACCTCTGACTTTTTCATCTGAAGCCACCAAGGTGGGCTTCGTTATCGCTTTGCTGCAGGGGGAACCTCAAGCTTGGGCCCATCACCTACTTGAAGTCTGCCATGTAGTTCTAGACTCTCTGCCCTCTTTTCTTGATCCCATGGCCCGACTTTATGACGATCCACAGCGGACTTGTACTGCCGAGGCTGCTCTCCATGCGCTCCAGCAAGGCCGCCGAGCGGTCGAGGACTATGTGACTGATTTCAGACGCTGGAGCGCGGATACCCAGTGGAATGAGGCGGCTCTGCGGCATCAGTTCCGTCTTGGTCTCTCTGAAAGCCTGAAGGATGAGTTAGCACGGGTCGGTGTTCCTGATGTTCTAGAGACTTTAATTAATTTGTCTATCCAGATAGACCGACGACTCCGGGAGCGCAGAGCAGAAAGGTCTACCCAGCAGCTCCGCCCAGCTTGGATGCTACCCCGGATACGAGCCCCTGTGTACCCTGCCAGTGCCAGTACGGTTCCAACTGAACCCTCATCCCTCAACCAGACCGTCAAGCCAGGGCAGCTTGGACTAATGAAACATGCCCTATCGGCCAAGGAACGACTTCGTCGGTTGCAGAATTATCTATGCCTGTATTGCGGTGAACCCGGTCATTATGTCTCTTCTTGTCCTGCTAAGCTGCGCAAGGTCCTGGCTACCTCTTCTCCCAACTACTCACCTCCATCTACCAATGCTACTCACCTGGCTCTTCCTATCTCTTTCCAACTACCAGGGAGGACAATACCAGTAACTGCAATAATCGACTCAGGGGCATGTCGTTGTTTTGTCGATCTAGACTTTGCAGCACAACAACACATCCCACTCCAACCTAAGACTCAGGGACTTTACCCGTCTGAACTGAATAGAAGGGCGTGGCTGTCGGCGCAGGATGCCCTGTACCGGGTCACGTCTTCAGGCGCAGAGAGGAAGCGCTTTTTTCAGAAGGCGGCTTTCTATGAGGAGGGGGAGCACACAGGCCGCATGTTGGCGACCATTGCCCATTCCCAGCAGCTGTCCCCTTCAATTGGAGCACTACGTGCTCCCTCGGGAGTGGTGAATAACTCCCCAGACCAAATCTTGACAGAGCTTGGTCATTTTTACTCTTCCCTTTATGAATCCAAGCGTACGTATTCGTTAGAGTCTTTAGATGACTACTTGGACCATGTCCCTCTACCTACCTTGACGGACTCCGCTAGAGAGGAGCTTGATGCCCCTTTGACCCTGGGTGAGCTGCAGACGGCGACTAACATGTTTCCCAATTCGAAGGCACCGGGAGATGATGGGCTTCCTGCCGAAGTGTACAAACAGTATGGAGAGCAGGTGCTACCGCACCTGCTGAGAGTCTTTAATGCAGCAAAGGTGACCGGTATCCTCCCCCAGTCCATGACTAGAGCTAACATTGTTTTAATTCTGAAACCAGGCAAGGACCCCTTAGACCCGGGATCGTACAGGCCCATTTCGCTCTTACAAAACGATGTTAAGATCCTGGCCAAGGCACTGGCAGTGAGACTAAATAAGGTTATATCTACTATAATTCACTCGGATCAGTCTGGGTTTATGCCCCAAAAATCGACAGCGATAAATCTGCGTAGACTTTATCTGAACATTCAATCGCGGGCGGACAATGTAGGTGACCGGGCATTGCTATCCCTGGATGCCCATAAGGCGTTTGATAGCATCGAATGGGACTATCTGTGGGCGGTAATGAGGAAGTTTGGGTTTGGGACTGAGTTCATTCAGTGGGTGCAGCTGCTGTACTCTTCACCGGTAGCGGCTATACGGGAGGGGGGAAGGATTTCGCATACGTTTAAATTACATAGAGGCACACGACAGGGCTGCCCCCTCTCCCCACTCCTGTTTGCCCTGGCCATTGAGCCGTTAGCTGCCTTGATTAGGGACTGTCCCTCAGTGCAGGGATTTCGATATGGGGATCTTCAGGAGAAGATCCTGTTATATGCAGATGACACTATGCTTCTCCTTGGGGATACCTCCACTTCACTGACTGTGGCCATGGCTATAGTGCGGCAATTCGGTACATACTCCGGGTTAGTTATTAATTGGACTAAGTCCTCCCTCCTGTTGTTGGATCGGGATCCTTCGGCATTCTCTCCGACCTTGCAGGACATCCCTGTTGCTAAGTCCTTTAAATATTTGGGCATCCGGGTCACAGCTTGCTTGCTCGAATATGTTAACCTTAATCTCATCCCTCTGATCAACCGCTGTCGCGATCGGGTAAAGGTGTGGAGCAAATTGAGGCTGTCACTGGTGGGGAGGGTGAACCTGATAAAAATGATCCTTATGCCGCAGCTGCTGTACGTACTACACAATTCCCCCATGGTTATCCCTCTGAAAAAGTTTAGAATTATTAATTCGATCTTTCGATCACTTATATGGCTCTCCAAACCCCCTAGGGTCAAGCTTGAACAATTGCAGCGCCCCAAGGACAACGGGGGATTGGCATTGCCCAATCCCTGGCTGTACTATT
The DNA here is from genome assembly GCA_029206835.1 of Rana muscosa. NCBI lineage: Eukaryota > Metazoa > Chordata > Amphibia > Anura > Ranidae > Rana > Rana muscosa. Next base: position 258,838,422 of record CM055119.1, on the reverse strand, counting down.
TAGCTTCACAAATGCAGCATATTGCACGAGTTATATGCCCTCGCCAGGACCTGGCACTGAATTTGATGGACCCCTCGGTCCAACTACTTAGTTACACGACGGGGGGAGGGGGGGGGAGTGGCGGATGGTCTGGAGGCCCTGAGGTACAGTAAATCTAACAAGCTCTTCCCCACGTATGCACTCATGCAAAAAATTTGGAATAAGGTCCGGATGCTTCAGGGAGTGACTGGCTTTACCGTCTACAGTCCTATATGGGAAAACCAATACTATAGGGAAATTGCCGTATGGACAGAGATGGGCGCAGTATGGGGTGTCACATATGACTCATATATTTAGAGATGGCAGGTTAAAGACTTTTCAGGAGCTAAGGATGGAGTTCCGACTGCCGGTCTCCATGCAGTTTTACTATCTCCAGCTTAGACACGCAGTTGAAGCGCAGAGGGAGACGGACGTTTGGTCCTTGGACTCGGCGCCGGTCTTCAGCTGCTTGTTTGAGGTGACGACATACAAGGGGTTCATCCCTTGCTGCTATGCCAGGTTGCTTAACCTCTTTCTACAGGGCGCCCCCTTGAGGGCAGTGTCCCTGTGGGAACAGGACGTGGGCGCGTTCGAGGAAGAGCAGTGGGAGGAGGCTTTACAAGCGGTCCCCTCGTGCTCCCTGAACGTGGCTCATAGGTTGTCTCAGCTCTATATTCTTCTGAGGGTTCACTACACACCGGCTAGATTGGCCCGCATGGGGGTGACCCCCGATCCGTCCTGCCCCAGGTGCTACAGGGATCACGGGGATCTCATTCACTTGCTGTGGAGATGCCCGAAGCTTCACTTGTACTGGACGCGGGTCGTTGGCACTATCAATGGCGCTTTCCACTCTCAGATACCACTGGACCCTCGGGTCTGCCTGCTGGGGATACTAGATCACCTCCAGTTGGGGGGTATCCCCAGGCAGGCTATTAGTAGGGCCTTATTCCAGGCCCGTCTGATGATTTTGAGACATTGGAAAGATACTGCGGCGCCCACGGTACAGGAGTGGATCACACAGATGGGGGTTACGCTTAGGATGGAAAAACTTGTCTACCAACGCAGAGGGACTTGTACAAAATATGACAAACTATGGGACCCATGGCTGAGTGTTCCAGGTTTGGCACCTTTGGATTTGATATATGATCGATTGTTCTGACCTGGTTTAGGACCAGTATACAGGAGATGACGGTGATCTGGGGGAGGGCAGGTGGGGAAGGTTGAATAAAGTGTATTTGGGTGTGCTGAGTCACACTGATTTGTCATACTGTAGGTTATCTGGAACTGTGCGAGGATGTATTCTGTCTTTTGTTTTTACAACTGCTCAATAAAGAACTTGTTTGAGAAAAAAAGACTCAGGGACTTTCCATTTTCCTGGCAGATGGGTCTCGCATCAAGTCCGGAGTAGTGACCCAGGAGACCCCTCCTTTGCCTGTGATCACCTCCATGGACCATAAGGAACTATTGACTTTGGATGCTATTGCATCTCCCATGTTTCCAGTTATCCTGGGTCTACCCTGGCTTCAGGCACACAATCCACAGATTGATTGGGGAACCGGAAGTATTAAGTTCCAGTCACCATACTGTCAACACCACTGCATGCTTCCATGTCCCAGCACCTCGGGGCCTCTATTATGCCTGGATTCAGATCCAGAGATACGAGCTTCTGTACCCAAACAATATCATGCGTTCCTGGACGTCTTCAGCAAACGAGGGGCCGAAGTCCTCCCGCCTCATCGTCCTTACGATTGTCCAATCGAGCTTCTTCCCGGTGCTGAGATTCCTTTCGGACGGATCTTCCCCCTATCTGAACGGGAGCTTGAGGTACTGAAAGAATACGTTGATGAGAACCTTAAGAGGGGTTTCATCCGTCCTTCCACTTCTCCAGCAGGGGCAGGAATCTTCTTTGTGGAGAAAAAAGACCATTCTCTTCGGCCCTGTGTAGATTACCGGGAATTAAATAAAATCACGGTCAAGAACCGGTACCCTCTGCCTCTGGTACCTGAACTTTTTCAAAGACTCAGGACTTCCTCTGTGTTTACCAAACTAGACCTGCGGGGGGCATACAACCTGGTACGCATCCGAGCAGGGGATGAATGGAAGACTGCCTTTCGTACCAGGTTCGGCCATTACGAATACCTAGTAATGCCCTTCGGCCTATGTAACGCCCCTGCCACCTTTCAGCATCTAGTCAATGATGTTTTCAGAGACTGTCTGGACATTTATGTAGTTGTCTATCTTGATGATATTTTGATTTTTTCCTCCTCTCTTGAGCAGCACCGGAAACACGTCAAGAGTGTACTCTGTCGTCTCCGCCAGCATGGACTGTACGCAAAACCAGAAAAGTGTGAGTTCGAGCGACAGAGTATCCAGTTCCTTGGCCTAGTGATCTCTACAGAGGGATTCAAGATGGACCCACAGAAGGTTTCAGCCATTCTGGATTGGCCTGCACCTTCAGATAAAAAGGGGGTGCAGCGCTTCGTTGGCTTTGCCAATTTTTATCGGAGGTTTATCAAGGGATTCTCTGCTATTATTTCCCCGATTACGCAGCTAACGAAGCAAAATGCTCGATTCCAGTGGACATCTGAAGCACAGGCTGCTTTCACAAACCTAAAAATACTTTTTACGTCTGCTCCTATCCTAAGTCATCCCGATCCTGCCCTACCGTATCTACTTGAGGTAGATGCCTCAGAGACAGCGGTTGGAGCTGTTATCTCCCAGCGCCAAGGTCTCAAGGACTTGATACACCCAGTAGCCGCCTTCTCCCGTAAGCTTACCCCATCCGAGAGGAATTATGATGTTGGAGACCGGGAGCTCCTGGCCATTAAATCTGCCCTTGAGGAGTGGAGGTACTTGTTGGAGGGAGCAGCGCATCCTATACTCATTTACACAGACCACAAGAACCTAGAGTATCTGAGAGCTGCCAAACGTCTGAGACCACGCCAGGCACGTTGGGCACTATTTTTCTCTAGGTTCTCGTTCCACATAACTTACCGGCCAGGCTCCAAGAACACCAAACCAGACGCTCTTTCCCGCATGTTTGATGATCCAAAAGAGGTGTCAGCTCCAGATACCATTCTATCGGAAGGCAACTTCTTACTTTTACAAACTAGCCTGATGTCTGTCTTGAAGCAAGCTTCTACAGGTGTGTCTGGTCCCTCTGGAATCACTCTGGTACCCAAGGACGGGTTACTTTGGAAGAATGACAAAATCTTTGTGCCAGAAGAAGTTCGAGTCACAGTGTTAAACTTGTGTCATGATCATCCCCTGGCAGGCCATTTCGGAATGCATAAAACCCTTGAACTGATTCAACGCACGTTTTGGTGGCCGGATCTTGAAAAAGACTGCAGGGAATATGTAGGTTCATGTGCCACCTGTATCCGTAGCAAGACCACTAGAAGCAAGGCCTGGGGTCTGCTCAGACCCATACCAGTCCCTGACCGTCCCTGGAAAATGATTGCCATGGACTTCATAGTGGAACTCCCCCCGTCTGAAGGTTGCACAGCCATCTTTGTAGTGGTTGACCGTCTATCCAAGATGGCCCACTTCGTGCCTCTCAAAGGCACGCCCTCTGCCATGGAAACTGCCCAGGTCTTCATTAGGGAAGTAGTAAGGCTACATGGGGTCCCTGCGGACATCGTTTTGGATAGAGGGGTGCAGTTCACCTCTCGCTTTTGGAAGGCTTTGTGCAAGGTCCTGAAGATTGAGTTGTCCATGTCCTCGGCCTATCACCCCCAAACTAACGGGCAAACCGAAAGAACGAATCAGACGCTCGAACAGTACCTCAGATGCTTCACCACCTTCGTTCAAGACGACTGGGTAGCTTTACTACCCTTGGCAGAGTTTGCCTTTAACAACGCCAGTCATTCGGCTACAGGTCAATCGCCATTTTTTGCCAACTACGGGTTTCACCCGACCTTCTTACCTGATCTCATCCCTGATTCAACAGTCCCAGCGGTCCAGAGTATTGTTGATTTCCTGACCCGTAACAGCAGGATATTGCAGGAAGCCATGACTAAGGCACAAGCAGCCAATAAAAGGATCTTTGATAGGAAAAGGAGAGGGGAATTATGCCTGCAACAGGGTGACCAAGTATGGTTATCGACCACCAACCTTAAGATGGCTTGCGCCGCAAGGAAACTGGCACCCAAGTTCATCGGTCCTTTCCCAGTAAAACGGAAATTAAACGAGGTCTCCTATGAACTTGCCTTACCGGAGTCGTTGAAGATTCACCCAGTCTTTCACGTTTCCTTGCTGAAACCCGCAGTGCCCGACCCGTTCCCAGACAGGGGATCGGGACCACCCAAGCCTGTAATTATTGACGGTGATGAGGAGTTCGAGGTGGAGGCCGTCTTGGACTGCCGAAGAAGAGGGAACCAGCTTCAATTCCTGATCAAGTGGAAGGGGTACGGTCTGGAGGAGAACTCCTGGGAACCCCAACAGAACATCCACGCCCGAGAGTTAATCCAGGCTTTTTTTCGCAGTCACCCCCAGAAAAGAGCTCTATTGGGCACCCAGAGGTTGCCCTTAAGGGGGGGGCACTGTCAGGGACGTGCTGGGCTTGAACCTGGGACCTATCTGTCCCCACTCCATTTCTGTGTCTGGCATTGACTCTTCCAGTGGAGCTATCTGAGATGCTGGACCGTTCCCTGCCTGATCTGCTGGATAACCTATCTGATCCATTAGACTACTCTGCTTGGTGTCTGATTACTGTTGAACTCTGAACCCCTTGCTCCTCCCATGTACTTCCTATAAAAGACATTCCAGAGATGTTGCCCCTTGCGGTTTGATCTGCTTCTGTTCCCTGAGTTCCTGATTCTGTGCTTGTATCCTGTTCCTGTGTTTGACCCGGCTTCCTGACCACGTTTCTGTCTCCAGTCCTGACCTCGGCTCGTTTGACCCTGCTCAGTTATCTGCCAGTCTGCCTGTTGCCAAGATTCGGCCTGGACTTTGACTACTCTCTGCCTGCCACTTGTGATGTTTACCTTGATGTGTATGACCCGGCTTGTCTGACTCTGCAAACCTGCACCAGCTTACCTGCATCCTCTGCTCTGCAAGCTGCACACGCTGACCTGCATCCTTTGCAATGCAACCCTGCACCTGCTGACCTGCATCCCTGCTCTGCAAACCTGCACCTGCTGACCTGCATCCTTGCTCTGCAAACCTGCACCTGTTGACCTGCATCCCTGCTCTGCAAACCTGCACCTGTTGACCTGCATCCCTGCTCTGCAAACCTGCACCTGCTGACCTGCATCCCTGCCCTGCAAACCGGCACCTGCTGACCTGCATCCTCTGCTCTGCAAGCTGCACCTGCTGACCTGCATCCGCTGCTTCCGGAACCAGCCGTTCTAGTCTCCACTCGGCTCCACCACCCCAAGCAGTGAGGATCAGACAGGCACCCTTACCTCACCGTGCTCTTACCACCACTGTCCCCACTCCAGTGGTCTCCGAGCCGGGGTTGTACGGGAGGTCCCTCTCCGCACGTCAGGCTCACACCTAAGGTACGTTACACATACACCGTCCAGACCCAAACCCATTGCCAGCCCATCTAAGTTTTAGACAAATCAAAGTATTTCTGTCCATCCTGCTGTATTGGCCTCTAGGGGCAGCATTCGTCCATGTATAATCGCTATGTGACCTGGGTCATCTTCAGTGTTAGCTGGCCCTTTGATCTTCTGTAGCTCAACTTCATCAATCATCTCCCTTTGAAGCTTGCTTGCAGAGTGCTAATCAAGGATTTAAATCGTATCACACCAGTTGGTCAGGAGCCAAGCTTTTGTTCTACAAAGCTTTGATGTGCAACTTGTTACATTCCAACTTAGGCCACCTGGCTGTATCAACCAGGAAGTGAAACTCCAGAAATATGATATTAAACCATGTTGCCTTCCAACACACGTGATTGAGTATCCACTTAGCTAAGTGAAAATTAATTTAGCAAAATGAAAATTCACTTGGCAAAGTGAATATGCTCTTCTTCCTTAATAAATCAACCCCAGTGTCTCCCCTCCTCCCCAGAAAGCTATACTTACTATCAGAGGTGTAACTAGAACCTTCAGGGCCCCGGTGCAAGAAACCATGAAGGCCCCCCTGAACCCTGTTCCAATTGAGCCCCAGTCTTCCAATTTTGGGAGGACATCTTTTTAGACATCCTCCCAGAACCCTGCCTCCCTTCGGACACAGCTGATCACAGATCATGATAAAGGGCCAATCACAGTGGCCCTTTATAATGTGATCAGCTGATCACATGTAAATAGACTTGCCGGTTATCGTCAGTCCTTTCCTCTCACGCTGTGTCTGTGTGAGGAAAAGAGAGCCATTAAATGGCAAGACTGTCAGTACATCGTTTACACTGATAATCAAAGCACTGATCATCAGCTGCCCCATCAGTACTGTCTATCAGTACTGCCTATCAGTGCTCATCAATGCAACCAATCAGTGCCCATCAATGCCGCCTATCAATGCCCATCAATGTCTCCTATCAGTGCTACCTATCAGTGCTCATTAATGCCGCCTGTCAGTGCTGCCTATCAGTACTGCCTATCAGTGCCCCATCAATTCCGCCTATCAGTGCTCATCAGTGCTCATCAGTACCACCTATCAGCATAGGTGTCCGCTGAACTTTTTTTAGGGGGGGGGGGGATCATTTTAAGGTCATCCATGCTCGGTCCCTTTTTGACAATGTCGTGAAGGGGAAGGGCTTAGTCATTATGACATAAAGCACAGGCATGCAAAGGTTTGAGAAACCTGATGCAAAAGCTTAATGGAAGGATTAAGCTGCCATTGTCTGATTAGCAATTTCAATTTTTTTTTAACCCCCCCCTCTAGCGGCCGAATAGCGCCACTAAAACGATGGTAAAGCGCCGCTAAAACTAGCGGCTCTTTACCGATAAGGCGGCCAGCTGGCAGTGTGAAATAGCTCTTGAGGATAATTCCGCTTCACTCCATGTCCATATAAATATAGCCTAGAGAATGTACATCTTTCTATATTGCAATACATCTGTTGTGGCCATATTTTGATCTTGATGAAAACAGCCTATACTGTATGTTTTCATCAAGATCAAAATATGGCCGCCCACAACACAGATGTATTGCAATACAAACAGATGTACACAGTGGTGTCGTGGCCTGACGTTACCTGTAGTTCTTCAGCGATAGGGCAGGCACTGGCAGCATATTCAGTCTCTTGTCTCGGCCACTGCAAGCCACGCACCTGTGGGAGGAGCCGGCGCCGCGCCGGCCAGATAGCCATAGGCACATTTTCACAGGCAGAGGCAGGCTGAGGCAGCAGCCAATCATGGAACAGCCGGGTCAGGGTCACGGTGATGTTAAGCCAATCCGATGCTCGGGCCGGGGGTGAGGAGGGAGGGACGGATAGTCGGAAAAGACTGAGAGCAGCCCCAGCCCTCAGGCCAGCAGCAGTCTGCAGACTTAGAAAAAAAGTCCACGGCTGGCGCGGAGGCGGCCGCGGCGGCCATTGCAAAACAGGGGGCAAGTGTGTGTCTTCACTCTGACTTCCAGGGGGGGGCAATTGACCCCCCTTGCCCTATGGAGGGGACGCCCATGCCTATCAGTGCCCATCAGTTCCACCTATCAGTGCTCATCAATGCCACCTACCAGTACCCATCAGTGCAGCCTATCAGTACTCATCAATACCCATCACTGCCACCTATCATTGCCACCTATCAATGCTGCTTATCAGTGTTTATCAGTGCCGCCTGTGCCACCTATCAGTGCTCATCAATGCTGCCTATGAGTGCTCATCAGTGTAGTCCATCAGTGCAGCCTAACAGTGCCTACTCAGCAGGACTCTGAGCTGAGAGCGTCTCCCTCTCACACAGCTCAGAGCCTGCACTGACATTTCCTCCTCCCTCGCATGGATAGGAGAGCACAGAGAACCGATCTGCTCCTTCTCCTCCTGCCTGTCTCCTCTTGTGTGCAATGTGGGAAGTGTGAAGACCAAAATGATGCTCAACTTCAGCTGCTTAACTTCACACTTCCCACGGTGCACACAGAAGGAGAGGGGCGGGAGGAGAAGGTGCGGACTGGCTCTCTCCACTCCTATCCGTGCGAGGCAGGGGGAACTGTCAGCGCAGGCTCTGAGCTGTATGAGAGAGATGCTCTCAGCTCAGAGTCCTGTGGCAAGCAACCCTGCTGGGGCCCCCCGACAGTGGCAGGATGCAAGTGCGACCTTTGTGAACGCCACTGCTCACAATCCATAGCTCCCTGTTCTATCAGAGCCCATGCTTCATTGTTCTCATGGAGTGAGGCTTCTGGGTATGGAAAGACATGTGACCTCAGGCCTTAGAAGTCAATCGCCAGGAAGGAACAGATTTCTGTGGGCATATACCATGTAAAGTGTGCCATGGTGCCGCATTGATTGGTAGGCATGGTGAAAGATGGGTGTGCCTAAAGAATATAGTTTGAGACACACCTTTTTACATCTTTCAGCACCAGCTTCCTTTGTGGCTAGAGAGTTAAACCAAGTTTCAATTTCCCTGAAACTTCTGCAAAATTGGGAGATTTCAGGAAAATTTCAACATTTTTTAAAATGTTCAAATTGGAAGATAAAATTAGGGTGGTTTATTGGGTTTCCTCATAGTGCAATTAGCTGTAAACTGCTCCTGAGGGTTACGGAAGCACCGTTCAAGTATCCTGAACCTGTTCTTGTGACAAAATGTGGCCCCTCAAAGGCTTTTTTTATTTTAAAAAAAAATTTCACAGAAAGTTAAAGAAAAACTACAGTTACTAATGGCACTATGGGGTCTATGTTCAAACACCTTGCTATACAAATGTGACAAACTTGCAATATAATTATCTCCTTTGATCGTATGTGAAATCTAGTGGCAATAATACAGCTTTTTTCCTGATTAAGTTATTTAAAAAAAAATGCATTATGGACATTGGATGTCACTTACCATCATAGCACATCATTTTATTATATATTATATTACATGAAATACCGCAGGTTTAGTTGGGGCTATGCTAATGTTTGTTACATTCGTGCAGTGAACTTTTTATACAAAGACCCCTTAGTCAAATAAACAACACCAAAAAACCCACACCCTCAGAATAAAGAGAAAGCAAATTCAAGCAAATTTTGCCTAATCAACACAAAGTTTCCACTGAAATCACTCCATTCATCTCTTTTTTTGTCTCCTGGCTCCACCACATGACATCTTAGAGCTGCAAATGAGGTTGGTGCTGGAACACTTTCCAGGTGTTATGTAAGCCCAGCATGCGTCACTGGCTGCGGGTTCCATTCTGGTTGATGTTTGACTAATGAAGTATCTCCAAGCCCAATATATAGTATCTTATTAGCTATCAATTAGCTATCAATATATAGCAAGTGCCCATTGCGCAAAGGGCTTTTGTCCATCTGCCCCCCATGCCTCCCCATCGGTTAGAGACTAGGGATGAGCTTCGTGTTCGAGTCAAACACACGTTCGACTCGAACATCGGCTGTTCGATCGTTCGACGAAGATTCGAACGTTATGGTCTGCTCGCGCCAAATTCGAGTGGCGCGTCACGGCCCATAATTCACTGCGGCATTGCAGTGCATTGCTGGCTGATGATTGGCCAAGCATGCACTATGACCCCACATGCTTGGCCAATCACAGCGCCGGCAGCGAGGAGAGCCATAATTGGCCACAGGCAGGATGCCTGTGGCCAATCATAGCTCAGGGGTGTTTAGTACACGCCCCACACTATAAAAGGCCGCCAGCGCGGTGGCCTTGTGTAGTGTGTTGGCGTGCAGGGACAGAGAAGGATAGGCAGGGACAGTGTCAGTGATATCCTTTGAAACCTTGTGCATTTACAGTGTGTTGGTGTGCAGGGACAGAGAAGGGTAGGCAGGGACAGTGTCAGTGACATCCTTTGAAACCTTGTGCATTTACAGTGTGTTGGCGTGCAGGGACAGAGAAAGATAGGCAGGGACAGTGTCAGTGACATCCTTTGAAACCTTGTGCATTTACAGTGTGTTGGCGTGCAGGGACAGAGAAGGATAGGCAGGGACAGTGTCAGTGACATCCTTTGAAACCTTGTGCATTTACAGTGTGTTGGCATGCAGGGACAGAGAAGGATAGGCAGGGACAGTGTCAGTGACATCCTTTGAAACCTTGTGCATTTACAGTCTGTTGGCGTGCAGGGACAGAGAAGGATAGGCAGGGACAGTGTCAGTGATATTCTTCGCTAAACCTCCTGCACAGTATACACCTTATTGCTCGTGGTGTTGTTCTGTTGTGTAACACAGACAGGCATCTGCAAGCAGTTACAGTGGGTGTAGGTGCCTCCTGCACAGTATACGCTACCCCTTATTGCTCGTCGTGGTGTTGTTCTGTTGTGTAACACAGACAGGCATCTGCAAGCAGTTACAGTGGGTGTAGGGGCCTCCTGCACAGTATACGCTACCCCTTATTGCTCGTCGTGGTGTTGTTCTGTTGTGTAACACAGACAGGCATCTGCAAGTAGTTACAGTGGGTGTAGGTGCCTCCTGCACAGTATACGCTACCCCTTATTGCTCGTCGTGGTGTTGTTCTGTTGTGTAACACAGACAGGCATCTGCAAGCAGTTACAGTGGGTGTAGGGGCCTCCTGCACAGTATACGCTACCCCTTATTGCTCGTCGTGGTGTTGTTCTGTTGTGTAACACAGACAGGCATCTGCAAGTAGTTACAGTGGGTGTAGGTGCCTCCTGCACAGTATACACCTGAAGCTACCCCGTATTGCTGGTTTTATTATCTCCCTGCAGGCCATAAGAATGTCTGGAAGGCCAACAAAGAGAGGCAGACAGTCACGAGCCAATAAAAGAGGGCAAGCAGGCTCTGTGTCTGGGGGCAACAGTGCTGGTCGTGGACGCGGTGCATTGTCATCAGCACGTGGCCATGGGACACGCTTGTCCTTATTTTCGGCAGCTGGATGTGTTGAGCCACATCATGCCGAAGACTTGGTAGAGTGGATGACCAAGCCCTCCTCATCCTCCTCATCCTCTCTCACCCAGGCTCAGGGTACTGGCAAAGCAGCTGCCAATGCGTCCTCTTCCCTCGTATCAATGTCATCATCAGTCACTCCTTCCCTAGACCCACCATGTCCTCCTGAGGAGTCCCCCGAACTGTTTGAGCACAGTGTTGGGTACATGCTCCTGAAGGATGCCCAGCATTTTGAAGGGTCTGATGATGATACCCAGTGTGACAGCAGGAAGGTAAAGTCACCTGGTTGCATCCAGGGGGGTAGATATATTTCGCCCAGATTCAGGCTTTACGCCGACTTATACAACTAGGTGGAGAGTTGTATAAGCCCAGCTAAGGCTAGTGGGCTCATGGATGACTCATATGTCTAGGGAGAGTGTGGGGCGTCGTGCAGACAGGGAGTTGATGAGACCAGCTGAAGCTTGTCAGCTCATTTAGGCCTCTATAAGAACTCCCAGCTTCATTAGGGGTTAGCTCATGCCTGGAACCAGACCTGTGTGGACTGTCTAGGGAGAGTGAACCCCTGTGCGGTGAGACAAAGCCTGTGTGGCTATTTGCTTGGACATTTAAAACCAGGGACTTAGGGACTAGGACAGCACTAGGCTGATCCCAGTTGTTAGTTAGGAAACCTGTATGTTTAGTCAGAGGTCAAGTTGACCAGGATTTATTTTGTTTATGTTTCTTTTGGCTTTGCTGTGTTTTATCACTGTAAATAGAAAATAAACCGCACCTTTTTTTGATTTTGAAAACCACAACCTCCGTTTGCTGGGCCTGTTTTTGTGTGGGGAGCCCATCCCGGGGGTCACACACACCCGCTGCCGAGCTAACCCCCTCACAGTTGGTGGAGAACCAGTGGCAGTTTTTTTTAAGCCAGCATGGAGGAGATACTGAAACAGCTGGCTCTAGCAAATGCCAATCAACAGCAGACAAATGCAGGTTTGCAAAGGAGCCTTGCAGCCCAGCAGCAAGCTCATCAACAAGCCCAGCAGCAATCTGAGGCCCGCTTCATAGACCTGTTACAGAAGCAAGAGCAGAGACTACAACAAATGGAAGCAGTAATGCAGCAACGTCCGCAGACCAGTGAGGAAAGCCGTCCCACTAATACCGCGTCCTTTGGGGTGAGTCGTTTATTGACAAAAATGACTGGAGAGGATGATCCAGAGGTATTTTTGACCACATTTGAAAGGACTGCTGAAAGAGAAAAGTGGCCTGAGGAGCAGTGGGCTGGACTGGTGGCTCCTCTGTTAACTGGTGAATCGCAGAAGGCTTACTATGACCTAGAGCCTGACCAAGCAAAAGACTATGTGATGCTAAAAGCTGAAATATTGGCAAGGCTGGGTGTCACCCAGGCTGTCCGGGCTCAGCGTGTGCATAACTGGACTTTCCAGCTTGGAAAACCCCCCAGGTCTCAAATGTATGATCTCATTCACCTGAGCAGAAAGTGGCTACAGCCAGAGACTTTGTCCGCACCAAAGATTGTGGAACGTGTTGTAATGGATCGGTTTTTGAGAGCTCTTCCTACTGCCATCCAAAAGTGGGTAAGCCATGGAGACCCAGAGACGGCCGATGGTCTTGTGGATCGTGTGGAGAAATACTTGGCTACAGAGAACCTGACGGCCTCTTCCAGAGACACTCGGACTTTCCACCCTAAGACCAGACCATCCCCAGGGGCGGATAAGAGGATTCCAAGGGGTAAGGGTGGAGAGAGTGAGAGGGTGGGAGCTCTACCCCAAGTTTGGCGAGAACAGCCTGGGAAATCAGCGGCTCAAGAGGCGGCAAGAAGGATCGTTTGCTACCGCTGCCGGCAAGCGGGACATATTGCAGCCAATTGCCCGGTTGTGGAGGAACCCATGCAGTGTGACTTTATGACGGGCAGATGTCAGTCGCTGTGTGCGACAGTCGCATGCACTGCCATTCGAGGAACTGAGAAACATTTATGCAAAATGTGTGTTAATGGTAGAAATGTTGTGGTATTGCTGGATTCAGGTAGCCTTGTGACCCTGATAAAGGCTGAGTTAGTTAAAACAGAGGTCTCTGGGAATAGCAAGGTAGCTGTTATTTGTGTGCATGGGGACACCCGAGAGTATCCAGTGACTACAGTGTGTTTTGAGACCCCCAAAGGTACCCTCTCTCATCCAGTGGGCTTAGTATCTCAGTTACCGTATGACGCCATTGTGGGAAGGGATTTTCCGAAGTTCTGGGAACTGTGGGATGATCCTGAGCCCCCCACTGGTGCCCCTATGTACCAGGAATGTGATAGCCAGAACTCCCCTGAGAGTGGTGAGGACTCTCCGGAATTTCCCTTATCAGTATTGGCAGGGGAGACTCAAGAAACTGGAGAGGAGCCCACCTCCTCAGACGAAAACCTACCGTCTGTGGAGTTTTCTGATCTTGAGGTTCACAGGGAAAACTTTGCCACAGAACAGTTGAAAGACCCCGCCCTAATAAAGGCACGGGAAAACGTAGTGAAAATAGATGGCGAGTTAGTGAACCCAGATAATACCTGCACTTACCCATACTTCAGCGTAGAGAAGGACCTACTGTATCGGGTGGCAAAAAGGGCAGAGAGTGTACAACCGTGGAGCCAAGACCCGTACCTTTTCCCCGGGGGATAGGATACTGGTACTTGTCCCTACGGTTGAAAGTAAATTCCTTGCCAAATGGCAAGGCCCCTACGAGATAATGGAAAAAGTGAGCGAAGTGAATTACAAGGTCAGACAACCAGGAAGGCGAAAGCCCGAACAGATCTATCACGTTAATCTGTTGAAAGCCTGGAGGGATAGAGAGTCCCTAGTCGCAGACACTTGGTCACCAGCTCAAACTGGTTGCGTGATTCCTGAGGTTGGAATAGCAGCCACCTTGTCACAACCCCAACAACAGGAGGTTAAGGAGTTTGTGCTTCGCAACAAGGAGGTATTCTCTGAGCTGCCGGGACAAACATTTGGGGTAGAGCATGACATCATTACCCCGCCCGGTGAAAGGGTGAAGTTAAAACCCTATCGGATCCCAGAGGCCCGACGGGAGGCAATACGGGAGGAAGTACAGAAAATGCTGAACTTAGGGGTGATAGAGGAGTCCCAAAGTGATTGGTCTAGTCCCATTGTGTTGGTGCCTAAACCGGATGGGAGCTGGCGATTTTGTAACGATTTTCGTCAGTTGAACAAAGTTACAAAATTTGACACCTACCCCATGCCACGTATAGATGAGTTGATCGACCGGCTGGGAACAGCCCGATACATGACGACTCTTGACCTCACAAAAGGGTATTGGCAAATCCCCCTGGCCAAATTGGCCAAAGAGAAAACCGCATTTGTAACCCCAGACGGGGCGTTCCAATATAAAAGAATGCCGTTCGGGTTACAGAATGCGCCGGCCACATTCCAGCGGAAAATGGACCAGATGCTGAGGCCCCATCGGAAGTATGCTGCGGCTTACCTGGATGACGTAATTGTCCATAGCACAGATTGGGCCTCACATCTGCCAAAAGTGCAAGCAGTCCTGGACTCTGTTCGGGAAGCGGGGTTTACGGCTAACCCCAAGAAGTGTACCATTGGGCAGGAGGAGGCCAAATATCTTGGGTACACCATTGGGAGGGGAGTAATAAAACCCCAACTCAACAAAGTCGAGGCCATCCAGAGTTGGCCACGTCCCAACAGCAAGAAGCAGGTACGAGCCTTTCTGGGAATCGCTGGGTATTATCGGCGATTCATTCCCCACTTTGCTTCCAAGGCTGTGCCCCTAACCAACCTAACGAAGGGGAAAGGGTCGGTCATGATTAAATGGACCCCCGAGGCTGAGGCAGCATTCCAATTCTTGAAACAAGCCTTATGTAGCCAGCCAGTGTTGTACTCACCCGACTTCTCTAAAGACTTTGTCGTACAAAGTGATGCGTCAGATGTGGGGTTAGGAGCAGTATTGTCCCAGGTCTGGAACGGGGAAGAGCACCCAGTCATTTACCTCAGCAGGAAGTTGAAGTCCCATGAGGTAAATTACGCCACCGTTGAAAAGGAGTGTTTAGCGGTGAAGTGGGCTCTAGATTCCCTTCGGTACTACCTGCTAGGTAGGCACTTTGACATGGTTACGGATCACGCTCCGTTAAAGTGGATGGCTCAAAACAAGGAAACAAATAGAAGAGTGAATAGGTGGTTCCTGGCCCTCCAGGAATTCAACTTCACAGTAAAGCATCGCCCTGGCGTTCAAATGGGGAATGTGGATGCTTTGTCTCGAGTACATGAATGCCTGATTGCTGGTGTTCCAACCCCGAGGTTAAAACAAGAGGGGGGGGGTATGTGACAGCAGGAAGGTAAAGTCACCTGGTTGCATCCAGGGGGGTAGATATATTTCGCCCAGATTCAGGCTTTACGCCGACTTATACAACTAGGTGGAGAGTTGTATAAGCCCAGCTAAGGCTAGTGGGCTCATGGATGACTCATATGTCTAGGGAGAGTGTGGGGCGTCGTGCAGACAGGGAGTTGATGAGACCAGCTGAAGCTTGTCAGCTCATTTAGGCCTCTATAAGAACTCCCAGCTTCATTAGGGGTTAGCTCATGCCTGGAACCAGACCTGTGTGGACTGTCTAGGGAGAGTGAACCCCTGTGCGGTGAGACAAAGCCTGTGTGGCTATTTGCTTGGACATTTAAAACCAGGGACTTAGGGACTAGGACAGCACTAGGCTGATCCCAGTTGTTAGTTAGGAAACCTGTATGTTTAGTCAGAGGTCAAGTTGACCAGGATTTATTTTGTTTATGTTTCTTTTGGCTTTGCTGTGTTTTGTCACTGTAAATAGAAAATAAACCGCACCTTTTTTTGATTTTGAAAACCACAACCTCCGTTTGCTGGGCCTGTTTTTGTGTGGGGAGCCCATCCCGGGGGTCACACACACCCGCTGCCGAGCTAACCCCCTCACACCAGCTAGAGGAAGGCAGTAGCGTGAGCGCAGAGAAAGGGGATGCTCAAGAAGGACAGCAATCTGTCAGTCATGTTCCAGCAGCTGCAGCATACTGCCAGATTGGCTCCAGTGATGAGGAGGGAGGGGATGATGAGGTCACTGACTCCACGTGGGTGCCTGATAGGAGAGAGGAGGAGGAGGATGAGGAGGAGGCACATCTCCAACGAGGCAGGATGCCCTCCGGGGGCCAGCGTAAGGGCAGCACACCAACTGAATCACACCGCAGAGCTCCGCCTGTGCAGGGCGCTGCCTCTGCCCGTTATTCCAAAAGTTCTTTGGTGTGGGCCTTTTTTGAGTCGTTTGCATCAGATCGCACCGCTGCTATTTGCAACATATGTCTCAAATGTATCTCGTGTGGCCAAAACATTAGCCGCTTAGGCACCACATGCTTGACCAGACATATGTTGACCTGCCATGCAGCTCGTTGGCAAGCGTACCTTAAAGACCCACACCAAAGAACAAAGCGGACCTCTCCTTGCTCCTCATCAGCTGGGATCTCCAACCCCACTATACCTTCAGTCCTCTCTGAAACCTGCACTGAGAGGAATGAAGGTGTAGAATTAGGTGTGTCACAGCCAAGGACTTGCGGGCACTCTGCTAGCAGTACACCGATGTCCGATTGTAGCAGGCAAATTTCCCTGCCCTAGCTTGGCTAAATTGCTAAATTGCTAGCACTACAACTGCTGCCTTTTCAGTTGGTAGACTCTGCCCCCTTCCGTGAGTTTGTGCAATGTGCGGTTCCTCAGTGGCAGGTTCCCAAACGCCACTTTTTCTCACGGAAGGCGATTCCGGCTCTCTACCGGCATGTGGAAGGCAATGTCCATGCCTCGCTGGACAGGGCGGTCAGCGGTAAGGTGCATATTACCGCTGACTCATGGTCCAGCAGGCATGGACAGGGACGTTACCTTTCTTTCACGGCCCATTGGGTCACTCTTTTGGCAGTTGGGAAGGATGCAGGACAAGGTGCAGTAGTGTTGGAGGTTGTTCCGCCGCCACGCCTCCAAAATGCTACTACTGGTTGTGACACACCTCTCTCCTCTACCCCCTCCTCTTCTTCTTCCTCCATGGCCTCTTCCTGTGCTTTGTCCTCGGAACCAGCGGTGCTCCGTAGGCGTTCAAGGGGCTACGCAGGCAAAAAGATGCCATGCCGTGCTTGCGCTGGTGTGTTTGGGGGACAGGAGCCACACTGGGGCAGAGGTTCTGTCAGCTCTGCAGGGGCAGGCCGAGAGGTGGTTGATGCCATGCCAGCTTAAACCAGAAATGGTGGTTTGCGACAATGGCACCAACCTCCTCTCCGCCTTCCGACAGGGACAACTGACCCATGTGCCCTGTGTGGATCACGTCCTTAACCTGGTGGTGCAGCGGTTCTTGGGCAGGTACCCGGGCTTACAGGATGCCCTGAGGCAGGCCAGGAAAGTCTGTGTGCATTTCCGCAGATCATATAATGCCAGTGCTCGGCTGGCTGAGCTGCAAAAAGAGTTGAACCTGCCCAAGAACCGCTTTATATGTGACATGCCCACCAGGTGGAACTCAACGTTGGCCATGCTGCAGTGGCTGCACATGCAGCAGAGGGCCATCAATGAGTACCTGTGCGACTATGGCACCAGGACAGGGTCAGGGGAGCTCGGGTTTTTTTCACCACGCCAGTGGGGCATGATCAGGTATGCATGCACTGTCCTGGCACCATTTGAGGAGGCCACGAGGATGGTGAGCAGTAACAGTGCATGCATCAGTGACACTGTACCTCTTATCCACCTGTTGGAGCATACGCTGCGTGGAATAATGGACAGGGCACTTGAGGCAGAACAGAGGCAGGAAGAGGAGGACTTCCTTGCCTCTCAAGGCCCCCTTTACCCAGACAGTGATCCTTCTGTCCCACCCATCGCACAGGACGAGGAGGAGGAGGAGGAGGAGGATTGTGTCAGCATGGAGGTGGAGCCTGGCACTCAGCATCAATAGCAGCAGTCTTTTAGGGATGATTTACAGTCCCAAGAAACCCGTGGACTTGTACGTGGCTGGGAGGAGGTGGCTGCGAATCATGTCGTCCTTAGTGACCCAGAGGACTCCGGACCGAATGCCTCAGCTAACCTACGCTGCATGGCCTCCCTGATCCTGCAAAGTCTGCGGAAGGATCCTCGTATTCTTCAGATCAAGGAGAGGGACCATTACTGGCTGGCCACTCTCCTTTATCCACGGTACATGGGTAAGGTTGCGGACCTTATCTTACCGTCACAGAGGGAGCAGAGGATGAGACATCTCCGGGAGGCCTTGCAGAAAGGTCTGTGCAATGCGTTCCCAGAGACTGGAAGGTTACAAACTCCTGGTCCTGGACAACGAGTTGCTGAGGCTTTGGTCAGTCAAAGAAGGAGCGGTGGGGAAGGTGGCCGTCTGACCGATGCATTCAGACAATTTTTTAGTCCGCAGCCCCAAGGTATAATCGGTTCCAGCAACCATCGCCAGCGTCTGATATACATGGTGCAGGAATACCTAGGGGCAAGGTCAGACTTGGACACCTTTCCCACCGAAAATCCTCTGGCTTACTGGGTCTTGAGGATGGATCACTGGCCAGAGCTGGCACAGTATGCAATTGAGCATGTCCTGCATCCAGCATTCTTTCGGAACGCACATTCAGTGCTGCTGGAGGCTTTGTCACGGATCACAGGGTGCGCCTGTCCACCGACTCGGTTGATCGACTGACCTTCATAAAGATGAACCAGTCTTGGATCACCACCAGCTACCAAGCACCTGAAGCTGATGTAACAGAATAATTTATTTTGAAATGTTACATCCTGCCTATGTTGATGCTCAGTGACTGTCCTGTTATGTTGACTGACTATCCTCCTCCTCCTCAATGATCCGATTCCTGATGATAGCTTGGAAGAACATTTTTGTTTCTGGGTGCCGCCACCAGTGGCTAAGGCCCAATTTTTCAGCCCCTGTTTAACAGGGGCATGTAATTACAATTTTTTATGCAATGCTTTGCAGCAGGGCTCATTCCTGCACTCCAACTAGAGTATCTGGGAGAGGTTGCAGTGTCGTGGCACCAGCACCAGTGCCTAAGGCCCAATTTTTCAGTCCCTGTTTAACAGGAGCGTGTAATTACAATTTTTGATGCAATACTTTGCAACAGGGCTCATTGCTGTGCTCCAAGTACAGTATCTGTGAGGGGTTGCAGTGTTGTGCCACCAGTGCCTAAGGCCCAATTTTTCTGCCCCTGTTCAACAGGGGCATGTAATTACAATTCTTGATCTAATAATTCACAGCAGGGCCCATTCCTGCGCCCACCAAGAGTAACTGTGAGGGCTGACAGTGTTGTAGCACCAGCACCACCACCAAAGGCCCAATTTTTCCTACCACTGTTCAACAATGGCATGTAATTACAATTCCTGATATAATAGTTCACAGCAGGGCGTTCCAGCGCCCACCAAGAGTAATTGTGAGGGCTCACAGTGTTGTGGCAACACCAACATGTAAGGGGCAAATTTCAGCAGAGTATATACGGCAGGCCCCTACTTTCAAACATCCAACTTACAAACGACTCCTACTTGCAAACGGAAGGAGACAACAGGAAGTGAGAGGAAACATACCCCTAGGAAGGCAAATTCTCTCCTGTAAGAGTTAATATGGGAAAAAGGTGTCTCCTCTTTACTGATGCTTTATCACCAATCCGTGTTTCAATAAAAACCCCACTTTTCAAAAAACATTTGTCATTGGGACTGAAAGTGAGGTGAAATGTTCTGAACAGGTGCACAGACAGCAAAACAAATGTTACAGGGGTGATAACCCTTCCCTATGTTTTCCAAAAAGCTTAAAAATATATTTTTTGTCTGGAGCTACACTTAAACAATGTACCTGTTCAAAATTACAAACAACTTCTACTTAAAGGGGTTGCTCCACCGGAATTTTTTTTTTTAAAGCCAGCAGCTACAGCTACAGCAGCTGCTGGCTTTTAATATTTGGACACTTACCTGTCCTGGAGTCCAGCGACGTCCGCAGCAGAGGACGAGCGACCGCTTGTCGCTCTGCTGCTCCCTCCGCCATCCTCGCTGAGGGAACCAGGAAGTGAAGCCCTGCGGCTTCATGCCCGGTTCCCTACGGCGCATGCGCGAGTCGCGCTGCGCCGTTCTGATTGGTGCTCCTGTGTTCTGGGAGCAGAGTGTCTCCCAGAACACCAAGGGAAGTCTGGGGGAAGTGACGTCACTCCCGCAGATTCCCGGAGAGAGGACTCCCGGATGTGGGTGAAAATACCTGTCTTAGACAGGTATCTTCACCCCCCTCCCCCCTGAAAGGTGTCAATTGTGACACCGGAGGGGGGGAGGGTTCCAAATAGCAAAAGTTGCTATTTAGGGTGGAGCTCCACTTTAAGAACAAACCTACAGTCCCTGTCTTGTTTGCACCGCCTGTATACTGCTGTTCAGAGTATATAGGGCCTTTTTTTATTTTGGGTGCGGGGTTCCCCTTAATATCCATACAAGACCCAAAGGGGCTGGTAATGGGCTGGGGTGTGAGGGGGGGGGGTGATGGGGTAGCCATGCCATTTTTCTCAAAGATTTTCATCCATATTGCCAGGACAAGACATGACATTAAAGCCGCAAGCAGTTTTAAATGGCTTTTTTTCCTTTAGAAATGTCGTTTTGTGCAGGGACAGTTCTAAACACGGGAAACACATGGCACTTCACAGGCATACTTTAGACACCCCCCCAGGTACGATATTTAAAGGAATATTTCACTTTTTTTTTTCACTGTATGCATCATTAAAATGACTGCTCCCGAAAAACGGCCGTTTTTAAAACTTCGTTTTGTATTGATACATGTCCCCTGGGGCAGAACCCGGGTCCCCAAACCCTTTTTAGGACAATAACATGCATATTAGGCGTTATAATTAGCACTTTAGATTTCAAACGTTCGCGTCCATTGTATTTAATAGGGTTCTAAAGTTCGTGCAAATTTTCAGTCCGTTTGCAGGTTCTGGTGCTCATCCCTATTAGAGAGTTACCCATCATATTCACGGGCCAACACCTATACAGAGAAGGTGGAAAGGGACAGGCCAGAGCCACAGTAACCATTAGATGGGGTCATGTTTTGCATGTCAGCATTTTATGAATCTTAAATATATGCAGCTAAAGACTTACAAAGGAGTACAATAAAAATAATAACAATCAATTATAGTAGTAATAAAATAAAACGGAAGTTTAGCCATAAAAAAATCTCTATAGCTTTAGTGAGCTAACTGACCCGTAATGAAGTATGCCCCCCACTGTGCAGGCAACTATGTCCTGTATAAATCTTCTGTGCAGGGATGCTCAGTCCTCTTCCTGCTGCTGAACTTTCTTCTGATGCAGAGGTTATTAGATTCAGGTTTTCTGTGAAGCAGGTGTGAAAAAAATTCTTGATAAGCACCTGCTCTCTTCTCCCTCTTCCTCCTCCACTGAGAAAAGTTCTTTCATTGCCTCCACTGCCTGTAACATGATCTGCGAATGAGGTGGAGAATCCTACGACTCATCAGACTCCGCCATTCACAGATTGTGTTACAGGCAGTGAAAGCAATGAAGGAACTTTTCTCAGTGGAGGAGGAGAGGGCGGGTCCACCTCAGGAACTTTTTCACAACAGCTTCACAAAAGACCTGAAGTTATCAACCCTCATGGTGCTGGAAGTTCAGAGGCAAGAAGAGAACTGGGCACCCCGCACAAAAGATTAAGGCTACTTTCACACTGAGGCAGTTTTCAGGAATTTTAGCACTAAAAATAGCGCCTGTAAAGCGCCTGCAAACTGCCTCTCATGCCTCCCCAGTGTGAAAGCCCCAATGCTTTCACACTGGGGCGATGCGCTTGCGGGACGGGAAAAAAAGTCCTGCAAACAGCATATTCGGGACGGTGTGGGAGCGCTGTATACAGTGTTCCTAAACCACCCCTGCCTTTAGGAATGAATGGGCAGTGCCTCCGAGGCGCTGCAACACAGGCGCTATTAACCCCTTCTTTAGCTGCTAGCAGGGGTTAAAATTGCCCCGCTAGCAGCCGAAAAGCGCCGCTAAAACTAACAGTGCTTTACCGCTCACGGATCCGCCGCCCCAGTGTGAAATACTTTTATAAAGAATCAAGCTGCCTGAATAACGTGAGATATACCTCATTACAGGTAAATACTTAAAGCGGAAGTAAACCCATTAATAAAACAGTTTCATTTCCGGCATGTGCCGGAAATGTAACACTCCCATTGGTTGTGCTCTCAACCAAACTGTCAAACCATCCAATGGCTGGTGTCATAACTGATCACATGTGCAGCATCATGGCAGTTGTAGATTAAACAGAAGCAAAGATGGCAGCTTCCTTGGCTGAAGATGATAGGGGGGTTTACTTACACTTTAAGCTATAGAGATTTTTTTTTTAGCTAAACTTGAGCGTTAATAATAATAATAGCATAACATACAATAACAATAGTACATTTCTGTTTTTTAATTTCAGTTACTCTATCAGAATAAAGATAATGAATTGCTATATGTAAATGAATCTCAAGGTGCAGAAGACAGAGGGTACCAGATTTCATCTTCATCAAATGACCCATTTCTTTACACATCTCTAAGTTCAGCAAAAAATGAAAATACTGGATTTTTGCCAAGTATGTTTTTTTTTAACATTACCATTTCTTAAAGGGGACATGTGTACACGAATGTGGAGACCATGGAATCTTAATTAAGTTTGTAAAACCTTAGTGAATCAGTCCTAATTTTTTTTCTAAATTGCAATTACTCCAAAACCGACACCAGCATTGTTCACATTTTTGATAAATGTCACAGTGGAATCCTAGTAAAACATTAAGAGATGATTAGTGGAATATAATGAGACAATAATGATAATGAGGCTTGATAAACCCCTGAGTGGACAAAATTTGCAAGTATTGAACACAGTATCTCTCTAATTTCTCCAAAGGCCAGATTTAAAGCGGAGGTCCACCCAAATTGTTTATTTTAAAAGCCAGCAGCTACAAATACTGCAGCTGCTGACTTTTAAAAAATGGACACTTACCTGTCCAGCGCGCCCACGATGTCGGCAGCAGAAGACGAGCAATCGCTCGTCTCTTGGCTGCCCCCGCCGCCATCCTCGGTTAGGGAATCAGGAAGTGAAGCGTTGCGGCTTCACTGCCCGGTTCCCTACTGCGCATGCGCGAGCGGCGTGGCCCGTCCTCACTGGTCCCCGATCTCTCCTGGAACCAGTGTGTTTCCCAGGAGACAGCGGTGGGGCTGGGAAGTGGCGTGACTCCCACGGGAGTCTATGCCCGGAAGTGGGTGCAAATACTCCGCTTTAAATACTACAACTCTAGCATCATCACAAACGGGTACTACAAAGCCTCTTAAAGCGGAGGTCCACCCCCAAAAAAAATTTCATTAACAGGCTCCTTAAAATATCTTTAAAAACATTTAAAAAAAAATAATATTTTACTTACCAGAAGCGCCTGTTGCTAGGCAGTCGTCCTAATCTGCCACTTCCTATACCACAGAGCTCCTCGTTCTCGTCCTCCCTCGCGTTGTCTCCTGGGAAATGTGACCCGATATCTTCTGGGACCTGTGTGTGTCCCAGAAGACAGCCGGCCATTCACAAAGCGCCACGCGTGACTTGCGCATGCGCAGTAGGAAACGGGCAGTGAAGCCGCAAGGCTCCACTGCCTGTTTCCCTTAGTTAGAATGGCAGCGCCGGCACCCGATCCGATGGACGGATCGGCCTCGGGGGGGCCGACATTTTGAGCTCCCTAGACAGGTAATGCCTTGTACACACGATCGGATTTTCCATCGAGATAAACACAGATGGATTTTTCAGATGGAATTCCGTTCAAGCTGTCTTGCATACACACTGTCACACCAAATTCCGACCGTCAAGAATGCGGTGACGTACAACACTACGACCAGCCGAGAAAAATTAAGTTCAATGCTTCCGAGCATGCGTCGACTTAATTCTGAGCATGCGTGTTTTTTTCTCCATCGGAGTTCCACACAGACGAATGGAATTTCCAATAGGATTTTTTTCCATCGGAAAAAAATAGAACATGTTCTTTTTCTAAACTCCGACGGAAAAAAGTCAGATGGGGCACACACATGGTCGGAATATCCGATGAAAAAATTGTTCTTGCTTTTTTCATTATCAAGACCACAAATTTCACTACCAAATCTTATGAAAGAAGTAGAACTATACGGGAGCATGTCAAACCTTAAAATAAATTACGGTAAATCAGAGGCGATGGGGGTGGCACTCCCAGGCTCCATTAAAAACATACTAGAACAACATTTTTAATTCAAGTGGACGAAGAAAGCATTAAATTATTTAGGAACACAGATTCCCGCAAATTTAACGAAAACATTTGAGTTAAATTTTGAACCATTAATCAGATCTGTAAGAACGTTATTGGAAGGATGGAATAAAGGCACGCAGTCATGGTTTGGGAGATGTAATATCTTAAAAATGAGTGTGATGCCAAAATTCCTGTATCTTTTTTTGGCATTACCGATAAGAATTCCTAAGTCCTTTTTCAGTCAAGCCCAAACTATGTTTATGAAATTTATCTGGGCTAGTAAAAGACCAAGAATAAGTAAGAAACTCCTAACTTTACCAAAAAGAGTAGGAGGAATATCGGCACCTGATATATACAAATATTATCAGGCGGTACATCTTGGTAGATTAGTAGACTGGAGCAGACATAGGAAATATAAATTATGGATTAATATAGAACAGCAAATAAGTCCAATTCCCCTAAATAGAGCATTATGGTGCTATACGGCCCTGCCTCCCTTAGTAAAATCACATCCCATGATAGGAACGACGCTTTGGATAGGAAATAAAATATGTCAGAAATCCAAACGAACTAATAAAAAATCACCCTTATACCCGATAATAGGAAAGCCAGATTTCCTACCTGGGATAGAATCACTAATATTTAGGAAATTGAGAGAAAAGGGTATTTTCTAGACTTGTGCACAACGGAAAAATTCGTTCAGTTTCGGTTCGTTTCTTTCCGGTCCTGTTGATTCGTAATCATTCGTAATTTTGCTAGACGGGATTTTTCGTGTTCGGACTCATTCGTATTTTTGCAAGCGACATTTTTCGTTGAATTTTTTGTTGCTTTATAATTCGTACTTTCGGTAGAGTACGTTGTTTTTCGTTGATTCTGGACACAACTCCTACTTTCGTACCTTTTTTTGGGTTCGTTGATTCGTAATTTTCCGTGTCTCTCTCACAACGACGCTGCCTATTATGCCTAATGTGCTTCGAATGGATTTGTACTTTTCTAAATACATAGCGGTTATTTGTAACGATTCGAAATCTCGTATTTTACTTTCGTTTTTTACATGCGGCTATAGGCTCCGCCCCTGTACACCATTTTGAGAGGGTTCAGCACGGTGAGGGAGAAGCAGAGAGCAGAGCAGAGTGTTATTGTGCTTCGAATGGATTCGAAATCTCGTATTTTACTTTCATTTTTTTCATGCGGCTATAGCCTCCGCCCCCTGTACACCATTTTGAGAGGGAGTTCAGCACAGTGAGGGAGAAGCAGAGAGCAGAGTGAGTGTTATTGTGCTTCGAATGGATTCGTACATTCGAAACTTTTTTCATAACGAATTATGCCGAAGACATTCGGGCATTCGCTATTTTGCGGTATAATTTATTTCGGATTCGGTTTTATTCGTAATTGCTCTGTTCGGAAATTCGAATGCTTCCGAATGTCCGAAAGTTGCTAAATTCGGACGAATTTCGATTCGTTACGAAACGAATTGCACAAGCCTAGTATTTTCCAAGCGTCGGATTTTGTAGAAGAAAGGGGGTGGGTAACAATAGATACGCTCACAAAACAAGGAGGGAAATTTGAAATCCCGATATGGCATGCTAGGCAGCTCCGACACTACTTAGAAACTTTGGGACCGGTAGGAACATATAGTCGGACACGGACAAGATTTGAGGAATATTGTGAAATGGGGGAACCCTTACCACATGTGATATCTAAAATGTATGCACTGTTGAATGCACCCCCAGATGATTTTAAAAAGGAATGCCTGGGTAAATGGGAAAAGGATATAGGACACACCTTCTCTCCAGCACAATGCCAGAACATAATGGATTTGGCAACAAAATCCTCGAGGTGTATAAAAATACAGGAATCGAATTATAAAATACTAACACGCTGGTATTACACACCCGCGGCATTAAATACATTCTTTCCAGATCTATCTGACAGGTGCTGGAGAGGATGTGGTGAAAAGGGAACAATGATACATATATTTTGGTCGTGCCTGGTAATTAGACAGTTCTGGGAGACAATATATAGAATTACACAGACATTTACTGAATACCTAATCCCACAGGAACCAGACTTTTTTTTGCTACATAATATACAAATTCCACCTAAAAGATATAGTAACTCAATGTTGTGCCATTTAATAAATGCAGCAAAAAGCTGTATTGCAATTCATTGGAAAAATACAAAAGCCCCAACGGCTTCAGAGTGGCTTAGGAAAGTTAGGAAGGTAGGAATAATGGAGAAATTGCTACCTATAACATTAGATAGAAAGGAAAAAATTAAAGAAATCTGGGGCCCATGGGATGCATATTCACAATCAGAAGAGGGTAAAAGGCTATTAGGAGAGTAAAAGGGAAGAAAAGAGAAGAAAGAAAGAAAAAAAGGAAAGAGAGATAAGTGTCATTATAGAGAAGTCAAGGAGAAGGGAAAACCCCCGCCCCCCCCCTTTTTTTTTCTTTGCGCCTATTGGAGTGGGTGGAGTATGGAGATTGAATGGAATGGGAAATGGGAATAGGGATACTAGGGAGAATTTGGGATATGTGGAAGATAATAGGGGGAGATGAGAATAGGTAAGCAAATGAGTATAGAAGAGATTAAGGAATTTAGACAGATAAAATAAGATTACATGAAGGAATAAATATGGTCTTCTTGAAGATATATATATATACATATGTACTGAATTTATATACGATGGACAATGTATAGGGTTACTACGTTTTTTTTTTCTGCTGTGAAAGATATAAAGTAAAGAAATAGGTTTTGAACTATAATTAGAAATTTCACAGCTATAATAGAGCAGTATAGACCCAAATGTATTAATTCGATTTGTTTTCATGCATTTCTTTTTTTTTATTTGTTGTAATTAAGTATGTATAAACCCTATTGTTGGAAATAAAGAGAAAAAGGAAAATAAAGAATTAAAAAAAAAAAAGAAAAAATTCCGTTTGACTTTTTCCATCGGAAATTCCGATCGTGTGTACAAGGCATAAGTGTCCTTATTAAAAGTCAGCAGCTACAGTGTTTGTAGCTGCCGACTTTAAAAAAAAAAAAAATTTGGCTGGAGCACCACTTTAATGATGCCCTGTTGTAAATAACCTCTTGTTAAACAGTTTGGAAGAAAATACACATTATGGCCTGGGTTTTATTTCTACCAAATCCCACCTCTGGTTCATATTTCATAATTCAATCTATAATGGAGATACAGTACCTTCATAAAATATTGTTTTACTGATGTATAAGAACATAACAATCAGGCACCAAACATATTACGAGGGTCAGAAGGCTACATTACATATCCTTAGGAAAACATACAGTATCTCACAAAAGTGAGTACACCCCTCATATTTTTGTAAATATTTTATTCTAACTTTTCATGTGACAACACTGAAGAAATGACACTTTGCTACAATGTAAAGTAGTAAGTGTACAGCTTGTATAACAGTGTAAATTTTCTGTCCCCTCAAAATAACTCAACACACAGCCATTAATATCTAAACCACTGGCAACGAAAGTAAGTACACCCCTAAGTGAAAATGCCCAAACTGGGCCCAAAGTGTCAATATTTTGTGTGGCCACCATTATCTTCCAGCACTGCCTTAGCCCTCTTGGGCATGGAGTTCACCAGAGCTTCACAAGTTGCCACTGGAATCCTCTTCCACTCCTCCATAACGACATCATGCAGCTGGTGGATGTTAGAGATCTTGCGCTCCTCCACCTTCTATTTGAGTGTGCCCCACAGATGCTCAACAGGGTTTAGCTCTAGAGACATGCTTGGCTAGTCCATCACCTTTACCCTCAGCTTCTATTGCAAGGCAGTGGTCGTCTTGGAGGTGTGTTTGGAGTTGTTATCATGTTGGAATACTGCCCTGCGGCTAGCAGCACTTGTGCATCACCAGACCATGACACTCCCAACACCATGCTTGACTGTAGGCAAGAAACACTTGTCTTTGTACTCCTCACCTGGTTGCTGCCACACACGCTTGACACCTGAACCAAATAAATTTATCTTGGTCTCATCAGACCACAGGACATGGTTCCAGTAATCCATGTCCTTAGTCTGATTGTCCTCAGCAAACTGTTTGCAGGCTTTCTTGTGCATCAACTTTAGAAGAGGCTTCCTTTTGGGACGACAGCCATGCAGACCAATTTGATGCAGTGTGCGGCATATAGTCTGAGCACTGATAGGCTGACCCCCACCTCTTTAACCTCTGCAGCAATGCTGGCAGCACTCATACGTCTATCTCCCAAAGACAGCCTCTGGATATGACGCTGAGCACATGCACTCAACTTCTTTGGTCGACCATGGCGAGGCCTGTTCTGAGTGGAACCTGTCCTGTTAAACGGCTGTAGGTCTTGGCCACTGTGCTGCAGCTCAGTTTAAGGGTCTTGGCAATCTTCTTATAGCCTAGGCCAGTGATGGCGAACCTTGGCACCCCAGATGTTTTGGAACTACATTTACCATGATGCTCATGCACTCTGCAGTATAGTTGAGCATCATGGTAAATGTAGTTCCAAAACATCTGGGGTGCCAAGGTTTGCCATCACTGGCCTAGGCCATCTTTATGTAGCGCAACAATCCTTTTTTTCAGATCCCCAGAGAGTTCTTTGCCATGAGGTGCCATGTTGAACTTCCAGTGACCAGTATGAGAGAGTGAGAGCGATAACACAAAATTTAATACATCTGCTCCCCAATCACACCTTGTAACACTAACAAGTCACGTGACACCGGGGAGGGAAAATGGCTAATTGGGCCCAATTTGCGCATTTTCACTTAGGGGTGTACTCACTTTTGAGTTGTCAGCAATTTAGACATTAATGGCTGTGTGTTGGGTTATTTTGAGGGGACAGAAAATTTAAACTGTTATACAAGCTGTACACTCACTACTTTACATTGTAGCAAAGTGTCACTTCTTCAGTGTTGTCACATGAAAAGATATAATAAAATATTTACAAAAATGTGAGGGGTGCACTCACTTTTGTGAGATTATGTACATAGGACTCATATCATATTTGGTGTCTATCAAATTGTAATTTAATTCCATTCAATAACATGTTGGTTGTCAGACTGTAAAACCCTATCACCTAGAAATATAGATTTAGCTAGAATAACTGGCATTAACTGAAATAATATATAATGCAGCAGCACCCTTATATCACACCCTGCAGATCTTGTGATTGGGTGGGGGTTGTTTCAGTAACACACTGTAGAGTGTCAACAAAAAGCCGCTGTAATCAGCAATTGCAGATCTTGCTTTTATTGAAATTATGAATGAACTCTAATGCCGCGTACACACGATCGGACATTCCGACAACAAAACCGTGGATACATTTCTGACGGATGTTGGTTCAAACTTGTCTTGCATACACACGGTCGCACAAATGTTGTCGGAAATTGCGAACGTCAAGAACGCGGTCACGTACAGCACGTACAACGGCACAATAAAACAGAAGTTCCATACCAAGTGCGCCACCCTTTGGGCTCATTCTGCTAATCTCGTGTTAGTAGAAGTTTGGTGGGAGACGATTCGCGTTTTTCATCTTCGTGCTTTTTAATCTGTTACAGCGTGACGAATGTGCTATCTCCATTACGAACACTAGTTTTACCAAACCGATCGCTTCCGTCTCGTACTTGATTTAGAGCATGCGTGGAATTTTGTGCGTCGGAATTGTCTAACACGCTTAGAATTTACGAGAACGGATTTTGTTG
Source organism: Rana muscosa (assembly GCA_029206835.1). NCBI lineage: Eukaryota > Metazoa > Chordata > Amphibia > Anura > Ranidae > Rana > Rana muscosa. Next base: position 258,808,511 of record CM055119.1, on the reverse strand, counting down.
TCGGAAAATTTGAGAACCAGCTCTCAAATTTTTGTTGTCGGAAATTCCGAAAGAAAATGTCCGATGGGGCCTACACACAGTCGGAATTTCCGCTAATTGCAGAATAAAAATGTATATGTGTTCTAAAAGTTCACAAGTGATCATCTTAGAACACTCTTGCTGTGCACAGACAAGAGATCTTCTTGAAAACACTCTTTCTGTGCTTAGATAAGTGCTCTCCCTCCACCTTGTGCTACTCAAACTGCTCACCTTGTGCATAGACTCCTTGTATTATAGGAGGTCTAATAGCCCTTGATGAAGATAAGGGTTAACAGTTTCCACAGCCAGGCTCAGATGTAGCAGAACACAGTTGCAGTAAAGGGTTAACCTCAAGTCATTTCAGGAATTAAGCTGTTCATTAAAGGGAGCAAAAGATACATCCCCATATCAGTTTGCTTTGTTGCTGAAGGGTCACATTCTAAGGGTGATATTGATTTTACCATACTGGCTCTTAAATTATTATCATTATCTGCTGTATTACCCCTGGAATGCTAAGCTGTGATGATCCTTTTTGCTATTCATACACGTTCAATATGTACTGTACCTTCACATTAAAAAGAGAGCAAAGACCACAATAATGGTGCTCACTGCTAGCATTTATTACATTCGGTATAGCACAAAATAGGACACTTACAGAATGATCACCATGTAGTGTGTTAAAGTCATTTAGGGATCCAGCAATCAGCAATATACTCAGCCAGTGTGAGTTCCAAGGTAATAGCACTCCTCTGCAGAGATCACAAGTGGCTGATATCATTAGGCTCCACCTTTACGCGTTACATCCTACAGGACAGCTTCCTCTTGAGGAAGAAATTGCTGAATAAACAGGTCCATAGCAGAAATATAAATACAAAAATAGTGCAGCGCAATCACAAATAAAACATAAGACATAACCAAAGTCCCATAACTCAAAATAAACGAATGTAGTATAAACAGTGTAACAGTCCCAATATCAGGATTCCACTGTAGCGAGAGTCTCAAAGTGACAGTCCTTAAGAAACATCCAATGTGTTCGGTGCCCACCATCTCCGGATAAAATGTCTGCTCACCTCCAAGGTATGACCCCACCACAGAGTCACAAATGCCTCAATAGACTACACCTAGGATGGTACTGGAACACTCCTCAGTTGGCGTCCCTGAATCCCGCTACTCCACTTCTTGAGTCTCAATCAAACGTACATCATACCAAAAAATTGAAACCAATGTGCTCTCTGCTACAAATTTATTAAAATTCGATCACGGGATTAAAAACACTCACATTAATATGTGTAAAACAAGCATGTGTTTAGCTCATCATGCTGATACTAAGGTGAATAGTGACGTCACGGGTAATGGCTCCTCCCACCCATACGCATTATGCCCTCCTCATGGGCTTCTTCAGCAGGTCCATAGCAGAATTGTAACAATTGCTCTGGTTCATAGGGAGTGAAATGGTGTGAGAGGGGAAGCAGTTATTTAACACTTTCTTTTATTTCTTTTTTTCTTTTCTTTTTTCACAATTATAACACATGTAGAGGCAGATTTGGCAGTTATTTACGAAAATTTAAAACAAAAAAAACAAATGTAATAACACAGAGCAGATTCCCAGAGGAGACACCTCAAGGAAAGACAGTAACGCTTTCTTTTTAGAGACAGTGTTGACTAATTACAATTAGAAAGGCACTATGCATAATCTAAAATGGTAGATTTTAAAACACCCATTGGGGAGTGGTACTAAAGGAAATAAAGAAAATTGCTTAAAAGTGTGTTATAAATGAGTGATGTTCATAGCTGGTTTGTTTTGTTTGGGTATTTTTGTACTTTTATTTTTTATTATTTATCGATTGATTCTATATCATGACATAAGCAGATAATCTTCTTTCTGTCTTTAGTTGCACCAAAGCCATCACCTGCTTTGAGAAGCGTTTTACCAGCCAATGTTACGGCAAGCATCAAACCACAAACAGTGAGTCTAGTCTGGATTTATTGTTTACCTATAGTATGACTTGTATTGAAAATGTTACTTTTATTTTAGAGTGGTGAAAAAAAGAAATGTTTATAACCGATATGTTTACGTGAGTGGATTAAAATAAATCCGACAAATATAACCCATTTTAAACTAGTATTTTTGATGTTTTCAGTTGCAATAATAAACATATTTTCACTTTTACTTTTTAAACCATATTTGTTTTTTGTAAACAGTTAGAGACTCCAACCAGGATGTATGAGACAAGACTGGATACTAATGTACATTTTCCAGAGAAACAGGATAGTCCACCTTTGACCTGGGAATCATTCAGATCTGGTTTCCCTATGGTAAAGTATTGACTTTTTGTTGTGAATAATGGTAAGACTTTACTTGTTTCTGGGGTATTGTGCCTTTTGATCACCATTTTTCCCACATTAAAGTTAAAGCATATATAAATCCAAAAACGAATTTAATATATTGCAGCTTTACCGGTCCTTCAATGTGGTGGCTGTATTATTTCCTTTCTCAGACTTTTTTTCCCCATTTAGTTTCACCTAGTGATACTGTAAATAACACACTTGCTGTTCTAAGGTGGCTATGCTTAGTCACTCCAGAGAATCTGTGGAGGAAGCCATAGTTGTCACCCAGATTGCTCTCCTGATTTAGACTACAACTCATCCTCCACTCCATTACTTAGGGAGATGTTCTTTTGAAGTTCAGCTGGGAAAGTGAAGGCAGGTGGGATAACTGATACGATTAAGATGGTTTGATGTATCAGTTCAACACACAGGAGGTTACGAAGACACTTCTGAAACTCTGGCAACATAAACCGTTATGTCTTGATCATATAGTACAGGGCACAGGTATAGCCGTAGACTCCTGGGTTACATGCTGCTACATGGACACCTGAAGGTAGCAGCATATAATCTACAGTAGTTTTTACGATTATGCTTGTGTTCTTTACTCCATTCCAAGAAACAGATTTTACAGGTAAGTCAAAAATACGTTTTTTTCTGTACTAGTTTATGCTAGTACAGAAAAAAAGTATTTTTGACTTACCTGTAAAATCTGTTTCTTGGAATGGAGTAAAGAATAAGCATAATCGTAAAAACTACTGTAGATTATATGCTGCTACCTTCAGGTGTCCATGTAGCACAGGGGTCTCAAACTGGTGGCCCTCCAGCTGTTGCAGAACTACAATTCCCATGAGGTATTGCAAGGCTAAACAGTTACAAGTAGTGATGAGCCGAACACCCCGGGTTCGGTTCGCACCAGAACCCGCGAACGGACCGAAAGTTCGTACGAACATTAGAACCCTATTAAATACAATGGATGCGAACGTTCAAATTCTAAAGTGCTAATTATAACAACTATTATGCATGTTATTGTCCTAAAAAGGGTTTGGGAACCCGGGTTCTGCACCAGGGGACATGTATCAATGCAAAAAGAAGTTTTAAAAACTGTCGTTTTTCGGGAGCAGTCATTTTAATGATGCATAAAGTGAAAAAAAAAAGTCAAATATTCCTTTAAATATCGTACCTGGGGGGTGTCTAAAGTATGCCTGTGAAGTGCCACGTGTTTCCCGTGTTTAGAACTGTCCCTGCACAAAATGACACTTCTAAAGGAAAAAAAAGCCATTTAAAACTTCTTGCGGCTTTAATGTAATGTCTGGTCCCGGTAATATGGATGAAAATCTTTAAGAAAAATGGCATAGCTACCCCATGACCCCCCCCCTACCCCAGCCCATTACCAGCCCCTTTGGGTCTTGTATGGATATTAAGGGGAACCCCGCACATAAAATAAAAAAGGCCCTATATACTCTGAACAGCCGTATACAGGCGGTGCATACAAGACAGGGACTGTAGGTTTGTTCTTATGTAGAATGTGTTTGTAATTTTGAACAGGTACATTGTTGAAGTGTAGCTCCAGCCCAAAAATCTATTTTTAAACTTTTTGGGAAACATAGGTAAGGGTTATCACCCCTGTAACATTTGTTTTGCTGTCTGTGCCCCTGTTCAGAACATTTCACCTCACTTTCCGTCCCAATGACAACTGTTTTTGAAATGTGGTGTTTTTCTTGAAACAAGGATTGCTGATAAAGCATCAGTACAGAGGAGACACCTTTCTCCCATATTTATTCTTACAGGAGAGAATTTTCCTTCCTAGGGGTAGATTTCCTCTCACTTCCTGTTGTCTTCTTTCGTTTGCAAGTAGGAGTCGTTTGTAAGTTGGATGTTTGAAAGTAGGGACCTGCCGTATATACTCTGCAGAAATAGGCCCCTTAGTTGTTGGTGTTGGCACAACACTGTAAGCACTCACAGTTACTCTTGGTTGGTGCTGGAACGCCCTGCTGTCAACTATTATATCAGGAATTTTAATTACATATAATTCTTGAACAGTGGTAGTAAAAATTGGGGCTTTGATGGTGGTGCTGGTGCCACAACACTGTAAGCCCTGACAGTTACTCTTGGTGGGTGCAGCAATGGGCCCTGCTGTGAATTATTAGATCAAGAATTGTAATTGCATGCCCCTGTTGAACAGGGGCTGAAAAATTGGGCTTTTCGTGGTGGTGGTGGTGGTGGTGTTGCCACAACACTGTAAGCCCTCAGAGTTACTCTTGGTGGGTGCAGGAATGGGCCCTGCTGTGAATTATTAGATCAAGAATTGTAATTACATGCCCCTTTTGAACAGGGGCTGAAAAATTGGGCCTTTCGTGGTGGTGGTGGTGGTGGCGTTGCCACAACACTGTAAGCCCTCAGACTTACTCTTGGTGGGTGCAGGAATGGGCCCTGCTGTGAATTATTACATCAAGAATTGTAATTGCATGCCCCTGTTGAACAGGGGCTGAAAAATTGGGCCTTAGGCACTGGTGGCACAACACTACAACCCCTCACAGATACTGTACTTGGAGCACAGCAATGAGCCCTGTTGCAAAGTATTGCTTCAAAAATTGTAATGACACGCCCCTGTTAAACAGGGGCTGAAAAATTGGGCCTTAGGCACTGGTGGCACAACACTACAACCCCTCACAGATACTGTACTTGGAGCACAGCAATGAGCCCTATGGCAAATTATTGCTAAAAAAATTGTAAGTACACGCCCCTGTAAAACAGGGGCTGAAAAATTGGGCCCTAGCCACTGGTGGCGGCACCCATAAACAAAAATGATCTTCCAAGCTATCATCATCAATCGTATCATTGAGGACTCGGAGGAGGAGGATAGCCAGTCAACATAACAGCACAGGCACTCAGCATCAGCATCAGTCTTGAAGGGACGTGACATGTTAAAATCAATTAGTCTGTTATATCAGCATCAGGTGTGTGGTAGCTGGTGGTGATCCAAGACTGGTTCATCTTGATGAAAGTCAGTCGATCAACCGAGTCGGTGGACAGGCGCACCCTGTGATCCGTGACAAATCCTCCAGCAGCACTGAATGTGCGTTCCGAAAGAACGCTGGATGCAGGACAGGCCAGTAGCTCAATTGCATACTGTGCAAGCTCTGGCCAGTGATCCATCCTCAAGACCCAGTAAGCCAGAGGATTTTCGGTGGGGAAGGTGTCCAAGTCTGACCTTGCCCCTAGATATTCCTGCACCATGTTTATCAGACGCTGGCGATGGTTGCTGGAACCAATCATACTTTGTGGCTGCGTACTAAAGAATTGTCTGAACGCATCGGTCAGACGGCCACCTTCCCCACCGCTCCTTCTTTGACTGGCCGAAGCCTCAGCAACTCGTTGTCCTGGACCAGGAGTTTGTAACCTCCCAGTCTCTGGGAACGCGTTGCACAGACCTTTCTGCAAGGCCTCCCGGAGTTGTCTCATCCTCTGCTCCCTCTGCGACGGTAACATAAGGTCCGCAACCTTACCCTTGTACCGTGGATCAAGGAGAGTGGCCAGCCAGTAATGGTCCCTCTCCTTGATCCGAAGAATACGAGGATCCTTCCGCAGACTTTGCAGGATCAGGGAGGCCATGCAGCGTAGGTTTGCTGAGGCATTCGCTCCGGAGTCCTCTGGGTCACTAAGGACGACATGATCCGCAGTCACCTCCTCCCAGCCACGTACAAGTCCACTGGTTTCTTGGGACTGTAAATCATCCCTAAAAGACTGCTGCTGATGATGCTGAGTGCCAGCCTCCACCTCCATGCTGACACAATCCTCCTCCTCCTCCTCCTCCTCTTCCTCTTCCTGTGCGATGGGTGGGACAGAAGGAACACTGTCTGGGTAAAGGGGGCCTTGAGAGGCAAGGAAGTCCTCCTCTTCCTGCCTCTGTTCTGCCTCAAGTGCCCTGTCCATTATTCCACGCAGCGTGTGCTCCAACAGGTGGACAAGAGGTACAGTGTCACTGATGCATGCACTGTCACTGCTCACCATCCTCGTGGCCTCCTCAAATGGTGCCAGGACAGTGCATGCATCCCTGATCATGCCCCACTGGCGTGGAGAAAAAAAACCAAGCTCCCCTGACCCTGTCCTGGTGCCGTAGTCGCACAGGTACTCATTGATGGCCCTCTGCTGCGTGTGCAGCCGCTGCAGCATGGCCAACGTTGAGTTCCACCTGGTGGGCATGTCACATATAAGGCGGTTCTTGGGCAGGTTCAACTCCTTTTGCAGCTCAGCCAGGCGAGCACTGGCATTATAAGATCTGCGGAAATGCACACAGACTTTCCTGGCCTGCCTCAGGACATCCTGTAAGCCCGGGTACCTGCCCAAGAACCGCTGCACCACCAGGTTAAGGACGTGAGCCACACAGGGCACATGGGTCAGTTGTCCCTGTCGGAGGGCGGAGAGGAGGTTGGTGCCATTGTCGCAAACCACCATTCCTGGCTTAAGCTGGCGTGGCGTCAACCACCTCTCGGCCTGGCCCTGCAGAGCAGACAGGACCTCTGCCCCAGTGTGGCTTCTGTCCCCCAAACACACCAGCGCAAGCACGGCATGGCATCTTTTTGCCTGCGTACTTGCGTAGCCCCGTGAACGGCTACGGAGCACCGCTGGTTCATAGGACAAACCACAGGAAGAGGCCATGGAGGAAGAAGAAGAGGAGGGGGTGGAGGAGAGAGGTGTGTCACAACCAGTAGTAGCATTTTGGAGGCGTGGCGCTGGGACAACCTCCAACACTACTGCACCTTGTCCTGCATCCTTCCCAGCTGCCAAAAGAGTGACCCAATGGGCCGTGAAAGAAAGGTAACGTCCCTGTCCATGCCTGCTGGACCATGAGTCAGCGGTAATATGCACCTTACCGCTGACCGCCCTGTCCAGCGAGGCCAAGACATTGCCTTCCACATGCCGGTAGAGAGCCGGAATAGCCTTCCGTGAGAAAAAGTGGCGTTTGGGAACCTGCCACTGAGGAACCGCACATTGCACAAACTCACGGAAGGGGGCCGAGTCTACCAACTGAAAAGGCAGCAGTTGAAGCGCTAGCAATTTAGCCAAGCTAGCATTCAACCGCTGGGCATGTGGATGGCTGGGAGTGAACTTCTTTCGACGGTCCAGCAGCTGGGGCAGGGAAATTTGCCTGCTAGAATCGGACGTCGGTGTACTGCTAGCAGAGTGGCCGCAAGTACTTGGCTGTGACACGCCTAATTCTACACCTTCATTCCTCTCAGTGCATGTTTCAGAGAGGACTGAAGTTATAGTGGGGTTGGAGATCCCAGCTGATGCGGTGCAAGGAGAGGTCCGCTTTGTTCTTTGGTGTGGGTCTTTGAGGTAGGCTTGCCAACGAGCTGCATGGCAGGTCAACATATGTCTGGTCAGGCATGTGGTACCCAAGCGGCTGATGTTTTGGCCACGCGATATACGCTTGAGACATATGTTGCAAACAGCAGCTGTGCGATCTGATGCACTAGCCTCAAAAAAGGCCCACACCAAGGAACTTTTTGAATGACGGGCAGAGGCAGCGCCCTGCACAGGCGGAGCTCTGCGGTGTGATTCCGTCGGTGTACTGCCCTTACGCTGGCCACCAAAGGGCATCCTGTCTCGTTGGAGATGTGCCTCCTCCTCATCCTCCTCCTCCTCTCTCCTATTAGGCACCCACGTGGAGTCAGTGACCTCATCATCCCCTCCCTCCTCATCACTGGAGCCAATCTGGCAGTATGCTGCAGCTGCTGGATCATGACTGCCAGATTGGTGTCCTTCTTGAGCATCCCCTCTGTCTGCTCTCACCCTACTGCCTTCCTGTAGCTGAGTTTCATCATCAGACCCTTCGAAACGCTGGGCATCCTCCTGGAGCATGTACCCAACACTGTGCTCAAACAGTTCGGGGGACTCCTCAGGAGGAGGACATGGTGGGTCTAGGGAAGGAGTGACTGATGATGAGTCTGACATTGATACCAGGGAAGAGGACGCTTTGGCAGCTGCTTTGCCAGTACCCTGAGCCTGGGTGAGAGAGGATGAGGAGGAGGAGGAGGGCTTGGTCATCCACTCTACCAAGTCTTCGGCATGATGTGGCTCAACATGTCCAGCTGCCGAAAAGAAGGACAAGCGTGTCCCATGGCCATGTGCTGATGACAATGCACCGCGTCCACGACCAGCACTGTTGCCCCCAGACACAGAGCCTGCTTGCCCTCTTTTATTGCCTCCTGACTGTCTGCCTCTCCTTGTTTGCCTTCCAGACATTCTAATAGATGGCCTGCAGGGAGATGGGAAAAAAGCAATAAGGGCTACCTTCAGGTGTCCTTCTCTGTCCCTTGAAACAAGGACTTGCACAGTGAAAGAAACTGACACTCTCCCTACCTACAGTTTTCTGTCCCTAGAAAAAATGTTTTTTTTAAGCACAATATAGCACAAGGAGAATTCACTCACTGTCCTTCCAGGTCCCTAGAAACAAGGACTTGCACAGTGAAAGAAACTGACACTCTCCCTACCTACAGTTTTCTGTCCCTAGAAAAAATGTTTTTTTTAAGCACAATATAGCACAAGGAGAATTCACTCACTGTCCTTCCAGGTCCCTGGAAACAAGGACTTGCACAGTGAAAGAAACTGACACTCTCCCTACCTACAGTTTTCTGTCCCTAGAAAAAATGTTTTTTTTAAGCACAATATAGCACAAGGAGAATTCACTCACTGTCCTTCCAGGTCCCTAGAAACAAGGACTTGCACAGTGAAAGAAACTGACACTCTCCCTACCTACAGTTTTCTGTCCCTAGAAAAAATGTTTTTTTTAAGCACAATATAGCACAAGGAGAATTCACTCACTGTCCTTCCAGGTCCCTGGAAACAAGGACTTGCACAGTGAAAGAAACTGACACTCTCCCTACCTACAGTTTTCTGTCCCTAGAAAAAATGTTTTTTTTAAGCACAATATAGCACAAGGAGAATTCACTCACTGTCCTTCCAGGTCCCTGGAAACAAGGACTTGCACAGTGAAAGAAACTGACACTCTCCCTACCTACAGTTTTCTGTCCCTAGAAAAAAATGTTTTTTTTAAGCACAATATAGCACAAGGAGAATTCACTCACTGTCCTTCCAGGTCCCTGGAAACAAGGACTTGCACAGTGAAAGAAACTGACACTCTCCCTACCTACAGTTTTCTGTCCCTAGAAAAAATGTTTTTTTTAAGCACAATATAGCACAAGGAGAATTCACTCACTGTCCTTCCAGGTCCCTGGAAACAAGGACTTGCACAGTGAAAGAAACTGACACTCTCCCTACCTACAGTTTTCTGTCCCTAGAAAAAATGTTTTTTTTAAGCACAATATAGCACAAGGAGAATTCACTCACTGTCCTTCCAGGTCCCTAGAAACAAGGACTTGCACAGTGAAAGAAACTGACACTCTCCCTACCTACAGTTTTCTGTCCCTAGAAAAAATGTTTTTTTTAAGCACAATATAGCACAAGGAGAATTCACTCACTGCCCTTCCAGGTCCCTGGAAACAAGGACTTGCACAGTGAAAGAAACTGACACTCTCCCTACCTACAGTTTTCTGTCCCTAGAAAAAATGTTTTTTTTAAGCACAATATAGCACAAGGAGAATTCACTCACTGTCCTTCCAGGTCCCTGGAAACAAGGACTTGCACAGAGAAAGAAACTGACACTCTCCCTACCTACAGTTTTCTGTCCCTAGAAAAAAATGTTTTTTTTAAGCACAATATAGCACAAGGAGAATTCACTCACTGTCCTTCCAGGTCCCTGGAAACAAGGACTTGCACAGTGAAAGAAACTGACACTCTCCCTACCTACAGTTTTCTGTCCCTAGAAAAAATGTTTTTTTTAAGCACAATATAGCACAAGGAGAATTCACTCACTGTCCTTCCAGGTCCCTGGAAACAAGGACTTGCACAGTGAAAGAAACTGACACTCTCCCTACCTACAGTTTTCTGTCCCTAGAAAAAATGTTTTTTTTAAGCACAATATAGCACAAGGAGAATTCACTCACTGTCCTTCCAGGTCCCTGGAAACAAGGACTTGCACAGTGAAAGAAACTGACACTCTCCCTACCTACAGTTTTCTGTCCCTAGAAAAAATGTTTTTTTTAAGCACAATATAGCACAAGGAGAATTCACTCACTGTCCTTCCAGGTCCCTGGAAACAAGGACTTGCACAGTGAAAGAAACTGACACTCTCCCTACCTACAGTTTTCTGTCCCTAGAAAAAATGTTTTTTTTAAGCACAATATAGCACAAGGAGAATTCACTCACTGTCCTTCCAGGTCCCTAGAAACAAGGACTTGCACAGTGAAAGAAACTGACACTCTCCCTACCTACAGTTTTCTGTCCCTAGAAAAAATGTTTTTTTTAAGCACACTATAGCACAAGCACAAAACACACTGACACTCTCCCTACCTATCCTTCTCTTTCCCTAAACTAAAGGAATCCAGGTTAAGCAAGAAAGAAATAAAAGTCACTGTCCCTGCCTATGCTGCTCTATCCCTGCTCCGGAACACACTACACTAGGCCGCCGTGCTGGCGGCCTTTTATAGTGTGGGGCGTGTACTAAACACCCTCAGCAATAATTGGCCACAGGCATCCTGCCTGTGGCCAATCATTGCTCTCCTCGCTGCCGGCGCTGTGATTGGCCAAGCATGCGGGGTCACAGTGCATGCTTGGCCAATCACAGCGCCTGGATGACACTGCGATGGCGTAGTGCATTGTGGGCCGTTCGCGTCACTCGAATTTGGCGCGAACGGCCCAAATCGTTCGATCTTCGTCGAACGATCGAACAGCCGATGTTCGAGTCGAACGTATGTTCGACTCGAACACGAAGCTCATCCCTAGTTACAAGCATGACTCCCATAGGCAGAGGCATGATGGGACTTGTAGTTCTGCAACAGCTGGAGAGCCGCAGGTTTGAGACCACTGATGTAGCAGCATGTAACCAAGGAGTCTACGAGTAACATGTGTCATGTTACGGAGATTCAGTTGTTTACTGTTATCATCGAAAGTGAAAATAAAAGGAAATCCTAAAATTTTGGGTTGACACCTGAACAGGAATAGGAACACTAGTCCTGCTGACCCTGGTGACACCCGAGCATTCCCTCACTTTGGCACTTTGGAGGGATTTCAAAAGGAAATATCCCCAATAGAACACAGATGGCAAAAAAGAAAAAAGAAAGCATGAAAAAAAGAAAAAAAACGGTTTGCACTTAATTCTACTTTAATACATGCACTGTTTATAAAAAAATCAATAGCAAAAGCTCAAGTGAAAAGTTGGAGCATTGACTCCTGCACCTCCCTCCCCCTCCAACTTCAATGCAAACAGCTTCTGCAATGTTCTCTCTTCAGAAAATTGAAAGTGAAACGCATTAGCTGTGCTGTACTTTTTTTACCCTCTGCTGTATGGATTGTCGTTTTATGCATGGATCAATAAAAGGTAATTTATTTGGAGTGCGGCCATCCAGACTTTTGGCTAGTTGGGCCCAATTTGGACATTTTCACTTAGGGGTGTACTCACATTTTTTGCCAGTGGTTTAGACATTAATGTTAGGCTGTGTGTTGAGTTATTTTGAGGGGACAGCAAATTTACACTGTTATACAAGCTGTACACTCACTACTTTACATTGTAGCAAACTGTTGTTTCTTTAGTGTTGTCACATAAAAAGATATAATAAAATATTTACAAAAATGTGAGGGGTGTACTCACTTTTGTGAGATATACAGTATATATATATATATATATATATATATTTTTTTTTACGTGTGTAGCGGGGTCTTCAGATTTAGTTGGGGTACACCTGGGGGGTAGTGTGACCCAGGTGTGTAATTTGGTTAGGGTATGGACCCCTTTTTGTTATTCGTGGAGGATTGGGTGGTGCAGTATTCTCCTTGGCCTGTGGGTGGCGGGGTACCTACGGACTCAAGGTAGAATCACTACCACAGTGCTACCCTTTTTGTCCCTTTCCGGAGATGGTACGGCTGGGGCGGGGAACCCGCCGTGGTGTCGATGGGAGGAGATAAAAAGGGGGAGACGCGCTCACCACGAGGTCTTCGGAGGATCATCTCTTGACGCACCCAGGCACCTTAGGCCTGGGTGCGGCCGGTTCAAAGTTCCGGCTCAGGCGCCCTAGGCCTGACTGGAATGGAGTTGGAGTCCATCCCAGGCACCTTCAGCCTAGGGCGAGGTACTATGTCGTAGGCCTGGGGCCCAGTGACTTTGACTGGGTCCCGCGAGGGTGAAGTGATTCCAGGGTGCCCCTTGCGAGGGGACCCGCATCTGAGGTGAGGAGGCTGGGGAGGTCACCCGTCCGGAGATTCCGGAGCAGCGTTAACCCGGTGACGGATGGGCCTCCGGTAACTCCCTTGGAGGAACATCTTCCCCTGATAGGGGCCGCAACGCAGCGAAGGTATTCTAATCAAGGTTGCTACTACCCTTGGTCATAGTACAGGGGTATAGAGACTAAAATCAGTACAGTGCCTCGGCCTGCTCATCCCACCGTATCTTGCCATTACATTGTTTGTTGTGGAGCTAAGAAATAAAACAGAGAGTTGGACTGTGATCGGTGTATGGACTCTGTTAATGGGAGCAAGGGAGATTCCAGCACATTCCAGCACACATTTGGCCCGAGGAAGATGTTGATACTGGCCTTCACCTCACCCACAGCTATGGGGAGGACATGGGCCGTGGCGCACCTCGCCCTGTCGCGTGACATACCCCTAGCTAAAGAGGACGGGGTGAGGCCGCTACACGTGGGGGCTCGCGAGTCCGGGATGAAATGTGTGTTAACCCTGAGGTTTGGAATGGCTGTGTCTGGACTTTGCTGCCCGGAGGAGGTCCGAGCAGGTCGGCCATGTGATTGGCCAAAGTGCGTCCCTGTGCTCGAAGTCGTGGACATGACCCTAAGACGGGAAAGGCCCATGCAGAAAGAGCGGGAAGAGGGAGGAGTCCAGCCGTGTGAAGTACTACATGTGGGGACTTTTGCTGCACTGCGCCACGAGGCACCCCGTGACTGCGCAATTTGTGGGCGGAGGCTGGTGGAAGCCCGCGAAAATGTGCAAGTCGTGGGAGGAGTCTGGCCATGTGTGGAGATACACGTGGAGACTCCGGCGCGTGGTCAGCGCGTGATGGAGCAGCAAGTGGTCGGAATGAACTCAAGCTCCCCGTGGATGCCGGTATCTTACCCTATGAAGATGATTGCATTTGCTGCTCCCCTTACAGACACGGGGATAAGACTCAGGCCCCGAGGACAGTTGGCTCTGTACTCATGCAGAGACACGGAGGCTCTCGGTGTGATCTGTCCCGGATGCTCGGGACTGGTGGTCCAGTTAAAGCCATTTGGGCGATGTGAAGCATGCAAGGAGTTCCTTTTTGAGGTCGAACCATACACGGAAAGGCCCCCGGGCCCTTCGCCTCAACTGCATCACAGGAACCGCCACTCCGGGGGGAGAGATCCAGGCCTCTGCGGAGGTCCCCGTACGCGCTGACCAGGGCGACGTGACTGCCCAACCAGAGATTGAGAGAGAAAAATCCGAGGACGCTGCTTCGGTCACCACAGATTCTCTGCTCCCACCTCCGAAGAGGAAGATCGGCCTGGTGCAGGCCTCCTGTGGTCGTGGTCGAGCTTTGCCCCGCTGCTTGCCGGACCTGGATGGATCTGGTCGGAAGAATCCTGGACATCCCTGTGCTGAAAAAGGTCCAGGTGAGCCAGGGGTTGGGACTGTGGTGGTGGTTGGAGGTGTCGGGGGTCCATTGGAGGTGGAGCCCGCAAGGGAGGGTAGTTCTCTATCTACTAAAGACTACCTTCCCGCCGAGATGTATGACACCTCCGACCTAGAGTCGCTGTCAGACTGTGGGGATGACGGAGAAATAGACAAACTGTTTCACCAGAAGGGCTGGGACAAACGCCCGCTACCTGTGCTATGTAAACCGCAGGATTCCCCTATGTCTATAGAAGACAGTATGCCCCGGGCGCAGGCCCCGTAGTTTCTGAGGAAATCTAGTCCTCCGACTGACCTTCCACATTCCACCACATCACCCGCTCTGATAGTGGGGATGCAGCGCGCTTCATTGCGGGCACCAAAGGCAAAGCCACCCGAGATGGTGAAGGTACCTCGGCACCCGGAGGCCATCGTACAGCCAGGAGAAGGTGAGCGAGATGTCATGCCTCCTCTAGCCCGATTGCAACGACTTTTCTCTCAGAGAGTCGCCCGTGAATATGGGTGGGAGTACCCCTACTTGCCTCGGGACTTACTGTATGAAGTCGAGGTCTTGCGACAACGGTGGTACAACGAGTTTGTCTGGGAAAAGCTCAAAGTGCCTCATGCCCGGCGATACTTGTCGTATTCGCCGCCTGTGTCTAAGAAGTTCAGAGACTGCAGAGCTGATTGGAAATTAGGGCGCCATATTCATGCCGATAAGGTGCTCATCTGCAGAAAAGAGGGAGAGGATGTCGAATATTCAGTCGAAGTGTTTGACAAGCACTTGAAGCCCTTGTTTTTGCCAGATCCAAGATTTTATCTGTAGGAGAAGAGAACTCCTATTTTTGTTTGCTTGTTGAACTCTGGAAGGAACATTCCCAGACGCTCAGAACTGTGCCCTAGTTTTGTTTTGATTTGGGCTCTTTTTCTTTACTCACAGGAGACTTGGGAGCTGTTGTTTTTTTTTCTTTCTCCCTTTTCTTCATGTGCCAAAGGTAGAGACTTTGGGGGTAGAGTCAGTGTAGGAAAGCAGGAAGAGTGAAGATATCACCAAGTGCCATTACCGCGGCGTCGTCACCAGGTGGCGGTGTTGCGCAACGTTTGTTTGTTTTTTTCTGCACACTTTTACACCACACTCGTTGGAGCGAATGGGTCTCTCGGCTGATAGACCCATTCATTCCAAAATCTCACAAGATATTAGGATGTTGTTTTTTGTTTCCCTTCTGCAGGAGATTCGTCGGTCAAGACTGCTGAGTGTGGGTGGTTCTTAGACAGGCACGGGAGGGATTGTATATGTGTACCTGACAGATGTTTTATACAAGAGTTTATCGTTTTATATTTCCCTTCCCTTTTCGAGCAGGTCTTGGCACACACAATGTTCAAATTTTAGGGACAGCCTCTGGGGCTCGCTTCATGTCACCACTCCTTGGGAGACATGGGTGTGCACCTGACGCTGGGGACCAGCGTCAAATCACAGGGGGGAGTGTGTAGCGGGGTCTTCAGATTTAGTTGGGGTACACCTGGGGGGGTAGTGTGACCCAGGTGTGTAATTAGGTTAGGGTATGGACCCCTTTTTGTTATTCGTGGAGGATTGGGTGGTGCAGTATTCTCCTTGGCCTGTGGGTGGCGGGGTACCTACGGACTCAAGGTAGAATCACTACCACAGTGCTACCCTTTTTGTCCCTTTCCGGAGATGGTACGGCTGGGACGGGGAACCCGCCGTGGTGTCGATGGGAGGAGATAAAAGGGGGAGACGCGCTCACCACGAGGTCTTCGGAGGATCATCACTTGACGCACCGAGGCACCTTAGGCCTGGGTGCGGCCGGTTCGAGGTTCCGGCTCAGGCGCCCTAGGACTGACCGGAATGGAGTTGGAGTCCATCCCAGGCACCTTTAGCCTGGGGTGAGGTACTATGTCATAGGCCTGGGGCCCAGTGACTTCGACTGGGTCCCGCGAGGGTGAAGTGATTCCAGGGTGCCCCTTGCGAGGGGACCCGCATCTGAGGTGAGGAGGCTGGGGAGGTCACCCGTCCGGAGATTCCGGAGCAGCGTCAACCCGGTGACGGATGGGCCTCCGGTAACTCCCTTGGAGGAACATCTTCCCCTGATAGGGGCCGCAACGCAGCGAAGGTATTCTAATCAAGGTTGCTACTACCCTTGGTCATAGTACAGGGGTATAGAGACTAAAATCAGTACAGTGCCTCGACCTGCTCATCCCACCGTATCTTGCCATTACATTGTTTGTTATGGAGCTACGAAATAAAACAGAGAGTTGGACTGTGATCGGTGTATGGACTCTGTTAATGGGAGCAAGGGAGATTCCAGCACAGCAGGACTGAGTCCCGTAACCAGCACACATTTGGCCCGAGGAAGATGTTGATACTGGCCTTCACCTCACCCACAGCTATGGGGAGGACATGGGCCGTGGCGCACCTCACCCTGTCGCGTGACATACCCCTAGCTAAAGAGGACGGGGTGAGGCTGCTACACGTGTTGTTTTTTTTTATCCTTGCTTCTTTTTGATAATTTGTCACAGTGTCACTGTGCACAGATACTGCGTACTGGTGTATTTTAAATGCATAATTTTGCACAAACAGATTTGTTTACATTATTCTGCACATATTTATTCTTGTGGGATATTTTAATTTTAATATTATCACTGTGGAGTTACTTTGATAATTTTAACTCCATTTTAAACGTTTTCTTGTAAAACAGATATTTTATCTATTGAATATAGGTAGTATAGTGCCCAAGGGGACAACACCCCTGCTACTTCACTGCCTCTGCATATAATGTGGGTGCCGGCCCTGCATGAATCAGTAAACATGTGGTAAAGAAAGTTCAGATTGCTGCATCCAAATAAATCACCTTTATTGATCCATGTATAAAACGACAATCCATACAGCAATGAGGGTAAAAAAAAGTACAGCACAGCTCACGCGTTTCACATCTCTCCTGGTGCTTAATCATAGCTACATATCTTTACCACATATATTTTATCTAAATAGAGATTTGAGGCATCAGTTTGAGAATGTAAAATAGACCCCAAACATTATCATTCTCTTAGGCTGTCCATTCAATGCACAATTCTCTTGTTTCCTTTAAACTTACCAATACCACATAATATGAGGTCAAACCCCCCATCCCCAAAAAGCTATACTCACTATCCATACGCCATCAGCTCCCCGTTCTGTCAAATTCCATGCTTTATTGTTCTCATGGCTTCTGGGTATGGGAAGGCATGTGACCTCAGGCCTTAGAAGCCAATCGCCAAGAAAGAACAGATTTCTGTGGAAAAATAAGGACAATACACAAAAAAGAAAAACTACAGTTACTAATAGCACTATGGGCTCTCTTTTTCAAAATATTTTCTATACAGATGTGACAAACATGTGCTGTAGAATTATCTCTTATGATCGTAAGTGACATCTAGTGGCGATAATACAGTTTTTTTCCTGATTGAGGAATTAGGAAAAAAATGCATTATGGCCATTGGATGTCACTTACCATCAAAGGAGATATTATATTACATTACACAAAATGCCACAGGTTTTGTTGGGACTATGCTAATGTTTGTTACATTCGTACAGTGAACTTTTTTTTACGAAGACCCCCTTAGTGGATTAAACTACACCAAAAAATCCACACTCTCGGAATAAAGATGAATCCAATTCAGACAAATTTTGCTTAACCACTTCAATACCGCCCATAGTCATATGACGTCCACAGATGGGATCTCCCATCCTGGGTGGGCGGCATATGACGTCCTGGGCTTTGTGGGGGGATATCTGAATGATGCTTGCAGCTAGAGGCATCATTCAGATGTCCTTCTCTTCTGCCAGCAAATCTGTGCACAATGAGAACGATCATAGTGGCAGTTCCGCCGCTTGATCGTTCTTATAGGCGTCGGGAGTGGACATCCCCCTTCCCGCCGCCATTCTGTGCTTCTCCGGGCTCTCCCGTGCCATCGGGGCCCGGAGAATGAAATGTCTGGCGCCGGAGGTGAAGCATAGAGATGACTGGTGACCAGATGGTCACCAGTCATCTCTATGACCGTCGGAGGCCTGGGCGCGATGTGATAACGTCACGCCCGGGTTCTCAGAAGTAAACAAAGCCGTGATTGCGGCTAGTAAGCAAGAGATCGTGACATTTTTTTCACAATCTCATGCTTTCCAGCCTGGAGGAGAGATGTGGGGTCTTATTGACCCCACATCTCTCCATAAAGAGGACCTGTCACACACCATTCCTATTACAAGGGATGTTTACATTCCTTGTAATAGGAATAAAAGTGATCATAAAAAAAAAAATGTAAAAAAAAGTGTAAAAATAAAAAAAAGTAAGTAAAATAAAAAAAAATTATATATATAAAAAAAAAAATTGAAAACGCCCCTGTCCCCGGTAGCTCGCGATCAGAAGCGAATGTACACGTAAGTCCCGCCCACATATGTAAACGCCGTTCAAACCACATATGTGAGGTATCGCCGCGTGCATTAGAGCACGTGCAACAATTCTAGCACTAGACCTCCTCTGTAACTCTAAACTGGTAACCTGTAAACATTTTCAAAGCGTCGCCTATGGAGATTTTTAAGTACCGAAGTTTGGCGCCATTCCATGAGTGTGCGCAATTTTAAAGCGTGACATGTTAGGTATATATTTACTTGGCGTAACATCATCTTTCATATTTTACTAAAAAATTGGGCTAACTTTACTGTTTTGTTATTTTTTAATTCATGAAACCATTTTTTTTCCAAAAAAAAGGCGTTTGAAAAATTATTGCGCAAATACCGTGCAAGAAAAAAAGTTGCAATGACCGTCATTTTATTCCCTAGGGTGTCTGCTAAAAAAACATATATAATGTTTGGGGGTTCTGAGTAATTTTCTAGCAAAAGAATGATAATTTGTACATGTAGGAGAGAAGTGCCAGAATAGGCCCGGTATTGAGGTGGTATAAAAAGCCCTGTATTGAAGTGGTTAAGCATCACAAAAGAGAGAGTTTCCACTGAAATCACTCCACTAATTTCTCGTTCTGGCTCTTGGCTCCACCACATGACATCTTAGAGCTGCAAAGGAGGTTGATGCTGAAATGCTTTCCAGATGTTATGTAAGCCCAGCATGCGTCACTGGCTGCAGGTCCCATTCTGGTGGATGTTGACTAATGAAGTATCTCCAAGCCCATTATATCTTATTAGTCCTTCCCCATTGCGCAAATGGCTCTTGCCCATCTGGCCCACCCCCTCCTGTGCCTCACCATTGGTTAGAGCGTTACCCATCATAGTCATGGGCCAAAACTTATACAGAGAAGGTGAAAGGTTGGAAAGGGACAGGCCAGAGCCACAGTAACCATTAGAAGGGATCATCTTTTGCATGTCAGCATTTTATAAATCTTAAATATATGCAGCTACAGACTTACGAAGGAGTACATTAAAAATCCTAACAATATATAGTAGTAATAAAATGAAAACTGAAGTTTAGCCATAAAAAAATCTCTATAGCTTTAGTGAGCTAACTTACCCGTAATGAAGTATGCCCCCCCCATTGTGCAGGCAACTATGTCCTGTATAAATCTTCTGTGCAGGGATGCTCAGTCCTCTTCCTGCTGCTGAACTTTCTTCTGATGCAGAGGTTATTAGATTCAGGTTTTCTGTGAAGCAGCTGTGAAAAAGTTCTCGATGAGCACCTGCTCTCTTCTCCCTCTTCCTCTATTAAGGAACAATCTTTTATTGCTTTCACTGAATGTAACATGATCTGCGAATGAGGGGAAGAATCCTACAACTCATCAAACTCTCCATTCACAGATTGTATTATGCCTCGTACACGATCGCGATTCCAGAAGAGAAAAGTGCGATGTGAACTTTTTGTCGCAAATTCTGACCGTGTGTATGCTCCATCACACTTTTTCTGTGAGAATTCCGGCTAAGAAAAGATTGAGAGCAGGATCTCAATTTTCGTGATAGGAAAAATTCCTATCGGGAACCGCGGTCGTCTGTATGCAATTACAACGCGGAAAAAAACACGCATGCTCAGAATCAAGCAGAAGAGCCGAACTGCCTATTGAACTTCATTGATCTCGGCTCGTTGTACATGTTGTACATCACCGCGTTCTTGACGTTTGGAATTTCAGCCAAGATTTGTGTGACCGTGTGTATGCAAGACAATTTTGAGCCGTTTTCCTGCTGAAAAAAACCCACGGTTTTCTTTTCGGAAAAACTGAACGTGTGTACAGGGCATTACAGGCAGTGAAAGCAATGAAAGAACTTTTCTCAGTGGAGGAGGAAATGGAGGGTCCTCCTCAGGAACTTTTTTACAGCAGCTTCACAAAAGACTTGAAATTATTAACCCCTATGGTGCTGGAAGTTCAGAGGAAAGACGAAAGCTGGACACCCTGCACAGAAGATTTATAAAGAATCAAGCTGCCTGAATAACGTGAGATATACCTCATTACAGGTAAGTTAGCTCACTAAAGAATTTTTTTTTTTTTTAGCTAAACACTTTAGCGTTAATAATAGCATAACATACAATAACAATAGTACATTTCTGTTTTATAATTTCAGGTACTCCATCAGAATAAAGATAATGAATTGCTATATGTAAATGAATCTCAAGGTGCAGAAGACAGAGGGTACCAGATTTCATCTTCATCAAATGACCCATTTCATTACACATCTCTAAGTTCAGCAAAAAATGAAACTGGATTTTTGCCAAGTATGTTTTTTTCAACATTATAATTTCTTAGGCCTCTTGCACACTGCAGCTTGAATAAGCTAGTACAACTTTTGTTTTTTACTAAGTTAAAATATCACTTTCAGACCGCCTGCTGTAATTTTATGTCGCTTTTTTGAAGAGGAATACCGTTGTTATGGTAGCAGCTAGCGGGTGATGTGAGGGTGGTGCAGGTGATGTGAAGAATGCAGATCACACTACTCCTGGGGGGGTATTTTTGATGTGGGGGGCAGTGATGTGAAGGAGGCAGTGCTATGGGGAGGGGGGGTTGACGTGAAGAGGGGCAGTGCTGTGGGGGGGGGGTGATGTGAAGAGGAAGTGGGTGATGTGGAGGGGGGCAGGTGATGTGAAGGGGGCAGTAAAGTGAGGGTGGGCTGTGCTGGGGGGCAGGTGATGTGAAGGGGGCAGTGCTGTGGGGGGTGATATGAGGGTGGGCAGTGCTGGGGGGGCTGGGGAGGTGAAGGGGCAGTGCTGTGGGGGGTGATGTGAGGGTGGACAGTGCTGGGGGGGCTGGGGAGGTGAAGGGGGCAGTGCTGTGGGGGGTGATGTGAGGGTGGGTAGTGCTGGGGGGCAGCTGATGTGAAGAGGGCAGTGCTCGGGGGGAAGGTAATGTGAAGGGGGCAGTGCTGTGGGGGGTGATGTGAAGGGGGGCAGTGAAGTGAGGGTGGGCAGTGCTGGGGGGTGAAGGGGGCAGTGTTGTCTGGGGGTGATGTGAGGGTGGGCAGTGCTGGGGGCCAGGTGTTGTGAAGGAGGAGGGTGCTGTGGGGGATCATTTGAAGAGGGCAGGGCACACTACTGGGGAGGGGATTTGTGATGTGAGGAGGTGGGTGATGTGAAGGGGCAGAGGACAGTACTGTGGGTGGGGGGAGGGGTGATGATTTGAAAGGGGTGAGGCCACTGCTGTGAATAAAGTTGGTGTATTATATAAAGGGAATTCAGTACACTACTGTGAAGGGTGTGGAGATGATGTGAAGGGGACCTGAGAACACTACTCTGAAGGGAAAACTGTGAAGTGAAGTGGGGGACTATGATGTGTGAGGGACTAAGGACACTAATGTAAGAACGGGATTGTGATATAAGGGGGGCTGTAATGTAAAAGAGTCTTTGCACAAAAATGCGATTCAGACCTCTGCTGGAAGAAAGTTTTACTGATTCGACCTCTGTAAATTTTAATTCAATACCCCTGCTCTAGAGGGTCAACAAAAAAGCTGCAGTAATTAGCAATTGCAGCACCTGCATCTATTGAAATTACAAATTAATTTTAAGAGTCAGTTATGAAAGCCAATGACTCTTATACATCAGACTGTAAAATCAAGAAAAAACTGTATACGCACTATAATTTATATAGTCAATGGGTATAGAAAAGCATCACTCCCCTTTTAAAATAATCACATTTTGTTGCTTTGCAGCCTGAAACGAAGACAAACACATTTTTGGTTTTATCCAGCTGTATTTGCTCACCAACATGTAAAAAGAAAATCAAGAACAGTATCATTGAGTTGAAAAAAGGATCACCCCCTCCTAAAAAATGGCTTGTAAACTCAATCTGGTGTAGCTAATCACCTTGACTTTCAACTGTGACCAGCTGTGGTCATTTTGATTAGCTCTGCATGAAAAGAGCTTTTCTGGAGCATTTCAATACAAGGTAAAGGAGAGTGCACAGGCTCTGGTGCAAAACCTTTTTGTTAATTAAGCAAATGAACAATAAAATATTATTTTATTTTATTGTTCATTTGCTTACTTAATAAAAGGTTTTGCACCAGAGCCTGTGCGCTCTTGTCTCCCTTGTATTGTTACAGTATCCAGTGCCCGCTATTTGTGGAGAGCAGCAAGGTGGTGTGAAGACCCAGAGACTCAACCCCTTATATGATGGATTGCACTTTTGGACTAATTCTGGACTTCTGCCCATAGGTCATCTTAGATCCAAGCTGCAAGTAGGGCAGGGACTGGAGCACTTGTCAGGATAGAAGGATAAATGGATGGGGCAAAATCCTGTCAAATTCTTGAGGAAAATCTGCTGCCCTCTGCCAGAAAGTTGTCAATGGGAAGAAGGTTTACCTTTCAACATGACACTGACCCAAAGCACACAGCAAAAATTACCACACAGTGGTTGAAGGAGAAAAAGGTGAATGTCCTTGCATGGCCTAAACAGAGCCCAGACTTAACCACTTTAAGACCGGGCCTATTTGTCAAACTTGTTGTTTACAATGTGAGGGGGTTAGCTCGGCAGCGGGTGTGTGTGACCCCCGGGATGGGCTCCCCACACAAAAACAGGCCCAGCAGACAGAGGTTGTGGTTTTCAAAATCAAAAAGGTGCCGTTTATTTTCTATTTACAGTGACAAAAACACAGCAAAGCAAAAGAAACAAACAAAATAAATCCTGGTCAACTTGACCTCTGACTAAACATACAGGTTTCCTAACTAACAACTGGGATCAGCCTAGTGCTGTCCTAGTCCCTGGTTTTAAATGTCCAAGCAAAATATAGCCACACAGGCTTTCTCTCACCGCACAGGGGTTCACTCTCCCTAGACAGTCCACACAGGTCTGCTTCCAGGCATGAGCTAACATCTAATGAATCTGGGAGTTTTTTATAGAGGCCTAAATGAGCTGACAAGCTTCAGCTGGCCTCATCAACTCCCTGTCTGCACGACGCCCAGCCCTCTCCCTAGAGGTATGAGTCATCAATGAGCCCACTAGTCTCAGCTGGGCTTATACAACTCTCCACCTAGCTGTATAAATCGGCGTAAAGCCTGAATCTGGGCGAAATATATCTACCCCCCTGGATGCAACCAGGTGACTTTACCTTCCTGCTGTCACATACCCCCCCCTCTTGTTTTAACCTCGGGGTTGGAACACCAGCAATCAGGCATTCATGTACTCGAGACAAAGCATCCACATTCCCCATTTGAACGCCAGGGCGATGCTTTACTGTGAAGTTGAATTCCTGGAGGGCCAGGAACCACCTATTCACTCTTCTATTTGTTTCCTTGTTTTGAGCCATCCACTTTAACGGAGCGTGATCCGTAACCATGTCAAAGTGCCTACCTAGCAGGTAGTACCGAAGGGAATCTAGAGCCCACTTCACCGCTAAACACTCCTTTTCAACGGTGGCGTAATTTACCTCATGGGACTTCAACTTCCTGCTGAGGTAAATGACTGGGTGCTCTTCCCCGTTCCAGACCTGGGACAATACTGCTCCTAACCCCACATCTGACGCATCACTTTGTACGACAAAGTCTTTAGAGAAGTCGGGTGAGTACAACACTGGCTGGCTACATAAGGCTTGTTTCAAGAATTGGAATGCTGCCTCAGCCTCGGGGGTCCATTTAATCATGACCGACCCTTTCCCCTTCGTCAGGTTGGTTAGGGGCACAGCCTTAGAAGCAAAGTGGGGAATGAATCGCCGATAATACCCAGCGATTCCCAGAAAGGCTCGTACCTGCTTCTTGCTGTTGGGACGTGGCCAACTCTGGATGGCCTCGACTTTGTTGAGTTGGGGTTTTATTACTCCCCTCCCAATGGTGTACCCAAGATATTTGGCCTCCTCCTGCCCAATGGTACACTTCTTGGGGTTAGCCGTAAACCCTGCTTCCCGAACAGAGTCCAGGACTGCTTGCACTTTTGGCAGATGTGAGGCCCAATCTGTGCTATGGACAATTACGTCATCCAGGTAAGCCGCAGCATACTTCCGATGGGGCCTCAGCATCTGGTCCATTTTCCGCTGGAATGTGGCCGGCGCATTCTGTAACCCGAACGGCATTCTTTTATATTGGAACGCCCCGTCTGGGGTTACAAATGCGGTTTTCTCTTTGGCTGACTTGGCCAGGGGGATTTGCCAATACCCTTTTGTGAGGTCAAGAGTCGTCATGTATCGGGCTGTTCCCAGCCGGTCGATCAACTCATCTATACGTGGCATGGGGTAGGTGTCAAATTTTGTAACTTTGTTCAACTGACGAAAATCGTTACAAAATCGCCAGCTCCCATCCGGTTTAGGCACCAACACAATGGGACTAGACCAATCACTTTGGGACTCCTCTATCACCCCTAAGTTCAGCATTTTCTGTACTTCCTCCCGTATTGCCTCCCGTCGGGCCTCTGGGATCCGATAGGGTTTTAACTTCACCCTTTCACCGGGCGGGGTAATAATGTCATGCTCTACCCCAGATGTTTGTCCCGGCAGCTCAGAGAATACCTCCTTGTTGCGAAGCACAAACTCCTTAACCTCCTGTTGTTGGGGTTGTGACAAGGTGGCTGCGATTCCAACCTCAGGAATCACGCAACCAGTTTGAGCTGGTGACCAAGTGTCTGCGACTAGGGACTCTCTATCCCTCCAGGCTTTCAACAGATTAACGTGATAGATCTGTTCGGGCTTTCGCCTTCCTGGTTGTCTGACCTTGTAATTCACTTCGCTCACTTTTTCCATTATCTCGTAGGGGCCTTGCCATTTGGCAAGGAATTTACTTTCAACCGTAGGGACAAGTACCAATATCCTATCCCCCGGGGAAAAGGTACGGGTCTTGGCTCCACGGTTGTACACTCTCTGCTGTGCCAACTGCGCTTGGGCCAAATGTTCCTTCACGATGGGCATTACCTGTGCAATTCGATCTTGCATCAGGGCGACATGCTCAATCACACTCCTGTGGGGAGAACTCTCACTTTCCCAAGTTTCCTTGGCAATATCCAACAGCCCTCTTGGGTGTCTCCCATACAGTAACTCAAAGGGGGAGAATCCCGTAGAGGATTGGGGCACCTCCCTAATAGCAAACATCAAATAAGGAAGTAGACAGTCCCAATCCTTTCCATCCCTATCCACCACTTTCTTCAACATTTGTTTTAGGGTTTTGTTGAATCTTTCAACCAGCCCATCGGTTTGGGGGTGATACACAGATGTACGTAATTGCGTCACTTTGAACAATTTACACAGCTCCTTCATAACCCGGGACATAAAGGGTGTACCTTGGTCCGTAAGCAGTTCTTTACAAATACCCACCCGGCTAAAAACAAGAGATAGCTCTTTGGCTATGGTTTTGGCCGAGGTATTTCTGAGAGGGATCGCTTCTGGATAACGGGTGGCATAGTCCATTATAACCAATATGTACTGGTGCCCCCTAGCGGACTTGATTATAGGACCTACCAAATCCATTGCGATTCTCTCAAACGGGACCTCAATGATGGGTAGAGGGACCAGCGGGCTACGGAAGTGTGGCATCGGGGCCGACCTCTGACACACAGGGCAGGAGGAACAATAATTTTCTATGTCCTTCATCACCCCAGGCCAATAGAATCTCTGTAATACCCTCTCTCGGGTTTTCTCTGTCCCCAGATGACCTCCAAGAATGTGCCCATGGGCCAACTCCAACACCAACTTCCTGTAAGGTTTGGGCACCACAAGCTGCTCAACGGTTTCTTCTGCCCTTTTTGCCACCCGATACAGTAGGTCCTTCTCTACGCTGAAGTATGGGTAAGTGCAGGTATTATCTGGGTTCACTAACTCGCCATCTATTTTCACTACGTTTTCCCGTGCCTTTATTAGGGCGGGGTCTTTCAACTGTTCTGTGGCAAAGTTTTCCCTGTGAACCTCAAGATCAGAAAACTCCACAGACGGTAGGTTTTCGTCTGAGGAGGTGGGCTCCTCTCCAGTTTCTTGAGTCTCCCCTGCCAATACTGACAAGGGAAATTCGGGAGAGTCCTCACCACTCTCAGAGGAGTTCTGGCTATCATATTCCTGGTACATAGGGGCACCAGTGGGGGGCTCAGGATCATCCCACAGTTCCCAGAACTTCGGAAAATCCCTTCCCACAATGGCGTCATGCGGTAACTGAGACACTAAGCCCACTGGATGAGAAAGGGTACCTTTGGGGGTCTCGAAACACACTGTAGTCACTGGATACTCTCGGGTGTCCCCATGCACACAAATAACAGCTACCTTGCTATTCCCAGAGACCTCTGTTTTAACTAATTCAGCCTTTATCAGGGTCACAAGGCTACCTGAATCCAGCAATACCACAACATTTCTACCATTAATACACATTTTGCATAAATGTTTCTCAGTTCCCCGAATGGCAGTGCATGCGACTGTCGCACACAGCGACTGACGTCTGCCCGTCAGAAAGTCACACTGCATGGGTTCCTCCAAAACCGGGCAATTTGCTGCAATATGTCCCGCTTGCCGGCAGCGGTAGCAAATGATCCTTCTTGCCGCCTCTTGAGCCGCTGATTTCCCAGGCTGTTCTCGCCAAACTTGGGGTAGAGCTCCCACCCTCTCACTCTCTCCACCCTTACCCCTTGGAATCATCTTATCCGCCCCTGGGGATGGTCTGGTCTTAGGGTGGAAAGTCCGAGTGTCTCTGGAAGAGGCCGTCAGGTTCTCTGTAGCCAAGTATTTCTCCACACGATCCACAAGACCATCGGCCGTCTCTGGGTCTCCATGGCTTACCCACTTTTGGATGGCAGTAGGAAGAGCTCTCAAAAACCGATCCATTACAACACGTTCCACAATCTTTGGTGCGGACAAAGTCTCTGGCTGTAGCCACTTTCTGCTCAGGTGAATGAGATCATACATTTGAGACCTGGGGGGTTTTCCAAGCTGGAAAGTCCAGTTATGCACACGCTGAGCCCGGACAGCCAGGGTGACACCCAGCCTTGCCAATATTTCAGCTTTTAGCATCACATAGTCTTTTGCTTGGTCAGGCTCTAGGTCATAGTAAGCTTTCTGCGATTCACCCGTTAACAGAGGAGCCACCAGTCCAGCCCACTGCTCCTCAGGCCACTTTTCTCTTTCAGCAGTCCTTTCAAACGTGGTCAAAAATACCTCTGGATCATCCTCTCCAGTCATTTTTGTCAATAAACGACTCACCCCAAAGGACGCGGTATTAGTGGGACGGCTTTCCTCACTGGTCTGCGGACGTTGCTGCATTACTGCTTCCATTTGTTGTAGTCTCTGCTCTTGCTTCTGTAATAGGTCTATGAAGCGGGCCTCAGATCGTTGCTGGGCTTGTTGCTGAGCTTCCAGACTCTGTTGGTGAGCTTGCTGCTGGGCTGCAAGGCTCTGTTGATGAGCTTGCTGCTGGGCTGCGAAGTTCTGTTGTTGAGCTGCAAGGCTCTTTTGCAAACCTGCATTTGTCTGCTGTTGATTGGCATTTGCTAGAGCCAGCTGTTTCAGTATCTCCTCCATGCTGGCTTAAAAAAAAACTGCCACTGGTTCTCCACCAACTGTGAGGGGGTTAGCTCGGCAGCGGGTGTGTGTGACCCCCGGGATGGGCTCCCCACACAAAAACAGGCCCAGCAGACAGAGGTTGTGGTTTTCAAAATCAAAAAGGTGCCGTTTATTTTCTATTTACAGTGACAAAAACACAGCAAAGCAAAAGAAACAAACAAAATAAATCCTGGTCAACTTGACCTCTGACTAAACATACAGGTTTCCTAACTAACAACTGGGATCAGCCTAGTGCTGTCCTAGTCCCTGGTTTTAAATGTCCAAGCAAAATATAGCCACACAGGCTTTCTCTCACCGCACAGGGGTTCACTCTCCCTAGACAGTCCACACAGGTCTGCTTCCAGGCATGAGCTAACATCTAATGAATCTGGGAGTTTTTTATAGAGGCCTAAATGAGCTGACAAGCTTCAGCTGGCCTCATCAACTCCCTGTCTGCACGACGCCCAGCCCTCTCCCTAGAGGTATGAGTCATCAATGAGCCCACTAGTCTCAGCTGGGCTTATACAACTCTCCACCTAGCTGTATAAATCGGCGTAAAGCCTGAATCTGGGCGAAATATATCTACCCCCCTGGATGCAACCAGGTGACTTTACCTTCCTGCTGTCACAACAAGTTAAAATAATTTTTTTTTGCTAGAAAATTACTTAGATCCCCCAAACATTATATTTATTTTTTTCAGACACCCCAGAGAATAAAATGGCGGTCGTTGCAATACTTTTTGTCACACCGTATTTGCGCAGCAGTCTTACAAGCGTACTTTTTTTGGAAAAAATACACTTTTTTGAATTAAAAAATAAGACAACAGTAAAGTTAGCCCAATTTTTTTTATATTGTGAAAGATTATGTTACGCCGAGTAAAATAATACTCAACATGTCACGCTTAAAATTGTGCCCGCTTGAGGAATGGACGACAAACTTTTACCCTTAAAAATCTCCATAGGCGACGTTTAAAAAATTCTACAGGTTGCGTGTTTTGAGTTACAGAGGAGGTCCAGGGCTAGCATTATTGCTCTCACTCTACTGATCGTGGCAATACCTCACATGTGTGATTTGAACACCGTTTTCATATGCGGACACTGCTCATGTATGCGCTTGCTTCTGCATGCGAGCTCAGTGGGACGGGGCGCGTTTACAATTTTTTCTGTCATTTAAAAAAAAAAAAACATTTTGCTTTAAGAGCATTGGGCGGAAGTGATGTTTTGATGTCGCTTCCGCCCTGCAATGGTATGGAGATGGGTGGGGGCCATCTTCCTATTTTTCCATCCATCTGCGGATCGGATCGGATGAACACGAACAGACGGTCCGTGTTCATCCGATCCCCCCATAGAGGAGAGCGGAGATCTGACTGGTCCGTCTCTGCACAGTGTGTAGGGACAGGCTAGTCTTCCACCGGCTCAGCGGGGATCAACTGAGCGATCCCCGCTGAGAAACCGGATGTTTAAAATCGGATCTTCACGGGATCCGCATGTCTGAAAGGGCCCCTACATGCAATATAGAAAAAAAAAAAAAATGTAGTTTAAAAAAAAAAAAAATGGCCATTTAAGAGCTTCCACCCTGCTGTGGTGTGGAGCTGGGGTGGTGGCCATATTCCCCTCAGCTTCATACCTAACATGGAAGAGGACCCGATAGGTGGCGGAGGACACCAGAGCGCGGTGTGAAGGGGGGCCCTCTCCTCTCTCCAGCCACCGATAAAAGTGTTCTTGCGGAAAATCTGCCGGAGAGACCACCCGCTGAAGAAGAGGATGCTGCCATAACAACGATATCCCTCTTCAAAGTGCCGCCGTATTTTTACGGCGGGCGGTCCGTAAGTGGTTAAAGTGGTTGTAAACCCTTACACACCACTTTTTACCTACAGGTTAGTCTATAATAAGGCTTACCTGTAGGTACCATGAATATCTCCTAAACCTGCACCGTTTAGGAGATATTTAGGAGATATTCACTTACTCGTGCCGTTTCTTTAACTGCTCTGCTGTTACCGGCGGCTCCCGCACGCATGCGCGGGAGCGACGTCACCGTGGCTCCGGCCAATCACAGCACCGGAGCATGGAAATAACTCATGTCGCCGGCCACATCGGCGTGCCAGGACTGCGGCGGGGACTTTGATCCAAGGTAAGTATTTCATAATGAATATCCAAGGTAAGTATTTCATAATGAGCTAGTATGCATAGCATACTAGCTCATTATGCCTTTGTCTTTTTTTTTTCGTGGGTTTACAACCACTTTAAACCCCATTGAAAATCTGGAATAACTTGAAGACTGCAGTCCACAAACGGTCACCATCAAATTTAACTGAACTTGAGCAGTTCTGCAAAGAAGAGTGGGGAAATATTGCAAAGTGTAGATGTGCAAAGGTAGTAGAGACATATCCCAACAGACTAAAGTCTGTATTTAAAGCAAAAGGTGGTTCAACCAAACACTGACACAAGGGGGGTAATCATTTTTCCAACTCAGTGGTTCTGTTTTTGATTTATCTTCCTTTTTCTGACATGTTGGTGTTATATCTTTCACTTTGATGTTATACATCCAGTACAGCTGGATAAAACAAAATCTGTGTCTGTCTTCATTTCAGGCTGCAAAGCAACAAAATATGATTATTTTAAAGGGGGATGATTATTTTCTATAACTACTTTAAGCGACCAGCCGGCTAGTACTTAAAGCGGAGTTCCGGCCAGATAATTTTTTTTTTTTTCATATTCAATTTAGTTATGTTACATAGGCAGTAAAAGACAGCAATAATTCCCGATCTGTTCACTAATCAATTTAAAAATGTACATTATATGTTAGAATCGATCATCCGGCCGTTTCCATATCAGCTATGGGCATGTGAAGCCTAGTTGATTTATCTTCTGGGTTTTACAGAGAGAGGTACATGCTGGGTAACCAGCATGCACCTCTCGATCTTGCGTATCCGCAGTTAAACGGCGCTCGTAGCGCTGTTAGTTTGTATTGTTTCCATGACAATGGGCGGCGACAGAGGAACGTCCCGCCCCGTTGTTATGACAACGAAAATCTTGTGCATGCGCAGTTAAGCGGTGCTCGTAGCACTGTAATGCCCACAGACTCCTGGGAAATAATGACACTTATTTGCCAGGAGGCCAGGTGAGGTAGGTCCACCGTGGACTAGGAACTAGGCAGATTAGGAAATCTGTCTAGTTACAGCCATTTGCAGGCAAGTAAAAAAAAATTTTTTAACAGAATGTTTTTTTTTTAGATTAAAGGGAACCTAGTAATATAAAGTAAATTTTTAGGATGGACCTTTGCTTTAAAAAGTGTTTTTACACTCAAAACTATAAAAAGAAAGAACAAAGTGCAGTGTTATCCAAACTATACTAATAATAAAGTGCAAACAGCAAATTGTATACCATCTTAAATCAAATATTCAAAATGTGTGCCATACAATCCATCAAGCAAATCCAGTGCCAAACAAATAGTGCAATCCAAAGCCACTAAGGGCAATACAAAAACCATGTATATGTTATAAACGTTCACAAGTGATCGTCTTAGAACACTCTTGTGGCCAGACAAGTGATCTTGAAATGCTCTTTCTGTGCTTAGATAAGAGCTCTCCCTCCACCTGGTACTATTTAAACTGCTCCCCTTCAGCATAGATGCCTTGTATTATAGGAGGTCTAATAGCGCTTGGTGAAGATAAGCATCCACAGCCAGGCTCAGATGTAGCAGAACACAGTTGCAGTAAAAGGAGGATAATCTCAAGCCTCTTCAGGAATCAAGCCATTCATTAGAGCAAAGACCACAATAGTGCTCACTGCTAGTATTTTTTTTTACATCCGAGATAGCGTAAAAATAGGACACTTACAGAATGATCAGCTTGCAGTTGTTAGAGGCATTTAAACATCCAGCAACCAACAATATACTGTATTTATCGGCGTATAACACACACAGGCGTATAACACGCACCCTAACTTTAAGTGGGAAGTTTCAGGAAAAAATCTTTCCACAGCCCCCTGCGTATAACACGCAGGCACAGTTTACCCTCTATTTTCAGGGTAAAAAAGTGAGTGTTATACGCCAATAAATACAGTACTTAGTCAGTGTGGGTTCTGAGGTCATAGCTCCTCCCTGCAGAGACCAGAGGTAAATGTCAATCAGCGTGCTGATGTCGTTAGGCTACGCCTTTTACAAGTTAAATCCTACGAGACTTCTTCAGCTTCCTCCTGCGGAAGTTATTGCTGAATAAACAGATCCATAGCAGAATTGTAAAAATTTCTCTGGTCCATCTGGGGGTGAACAGGCGTGTCAGGCAAAGTGGTTAGTTAACACTTAATTTTTTTTATTTATTCTTTATTTTAATTTTTTTCAGATTTATAAGACAAGTAAAGGCAGATTTGTCAGTTACATAATGAAATTACAAAAAAACAAATATAACAACACAGAGCAGATTCCCACAGAAGGTACCTTAGAGCCCATTCACACAGGGGCGTCTTTGGATCCGACTCCAAATCGCCCCAGGTCACCCCTAGTCGCCTCAGGTCGCGCTGGCTGAAGAAATCAATGTAAGTTAATGGAGCCGTCCTTATGCACACTACTGCAGTCGCTCCGACTTCAAAAAAGGTCCCTGTACTACTTCAATCCGACTCCTAGGCGACCTGTAACCATTCATTTCAATGGGAGTCGCCTCTCACTGTCTTAATAGGAGCAACTCTGCAGGAAGGAAACATACATATTTCAGGCAAACCTCTCCCTCTCACAGAGCTGATTCTTGTTTGATTGGCCACTGGAATGTCTCCTGTCCTGCAGGCAACTTGTAAGTAGCTCCAGGTCCCGCTGTGATTCATTCTCAAGTCGTGTCTGAGTTGCCTCATAAAATCGTGCTGGAAGTTGTGTTGCCCCTGTGTGAATGGGCTCTCTTCTTTTTAGAGACTGTGTTGACTAATACATTCAGATAGCCACTCTGTGTAATCTAAAACTGTCAAGCTTTTAAAACACCCACTGGGGTGTGCTTCTAAAAGACAAAATGGATATTTTTAAAATTGTGTTATAAAAGAATGTTGTTTATAGCTGGTTTTGTTCTGTTTGAGTATTTTTGTACTTTTCTTTTTGATTATTTATTGCTTGATTCTATATCATGACATAAGCAGATAATCTTCTGTCTTTAGTTGCACCAAAGCAATTGGATGCTTTGAGAAGCATTATACCAGCCAATGTTATGCCAAGCATCACACCACAAACAGTGAGTCTAGTCTTAATTTATTGCTTATGTACTGTATAGTATGACTCGTTGAAAATGTTACTTTTATTAAAAAAAATTGTGAAAAAGTTGACTAAAATAAAACTGACAAATATAACCCAGTTTAGGCCCGGTTCACACTGGTGCAACATACGCTCCGACTTTGGGAGCACATGTCGCATGACGTGTATAAATCAATGGTTCCCTACATTGTACCTGTAATCATTCACCCAAAAAAGCGTCACAAATAAATAAAAACAGTACACAGGTTTTTGTCAAAGTCCTTTACGCCAAATGAAGAATGTCCCCTGTCGTAGCTCCAACGTGTCTTCTTTCTCCGGTGATGTCTTCTTCCTCCAGTTCTTCCTCTGGTTTTTCTCCCTCCGCTGATGTCCTCTTCCTCTGGTTCTTCACCGGTTCTTCTTCTTCCACTGATGTCTTCTCCTGACGCTAGCTCCCGCTGTTCTGTTAGCTCTGGTGTCTGCCATTACTTATATAGATATGGGGCATGGCCATCCAATGGCATCATCTGGAGACCCCGCCCCCTTTTGATGTCACCACCCGGGGCATGATGGGATCCCGTTCATTGAAGTCGCATGGAAGTCAGACATGAAGTCGTAGGGCAAAGTCGAATCGAAAGTCGTCCAACTTCCATGTCGGAGCAGTGTGAACCCGGTTTTAAACTATTTTTTTTTTTACTGTTTCGATAATAAACATATTTTCTTTTCTTTTTTAAAACATACCGTATTTATCGGCGTATAACACGCACCGGCGTATAACACGCACCCCAAGTTTAGGAGGGAATTTTAGGGAAAAAAACTTTTAGGAGGGAAGTTTAAGGAAAAAAAAAAAACTTACATTTAAATGCAGCCTTGTCAGCAGTGTCCGTTGCAGCCTTGTCAGCAGTGTCCATTGCAGCCTTTGCCCAGTGTCCAGTGCAGCTTTGCTCAGTGTCCAGTGCAGCTTTGGCCAGTGCAGCCTTTGCCCAGTGTCCAGTGCAGCTTTGCCCAGTGTCCAGTGCAGCCTTTGCCCAGTGCAGCCTTTGCCCAGTGTCCAGTGCAGCTTTGTCCAGTGCAGCTTTGTCCAGTGCAGCCTTTGCCCAGTGTAGCTTTGCCCAGTGTCCAGTGCAGCCTTTGCTAAGTGCAGCCTTGCCCCAGTTTTCAAAATTGGCGCCGCCGAGATCGCCGCAGAGACTAGGCGGAGCGGGGCGAACGCCGCCGAGAACGCAGGGACGCAGAGACGCAGGGACTGGGCGGAGCCGCCGCTGAGATACACATAGCCGAGTGTACTCGGCTATACTCGGCTTTTCTCGGCTCCGCTCACAGTCACGCAGAGTCCCGCCCTATGATGGACATATCACAGGTCCAATGGCGGGACTGGGCGTGACTGTGAGCAGAGTCGAGAAAAGCCGAGTATAGCCGAGTACACTCGGCTATTTGTATCTCGGCGGCGATCGCTGCGCTCCGCTCAGTCAGCGGAGATCGCCGGGATCAGTGGGTATCGGCGTATAACACGCACCCACGATTTCCCCCTGATTTTAAGGGGAAAAAAGTGCGTGTTATACGCCGATAAATACGGTATTTGTTTTGTAACCAGTTAGAGACTCCAACCAAGATGTATGAGACAAGACTGGATACTAATGTACATTTTCCAGAGAAACAAGATTGTCTACCTTTGATCTGGGGATCATTCACATCTGGTTTCCCTATGGTAAAGTACTGTTTTTTTGTTGGGAATGGTGATAAGACTTGGCTTGTTAATGGGGAAATAGAAACTGCCTTTTGGTCACTCTTATGTCTTTTCTAATAATGCCTTTTCTAATGTCATTACTGCCAAAGCCATCCCAATGTGCTTATCTCTCACTTACCTAGTCCATGACAGCTTTGAATCTGCACCTCTCTTGTCAAAAATTAAAAAAATGCATTTTAAGTCCCTCACTTCCTGTAACATCATGTGACCTTCCAGGAAATGGGCCGCCCTGCATGCAACAAACGCAGCAAAGTAGCTCATAGGACATATTGGTGCATTGTGGTTTGTAAATTTTTTACTGTGTCAGGTCGTTGTTACGTTTGGCAAAATGTGAGTTTGCTTCCATGTTTTGAATGCCGTTAACAATTAATGACACCAAAAGTGCAACTAGTTCATTTTAGGTTATAAAGGTGGCTATACACTATACAATCTAATTGTACAATTTCTGCACAATTTCCTTTAGATTTACTAAATGTAATAGGAGGACACAGGTGTCCAATCATAGTTACATAGTTAGTCAGGTTGAAAAAAGACACAAGTCCATCTAGTTCAACCAAAATCAGGCAGGTCCTTCTGCCATATAGTTGATAGTACATCTAAAGGTGATTGTAAAATCAGATTGTATAGTGTGTGGTGAGCTTTATGGACTTCCAGGGACACACTTCTATTTTTTTTAATACCATAGCTCTACTCCATATGTTGTTATGGCTGTTATGTGATCATTCAGCTCCTGCACACTCTGCCAAATGAATGATGCATGCAAGAAGAAGGTAAGCTACCAAACGATCGATCATCAGTAGAAGACACTGGCTATATATTTAGTGAGAACAGGGCTCACTAACAATGTCTGCATTGGAGAAACATGAAACTACAGAGGTGAGCTGGAGCAATATCCTGGATGAGAAGGACAGGTGCTGGGTGTGTGGTAATGAGGTCAGCTGCTGAAATACTTCCTTCTAATGGTTTTCATGTCCAAAGGATGAATACCATTAAGTAATGGAGGAGTTTTCCTTTAGGGGACACTGCTCTAGAACATAGAGAAAGCTTTTTCTTTTCTGCAGCAGAGGTATAATGGTATTAATAGTACCGTATATTGGTACATATAGAGAAGCTGGAATCTTTACTGTTTTACATACTTCCTATGTTTAATTAAAGCAGATATAAGCCAAATAAATAATTTATTTTATTGTAGCTAGGGTGGCTATGCTTACTGACTTCACAAAATCTTTGGAGGAAACCATGGCTGTCACCCAGATTGCTCTTCTGATTTAAGCAAGCCATAGATTATGCAATTTTTTATTCCTTCAGCTATGGGTTGAAGAAAAGAAAATCACTCAAATGCCCCATCAACACAGTCAGTGTTGATGGGGGAATCCCTCCCACTGCGCTTTTGTATTCTGGAAGCGGGAGGTTTCCCTACTGTCAAAATAATCAATCACTCAGTCCCCCCATATATACAGTTCCCCCCCATACACCATCCTTATATACAGTCCCCCCATATATACAGTTCTCCCCCCCCATACACCATCCATATATACAGTCCCCCCATATATATAGTTCTCCCCCCATACACCATCCATATATACAGTCCCCCCCATATATACAGTTCTCCCTCTATACACCATCCATATATACAGTCCCCCCCATATATACAATTCCCCCCCCATACACCATCCATAGATACAGTCCCCCCCGTATATACAATTCTCCCCCCATACACCATCCATATATACAGTTCTCCCCCCTATACACCATCCATATATACAGTTCTCCCCCCCCCATACACCATACACATATACAGTTCTCCCCCCCATACACCATCCATATATACAGCCCCCCATATATACAGTTCTCCCCCCCCATACACCATCCATAAATACAGTTCTCCACCCCCCCCATATACCATCCATATATATCATTCTCCACCCCCCCATACACCATCCATATATACAGTTATCACCGGGTGACACCGTCCACTGCCCTACTGACACCGTCCTCTGCCCTACTGACACCGTCCTCTGCCTTACTGACACCGTCCTCTGCCTTACTGACACCGTCCTCTGCCCTACTGACACCGTCCTCTGCCCTACTGACACCGTCCTCTGCCCTACTGACACCGTCCTCTGCCCTACTGACACCGTCCTCTGCCCTACTGACACCGTCGTCCATTGCCCTACTGACACCGTCCACCACCCTACTGGCTGACAATGTCCACTTTTAAGGTAGGCTAGTTTCATATTTTAACTGACATTTCTTTTATTAATTGAATCATATTTTATGGGTACACTAATGCTTTTTTTTAAATTTACCCATGCCCCTTTAAGTCCCCCCCACTGTTAATGCAATTTGGCCACAGCCACTGTTCATTGTAGCACACCTCATTACTACTCTCTTTGGGTAACCCAAAAGGTGTCCCAGGTATTTTACAATCCTATAGCGCGTAGTACAAAAAAATTGCCGTGCACCACGAAAGTGTTCGGGTTTGGCTTGAAGAAAATGTGGCAACCCTAATCCCATCCCTCCTCCCCACTAGCACTGTTACTGATCCCATTCCCCAGGTCAGATTTAATTGATCCCATAGGATCAGCAACTGATGTATTGCTTCATTTATGTGAAATCCCTGGTGATATGGCCAGTCCCTCTTTGTACAACAAAGTCCCCCTTTGTTGTACAGTGTAAAAGAATTAAGTATCGGAATTAGGCTTTTCGGGGCGGGGGGGGGGGGGGTTTTGGCATGATTTCTTGCACCGGGGCCCTGAAGTCTCTAGTTACACCACTGCGTCCACTCCATTACATAGCAAGGTGTTCTCTTGAAGTTCCGCTGGATTTTGAATGGTTTGCTATATCAGTTTAGCACAAAGGAAGTTACAGAGACACTTCTGGAATTCTGGCAAAATAAACGGTTATTTATTGATCGTATAGCACAAGGAACAGGCATAGTCTTATGTAGCGATACCTTCAACTAAGAGGGCCGCAGATTTAGTTTGGGCCTTGAAGACAGCTCCGCCAACCCCCGGCAATTTACTCGACCCCCTACTGGCACAGTTAGTCTAGGGTAATATGTGTATATCTTATACTCTATGATCAAATTCAAACACCAAGACAGTGATAAAAGAATAATGAATTTACTTTCTATGGCAATGGAAATCAACAGTGATAACAGATCATAAGAATCTATCTGCAGAGCCCTGCAGCAGTAGTCACACTATAACTATAGAGATATGGCGCACACGCGCCACGTGTAACAGTACTTCACTATGCGCCCTATGGTGCAGCAACTAAATAAACTACCTAGATGGCCAGGCCTGACCATATAACTCAGTCTCTAGAAGGGGTAAAATTCTTCGCATGCAAGTCTTTAAACGGTGGTGCACAATTTAGGAACACATTTGTAATCCAAGGGGGGGGGGGGTAAAAATGCCAACACAGTACACTCCACATAAAGATCCGTTCAACTCAGTTCTGCTTTGGATCTCAAATGGGGAAAAGAACTCAAATAGGAACTAGTGGGCCACGGCAGTCTGTAGGCCTAACAATGATATAAAGTATTTGTGGATTGAGCAAGTGCTCGCTCACCCCTCCGGACGCGATCCCAGTCCGGGAACTTCCACCTGCTGTGTCTCCTCACACAGCTCTGCAGCAGTCTGGTCTCCGGCTCAGCAGCAGTTGAAGAAAACCGAGTCAGATGCCACCCAGGCTCGAGATGGAGTGGAAGGCTCTTTGGGTAACAGCGCAAGGCCCAGGCTTCAGGCCTTGCACCACGGTGGATCCGCACAGGAAGATTTCTCCCTTGAAGTCTCGTGTCCCAAAGAGGCCGAGCCCAGCCTCGCCTCGCCTCCTCCTTTTATAACCCCTCCCATGAGTCTCTGGGGTGGAAACATTGCCGAAAGGGGTTCTGGGTAACGTAGTCTCTCTCTTCTGCTTTCACTTCCAGTAAAGTCTCTTCTCTACTCCCTCCCGACTCACCTCTCACCCGGAAAGTCCTGTCTCTTTCTATTAAAAGGGGAATACCCCGCTACACACTCCCCTCACTTAAATTATTTGGTCCCCCAAAGACAATTCTAGCATACACTGCGTACAACCCTAGACAACATTTCGTATGACGTTGGCATAGGGAATTCCCACCAAAACAAAGGGGTTGAATTCCCTTGCCCACAGGTCACATTATCATGAGTGGCCTGCCTAACTGTGCCAGAGAGTGAGTGGGGGTTGCCCTCCACCCAATGAACAGTGGAGGGATCCGGATTTTCTACACTCCTCCTGGCAGTGACCACAGAATCTTCTGAGCTCTTCCCCATTTGTGGGTAGGTCAACTTTTTGGGAGGCCTTATGACTCTGCGAGCCCTTTGTTCTCTTGGGGTTTCTGGCTCTGGCGCCACAGACTCTTCTTCTGTAGCAGGCTCGGGCGACACGGCAGGCTCTGTAACATCTGCTTCAGGAGCCGAGGGATATATAGAATCTCTAGGGTCCTTTTCAGAGTAAGTATCACAAGCATCCTCCCAGTAATCTGATGAAGGACTAGATGGGATGAACTCAGCGGCCTCTGCATTCAGTTGTCCATCTATAGTGTCTTCAGTAGTTGGAAGATCTATAGCAGAAGTTCCTGGAGTTGGGGAAGGCCACAGCCAGTCAAGTTCTCTTCCTTCATCTCCACTGAGTTCAGAGGTCTCTCCATCTTCAGCCCGAGAGGTCTGGGACCGAGTGTTTGGCCTGGGGGTATCTAGAATAGAGACTGGTTCAGGGGAGTCCCTCACTAGAGGTATCCTGACCGCTTCAGCAAGTGGGAACAGGTGGTTTCGATGCCACGTCTTCAGTGGTCCTACCTTTCCTTCTCGCTTCAACTTGTAGACAGGTAGGCCCGGCAGCTTCCTACAGATGACATAGGGTTCAGATCTCCATCTGTCTGCAAGTTTGCGTTTTCCAGGGACCCCCAGGTTGCGTAGCAGTACTCGGTCCCCGGGCTGCAGGTCTTGTACCTGTCATGGATATGCAGTAGTGTTTGTCTGCCATCTTATCTTCCTCCTCATGTCACCTTCTAACCAACCTGACTTCAGGGTTCCACTGACATCTGCCCAGTCTGATGGTCCTGTGCAAGATGACCAGTTCCCCTTTAAGGGTCTAGGGGACCCCCCTCAGATTCCTGTTGATCCTTTCATGCCCTTGCTTATTCCTAGAGAGCCTTTGGTCCTCAATAGATCTTCTTGTCATCTCCCTACCTCGTTTTCGGTCTCTGAGGATAATTTTAAGTACGAGGTTAGACAAGTTCTGGATTCTCGGCTCTGCAGAGGCATTCTTCAGTACCTTGTGCATTGGAGAGGTTTTGGTCCTGAGGAGGCGTCTTGGATCGCTGCATCTGATGTCGCTGCACCTCATCTGTTGAGAAGGTTTCATCAGAGATTTCCCTTTAAGCCTGGGTCCAGGCGGGGGAGGGCCCATAAGAGGGAGGGTACTGTCATGGATATGCAGTAGTGTTTGTCTGCCATCTTACCTTCCTCCTCATGTGTTCATCTAGAGACCAGACCTCCTTCACCTGGCTTCCTTTATAATCTCCTCCCAGCCTGACTCCACCCCAGGCCCTATCACTGAACACTATATTAACCTGTGCACTGCAAGCCTGCTTTGCTGATCAACGTGTTTGTTAGGCATTGTGTGTTTGGGTTCCTGCCTGCCGTGTGCTACGTCTGTCTCTCTGTTACGTTATTGGCTTGTCCCCGACTATCCCTGTCTGCTCGTGACCCTTGACCTTCGGCTCGTTCTTCGTTATCCTTGTCTGCTTGTGGCCCCCGACCTTCAGCTTGTTATTCGGTTCTCTCTTATCGTGTGCTGCTGCTTCCCCTCTTTTCCCCTTATCCTACGGGGCGTGAGCTAGGAAACTCCAGGGGCCGCGACCTGGTCCCAGCCTGCAGCTAACATCCTCACCACTAGAGGCCCTGGAGAAGACCAGCTGGGTCTTAGACTCCGCGCCCTGGGGAATCTTGGCTCTAGCTTCCGTTTGGATCCCGGTTGTGCTCCTCTGGTCCCGCTTTCCACAACCACCCAGTTTCCTATCCGCAGAAGCCAGCCATAGGGTTCACTACCTCGCGGTGCACTCCTGTCCCCCTACGGTGTGCATCTGTCACCTGGCCACAGGTGACCCTGACAGTTTGATCAGCCATGAACCCGGCTGACATCCCGCTACCCACGGATGATCCATTGCAGGGCATAGTTTGCAGACTTGAAACCCAGGAATCGAATCAGACTCTGGTGATGCGATTCCTCCAGGATCTGGCTTCTCGCTTCGAGCAGCTTCAGGCCTCCTTGGGAACCCTGAATCCGCAACCTCAAATACAATCAGCGGCTGCACCTATTGCACCAGTCGCAGCCACACACTCGCTACAACTGCCAGCTCCGTCCCGTTTCTCTGGGGACTCCAAGGCTTGCAGGGGGTTCCTTAGCCAATGCACGATTCATTTTGAGCTCCAGCCCCAAAACTTCCTGTCTGATCGGGCTAAGGTAGCCTATATCATTTCCCTCCTCTCTGGTGAAGCTTTAGCCTGGGCAGCCCCTCTGTGGGAACTGAATGATCCAGTGGTTTCTAGCCTGTCTGGCTTCTTGAAACTTTTTCGGAATATCTCCGAAGAACCGGCTCGTGTCTCTTCAGCGGCCAGCGCCCTTTTACGTCTCCGCCAAGAGTCTGCTTCTGTGGGACAGTATGCCCTTCATTTCCGCATACTGTCGGCTGAGTTGAGCTGGAACAATGAGGCCTTAGTCGCAACCTTTTTGCATGGCCTGTCTGATAGAGTGAAGGATGAATTAGCTGGAAGAACCATCCCCACTGATCTGGCCGGCGTTATCTCCTTGTGTAACCAGATCGATATTCGCTTTCAGGAGAGGACCTTAGAAAAGCAACGCCAGCACTCCTTGGTTCTTAGTCAGCCTGAGCTCCCCTCTCTTCGACCCGTAGAGCATCTCCTACCAGCTGAGGAACCCATGCAGCTGGGTCGGACCAGGCTATCCCCCGAGGAACGTGCTAGGCGCAGAACTCTTGGTCTGTGTCTTTACTGTGGGGGCAAAGGTCATTTTCGTGACACTTGCTCTCTTTGTCCAGAAAAACGTTCGGGTCCACTTCATCTGGAAAGTGGAGTATTGGACCCAGAAATATCACCTTCCCCTTCTCGTCTTCTGCTTTCTGTGTTCCTTCATGTTGGTGCTTCTTCTCATTCGGTCTCAGCATATCTGGGTTCCCGGAGCCGCTGGTAATTTCATGGACTGGGAAATCGCATCGTCCATGAGACTTACTCTTTTGCCCCTCACCACACCATTGGTGGTCTTGGCGATTGATGGTACTGTTCTCCCAGGGGGACCTATCCGCTTCCAGACCCTCCCTGTTAAGATGTCGGTAGGGACACTCCACCAGGAGTGGATATCCTTCCTTATCTTACCCAAGGCCTCAACGCCTATAATTTTGGGTCTCCCATGGTTACAGCTCCATTCTCCTCATGTGGACTGGACTACTGGACAGATCCTGGCTTGGGGTCCCTCCTGTTCCTCGTCCTGCCTACCCAAGGTTGCCCCCTGTGAATCTGAGCCGGTCATTCATTCCAGGTTGCATAACCATTTACATTTCTCTGTCCCTAACCACCCTTGGACGCACAGCCAGGCTAGCTTGTCTACAAGTCCTGCAGTCGCTACGTCTTGCGATGCGATTCAGGTAGTCGCTACACCTGACTCAGCTATTCACTCTGCCTCTGTACTAGTTATGCCAGTCCAGCCCATGCCCAGTGAGCCTCTCACTTTTTCTTGTTCGGGACATTCTGCTTGTCCTTCAGCTATTCAGCTTGACTCCGGCGACATGTCACCTTCTAACCAACCTGACTTCAGGGTTCCACTGACATCTGCCCAGTCTGATGGTCCTGTGCAAGATGACCAGTTCCCCTTTAAGGGTCTAGGGGACCCCCCTCAGATTCCTGTTGATCCTTTCATGCCCTTGCTTATTCCTAGAGAGCCTTTGGTCCTCAATAGATCTTCTTGTCATCTCCCTACCTCGTTTTCGGTCTCTGAGGATAATTTTAAGTACGAGGTTAGACAAGTTCTGGATTCTCGGCTCTGCAGAGGCATTCTTCAGTACCTTGTGCATTGGAGAGGTTTTGGTCCTGAGGAGGCGTCTTGGATCGCTGCATCTGATGTCGCTGCACCTCATCTGTTGAGAAGGTTTCATCAGAGATTTCCCTTTAAGCCTGGGTCCAGGCGGGGGAGGGCCCATAAGAGGGAGGGTACTGTCATGGATATGCAGTAGTGTTTGTCTGCCATCTTACCTTCCTCCTCATGTGTTCATCTAGAGACCAGACCTCCTTCACCTGGCTTCCTTTATAATCTCCTCCCAGCCTGACTCCACCCCAGGCCCTATCACTGAACACTATATTAACCTGTGCACTGCAAGCCTGCTTTGCTGATCAACGTGTTTGTTAGGCATTGTGTGTTTGGGTTCCTGCCTGCCGTGTGCTACGTCTGTATCTCTGTTACGTTATTGGCTTGTCCCCGACTATCCCTGTCTGCTCGTGACCCTTGACCTTCGGCTCGTTCTTCGTTATCCTTGTCTGCTTGTGGCCCCCGACCTTCAGCTTGTTATTCGGTTCTCTCTTATCGTGTGCTGCTGCTTCCCCTCTTTTCCCCTTATCCTACGGGGCGTGAGCTAGGAAACTCCAGGGGCCGCGACCTGGTCCCAGCCTGCAGCTAACATCCTCACCACTAGAGGCCCTGGAGAAGACCAGCTGGGTCTTAGACTCCGCGCCCTGGGGAATCTTGGCTCTAGCTTCCGTTTGGATCCCGGTTGTGCTCCTCTGGTCCCGCTTTCCACAACCACCCAGTTTCCTATCCGCAGAAGCCAGCCATAGGGTTCACTACCTCGCGGTGCACTCCTGTGCCCCTACGGTGTGCATCTGTCACCTGGCCACAGGTGACCCTGACAGTACCCGGACCTTCAAGTCGAAGTTTCTTTTGTTTCGGGCTCCCCTTTGACCTGAGGCCGCTTGAGCTTGTTCATAAGCTACTTTCAGGCTGTGTCTGAGCCTGTCCACATATCCTTTGTGGGATGTGGCTGAGGAATGGTCTAAAGAGGTGCCAAAGGCCAGGTCCACAGGCAACCTCGCTTCTCTCCCAAACATGAGTCGATATGGGGAGTAGCCTGTAGCATCACTGGTGGTGCAGTTGTAAGCGTGTACTATAGCTGCTATGTGTTTGCTCCAATGTTGTTTCTTCTCACTATCCAGAGTTCCCAACATGTTGAGCAGGGTTCGGTTAAACCTCTCCGGCTGAGCATCTCCCTGTGGGTGGTAAGGTGTGGTTCGAGTTTTCTTGATTCCTAACGAATCCAGGAGTTTCCGGATCAGCCGACTCTCAAAGTCCCTTCCTTGATCTGAATGAAGTCGCTGGGGCAGCCCATAATGGACAAAATACTTCTCCATAAGTACCTTGGCCACTGTGGAAGCCTTCTGGTCTTTGGTTGGGAAAGATTAGGCATACCGGGTGAAGTGATCGGTTATCACCAGAACATTTCCTAGTCCACGCAGGTCGTGTCCGAGGCAGAGGAAATCAATGCATACCAGATCCATTGGGCCTTGACTTTGTAGATGGCCCATTGGGGCAGCTTGATGGGGTAAAGTCTTCCTCTGGATGCAGCGTGCACATGAATGGCAGTACTCTTCCACTTCTGCCCTCATGCAGGGCCAATAGAACCGACTTCTGACAAGTTGAAAGGTCCTTTCCGCCCCTAGGTGGCCAGGATTGTCATGTAGGGCAATCAGAACAGTCTCTCGATGTTTTTACAGAAGAAACAATTGCCATTTATCTTCCAGATCATCAGAGGGGCCCCTTCGGTAGACCACTCCCTGATGCACCTGTAACCTGTCCCACTCTTTCCTCAACAGGCGAGCTTCCTTTGAGGAGTGACTCAGGAGTC
The DNA here is from genome assembly GCA_029206835.1 of Rana muscosa. Lineage (NCBI taxonomy): Eukaryota > Metazoa > Chordata > Amphibia > Anura > Ranidae > Rana > Rana muscosa. The sequence goes on along the minus strand of CM055119.1, from coordinate 258,763,652 downwards.
TGTTTGGATCCTGATTCTCCAGGGCTTCCAGAACCAATTTCCCCATGGGGACTTCTAATTGGTCGCATCTTAGTTCCTTCTTGGACAACTTTGGCAGATGGTCTTCTTCCAGTTGAGTTACTCCACAGTATTGTTTGGGGACTCCTACCATGGTAACTCCTATCTCTTCCGCCCTTGAGCCTCCTCTGGCTTGCAATTCAGCCCCTTGACAAAGGGCCCGCACCCCATCAGGTGCCACTTGAGTCCAGTCTTCCATGTCACTGGTGGGGCCATGAGATCTCCTGGACAGAGCGTCTGCATCTCGATTTCCAGTCCCTGGCCTGTACTTTAGGCTGAAATTGAATCCAGACAATGCGGCCAGCCACCTGTGTCCAGTGGCGTCCAGCCTTGCTGTAGTGAAAAGGTAGGTAAGGGGGTTGTTGTCGGTCTTCACAGTGAACTCCGCCCCATACAGGTAGTCTTTGAGCTTGTCTACTACCGCCCACTTAAGGGCCAGGAACTCCAGCTTGTGAGTGGGGTAGTTCTTCTCGGTGGGGGTCAGGCTCCTGCTCACGTAGGCAACAGGCCGCAGTTGTCCTTCGTGTTCTTGGTAAAGTACTCCTCCCAGACCATCATGACTAGCATCTACGTGTAGTTCATAGGGTTTGGTCGGGTCTGCGTAGGCCAAGACTGGGGCAGTGGTTAGGTTCTTCTTCAACGCCTGGAAGGCTTCATCACACTTTTGGTTCCACTGATCTCTGACTGACTCTCCCGGCTTCCTGGGCCCTGAGTCGTCCTCTTCCCCCTCGGTCTTGAGTAGTTCATTCAATGGCCTAGCAATTCGGGCGAATCCTTCCACAAACCTCCTGTAATAGGAACAGAACCCTAAAAAGGATCTGAGTTCTGTTACTGTGGTGGGTCGTGGCCAGGAGGTAACTGCCTCCAATTTCTCAGGGTCTGTGGCCACCCCTTCTTCAGACACTATGTGCCCCAGATAGTTCACAGAAGGCTGGTAGAACCGACACTTCTCAGGCGAAAGCTTGAGTCCCTCCTCACTGAGTCTCCTCAACACTTTTTCCAGCCTCTCCTTGTGTTCCTCCAAGGTTCTCCCAAAGACAATGACATCGTCCAGGTATACAAGGACTTCAATAAGGTTCATGTCTCCTACAGTCTTCTCCATGAGACGTTGAAAGGTAGCAGGAGCTCCAGACAGTCCCTGGGGCATTCGGTCAAACTCAAAGAACCCCACTGGGGTTATGAAGGCTGTCTTCTCCTTGTCTTCTGGATGCATAGGGATCTGATAGTATCCACTCTTGAGATCCATAACGCTGAACCACTTGGCTCCAGACAAACTCTGTAAAGCGTCCTCTATCCTTGGAGTGGTGTACTGGTCGGGTATGGTTCTCCTGTTGAGAGTCCTGTAGTCTATACAGAGCCTCAATGACGCATTCTTCTTCCTGACCACCACTATCGGGGAGGCATAGGGGCTTCTAGACTCCCGGATCACACCAGTCCTCTTAAGTTCTGCGAGTTGTTCCCTTAGATCCTCCAGATCTGCTAGTGGGACCCGCCTGACCCTCTCTCTGAAGGGCCTGTCTTCTTGGAGGCGGATCCGATGGGTGGCACTCCTTGCACACCCATTGAGAACTTATCTTTTGAGAAGATCTTCTCCCATCTGGTCAACTGGGCCTTGGCTCTCTCTTTCCAAGCCCTGGGCAGATTCGGGTTTTCCATGGACAGCTTCTCCCAAACATCTCCTCCTTCACCTGTCCCCTTGACTTCTGACAGGGTAACCGGGGCAGCAGGGCTCACCTGGCCCAGCAGCATCCTGGCTGGGATTTCCATAGGGCCACCTGTAGTGTTCCTAACACTCACCGGAATTCTACAATGGGCCTTCTTCAGGGCCTTCAGTGGAATCACTTCTGGTATCACTTGCAGACCAGGGGACTCTTCCCTTGGGTCAGACTCCAGCATGACAAAGGGTCCAGGCTGCTCCCAAGTAAGCTTCACAGTGGCTCTGAGACAGGTTACTTTGCCGGGCTGCAGCACTACCCCTTCTCTTCCAAGTCTCCACACCTTCCCTATCCCCTCTCCAGGGGTCTTCTGCTCTAGGACCAGCCGTTGGTAGGCCGTCTTCAGCATGGGGTGAATCTTGGTGGCCGCTGGCCCCTTCTCTTTCACTAGAGGGGTCAGGAGTCTCCGGACCAGGTCCGTGTTTGTCCCTATTATAAGGGAACTCTTGTTGGCTCCTGGCGGTCGAGGGCACACAACTGCCAGGGTGTCAAACACTTCGGCCTTCCCAGCCAGGGATGGGTCAAAAGTCATCTTGACGGGTAGATAGCCATCGTAGGGGAAATTCTGGGTTCCAATCCCACATATTTCCAGTTCCTCTATCTTCTGGATGGGCAGGTGACTCAAGTGCTTATCGTAGAAATCCCGGTATAATAGGGTCACTTGTGCCCCAGTATCCAAGATGGCTCTGGTGTAGACTCCCTCCACCTGAATGGGCACTATAGGAGATGGGCCTACCAGCTTCTCCGGATTTGGCCTGGCAGGGGTCGCCTTCTTCTGGCCCTTTGCCTTCGGACTCTCTCTCATCCAACTCCCTTTGGACTTTAGTCTTTCTTGAGCCTGGTATGCATTGATTTCCCTCCTTTCAATGGGCGTACAGACCCACTGAGGGATACTATTATTTTTCTTAGGTGTGCACCCCCTCTGGGGAGTGCTGTGCCTCTTCTGAGGGGTCTTGCCCCCTTTCTCTGGGGTGTATCTCTGTTGAGGAATGTTGTGTTTCCTCTGAGATGTTTTATCTCCTCCTTTCTTTTGCTTCGCATTCAGCTTGGAGCTCACTGAAGGTGATGGGCACCCGGTTGACTCCTTCACCGGGGCCCTCTGAAGTTTCCCGCCGGCTTGCGGTTGTCCGTTTTCTTCTTCTTGGGACTGGAACATGTAGCTGCAATATGGCCAATTCCTCCACAGTTAAAGCAGACTATATCTTCCCATTCTTGTAAAGATGCGGGTGCTGAGGCAATTGGGAATAGTTCCTTCTTTGGTACTTCTCTCCTGGGACCCTCTGGGTCTTTTGCTATCAGAGAGGTCAACATCTCTAACACCTTGGACATTTGTGATTTTAAAGTGTCTACCTCTGAGTCTCTTTCAGGGGTCATCACTGGGTTGACTAGCACCTGTGCTGGGACAACATATGTCTTAATCATTTGCTGTTCCTGTTGTAGCGCCTCCTCATCTCTGATGATTTTTATCAAATCAGCATAAGTCAGTAACGTTCCTCCTCCCGAGGTTTTCAGGTGCAGCCAGACTGGATCCGAGCGCAACGCTCCCTTTAAGACTTGCTTCATTCTTGCCGCATCTGTATCTTGGGGCTTCATTCCCTTCTTCAACACAATCTTGCACAGCAACCTGTTCAGTCTCCTAACATACTCTGAAAGTTTCTCCTTCGGCTGTTGGAAAGTATGTTCAAATTGGTAGACCATCTCTGTCACCTTTTCCAATTGACCAAACTCTTCCTGTAGCATGGCTAGACAGTCTTGAGCCGTGCAATCTGCATTCCCAAACCGAAAACTTTTCACTGCTTCTGCTGCTGCCCCTTTGAGGCTTTCTATCACTCGTTGCCTCTTCTGCGCTTCAGGCACCTCCCATGTCTCTACTGCTTGTAATGCCTGCTCCACCCAGGTATCAAAATCTTCTTCCCCTGCAGGGACAGGGAGCTTCCCTGAGAATGTCTTTAGTCTCTGGTAGCTAGTCTCTACATGCACCGTGCTTGTCTTCTGACATTTGATTAGGAGATCCCTTATTGCCTTTATCAAATCTGGTGATATAGCAGTGGCAGGTGCGGGTGCCACCGGGGGCGTCACCCCGTCTCCTCTTTCTGGTGAGGTACGGGCCGCAGCCTGCGGTGATCCCATCGGTGATGGTTCCTTCTTTATAGTTACTGCGTGCGCCAACCTATAGGTTCTGTTGTCTGGCGTCCGCACACACTTGCGCTTGCAAGCCTCTGGCATCCCGTCCCCGTACTCCACTAGTGCATACTGATATGAAGTGTCTGGGTCTGGGTCTGAGTCTGGGTCTGACTTTATATCCATCACCTAGGGATGAGCTTCGTGTTCGAGTCGAACATACGTTCGACTCGAACATCGGCTGTTCGATCGTTCGACGAAGATCGAACGATTTGGGCCGTTCGCGCCAAATTCGAGTGACGCGAACGGCCCACAATGCACTACGCCATCGCAGTGTCATCCAGGCGCTGTGATTGGCCAAGCATGCACTGTGACCCCGCATGCTTGGCCAATCACAGCGCCGCAGCGAGGAGAGCAATGATTGGCCACAGGCAGGATGCCTGTGGCCAATTATTGCTGAGGGTGTTTAGTACACGCCCCACACTATAAAAGGCCGCCAGCACGGCGGCCTAGTGTAGTGTGTTCCGGAGCAGGGAAAGAGAAACATAGGCAGGGACAGTGACATTTATTTTTTTCTTGCTTAACCTGGATTCCTTTAGTTTAGGGAAAGAGAAGGATAGGTAGGGAGAGTGTCAGTGTCTTTTACTGTGCGAATCCTTGTTTCTAGGGACAGGGAAGGACAGTGAGGGAATTCTCCTTGTGCTATAGTGTGCTTTAAAAAAACATTTTTTCTAGGGACAGAAAACTATAGGTAGGGAGAGTGTCAGTGTCTTTTACTGTGCGAATCCTTGTTTCTAGGGACAGGGAAGGACAGTGAGGGAATTCTCCTTGTGCTATAGTGTGCTTTAAAAAAACATTTTTTCTAATGACAGAAAACTATAGGTAGGAAGAGTGTCAGTTTCTTTCACTGTGATAATCCTTGTTTCTAGGGACAAAGAAGGAAAGTGAGTGAAATTCTCCTTGTGCTATAGTGTGCTTTAAAAAAACATTTTTTCTAGGGACAGAAAACTATAGGTAGGGAGAGTGTCAGTGTCTTTTACTGTGCGAATCCTTGTTTCTAGGGACAGGGAAGGACAGTGAGGGAATTCTCCTTGTGCTATAGTGTGCTTTAAAAAAACATTTTTTCTAGGGACAGAAAACTATAGGTAGGGAGAGTGTCAGTGTGTTTTACTGTGCGAATCCTTGTTTCTAGGGACAGGGAAGGACAGTGAGGGAATTCTCCTTGTGCTATAGTGTGCTTTAAAAAAACATTTTTTCTAGGGACAGAAAACTATAGGTAGGGAGAGTGTCAGTTTCTTTCACTGTGATAATCCTTGTTTCTAGGGACAAAGAAGGAAAGTGAGTGAAATTCTCCTTGTGCTATAGTGTGCTTTAAAAAAACATTTTTTCTAGGGACAGAAAACTATAGGTAGGGAGAGTGTCAGTGTCTTTTACTGTGCGAATCCTTGTTTCTAGGGACAGGGAAGGACAGTGAGGGAATTCTCCTTGTGCTATAGTGTGCTTTAAAAAAACATTTTTTCTAATGACAGAAAACTATAGGTAGGAAGAGTGTCAGTTTCTTTCACTGTGATAATCCTTGTTTCTAGGGACAAAGAAGGAAAGTGAGTGAAATTCTCCTTGTGCTATAGTGTGCTTTAAAAAAACATTTTTTCTAGGGACAGAAAACTATAGGTAGGGAGAGTGTCAGTGTCTTTTACTGTGCGAATCCTTGTTTCTAGGGACAGGGAAGGACAGTGAGGGAATTCTCCTTGTGCTATAGTGTGCTTTAAAAAAACATTTTTTCTAGGGACAGAAAACTATAGGTAGGGAGAGTGTCAGTGTGTTTTACTGTGCGAATCCTTGTTTCTAGGGACAGGGAAGGACAGTGAGGGAATTCTCCTTGTGCTATAGTGTGCTTTAAAAAAACATTTTTTCTAGGGACAGAAAACTATAGGTAGGGAGAGTGTCAGTTTCTTTCACTGTGATAATCCTTGTTTCTAGGGACAAAGAAGGAAAGTGAGTGAAATTCTCCTTGTGCTATAGTGTGCTTTAAAAAAACATTTTTTCTAGGGACAGAAAACTATAGGTAGGGAGAGTGTCAGTGTCTTTTACTGTGCGAATCCTTGTTTCTAGGGACAGGGAAGGACAGTGAGGGAATTCTCCTTGTGCTATAGTGTGCTTTAAAAAAACATTTTTTCTAGGGACAGAAAACTATAGGTAGGGAGAGTGTCAGTTTCTTTCACTGTGATAATCCTTGTTTCTAGGGACAAAGAAGGAAAGTGAGTGAAATTCTCCTTGTGCTATAGTGTGCTTTAAAAAAACATTTTTTCTAGGGACAGAAAACTATAGGTAGGGAGAGTGTCAGTGTCTTTTACTGTGCGAATCCTTGTTTCTAGGGACAGGGAAGGACAGTGAGGGAATTCTCCTTGTGCTATAGTGTGCTTTAAAAAAACATTTTTTCTAGGGACAGAAAACTATAGGTAGGGAGAGTGTCAGTGTGTTTTACTGTGCGAATCCTTGTTTCTAGGGACAGGGAAGGACAGTGAGGGAATTCTCCTTGTGCTATAGTGTGCTTTTAAAAAACATTTTTTCTAGGGACAGAAAACTATAGGTAGGGAGAGTGTCAGTTTCTTTCACTGTGATAATCCTTGTTTCTAGGGACAAAGAAGGAAAGTGAGTGAAATTCTCCTTGTGCTATAGTGTGCTTTAAAAAAACATTTTTTCTAGGGACAGAAAACTATAGGTAGGGAGAGTGTCAGTGTCTTTTACTGTGCGAATCCTTGTTTCTAGGGACAGGGAAGGACAGTGAGGGAATTCTCCTTGTGCTATAGTGTGCTTTAAAAAAACATTTTTTCTAGGGACAGAAAACTATAGGTAGGGAGAGTGTCAGTGTGTTTTACTGTGCGAATCCTTGTTTCTAGGGACAGGGAAGGACAGTGAGGGAATTCTCCTTGTGCTATAGTGTGCTTTAAAAAAACATTTTTTCTAGGGACAGAAAACTATAGGTAGGGAGAGTGTCAGTGTGTTTTACTGTGATAATCCTTGTTTCTAGGGACAAAGAAGGAAAGTGAGTGAAATTCTCCTTGTGCTATAGGGTGCTTTAAAAAAACATTTTTTCTAGGGACAGAAAACTATAGGTAGGGAGAGTGTCAGTGTCTTTTACTGTGCGAATCCTTGTTTCTAGGGACAGGGAAGGACAGTGAGGGAATTCTCCTTGTGCTATAGTGTGCTTTAAAAAAACATTTTTTCTAGGGACAGAAAACTATAGGTAGGGAGAGTGTCAGTGTGTTTTACTGTGCGAATCCTTGTTTCTAGGGACAGGGAAGGACAGTGAGGGAATTCTCCTTGTGCTATAGTGTGCTTTTAAAAAAAATTTTTTCTAGGGACAGAAAACTATAGGTAGGGAGAGTGTCAGTTTCTTTCACTGTGATAATCCTTGTTTCTAGGGACAAAGAAGGAAAGTGAGTGAAATTCTCCTTGTGCTATAGTGTGCTTTAAAAAAACATTTTTTCTAGGGACAGAAAACTATAGGTAGGGAGAGTGTCAGTGTCTTTTACTGTGCGAATCCTTGTTTCTAGGGACAGGGAAGGACAGTGAGGGAATTCTCCTTGTGCTATAGTGTGCTTTAAAAAAACATTTTTTTCTAGGGACAGAAAACTATAGGTAGGGAGAGTGTCAGTGTGTTTTACTGTGCGAATCCTTGTTTCTAGGGACAGGGAAGGACAGTGAGGGAATTCTCCTTGTGCTATAGTGTGCTAAAGCATTCCTCATCAACCATCTTTGAAATCCTTGTTTTTTTGGACAGTCAGGGAAATTGTCGTTGTGCTATTCTGTGCAAAAACAATCATCCTCAACCATATTTAGAAATCCTTAAGTAAAGGGACAGAGAAGGACACCTGAAGGTAGCCCTTATTGCTTTTTTCCCATCTCCCTGCAGGCCATCTATTAGAATGTCTGGAAGGCAAACAAGGAGAGGCAGACAGTCAGGAGGCAATAAAAGAGGGCAAGCAGGCTCTGTGTCTGGGGGCAACAGTGCTGGTCGTGGACGCGGTGCATTGTCATCAGCACATGGCCATGGGACACGCTTGTCCTTCTTTTCGGCAGCTGGACATGTTGAGCCACATCATGCCGAAGACTTGGTAGAGTGGATGACCAAGCCCTCCTCCTCCTCCTCATCCTCTCTCACCCAGGCTCAGGGTACTGGAAAAGCAGCTGCCAAAGCGTCCTCTTCCCTGGTATCAATGTCAGACTCATCATCAGTCACTCCTTCCCTAGACCCACCATGTCCTCCTCCTGAGGAGTCCCCCGAACTGTTTGAGCACAGTGTTGGGTACATGCTCCAGGAGGATGCCCAGCGTTTCGAAGGGTCTGATGATGAAACCCAGCTAGAGGAAGGCAGTAGCGTGAGAGCAGACAGAGGGGATGCTCAAGAAGGACACCAATCTGGCAGTCATGTTCCAGCAGCTGCAGCATACTGCCAGATTGGCTCCAGTGATGAGGAGGGAGGTGATGATGAGGTCACTGACTCCACGTGGGTGCCTAATAGGAGAGAGGAGGAGGAGGAGGATGAGGAGGAGGCACATCTCCAACGAGGCAGGATGCCCTTTGGTGGCCAGCGTAAGGGCAGTACACCGACGGAATCACACCGCAGAGCTCCGCCTGTGCAGGGCGCTGCCTCTGCCCGTCATTCAAAAAGTTCTTTGGTGTGGGCCTTTTTTGAGGCTAGTGCATCAGATCGCACAGCTGCTGTTTGCAACATATGTCTCAAGCGTATATCGCGTGGCCAAAACATCAGCCGCTTGGGTACCACATGCCTGACCAGACATATGTTGACCTGCCATGCAGCTCGTTGGCAAGCCTACCTCAAAGACCCACACCAAAGAACAAAGCGGACCTCTCCTTGCATCGCATCAGCTGGGATCTCCAACCCCACTATAACTTCAGTCCTCTCTGAAACATGCACTGAGAGGAATGAAGGTGTAGAATTAGGTGTGTCACAGCCAAGTACTTACGGCCACTCTGCTAGCAGTACACCGACGTCCGATTCTAGCAGGCAAATTTCCCTGCCCCAGCTGCTGGACCGTCGAAAGAAGTTCACTCCCAGCCATCCACATGCCCAGCGGTTGAATGCTAGCTTGGCTAAATTGCTAGCGCTTCAACTGCTGCCTTTTCAGTTGGTAGACTCGGCCCCCTTCCGTGAGTTTGTGCAATGTGCGGTTCCTCAGTGGCAGGTTCCCAAACGCCACTTTTTCTCATGGAAGTCTATTCCGGCTCTCTACCGGCATGTGGAAGGCAATGTCTTGGCCTCGCTGGACAGGGCGGTCAGCGGTAAGGTGCATATTACCGCTGACTCATGGTCCAGCAGGCATGGACAGGGACGTTACCTTTCTTTCACGGCCCATTGGGTCACTCTTTTGGCAGCTGGGAAGGATGCAGGACAAGGTGCAGTAGTGTTGGAGGTTGTTCCACCGCCACGCCTCCAAAATGCTACTACTGGTTGTGACACACCTCTCTCCTCCACCCCCTCCTCTTCTTCTTCCTCCATGGCCTCTTCCTGTGGTTTGTCCTCGGAACCAGCGGTGCTCCGTAGGCGTTCAAGGGGCTACGCAAGTACGCAGGCAAAAAGATGCCATGCCGTGCTTGCGCTGGTGTGTTTGGGGGACAGAAGCCACACTGGGGCAGAGGTCCTGTCTGCTCTGCAGGGCCAGGCCGAGAGGTGGTTGACGCCACGTCAGCTTAAGCCAGGAATGGTGGTTTGCGACAATGGCACCAACCTCCTCTCCGCCCTCCGACAGGGACAACTGACCCATGTGCCCTGTGTGGCTCACGTCCTTAACCTGGTGGTGCAGCGGTTCTTGGGCAGGTACCCGGGCTTACAGGATGTCCTGAGGCAGGCCAGGAAAGTCTGTGTGCATTTCCGCAGATCTTATAATGCCAGTGATTGCCTGGCTGAGCTGCAAAAGGAGTTGAACCTGCCCAAGAACCGCCTTATATGTGACATGCCCACCAGGTGGAACTCAACGTTGGCCATGCTGCAGCGGCTGCACACGCAGCAGAGGGCCATCAATGAGTACCTGTGCGACTACGGCACCAGGACAGGGTCAGGGGAGCTTGGTTTTTTTTCTCCACGCCAGTGGGGCATGATCAGGGATGCATGCACTGTCCTGGCACCATTTGAGGAGGCCACGAGGATGGTGAGCAGTGACAGTGCATGCATCAGTGACACTGTACCTCTTGTCCACCTGTTGGAGCACACGCTGCGTGGAATAATGGACAGGGCACTTGAGGCAGAACAGAGGCAGGAAGAGGAGGACTTCCTTGCCTCTCAAGGCCCCCTTTACCCAGACAGTGTTCCTTCTGTCCCACCCATCGCACAGGAAGAGGAGGAGGAGGAGGAGGAGGAGGAGGAGGAGGATTGTGTCAGCATGGAGGTGGAGGCTGGCACTCAGCATCATCAGCAGCAGTCTTTTAGGGATGATTTACAGTCCCAAGAAACCAGTGGACTTGTACGTGGCTGGGAGGAGGTGGCTGCGGATCATGTCGTCCTTAGTGACCCAGAGGACTCCGGAGCGAATGCCTCAGCAAACCTACGCTGCATGGCCTCCCTAATCCTGCAAAGTCTGCGGAAGGATCCTCGTATTCTTCGGATCAAGGAGAGGGACCATTACTGGCTGGCCACTCTCCTTGATCCACGGTACAAGGGTAAGGTTGCGGACCTTATGTTACCGTCGCAGAGGGAGCAGAGGATGAGACAACTCCGGGAGGCCTTGCAGAAAGGTCTGTGCAATGCGTTCCCAGAGACTGGGAGGTTACAAACTCCTGGTCCTGGACAACGAGTTGCTGAGGCTTCGGCCAGTCAAAGAAGGAGCGGTGGGGAAGGTGGCCGTCTGACCGATGCGTTCAGACAATTCTTTAGTCCGCAGCCCCAAAGTATGATCGGTTCCAGCAACCATCGCCAGCGTCTGATAAACATGGTGCAGGAATATCTAGGGGCAAGGTCAGACTTGGACACCTTCCCCACCGAAAATCCTCTGGCTTACTGGGTCTTGAGGATGGATCACTGGCCAGAGCTTGCACAGTATGCAATTGAGCTACTGGCCTGTCCTGCATCCAGCGTTCTTTCGGAACGCACATTCAGTGCTGCTGGAGGATTTGTCACGGATCACAGGGTGCGCCTGTCCCCTGACTCGGTTGATCGACTGACTTTCATCAAGATGAACCAGTCTTGGATCACCACCAGCTACCACACACCTGATGCTGATATAACAGACTAATTGATTTTAACATGTCACATCCCTTCAAGACTGATGCTGATGCTGAGTGCCTGTGCTGTTATGTTGACTGGCTATCCTCCTCCTCCGAGTCCTCAATGATACGATTGATGATGATAGCTTGGAAGATCATTTTTGTTTATGGGTGCCGCCACCAGTGGCTAAGGCCCAATTTTTCAGCCCCTGTTTTACAGGGGCGTGTAATTACAATTTTTTTAGCAATAATTTGCCATAGGGCTCATTGCTGTGCTCCAAGTACAGTATCTGTGAGGGGTTGGAGTGTTGTGGCACCAGTGCCTAAGGCCCAATTTTTCAAGCCCCTGTTTAACAGGGGCGTGTCATTACAATTTTTGAAGCAATACTTTGCAACAGGGCTCATTGCTGTGCTCCAAGTACAGTATCTGTGAGGGGTTGTAGTGTTGTGCCACCAGTGCCTAAGGCCCAATTTTTCAGCCCCTGTTCAACAGGGGCATGTAATTACAATTCTTGATCTAATAATTCACAGCAGGGCCCATTGCTGCACCCACCAAGAGTAACTCTGAGGGCTTACAGTGTTGTGGCAACGCCACCACCACCACCACCACGAAAGGCCCAATTTTTCAGCCCCTGTTCAAAAGGGGCATGTAATTACAATTCTTGATCTAATAATTCACAGCAGGGCCCATTCCTGCACCCACCAAGAGTAACTCTGAGGGCTTACAGTGTTGTGGCAACGCCACCACCACCACCACCACGAAAGGCCCAATTTTTCAGCCCCTGTTCAAAAGGGGCATGTAATTACAATTCTTGATCTAATAATTCACAGCAGGGCCCATTGCTGCACCCACCAAGAGTAACTCTGAGGGCTTACAGTGTTGTGGCAACGCCACCACCACCACCACCACGAAAGGCCCAATTTTTCAGCCCCTGTTCAAAAGGGGCATGTAATTACAATTCTTGATCTAATAATTCACAGCAGGGCCCATTCCTGCACCCATCAAGAGTAACTCTGAGGGCTTACAGTGTTGTGGCAACGCCACCACCACCACCACCACGAAAGGCCCAATTTTTCAGCCCCTGTTCAAAAGGGGCATGTAATTACAATTCTTGATCTAATAATTCACAGCAGGGCCCATTGCTGCACCCACCAAGAGTAACTCTGAGGGCTTACAGTGTTTTGGCAACGCCACCACCACCACCACCACGAAAGGCCCAATTTTTCAGCCCCTGTTCAAAAGGGGCATGTAATTACAATTCTTGATCTAATAATTCACAGCAGGGCCCATTCCTGCACCCACCAAGAGTAACTCTGAGGGCTTACAGTGTTGTGGCAACGCCACCACCACCACCACCACGAAAGGCCCAATTTTTCAGCCCCTGTTCAAAAGGGGCATGTAATTACAATTCTTGATCTAATAATTCACAGCAGGGCCCATTCCTGCACCCACCAAGAGTAACTCTGAGGGCTTACAGTGTTGTGGCAACACCACCACCACCACCACCACCACGAAAGGCCCAATTTTTCAGCCCCTGTTCAACAGGGGCATGCAATTACAATTCTTGATCTAATAATTCACAGCAGGGCCCATTGCTGCACCCACCAAGAGTAACTGTCAGGGCTTACAGTGTTGTGGCACCAGCACCACCATCAAAGGCCCAATTTTTACTACCACTGTTCAACAATTATATGTAATTAAAATTCCTGAAATAATAGTTGACAGCAGGGCGTTCCAGCACCAACCAAGAGTAACTGTGAGTGCTTACAGTGTTGTGCCAACACCAACAACTAAGGGGCCTATTTCTGCAGAGTATATACGGCAGGTCCCTACTTTCAAACATCCAACTTACAAACGACTCCTACTTGCAAACGCAAGAAGACAACAGGAAGTGAGAGGAAATCTACCACTAGGAAGGAAAATTCTCTCCTGTAAGAATAAATATGGGAGAAAGGTGTCTCCTCTGTACTGATGCTTTATCACCAATCCTTGTTTCAAGAAAAACACCACATTTCAAAAACAGTTGTCATTGGGACGGAAAGTGAGGTGAAATGTTCTGAACAGGGGCACAGACAGCAAAACAAATGTTACAGGGGTGATAACCCTTACCTATGTTTTCCAAAAAGTTTAAAAATAGATTTTTGGGCTGGAGCTACACTTAAACAATGTACCTGTTCAAAATTACAAACAGATTCTACATAAGAACAAACCTACAGTCCCTGTCTTGTATGCACCGCCTGTATACGGCTGTTCAGAGTATATAGGGCCTTTTTTATTTTATGTGCGGGGTTCCCCTTAATATCCATACAAGACCCAAAGGGGCTGGTAATGGGCTGGGGTGGGGGGGGGGGGGGTCATGGGGTAGCTATGCCATTTTTCTTAAAGATTTTCATCCATATTACCGGGAGCAGACATTACATTAAAGCCGCAAGCAGTTTTAAATGGCTTTTTTTTCCTTTAGAAGTGTCATTTTGTGCAGGGACAGTTCTAAACACGGGAAACACGTGGCACTTCACAGGCATACTTTAGACACCCCCCAGGTACGATATTTAAAGGAATATTTGACTTTTTTTTTTTCACTTTATGCATCATTAAAATGACTGCTCCCGAAAAACGACCGTTTTTAAAACTTCTTTTTGCATTGATACATGTCCCCTGGTGCACAACCCGGGTTCCCAAACCCTTTTTAGGACAATAACATGCATAATAGTTGTTATAATTAGCACTTTAGAATTCGAACGTTCGCATCCATTGTATTTAATAGGGTTCTAATGTTCGTATGAACTTTCGGTCCGTTCGCGGGTTCTGGTGCGAACCGAACCCGGGGGTGTTCGGCTCATCACTATCCATCACCCACGGTGTGTGATCTGGGGACACTAACTTCATTAACTCCTCTACCATCTCAGTCGACCATTCCTCCCCAGGGAGGCTGATGACTATCGAGTTGTTTGGCTCTGCCCTAGAGGCTTTGCACCACTCTTCTACTGCTTGTGGGTCCATGCCGGCACTTCTGGCATTCACCTGCTGTATCAGGATCCCGGACGAGCCCCCACGTGTAGCGATACCTTCAACTAAGGGGGCCGCTGTCAGGGACGTGCTGGGCTTGAACCTGGGACCTCTTCTGTGTCTGGCATTGACTCTTCCAGCGGAGCTATCTGAGATGCTGGACAGTTCCCTGCCTGATCTGCTGGATAACCTATCTGATCCATTAGACTACTCTGCTTGGTGTCTGATTACTGTTGAACTCTGAACCCCTTGCTCCTCCCATGTACTTCCTATAAAAGACATTCCAGAGATGTTGCCCCTTGCGGTTTGATCTGCTTCTGTTCCCTGAGTTCCTGATTCTGTGCTTGTATCCTGTTCCTGTGTTTGACCCGGCTTCCTGACCACGCTTCTGTCTCCAGTCCTGACCTCGGCTCGTTTGACCCTGCTCAGTTATCTGCCAGTCTGCCTGTTGCCAAGATTCGGCCTGGACTTTGACTACTCTCTGCCTGCCACTTGTGATGTTTACCTTGATGTGTATGACCCGGCTTGTCTGACTCTGCAAACCTGCACCAGCTTACCTGCATCCTCTGCTCTGCAAGCTGCACACGCTGACCTGCATCCTTTGCAATGCAAACCTGCACCTGCTGACCTGCATACCTGCTCTGCAAACCTGCACCTGCAAACCTGCACCTGCTGACCTGCATCCCTGCTCTGCAAACCTGCACCTGCTGACCTGCATCCCTGCTCTGCAAACCTGCACCTGCTGACCTGCATCCCTGCTCTGCAAACCTGCACCTGCTGACCTGCATCCCTGCTCTGCAAACCTGCACCTGCTGACCTGCATCCCTGCTCTGCAAACCGGCACCTGCTGACCTGCATCCTCTGCTCTGCAAGCTGAACCTGCTGACCTGCATCCGCTGCTTCCGGAACCAGCTGTTCCAGTCTCCACTCGGCTCCACCACTCCAAGCAGTGAGGATCAGACAGGCACCCTTACCTCACCGTGCTCTTACCACCACTGTCCCCACTCCAGTGGTCTCCGAGCCGGGGTTGTACGGGAGGTCCCTCTCCGCACGTCAGGCTCACACCTAAGGTACGTTACAGTATCAAACCGCCATGCCTGAGCCTGCAGGAGATACCTTGCCTATGGACAATGTCTATCAACACCTTACAGCTCTCACTCAGATCGTGAAGTCTCTGCAGGGCAGCCATGTCCGAATGGATAAGCAGACACAAACTCAAGCCACCTCTGCAGATTCACCTCCAACCCCAACTTCCTCTATTGGAATGTTACTATCTCCTGAGCCCAGGGTCCCTGTTCCTGAGAAGTTTTTCGGGGATCGGAGTAAATTCCGTGCGTTTCGCAACGCATGTGAACTTTACTTTTCGTTGCTACCTCTGACTTTTTCATCTGAAGCCACCAAGGTGGGCTTCGTTATCGCTTTGCTGCAGGGGGAACCTCAAGCTTGGGCCCATCACCTACTTGAAGTCTGCCATGTAGTTCTAGACTCTCTGCCCTCTTTTCTTGATGCCATGGCCCGACTTTATGACGATCCACAGCGGACTTGTACTGCCGAGGCTGCTCTCCATGCGCTCCAGCAAGGCCGCCGAGCGGTCGAGGACTATGTGACTGATTTCAGACGCTGGAGCGCGGATACCCAGTGGAATGAGGCGGCTCTGCGGCATCAGTTCCGTCTTGGTCTCTCTGAAAGCCTGAAGGATGTGTTAGCACGGGTCGGTGTTCCTGATGTTCTAGAGACTTTAATTAATTTGTCTATCCAGATAGACCGACGACTCCGGGAGCGCAGAGCAGAAAGGTCTACCCAACAGCTCCGCCCAGCTTGGATGCTACCCCGGATACGAGCCCCTGTGTACCCTGCCAGTGCCAGTACGGTTCCAACTGAACCCTCATCCCTCAACCAGACCATCAAGCCAGGGCAGCTTGGACTAATGAAACATTCCCTATCGGCCAAGGAACGACTTCGTCGGCTGCAGAATTATCTATGCCTGTATTGCGGTGAACCCGGTCATTATGTCTCTTCTTGTCCTGCTAAGCTGCGCAAGGTCCTGGCTACCTCTTCTCCCAACTACTCACCTCCATCTACCAATGCTACTCACCTGGCTCTTCCTATCTCTTTCCAACTACCAGGGAGGACAATACCAGTAACTGCAATAATCGACTCTGGGGCATGTAGTTGTTTTGTCGATCTAGACTTTGCAGCACAACAACACATCCCACTCCAACCTAAGACTCAGGGACTTTCCATTTTCCTGGCAGATGGGTCTCGCATCAAGTCCGGAGTAGTGACCCAGGAGACCCCTCCTTTGCCTGTGATCACCTCCATGGACCATAAGGAACTATTGACTTTGGATGCTATTGCATCTCCCATGTTTCCAGTTATCCTGGGTCTACCCTGGCTTCAGGCACACAATCCACAGATTGATTGGGGAACCGGAAGTATTAAGTTCCAGTCACCATACTGTCAACGCCACTGCATGCTTCCACGTCCCAGCACCTTGGGGCCTCTGTTATGCCTGGATTCAGATCCAGAGATACGAGCTTCTGTACCCAAACAATATCATGAGTTCCTGGACGTCTTCAGCAAACGAGGGGCCGAAGTCCTCCCGCCTCATCGTCCTTACGATTGTCCAATCGAGCTTCTTCCCGGTGCTGAGATTCCTTTCGGACGGATCTTCCCCCTATCTGAACGGGAGCTTGAGGTACTGAAAGAATACGTTGATGAGAACCTTAAGAGGGGTTTCATCCGTCCTTCCACTTCTCCAGCAGGGGCAGGAATCTTCTTTGTGGAGAAAAAAGACCATTCTCTTCGGCCCTGTGTAGATTACCGGGAATTAAATAAAATCACGGTCAAGGACCGGTACCCTCTGCCTCTGGTACCTGAACTTTTTCAAAGACTCAGGACTTCCTCTGTGTTTACCAAATTAGACCTGCGGGGGGCGTACAACCTGGTACGCATCCGAGCAGGGGATGAATGGAAGACTGCCTTTCGTACCAGGTTCGGCCATTACGAATACCTAGTAATGCCCTTCGGCCTATGTAACGCCCCTGCCACCTTTCAGCATCTAGTCAATGATGTTTTCAGAGACTGTCTGGACATTTATGTAGTTGTCTATCTTGATGATATTTTGATTTTTTCCTCCTCTCTTGAGCAGCACTGGAAACACGTCAAGAGTGTACTCTGTCGTCTCCGCCAGCATGGACTGTACGCAAAACCAGAAAAGTGTGAATTCGAGCGACAGAGTATCCAGTTCCTTGGCCTAGTGATCTCTACAGAGGGATTCAAGATGGACCCACAGAAGGTTTCAGCCATTCTGGATTGGCCTGCACCTTCAGATAAAAAGGGGGTGCAGCGCTTCGTTGGCTTTGCCAATTTTTATCGGAGGTTTATCAAGGGATTCTCTGCTATTATTTACCCGATTACACAGCTAACGAAGCAAAATGCTCGATTCCAGTGGACATCTGAAGCACAGGCTGCTTTCACAAACCTAAAAATACTTTTTACGTCTGCTCCTATCCTAAGTCATCCCGATCCTGCCCTACCGTATCTACTTGAGGTAGACGCCTCAGAGACAGCGGTTGGAGCTGTTATCTCCCAGCGCCAAGGTCTCAAGGACTTGATACACCCGGTAGCCTTCTTCTCCCGTAAGCTTACCCCATCCGAGAGGAATTATGATGTTGGAGACCGGGAGCTCCTGGCCATTAAATCTGCCCTTGAGGAGTGGAGGTACTTGTTGGAGGGAGCAGCGCATCCTATACTCATTTACACAGACCACAAGAACCTAGAGTATCTGAGAGCTGCCAAACGTCTGAGACCACGCCAGGCACGTTGGGCACTATTTTTCTCTAGGTTCTCGTTCCACATAACTTACCGGCCAGGCTCCAAGAACACCAAACCAGACGCTCTTTCCCGCATGTTTGATGATCCAAAAGAGGTGTCAGCTCCAGATACCATTCTATCGGAAGGCAACTTCTTACTTTTACAAACTAGCCTGATGTCTGTCTTGAAGCAAGCTTCTACAGGTGTGTCTGGTCCCTCTGAAATCACTCTGGTACCCAAGGACGGGTTACTTTGGAAGAATGACAAAATCTTTGTGCCAGAAGAAGTTCGAGTCACAGTGTTAAACTTGTGTCATGATCATCCCCTGGCAGGCCATTTCGGAATGCATAAAACCCTTGAACTGATTCAACGCACGTTTTGGTGGCCGGATCTTGAAAAAGACTGCAGGGAATATGTAGGTTCATGTGCCACCTGTATCCGTAGCAAGACCACTAGAAGCAAGGCCTGGGGTCTGCTCAGACCCTTACCAGTCCCTGACCGTCCCTGGAAAATGATTGCCATGGACTTCATAGTGGAACTCCCCCCGTCGGAAGGTTGCACAGCCATCTTTGTAGTGGTTGACCGTCTATCCAAGATGGCCCACTTCGTGCCTCTCAAAGGCACGCCCTCTGCCATGGAAACTGCCCAGGTCTTCATTAGGGAAGTAGTAAGGCTACATGGGGTCCCTGCGGACATCGTTTCGGATAGAGGGGTGCAGTTCACCTCTCGCTTTTGGAAGGCTTTGTGCAAGGTCCTGAAGATTGAGTTGTCCATGTCCTCGGCCTATCACCCCCAAACTAACGGGCAAACCGAAAGAACGAATCAGACGCTCGAACAGTACCTCAGATGCTTCACCACCTTCGTTCAAGACGACTGGGTAGCTTTACTACCCTTGGCAGAGTTTGCCTTTAACAACGCCAGTCATTCGGCTACAGGTCAATCGCCATTTTTTGCCAACTACGGGTTTCACCCGACCTTCTTACCTGATCTCATCCCTGATTCAACAGTCCCAGCGGTCCAGAGTATTGTTGATTTCCTGACCCGTAACAGCAGGATATTGCAGGAAGCCATGACTAAGGCACAAGCAGCCAATAAAAGGATCTTTGACAGGAAAAGGAGAGGGGAATTATGCCTGCAACAGGGTGACCAAGTATGGTTATCGACCACCAACCTTAAGATGGCTTGCCCCGCAAGGAAACTGGCACCCAAGTTCATCGGTCCTTTCCCAGTAAAACGGAAATTAAACGAGGTCTCCTATGAACTTGCCTTACCGGAGTCGTTGAAGATTCACCCAGTCTTTCACGTTTCCTTGCTGAAACCCGCAGTGCCCGACCCGTTCCCAGACAGGGGATCGGGACCACCCAAGCCTGTAATCATTGACGGTGATGAGGAGTTCGAGGTGGAGGCCGTCTTGGACTGCCGAAGAAGAGGGAACCAGCTTCAATTCCTGATCAAGTGGAAGGGGTACGGTCTGGAGGAGAACTCCTGGGAACCCCAACAGAACATTCACGCCCGAGAGTTAATCCAGGCCTTTTTTCGCAGTCACCCCCAGAAAAGAGCTCTATTGGGCACCCGGAGGTTGCCCTTAAGGGGGGGCACTGTCAGGGACGTGCTGGGCTTGAACCTGGGACCTCTTCTGTGTCTGGCATTGACTCTTCCAGCGGAGCTATCTGAGATGCTGGACAGTTCCCTGCCTGATCTGCTGGATAACCTATCTGATCCATTAGACTACTCTGCTTGGTGTCTGATTACTGTTGAACTCTGAACCCCTTGCTCCTCCCATGTACTTCCTATAAAAGACATTCCAGAGATGTTGCCCCTTGCGGTTTGATCTGCTTCTGTTCCCTGAGTTCCTGATTCTGTGCTTGTATCCTGTTCCTGTGTTTGACCCGGCTTCCTGACCACGCTTCTGTCTCCAGTCCTGACCTCGGCTCGTTTGACCCTGCTCAGTTATCTGCCAGTCTGCCTGTTGCCAAGATTCGGCCTGGACTTTGACTACTCTCTGCCTGCCACTTGTGATGTTTACCTTGATGTGTATGACCCGGCTTGTCTGACTCTGCAAACCTGCACCAGCTTACCTGCATCCTCTGCTCTGCAAGCTGCACACGCTGACCTGCATCCTTTGCAATGCAAACCTGCACCTGCTGACCTGCATACCTGCTCTGCAAACCTGCACCTGCAAACCTGCACCTGCTGACCTGCATCCCTGCTCTGCAAACCTGCACTTGCTGACCTGCATCCCTGCTCTGCAAACCTGCACCTGCTGACCTGCATCCCTGCTCTGCAAACCGGCACCTGCTGACCTGCATCCTCTGCTCTGCAAGCTGAACCTGCTGACCTGCATCCGCTGCTTCCGGAACCAGCTGTTCCAGTCTCCACTCGGCTCCACCACTCCAAGCAGTGAGGATCAGACAGGCACCCTTACCTCACCGTGCTCTTACCACCACTGTCCCCACTCCAGTGGTCTCTGAGCCGGGGTTGTACGGGAGGTCCCTCTCCGCACGTCAGGCTCACACCTAAGGTACGTTACAGCCGCAGACTTAGTTTGGGCCCTGAAGACAGCTCCGCCAACCCCCCGGCAATTTACTCGACCCCCTACTGGCACAGTTAGTCTAGGGTAATATGTCTATATCTTATACTCTATGATCAAATTCAAACACCAAGACAGTGATAAAAGAATAACGAATTTACTTTCTATGGCAATGGAAATCAACAGTGATAACAGATCATAAGAATCTATCTGCAGAGCCCTGCAGCAGTAGTCACACTATAACTATAGAGTTATGGCGCACACGCGCCACGTGTAACAGTACTTCACTATGCGCCCTATGGCGCAGCAACTAAATAAACTACCTAGATGGCCAGGCCTGACCATATAACTCAGTCTCTAGTAGGGGTAAAATTCTTTGCATGCAAGTCATGCGGTGCTGCACATTTCAGGAACACATTTGTAATCCAGGGGGGGGGGGGGTAAAAATGCCAACACAGTACACTCCACATAAAGATCTGTTCAACTCAGTTCTGCTTTGGATCTCAAATGGGGAAAAGAACTCAAATAGGAACTAGTGGGCCACGGCAGTCTGTAGGCCTAACAATGATATAAAGTATTTGTGGATTGAGCAAGTGCTCGCTCACCCCTCCGGACGCGATCCCAGTCTGGGAACTTCCACCTGCTGTGTCTCCTCACACAGCTCTGCAGCAGTCTGGTCTCCGGAGGTTGAAGAAAACCGAGTCAGATGCCACCCAGGCTCGAGATGGAGTGGAAGGCTCTTTGGGTAACAGCGCAAGGCCCAGGCTTCAGGCCTTGCACCACGGTGGATCCGCACAGGAAGATCTCTCCCTTGAAGTCTCGTGTCCCAAAGAGGCAGAGCCCAGCCTCGCCTCCTCCTTTTATAACCCCTCCCATGAGTCTCTGGGGTGGAAACATTGCCGAAAGGGGTTCTGGGTAACGTAGTCTCTCTCTTCTGCTTTCACTTCCAGTAAAGTCTCTTCTCTACTCCCTCCCGACTCACCTCTCACCCGGAAAGTCCTGTCTCTCTCTATTAAAGGGGAATACCCCGCTACACTTAGATGACTGGATTACATGGTGCAACCTTCAGGTGATTGAACACTTGAAGGTAGCGGCATATAATTTAGTTGTCTATGATTATGCCTGAGTTCTTTACTCCACTCCAAGCAACAGATTTTACAGGTTAGTCAAAAAGCCTTTTCTTTTCTGTACTTGCATAAATGTCCTATGACTTTGCTACCTTGGAAAATGGAGATTCTTATGTTTATAGTTCTTTGTTTGCTGTACTATAATTATGAGCTTTGAGGGGTTAAAGAATGACACTACTTTGTGAAAAAATAAATTGCTTTTGTCCTTCATGAGTAATAATTTGCTAGCTTTAAAACTATGGGAACAGCCAGACAGCATGTTACACATTAATGTAAAGATTTAGTAAGTATTCTATATTTGCAGCAAGAGTCAATCACGTTTGTTTTTCTCCATAAAGTGTTAAAGTGGTTGTAAACCCACTTTTTCAACTTGCACCTACAGGTAAGCCTAGATTAAGGCTTACCTGTAGGTGAAAGAAATATCTCCTAAACCTACACGGTTTAGGAGATATTTAGGTAAATGACAGGCGCCGCTGTCTACGGCGCATGCGCGCCGTAGACAACGGTGCATTCATGGGGTTAATCCCATTCACAAATTTGGCTACTTCCCAGCAATCGCTGGGCGTAGCCGAATGTGACGGCTTCCGCGCGCATGCGCAGAGTGACGTCTCCGCCGCTCCGGCCAATCACAGCGCCGGAGCGGCGCTGTGATTGGCTGGAGCGGCGATAGCCGGAAGTAACCTTCCGGCTATCGCCGCAGAGATGGCTGCGGCTGAAGAGGGAGACGAGAACAGCTTCGGGGGCCCGATCTAAGGTAAGTGATGCATAATGAGCTATTATGCTAGTCATATTAGCTCATTATGCCTTTCTCTTACAGGTAGTTTAAAAAAAAAAAAATGTTATAAGGGTTTACAACCACTTTAAGAAGTTAGAAACCCTGTCAGGTTTTTATTGCTGTCTGTGTCCTGATTAGGTAGATTCACTCCCTCTCGTTGTCCTGGTGACCACTGTCACTGGAATTAAAAGAGAAGTATGGCTTCTAAAAAAAATAAAAATGATATACTCTCCTAGGTGGTTTCAGCATTGCTCCGATGCCACATTTGTCCCCTGCTGGTTCTAAGACTGAGAACTAAGCGATCAGAGACCGCTGATCACTCAGTCTTTAGTGGAGCAGAGAGCTGGTGACTGTCAGTCATGGGCTTCCTGCTCTACCCTCCCTTCCCCCCTCTGTACTCACTGGAGCGCTTGGTTGTGGAGCAACACCAGTGTCTCCTGGGAGCCCCCCCGAGAAAGCTAAACTCACCATACTCCTTTGTCAGCCCCCCATTCTGTCAGAGCCCATGCTACATTGTTCTCATGGAGTGACGCTTCTGGGTATGGGAAGGCATGTGACTTCAGGCCTTAGAAACCAATCGCCAGCACTGTCACTGGGAAGGGGGCTATCAGAAGACAGTGTCACTTTGCTAGTTTCATTATTTAATTATTTGATAGTATAACCTTTTCCTAATGCTTGGGGGTAGGATTCAGGTTATATGTCTTCAGACCCACTCTTATGACCATTAACAAAAAAGTTTGAGAAAAAGACTAGTGAAGCTTTTTTTAATCGTATGAATCCACAGTCATGTGTCCTTCACGTGTCCCTCAATGGCACTTCAGCGGGGAGTTAAGACTTGTGTTCCAGTGCTGCAGTATGTGCCTGCTGCTGACATGTCCTGCTGCTGTCCCTCATCACACTGCTGAAGTCTTCTGGAGCCTATGAAGACCCCTCCTTTTGGACATGCAAGGAAGGAACCTCCTACTCTACAGTTCAGAAGATAGAGGACTTGGGACAGGGACTATATACACTGTATTGTACCAAGTATAGTGTAGCACTACTTCAAACCAAAATACTTATTATAACTAAATCATACAAAATTTCAAACAAAAGCGAAAATATTTCCAGCATGCAGGTAATTTAAATAGAAATGTGTTACATGAATAATAATTTACAACTATGAAATAATCATTACGGAAAGTCCAAAACAAGTCTAAAAAATTGCTGCAATGCTGTGTTGTTTGTAATTCCAAACACTTCTTCTGTGTATCCCTTATGTGAACCACACCGTGCACGCTATGCTCTCACCTTAGATATTGACCCATAGTGAAACCTTGGATTGCGAGTAACGCGGTTAACGAGCGTTTCGCAATACGAGCACTATGTTTAAAAAAATCTTGACTCGGTTTGCAAGTGTTGTCTCACAAAACGAGCACGATTCAGGCCAAAGCGGTGTGCAGTACCACTTTTGGCCTGAGGTGGGGGGGCGCCGGAGCCGAGCAGAGCCGAACGTCGCCGATTGCAGCCGATCAGCGCCGTTCGGAAATGCACGGAAAGGCCGGAGGACAGCATGGCTGACCTCGGCAAATCTCGGGTAGGAAGTCTTTCCGAGGTTTGCCGAGGTCAGCCGAAGTGTCCTCAGGCTTTTTCGGCCGTTTCCGAGGCTCTCCGGCGCCCCCTCCTCTGCCCGCATGCGGTATTGCATCCAATTGAAGTCAACGCGGAATTAATTATTTTTGACTTCAATGGGGAAACTCGCTTTGATATGCGAGTACTTTGGATTACGAGCATTCTCCTGGAACGGATTATGCATGTAATCCGAGGTTCCACTGTATGTCATAGAAGTAAAAAACAGCTTTCCCCACCAGGGGGCTCTTTTACCATGAGCTACTGCTTCCCTCCACAGGTCTTCTATTTGGAATGCCTCCTGAATTCCTCTTTTGTTCTTTTTCCATTTATGTCCACTCAAAATAAACAGATGACTATCATAGTGCTACTGCTAAAACAATTACCGTATTTATCGGCGTATAACACGCGCCGGCGTATAACACGCACCCCAAGTTTAGGAGGGAATTTTAAGGAAAAAAACTTTTAGGAGGGAAATTCAAGGAAAAAAAACTTACATTTAAATGCAGCATGCAGCCTTGCCCAGTGTCCATCTGCAGCCTTGCCCAGTGTCCATCTGCAGCCTTGCCCAGTGTCCATCTGTCCATCTGCAGCCTTGCCCAGTGTCCATCTGTCCATCTGCAGCCTTGCCCAGTGCCTTTGCAGGCTTGTCAGTCTCGGCATTTTTTTTAAATTTGGCGCCGATTTCTGTGGAGAGGAGCGAGCGGGGCCGAGTGTACTTCGGCTAGACTCGGCTCCTCTCGCAGTCCCGCCCATCTCCACTGACTGCGCCGCTGACAGAGAAAGCCGAGTGTACTTCGGCTAGACTCGGCTCTGCTCACAGTCAGGGGCAGGACTGCGAGAGGAGCCGAGACTAGCCGAAGTACACTCGGCTTTCTCTATGTCAGCGGCGCAGTCAGAGATGGGCGGGACTGCGAGAGGAGCCAAGTAAAGCCGAGTGTACTTCGGCTTCGGCTCCGCCTCGCTCATCTCGCTCGTTTCAGCAGGGGAATCGGCGGAGTATCGGCGTATAACACGCACCCACGATTTCCCCCTGATTTTAAGGGGAAAAAAGTGCGTGTTATACGCCGATAAATACGGTACTTTATTTCAAATACAGGAAACCATTCACCTTTTAATGTGCACCAATCCTTAGCACATTTTAAATAGCATTGATAATGCCCCCCTAGGAATTGGTTGGTACACAACGTCGTTCTTCTTGGCACCTGTGCACTTCCTCGTTAGCTCGATGGTGTCTATTCATTATATTAGAAGGGTGATTATTGCGTGGCAGTATATTATAAATTAATTACGTTGGGACAGGAAGAAGAGGCATTTTCATTTTTTTTTAAACTGCTGCAGAGATTAGTTGAAGTATTGTGGTAGTTATTGTTTTTAGAGGAGGAAGGGGAATCCCTGGCCAGAGTGCATGTTTAAAGAAACTCAAATTTTGGTATTTGCTACACAATCCTTTTTGTAATTGAATGTTAACAGTTACCTTTCCATTTCTACCTGTAAATTTCTACAAATTTTTCAATGCTTCTTTCTACCAATATGGCAACTTGGAGATGTTTTGTACACCCTTTGTGTATAAAATGCTCACAGAAATGTAACATTCTGCCTGTGTGATTGGCTTACTGATTTTCGCAGAAGTCTTTGCACTAATGTGCAAGTCAAATTTTAGGCATCCCTGCAATAGAAGTGTAATTTTTGTTGAGACGCTCTAAGACTTTTATAAACCTAAAGGGATATAGACGATGCAGCTTTCCTTATTAGAACATTGAGTTTTGCTTAGTTGGTTATAATGAAGGCTTACCCAGTTCAGAATTAGTCTGGAAAGGACACCGTGAAACGCGTAGCTATATCTTCAGAACAGAGGAAGGTAGGAATCTGCAACAAGGTTTGTAAAAATCATTTTATTATATACAGTATATAGTTCACCTAGAGGGGATTGTATATTTCTAAACAAAACTAGAGTTCTACTTTAATCTTAATGTTTAGTGTTAGTGGTTACTATCAGAAGAACCAAGTAAATATTACTTTTTTAGTTTTAAGAATTATAAAAACACATACAGTAAAAATAATTTTTGCCAAAAAATATCCTGTAATTTCTAGAAAGTTTAATGCCAACCAAGCCACTTTACATAAACCATAATGTTCTGAAATTTCATTGCATTCACCAGATGGATTATGGACCAATATATACTTATAATAATGCAATATTTCAACCACAGTCAGATATACAAGAGGACAAGCAACTTGTTATTACAGGGTAAGACAAAAGAGAGAAGAATTAATCTAGCCAGAGGTATATTGTATATTGTGTTTTCTATTAGGGGTCAATTTATAAAGCAGGGGTATGACATTATTGCTGCCATAATGGTATTTTTAAGAAATAAAAACATGTTTATAAGCAATGCAATCAAAACCCCATGCTTTTTAATTTATGGGGTAAAAAAGAAATCATGCAAGAAGGAGGAGAGTCAGTCACATGATTTGTAAAAGTCTTTGCAGAATACTCTCCATGACACCAGAGGCTCCACACCCACATTTTATGAATTATTAATAAACTGCAGACACAGCGTGGAGCAAACGTGTTTTCTGCTTTACGTTATAAATAGTCCCCTCCCCTTAGTGTTTGTACAGACGTGCTATGTGCTAATATACCCCTAATGCTTGTGTAAAAACAGAAGCATCAAAACTTTTTTGACCTTGAATGAGGCCGGCAGCCTAAAGTCTGATAGATATGGCAGTCTATGTGCATTTAAAGTAGAACTATAGGCAAAGCGTGTTTTTCGTTTTTGGATAGAGTAAGAGGATCATAACCCCTGTCATTTATTTTTGTTGCCATCCATTCCCCTTGGTGGAGATTTCCTTTCAATTTCTGTCCCATAGCCATACCAGGAAGTGAGAGGAAATCCCTGAATAGAGTAAGGGAGGTTCATAACCCGTCAGTTTATTATTTGCCTTCTATGTCCCATTGGGGAGATTTACTCTCACTTCCTGGCCCATAGCCAAAACAGGAAGTGAGAGGAAATCCGTGCAAATGAAGGGAATCCCTTGAGGACTTAGTGTCCCCCCTTGGAAGATTGCCCCTCTATTAAATTTCTGGGGGCAACTTTCACTTGCAATGATAATGGTAAACAGGACAAATAGAGAGAATGATCTCCCTAATAGGGGCATAGACAGCAATAAAAACTGTCAGGAGTTCTAATCCCTCTTTACTTTATCCAAAACAAAAAAATAAGTTTTGCCTTTAGTTGTACTTTAACCACTTCCTGCCCGGCCTATAGCAAAATGACAGCCGGGCGGTGGTTCAGTTATCCTGACTGGGCATCATATGACGTCCAGCAGGATAACTGCCGGCGTGCGCCCGTGGGGGTGAGCAGCGCTGCAATTGGTGGTGCGGCGTGTGAGTCTGACACACCGCTACACTGATATCGGTAAAGAGCCTCTGACGGAGGCTCTTTACCACGTGATCAGCCATGTCCAATCACGGCTGATCACAGTGTAAACAGGAGGAGCTGTTTATCAGCTTTTCCTCACTTGCGCCTGACAGACGTGAGTAGAGGAGAGCCGATCGGCGGATCTCCTGACAGGGGGGTCTGCGCTGATTGATTATCAGTGCAGCCCCTCTGCGGATGCCCACACTGGACCACCAGGGATGCCACAAGGACCACCAGGACACCCACCACACATTAATGAGCAGGTATGCCCCTCCCCATGGCCACCAGGGATGCCACACAGTTCCCTAAAAGATGCCAATAAGTGCCCACTATGAATGCCTGCCAGATGTGTCCTCATCAGTGATTCCCAGCAGTGCCACCCATCAGTGTCCATTAGTGCCACCTACCAGTGCCCATCAGTGCCCACCTATCAGTGCCCATCCGTGCCACCCATCAGTGCCACCCATAAGTACCCATCAGTGCGGTCTTTCAGTGCTCATCAGTGCCGCCTATCAGTGCCGCCTATCAGTGCCCATCAATGCCGCCTATCAGTGCCCATCAGTGCTGCATTCCAGTGCCACCTATCAGTGCCCATCAGTGCTACCTGTTAGTGCCCATCAGTGCCACCTCATCAGTGCCCATCAAATATCACCAAAAGAAAGCTCTATTTGTGGGAACAAAATGATAAATGATTTCTTGGGTACAGTGCAGCATGGCCGCGCAATTGTCATTCAAAGTGTGACAGCGCTGAAAGCTAAAAATTGGCTTGGGCAGGAAGGGGAGAACGTGCCTGGTAATGAAGTGATTAAAGTAGCATGGGCTGAAGTATATGCTGCACTGACTTTAAAGCCCAATTTGAATGAAGTAGGCTAAGCAATGCAACTTGGTTGGGGGTGATCTTTCTTATGAAAATGTAATCACACCAGTGAGTTACTGTTTTATTTCACATTTAAGTTTTTTCCCACCTCAATAAAGTAGAATTCCAGGTAAATCCTAACTAGTCTTAAAAAATGCTCCCTTTCCCCTCCTAACACCTATGTTGAGTAATCTCTGTAAGAAGCTTACTTTCAGCCTCCAGTTCGGTAACATGAGCCGGCTTCCCTGTGTCAGCCAGAGGTGGCTGCAAGGGAGAGGAGGGAGCACCGTCAATGGATGGGCCAAGTGCCAATGATGGTGATCTGGCTCCGCTGTGTCAGCCAGTGGTGGCTGCAGGGGAGAGAAAGGAGGAACAACAACAGATGGGCCATAGGTGCTATGGGTGATGTCATTCCTAGGCATTCCAGCCATAGTCGAGTGCTATCTCCGCTCTTACCTGCAGCTGCTGCTGACTGACACAGGAGAGATCATGTGACTGGTTTGAAAATAGGGGAGTATAGATTATTCTGTATTTGTCAGGTCTGGGCTCTCAACTCTCCCTTCTCAGTGCTCAGATTGTTCAGCTGTCAGTTAGTTGCCAGCACTCATCATTCCACATTGGCTCACCTGGTGATCATTTTCTGCTCGTCAGTCCAGCCTACAGACAGCCCCTTCTGGCTATTTGAACTGCCTGGTTCATTCCTTTCGTGCCTTCAGCTTGGTCAAACATATCTGCAGACTCTCTGCTGTGTTCCTGTTGAAGACTTGCCTGGCTGACTAGACATGTGTGGTTAGTTTCGTTCCGAATCAAAATTCGGACAAACTTTTGTTTTTTGGAAATGTGGATGTATTTGAATTTCGGAATTACAATAGTACCAAATTTAAACGAATTTGAAATAACGGAAAAAAATTCGGACAAAATCGTTTTCAAATTCGAAATTGAAAATTTTCTAATTCAAATAGTTTTCCAATTTCCTAACAGAACAAAATAGAATAGAAAATAAAAGAACAGAATAGACTAGAATATAACAGAAACAAATGGAATAGAATAACATAGAAAGAATATAACCATCTACTGAAATTTTAATGTTGTTTTTTTCCATACTATTGTGTTATTTTCTATTCTAGTCTACTCTATTATTTTCAATTCTATTCAAATTGATTCTTTTTGAATTTTGGAAAATGGTTATATTATTTCTATTCTATTGTTTTTTTTATTCAATTTTTTTCTATTCTATTCGAATTTCAGAAGATGATTATAATCTTTCTATTTTATTCTATTCTTTTTTTTCCTATTCTATTCTATTATGTTCTTTTATTTTCTATCCTATTTTGTTCTGTTTTACTCTATTCTATTTTTTTTCCGTTATATTCTTTTCTATTCTATAATTTTTTTTTCTATTCTATTCTTTTATTTTCTCTTCTATTTTATTCTCTTTGGAAATTGGAAAACTATTCGAATGCGAAAAAAAATTTGATTTAGAAAACTATTCGGATTCGAAAAATGTTCAAATTGCGAAAAATATTCGAAAACTATTTGAATTAGAAAACTATTCGAAACGTATTCAAAAACTTTTCGAATAGATCCAAATTGGAGAAATTCAAAACTATTCGAAAACGAATAAACTTAACAAATTCCGAAAACGAATTAAGCGAATCAAGCTAAGTTAACTAAACAAATTTATGTAAATAACAAATCGAAACAAAATAAAAAAAATTCCGTTCTGCACATGTCTATGGGTGACGACCCTTCTGGTCAGTCTGCTGCCTGATCTCTGGCTTCCTGATTTACCGGCTTGTTCTGACTACCAACTTTGGCTACTGAACTCTGGCTATGTTTTGACTACCTTACTATTTATACAATTTTTACCATTATATTAAAAGGTGTGATTTTAACTGCATTTTCTGTCTCCGTCTGATTTATGGTTCCTGACAGTAGGCAAAGGCGATGAATTTAGAAGATGCAGGCAATCCACTTAGTGGTAATATTTTTTCCAGATTGAATGATCAGGGCCACCGCTTGGATCAGTTTGTCATAGCGTCACAGACGCTCCCGATTCGCACTGCTCACCTGGATCCTCCCACGGTGGCTGTTCCCGTACAACCTGTGTCTGAGGCAAAACGCTCATCTCCCAGAAGGGCGCAATGGGCTTTTTTCCTGTCAAGTTTCAATTACATAGTCTCATTCTTACCTGGTACTAAGAATGTAAGGGCTGACGCATTGTCGCAACATTTTTCCTCTGCTTCTAAGATGGAGTTGTTTCCTGCTCCTGTGATTCCTCCTGATCGTATTCTGGCCACTGTTCGTACTAATCTCACTTCACCTTTGGGTGACAGAATTCTCCAGAGAAACCTGGTGATTGCTGCTTTGTCCCCGAGAATCTCCGCACTGCTTTGCTCAAGACTTACCATTCTCCCAAGGCAGCTGACCACCCAGGGAAGAATCAACTCATTTGGGCTATTTCTCAACAATTCTGGTGGCCTAGTCTCCGCGATCATATGACCGCCTTCGTAACTGCTTGTTCCATGTGAGCTCAGTGTAAAGCCTTGTACACACGATCGGATTTTCCAACAACAAATGTGTGATGGCATGCTTTCAAATTGTCCGACAACAAATGTGTGATGTCGGATTATCCGATTGTGTGTACACAAGTCCGTCGGAAAAAAAATCCAAAGTACAAACACGCATGCTCAGAAGCAATGCTAACCATAGCACAACATTAGCAGAAGTTGCCCAAAGGGTGGCGCTAAAGAGCTGAAAAACCACGTAGTTTCGTATTCGTTGGCTGCCAAAGTTTTGCCGTCTGTATGCAGAACAAGTTCACGGCCAAGCCCTTCGGACAAAAGTCCTACGCTTTGTCCAACGGAAATCCCAACTTATGTACGAGGCTTAATACACCACAACACCTTCCAGTGGGCCCCCTACAACCCATACTCAATGGAGAGAGGCCTTGGACCCACCTGTCTATGGATTTTATTGTCGAGTTTCCCTGAGTTTGTCGCTTCTTTTAACCACTTAAGACCCGGACCAATATGCAGCATAAGGACCAGGCCCCTTTTTGCGATTCGGCACTGCTTCGTTTTAACTGACAATTGCACAGTCGTGCGAAGTGGCTCCCAAACAAAATTGGTGTCCTTTTTTTCCCACAAATAGAGCTTTCTTTTGGTGGTATTTGATCACCTCTGCGGTTTTTATTTTTTGCGCTATAAACAAAAATAGAGCGACAATTTTGAAAAAAATGCAATATTTTTAACTTTTTGCTATAATAAATATCCCCAAAAAATATATATAAAAAAAATGTTTTTTCCTCAGTTTAGGTCGATACGTATTCTTCTACATATTTTTGGTAAAAAAAATCGCAATAAGCGTTTATTAATTGGTTTGCCAAAAGTTATAGCGTTTACAAAATAGGGGGTAGTTTTATGGCATTTTTATAAAAAAAATTTGTACTAGTAATGGCGGCGATCAGTGATTTTTTTCGTAACTGCGACATTATGGCGGACACATCGGACACTTTTGACACTATTTTGGGACCATTATTATTTTTACAGCGACCAGTGCTATAAAAATGCACTGGTTACTGTAAAAATGACACTGGGAGTGAAGGGGTTAACCAGGAGGGGGCGCTGTAGGGTTTAAGTGTGCCCTGATTTGTGTTTCTTACTGTGGGGGGGGGGCGTGGCTTAGACGATCAGTGACGGCTCACTAGGAAGCACGGGAGAGGTTTGTTTACACTTACCTCTCCCCGTTCTTCCTCTCTGTGACCCGATCGCGGGACACCAGCGGCGATCGGGTCCGCTGTTCCTGCGGGGACGGTTACGGAGAAGAGGACCGAGTCGGGAGCGCGCCGCCGCCGGCGCACTCGTGACCCACGGCTGGGCTCTTAAAGGGGACGTACCTGTATGCCCATGTGCCCAGCCGTGCCATTCTGCCGACGTACATCGTCGTGCGGCTGTCCTCAAGCGGTTAAAAGGGTATTTGACATTCCCGCACACTCCACTTCTACTGCCAAGAGTCTCATGTTCATTTTATTATAAAATGCATTGTCCCAGGTCCAAACGGAACCAGGATGTGATATGAAAAAGATATAATCAAACACTTGATCTGTCTCTGCTACAGGGCATTGTGGCTTTTAATAACAACTCTGTTAAACAATATATATATATTAAATAATAGCATCACTATTCTACAAAACATAGGGAACACAGCGCAACTAACATCATGAAGTTAAGCATAATCCTCAAATTCTGGATTAAATTCAGATTTTTCTCCTGCCTCTTAACTGGAATTGTTGCTTGTAACATTGTTATGATGTAAAATAGTTCTCATCATAACAGGTAGATCTATTGCTTCATTCTCCTCTGTTCTATCTAAATTTGTTTCCATTGATTCTACTAAAATTAAATGTCCAACCATTTACGTGTATCTTCTGTATTGAATCACTATGACACTTTACATTTCTTGAGGCAAAAGAGTAATTTGATATAAATAGGGAACACAGGAAAGAGTTCCCTAGAGTGCAAAGACATTTATCATTGTCTAACCAGATTGTAAAGTCAGCTAAAGATAAACTTACTGCATATATAGGTTGATAGTGTGGCTCGGATTCAATTGCACTAATGTCATGTAAAATGCTAAATTCTTGAGAATGTTGTTTATAATTGCTAAGTTAAAGAGATTGTAAAGGCTTCATTTTTTTTTTGTAACAAACACATTATACTTACCTGCTCTTTGCAATGGTATTGCATAGAGTGGCCCCAAACCTCCTCTTCTGGAGTCCCCCACTGGTGCTCTAGGCTCCTCCTCTTCTTTGTGCGCCACAGGAAGCCTCTTCTTATGGGAACGCATGCGCACGCTCAATCCCGAGCCAGGCTGTGTGCATCTATTGACACATAAAGCACAATACTGCTACTGGGACATTTTTTACCTTAAAGGAGAGATTCGGGATTAGAAAAAATAATAATATTTGTACTCACCTAGGTGGATGCAGCATCCGTCCAATGCTGCATCTGTCCCCCACTGCCTCTAGACCAAGAACTGAGCAATCAAAGGCCGTTGTTCTCTCAGCTCTCGGTCTTCAGTGACCAGAGAGCTGGTGAGTGGGTGGGAGCGGCTCGCTCAGGCTCTCAGCTGTGCGCTTCAGAGGCTGAGCCAGATGCTGGTCCAAGCATCTGGGTGCCGACTTTAATGTCAGGATCCCTGCAGAGCCTGGACCAGTTGTCAACTGTCTTCCAAAAGCCTGCTATCAGCTAAATACGGGTCACAGGACTGCAGAAAGAAGTGTCCGGTGATTCCTAGGAGCAGTAGGACCAAAAGAGCTTTGGCCCTGCTTCTCCTTTAAAGTGGTTTTAAACCCTCACATATACCTAGTAAAGTGAACAGCCTTAGATGATACACAGAGATTAAATAAAATCCTCCCACATAGGTTTTACTTGTTTATCTGCAGTCTTCTGTTCCCTTCACCCCCTCAAAATGACAGAAAAGTGTTAAAAGCTTTCATCATCTGTCAGGAGCACAGAGGACGGGGTAGGGAGGCTGCAGTAACAGGGTGTGAGAGCTGATTGGAGGAAAGGCACATCCCCCATCCACACAGCAGAAGAACTGGGTTATGAAAAGGCAAGCTGTCTGCTGAGCTCCCCCCCCCCCCACCCACACACACAATTTGATCACATGTGTTGGAAAACTTCTCAGAAGTGACTCATGCTGATAACAAAGGAATGAAGCACCAGAGAGAAACAACACTTAGAGCTTTGGAGGCAGATAAGTAAACACTACAGATATACAATATGTTATTTGCTCAGATTCCATGACTGAGGTTTACAACCTCTTTAAAGTGGTAGTAAACCGCTGAAACCCCCCCCCCCCAAGAAAAACCTGCAAGACAATAGCATAATGTGCTAGTATGCATCACAAGGTCACCGCTGTGGGGGTTGACATGTTCTCTCAGCGTTTCTCCCGGGTTCGCGGGCTCCGTCGCTGTTAGTGGCCGGAACCGGGATGGCGTCACTCCCGCGCATGCGTGTGGGAGTCCTCCGTTCCGGCAAGTTCTGACACGATGCTTCAAACCTTCAGAGCACATGCGCTGCCGACATCAGTGGTTGCATGCAGGGTGAATATCTACTAAACCGTGCGGGTTTAGCAGATAAGGCTTACCTGTAGGGAAAATTAATATTATAGGCTTACCTGTAGGTAAAAATCACCAAGCGGGCAAAATCCACCCGATTTAATGCAAGGAATGCATCAGGGTAAAAAACATGTAGGCTTTTGCAACCACTTTAAACATTATTTGCAAACTAAAGAATCTTTTAAAATGTAAAACAACAACTACTACATTGTCTTTCAGCACACAAACTTCACAGTGGGATCTTAAATTAAAGAAACCATGTAACTGTACCAAGTCACAGTGTCTAAAACTGTAAGTACAATAAAAAATGTATTTCTAAAAGCTGATTTTGTAACACTTAACCTCCCTGGCGGTATGATTCTGTCTGGAATTTTGTACTAAAAGCGGTACAATTATTTTGCATGGAAATTTGGCGTTATGTATTGTAGGCCTGCAATTCTTAGTAATTACTTACTTAAACCTGACCAAACAAGAGTCTAGTAGACATCCCAGATGTGATACATTTGAAACACAAAATCATGAATTATAATCTATTAAATAATATAATTTTATTCAATAATGAAATTTGTCAAACAAAGAAAATTCAATAAACATCCTGAGTGTGAAAAATTTTAAAGCATGGAACTGGACAAAGTCCAACCTCACAATCTGGACAATGGAACCTTGTTTCTTTTTGGACTTTCTTTCCATTGCCATCTCTCTTTGAACAGCAAACCACGCACATCCTGGTAGCTGCCTTTTTTGTGGTTGGCGGTATGTAGTCCAAAGAGTGACGACCAGTCAGGCGTTCTGGGTTGACAACGCCAACAGCACGTCGTCCGGGTCTGTTAGCAGCTACTGATGGCATCTGGTGGTTGACAAAAATCTGCTCAGCCACCTTCCAGATAAAGTCAGAATGAACAAGAGGCATGTCACTCTTTGCTTTGTACAGGCTATATGCATTCCAAAGGCATTGTTCCAGAAGATGCCTGAAAATCTTCTTATACTTTTTTTTTGCTGTTTGCGCATAACCGGATAAAATGTCATTGCCTGATCGGCTCTGTCGACACCTCCCATTGTATTATTATAGTCCATCACGACTTGCGGCTTCAGCAGATCTTTCCCATCTTTTGTGTGAACCATGGCAGTGGAGGTATTGTGCACAGTACTCAAGAGACACACGTCCTTCTTGTCTCGCCATCGCATTGCCATCATCTTACCCTTCTGAAAGGCAACCATTTCTCCGGTTTTGAGTTTTTTCTTGGCAAACATAGATGGCATGTCACATCGGTTAGGCCTAACGGTACCATACCCATCAGTCTTGTTTTGTAGCACAACCTCATACAGTTCCGGAGACATGTAGAAATTATCCGTGGTCACACAATATCCTTGGTTCAGCAATGGCTCCAGCAGTGTAAGGACAGATGATGTGGCCATCCCATAGCCGCTGTACCTGGGGTTGAACTTCGTGCCTTTACCTATGTAAATTACCGAATTCCAGATGTACCCAGTGGATGACTCACAGAGCATGTAGAATTTGATGCCAAAGCGTGCTCTTTTGGATGCAATAATCTGTATCCAGCTTAGCCGTCCCTTGTAGGCCATCAAACTTTCATCCACGCTTACGTCCCTTTCTGGAACGTAGGTCGGCTGGAAATTGGTCACAATCATTTGGCATACCTCCCAGATTTTTTTTAGTTTGGGCGCAGAATGCGTGGCCTCATCAAATTCTTCATTGTTCGTGAAGTGGAAATACTTCATGATGAGGGAAAACCGGTATTCTGACATCACAGTGCCAAAAAACGGAGTGGCCAGTAACTTATTGGTGGTCCAGTACCATTTCTGGAGCGGTTTCCCCACCACCCCCTAAGAATGACGAGTCCCAGAAACTGCCAGATGTCCTCTTTGGTCACCGGTTCCCACTTTCTGCTTCTGGAAAACCTGGCATGCAGCGTAGCGGATTGCTGATCTTGGTAGCGATTTGTCTCTGTGACAATTTTTTCAATTACCTCTTCAGTGAGGAATAATCGCAGGTATGCCAGAGGGTTGTCACGCTCAACATCTACCTTCATCCCAGGTGATACAGTGAACGGAAATCTTGGGGGCGCTACCTGATCCGTATCGCAGTCTATAGGGCACCAAGTGCGCACATCTCTGAGGTTAGGTGCAGGATCATCGTCGTTGTCACTTGCCAGATCAATGTCAGTGTCAGTGTCAGACGACAAATCTCCCCACTACTCACTATCGCTCAGTTCTGTGAGCAACTCCGTGTCGCTGCCGCTGTCACTCAACTGGTCCAAGAGCGCCCTTGTAGTAAAGTGGCGCTTTTTTGATGCCATGTTATAAATATTTTTATGGGCACAGATGACAGTAAAATGGCAGGCAAGGGGCACTGTACAGTGATCAGATCTGAGATGATACAGTGCAATCCTCTCAGATTACAATATATCACCTCTTTTATGTTTGTGTTACTTTTTGAACTTTTGAATTTCCCGCCCAGTTCCGCTCCCATGCACCACTGCTGCTCGCAGGGAACGGAACCAGGAAGTCACATGGGGTTGGCACTCTCGCCGGTGATCTCGCCGGCGATCACAGCGCAGGACATCATCACTGGATCGCCAGGAGAAGGTAAGGGGACTCCGCTGGCAGCTCTGCAATGTTACCCCGAGCTTGACTCGGGGTTACCGATCCTAGCAGAAAAAACCAACCCCAAGTCACGCTCGGGAATACCGCCAGGGATGTTAAATGAAAATATTTAAAAGGCTTATTTGTCTAGCTTTTTTCAGACAATAACAGAATTAAAATCTAATTACCACAAATTTGTGAACTCAGAAAAGAATAATTTTCTTCTTATTTTCTTTAGAGAAGAAATCCAGAAAACAGAGTATACTATATATTTAAACCACCCCCATAACAAAATCCCACTTCAGTGTTCGAGAAATAACGACGTCTCTGTGTAAAAACACTGTTTTTGGGATTCACATGGTTCTAGCAGTCTTGGAGATGGCTACCCGCTTCTTGGGCAGTTCTGTGCAGGCAGCTTCAAGTCTTGCAAAAAGAGGAAAAAAAATCCAAACATTCCTTGCTCCTTCAGAAATGTGTGTATATATATATATATATATATATATATATATATATAATGTAGCGGCCTCCTCTCTCCCCTCTCTTATATCAGCTCGTCTGTCTCTTGTCTAGGGGTACTTTAGAGGAGAGAGAGCAGGGTCGCCAAGCCCTCACCGCAGATGTTTGTGTGGTGGAAGCAAAGTTCTTGTTTTACCTTCGGGTCAGTGTTCTGCACCTGGAACCTCCAAAGAGAGAGTTACCTTGAACAA
The DNA here is from genome assembly GCA_029206835.1 of Rana muscosa. NCBI lineage: Eukaryota > Metazoa > Chordata > Amphibia > Anura > Ranidae > Rana > Rana muscosa. The sequence goes on along the minus strand of CM055119.1, from coordinate 258,725,959 downwards.
TGTCTGCCAGAAAATGAGCCCCACACCATTAAAGTCCAACACTCCTTTATTCTTCTCAATGCAAAAGTGAACACAATCAGTTGGAATCCCTTAGAGAGCAGAACAAACAAGGAGGTGTGGATGCGAGTAGGCCCAGACACAATGAACTCTCCACTTTCCTTCCTGAAAGTGGGTTGTGGTCTCCGAGCAAGGGGGAATTTCCTTCCAGGCGTTCTCCGATGGGAGGCTCACCTGTCACTGGCAATATGCTGCACCGGGTCTTCAAGCAAGTATCTTCCACCGGTCCATTACGCATTCCGGATTCGGGTACCCACTCCCGGGGTTCCCTAGGACCTCCTTCCCTCGCGGAACTCAGTGGTGGGCACTGAGCTCCAGACCTCCTCCCGAGTACCTCACCCCAGGCTAAAGGTGCCTGGGATGGAACACGACCTCCGAACGTCCTCTAGGCCTAGGCCGCCTAGGGGACCGACACGAACCACCGCCCTCAGGCTGAAGGTGCCCGGGACTCGACTCCCGCCACCGAAAATGGCCGCCCCCTTTATACCCCCTCCCCGCAAGCACGGCGGGTTCCCCGCCCCACCATACAACCGCTGAGAGAGACCAAAAGAGGTACGCCACCGCAACGATGGCTCAACCCCGGGTCCAAAGCGACAGAGCCACCTGGTGGGCCCCAGGGAACCATACATCACAGTTTCCCCACCAGATTCAAAAATAGAAAGCATATACCCGTTACACTCTCCCCCTGGTGATTTGACACTGGTCCCCAGTGTCTGGAGCAAACTATGCCCTTAACGGCTGACATAGTCCAGTCCAGAAACCAACTATAAATTGTACAAAATATACTTTTGAAAAACTTGGTCAACTAAAGCAATTGTGTCTGAGCCTTACATAAAAGGGAAGGGAAACAACAAGATTTTAACCATAACTGTTATGCCGCGTACACACGACCGCTTTTCTCGATGAGAAAAACGGCATTTTTTCATTTCGCCGAGAAAAACGATCGTCTGTGGGCTTTATGTCGTTTTTCTCGTCGAGAAAAATGGCATAAACGACGAGAAAAATTAGAACATGTTCTAAATTTTCTCGTCGTTTTTTCCAGCATTTTTTTCCGCGGCAGTTTTCCCATAGGGAAACACTGCCGCGGAGCCCACAGACGGTCGTTTTTCTCGTCAAGAGAAAAAATGACGGGAACAACGACCGTGTGTAGGGAACCAAGCGGTTCCCTCGTTTTTCCTGTCATTATTCACGGCGGTTTTTTAACCGCCGTGAATAATGATCGTGTGTACGCGGCATTAGAATCACATATTCACAATATGCTTTTCCCCCACCCATCCTGACTAAGACCCACCCCATACTCAGTGGTCTTGATGGGATGCTCTCCTGCAGAGGAAAAAAAAAAGAAAATTATCACACATAAACCCTGACACATATATTCGTGTAAGAGGAAAGAAACTTCTTCGTTAAGAAATCCCTTTTCTCTATAGAGTGAGTGTGTGAAAAGTGTTAACGATGCGCAACACTGCCACCTGGTGACAGCGTCGCGGTAAGTGCACTCGTGGAACTTTTCTTCTTCTCCTGGAAAAGTGAAGAACAAACAGGAACAGTCCTTCATTCCTCTGGGTAACAAGGACAACAGGCCCCAGAAAGTTCAGCAGCATACAAGACAAGAACGGAGTCTTTTCTCTCCTACAAATAGAAGCGGGGATGCGGCAGAACAAGTGGTTTCAAGTGCTGATCCATGGTCTCCAGATGATATTCAACATCTTCCCCTTCCTTGCGCCGGATCAGCACCTTGTCCGCATGTATGTGCCGTCCCAACAGCCACTCTGCCTTGCAGTCCTTAAAACGCTGAGAGGCCTTGGGAGAACACACCAGGTACCTGCGGGTGTGTGGAATCTGAAGGTGAGTCCACACAAAGTCGTTGTACCAGCGCTCCCGGCAAACTTCCACCTCGTACAACAACTCCTTGGACAAGTATGGGTACTCCCATTCATACTCTGCAGCAACCTTCTGGCCAAATAGGCGTTGTAGTCTCGCCAGAGGAGGCATAGTGGCTCTGTCCCCTTCGCCAGGCAAACTATTGAGTCCGGGTGGCGAGGGACCTTGATCACATCTGATCTGGGCATAGGTGCCCGCAACAACAGTCTCTTTTCCCCGGTCCTGGGTGTAGGTGACACCAGGGATGTAAGGGCAGGTTGGGAACGGGACCCCTCCTCAGGCACTGGTGCCTCCACCCGGGGTGTACTATCCCCTGTAGACATGGGTGGGTCCCTGGTTCTGCGGGATGAGGCAAGAGGTACTTTGTCCCAGCACTTTTTTTGCAAACAGTTCATCAATAGCAACATCATCTCCCATATCCGAGAGCGACTCCAGGTCACCCTCCTCCACGGGCAGGTAGCCTGTAGTGGAGACTGAATTTTCACCTCTTCCCACACACCAAATCTCTCCGCCTGGCTTACCTCAGCCTTTACTTGCTGCGGGACGTCCGGAACTCTTATCAACGGATCCATCCGGGCCGGGCGTAAGCGGGCGAGACGGTCCACCACAACCGCTGGTCGGGGCTACCATACCGGTCTTTCTCTTCGGTGGAGGACGCTGCGAGACAGTGGTGACCGAGTCAGCATCCTCGGATTTCTCCCGTTGAGTACTCACGACCTCCTCCGCGGTCGTTGCAGTGTGCGCAGGGATGGCTGTCACAGCAGTGATTCCTCCTCACTGAGTGGTGTTGCCTGCAGCCCGGCCGGGGTAAATGGTTCTCGGCTTCTCAACCGCTGGTTCCACTTCAAAAAGGAACTCCCCACAGGCCTTGCATCGCCCGAACGGCTTCAGTTGGCACACCAGTCCCGAACAACCGGGACAAATCACACCCAGGGCCTCAACTTCCATGCACGAATACAGGGCGAATCGACCCCTTGGCTTTAGACGGATCCCTGTATCTGTTACCGGAGCAGCAGCAGTCAGTGTCGTGGTAGAAGGGTGAACCGGAATCCACGATGTATGTCCGAACATGGTGACCTGTTGCTGATCCATCGCACACTGCCAGGTTTTTGCACCAACGTCCCACGTGTAGTCCTTCACACGTATTGGACTCCTCCCTTTTGCTCCAGTTCGCGGGCTTTTCTTCTTTTCTCTTTCTGAGTCACGCCCACAAACTAAGCTGTGGGGGTGTGCCTGGTGGCGCAGTGCAATAGAAGCCCCCACGTGTACTACTTCACACGGCTGAGCTTCCCCCTTTTTCCACTCTTCTGCGCGGGCCTTTCCCTTCATTGGGTCATGTCCATGACTTCAAGCAGGGATGCACTTCGGCCAATGAAGGCCTGCCTACTCGTAACTCCTCTGGGCAGACACGTTCAATTCCGTAGTAACATGAACACTATCCCGGACGAGCCCCCACGTGTAGCGGCCTCCTCTCTCCCCTCTCTTCTATCAGCTCGTCTGTCTCTTGTCTAGGGGTACTTTAGAGGAGAGAGAGCGGGGTCACCACGCCAAGCCCTCACCACAGATGTTTGTGTGGTGGAAGCAAAGTTCTTGTTTTACCTTCGGGTCAGTGTTCTGCACCTGGAACCTCCAAAGAGAGAGTTACCTTGAACAATGTCTGCCAGAAAATGAGCCCCACACCATTAAAGTCCAACACTCTTTTATTCTTCTCAATGCAAAAGTGAACACAATCAGTTGGACTCCCTTAGAGAACAGAACAGACAAGGAGGTGTGGATGCGAGTAGGCCCAGACACAATGAACTCTCCACTTTCCTTCCTGAAAGTGGGTTGCGGTCTCCGAGCAAGGGGGAATTTCCTTCCAGGCGGTCTCCGATGGGAGGCTCACTTGTCACTGGCAATATGCTGCACCGGGTCTTCAAGCAAGTATCTCCCACCGGTCCATTACGCCTTCCGGATTCGGGTACCCACTCCCGGGGTTCCCTAGGACCTCCTTCCCTCGCGGAACTCAGTGGTGGGCACTGAGCTCCAGACCTCCTCCCGAGTACCTCACCCCAGGCTAAAGGTGCCTGGGATGGAACACGACCTCTGCCGCCTAGGGGACCAACACGAACCACCGCCCTCAGGCTGAAGGTGCCCGGGACTCGACTCCCACCACCGAAAATGGCCGCCCCCTTTATACCCCCTCCCCGCAAGCACGGCGGTTTCCCCGCCCCACCATACAACCGCTGAGAGAGACCAAAAGAGGTACGCCACCGCAACGATGGCTCAACCCCGGGCCCAAAGCGACAGCGCCACCTGGTGGGCCCCAGGGAACCATACATCAGTTTCCCCACCAGATTCAAAAATAGAAAGCATATACCCGCTACATATATATATATATATATATATATATATATATATATATATATTAGGGCTGTTACTGATTAAAATTTTCGTGTTCGATTAATCGTTTTTTTTTATTAATCGATTAATTTCGATTAATTATAACGCACATACAGATCCAACTACTTTTAGCTGATCTCCTTGCAGGCTGATTCCCAGTGCGCTACCAACCACTGGAAAAATGGATAGCAGGATACAAAAAACACACAAAGGCTGCGCTCGATGGGAATAGCATTAAAACTTTTATAGTCTTCAAGTAGGTAACAAAATAAATATTGCACTGGAGATAAAATCGATGTAGCTACATAAACTGTAAAAATGGAGCGAGTAATATCAAACGGTAGCAAAAGCAGTCATAAAAAAAATGTAGCTAAGTATGATACTGGTATAAAAATGTGTACAACGATACCACTGCTGAATCCAGATGAGGAGGGGTTAACATCAGTCCGTCAGCATGTAGATGTCCTGTGAAGGGAACTATCACAACTCCCAGTGGATGGCTGTAGAATCCCAGGTTGATAGAGGGAAGTGATAGAGGGAAGTGTAACAGCCCTTGCGTGTGGCAGATAGTAAGGTCCCGCCGTGATGCAGATATGAAGGCACAGCAAAGGAGCCCTTCAGATGGACACGGCAAGCCCCGCCGGTGTCCGTGACATCACCGGATCTCCGACGGAACTCCCTGAAGACCCGGAAGCCGGCGGAGAGGTGATTACCGATAAAAATAATTTTGATCGATCAAAAACATTAATCGATTAATCGAGAAATTAATAGTTAATTTCCACAGCCCTAATATATATATATATAGTATAAAGTTCCCTTTCAGCTAGTAAATATAGATAGTATATGTATATGTAGTACCAATAGGAAAAAACATGTCCTGGAAATATAAAAATTCCCTTTCTTCATCAAAAAAATCCTAAAATGCACATCATAAGATGCAAGCCTAGCATACTGACTTTTTATCAATGCATTATTGTGCTGTATTAGTTCACCCTATTCCTTTTTTTTAGGCAAAGCACAGACATTTATTTAATAAAATGTCCTATTTTTATGTTTATTTTAGCTATGTGGAGTAGACAGCAGTGGTGGCTGGTGCTTCAGCCATGGTGGGGGCGCAGCAAACAAACCACCCCCCCCGCTCTGCACCCTAGGCCCACCCTTTTTGGAAGCCAATTAGAGCCTCAGGCTCTAATCGTGTGCTTCCAAAAAGAAAAAGGCCCTCACTAAACTCCATGCGTCCAGCGCCCTGCATGTAGATAAGGGGCCGAGAGCATGGATTAGAAGGGCGGCCTCTAATGGACAGGCCACCACTAGTAGACAGTAAACAAATGTGGCAAGAGTGTGATCCGTATTAAAGAAAGGTCTCGAGGTAAAGATACAGACTGTCTTGAAATATGGCCAAACATGAAAGTCCCACATACATACCCCCTTCCTTATGACTCTTTCTTTCTCCTTTTCTTGTCCTCTTCATTTCATCTTTCCTTTCATGCCCTCATCCCTACCACCATCCCCCTTTCTCTCAATCCTTACCCCTTTTTATCCCCTCACCCCCAAACCTTTTTCCAAAGCTGAAACTTTCCTTGAACTTGAAAACCACAGGAACACTTCCAGAGTAGCCCAACCACGATCTATTACATTCTAATAAAAAGTATTAGAACTGAGTACACCTACAACTTAAATGCCAACAAATTAGCCATTTCCCTTATTAAAGTAGAACTATAGGCAAAACTTATTTTTTTTCATTTTGATTAGAATAAGGGAGGGTTATAACCCTGTCAGATTTTTTTTGCCATCTGTGTCCCATTGCGGAGATTTCCCTTCACTTCCTGCCCATAGCCAAACAGGAAGGGGGAGGAAATCCATGAAAATAAGGGAATTCTTTGGGGACCCCCCAGGTCATCAGAACTAGTGTCCCCATTGGAAGATTCCCCTCTATTTTTGTTCTGGGGAAAACCCAAAATGTGGGTTTTTTGTTTACTTTCACTTTCAATGATAATGGTAAACAGGACAAATAGAGAGGGTGAATCTCCCTAAGAGCCCATTCACACAGGGGCGTCTTTGGATCCGACTCCAAATCGCCCCAGGTCGCCCCTAGTCGCCTCAGGTCGCGCTGGCTGAAGAAATCAATGTAAGTTAATGGAGCCGTCCTTATGCACACTACTGCAGTCGCTCCGACTTCAAAAAAGGTCCCTGTACTACTTCAATCCGACTCCTAGGCGACCTGTAACCATTCATTTCAATGGGAGTCGCCTCTCACTGTCTTAATAGGAGCAACTCTCCAGGAAGAAAACATACATTTATCAGGCAAAACTCTCTCTCCCCCCTCCCTCCCACAGAGCTGATTCTTGTTTGATTGGCCACTGGAATGTCTCCTGTCCTGCAGGCAACTTGGAGTTGCCTTGTAAGTAGCTCCAGGTCGCGCTGTGATTCATTCTCAAGTTGCGTCTGAGTTGCCTCATAAAATCGCGCTGGAAGTCGTGTTGCCCCTGTGTGAATGGGCTCTTACGGGAGCACAGACAGCAATAAAAACTGACATGTTCTAATCCATCTCCACTATAACCAAAACGAAACAAAAAGTTTTGCCTTTAGTTATACTTGTATCACCCATTAAGTTACACTAACAGGGATTTAGTACTTCCTATCCATGCTTATTTGGGTGTTACAGTATATGGAATGTATCTTCAGTTTGATTACATGTTACTTTTGCCTATAAAAATCTTATGTAGCGGGTGTTTGAATTTGGGGGAAGCATCTGGGTGGTAGTGTGACCCAGATGTACTGATTGCTAGGGAATCGGAGACCCTTTTGTGGTCCTTGGAGGACTCTGGTGGTGTGAGGTTCCCTGTGGCCTACAGGTGGCGTTGTCACCCTGGCCGGAGTTGAACTCACACCGCAAGACTGTGCCTTTATGTCCTTTCCTGGCGCTGGTACGGCAGGGCGGGGAACCTGCTGGAACGCAAAAGGAGAGGAGATAAAAGGGGCAGATGCCCTGACCTTGGGGTTCAGAGTCGGAGGACGCGGCCGCACCCAGGCACCTTCAGCTTGGGTGCTGGCCTCCCGGAGTTCCGGGCCCAGGTGCCCTTGACCTGGCCGGAGCGAGAGATGGAGTCCATCTCAGGCACCTTTAGCCTGGGGTAAGGTACTATGGCGGATGCCTGGGGCTCAGTACCTTCAACTGAGTTCCGCGAGGGTGGAGGAATCTGAGGGGGCCCTAACTCTTTGGGTGCCTGTGTCTGAGTTCGTGAGGACTGGTGAGCGGAACTTCTCTGGAGAGTCCGGCGCAGCATTGCTGGTGACAGAGAGGCCTCCGGTGACTCCCTTGGACGGATATTCTTCCCCTGACAGGGGCCGTGCTAGCGAAGGTAATTCATGTTCTACCTCATATAGTCAGTGGCAGTGACTATTCGCCATTGGTGACACTACAGTGGTTAGCGAAACCATGAAGGATTGTGCCTCGACCTACTCCCATTAATACTGAACTGTTGCAAAGGTCCCAACTTGACTGTGCTGTATGTTTATTCGCTGAGAAGAATAAAACTGTGTTGGACCTATTCAGTGTGTGGAACTCTGGTTACTAGGAGCAAAGGGGAGTGAATCTGAGGAAAGGATTTGACCCTAGGACACCTACACAAAGCCCGATCTTTCTGGCCTTCACCTCTTCACTATGGAGGACATGGGCCGTGGTGTATCTCATCCCTCTCCCCGGTACTGACACCCCTAGACAGAGACAGACAAGCCGAGAACGAGAAGGGGTGAGAGGGGTGAGGTCGCTACACTTATAAAAAGAAATGTGGCCACAAAAAGCAAACTATTAAGCAATGTGTAAAATCTGCAATGGGGTGATCGGCCTCATCCCTCATTACAGAAAAAAAGGGGAATAAGATTACTGCCTCTATGCTAGTGATATCCTCATCCAAATTAGCCATATTGATGCCACTAAAGCCTCGTACACACAATACGATTGTTGGCCAACCGAGCGTCTGATTTTTGTCAAAAGGACGTGTGCCAGGATCTTGTCTTGCATACTAACGTTACACAAATTGTCGTGCCACAAACACGAACGTAGTGATGTACTACGAGGAATTTCAGCTCTTGAGCGCCACCCTTTGGGCCCCTTTTGCTTATTTCGTGTTTGGTGAGCATTGATTCTGAGCATGTGTGTACTTTCGACTTTTGTGTGATGGATTGAAGCCACTGTGCCCATCAATGGCAGTCACAGTGCCCATCAATGGCAGCCACTGTGCCCATCAATGGCAGCCACTGTGCCCATCACTGGCAGCCACTGTGCCCATCAATATCAGCCACTGTGCCCATCAAAATCAGCCACTGTGCCCATCAAAATCAGCCACTGTGTTATCAATCACAGCCACTGTGTTATCAATCACAGCCACTGTGCTATGAAATGCAGCCACTGTGCTATCGAACACAGGCCTCGTACACACGGCCGAGATTCTCGTCGAAAAAAACATGTCGTTTTTTTCGACGAGATTCTTGGACAAGAAACTTGTCCCGGCCGAGTGTACAGACGCTCGATTCAAAGAACCCGCGGTTCTTTCAATGGAGCGTACGCGGTGACGTCATCGACTACGACGAGCATGCGCTCGTCACATTCGATGCCGTCGCCGCCATCTTGGTATACCCTACGTATGCCTAGGAAGCTACCGCGCATGCGTCGAATTCATTTCGAACATGCGCGGGCTTCCGGGAGGACAGGTAAGTGTACACACACTCACTTTTCTCGTCGAGAAACATGCCGACGAGAATCTCGACGAGAAAATAGAGAGCAGGATCTCTATTTTCTCGTCGAGATACTTGTCGCTTTTCTTGACGAGAAACCATACACACGAACGAATTTCTCGGCAAAAAATCTCTGCCAGCAAGTTTCTTGCTGGTTTTTGCCGAGAAACTCGTTCGTGTGTACGAGGCTTCAGCCACTGTGCCCATCAATTTCAGCCACTGTGCCCATCAATTGCAGCCACTGTGCCCATCAATGGCAGCCACTGTGCCCATCAATTGCAGCCACTGTGCCCATCAATATCAGCCACTGTGCCCATCAATATCAGCCACTGTGCCCATCAATATCAGCCACTGTGCCCATCAAAATCAGCCACTGTGCCCATCAAAATCAGCCACTGTGTCCATCAATTGCAGCCACAGTGCCCATCAAATGCAGCCACTGTGCCCATCAAATGCAGCCACTGTGCCCATTAATTGCAGCCACTGTTGCCACTTTAACCCCCTGTCCGCTCGCTGTCTGCCCGGCACTTACCTCAGTGGGGCATCAAAGGGGGGAGAAAGAGGAGGGGAGGGGGAGAGTAAGGTGGGGAAGGGGAAGAAGGGGAGGAAGGAGGGAGAGAGGGAAAGGGGGGGAAGAAAGGAAAAAGAAAGAGAAAGGGGGGAGAAGGGAATGGGGGTGAGGAAGGAGGGGAGGGGGGGAGGGAGAAGGGGGGAGGGGAGGAAGGGAGGAGGAGGGGGGAAGAGAGGGGGAGGGAAAGGCGGGGAGAGGAGGGGAAAGGAGGGGAAGGAAAATAGGGGAGGGGAAGAAACCAACTCTGGTGGTTTCAAGTGGGGATAAAGCTTACCACAGCGGTTACATCCATGGATATTGAAAGCCACGCCATATAAGGGGGGATTCCTGGTAGTGTGCAGACAGGTTGACAGGTTGGAAACAAAGGACGTCGGCTAGTGCAGATACATGAGGGATCATGGGGGGTGCAGGAGATTGAAATAAAGTCCGGTAATACTGGTAACAACCAGTGCTCTGTCATCAAAAGGAGGTATCCATATCCGTGACAAGAAATTATTGCAACTTCGTAAAGTGATGTGATTGAAAAGGTTGTAAACATTGAGAAGAATAGGTGCAAAGGCAATGGTGTGAGACAATTAAGTTGAAAATAATATGTGAAGTTGGATTACTGCCGGTCCCATTAGTTGGGGCGGAGTGGTGCAATTGCGTAGATGCAAAGTGCCCTTGAATAGTAGAGGGTTGAGGCATGGTATCTATGTTGAGATAAGTAGCAAGATTATAACCATAAGAAAATATGGAGAGGGTCGCCGTATGGGTATACCCATAAATTAATATTCCAAGAGGAGTAGGGGACAAAAGAGTGTGACAAAACGTGGATTCAGCTACAGTAACGGGATTAAAAGTGTAGGTAACACATAATAATTCCTATACGGCTGGAGACAAAAAGGTCAATGGGTCTTAGCTGAATCAACCCTACTTATGGAAAGTAATCAATCTATTCATGGCATACATATAAATTGCATCCTCATAACATATTCAAATTAATAATGAAAATTCAATAAGCTACATAGGGAAGGTAAGGCCTGCCAATTCAATACCGAGAGTGTCCATTGTCCAAACAGTCCAGAGGGCAACATCAGTTCTATATCACCAAGCAATCAATAGAGTAGTTAAATATAAATAAGAGGGAATTATAAGTTAGAGGCACTCAGGAGGGAGAGAGGGGTGTGTTATCCACCCAATGATTATGAAAAAAATGGGAGTATGGCCTCATGTAGGAATAAGTAATAAATAACAGTAACGTACCATCATGCCAGTTAAAGTGGAAAAGCAGGGGGGGTGGGGGAAAGGAAATAGTTGCTGAGGCTAAACCTAGAGCAACCCACCCAATTAATAGAAGGACTATCTCGGTACTGATAAAACACAATAAACATTGTCATATTAAAAAGTTTATTACAAAGTAAAATTACAAAATAAACGGGGGGAAGGGGAAAATGGGGAAGGGGAAAATGGGGGAGGGAGGGGGGAGTAAGGGAAGGGGAGGAAGGAGGGAGGGGGGAAGGGGGAAAAGAAAGGAAAAAGAAAGAGAAAGGGGGGGAGAGGAGAAGGGAATGGGGGGGGAAAGGGAGAAGGGGGGAGGGGGGGATGGGGGGGAAGGGAGAAGGGGAGAGGAGGGGGGGAAGAGAGTGGGAGGGAAAGGCGGGAGAAGGGGAAAGAAGGGTAGGGGAAGAAACCAACTCTGGTGGTGTCAAGTGGGGATAAAGCTTACCACGGCAGTTACATCCGTGGATATTGGAAGCCAGGCCATATAAGGGGGGATTCCTGGTAGTGTGCAGACAGGTTGACAGGTTGGAAACAAAGGACGTTGGCAAGTGCAGATACATGAGGGATCATGGGGGGTGCAGGAGATTGAAATAAAGTCCAGTGTCATCAAAAGGAGGTATCCATATCCGTGACAAGGATGCAAGGTAATGCATGGACTGGGATAAAAAATATATATAATCGCACCCGTGGAGATTCCCAATTCACTGCCGATCGCATCCTGGCTGTCACTGCCTCACCCAGGGAACCACCAATGGCGAGATCCACACTGCTCATCCAAGGGCCCGGAGGCCATTAAATGAGCTCCCCAACCGGGAGACGCCCAGATGCCGCCAGAACGGCGGCGTCCTGACGTCACTGGGTCAGTTTCCCCGCACAGCGCAGGTGTGCGAGCCGCTCTACTGCGCATGTGTGATCAAGCCAAGCCAGGAGTGGGAGGCCACGAGCTAGGAAGGAGCAAGAGGGGGTGAACTGGAGGGACGCCCCCACCAGGGGAAACACAGGTCCGCCGCAGATGGGAGGCACAGGCAGCCGGGGACCGCACCAGATACTCAAGGGGTAGCTAGAAATAAAAGAAAGAAGAACATCAATAATAACATTGTAGATACAATCATAATAATAATAGTGGGAGTGTAAGTCCCACAAGGGTGATTGCTAAATTATGGTGGCATGGAATATTGTCACATCATTAACGGCTGCAGGACAGCAAGGGAACCTACGGGGGAGGGCAAGGCTGGAAGGCGGAGCATCTGTGGAGCATAGGCAAGTGATTGAAGTGGGCATAACGAATATACCGAGAAAGTGAAGGTGAGGGATAGAATTGAGAGAGATATATAGGTAGAAAAGCTTGGGGTAACAGGGCGTCAGGGAACCAACCAATTGTGGCATCCCCCACGTCACTGGGCCCATGCTAAGGTTCAATTGAAACCATAGTGATTAAGAAGCTGCAATTTATTGCAACTTCGATAAGGTGATCAATTGCAGCCACTGTGCCCATCAAATGCTGCCACTGTGCCCATCAAACGCAGCCACTGTGCCCATCAATTGCAGCCACTGTGCCCATCAATTGCAGCCACTGTGCCCATCAATTGCAGCCACTGTGCCCACCAAATGCTGCCACTGTGTCCCATCAAATGCTGCCACTGTGCCCATCAAAAGTTGCCACTTTACCCCCCGCCCGCTCGCCGTCTGCCCGGCACTTACCTCAGTGGGGCATCTGGTGACGGCGGCGAGCTGTGTCCTCCATGCATCTCTTCCCCTCCTCTCCTCCTGATAGGTGCTATAAAAAAATACACCCCCACCGCTGGAATTCAGGCGCCCGGCATCCGAAAAGAAGCCGGACGCCTGAATAGAGGGTGGCGGCGGCGGCGGCGGCCATGGATAGATTCATGCACAGTTTGTGGCAATATTAATTTACCTATGTGAACAATAGTGTACCCATTTATAATAATGCAGTTAGTTTTTGTTTAAGGTGTATTCCATGATTTTTTAATAGGGACCTTAGGCTGCCAAAAATATATAAGAAATCATCTTTTGGGTTTTATTTGGGATATTGGAAAGTGGATTATTTAGTAAGGCTTCAGTTGGGTGTTTTGGTTGATTTGTGTAATGGGCTATATCAAATATGAGGCAGGGCACTATGTCAATTTTCGGGGTGTGTTTCAACAGTCTATTAGGTTTTATATATCAGTTCATTAATATTTTGTAATAGAGGTATTAATTGATATTTTGGATGTGTGAGAGGCAGGGAATTGCCAGGAGTGTGAAAGACCTGGGAATCCTCTGGACACTTAAAGGAGAACACTGATGTGATGCATGTAGCATTTTCAATATAGCATATAGAGTCAGGACTGTGGCATATGTGACCAGGGCAGCCATAAGAAACGTTGGGGCCCCTTACACAGCTTTAGGCCTGTGCCCTCCTGGGGCTGACCACCAAGATTCCCCAGGGTCTGCCCACTGGCCATCCCAGAAAGGAAAGGAACAAAGGAGAGATGGCAACTTGGGGCCCGGCTTCCCAAGGGACAGGGCCCCTTGGGATACCCGGGCCCCCTACATCTGTATGTGCTGTACCCCCCTGATGGTGGCCCTGTATGTGGCACATATGCCATAGTCCTTATAACCACAAAAAAAGCTTTAATTACTGAACCACAGATATTTTATCGTGTATGCTTTTCTGCATACAGAATTTAGACAGAAAGTGAACACATTGATTGAGTCTACCTTAAAACAAGAACATTAAAATAGCCAGGGACTGTTTAGCAACCAGAAACTGTTAAGACAATGAACACTTTGGTCAGGAATATGTAATTACTGTACGATAAATCATAAAGAGTGTAAGAGTCAGAACTAGAGTTGAGCGGACACCTGGATGTTCGGGTTCGACGGGTTCGGCCGAACTTCGGAAAAAAGTTCGGGTTCGGGACCGAACTTTAACCCGAACCCGAACCCCATTGAAGTCAATGGGGACCCGGACTTCTAAGGACTAAAAAGGCTCTTAAAAAAGTAATGGAAAGGGCTAGAGGGCTGCAAATGGCAGCAAAATGTTGTTAAGAGCATGGCAAGTGCTCTGCAAACAAATGTGGATAGGGAAATAACTTAAAATAACATAAAAAAAAAAAAAAAAAATATGCTGGAGGCCCCCTTTTCAGCAGAAGAGGTACGGGAAGTCATTAAGAACCTCAGAAACTCAACTACTTAGGCACATCTTGACGGCGGCCAGATGCCTGGTAGCCCTCAACTGGAAGAAGCCCGCACCCCCGTCCCAAGAGGCCCTTTACTCTAGGATCAAGGACGTGGAGCTCATGGAGAGGATGACGGCCAGAATCTGTGACAGGCTGGAGGAACATGATGCGGTGTGGGGGGAGTGGCGTCGGCGGGAGGATACGCCGGGAGCGGGCGCGGGAGCAGATGCGGTAACCTAAACCTTTCTTCCCTTGCCTTTTCTTTTACCTTTCCCCCTTCCGTCCTTTTCTCTTCCCCCTTTCTCTGTCTACTTTCCTCCTTCCTGATCTTTCTTTTTTTTTTTTTATTATATACTCGCTAATGTTGTAGTATACTAACGCAGTCATGTTGATGTGCCTAGTTTATGGCATCCCTGTATCTTTTCTGTCTGTGTGACTTGTGAACTGCTTTATATAAATAAAAAAAATGTTAATTGAAAAAAAAGAACCTCAGAAACTCAACGGCACGATGCCACACATATGGTGGGAATGCCCCAGAATACGCCCTTTCTGGAATAAATTATTCAATTTAATGGATAAGCTAGTGGGAAAATAAAATACTTTGAAATAAAAATGTAGCGGGGTGCTAAATTTAAGGGAAGTGTTTGAGTGGTAAACACCCTAATTCTGTAGGATTCATGGACCATTTTGTCCTCGGGGGACAGTATTGGTGTGCAGTTCCCTGCGGCCTACAGGTGGCGCTGCCATGGTAGGCTAGGGTTGAACCGCCGATACAGTGCTGTGCCTTTTGTGTCCCCTCTTGGCAGTAGTACAGCGGGGCGGGGAACCTGCTGTGCATGCCGGGAGAGCATATAAAAGGGGCAGACCTTTGGCCTGGGGGCTGATGTCCAGTGGGGTCCACGCCCAGGTGTCTTCGGCCTGGGTGCATGTGTTCCTGTTCCATCTCGGGTACCTTTAGCCCGGGGTGAGGTACTATCCTGGAGTTCCTGCTGCCCTGGGTATGGAGGCCTAGGTGCGGGAGTAAAGACTGGAGTCCAGAGCCTTCGTCTGGAGTCCGCTAAGGGTCGAAGGACTCTTAGGGTGCCGGCTCGTGTAGGGGACCATGTTCCAGGGAAGGGAGGATCATTCTGATGGACCGATGCGGGAGTCACGGTGAAGGAAGGGTCTGTTGACTCCCTGGAGAGATGTCTTCCCCTTGATATGGGCTAGGTTCGTAGAAGGAGAAGCTCAAGGTCATCTTGACTGTATCAGAGGCCTTATTCACCCGGCCCGTGGCAGGGGCCTTATACACCCTGGTCTGTGGCAGAGACCAAAGTTCTCCAGGTCCGTGGCAGGGGCCTTGTACACCCTGTCTGTGGCAGAGACCAACCTCAAGGTCTGTGGCAGAAACCGTGCACCTAAAACTGTTTGAGAAACCTAAGCAGTGAAGTGAATGTGCTACGTTTGTGCCTGGACCTCCTCCACACCTTAAGCTGTCCTGTTTCTTTGCTCTAACCTTTTCTATCCGAGTAGAGTTTATTTTGCCATGAGAGAATAAGAGTTGTAATTTCAGCTGGTTTGGACATTGACTTTACTGGGAATTAAAGGACTTGCCTCTACCTACAGTAGAGGTGAGAATCATCCTCTGGAGGAGTTTTGACTCCGGCTGTGGACACGGCCCGTCAAGTACACCGCTCAACCTCTTTATATAGGAGGGTACAGGCTGGTAGTGCGGTGTGCCTTTCTCCCTCCTGCGAGGAGCCAACAACATAAAGGCAGGTAAGGGGGAAAGGATCTGTGCGCTACAAAAAAATAAAATAAAATTATAATCTTGACCTAGGAGGACGAGGTCCATATGGAGTAGGAGGTTGAGGTGGCGGTGGATGTGGCTGTGTAGGTGGAAGCGGCGGTGGAGGAGGACGAGGTAGCCAACACTGGTTCAAAAATACAACAATGGCTGGGTAAGGCCGGTGATGTGTCGAATTCTGTCCCCCGTCAAATAGTGTCCACCCTGTACTGCGCTTGCTCAGTATGTAGGACAAGGGGATTTCGAAAATCTCCCAAGACGAACGGCGCCTGCATGGTGAGTTCAGGTGAAGGCCACACCATCCGTGGTTCAAGCCGAGCCAAGTGAGGCCGTGCCCGAAGCGTGGCGATCGAACCGAGCCTGTGAGGGGCCCTGTTACTATGTGCTACCGTATGTCCACTTGGATGGTGGGGCTTGAACCTGCACTCACTGCGCAGGCGCCGTTCATCTTCGGAGATTTTGTGAATCTCCTTGTCCTCTGTACTGCGCAAGCGCTGCACCTTCGCAGTATGGGCCGGACACAATCCGATGGCCGGACAGTTTTTGTCACAACACCGGTATACATGTCTATTCTGCAGAAGGTACGGACAAGTCCTGTGGGATCCATGCCTGGTTCATTTTAATGAACGTGAGCTTGTCCACAATGGCTATGGACAGGCGGCTGCGCTTGTCTGTGATAACGCCCCCTGCCGTGCTAAATACACGTTCAGATAATACACTGGCTGCAGGGCAGGCCAGCACCTCCAAGGCATAAAGGGCAAGCTCAGGCCATGTGCCCAATTTGGAGACCCAGAAGTTAAAGGGGGCAGACCCGTCATCCAGTACGTGTAGGCCTGTGGACACATACTGCTCAACCATGTTGTTTTCTTAGTATAGCACAGTAGAAGAAAACTATATAGAAATTGTTTATTTCACACACCTCCACATATGTATAACACACTGCAAAATATTTTTTGTGGCCCTAAATGGCGTTTTTTGGAAGACCACAACACACCCACAGTACGTAACCGCTGAATCGCACAGCTACAGAACTGCAGAAAATGCTATTAAAAAAAAAAGTTGTTTTTTTAGTATAGCACAGTAGAAGACAAATATATAGAAATGGTTTATTTCACACGCCTCCACATATGTATAACACACTGCAAACATTTTTTTGTGGCCCTAAATGGGTCTTTTTGCAAGCGTACATTAAAGTGCAAAATTTTTTATTTTATTTTTTGCCCAAAACGGGTCTTTGTTTGCACGAGCAAAATAAAATGCACATTTTTTATTTTTTTTTGCCCTTAATGGGTCTTTTGGAAAAGAGCACAATAAAGTGCCTTTTTTTTGCCCTAAATGGATCTTTTTCCAAGAGCAGAATACACCCACAGTATGGAAACGGTGTATCTCTCAACGTAATATATGCAGTGCTGGTGCACTGAGCTTGCAGATAAAAGGTAGATTTTCTCTGACACTGGGCTCATGGCAGTGTAAAAAGACTGCACTGCAACACAAACAGGTAAACCTATGCAGATCGCTGAGTTATATCTCTGAATCTGGACTCCTATTCCTATATAATATATCTCTCTCCCTGAAAGCACCAACAGGAACCTGGCCCTACACTACACTGTCTCTCTATCTTTTCCCTCAGATTCCAGAATCAGGACTGAAGCCTCGTACACACGGCCGAGATTCTCGTCGAAAAAAACATGTCGTTTTTTTCGACGAGATTCTTGGACAAGAAACTTGTCCCGGCCGAGTGTACACACGCTCGATTCAAAGAACCCGCGGTTCTTTGAATGGAGCGAACGCGGGTGACGTCATCGAATACGACGTTCACCCTACCTATGCCTAGGAAGCTACCGCGCATGCGTCAAAGTCATTTTGAGCATGCGCGGGCTTTCCGGCGAAAAGGTAAGTGTACACACACACAATTTTCTCGTCGAGAAACAGGCTGACGAGAATCTCGACGAGAAAATAGAGAGCAGGTTCTCTATTTTCTCGTTGAGATTCTTGTCGCTTTTCTTGACGAGAAACCATGCACACGAACGAATTTCTCGTCAAAAAATCTCTGCCAGCAAGTTTCTTGCTGGTTTTTGCCGAGAAACTCGTTCGTGTGTACGAGGCTTAACTCATGTATTTTTCAATCTCTCCCTAAAAGCAGCAGCAGCAGACAAGATCCTCTCCCTATCTATTCTGAAGCAGAGTGACGTGTGTGCTGTGTGCCTCTAGCTTATATAGAAGCTGGGTCACATGTTGCACTGACCAATCACAGCCATGCCATTAGTAGGCATGGCTATGATGGCTTCTAAGGGCACACCAGCTAATCAAAAGGTGATTGGCTGGCCCCTGAAGCATTTCTAACTGCGCCATTAGATTGCCGAACCCGAACCCGGACTTTCGCGCAAAGTCCGGGTTTTGGGTTCGGGTTCGGGAAAAAGCTAATGTTCGGTACGGACCCGAACTTTACAGTTCGGGTTCACTCAACCCTAGTCAGAACTATAAAATGTACAGTGTGCAGTGGTAAGGGGTATGTAGTGTATACTGTATAGAGTGCAGCAGTCCAGAGAATGTAATGTACAAGTCCAGCATAAAAAGTGTTGCAGCTATAATATGTGCCATACAGCATTGCATGCAGAGAATGAAGATCGGGTGTATATAATGTACACCGTGCACTAAATATTTATGACCACTGCTGTTCATAAGGTGGGCTAGATGTTATACACTTCTGAATAGGGATGAGCTTCAGCACAAAGAGCCATAATTGGCCAAAGTCAGGGTGCCTTTGGCCAATCATGGCTCAGGGGATTAGGTACACGCCCCACACTATATAAGGCTGTCTGTGTGTCGGCCTTGTGTAGTGTGTGCTGGCGTTCAGAGAGAGACAGAGAGAGAGAGAGAGAGATTGTGGCTTTATTTCAGTTAGCAATAGCTAGATTGAGCAGGCAGTTGATTGAGCTAGTTAGATCCAGTATTCCAGTATATTTAGTATATATATGCATTGCACGCTTTGTATATGTGTATATATATATATATATATATATATATATATATATGTGTGTAGCGGGGTATCGTTTCTCAAACCCAGAGACTACAGTTCCCAGCACGCTTTAGGGCATCCAGGCTGCATTCCCCGGGCAGGGACTGCTGGGGTGGACTTTATAAGGGGGAGGCAAGGCCTGGTTCTTTCTCTTTGGACACCGCCCTCCCAGCAAGAGGATCCCTGTGCTGACCTGCTGTGTGCACAAGTCCTGTAGCCTGGGCCTTGTGTCTTTCCAAAGAGTCTTCTGCTCCACCGAGGAGCCTGCGGAGCGTCTGATCCTGTTGCCGAGTGCTGTCATCAGGAGGACCGAAGACCCGGGTGTCGTGGACACTGTGAAGCAAATCACAGTAACGGAAGTAGCGGACAAGGACTAGTTCGGTCGGGTGAGAGAGCACCTGCTCAGAGCTACATTACAGTATCTTTAGGCCCATTAGGTTTAACCAGGGCCATCACAGTGCTTGCAGTTACACTCTGGGGAGACTATCTGCTGAACTGAGTTATTAGTCTCCCTGGCATTACCAAGTTACCGATCATCATTTACCGATCATCATTTCATCACACCGTGTTTTGCTAGCGAAGATTTCTTCCACAGAACAATACCCAAATCTAAAGCCTCGTACACACGGCCGAGATTCTCGTCGAAAAAAACATGTTGTTTTTTTCGACGAGATTCTTGGACAAGAAACTTGTCCCGGCCGAGTGTACAGACGCTCGATTCAAAGAACCCGCGGTTCTTTGAATGGAGCGTACGCGGTGACGTCATCGACTACGACGAGCATGCGCTCGTCGCATTCGATGCCGTCGCCGCCATCTTGGTATACCCTACCTATGCCTAGGAAGCTACCGCGCATGCGTCAAATTCATTTCGAACATGCGCGGGCTTCCCGGAGGACAGGTAAGTGTACACACACTCACTTTTCTCGTCGAGAAACATGCCGACGAGAATCTCGACGAGAAAATAGAGAGCAGGTTCTCTATTTTCTCGTCGAGATTACTTGTCGGTTTTCTTGACGAGAAACCATACACACGAACGAATTTCTCGGCAAGACATCTCTGCCAGCAAGTTTCTTGCTGGTTCTTGCCGAGAAACTCGGTCGTGTGTACGAGGCCATAGTCAGGCCTGACTGGGTAGTATAGGACATTGCTGGGCGCCATATTTGCTCATGAGGGAGGATAGCTGCAGCGGGGTCTGTTAAGCTGTTTATCATATTGCTGAACGTTTGATGTTTTAACAAGTATACCCATATTGCAGGACTCTGCATGTGACATTGCATACTGTTTTATCATTTTGATTTTTACCAACAGTAAAAATAATAGAGTTAAGTATACTGGTTGTCAGTGTAATTTACTGTGTTATACCATAAAGGGGATTGTGTCATATAGAATATCAGAGTGATTGCAAATTCTATCATCCCCTTTACTAACTGTGCCACGAGAGGTTAGAGCCGATTGCCAGGGGTTGACAGCAGTGCACTACAGGGCCCAAAACAAACAAGGCAGCCCTCTTAACTGGGGGTATCGCGCTATATATATATATATATATATATATGTTACCGGCCTCAAAATGTGAATTAAGAGAGCCGATAATTGTAGACGTGATGAGATAAGGTGATCAGCTTGGCGTGGACTGCAAAGAATCACACAACAGTATAAGACAGGACCACTGTTTTTTATGGCTGGAAATCGTTTGACTTTTACATAACAATACATCTTTTACATTTTTATAATCACATGTTTATAACTATTAACAATATATAATACAGATTTTAACTGGAGTATTTTAAAACGTAGTTACACAAAAAACATTGTTATATTTTAATAACATATATATATTCCTGTTATTCCGTGTTATAGATGATGATTTTTTATGGTACACTTTAACTGTGCAATAATGGTATTGCCAATGCCATGCTTTAATACAAACATTATTTCGGTAGCTCTCTTTTTTAACCACTAGATGGTGCACATGAAGCAATGCATAGCTTTACATATAGGTTTTTCTTAAGAATATCAGTTTTCAACATGTGCTTTTCTAACTTTATGGAACTTGTATAAACCAAGTTTCAATATACTTATTTAGAACGGTTTAGTGCTTCTAATAGACATTTGTTCTGACTAATGCAGTATTTTCATGTTTTTATGTCCTTTTCACTTGTTTCTCACACATGCTGTTCTAACTTCTAATAGCAGTAAAACTATAACATACAGTCTGCTGTAACTTTCCCTGCATCTGCTACAGATGTTTAAGAATCTTTCTATTATAGTTTAATGCAGATTAGGAACGATTTAGAGTACATACCTGCAAAGAATCACACAACAGCATAAGACAGGACCACTGGGTTTTATGGCTGGAAATCGTTTGACTCCAGTCACATGGTCGGTGGCCTTATATAAACTCTGTTTGTGTACCTTCTCTGCCATCTACTGGTTCTTGCTAGAATAGCAGGAAGGTATTTCTTTGCTAGAAATAAAATAAAAAAATGAGTATGTACTTTGCTTTGGGGTGTCTGTTTTGTGACCATATAAACCCCAGTCCGTCACACTCTCCCCTCCTTCAGTTAATGGCTCCCGACATTAAACTCAATTGTTATCTGAACACTGTTTAGTGATTTAAGTAACCCAGATAGGTACTTGTTGCCACCAAGGAGCTATGTTAACTACCTGGCATGTCATGGGAGTAGCTAGCATTGTAGGAGTTTGTACGGTGTGAATCTGACTTGGTATGTATCTTGGTTGACCTAGTGTGTCATATGTAAAGATCTCTTTAGGCTTAGCTTGTCTGGTAGATCTTCTGACAGGAGTTGAGTCATCTCCATCAACATCATTCTCCATTTGCATATCTTGGCTCACAGGTAAGTCTTGACTTAATGAGGGTAATTCTGCAGTGTCTAGTCCCACCATGTCTGTAGCCCAGATTTGGTCGTCAACTAATGTTCCATCATTTTGTTCTTGTTCAAGATTGGGTGTTGTAGTTGTAGGATAGAACTCTTCTGCAGAAACTCTTAAAGGGATTTTCTGTACGTTTTGAGAGTTTTGTTGAGACACAACACAATCATGACTTTCTGTAGTCTCTGGTATATAAGGATAATACCATCTTTCTTCATCTGAACATTCCTCCTCTTGGTCCACATCCATTCTGGTCTCCTTTCTGTTACTTGATTGTCTTTGTTTCATTGGTACTCTTGGAATGTGTCTTTCAATTGGTAGGTCATTTACTGGTAGTAAAAGATTTCTGTGCAGCACTCGAATAGTCTTTTTACCACTTTCAGACTGAATTTTGTACACAGGCCCATCTTTGATTCTTTCTACCACTTTGTGTACTGATTCTTCCCAGTATGAACAAAGTTTACCAGGTCCTCCTCTTTCAGAGAGATTTCGTACTAAGACCCTATCACCCGGTTGAAGAGGTGCTCCTTTTATCTTCTTGTCATAGTACTTCTTCCCTTTAGCAGATGATTTTTAGCTATTCTCGGATGCGATTTTGTAAGCTTCTTGCATTCTGGATGCCCATTTTTGAGTAAATGTTGGTTGACTTTCTGATTCCTTTTCCAAATTTAGGTTGAGCATTAGGTCAATAGGCAAACGAGGAGATCTTCCATACAATAGAAAGAATGGCGAGTATCCTGTGGCTTCATGCCTGGTGCAATTGTATGCATGAACCATATGTGGAAGATATTCTTTCCAATCTGACTTTTTCTCTTCCTCTAAGGTGCGAAGCATCTGTAACAAAGTACGGTTCAGTCTCTCCACTGGGTTACCCTGTGGATGGTACGGAGTAGTTCTTGAATGAGAAATTCCTGCCAATTGTTGCAATGTCTGAAACAAGTTGTTTTCAAATTCTCTTCCTTGGTCATGGTGGAGTTTCTCTGGATAGCCAAAACGTGGTATGAAATCTTGAAAGATCTTTTCTGCCGCCGTTTTCCCAGATTTGTTCTTAGTGGGATACGCTTGTGCAAAGCGTGTGAAGTGGTCAACTATTACAAGTATATACTCATATCCTCCTTTGCTTTTTTCCAAGTGAAGATAATCAATGGATACTAACTCCAAGGGTGAACTGGTAGTAATCGAACCCATAGGTGCTCTTTCGGTGATATTTGGACGCTTTTGTTTGATGCAGTTGCACTTCTTCAGCACATATTCATCAATGTCTCTTTGCATAAATGGCCAGTAAAATCGTTCACGTGCTGGGTGGGTTACCTTGTCTGTACCAATGTGACCCATTTCATCATGAAGATTTTTTTAGACCAATGGTTTTAGCTTTTCTGGTAGGACTAGCTCTTTTCGGGTTCCAGCGTCTCGGTAGAGGATTCCTTCATCAACTCTGAGTTTGTTCCATTCATGTATCAAACGTCTTGTTTTACTGGTCATACTCTCCTTCTCTTTGTGGTTTGGAATCCAGTCGTTCTCCTTAAGCCAGACAACTTCTCTAATGTTGGTATCGTCTTGTTGTAATGCTCTGATGTTCTCCTGAGTCATTGGGCAGATTGTCTGTCCTTTCAGCAATTCTTTGGCCACATCACTTTCTGAGTGAAAAGTCAATGAAGCCACCCATAGTGCCTCTTATTAGTCGACAGCTTTGCTC
Organism: Rana muscosa; assembly: GCA_029206835.1. Taxonomy (NCBI): domain Eukaryota; kingdom Metazoa; phylum Chordata; class Amphibia; order Anura; family Ranidae; genus Rana; species Rana muscosa. The sequence continues at coordinate 258,702,496 of CM055119.1, read as the reverse complement.
CCTTGCCACATAGCTGACACAACCTCAGATGGTACAAGCTCTGTGTACTCACTCAAATTCTTTGTGAGTTCCACCGGAAATTGTGACAGTGTATCCGCGTCTGTATTCTGTTTACCTGGCCTGTACTTGATATCAAAGTGGAAATCGGCCAACTCGCCAACCCAGCGATGACCCACAGCATTCAGTCTGGCAGTACTCAATACATATGTCAATGGGTTGTTGTCTGTGTAGACTGTGAATGTTGGAGCGTAGTACAAGTAATCTCTGAATTTGTCACAGACTGCCCACTTGAGAGCTAAAAACTCAAGTTTACCAGAGTGAAGATGGTAATTGCGCTCTGCTGGAGTCAATGTTCTGGAGCCAAACCCGATAACACAAAGTTTTTCTCCTTGTCGTTGGTACAGTACAGCACCTAGGCCTTCATTGGAAGCATCAGTGTGTAAAACGAAGGGTAGGTCAAAATCAGGGTATGCTAGTATTGGTGGATTGGTTAGCATGTCCACCAGTCTGGATACTACAGCTTGATGTTTGGGTGTCCATTGAATCTGTGTTTTAGATGCCACTTGTGTTTTGTTCCCATTTTTCTTTGTAGGTTTCCCTTGACTGTTTTTGGTAATGGATATAGCAGATTCTTTCTCAGTGTTCTGCAAAAGTTCATACAGTGGTTTAGCAAGTCGAGAGAAATCTTGAATGAAGGACCTGTAGTAGCTCAGGAATCCTAACAAAGATCTGACTCCTCCCACTGTTTTTGGTTCTTTCCCTTTCAAATGTAATACCGCTTCAAGATCTTTTGGGTAAATTTTTATGCCTTCTTCTGACACCATTCGTCCAAGGTATCGAATCTGTCGTTTAAAGAGTTCACACTTCTGCGGTCTAAGTTTGATACCATGCTCGCGCATTCGACTAAGCACTTGCCTAATATCATTGACATGCTCCTGAAAAGTTTTGGAGTAGCAAAGTACGTCATCCAGGTATGGAGAACAACATTTGTCTCTGATGCCCTCTAGTACATTTTCCATGCATCTCTGAAAAGCTGCTGGGGCATTAGTTAATCCGAACCGAATACGATTCCACTCCAGGAGTCCCCAGGGGGTGCTAAAAGCCGTCAGATGTCTGGAGTCTTCATGCACAAAGCCTTGATGATACGCACTACCCTGGTCCAGGATTGAGAACCATGTAAATCCTCCTAAGCTATCCAGCAGATCTTGTATTCTGGGTAGTGGATGTCTATCTGGGATAGTCTTACGGTTTAACTCCCTAAAGTCAACACATAGTCGTAGGCTACTGTCCTTCTTTCGAACACAGACAACCGGTGATGAGTATGCGGAAGAAGATTTTGTTACCCAACCTCGGTCAAGAAGGTTTTGGATATATTCTTTCACTTCCTTGTATAGGGGTTTAGGTATCGAATTGTAGCGTTTCTGGACAGGAGTTTCATCTTTCAGATTTATCCTCAATTTCAGGTTAGGAATGCATCCTATGTCTCCCTCATCTCGAGCAAAGACATCTGATTCGTCATATAACATTTGTCTCGCTATCTCCTGTTCTTCTTCTGAGAGATCTTCCAAATTGACAGGTGGGTGCCACTTAACAGATTTGTTAGTGGATAGCTGATTTCCAGTGTCCACTTGATTCAACTGGTTTACATGAAACACCCTTCTCTTCTGGTCGATTCCTTTTCCATCGTCTTTGTTTGGAGACAATGGTAGAATTTCAGCTGCTGGAGAAATGGTACCCAATACTGTTCTGGGCGGAAGGTAGATGTCATGTTGAGCACGGTTCAGTATAGGTATCTTCACCAGTTTAGAGAACCCATTTGGCACATCTACCACTGAAGGAAATAGTTCAAGTCCTTCCTCAACTGGATATTCTGGAAGTGGTTCAAATGGCATGATTCCTCCCTTTGGCCATGCTCTAATTCTAATTTGACTTCACAGATCTCGCCTCCTTTAATCTGGAGTCCCTTCTTCCCCACTTTGACCATACGACTATCGGATATTTCTCCTGGGTCAGTTGCTTGACTGACAGCATTGACAATGTTATTCGCTACACTCTGTCTTACTTTCATAGCTTCACTCAGCAAGATAGTCAGGTTTTGGGTGCTGTTTGGTCGGTCACGGTTTTCTCTGATCAATTCTTCGATCACATTAAACCCAAGAATTGGATTGCCATTACAGCAGTCACTCACCAGCATTGGCAAATAGATGGCTGAGTTTCCATGTCCACTACATTCGAATTCCAGGCAGACTTCAATCCATCCGATGAATGGAATGATAGAACCATTTGCAGCTGTAATAGATAAGTTGTCATCACAAAGTAAATCTTGTATGTGCCTAATGGAGACACTGGGTAGAAACTCTTCTAACCATGCCTTCCCGACAATGCTGACCTGAGCTCCTGTGTCCATCAACATGTCAACCGGAACACCATTCATCCGACATGACAGTAGGCATTTTCCTCCAATTAATTGTGCTACGTGTTGTTTGGAGAATCCCTTCTCTTTTGGGAGTGTTCTAGTTGACCGGTGGGTGAATACCCTGTTTACCTTCGCACGGGACAGATCATGTGAGGTGGTCACTGGTTGTCCCTTCCCAGTGACCGTCTGTCGTTTCCCGACTGCCTTCTTTTCTTCAAGCAATCAACCGCTCTGTGTCCTGTCCAACCACAGTAGAAACAGTGGTAGCAGTTCTGACTCTCTCGTTTAATGCAATCATCACACCTGGGTTTGCAGTGAGCTGTATCTGGAACTTGAACATTGGTTAGTGGCTTAGTCCTTTGGTTTCCAACAACATGAGTTTGCTTCATCATCTTTTCCAGGTTCTTTGTGAGAGCAGAAACCTGTGTTGTTAGTTCCGTTAATGCAGTGTGATTTGCTCTAGCATCTTCCTCGACTCTCTTTTGCAAGGTGTCTTTTTCACTATTACCTGGTGTCTGTGATGAATGAACAGTAAGAGGTTTATGTTTAGGTGCACTGTTTAAGCGTCTCTGTCTTTCTGTTTCCTCATCAACTGATCTGGTGACCTGCTCTATGATAAAGTCATCCGTTACTGTCAAATCAGACACGTAAGGCTTGATATCTCGTCTAACATTAGAGTTTTTTTCATTTAGTCCCTGATACAGTGTATGAAGGAATATGCCTTGCACCAGTTTTTTGTCATAGTTAAGCTCTCACCTATCATGTTGTGATGTGGACAGAACTTTTTGTTTTAACCCCACTAGCCTGTAAACAAATTGTTGTGCTGTTTCTCTTTCTTGCTGGGTAGCATTGCTAAGGTCCAGAAATAACTCATTACCACTTCGTTCTCTCATATGTGACTTCAAAAACCTTTTCAATTCAGCAACAGTAAGATCATCTTTGTCAGTCAACATATCTTTAAAATGACCAGGTTTGATTATTCTCAACACGGTGCGTATAATTTCAGATTCAGGGAATTTTTCTGTTAGACCCTCGTCAATTTGTCTGCACGCGCTACTGTAACTCATGTCCGAACCATGATCTGAAATTACACCACCATGCATTTTGAATTCTCTACGTGGCAATAAAGCAACAACGTCAGTTAATCTCACCACCTCTGATACCTGTTCAGTCCTTGCAGTCCCACTACTTATTTTTTTTGCAGCGGTTGCAATGTCCACAGTTGGTGTACTTTCCTTGTTAAGTTTTAGTTCATTGATCTTGTCTTGGATGATGAGTAGGTAAGACATGCCTTGATCTTCTAACTTCTCCAGCTGATCACTTCTCAAGTAGTCTTCAATAAATTCAACGAGTTCCATTTCATTGGTACCAGTCACTGATGGAACGTCCACATCTCTTTCATCTTCCAGCGTAATAGCGAGGCTATGCAGCTGTTCTTCATGAAGCAGATGAAGTTGTTTCCGAATATCCCACATCAGCGCACGATGATGAGACGCCATATCTGTTGCACTCTGAAGACTTCCACTCACAAGGCAGACGACACTCACGACTCTCCTTGTAGCTCTGTAGTAGGCTCACGCTTGTCTCGCGCTTCCCTCTCACTGGTAACACAACGAATCCCGGCACGGGCCCCCAAAATGTTGCCGGCCTCAAAATGTGAATTAAGAGAGCCGATAATTGTAGACGTGATGAGATAAGGTGATCAGCTTGGCGTGGACTGCAAAGAATCACACAACAGCATAAGACAGGACCACTGGTTTTTATGGCTGGAAATCGTTTGACTTTTACATAACAATACATCTTTTACATTTTTATAATCACATGTTTATAACTATTAACAATATATAATACAGATTTTAACTGAAGTATTTTAAAACGTAGTTACACAAAAAACATTGTTATATTTTAATAACATATATATATTCCTGTTATTCCGTGTTATAGATGATGATTTTTTATGGTACACTTTAACTGTGCAATAATGGTATTGCCAATGCCATGCTTTAATACAAACATTATTTTGGTAGTTCTCTTTTTTAACCACTAGATGGTGCACATGAAGCAATGCATAGCTTTACATATAGGTTTTTCTTAAGAATATCAGTTTTCAACATGTGCTTTTCTAACTTTATGGAACTTGTATAAACCAAGTTTCAATATACTTATTTAGAACGGTTTAGTGCTTCTAATAGACATTTGTTCTGACTAATGCAGTATTTTCATGTTTTTATGTCCTTTTCACTTGTTTCTCACACATGCTGTTCTAACTTCTAATAGCAGTAAAACTATAACATACAGTCTGCTGTAACTTTCCCTGCATCTGCTACAGATGTTTAAGAATCTTTCTATTATAGTTTAATGCAGATTAGGAACGATTTAGAGTACATACCTGCAAAGAATCACACAACAGCATAAGACAGGACCACTGGGTTTTATGGCTGGAAATCGTTTGACTCCAGTCACATGGTGGGTGGCCTTATATAAACTCTGTTTGTGTACCTTCTCTGCCATCTACTGGTTCTTGCTAGAATAGCAGGAAGGTATTTCTTTGCTAGAAATAAAATAAAATAAATGAGTATGTACTTTGCTTTGGGGTGTCTGTTTTGTGACCATATAAACCCCAGTCCGTCACACATATATATATATATATATATATATATATATATATACTGTATACAGTTTAGCTAGATCTCTATGCAGAGCGTTCCTGTTATTCTATTCCTACTAATAATACAGGCAGGCAGTTGATTGTGCTAACCTGCAGTATATTAAGTCAGTGTACTGTATACTGGGCACAGTGTGCACGTAAAGCTGACTGCAGACTATTCCTGTTCTATTGTTAATAATACAGGCAGTTGATTGAGCTAACCTGCAGTATATTAAGTCAGTGTTCTGTATACTGGGCACAGTGTGCAGGTAAAGCTGACTGCAGACTATTCCTGTTTAGTGATGAGCCGAACACCCCCGGGTTCGGTTCGCACCAGAACCCGCGAACGGACCGAAAGTTCGTACGAACATTAGAACCCTATTAAATACAATGGATGCGAACGTTCGAATTCTAAAGTGCTAATTATAACAACTATTATGCATGTTATTGTCCTAAAAAGGGTTTGGGAACCCGGGTTCTGCACCAGGGGACATGTATCAATGCAAAAAGAAGTTTTAAAAACGGTCGTTTTTCGGGAGCAGTCATTTTAATGATGCATAAAGTGAAAAAAAAAAAGTCAAATATTCCTTTAAATATCGTACCTGGGGGGTGTCTAAAGTATGCCTGTGAAGTGCCACGTGTTTCCCGTGTTTAGAACTGTCCCTGCACAAAATGACACTTCTAAAGGAAAAAAAAGCCATTTAAAACTGCTTGCGGCTTTAATGTAATGTCTGGTCCCGGTAATATGGATGAAAATCTTTAAGAAAAATGGCATAGCTACCCCATGACCCCCCCCCCCTACCCCAGCCCATTACCAGCCCCTTTGGGTCTTGTATGGATATTAAGGGGAACCCCGCACATAAAATAAAAAAGGCCCTATATACTCTGAACAGCCGTATACAGGCGGTGCATACAAGACAGGGACTGTAGGTTTGTTCTTATGTAGAATCTGTTTGTAATTTTGAACAGGTACATTGTTTAAGTGTAGCTCCAGCCCAAAAATCTATTTTTAAATTTTTTGGAAAACATAGGTAAGGGTTATCACCCCTGTAACATTTGTTTTGCTGTCTGTGCCCCTGTTCAGAACATTTCACCTCACTTTCCGTCCCAATGACAACTGTTTTTGAAATGTGGTGTTTTTCTTGAAACAAGGATTGCTGATAAAGCATCAGTACAGAGGAGACACCTTTCTCCCATATTAATTCTTACAGGAGAGAATTTTCCTTCCTAGGGGTAGATTTCCTCTCACTTCCTGTTGTCTTCTTGCGTTTGCAAGTAGGAGTCGTTTGTAAGTTGGATGTTTGAAAGTAGGGACCTGCCGTAGATACTCTGCAGAAATAGGCCCCTTAGTTGTTGGTGTTGGCACAACACTGTAAGCACTCACAGTTACTCTTGGTTGGTGCTGGAACGCCCTGCTGTCAACTATTATATCAGGAATTGTAATTACATATAATTGTTGAACAGTGGTAGTAAAAATTGGGCCTTTGATGGTGGTGCTGGTGCCACAACACTGTAAGCCCTGACAGTTACTCTTGGTGGGTGCAGCAATGGGCCCTGCTGTGAATTATTAGATCAAGAATTGTAATTGCATGCCCCTGTTGAACAGGGGCTGAAAAATTGGGCCTTTGGTGGTGGTGGTGGTGTTGACACAACACTGTAAGCCCTCAGAGTTACTCTTGGTGGGTGCAGGAATGGGCCCTGCTGTGAATTATTAGATCAAGAATTGTAATTACATGCCCCTGTTGAACAGGGGCTGAAAAATTGGGCCTTAGGCACTGGTGGCACAACACTACAACCCCTCACAGATACTGTACTTGGAGCACAGCAATGAGCCCTGTTGCAAAGTATTGCTTCAAAAATTGTAATGACACGCCCCTGTTAAACAGGGGCTGAAAAATTGGGCCTTAGGCACTGGTGCCACAACACTCCAACCCCTCACAGATACTGTACTTGGAGCACAGCAATGAGCCCTATGGCAAATTATTGCTAAAAAAATTGTAATTACACGCCCCTGTAAAACAGGGGCTGAAAAATTGGGCCTTAGCCACTGGTGGCGGCACCCATAAACAAAAATGATCTTCCAAGCTATCATCATCAATCGTATCATTGAGGACTCGGAGGAGGAGGATAGCCAGTCAACATAACAGCACAGACACTCAGCATCAGCATCAGTCTTGAAGGGATGTGACATGTTAAAATCAATTAGTCTGTTATATCAGCATCAGGTGTGTGGTAGCTGGTGGTGATCCAAGACTGGTTCATCTTGATGAAAGTCAGTCGATCAACCGAGTCGGTGGACAGGCGCACCCTGTGATCCGTGACAAATCCTCCAGCAGCACTGAATGTGCGTTCCGAAAGAACGCTGGATGCAGGACAGGCCAGTAGCTCAATTGCATACTGTGCAAGCTCTGGCCAGTGATCCATCCTCAAGACCCAGTAAGCCAGAGGATTTTCGGTGGGGAAGGTGTCCAAGTCTGACCTTGCCCCTAGATATTCCTGCACCATGTTTATCAGACGCTGGCGATGGTTGCTGGAACCAATCATACTTTGGGGCTGCGGACTAAAGAATTGTCTGAACGCATCGGTCAGACGGCCACCTTCCCCACCGCTCCTTCTTTGACTGGCCGAAGCCTCAGCAACTCGTTGTCCTGGACCAGGAGTTTGTAACCTCCCAGTCTCTGGGAACGCGTTGCACAGACCTTTCTGCAAGGCCTCCCGGAGTTGTCTCATCCTCTGCTCCCTCTGCGATGGTAACATAAGGTCCGCAACCTTACCCTTGTACCGTGGATCAAGGAGAGTGGCCAGCCAGTAATGGTCCCTCTCCTTGATCCGAAGAATACGAGGATCCTTCCGCAGACTTTGCAGGATCAGGGAGGCCATGCAGCGTAGGTTTGCTGAGGCATTCGCTCCGGAGTCCTCTGGGTCACTAAGGACGACATGATCCGCAGTCACCTCCTCCCAGCCACGTACAAGTCCACTGGTTTCTTGGGACTGTAAATCATCCCTAAAAGACTGCTGCTGATGATGCTGAGTGCCAGCCTCCACCTCCATGCTGACACAATCCTCCTCCTCCTCCTCCTCCTCCTCCTCTTCCTCTTCCTGTGCGATGGGTGGGACAGAAGGAACACTGTCTGGGTAAAGGGGGCCTTGAGAGGCAAGGAAGTCCTCCTCTTCCTGCCTCTGTTCTGCCTCAAGTGCCCTGTCCATTATTCCACGCAGCGTGTGCTCCAACAGGTGGACAAGAGGTACAGTGTCACTGATGCATGCACTGTCACTGCTCACCATCCTCGTGGCCTCCTCAAATGGTGCCAGGACAGTGCATGCATCCCTGATCATGCCCCACTGGCGTGGAGAAAAAAAACCAAGCTCCCCTGACCCTGTCCTGGTGCCGTAGTCGCACAGGTACTCATTGATGGCCCTCTGCTGCGTGTGCAGCCGCTGCAGCATGGCCAACGTTGAGTTCCACCTGGTGGGCATGTCACATATAAGGCGGTTCTTGGGCAGGTTCAACTCCTTTTGCAGCTCAGCCAGGCGAGCACTGGCATTATAAGATCTGCGGAAATGCACACAGACTTTCCTGGCCTGCCTCAGGACATCCTGTAAGCCCGGGTACCTGCCCAAGAACCGCTGCACCACCAGGTTAAGGACGTGAGCCACACAGGGCACATGGGTCAGTTGTCCCTGTCGGAGGGCGGAGAGGAGGTTGGTGCCATTGTCGCAAACCACCATTCCTGGCTTAAGCTGGCGTGGCGTCAACCACCTCTCGGCCTGGCCCTGCAGAGCAGACAGGACCTCTGCCCCAGTGTGGCTTCTGTCCCCCAAACACACCAGCGCAAGCACGGCATGGCATCTTTTTGCCTGCGTACTTGCGTAGCCCCGTGAACGGCTACGGAGCACCGCTGGTTCATAGGACAAACCACAGGAAGAGGCCATGGAGGAAGAAGAAGAGGAGGGGGTGGAGGAGAGAGGTGTGTCACAACCAGTAGTAGCATTTTGGAGGCGTGGCGGTGGGACAACCTCCAACACTACTGCACCTTGTCCTGCATCCTTCCCAGCTGCCAAAAGAGTGACCCAATGGGCCGTGAAAGAAAGGTAACGTCCCTGTCCATGCCTGCTGGACCATGAGTCAGCGGTAATATGCACCTTACCGCTGACCGCCCTGTCCAGCGAGGCCAAGACATTGCCTTCCACATGCCGGTAGAGAGCCGGAATAGCCTTCCGTGAGAAAAAGTGGCGTTTGGGAACCTGCCACTGAGGAACCGCACATTGCACAAACTCACGGAAGGGGGCCGAGTCTACCAACTGAAAAGGCAGCAGTTGAAGCGCTAGCAATTTAGCCAAGCTAGCATTCAACCGCTGGGCATGTGGATGGCTGGGAGTGAACTTCTTTCGACGGTCCAGCAGCTGGGGCAGGGAAATTTGCCTGCTAGAATCGGACGTCGGTGTACTGCTAGCAGAGTGGCCGCAAGTACTTGGCTGTGACACACCTAATTCTACACCTTCATTCCTCTCAGTGCATGTTTCAGAGAGGACTGAAGTTATAGTGGGGTTGGAAATCCCAGCTGATGCGGTGCAAGGAGAGGTCCGCTTTGTTCTTTGGTGTGGGTCTTTGAGGTAGGCTTGCCAACGAGCTGCATGGCAGGTCAACATATGTCTGGTCAGGCATGTGGTACCCAAGCGGCTGATGTTTTGGCTACGCGATATACGCTTGAGACATATGTTGCAAACAGCAGCTGTGCGATCTGATGCACTAGCCTCAAAAAAGGCCCACACCAAGGAACTTTTTGAATGACGGGCAGAGGCAGCGCCCTGCACAGGCGGAGCTCTGCGGTGTGATTCCGTCGGTGTACTGCCCTTACGCTGGCCACCAAAGGGCATCCTGTCTCGTTGGAGATGTGCCTCCTCCTCATCCTCCTCCTCCTCTCTCCTATTAGGCACCCACGAGGAGTCAGTGACCTCATCATCCCCTCCCTCCTCATCACTGGAGCCAATCTGGCAGTATGCTGCAGCTGCTGGAACATGACTGCCAGATTGGTGTCCTTCTTGAGCATCCCCTCTGTCTGCTCTCACCCTACTGCCTTCCTGTAGCTGGGTTTCATCATCAGACCCTTCGAAACGCTGGGCATCCTCCTGGAGCATGTACCCAACACTGTGCTCAAACAGTTCGGGGGACTCCTCAGGAGGAGGACATGGTGGGTCTAGGGAAGGAGTGACTGATGATGAGTCTGACATTGATACCAGGGAAGAGGACGCTTTGGCAGCTGCTTTGCCAGTACCCTGAGCCTGGGTGAGAGAGGATGAGGAGGAGGAGGAGGGCTTGGTCATCCACTCTACCAAGTCTTCGGCATGATGTGGCTCAACATGTCCAGCTGCGGAAAAGAAGGACAAGCGTGTCCCATGGCCATGTGCTGATGACAATGCACCGCGTCCACGACCAGCACTGTTGCCCCCAGACACAGAGCCTGCTTGCCCTCTTTTATTGCCTCCTGACTGTCTGCCTCTCCTTGTTTGCCTTCCAGACATTCTAATAGATGGCCTGCAGGGAGATGGGAAAAAAGCAATAAGGGCTACCTTCAGGTGTCCTTCTCTGTCCCTTGAAACAAGGACTTGCACAGTGAAAGAAACTGACACTCTCCCTACCTACAGTTTTCTGTCCCTAGAAAAAATGTTTTTTTTAAGCACAATAAAGCACAAGGAGAATTCACTCACTGTCCTTCCAGGTCCCTAGAAACAAGGACTTACACAGTGAAAGAAACTGACACTCTCCCTACCTACAGTTTTCTGTCCCTAGAAAAAATGTTTTTTTTAAGCACAATATAGCACAAGGAGAATTCACTCACTGTCCTTCCAGGTCCCTAGAAACAAGGACTTACACAGTGAAAGAAACTGACACTCTCCCTACCTACAGTTTTTCTGTCCCTAGAAAAAATGTTTTTTTTAAGCACAATATAGCACAAGGAGAATTCACTCACTGTCCTTCCAGGTCCCTAGAAACAAGGACTTACACAGTGAAAGAAACTGACACTCTCCCTACCTACAGTTTTCTGTCCCTAGAAAAAATGTTTTTTTTAAGCACAATATAGCACAAGGAGAATTCACTCACTGTCCTTCCAGGTCCCTAGAAACAAGGACTTACACAGTGAAAGAAACTGACACTCTCCCTACCTACAGTTTTCTGTCCCTAGAAAAAATGTTTTTTTTAAGCACAATATAGCACAAGGAGAATTCACTCACTGTCCTTCCAGGTCCCTAGAAACAAGGACTTGCACAGTGAAAGAAACTGACACTCTCCCTACCTACAGTTTTCTGTCCCTAGAAAAAATGTTTTTTTTAAGCACAATATAGCACAAGGAGAATTCACTCACTGTCCTTCCAGGTCCCTAGAAACAAGGACTTACACAGTGAAAGAAACTGACACTCTCCCTACCTACAGTTTTCTGTCTCTAGAAAAAATGTGTTTTTTAAGCACAATATAGCACAAGGAGAATTCACTCACTGTCCTTCCAGGTCCCTAGAAACAAGGACTTGCACAGTGAAAGAAACTGAGGTCTCGTACACACGACCGATTTTCTCGTCGTAAAAAACACGTCGTTTTTTTCGACGAGATTCTTGTTAAGCTTGTCGATTTTCTCGTCAAGCTTTCTATGCGTACACACTGTCATTTCCCAATTTCCTCGTGGTTCTCTGCGCTCACGTCCAGCACGTACGACGGCACTATAAAGGGGAAGATCTTTTTTCTTGGCGCCACCCCTTGGGCTGCTTTTGCTGATCTCGTGTTACCGCGTGTGAAGTAAAAGTTTGGGAAGAGACGATTCGCGCTTTTCAGTCTTCGTACTTTTCAGATCGTTTTCTGCCGTTCAGTTTGTGCTTGTGGGTTCGTATCTTGACTTTCAGGGCGTCTAGGCAGGTCGTATCTGTTTTACAGTGCGTTCTTGCCTGTTCGTTTCTGAATTTCAGTTCGTTATTCATAGGCCTTGCTGTTCTAAAGTGCGTTCTGTTCTGTACGTTCTGATTAGACGACCGTTTCCTAGCCATGTCGCCTGGACGTTCTCGTCGTCGAGTTCGTGCTGTGCGTGCGCTTGGTGTTGGTCTGCTTGTTTTGGACCAAGACCAGTCCATGAATGGTGTGAGGAGGAGTTCATGGACCAAGAATTGGTTGCTCCAGCGGGACCAATTCTGCCACATGCCTCTGCTGCGGGAGATCGTCGAGAATAATCCTGAGGACTACAGGAATTTTCTGAGGATGTCTGACCCCGTTTTTCAGGAACTGTTGGCTTTGGTGTCCCCCTATATTACCAGGAAGGACACCGTTATGCGGGAAGCCATCAGTGCTGAGCAGAGGCTCATCGCCACGTTGCGTTACCTGGCGACAGGGAGAAGTCTTCAGGACTTGAAGTTCACCACAGGCATCTCCCCCCAGGCTCTGGGCCTCATAATCCCAGACACCTGTTCTGCTATTATACAAGTCCTGCAGGAGGACTATATTAGGGTAAGTTTTCTCCCTTCACATCACATTTTATGTATTACATGTATGCTAATGTATTGTATTTCTTTCATCCTTTCCTAATTACCATGATTGTAATATGCTGAGAATGTCCCCTTTGTCCCCATGCATGCTGGAAGTTTTTAAATGCCCCTTTTTTATCCTCCCTAAATATTTCCCCTCACTAACTTTTCCAGCAGGGGCGCCTGTTGCTCCAAATGTTGGGGGGTTACAACCCCAATTTCGGAAATAAACTTCCTCCTTTTTTGCTCTGTTGCCTAATAAACGCCCCCAGTTGTCCCCTCCAATGCAGCCATTTAGTCCCCTCTATTGCAGCCAGTTTCCCCCCAGCCCTGCACTTACCTTCTTGTGGTCAGCGCCATCCTTCTTCTGTCCTTGATGTCTTCTCCTTCCCTTCATGTTGCATCAGCCAATCATGTTACCATTAAACAGACTTGGTGAACATGATTGCCAGAGCTGCCTGTCAGTGTTTACACAAGGAATGCCCCCTCCTTGCGTCCCCGATTTTTCTTTGAGGAAGCCAATTACATCCCTCAGGTTGTAATTTGCAAGACTTTTTTAATACCTGTTTCTGCTCTGCAATTTTAACCCCCTAAATGACGCAATTAATCATATGTCGGTCGCTTTACAAGAGGCCATCCACCTGAATAGTGTGCGGCATAGACAATACATAGGTTCATGCAACGCATGAACCTATGTATTGTTCTGAGTGATGGGCACAGGAGAGAGGGGACAGTGCTCCAGCGCCCACTCTGGACGCACCGCCACTGCAATGCTATCCTGTGGCCAAACACATCTCCCCCCCCCAAAATAATTTAGTAATGGCCCATCAGAGGGGGTGATGAATATGATAAATGAGCCTTCCATTATACTTTTTTTACACACCTTAATAAACGTATAATTAGATTGATGTTGGTCTCTAATTTTTTGGTCTTGAATTTGCTTGTAATGTATGCCTTTGTTTTTCTAATATTATTTCATCTTGTTTCACTCCACAGCTTCCTTCAACGCCACAGGAATGGCAGACTGTGGCATCGGAGTTTGCCACGCGGTGGGACTTCCCCAACTGCGGTGGTGCCATAGACGGGAAGCACGTCCGCATCGTGCCGCCACCCCGTTCTGGATCCTACTACTACAACTACAAGGGGTTTCATAGCATTGTGCTGATGGCGGTGGTGTCAGCACGGTATGAATTCCTCTATGTTGATGTAGGGAAGAATGGCCGGATGTCCGATGGGGGATCCTTCATCCAGACGGAGTTTGCCCTCCGTCTCCAGAGTGACGACCTTGCATTGCCACCGGATGCAGGGAATATTGAAGGACTCCCCTTTGTTTTCTTGGCTGATGAAGCCTTCGGACTCGGACGGCATCTTATGAGGCCATTTCCACAGAGGACCCTGACCCCAGAGAAGAGTGTGTTCAATTACCGGCTGGCCAGGGCCCGAAGAGTCGTTGAAAATGCCTTCGGCATAATGGCCAGCCGGTTCCGCCTTTTTATGACTTCCATCCACTTGGCGGACTACAAAATAAACTATGTAGTGTTATGCTGCTGTGTGCTACACAATTTTCTTTGCCGCAAAGCGAATTCATATATGGCCTCAGTTTTGCCAGAGGCTGGACTTTCCCCTGCAAATCCCCTTCCGGGGCTGGAATCTGCCCGTCTTGGCTTGCCCCCCCAAAATGCCCGTGTGGTTCGGGACAAATACATGGAGTATTTCACGGGTAGGGGGGCAATTCCTATGCCAGCCTATGTCTAAGTATCCCAATAAAAATCTTGTTTAAACCTTTAATTATTTGTTCTTTCCTGTCTCCTAGTTTGTCTTTGTGCATTTGTAGTGGCAAGTGTATTTTACTTTAGTAAATAACAACCAATTTCACTATGTTACCTTACAAAAGAACCAAATAAGCTTAGAGTGTATTATAAAAAGAAGCTACACGTTGTTTGTGGTCAAATATTTTACTCTCTGCACATTTTTTTTTGTTTTACTTTGGGGTTGGCCTGACCACAACCCGTCAAATTTTGGCTTATGAAAATACAAAAATACCACTTGCATTTCTAAAATGACAACATTGGATACCTCTGAGCAATCTGAGACATTCAGTTACACAAACTATGTCTCTATGTGCCCGTCCTAATATGGGGTCCTGCCACCCCTTGCCCAGCCAAAAATTCAATATGCACACATTTTTACTTTTTTGCAAATAGGAAGTTTACAATCCTGATCCCTATTGTCAACATGTGCTATCTGCCATCAGGGGTGATCAATGGATGTGTTTTGGGGGTGCATCCCCTTCCTCAGTTCACCGACTTTTGATACGAGGAAGGGGTTGCACCCACAAAAGACGTACATGGATATCCCCTGATGGCAGATAGCACATGTTCACACACTGTGTGCATATTCAATTTTTGGCTGCTTTGTTACTCAAAAAATTAGTAATAATATAAAAACAAACATGTAAAAACAAATGTGTTTGGATGGCTTATTGAATTCTCCCCAAAACATCGAGAATGTCTTTAAATGTTTGTTCCATCACATGGATTCTTTGTTTAATTAGGTCCAGTTCCGTGCTACATTCCATCACTTGCTGGATGAGGCGGAGGGCACTGTCAGCAGAGAACGGTGTGCTATCCTTCACAACATTTCCATCCCCTAAAAACCATAAAAAAAAATTAATAAAACTCTGCAGGCCTACCTCGCTTACCTTAAGCTGTGGTGTCAGATACTGACCTGTTGTGGTGACCAGATCCACAACGTCATCCACCTCTCCTTCCTGCACTTCTCCTTCCTCCACCTCAACTTCCTGCACATCTTTCGGTTGTGGATCTTTGGGAGTTTGGGGTTGCTTGGAAGTTGTGGGGTGCATGTGCTCCCTGGAGTGTCCTCCTCCCAGTCTTCTCTCCCCTATGAGAATAAAACCAAAGGTCTATTTATCACACTGTAAAAATCTCATTTTTAAACTTAAAACAGGCTAAATTGTTTGGAAGTGGGGTACAAGTGTGTGTTTGTGCGGAATTTAAAGAAAAATGCATTCTTTATGACCCCAAATATGTTTATTATTCACATTTGGATGTAATTTTTTGGACATGGAGGCACCACAAATAAACTCTGATGCACCTGTGTGGGACTCCCAAAAAAGGCGGGTCTGGTGGCCCACACTATAGTGCTCCAAAGTACAGATGTGGAAGCAGCTGCTGAGTGTCCTCTCCTTTACACTGATTAAAGTTTGCATTTCATTCTCCTTACAAACACATCATCTAGACTTAAAAATTATCCACAATACTTGATCAAAAATGGCAGATGTCTAATTACTTTTGGGGGTCTTAAATAAGCCAAAACCACGGATAGTGGCCGAACGAAGTGTCGGTAACGTAACGAACGATTACTGTGCCCAACCTAGTTCAAAATAATACATTTTGGAAGGGAGTCCAATATGCTTTAAAAAAAAAAAAAGTCAGTTTCTAAAAAGATTAATAGCAGAAAGGTCGTCATTTTACTTACTTTTAGCGAGCATCCTCTTTATGCTCCTCAACTGGTCTGGCTCCCTCAGTTTGAGGTCTGACCACCTCTTTCTGAGCTGCTCATTTGAGCGTTTCACCCCGAACTTCGCCCTCAGACTCTTCACAACTTTAGTGAGGATTTTGGCCTTCCTTCTATTTGGTTTGCTATACGGCCCATGCTTGGCATCATAATCAGCCTTGACCAAGATGTCCACCATCTCCGCCATCTCCGCCAAAGACATATTCGATGCCTTGAATCTCCTCCTTGATCGTGACGTGTCCTCGGTCTCCGGGCTTGTCTCCTCGCTAGTTGCGGAATTATCAGACACCTGCTGTAACTCCGCCATATCTGTCTGCGCGCCGAAAGAGAAGGGGCGGGGAAAAGATGTTAGTTAGAACGTCATGGGCGGGCGACGTGTGCGGAGCGACGTGTTCGAATTTGGACGCATGCGTGGTGTGTATATAGCAAACACACATGTGACTATAGTACGTTCGGTGTGCGGAGAGAGGAGTTCAAGTGACGGACGTGCGAACGAAGGTATGTGATTTTGTGAGACTTGTTAAAATTGTTGGCCTATACTGTCTTGAGATTGTTGGAGGATATATATGGTGACTAGGATGTGAAGGAGGTTAGACTGTTTGCCTCACATTATTTAAATATAATTTATTTTACTTGCAGATACAATATGAATGTATTTATTAGCGACAAGGAGTTCCTGGCGGAATTTATTGACCGGGTAAGGGAGCTGCCGGCTCTGTGGGAGACCAAAAACCCCATCCATAAAAAAAAAGGGGTGAGAAAAGCAGCGCTGGAGAAGCTGCTCCCATTTGTGCATACCAAGGTGCCCACAGCCACAGCAAAACAAGTGGACACTAAAATTGGGAGCTTGAGAGGTACCTACAGGACTGAACGCTCTAAGGTGCTGGCTTCTCAGAGGTCAGGAGCAGCAGCAGATGATGTTTATGTCCCGGTTTTGTGGTACTACAGCAGGATGTCCTTCCTGGATGACCACATTGAGCCAAGGCCATCACTCTCCACTCTTCCCCCCAGACTTCCCTGCAGCCAACCTGAGCCTTCTCTGGAGCAAGAGGAGGCAGCCATCCTGGATGATCCTGATTTGGCCATCTGGAGCCAGGTATAGTATTAACTGAAAATGTAGTGGGATAAAATTAATGTTTCCCAAATATGTCAGGATGAGAAACATACATTATTTTGTATTCAACAAGTGAAATCATGATCTGTAGACATTATTCTGCACTTAATTGTGTGGTAAATAGTCAAGCTGATGTAGTGGTAAATTTAAAGCAAGGATTTATGCATTTACATTCTAATTGCTTCCATCAGGATTACAAAGTTTGATGCAAAGATTAAACCAACATATTAAACTATGTTTCTTTTTCATACACAGGATGAAATCAGCCAGGAGGAGGGTCTGGAAACTGTCAGGCAGGAGGAGGAAGGGCCCAGTGGCAGCCAGGAGGTGGCAGGGCCCAGTGGCAGCCAGGAGGTGGCAGGGCCCAGTGGCAGCCAGGAGGTGGCAGGGCCCAGTGGCAGCCAGGAGGTGGCAGGGCCCAGTGGCAGACAGGAGGTGGCAGGGCCCAGTGGCAGCCAGGAGGTGGCAGGGCCCAGTGGCAGCCAGGAGGTGGCAGGGCAAAGGAGAAGCACCAGATCCCAGGTGCCTCCCATCAGGCTTCACAAAAGAGGCAGGAGGGACAGGACCACCAGTGAGGCAGCAATGGCCCTTATTAAAGAGGCCCATGCCACCCTCAAGGAGCCCACATCCCCTGAAGAGGCCATTGCCGGCCTAGTGGAGGCTAAGTTCAAGGTGATGAGCATGGAGCAACGCCTCCTATGCGAACCCCTGCTCATCACCTTGCTCAACAAGGGGGTGATGGAGCAAATTACCCCCAATACCGCCATATGTGAGGTGGCCCAACTGACCCAACCTCAACCTCCACCTCCACCTTCCTCTTCTGCCCCACCCCCTTCTGCTACCCCTCCACCTTCTGCCCCACCCCCTTCTGCTACACCTCCACCTTCTTCTTCTGCCCCACCCCCTTCTGCTACACCTCCACCTTCTGCCCCACCCCCTTCTGCTACACCTCCACCTTCTGCCCCACCCCCTTCTGCTACACCTCCACCTTCTTCTTCTGCCCCACCCCCTTCTGCTACACCTCCACCTCCTCCTCCTGACAGGAGTACCCCTCCAGTGGGCCAGCCTCCAGCTAAACGAAGAAGGAAGGCTTCAGTAAAGGCTGCAGGGAAGGTTGCCAGGAAGAAGAGGAAGTGATGGCCTTGCTTCATTGTGGTCGCACTGGTCGGACAGAAGGCAGCCTGTTGTAGTACCACACACTTGGGACATATATCTCACCTGCTGCTGTTCCTGACCTCTGGGAGGCCAGCATCAGATTGTGTTCTGAAATGTGGGCCTTCTCAAGCTCCCAATTTTAGTGTCCACACAGGGTTGCTGTGTGCTCTGGGGTCCCTGGGATGCACAAATGGCAGCAGCTTCTCCAGCGCTGCCTTCTCTTTATTTAATTTATAAACATGAATAAATGTGTTTTTTGTTTAAGTTCATACTTGACTATGTGTATTTTTAAATAAAAAAAAACAAGCTTTGGAGTAAGCAGATACATTTGACTGACAATAAAAGGCACAGATATCACCCCCCCAAAAGAATAACTAAATCTGATTAGCTCAAAAACATGGTGTGAAATTTTAAAAATATAGATTAGAAAATTAAATGGGAGATCGCTATCAAAACATTGAGAAATTATAATTAACATCATTTTGAAAAATCTAACCATTTAAATTATTCCTAAAAACTTGCACGATATAATACACATAAATCTTATAAAGAGCAGCATGAAAAAGGTTAAAAATAAGGCATAACTCTGTGTGAATATCAGCAGCAAAAGAAGGTCTCTCGTTTTGATTAATGTAACATTCTAACGAAGAATTCAATGCAGAACATATAAACGATGAAATATTTATGAGCGTGACGAATGTGCTCTCTCCATTATGAAGGCTTGTTTTACCAGAAGATGCGCTCCCGTCTCATAGTTGCTTGTGAGCATGCGCACTTTTGGAAGAGTCGTAAAAGCATACACACGAACCATTTTCTCGTCACAAAACAGGCCGACGAGAAACACGACGAGGAAATCTGGACTCCTGACGAGAAAATAGAGAGCAGGTTCTCTATTTTCTCGTCGAGATTCTCGTCAAGTTTCTCGTCGTAAAACCATACACACGAACGTTTTTCTAGACAAAAAAACTCTCGCGGCACTTTTCTTGACTGTTTAAAATCGGTCGTGTGTACGAGGCCTGACACTCTCCCTACCTACAGTTTTCTGTCCCTAGAAAAAATGTTTTTTTAAGCACAATATAGCACAAGGAGAATTCACTCACTGTCCTTCCAGGTCCCTAGAAACAAGGACTTACACAGTGAAAGAAACTGACACTCTCCCTACCTACAGTTTTCTGTCCCTAGAAAAAATGTTTTTTTTAAGCACAATATAGCACAAGGAGAATTCACTCACTGTCCTTCCAGGTCCCTGGAAACAAGGACTTGCACTATGAAAGAAACTGACACTCTCCCTACCTACAGTTTTCTGTCCCTAGAAAAAATGTTTTTTTTAAGCACAATAAAGCACAAGGAGAATTCACTCACTGTCCTTCCAGGTCCCTAGAAACAAGGACTTACACAGTGAAAGAAACTGACACTCTCCCTACCTACAGTTTTCTGTCCCTAGAAAAAAATGTTTTTTTTAAGCACAATATAGCACAAGGAGAATTCACTCACTGTCCTTCCAGGTCCCTAGAAACAAGGACTTACACAGTGAAAGAAACTGACACTCTCCCTACCTACAGTTTTCTGTCCCTAGAAAAAATGTTTTTTTTAAGCACAATATAGCACAAGGAGAATTCACTCACTGTCCTTCCAGGTCCCTAGAAACAAGGACTTACACAGTGAAAGAAACTGACACTCTCCCTACCTACAGTTTTCTGTCCCTAGAAAAAATGTTTTTTTTAAGCACAATATAGCACAAGGAGAATTCACTCACTGTCCTTCCAGGTCCCTAGAAACAAGGACTTACACAGTGAAAGAAACTGACACTCTCCCTACCTACAGTTTTCTGTCCCTAGAAAAAATGTTTTTTTTAAGCACAATATAGCACAAGGAGAATTCACTCACTGTCCTTCCAGGTCCCTAGAAACAAGGACTTGCACAGTGAAAGAAACTGACACTCTCCCTACCTACAGTTTTCTGTCCCTAGAAAAAATGTTTTTTTTAAGCACAATATAGCACAAGGAGAATTCACTCACTGTCCTTCCAGGTCCCTAGAAACAAGGACTTACACAGTGAAAGAAACTGACACTCTCCCTACCTACAGTTTTCTGTCCCTAGAAAAAATGTTTTTTTTAAGCACAATATAGCACAAGGAGAATTCACTCACTGTCCTTCCAGGTCCCTAGAAACAAGGACTTACACAGTGAAAGAAACTGACACTCTCCCTACCTACAGTTTTCTGTCTCTAGAAAAAATGTGTTTTTTAAGCACAATATAGCACAAGGAGAATTCACTCACTGTCCTTCCAGGTCCCTGGAAACAAGGACTTGCACAGTGAAAGAAACTGACACTCTCCCTACCTACAGTTTTCTGTCCCTAGAAAAAATGTTTTTTTAAGCACAATATAGCACAAGGAGAATTCACTCACTGTCCTTCCAGGTCCCTAGAAACAAGGACTTACACAGTGAAAGAAACTGACACTCTCCCTACCTACAGTTTTCTGTCCCTAGAAAAAATGTTTTTTTTTAAGCACAATATAGCACAAGGAGAATTCACTCACTGTCCTTCCAGGTCCCTGGAAACAAGGACTTGCACAGTGAAAGAAACTGACACTCTCCCTACCTACAGTTTTCTGTCCCTAGAAAAAATGTTTTTTTTAAGCACAATAAAGCACAAGGAGAATTCACTCACTGTCCTTCCAGGTCCCTAGAAACAAGGACTTACACAGTGAAAGAAACTGACACTCTCCCTACCTACAGTTTTCTGTCCCTAGAAAAAATGTTTTTTTTAAGCACAATATAGCACAAGGAGAATTCATTCACTGTCCTTCCAGGTCCCTAGAAACAAGGACTTACACAGTGAAAGAAACTGACACTCTCCCTACCTACAGTTTTCTGGTCCTAGAAAAAATGTTTTTTTTAAGCACAATATAGCACAAGGAGAATTCACTCACTGTCCTTCCAGGTCCCTAGAAACAAGGACTTACACAGTGAAAGAAACTGACACTCTCCCTACCTACAGTTTTCTGTCCCTAGAAAAAATGTTTTTTTTAAGCACAATATAGCACAAGGAGAATTCACTCACTGTCCTTCCAGGTCCCTAGAAACAAGGACTTACACAGTGAAAGAAACTGACACTCTCCCTACCTACAGTTTTCTGTCCCTAGAAAAAATGTTTTTTTTAAGCACAATATAGCACAAGGAGAATTCACTCACTGTCCTTCCAGGTCCCTAGAAACAAGGACTTACACAGTGAAAGAAACTGACACTCTCCCTACCTACAGTTTTCTGTCTCTAGAAAAAATGTGTTTTTTAAGCACAATATAGCACAAGGAGAATTCACTCACTGTCCTTCCAGGTCCCTGGAAACAAGGACTTGCACAGTGAAAGAAACTGACACTCTCCCTACCTACAGTTTTCTGTCCCTAGAAAAAATGTTTTTTTTAAGCACAATATAGCACAAGGAGAATTCACTCACTGTCCTTCCAGGTCCCTAGAAACAAGGACTTACACAGTGAAAGAAACTGACACTCTCCCTACCTACAGTTTTCTGTCCCTAGAAATTTTTTTTTTTTTAAGCACAATATAGCACAAGGAGAATTCACTCACTGTCCTTCCAGGTCCCTGGAAACAAGGACTTGCACAGTGAAAGAAACTGACACTCTCCCTACCTACAGTTTTCTGTCCCTAGAAAAAAATGTTTTTTTTAAGCACAATAAAGCACAAGGAGAATTCACTCACTGTCCTTCCAGGTCCCTAGAAACAAGGACTTACACAGTGAAAGAAACTGACACTCTCCCTACCTACAGTTTTCTGTCCCTAGAAAAAATTTTTTTTTTAAGCACAATATAGCACAAGGAGAATTCACTCACTGTCCTTCCAGGTCCCTGGAAACAAGGACTTGCACAGTGAAAGAAACTGACACTCTCCCTACCTACAGTTTTCTGTCCCTAGAAAAAATGTTTTTTTTAAGCACAATAAAGCACAAGGAGAATTCACTCACTGTCCTTCCAGGTCCCTAGAAACAAGGACTTACACAGTGAAAGAAACTGACACTCTCCCTACCTACAGTTTTCTGTCCCTAGAAAAAATGTTTTTTTTAAGCACAATATAGCACAAGGAGAATTCACTCACTGTCCTTCCAGGTCCCTAGAAACAAGGACTTACACAGTGAAAGAAACTGACACTCTCCCTACCTACAGTTTTCTGTCCCTAGAAAAAATGTTTTTTTTAAGCACAATATAGCACAAGGAGAATTCACTCACTGTCCTTCCAGGTCCCTAGAAACAAGGACTTACACAGTGAAAGAAACTGACACTCTCCCTACCTACAGTTTTCTGTCCCTAGAAAAAATGTTTTTTTTAAGCACACTATAGCACAAGCACAAAACACACTGACACTCTCCCTACCTATCCTTCTCTTTCCCTAAACTAAAGGAATCCAGGTTAAGCAAGAAAGAAATAAAAGTCACTGTCCCTGCCTATGCTGCTCTATCCCTGCTCCGGAACACACTACACTAGGCCGCCGTGCTGGCGGCCTTTTATAGTGTGGGGCGTGTACTAAACACCCTCAGCAATAATTGGCCACAGGCATCCTGCCTGTGGCCAATCATTGCTCTCCTCGCTGCCGGCGCTGCGATTGGCCAAGCATGCGGGGTCACAGTGCATGCTTGGCCAATCACAGCGCCTGGATGACACTGCGATGGCGTAGTGCATTGTGGGCCGTTCGCGTCACTCGAATTTGGCGCGAACGGCCCAAATCGTTCGATCTTCGTCGAACGATCGAACAGCCGATGTTCGAGTCGAACGTATGTTCGATTCGAACACGAAGCTCATCCCTATTCCTGTTCTATTCCTAATAATACAGGCAGTTGATTGAGCTAGAAGTATACAAAGGGAGAAAGGAGCGTATGCACCCTAGTGTAACACTGTATTTATTGTAAAAACTTTTCAGTAAAATAAAGAGGATTGCACTCACAAACATGTGCTTGTATATTCACATATGGACATATCTCTCGGTTCCAGCCTCCTCTCCTGGTCTATGCAGGTCGATTGACTTGCACGGTGATGGCAACGTTGATTATCTATGGGTATATAGGTAAGCGATGAAGGTCTGCTTCCCCGTCGCCCTTGCTATCACACGCCTAGCACGGGCCAGCCAGCCGGTGTGACGTTACTCGCAGCCTTTGAGGGGGAGTCAAGGTGTGCGTGCTATCTACTCTGACTCTCGTTAGTGCGGTTGCAACTAACGAGAGACTTTTTTTCTTTTGGACTTTAGTTGTGATAGCAGTGCGTATGAGAACAGCGGTGCACTTGGTATTTTTTCTGTGTGTTTTGAGTTGATTGAGCTAACCTGCAGTATATTAAGCCAGTGTACTGTATACTGGAAACAGTGTGCACATAAAGCTGACTCAGCCAATTCCTGTTATATTCCTAATGTAGCGGGCTCACACCTCTCACCCCTTCTACTTCTCGACTTGCTGTCTTGTCTAGGGGAAACCTGGGGGGAGGGATGAGATCCATCACGGCCCATGTCCTCTTCTAGATAGAGGTGAAGGCCCGAACGTATTTTTCCTCAGGCCATGTGTATAACCCAGGGTCAAGTCCTTTCACCAACTGACCCCCCTTTGCTCCTAGTAACCAGAGTTCCACACCACTGAAAAGGTCCAACTCTTATTTATTCTTTAGCAGCAATAAATCGTCAATTAGCACAGACAGGTTGTGACCAACGAACAGTTCAGTATAGGTGGGGAGTAGGTCAAGGCACAATCCTAAATCAAACTAAACCATTGAGATGTCACCAATGGTTATAACGCACAGTGGCTGTGAATGTACTGCTTTCCCTTTCTCAGTCTCTACCAGCAACTCTGACGAACGTGAAATAGTAGTGACCTTCTTCAAGCTGTGGCCCCAGTCAGAGGGAAGACATCCTTCCGAGAGAGTTACCGGAGGCCCCACCATCACCGGCAAATGCTGCACCGGGCTGTTCGGACGGGTTACACTCCCCGGCCTCCTCATCTCAGATTCGGGCGCCCAACACCTTAGGGCCCCTCGGACTCCTTCACCCTTGCGGAACCCAGTCGAAGGTACTGGGTCCCAGGCCTCCTCAATAGTACCTCACCCCGGGGCTAAAGGTGCCTGGGATGGACTCCATCTCCCGCTCCGGCCAGGTCAAGGGCACCTGGGCCCGGAACTATGGAACGCCCGCACCCAGGCGGAAGGTGCCTGGGCACGGCTCTGACCTCCCACTCTGAACCCCGTGTTCAGGGCATCCGCCCCTTTTCTCTCCTCTCCCTTTGCGTCACAGCAGGTTCCTCGCCCCGCTGTATAAGCGCCGGAAAAGGACAAAAAGGGATGCAGTCTTGTGGTAAGGGTTCAACTCCGGCCCAGGGCAACAGCGCCACCTGCAGGCCGCAGGGAACCTCACACCACCAGAGTCCTCCAAGAACCATAAAAGGGTCCCAGATTCCCTAACAATCAGTGCATCTGGGTTACACTACCACCCAGATACTTACCCTAAATTCAAATACCCGCTACACTCTCCCCCTGATAATTTGACACTGGTCCCCAGTGTCTGGTGCAAACCCATGTCTCCAAAGAGTGGTAACATAGATTCAACCCAGAGACCAAACTACAGGTAGAACTAAGCCCTACAAACTTAGCCATGAATTTTGCCAGGACCTATTATGGGAAAGGGAAACAGAAATATAAAACAATGAACTTTTTTTTTTTTTAAAACAATACTTCAAGCATTTCACACATTGACATTCCATCCCCTCTCGCTATCTAAGGACCACCCCATTCTCAGCAGCCTTGACAGATGAATCTCCTGCAGAGGGGAAGAAGAAAGAGAAAAACACATCCTATCATAATATACAGTATGTGTTTTTTTGGAAGGAATGGGTCTATCCGTAAAGAAACCCATTCGCTCCAATAAGTACAGTGCGGAGTGTAAAACAAACAATCGTTGCGCAACATCGCCACCTGGTGACAATGCTGCGGTAAAGACACTTGTCAGATCCAGATGAACTTTGCTTCTCTGTGCTGTGACCCTATACTGGCTATGCCCCAAAGTCACTGATTCTTTCTTTTTTTTCTGATGGAAGGAGAAGGAGGGAGAACAAACAACAGCAACTGCTCCCATTTCTCCAAAGAGTAAAACACCCCCGGGAAAAAATTTGTTAGAGTACAGTCCCTGTATTCAGCAAAAAGAGAATATAAAGGAGTCTTTTTCTCCTATAAGTAAAACTTTGGGTGCGGCAGGAACAAAGGCTTTAAATGCTTGTCAAAAGTTTCCACATTATATTCAATGTTCTCTCCATCCTTCCGACAGATAATCACCCTGTCAGCATGGATGTGCCTCCCCAACATCCACTCTGCCTTACAGTCCTTGAATTTTCTGGTGACTGTAGGTGAACACGAGAGGTATCTGCTTGCGTGAGGTACTTTAAGCTTTGTCCAGACGAAGTCATTGTACCACCGCTGCCGCAAGACTTCCACCTCATAGAGCAATTCTGGCGGCAAATATGGATATTCCCACCCATATTCACAAACAACCTTCTGGCAAAAGAGACGCTGCAGCCTGGCCAAAGGTGGCATCGTGGCACGGTCTCCCTCTCCAGGCAGAACGATGGATTCAGGGTGACGAGGTACTTTCACTACCTCTGTAGATTTGGGCTTAGGAGCCCGCAGTGATGCACGTTGCACTCCCACAACAGGAGCAGATGAAACATCTGATGGTTCAAGAAGTAGACAGGTAGACAGGGGACCAGATTCCTCCCTAGGCTCCGAGGCCTCCACCCGGGGTGTACTATCCCCAATAGACATAGGTGGGTCCTTTGTTGCATGGGACGAGGGTAACGGCATCTTGTCCCATCCCTTCTTGTGAAAGATCTCATCGATCTCCCCGTCATCACCGGTGTCAGATAATGACTCCAGGTCGGAGGTGTCATAAAACTCTGTGGGCAGATAATTCCCAGTAGATACGGAATCACTCCCCTGAACGGCCCCCACCGACTGTGGGCTGCCGACACCTCAAACCCCACACACAGTTCCAACCCCTAGCTCACCTGGGCCTTTAGTAGAACAAGGACGTCCAGGGCTCTTCCCTCCGGATCCATCCAGGCCAGGCAAGCAACGGGGCGAAGCTCTTCCACGTCCATAGGATGCCATCACCAGGCCAACTTTCCTCTTCGGCGGTGGGAGCAGGGAACTTGTTGTGACCGAGGCAGCATCCTTGGATTTCTCTCTTTCAGTCTCCTCTGGGGCAGTCACTTCGCCCTGGTCAGTGCGCACAGGAATGCCCGCATAGGCTTCGATCTCTCCCTCCGGAGTGGCAGTACCTGTGAGGTAGTTGAGGTGGTAGGCGCAAGGCCTTTCTGTGGATGGCTCCACCTCAAAAGGGAATTTCTTGCATGCCTCACATCGCCCGAACGGCTTCAAGTGGACCACCAGTCCCGAACAGCCGGGACAGATCACTCCGAGGGCCTCAATGTCTCTGTATGTGTACAGAGCCAAACATCCTCGGGGCCTTAGCCTTATTCCTGTTTCCATAATCAGATCAGCAAAATAAGTCATCTCCGCTGTAGGAGGAACAGAAATCCACGGAGTACTTGAGGTCATCTTGACTGTCTGCTGCTCCATTGCGCACTGCCCAATCCGCGCCGGAATCTCCACGTGTGTCCTTCCACATGGCCAGACTTCTCCCATACTCTGCATTTGTTCGCAGGCTTTCTCTTCTCCCTGCCCACGAACTGCGCAGCTATGGTGTGCCTCGTGGCGCATTGGCCAATATGGCTGACCTACTCGGAACTCCTCCGGGCAGCAAAGTTCAAATTCAGACGGTATAACACACATCCCGGACACAATGCCCCCACATGTAGCGGGCTCACCCCTCTCACCCCTTCTACTTCTTGGCTTGCTGTCTTGTCTAGGGGAAACCTGGGGGGAGGGATGAGATCCACCACGGCCCATGTCCTCTTCTAGATAGAGGTGAAGGCCCGAACGTATTTTTCCTCAGGCCGTGTGTATAACCCAGGGTCAAGTCCTTTCACCAACTGACCCCCCTTTGCTCCTAGTAACCAGAGTTCCACACCACTGAAAAGGTCCAACTCTTATTTAGTCTTTAGCAGCAATAAATCGTCACTTAGCACAGACAGGTTGTGACCAACGAACAGTTCAGTATAGGTGGGGAGTAGGTCAAGGCACAATCCTTAATCAAACTAAACCATTGAGATGTCACCAATGGTTATAACGCACAGTGGCTGTGAATGTACTTCTTTCCTTATCTGAGTCTCTACCAGCAACTCTGACGAACATGAAATAGGAGTTACCTTCTTCAAGCTGTGGCCCCAGTCAGAGGGAAGACATCCTTCTGAGAGAGTTACCGGAGGCCCCACCATCACCGGCAAATGCTGCACCGGGCTGTTCGGAAGGGTTACACTCCCCGGCCTCCTCGTCTCAGATTCGGGCGCCCAACACCTTAGGGCCCCTCGGACTCCTTCACCCTTGCGGAACCCAGTCGAAGGTACTGGGTCCCAGGCCTCCTCAATAGTACCTCACCCCAGGGCTAAAGGTGCCTGGGATGGACTCCATCTCCCGCTCCGGCCAGGTCAAGGGCACCTGGGCCCGAAAATCCGGAACGCCCACACCCAGGCGGAAGGGTGAAGGTTCCCCGCCCCGCTGTACAAGCGCCGGAAAAGGACAAAAAGGGATGCAGTCTTGTGGTGAGGGTTCAACTCTGGCCCAGAGCAACAGTGCCACCTGCAGGCCGCAGGGAACCTCACACCACCAGAGTCCTCCAAGAACCATAAAAGGGTCCCAGATTCCCTAACAATCAGTGCATCTGGGTTACACTACCACCCAGATACTTCCCCTAAATTCAAATACCTGCTACACTAATAATACAGGCAGTTGATTGAGCTAACCTGCAGTATATTAAGTCCGTGTACTGTATACTGGACACAGTGTGCAGGTAAAGTTGACTGCAGACTATTCCTGTTCTATTCCTAATAATTCAGGCAGTTGATTGAGCTAACCTGCAGTATATTAAATCAGTGTTCTGTATACTGGGCACAGTGTGCAGCTAAAGACGACTGCAGACAATTCCTTGTGTACCTATTTCAATACATCAAATACAGTATGTCTGGAAGGCCAACAAGGAGAGGCAGACACACACAGGCCAATAAAAGAGGGCAAGCAGGCTGTGTCTAGAGGAAACAGTGCTGGTCGTGGACACAGTGCATCCTCATCAGCACGTGGCCGTGGGGCACGCTTGTCCTTTTTTTCGGCAGCTGGCCGTGTTGAGCTGCAACATGCAGAAGAGTTGGTAGAGTGGATGATCAAGCTATTCTCATCCTCCTAATCCTCTCTCACCCAGGCTCAGGGTACTTTGTCTGCCAAAGCAGCTGCCAAAGTGGCCTCTTCTATCGGCTCAATGGCATCAGTCACTCCTTCCCTAGCCCCACCATGTCCTGAGGAGTCCCCCGAACTGTTTGACCACAGTGTTGGGTACATGCTGCAGGAGGATGCGCAGCGTTTTGAAGGCTCCGATGATGGTACCCAGCTTGAGGAAGGCAGTAACGTGAGCCCAAAGAGAGGGGGTGCCCAAGAAGGACAGCAAACTGGCAGCCATGTTCCCCCAGCTGCAGGATACTGCCAGGTTTGCTCCAGTGACGAGGAGGAAGAGGATGATGAGGTCACTCACTCTACGTGGGTGCCTAATAGGAGAGGGAAGGAGGAGGAGGCACATCTCCAATGAGGCAGGATGCGTGTGTGCCTAATAGGAGAGGGAAGGAGGAGGAGGCACATCTCCAATGAGGCAGGATGCCCTCCAGGGGCCAGCTTAAGGGCAGCCAACCGACTGCATCACACCGCAGAGCTCCGCATGTGCAAGGCGCTGCTGTCACTGCACGTTATTCAAAAAGTTCTTTGGTGTGGGCCTTTTTTGAGATGTGTGCAGCAGATTGCACTGTTGCTATTTGCAACATATGTCTGAAGCGTATCTCGCGTGGCCAAAACATCAGCCGCTTGGGCACCACATGCTTGACCAGACATATGTCGACCTGCCATGCAGTCCATTGGCAAGTGTACATAAAAGACCCACACCAAAGAACAAAGCGGACCTCTCCTTGCTCCTCATCAGCTGGGATCTCCAACCCCACTATACTTTCAGTCCTCTCAGAAACCTGCACTGAGAGGAATGAAGGTGTAGAATTAGGTGTGTCACTGCCAAGTACTTGTGAGCAATCTGCTATCGGTACATCAACGTCTGATTGTACCAGGCAAATTTCCCTGCCCCAGTCTCTACACCGGCGAAATAAGTTTGCTCCCAGCCATTCACATGCCCAGCGGTTTGAATGCTAGCTTGGCTAAATTGCTAGCACTTCAACTGCTGCCTTTTCAGTTGGTAGACTCTGCCCCCTTCCGTGAGTTTGTGGAATGTGCGGTACCTCAGTGGCAGGTTCCCAAACGCCACTTTTCTCACGGAAGTCGATTCCGGCTCTCTACCGGCATGTGGAAAGCAATGTCTTGGCCTTGCTGGACAGGGCGGTCAGCGGTAAGGTGCATATTACCGCTGACTCATGGTCCAGCAGGCATGGACAGGGACATTACCTATCTTTCACGGCACACTGGGTGACTCTGCTGGCAGCTGGGAAGGATGCAGGACAGGGTGCAGTAGTGTTGGAGGTTGTTTTGCCACCACGCCTCCAAAATGCTACTAGTGGTGATTCTGACACACCTCTCTCCTTCACTCCCTCCTCTTCTTCTTCCTCCAGGGCCTCTTCCTGTGCTGATTTGTCCTCGGAACCAGCGGTGCTCCGTAGGCGTTCAAGGGGCTAAAGATGCCATGCGGTGCTTGAGCTGGTGTGCTTGGGGGACAGGAGCCACACTGGGGCAGAGATTCTGTCAGCTCTGCAGGGGCAGGCTCAGAGGTGGTTGAAGCCACGCCCAGGTTAAGCCAGGAATGGTGATTTGCGACAATGGCACCAACCTCCTCTCCGCCCTCTGACAGGGACAGCTGACCCATGTTCCCTGTTTGGCTCACGTCGTTAACTTGGTGATGCAGCGGTTCTTGGACAGGTACCCAGGCTTACAGGATGTTCTGAGGCAGGCCAGGAAAGTCTGTGTGCATTTCCGCCGGTCATATAATGCCAGTGCTCGGCTGGCTGACCTCCAAAAGGAATACAACCTGCCCAAGAACCGCCTAATCTGTGACATGCCCACCAGGTGCAACTCAACGTTGGCCATGCTGCAGTGGCTGCACACGCATTAGAAGGCCATCAATGAGTACCTGTGTGACTATGGCACCAGGACAGGGTCAGGGGAGCTTGTTTTTTTTTTGCCATGCCACTGGGTTATGATCAGGGATGCATGCACTGTCCTGTCATCATTTGAGGAGGCCACGAGGATGGTGAGCAGTGACAGTGCATGCATCAGTGACACTGTCCCTCTTGTCCACCTGTTGGAGCACACACTGCGTGGAATAATGGACAGGGCACTTGAGGCAGAACAGAGGGAGGAAGAGGAGGACTTCCTTACCTCTCAAGGCCCCCTTTATCCAGACAGTGTTCCTGCGGGCCCGCCGATCACACAGGAAGAGGAGGAGGAGGAGGAGGATTGTGTTAGCATGGAGGTGGAGCCTAGCACTCATCATCAGCAGCAGTCTTCAAGGGATCATTTACAGTCCCCAGAAACCCATGGACTTGTACGTGGCTGGGAGGAGGTGGCTTGCGGATCATGTCGTCCTTAGTGACCCAGAGGACTCCGGACCGAATGCCTCAGCAAACCTACGCTGCATGGCCTCCCTGATCCTGCAAAGCCTGCGAAAGGATCCTCGTATTCGTGGTATCAATGAGAGGGATCATTACTGGCTGGCAACCCTCCTTGATCCACGTTACAAGGGTAAGGTTGCGGACCTTATCCAGCCATCGCAGAGGGAGCAGAGGATGAAACATCTTCGGGAGGCCTTGCAGAAAGGTTTTGCAATGCGTTTCCAGAGCCTGGGAGGTTACAAATTCCTGGTCCTGAACAACGTGTTGCTGAGGCTTCGGTCAGTCACAGAAGAAGCGGTGGAGAAGGCGGCTGTCTGACCGTTGCGTTCAGACAATTTTTTAGTCCACAGCCCCAAGGTATGATCGGTTCCAGCAACCATCGCCAGCGTCTGATTTACATGGTGCAGGAATACCTAGGGGCAAGATCAGACTTGGACACCTTTCCCACCAAAAATCCTCTGGGTTACTGGGTCTTGAGGATGGATCACTGGCCAGAGCTTGCACAGTATGCAATTGAGCTACTGGCCTGTCTTGCATCCAGCATTCTTTCAGAACGCACATGTGCTGCTGGAGGCTTTGTAACCGATCACAGGGTGCGCCTGTCCACCGACTCGGTCGATAGGCTGACCTTCATGAAAATGAATCAGTCTTGGATCACCAGCTACCAAGCACCTGATGCTGATGTAACCGAATAATTTTTTTTGAATGTGAGATCCCTTCAAGACTGCCTATGCTGATGCTGAGTGACTATCCTGTTATGCTGAGTGACTATCCTCTTCCTCCTCAATGTTCATGTTGATAGTTTGTAAGAACATTTTTGGTTCTGGGCACCGCCACCAGTGGCTAAGGCCCAAATTTTCTGCCCCTGTTTGACAGGGGCGTGTAATTACAATTTTTGCTGGAATACTTTGCAGCAGGGCTAATTCCTGCGCTCCAACTAGAGTATTTGTGAGGGGTTACCGTGTTGTGGCACCAGCACCAGTGCCTAAGGCCCAATTTTTCTGCCCCTGTTCAACAGGGGCATGTAATTACAATTCTTGATCTAATATTTCACAGCAGGGCCCGTTCCTGCGCCCACCAAGAGTAACTGTGAGGGCTTACAGTGTTGTGGCAACACCAACACCTAAGGCCCAAATTTCTGCAGAGTATATAAGGCAGGCCCCTACTTTCAAACATCCGACTTTCAAACGACTCCTACTTACAAACGTAGGGAGACAACAGAAAGTGAGAGAAAATCTACCCCTAGGAAGGGAAATTCTCTCCTGTAAGAGTTAACATGGGAAAAAGTTGTCTCCTCTCCACTGATGCTTTATCACCAATCCTTGTTTCCCTAAAAAACCCAAATTTTCTAAATCCAATTGTCATTGGGAAAGAAAGTGAGGTTAAATCTTCTGAAGAGGTGCACAGACAGCAAAACAAATGTTACAGGGGTGATAACCCTTCCCTATGTTTTCCAAAAAGCTTAAAAATTGATTTTCTCTTTCGTCCATGGAAGGACACAGCTTCCTTAAGTCTTGACATTAGGGTTATGTTCCGTCTATTAGAAGAGGACTAGGCAGACATGTTAGATATTTAAAAACATGTAATTATACCAAAGCTGAACAGCCCCGCCCAGGGGGTGGTCCCTCTGGTCATAACCCCTCACCCAGCAGCTGTCAGGTCACCTGAAGCCAGGTGACAGATGCACACCATTGGGGTCAGGAGTGCACCACTAAGATAGTGAACCCTATAGCTGACTGCTGCGGATGGAACACTGGGTGATTTAAGAAAGGCAGGTCCACTGGAGCACTAACAGGGATCCCACAGGGAGCTGGAGCCTAAGATTCCCCAGAGCGCGGAGTCTAAGATCCAGCAGGTGTTCACCAGAGCCTCTAGTGGTAAGGATGGACTGCGCTGCAACTGGATCCAGGTCGCGGCCCCCAGAGTCCCCCAGCTCACGCTCACAGTAGGCTATAGAGGGGAAGCAGCAGCTCAGCATTCAAGAGATAGTGAGGGGATAAGCGAAACGTCGGGGCGACTAGCAGACAAGGATAAACAAAGGACAAGCCAGAGGTCAAGGTCACAAGCAGACAGATATAGTCGAGAACAAGCCAAGATAAAACAGAGACAGACGTAGCACACAGCAAGCAGGAACCCAAACACACAATAGCTTAACAAACAACGTTGATCAGCACGGCTGGCTTGCAGTGCACATGTTAATATAGTGTTCCCTGATAGGGGCTGGAGTGGAGCCATGCTTGGAGGAGAGATTATTTAAGCAGCCAGGTGAGAGTGGCTGGCCTCTAAGGTGAACACATGGAGAAGGGGTAAGCTGAGAGACAAACATTACTGCATAACCATGACAGCAGCTCAGTTTTTTTCTGCCTAGTGTAGGAGAAGGACCTGGCTCCCTAGGGGCCCATTGGTCCGGGAGAACTTTTTATTTTTGATCCTGAGATCTACTATCAACTGCCGGCTGGGTGACAGGCTGGATAATATAGATCCTTGTAGTCTCTCCAGTCCGGCCATCGAGCGTGAGCAGGCATTTAGCTACGCGCTGGGTCAGCCACGACATACCCCGTTTGCTCCAGGGGTGGCCGGTGAGCTATATGCTCCGGGGCCCACATATGACCGGGCTACTGCTGTCCAGTC
This sequence comes from Rana muscosa, assembly GCA_029206835.1. Taxonomy (NCBI): domain Eukaryota; kingdom Metazoa; phylum Chordata; class Amphibia; order Anura; family Ranidae; genus Rana; species Rana muscosa. The sequence goes on along the minus strand of CM055119.1, from coordinate 258,668,737 downwards.
ACAGTGGGCCGTGGCCGACAGCCACTCCGTACTGCTCGGTGATGGGTCTGTCAGGAACGCGTCCAGCGGTCCTCGCAGGGACGGGTAAGTAACGTTCCTCCTGTCTTGGCAGGATGGAACATCTGGGCATTCCTGGGGTGGTCGATTAGGGGGTCTTTAGTCCTCCCTTTCCTCTCTCCCCATCCATCCCTCCTCCCCATGCTTTGCTGGGCCTGCTGTGTACCTCAGTGTTTCTCAACTCCAGTCCTCAAGGCGCCCCAACAGGTCATGTTTTCAGGATTTCCCTCAGCTGTGGTAATTACTAAGGCAGTCAAACTGATCAAATCCCCTGTGCAAAATAATGGAAAGCCTGAAAACATGACCTGTTGGGGCGCCTTGAGGACTGGAGTTGAGAAACACTGGTGTACCTGACCGGGGGGTCCCTGAGGGGGGCTCCGGGTCCAGGCTGGGGGCTGCACGGTGTGTCCAGGTCCGCTCTAGTGTGGGCGTCTGCCTTTTGGGGGGCCTTCGTTCGGAGACCCAGTGCTTTTGCGGCCTTTATTTTTACCTCAGAAACGAATCCGCGCCATTTTGGATGCGCCGGCGCCATTTTCCTGTAGCCGCGCTGTTCCTATTGCTAATACAGCTGCGGCCATTTTCTTGCAGCCGCGCTGTTTCTATTGCTAATACAGCGGTCGGCCATTTTCTTGTAGCTCACGTTCTTTTTTCCTGAGGCAGCCGACGGCCATCTTTTGGGGCTTTAACATTGGTTTTGGCCTCTAGCGCTAGTTTGTCATTCTGAACAACGCGAACGGCAGATCCCCTCAGAGACACCTCAGGCACACACTGTGCAGGAGTTAGAGCGGACGGCAGCGCTGAGCAGTGCCTTGGTCAGGGCGGTGAGTCTTCTGGGAATACCCCTCGGTCTGTTTCAGCTAGGAGGGTGTGCCTTTTTTGTACCTTGACTTAGTCCCTGAGTGGCTGTCAGGTGAGCGGGTCAGCATGGTGTAAGAAGCTGGCGCTTCTTCCCCAGACATTTCGGTGGTAGCAACCGGTGCCCCTGCACCTGCGGTACCTGTGGATGCTTTGTCGGCGGTCCTGGAATCATTTGTTGCCAGGGTGGAGCCGGTGTGCGGGTAAAAATTGCCCCTCCCCCACCATCTTCTGGGGAAAGCTCTAACTCAGACTCGGGCCTGGCTGTGACAAAGGACCCCTGTTCTGAAGTGTCAGATTATGCAGGGTTTTCACCAAGGTGCTCGCCCCGATTCTGGCCTTGCTGAGACAGAGACAGAGAGGAATCGCTATCGTGGGCTACCTGGACAACCTCCTTCTGAGAGCTGCTTCAGACTCATTAGAGGAGGATGTGGCGATTGCCAGTCAGACACTTCAAGAATTTGGTTGGGTACTGAACCTCCAGAAGTAGGTGTTGGTGCCGACTCAGTGCCTGGAATACCTGGGCTTGATTCTGGACTCATCAGAGGCGAGAGTTTTTCTCCCTTTGGAAAAATGGCAGACTCTTCAGGCGGCGGTGAAGCTGTTGGCATCCTGCAGGTGGTCGTTGCTGCGCTTTTGCATGCGAGTCCTGGGTCTCATGGTAGCCTCCTTCGAGGCGGTACCGTATGCTCAATTCCACACTCGAGTCTTGCAGAAGGAGATCCTGTCCAAGTGGGACAAGTCTCCGTTGTCCCTGGGTTGTCAAATCCGGGTGAGCCAACTAGTCAGGACTTCCCTGGTCTGGTGGCTGAGATCTCCGGCCCTTCAGTCCGGAAAGTCGTTCCTTCCCTTTCACTGGATGGTGATCACGACGGACGCCAGCCTGACCGGTTGGGGGCGATCAGGCAGTGCCTCTCCACATGGTCACAGAGACTACAGGGGTGTCCAGTCAGGATCCAGTCGGACAACGCCACGGCGGTGGCGTATGTCAACCATCAAGGAGGAACAAGAAGCTCGGCTGCAGCATCAGAGGTTGCTCACATCCTGCGGTGGGCAGAATGGAGCATGCTGGCTCTATCGGCCGTATACATTCCGGGCGTAGAAAACTGGCAAGCGGACTACCTAAGTCGCCAGATGTTGGACCAAGGAGAATGGTCGCTACACCCGGATGTGTTTCGACCCCTTTGCCTGAAATGGGGCATGCCAGACATAGATCTCCTGGCTTCTCGACTCAATCTGAAGGTATTGAGGTTTCTGGCCAGGTCAAAAGATCCCTGGGCGGACGCGACAGACGCGTTGGTGGCCCGAATGGACAGTATCGGCTGATTTATGCCTTTCCCCCACTGAAACTTCCTCCTCATCTGCTCCGCAGAGTGGAGACCAAGGGGATTCTGGTGATTCTAATTGCCCCAGATTGGCCTTGGCGTCCCTGGTACAGCGACCTAGTACGCCTGGTGGCGGATGCCCCCTGGCGACTGCCGATGCGAGAGGACCTTCTGTCGCAAGGTCCTATACTTCATCCTGCTTTGCAGTTGCTGGCTTTAACGGCATGGCTGTTGAAAGTCAGGTTCTTAGGGACCGAGTACTGTCGGATTCAGTAATTTCCATCATGCTGAGGGCACGGAAGTCATCTTCTCGGAAGATCTATTATTGTACGTGGAAGGCCTACATCTCTATGTGTGAGGAGATGTGGGGGCGTCCACGGGCATATTCGGTTTCCAGAAGCCTGCTGTTTTTACAGCGTGGAGTGGATCAGAAACTTGCCTTAAGCACCGTTAAGGGGCAGATTTCAGCCTTGGCTGTTTTCTTTCAACGACCCTTGGCGGCTCATTCACTGGTGAGTACGTTTGTGCAAGGGGTCCGACATGTGGCTCCTCCGGTTCAACCACCAATACCTCCGTGGGATTTGAATCTGGTGCTCTCGGTACTTCAGAAACCTCCCTTTGTAAACATCAGAGATATTCCTCTTTTGACACTCTCTCAGAAAGATGCCTTTCTGGTGGCTATTACATCTGTCACGGGGGTTTCTGCGTTGGCGGCCTTGTCTTGCAAGTCCCCCTACTTGATCCTCCATAAGGATAAAGCGGTGCTACGCCCGCAGCCTTCGTTTCTTCCAAAGGTGGTTTCGGCTTTTCATGTAAATGAGGACATTGTACTTCCATCCTTGTGTTCTCGGCTGTCGCATCCCAAAGAGGTTGCGTTACATTCCTTGGACATGATACGTGCTCTGCGGATTAGGGATGAGCTCGGTGTTCGAGTCGAACATACGTTCGACTCGAACATCGGCTGTTCGATCGTTCGACGAAGATCGAACGATTTGGGCCGTTCGCGCCTAATTCGAGTGACGCGAACGGCCCACAATGCACTACGCCATCGCAGTGTCATCCAGGCGCTGTGATTGGCCAAGCATGCACTGTGACCCCGCATGCTTGGCCAATCACAGCGCCGGCAGCGAGGAGAGCAATGATTGGCCACAGGCAGGATGCCTGTGGCCAATTATTGCTGAGGGTGTTTAGTACACGCCCCACACTATAAAAGGCCGCCAGCACGGCGGCCTAGTGTAGTGTGTTCCGGAGCAGGGAAAGAGAAGCATAGGCAGGGACAATGACATTTTTTTTCTTGCTTAACCTGGATTCCTTTAGTTTAGGGAAAGAGAAGGATAGGTAGGGAGAGTGTCAGTGTGTTTTACTGTGCGAATCCTTGTTTCTAGGGACAGGGAAGGACAGTGAGGGAAATTCTCCTTGTGCTATAGTGTGCTAAAGCATTGATCATCAACCATCTTTAAAAAATCATTTTTTCTAGGGACAGAAAACTATAGGTAGGAAGAGTGTCAGTTTCTTTCACTGTGATAATCCTTGTTTCTAGGGACAGGGAAGGACAGTGAGGGAAATTCTCCTTGTGCTATAGTGTGCTAAAGCATTGATCATCAACCATCTTTAAAAAAACATTTTTTCTAGGGACAGAAAACTATAGGTAGGAAGAGTGTCAGTTTCTTTCACTGTGATAATCCTTGTTTCTAGGGACAGGGAAGGACAGTGAGGGAAATTCTACTTGTGCTATAGTGTGCTAAAGGATTGATCATCAACCGTCTTTAAAAAAACATTTTTTCTAGGGACAGAAAACTATAGGTAGGAAGAGTGTCAGTTTCTTTCACTGTGATAATCCTTGTTTCTAGGGACAGGGAAGGAAAGTGAGGGAAATTCTCCTTGTGCTATAGTGTGCTAAAGCATTGATCATCAACCATCTTTAAAAAAACATTTTTTCTAGGGACAGAAAACTATAGGTAGGAAGAGTGTCAGTTTCTTTCACTGTGATAATCCTTGTTTCTAGGGACAGGGAAGGACAGTGAGGGAAATTCTCCTTGTGCTATAGTGTGCTAAAGCATTGATCATCAACCGTCTTTAAAAAAACATTTTTTCTAGGGACAGAAAACTATAGGTAGGAAGAGTGTCAGTTTCTTTCACTGTGATAATCCTTGTTTCTAGGGACAGGGAAGGACAGTGAGGGAAATTCTCCTTGTGCTATAGTGTGCTAAAGCATTGATCATCAACCGTCTTTAAAAAAACATTTTTTCTAGGGACAGAAAACTATAGGTAGGAAGAGTGTCAGTTTCTTTCACTGTGATAATCCTTGTTTCTAGGGACAGGGAAGGACAGTGAGGGAAATTCTCCTTGTGCTATAGTGTGCTAAAGCATTGATCATCAACCGTCTTTAAAAAAACATTTTTTCTAGGGACAGAAAACTATAGGTAGGAAGAGTGTCAGTTTCTTTCACTGTGATAATCCTTGTTTCTAGGGACAGGGAAGGACAGTGAGGGAAATTCTCCTTGTGCTATAGTGTGCTAAAGCATTGATCATCAACCGTCTTTAAAAAAACATTTTTTCTAGGGACAGAAAACTATAGGTAGGAAGAGTGTCAGTTTCTTTCACTGTGATAATCCTTGTTTCTAGGGACAGGGAAGGACAGTGAGGGAAATTCTACTTGTGCTATAGTGTGCTAAAGGATTGATCATCAATCAGCTTTAAAAAAACATTTTTTGTATGGACAGAAAACTATAGGTAGGAAGAGTGTCAGTTTCTTTCACTGTGATAATCCTTGTTTCTAGGGACAGGGAAGGAAAGTGAGGGAAATTCTCCTTGTGCTATAGTGTGCTAAAGCATTGATCATCAACCGTCTTTAAAAAAACATTTTTTCTAGGGACAGAAAACTATAGGTAGGAAGAGTGTCAGTTTCTTTCACTGTGATAATCCTTGTTTCTAGGGACAGGGAAGGACAGCGAGGGAAATTCTACTTGTGCTATAGTGTGCTAAAGCATTGATCATCAACTATCTTTAAAAAAACATTTTTTGTATGGACAGAAAACTATAGGTAGGAAGAGTGTCAGTTTCTTTCACTGTGATAATCCTTGTTTCTAGGGACAGGGAAGGACAGTGAGGGAAATTCTCCTTGTGCTATAGTATGCTAAAGCATTGATCATCAACCGTCTTTAAAAAAACATTTTTTCTAGGGACAGAAAACTATAGGTAGGAAGAGTGTCAGTTTCTTTCACTGTGATAATCCTTGTTTCTAGGGACAGGGAAGGACAGTGAGGGAAATTCTCCTTGTGCTATAGTATGCTAAAGCATTGATCATCAACCGTCTTTAAAAAAACATTTTTTCTAGGGACAGAAAACTATAGGTAGGAAGAGTGTCAGTTTCTTTCACTGTGATAATCCTTGTTTCTAGGGACAGGGAAGGACAGTGAGGGAAATTCTCCTTGTGCTATAGTGTGCTAAAGCATTGATCATCAACCGTCTTTAAAAAAACATTTTTTCTAGGGACAGAAAACTATAGGTAGGAAGAGTGTCAGTTTCTTTCACTGTGATAATCCTTGTTTCTAGGGACAGGGAAGGAAAGTGAGGGAAATTCTCCTTGTGCTATAGTGTGCTAAAGCATTGATCATCAACCGTCTTTAAAAAAACATTTTTTCTAGGGACAGAAAACTATAGGTAGGAAGAGTGTCAGTTTCTTTCACTGTGATAATCCTTGTTTCTAGGGACAGGGAAGGACAGTGAGGGAAATTCTCCTTGTGCTATAGTGTGCTAAAGCATTGATCATCAACCATCTTTAAAAAAACATTTTTTCTAGGGACAGAAAACTATAGGTAGGAAGAGTGTCAGTTTCTTTCACTGTGATAATCCTTGTTTCTAGGGACAGGGAAGGACAGTGAGGGAAATTCTCCTTGTGCTATAGTGTGCTAAAGCATTGATCATCAACCGTCTTTAAAAAAACATTTTTTCTAGGGACAGAAAACTATAGGTAGGAAGAGTGTCAGTTTCTTTCACTGTGATAATCCTTGTTTCTAGGGACAGGGAAGGACAGTGAGGGAAATTCTCCTTGTGCTATAGTGTGCTAAAGCATTGATCATCAACCGTCTTTAAAAAAACATTTTTTCTAGGGACAGAAAACTATAGGTAGGAAGAGTGTCAGTTTCTTTCACTGTGATAATCCTTGTTTCTAGGGACAGGGAAGGACAGTGAGGGAAATTCTCCTTGTGCTATAGTGTGCTAAAGCATTGATCATCAACCGTCTTTAAAAAAACATTTTTTCTAGGGACAGAAAACTATAGGTAGGAAGAGTGTCAGTTTCTTTCACTGTGATAATCCTTGTTTCTAGGGACAGGGAAGGACAGTGAGGGAAATTCTCCTTGTGCTATAGTGTGCTAAAGCATTGATCATCAACCGTCTTTAAAAAAACATTTTTTCTAGGGACAGAAAACTATAGGTAGGAAGAGTGTCAGTTTCTTTCACTGTGATAATCCTTGTTTCTAGGGACAGGGAAGGACAGTGAGGGAAATTCTCCTTGTGCTATAGTGTGCTAAAGCATTGATCATCAACCGTCTTTAAAAAAACATTTTTTCTAGGGACAGAAAACTATAGGTAGGAAGAGTGTCAGTTTCTTTCACTGTGATAATCCTTGTTTCTAGGGACAGGGAAGGACAGTGAGGGAAATTCTCCTTGTGCTATAGTGTGCTAAAGCATTGATCATCAACCGTCTTTAAAAAAACATTTTTTCTAGGGACAGAAAACTATAGGTAGGAAGAGTGTCAGTTTCTTTCACTGTGATAATCCTTGTTTCTAGGGACAGGGAAGGACAGTGAGGGAAATTCTCCTTGTGCTATAGTGTGCTAAAGCATTGATCATCAACCATCTTTAAAAAAAAAAATTTCTAGGGACAGAAAACTATAGGTAGGAAGAGTGTCAGTTTCTTTCACTGTGATAATCCTTGTTTCTAGGGACAGGGAAGGACAGTGAGGGAAATTCTACTTGTGCTATAGTGTGCTAAAGCATTGATCATCAATCAGCTTTAAAAAAACATTTTTTCTAGGGACAGAAAACTATAGGTAGGAAGAGTGTCAGTTTCTTTCACTGTGATAATCCTTGTTTCTAGGGACAGGGAAGGACAGTGAGGGAAATTCTACTTGTGCTATAGTGTGCTAAAGGATTGATCATCAATCAGCTTTAAAAAAACATTTTTTGTATGGACAGAAAACTATAGGTAGGAAGAGTGTCAGTTTCTTTCACTGTGATAATCCTTGTTTCTAGGGACAGGGAAGGACAGTGAGGGAAATTCTCCTTGTGCTATAGTATGCTAAAGCATTGATCATCAACCGTCTTTAAAAAAACATTTTTTCTAGGGACAGAAAACTATAGGTAGGAAGAGTGTCAGTTTCTTTCACTGTGATAATCCTTGTTTCTAGGGACAGGGAAGGACAGTGAGGGAAATTCTCCTTGTGCTATAGTGTGCTAAAGCATTGATCATCAACCATCTTTAAAAAAAACATTTTTTCTAGGGACAGAAAACTATAGGTAGGGAGAGTGTCAGTTTCTTTCACTGTGATAATCCTTGTTTCTAGGGACAGGGAAGGACAGTGAGGGAAATTCTCCTTGTGCTATAGTGTGCTAAAGCATTGATCATCAACCATCTTTAAAAAAACATTTTTTCTAGGGACAGAAAACTATAGGTAGGAAGAGTGTCAGTTTCTTTCACTGTGATAATCCTTGTTTCTAGGGACAGGGAAGGACAGTGAGGGAAATTCTACTTGTGCTATAGTGTGCTAAAGGATTGATCATCAATCAGCTTTAAAAAAACATTTTTTGTATGGACAGAAAACTATAGGTAGGAAGAGTGTCAGTTTCTTTCACTGTGATAATCCTTGTTTCTAGGGACAGGGAAGGAAAGTGAGGGAAATTCTCCTTGTGCTATAGTGTGCTAAAGCATTGATCATCAACCGTCTTTAAAAAAACATTTTTTCTAGGGACAGAAAACTATAGGTAGGAAGAGTGTCAGTTTCTTTCACTGTGATAATCCTTGTTTCTAGGGACAGGGAAGGACAGTGAGGGAAATTCTCCTTGTGCTATAGTGTGCTAAAGCATTGATCATCAACCATCTTTAAAAAATGTTTTTTCTAGGGACAGAAAACTATAGGTAGGAAGAGTGTCAGTTTCTTTCACTGTGATAATCCTTGTTTCTAGGGACAGGGAAGGACAGTGAGGGAAATTCTACTTGTGCTATAGTGTGCTAAAGGATTGATCATCAATCAGCTTTAAAAAAACATTTTTTGTATGGACAGAAAACTATAGGTAGGAAGAGTGTCAGTTTCTTTCACTGTGATAATCCTTGTTTCTAGGGACAGGGAAGGACAGTGAGGGAAATTCTCCTTGTGCTATAGTATGCTAAAGCATTGATCATCAACCGTCTTTAAAAAAACATTTTTTCTAGGGACAGAAAACTATAGGTAGGAAGAGTGTCAGTTTCTTTCACTGTGATAATCCTTGTTTCTAGGGACAGGGAAGGACAGTGAGGGAAATTCTCCTTGTGCTATAGTGTGCTAAAGCATTGATCATCAACCATCTTTAAAAAAAACATTTTTTCTAGGGACAGAAAACTATAGGTAGGGAGAGTGTCAGTTTCTTTCACTGTGATAATCCTTGTTTCTAGGGACAGGGAAGGACAGTGAGGGAAATTCTCCTTGTGCTGTAGTGTGCTAAAGCATTGATCATCAACCATCTTTAAAAAAACATTTTTTCTAGGGACAGAAAACTATAGGTAGGAAGAGTGTCAGTTTCTTTCACTGTGATAATCCTTGTTTCTAGGGACAGGGAAGGACAGTGAGGGAAATTCTCCTTGTGCTATAGTGTGCTAAAGCATTGATCATCAACCGTCTTTAAAAAAAATATTTTCTAGGGACAGAAAACTATAGGTAGGAAGAGTGTCAGTTTCTTTCACTGTGATAATCCTTGTTTCTAGGGACAGGGAAGGACAGTGAGGGAAATTCTCCTTGTGCTATAGTGTGCTAAAGCATTGATCATCAACCGTCTTTAAAAAAACATTTTTTCTAGGGACAGAAAACTATAGGTAGGAAGAGTGTCAGTTTCTTTCACTGTGATAATCCTTGTTTCTAGGGACAGGGAAGGACAGCGAGGGAAATTCTACTTGTGCTATAGTGTGCTAAAGCATTGATCATCAACTATCTTTAAAAAAACATTTTTTGTATGGACAGAAAACTATAGGTAGGAAGAGTGTCAGTTTCTTTCACTGTGATAATCCTTGTTTCTAGGGACAGGGAAGGACAGTGAGGGAAATTCTCCTTGTGCTATAGTATGCTAAAGCATTGATCATCAACCGTCTTTAAAAAAACATTTTTTCTAGGGACAGAAAACTATAGGTAGGAAGAGTGTCAGTTTCTTTCACTGTGATAATCCTTGTTTCTAGGGACAGGGAAGGACAGTGAGGGAAATTCTCCTTGTGCTATAGTGTGCTAAAGCATTGATCATCAACCGTCTTTAAAAAAACATTTTTTCTAGGGACAGAAAACTATAGGTAGGAAGAGTGTCAGTTTCTTTCACTGTGATAATCCTTGTTTCTAGGGACAGGGAAGGAAAGTGAGGGAAATTCTCCTTGTGCTATAGTGTGCTAAAGCATTGATCATCAACCGTCTTTAAAAAAACATTTTTTCTAGGGACAGAAAACTATAGGTAGGAAGAGTGTCAGTTTCTTTCACTGTGATAATCCTTGTTTCTAGGGACAGGGAAGGACAGTGAGGGAAATTCTCCTTGTGCTATAGTGTGCTAAAGCATTGATCATCAACCATCTTTAAAAAAACATTTTTTCTAGGGACAGAAAACTATAGGTAGGAAGAGTGTCAGTTTCTTTCACTGTGATAATCCTTGTTTCTAGGGACAGGGAAGGACAGTGAGGGAAATTCTCCTTGTGCTATAGTGTGCTAAAGCATTGATCATCAACCGTCTTTAAAAAAACATTTTTTCTAGGGACAGAAAACTATAGGTAGGAAGAGTGTCAGTTTCTTTCACTGTGATAATCCTTGTTTCTAGGGACAGGGAAGGACAGTGAGGGAAATTCTCCTTGTGCTATAGTGTGCTAAAGCATTGATCATCAACCGTCTTTAAAAAAACATTTTTTCTAGGGACAGAAAACTATAGGTAGGAAGAGTGTCAGTTTCTTTCACTGTGATAATCCTTGTTTCTAGGGACAGGGAAGGACAGTGAGGGAAATTCTCCTTGTGCTATAGTGTGCTAAAGCATTGATCATCAACCGTCTTTAAAAAAAACATTTTTTCTAGGGACAGAAAACTATAGGTAGGAAGAGTGTCAGTTTCTTTCACTGTGATAATCCTTGTTTCTAGGGACAGGGAAGGACAGTGAGGGAAATTCTCCTTGTGCTATAGTGTGCTAAAGCATTGATCATCAACCGTCTTTAAAAAAACATTTTTTCTAGGGACAGAAAACTATAGGTAGGAAGAGTGTCAGTTTCTTTCACTGTGATAATCCTTGTTTCTAGGGACAGGGAAGGACAGTGAGGGAAATTCTCCTTGTGCTATAGTGTGCTAAAGCATTGATCATCAACCGTCTTTAAAAAAACATTTTTTCTAGGGACAGAAAACTATAGGTAGGAAGAGTGTCAGTTTCTTTCACTGTGATAATCCTTGTTTCTAGGGACAGGGAAGGACAGTGAGGGAAATTCTCCTTGTGCTATAGTGTGCTAAAGCATTGATCATCAACCGTCTTTAAAAAAACATTTTTTCTAGGGACAGAAAACTATAGGTAGGAAGAGTGTCAGTTTCTTTCACTGTGATAATCCTTGTTTCTAGGGACAGGGAAGGACAGTGAGGGAAATTCTCCTTGTGCTATAGTGTGCTAAAGCATTGATCATCAACCATCTTTAAAAAAAAAAAATTCTAGGGACAGAAAACTATAGGTAGGAAGAGTGTCAGTTTCTTTCACTGTGATAATCCTTGTTTCTAGGGACAGGGAAGGACAGTGAGGGAAATTCTACTTGTGCTATAGTGTGCTAAAGCATTGATCATCAATCAGCTTTAAAAAAACATTTTTTCTAGGGACAGAAAACTATAGGTAGGAAGAGTGTCAGTTTCTTTCACTGTGATAATCCTTGTTTCTAGGGACAGGGAATGACAGTGAGGGAAATTCTACTTGTGCTATAGTGTGCTAAAGGATTGATCATCAATCAGCTTTAAAAAAACATTTTTTGTATGGACAGAAAACTATAGGTAGGAAGAGTGTCAGTTTCTTTCACTGTGATAATCCTTGTTTCTAGGGACAGGGAAGGACAGTGAGGGAAATTCTCCTTGTGCTATAGTATGCTAAAGCATTGATCATCAACCGTCTTTAAAAAAACATTTTTTCTAGGGACAGAAAACTATAGGTAGGAAGAGTGTCAGTTTCTTTCACTGTGATAATCCTTGTTTCTAGGGACAGGGAAGGACAGTGAGGGAAATTCTCCTTGTGCTATAGTGTGCTAAAGCATTGATCATCAACCGTCTTTAAAAAAACATTTTTTCTAGGGACAGAAAACTATAGGTAGGAAGAGTGTCAGTTTCTTTCACTGTGATAATCCTTGTTTCTAGGGACAGGGAAGGACAGTGAGGGAAATTCTCCTTGTGCTATAGTGTGCTAAAGCATTGATCATCAACCATCTTTAAAAAAAAAAATTTCTAGGGACAGAAAACTATAGGTAGGAAGAGTGTCAGTTTCTTTCACTGTGATAATCCTTGTTTCTAGGGACAGGGAAGGACAGTGAGGGAAATTCTACTTGTGCTATAGTGTGCTAAAGCATTGATCATCAATCAGCTTTAAAAAAACATTTTTTCTAGGGACAGAAAACTATAGGTAGGAAGAGTGTCAGTTTCTTTCACTGTGATAATCCTTGTTTCTAGGGACAGGGAATGACAGTGAGGGAAATTCTACTTGTGCTATAGTGTGCTAAAGGATTGATCATCAATCAGCTTTAAAAAAACATTTTTTGTATGGACAGAAAACTATAGGTAGGAAGAGTGTCAGTTTCTTTCACTGTGATAATCCTTGTTTCTAGGGACAGGGAAGGACAGTGAGGGAAATTCTCCTTGTGCTATAGTATGCTAAAGCATTGATCATCAACCGTCTTTAAAAAAACATTTTTTCTAGGGACAGAAAACTATAGGTAGGAAGAGTGTCAGTTTCTTTCACTGTGATAATCCTTGTTTCTAGGGACAGGGAAGGACAGTGAGGGAAATTCTCCTTGTGCTATAGTGTGCTAAAGCATTGATCATCAACCATCTTTAAAAAAAACATTTTTTCTAGGGACAGAAAACTATAGGTAGGGAGAGTGTCAGTTTCTTTCACTGTGATAATCCTTGTTTCTAGGGACAGGGAAGGACAGTGAGGGAAATTCTCCTTGTGCTATAGTGTGCTAAAGCATTGATCATCAACCATATTTAAAAAAACATTTTTTCTAGGGACAGAAAACTATAGGTAGGAAGAGTGTCAGTTTCTTTCACTGTGATAATCCTTGTTTCTAGGGACAGGGAAGGACAGTGAGGGAAATTCTCCTTGTGCTATAGTGTGCTAAAGCATTGATCATCAACCGTCTTTAAAAAAACATTTTTTCTAGGGACAGAAAACTATAGGTAGGAAGAGTGTCAGTTTCTTTCACTGTGATAATCCTTGTTTCTAGGGACAGGGAAGGACAGTGAGGGAAATTCTCCTTGTGCTATAGTGTGCTAAAGTATTGATCATCAACCGTCTTTAAAAAAAAATTTTTCTAGGGACAGAAAACTATAGGTAGGAAGAGTGTCAGTTTCTTTCACTGTGATAATCCTTGTTTCTAGGGACAGGGAAGGACAGTGAGGGAAATTCTCCTTGTGCTATAGTATGCTAAAGCATTGATCATCAACCGTCTTTAAAAAAACATTTTTTCTAGGGACAGAAAACTATAGGTAGGAAGAGTGTCAGTTTCTTTCACTGTGATAATCCTTGTTTCTAGGGACAGGGAAGGACAGTGAGGGAAATTCTCCTTGTGCTATAGTGTGCTAAAGCATTGATCATCAACCGTCTTTAAAAAAACATTTTTTCTAGGGACAGAAAACTATAGGTAGGAAGAGTGTCAGTTTCTTTCACTGTGATAATCCTTGTTTCTAGGGACAGGGAAGGAAAGTGAGGGAAATTCTCCTTGTGCTATAGTGTGCTAAAGCATTGATCATCAACCGTCTTTAAAAAAACATTTTTTCTAGGGACAGAAAACTATAGGTAGGAAGAGTGTCAGTTTCTTTCACTGTGATAATCCTTGTTTCTAGGGACAGGGAAGGACAGTGAGGGAAATTCTCCTTGTGCTATAGTGTGCTAAAGCATTGATCATCAACCATCTTTAAAAAAACATTTTTTCTAGGGACAGAAAACTATAGGTAGGAAGAGTGTCAGTTTCTTTCACTGTGATAATCCTTGTTTCTAGGGACAGGGAAGGACAGTGAGGGAAATTCTCCTTGTGCTATAGTGTGCTAAAGCATTGATCATCAACCGTCTTTAAAAAAACATTTTTTCTAGGGACAGAAAACTATAGGTAGGAAGAGTGTCAGTTTCTTTCACTGTGATAATCCTTGTTTCTAGGGACAGGGAAGGACAGTGAGGGAAATTCTCCTTGTGCTATAGTGTGCTAAAGCATTGATCATCAACCGTCTTTAAAAAAACATTTTTTCTAGGGACAGAAAACTATAGGTAGGAAGAGTGTCAGTTTCTTTCACTGTGATAATCCTTGTTTCTAGGGACAGGGAAGGACAGTGAGGGAAATTCTCCTTGTGCTATAGTGTGCTAAAGCATTGATCATCAACCGTCTTTAAAAAAACATTTTTTCTAGGGACAGAAAACTATAGGTAGGAAGAGTGTCAGTTTCTTTCACTGTGATAATCCTTGTTTCTAGGGACAGGGAAGGACAGTGAGGGAAATTCTCCTTGTGCTATAGTGTGCTAAAGCATTGATCATCAACCGTCTTTAAAAAAACATTTTTTCTAGGGACAGAAAACTATAGGTAGGAAGAGTGTCAGTTTCTTTCACTGTGATAATCCTTGTTTCTAGGGACAGGGAAGGACAGTGAGGGAAATTCTCCTTGTGCTATAGTGTGCTAAAGCATTGATCATCAACCGTCTTTAAAAAAACATTTTTTCTAGGGACAGAAAACTATAGGTAGGAAGAGTGTCAGTTTCTTTCACTGTGATAATCCTTGTTTCTAGGGAAAGGGAAGGACAGTGAGGGAAATTCTCCTTGTGCTATAGTGTGCTAAAGCATTGATCATCAACCGTCTTTAAAAAAAACATTTTTTCTAGGGACAGAAAACTATAGGTAGGAAGAGTGTCAGTTTCTTTCACTGTGATAATCCTTGTTTCTAGGGACAGGGAAGGACAGTGAGGGAAATTCTCCTTGTGCTATAGTGTGCTAAAGCATTGATCATCAACCATCTTTAAAAAAAAAAATTTCTAGGGACAGAAAACTATAGGTAGGAAGAGTGTCAGTTTCTTTCACTGTGATAATCCTTGTTTCTAGGGACAGGGAAGGACAGTGAGGGAAATTCTACTTGTGCTATAGTGTGCTAAAGCATTGATCATCAATCAGCTTTAAAAAAACATTTTTTCTAGGGACAGAAAACTATAGGTAGGAAGAGTGTCAGTTTCTTTCACTGTGATAATCCTTGTTTCTAGGGACAGGGAAGGACAGTGAGGGAAATTCTCCTTGTGCTATAGTGTGCTAAAGCATTGATCATCAACCATCTTTAAAAAAAACATTTTTTCTAGGGACAGAAAACTATAGGTAGGGAGAGTGTCAGTTTCTTTCACTGTGATAATCCTTGTTTCTAGGGACAGGGAAGGACAGTGAGGGAAATTCTCCTTGTGCTATAGTGTGCTAAAGCATTGATCATCAACCATCTTTAAAAAAACATTTTTTCTAGGGACAGAAAACTATAGGTAGGAAGAGTGTCAGTTTCTTTCACTGTGATAATCCTTGTTTCTAGGGACAGGGAAGGACAGTGAGGGAAATTCTACTTGTGCTATAGTGTGCTAAAGGATTGATCATCAATCAGCTTTAAAAAAACATTTTTTGTATGGACAGAAAACTATAGGTAGGAAGAGTGTCAGTTTCTTTCACTGTGATAATCCTTGTTTCTAGGGACAGGGAAGGAAAGTGAGGGAAATTCTCCTTGTGCTATAGTGTGCTAAAGCATTGATCATCAACCGTCTTTAAAAAAACATTTTTTCTAGGGACAGAAAACTATAGGTAGGAAGAGTGTCAGTTTCTTTCACTGTGATAATCCTTGTTTCTAGGGACAGGGAAGGACAGTGAGGGAAATTCTCCTTGTGCTATAGTGTGCTAAAGCATTGATCATCAACCATCTTTAAAAAATGTTTTTTCTAGGGACAGAAAACTATAGGTAGGAAGAGTGTCAGTTTCTTTCACTGTGATAATCCTTGTTTCTAGGGACAGGGAAGGACAGTGAGGGAAATTCTACTTGTGCTATAGTGTGCTAAAGGATTGATCATCAATCAGCTTTAAAAAAACATTTTTTGTATGGACAGAAAACTATAGGTAGGAAGAGTGTCAGTTTCTTTCACTGTGATAATCCTTGTTTCTAGGGACAGGGAAGGACAGTGAGGGAAATTCTCCTTGTGCTATAGTATGCTAAAGCATTGATCATCAACCGTCTTTAAAAAAACATTTTTTCTAGGGACAGAAAACTATAGGTAGGAAGAGTGTCAGTTTCTTTCACTGTGATAATCCTTGTTTCTAGGGACAGGGAAGGACAGTGAGGGAAATTCTCCTTGTGCTATAGTGTGCTAAAGCATTGATCATCAACCATCTTTAAAAAAAACATTTTTTCTAGGGACAGAAAACTATAGGTAGGGAGAGTGTCAGTTTCTTTCACTGTGATAATCCTTGTTTCTAGGGACAGGGAAGGACAGTGAGGGAAATTCTCCTTGTGCTATAGTGTGCTAAAGCATTGATCATCAACCATCTTTAAAAAAACATTTTTTCTAGGGACAGAAAACTATAGGTAGGAAGAGTGTCAGTTTCTTTCACTGTGATAATCCTTGTTTCTAGGGACAAGGAAGGACAGTGAGGGAAATTCTCCTTGTGCTATAGTGTGCTAAAGCATTGATCATCAACCGTCTTTAAAAAAACATTTTTTCTAGGGACAGAAAACTATAGGTAGGAAGAGTGTCAGTTTCTTTCACTGTGATAATCCTTGTTTCTAGGGACAGGGAAGGACAGTGAGGGAAATTCTCCTTGTGCTATAGTGTGCTAAAGCATTGATCATCAACCGTCTTTAAAAAAACATTTTTTCTAGGGACAGAAAACTATAGGTAGGAAGAGTGTCAGTTTCTTTCACTGTGATAATCCTTGTTTCTAGGGACAGGGAAGGACAGCGAGGGAAATTCTACTTGTGCTATAGTGTGCTAAAGCATTGATCATCAACTATCTTTAAAAAAACATTTTTTGTATGGACAGAAAACTATAGGTAGGAAGAGTGTCAGTTTCTTTCACTGTGATAATCCTTGTTTCTAGGGACAGGGAAGGACAGTGAGGGAAATTCTCCTTGTGCTATAGTATGCTAAAGCATTGATCATCAACCGTCTTTAAAAAAACATTTTTTCTAGGGACAGAAAACTATAGGTAGGAAGAGTGTCAGTTTCTTTCACTGTGATAATCCTTGTTTCTAGGGACAGGGAAGGACAGTGAGGGAAATTCTCCTTGTGCTATAGTGTGCTAAAGCATTGATCATCAACCGTCTTTAAAAAAACATTTTTTCTAGGGACAGAAAACTATAGGTAGGAAGAGTGTCAGTTTCTTTCACTGTGATAATCCTTGTTTCTAGGGACAGGGAAGGAAAGTGAGGGAAATTCTCCTTGTGCTATAGTGTGCTAAAGCATTGATCATCAACCGTCTTTAAAAAAACATTTTTTCTAGGGACAGAAAACTATAGGTAGGAAGAGTGTCAGTTTCTTTCACTG
Organism: Rana muscosa; assembly: GCA_029206835.1. Lineage (NCBI taxonomy): Eukaryota > Metazoa > Chordata > Amphibia > Anura > Ranidae > Rana > Rana muscosa. The sequence continues at coordinate 258,651,495 of CM055119.1, read as the reverse complement.
TGATAATCCTTGTTTCTAGGGACAGGGAAGGACAGTGAGGGAAATTCTCCTTGTGCTATAGTGTGCTAAAGCATTGATCATCAACCATCTTTAAAAAAACATTTTTTCTAGGGACAGAAAACTATAGGTAGGAAGAGTGTCAGTTTCTTTCACTGTGATAATCCTTGTTTCTAGGGACAGGGAAGGACAGTGAGGGAAATTCTCCTTGTGCTATAGTGTGCTAAAGCATTGATCATCAACCGTCTTTAAAAAAACATTTTTTCTAGGGACAGAAAACTATAGGTAGGAAGAGTGTCAGTTTCTTTCACTGTGATAATCCTTGTTTCTAGGGACAGGGAAGGACAGTGAGGGAAATTCTCCTTGTGCTATAGTGTGCTAAAGCATTGATCATCAACCATCTTTAAAAAAACATTTTTTCTAGGGACAGAAAACTATAGGTAGGAAGAGTGTCAGTTTCTTTCACTGTGATAATCCTTGTTTCTAGGGACAGGGAAGGACAGTGAGGGAAATTCTCCTTGTGCTATAGTGTGCTAAAGCATTGATCATCAACCGTCTTTAAAAAAACATTTTTTCTAGGGACAGAAAACTATAGGTAGGAAGAGTGTCAGTTTCTTTCACTGTGATAATCCTTGTTTCTAGGGACAGGGAAGGACAGTGAGGGAAATTCTCCTTGTGCTATAGTGTGCTAAAGCATTGATCATCAACCGTCTTTAAAAAAACATTTTTTCTAGGGACAGAAAACTATAGGTAGGAAGAGTGTCAGTTTCTTTCACTGTGATAATCCTTGTTTCTAGGGACAGGGAAGGACAGTGAGGGAAATTCTCCTTGTGCTATAGTGTGCTAAAGCATTGATCATCAACCGTCTTTAAAAAAACATTTTTTCTAGGGACAGAAAACTATAGGTAGGAAGAGTGTCAGTTTCTTTCACTGTGATAATCCTTGTTTCTAGGGACAGGGAAGGACAGTGAGGGAAATTCTCCTTGTGCTATAGTGTGCTAAAGCATTGATCATCAACCGTCTTTAAAAAAACATTTTTTCTAGGGACAGAAAACTATAGGTAGGAAGAGTGTCAGTTTCTTTCACTGTGATAATCCTTGTTTCTAGGGACAGGGAAGGACAGTGAGGGAAATTCTCCTTGTGCTATAGTGTGCTAAAGCATTGATCATCAACCGTCTTTAAAAAAACATTTTTTCTAGGGACAGAAAACTATAGGTAGGAAGAGTGTCAGTTTCTTTCACTGTGATAATCCTTGTTTCTAGGGAAAGGGAAGGACAGTGAGGGAAATTCTCCTTGTGCTATAGTGTGCTAAAGCATTGATCATCAACCGTCTTTAAAAAAACATTTTTTCTAGGGACAGAAAACTATAGGTAGGAAGAGTGTCAGTTTCTTTCACTGTGATAATCCTTGTTTCTAGGGACAGGGAAGGACAGTGAGGGAAATTCTCCTTGTGCTATAGTGTGCTAAAGCATTGATCATCAACCATCTTTAAAAAAAAAAATTTCTAGGGACAGAAAACTATAGGTAGGAAGAGTGTCAGTTTCTTTCACTGTGATAATCCTTGTTTCTAGGGACAGGGAAGGACAGTGAGGGAAATTCTACTTGTGCTATAGTGTGCTAAAGCATTGATCATCAATCAGCTTTAAAAAAACATTTTTTCTAGGGACAGAAAACTATAGGTAGGAAGAGTGTCAGTTTCTTTCACTGTGATAATCCTTGTTTCTAGGGACAGGGAAGGACAGTGAGGGAAATTCTCCTTGTGCTATAGTGTGCTAAAGCATTGATCATCAACCATCTTTAAAAAAAACATTTTTTCTAGGGACAGAAAACTATAGGTAGGGAGAGTGTCAGTTTCTTTCACTGTGATAATCCTTGTTTCTAGGGACAGGGAAGGACAGTGAGGGAAATTCTCCTTGTGCTATAGTGTGCTAAAGCATTGATCATCAACCATCTTTAAAAAAACATTTTTTCTAGGGACAGAAAACTATAGGTAGGAAGAGTGTCAGTTTCTTTCACTGTGATAATCCTTGTTTCTAGGGACAGGGAAGGACAGTGAGGGAAATTCTACTTGTGCTATAGTGTGCTAAAGGATTGATCATCAATCAGCTTTAAAAAAACATTTTTTGTATGGACAGAAAACTATAGGTAGGAAGAGTGTCAGTTTCTTTCACTGTGATAATCCTTGTTTCTAGGGACAGGGAAGGAAAGTGAGGGAAATTCTCCTTGTGCTATAGTGTGCTAAAGCATTGATCATCAACCGTCTTTAAAAAAACATTTTTTCTAGGGACAGAAAACTATAGGTAGGAAGAGTGTCAGTTTCTTTCACTGTGATAATCCTTGTTTCTAGGGACAGGGAAGGACAGTGAGGGAAATTCTCCTTGTGCTATAGTGTGCTAAAGCATTGATCATCAACCATCTTTAAAAAATGTTTTTTCTAGGGACAGAAAACTATAGGTAGGAAGAGTGTCAGTTTCTTTCACTGTGATAATCCTTGTTTCTAGGGACAGGGAAGGACAGTGAGGGAAATTCTACTTGTGCTATAGTGTGCTAAAGGATTGATCATCAATCAGCTTTAAAAAAACATTTTTTGTATGGACAGAAAACTATAGGTAGGAAGAGTGTCAGTTTCTTTCACTGTGATAATCCTTGTTTCTAGGGACAGGGAAGGACAGTGAGGGAAATTCTCCTTGTGCTATAGTATGCTAAAGCATTGATCATCAACCGTCTTTAAAAAAACATTTTTTCTAGGGACAGAAAACTATAGGTAGGAAGAGTGTCAGTTTCTTTCACTGTGATAATCCTTGTTTCTAGGGACAGGGAAGGACAGTGAGGGAAATTCTCCTTGTGCTATAGTGTGCTAAAGCATTGATCATCAACCATCTTTAAAAAAAACATTTTTTCTAGGGACAGAAAACTATAGGTAGGGAGAGTGTCAGTTTCTTTCACTGTGATAATCCTTGTTTCTAGGGACAGGGAAGGACAGTGAGGGAAATTCTCCTTGTGCTATAGTGTGCTAAAGCATTGATCATCAACCATCTTTAAAAAAACATTTTTTCTAGGGACAGAAAACTATAGGTAGGAAGAGTGTCAGTTTCTTTCACTGTGATAATCCTTGTTTCTAGGGACAAGGAAGGACAGTGAGGGAAATTCTCCTTGTGCTATAGTGTGCTAAAGCATTGATCATCAACCGTCTTTAAAAAAACATTTTTTCTAGGGACAGAAAACTATAGGTAGGAAGAGTGTCAGTTTCTTTCACTGTGATAATCCTTGTTTCTAGGGACAGGGAAGGACAGTGAGGGAAATTCTCCTTGTGCTATAGTGTGCTAAAGCATTGATCATCAACCGTCTTTAAAAAAACATTTTTTCTAGGGACAGAAAACTATAGGTAGGAAGAGTGTCAGTTTCTTTCACTGTGATAATCCTTGTTTCTAGGGACAGGGAAGGACAGTGAGGGAAATTCTCCTTGTGCTATAGTGTGCTAAAGCATTGATCATCAACCATCTTTAAAAAAAAAAATTTCTAGGGACAGAAAACTATAGGTAGGAAGAGTGTCAGTTTCTTTCACTGTGATAATCCTTGTTTCTAGGGACAGGGAAGGACAGTGAGGGAAATTCTCCTTGTGCTATAGTGTGCTAAAGCATTGATCATCAACCATCTTTAAAAAAAACATTTTTTCTAGGGACAGAAAACTATAGGTAGGGAGAGTGTCAGTTTCTTTCACTGTGATAATCCTTGTTTCTAGGGACAGGGAAGGACAGTGAGGGAAATTCTCCTTGTGCTATAGTGTGCTAAAGCATTGATCATCAACCATCTTTAAAAAAACATTTTTTCTAGGGACAGAAAACTATAGGTAGGAAGAGTGTCAGTTTCTTTCACTGTGATAATCCTTGTTTCTAGGGACAGGGAAGGACAGTGAGGGAAATTCTACTTGTGCTATAGTGTGCTAAAGGATTGATCATCAATCAGCTTTAAAAAAACATTTTTTGTATGGACAGAAAACTATAGGTAGGAAGAGTGTCAGTTTCTTTCACTGTGATAATCCTTGTTTCTAGGGACAGGGAAGGAAAGTGAGGGAAATTCTCCTTGTGCTATAGTGTGCTAAAGCATTGATCATCAACCGTCTTTAAAAAAACATTTTTTCTAGGGACAGAAAACTATAGGTAGGAAGAGTGTCAGTTTCTTTCACTGTGATAATCCTTGTTTCTAGGGACAGGGAAGGACAGTGAGGGAAATTCTCCTTGTGCTATAGTGTGCTAAAGCATTGATCATCAACCATCTTTAAAAAATGTTTTTTCTAGGGACAGAAAACTATAGGTAGGAAGAGTGTCAGTTTCTTTCACTGTGATAATCCTTGTTTCTAGGGACAGGGAAGGACAGTGAGGGAAATTCTACTTGTGCTATAGTGTGCTAAAGGATTGATCATCAATCAGCTTTAAAAAAACATTTTTTGTATGGACAGAAAACTATAGGTAGGAAGAGTGTCAGTTTCTTTCACTGTGATAATCCTTGTTTCTAGGGACAGGGAAGGACAGTGAGGGAAATTCTCCTTGTGCTATAGTATGCTAAAGCATTGATCATCAACCGTCTTTAAAAAAACATTTTTTCTAGGGACAGAAAACTATAGGTAGGAAGAGTGTCAGTTTCTTTCACTGTGATAATCCTTGTTTCTAGGGACAGGGAAGGACAGTGAGGGAAATTCTCCTTGTGCTATAGTGTGCTAAAGCATTGATCATCAACCATCTTTAAAAAAAACATTTTTTCTAGGGACAGAAAACTATAGGTAGGGAGAGTGTCAGTTTCTTTCACTGTGATAATCCTTGTTTCTAGGGACAGGGAAGGACAGTGAGGGAAATTCTCCTTGTGCTATAGTGTGCTAAAGCATTGATCATCAACCATCTTTAAAAAAACATTTTTTCTAGGGACAGAAAACTATAGGTAGGAAGAGTGTCAGTTTCTTTCACTGTGATAATCCTTGTTTCTAGGGACAAGGAAGGACAGTGAGGGAAATTCTCCTTGTGCTATAGTGTGCTAAAGCATTGATCATCAACCGTCTTTAAAAAAACATTTTTTCTAGGGACAGAAAACTATAGGTAGGAAGAGTGTCAGTTTCTTTCACTGTGATAATCCTTGTTTCTAGGGACAGGGAAGGACAGTGAGGGAAATTCTCCTTGTGCTATAGTGTGCTAAAGCATTGATCATCAACCGTCTTTAAAAAAACATTTTTTCTAGGGACAGAAAACTATAGGTAGTGTGAGGGGGTTAACTCAGTAGCGGGTGTGTGTGACCCCCTGGTTGGGCTCCCCACACAAAAACAGGGCCAGCAGACGGAGGTTGTGGTTTTCAAAATCAAAAGGTGCGGTTTATTTCTCTATGTACAGTGACAAAAACACAGCAAAGCCAAAAAGAAACATAAACAAAATAAATCCTGGTCAGTTTGACCTCTGACTAAACATGCAGGTTTCCTAAACTAACAACTGGGATCAGCCTGGTGCTGTCCTAGTCCCTAAGTCCCTGGTTTAGTAAAAGTCCAAACAAATAGCCACACAGGCTTTGCCTCACCGCACAGGGGTTCACTCTCCCTAGACAGTCCACACAGGTCTGGGTCCAGGCATGAGCTAACATCTAATGAAGCTGGGAGTTTTTATAGAGGCCTTAAACGAACTGACAGGCTTCAGCTGGTCTCATCAACTCCCTGCCTGCACGACGCCCAGCCCTCTCCCTAGAGGTATGAGTCATCCATGAGCCCACTAGCCTCAGCTGGGCTTCATCAACTCCCTCCCTAGTTGTATAAGTCAGCATAAAGCCTGAATCTGGGAGAAATATATCTACCCCCCTGGATGCAACCAGGTGACTTTACCTTCCTGCTGTCACATACCCCCCCCTCTTGTTTTAACCTTGGGGTTGGAACACCAGCAATCAGGCATTCATGTACTCGAGACAAAGCATCCACATTCCCCATTTGAACGCCAGGGCGATGCTTTACTGTGAAGTTGAATTCCTGTAGGGCCAGGAACCACCTATTCACTCTTCTATTTGTCTCCTTGTTTTGAGCCATCCACTTTAACGGAGCGTGATCCGTAACCATGTCAAAGTGCCTACCTAGCAGATAGTACCGAAGGGAATCTAGAGCCCACTTCACCGCTAAACACTCCTTTTCAACCGTGGCGTAATTTACCTCATGGGACTTCAACTTCCTGCTGAGGTAAATGACTGGGTGCTCTTCCCCGTTCCAGACCTGGGACAATACTGCTCCTAACCCCACATCTGACGCATCACTTTGTACGACAAAGTCTTTAGAGAAGTCGGGTGAGTACAACACTGGCTGGCTACATAAGGCTTGTTTCAAGAATTGGAATGCTGCCTCAGCCTCGGGGGTCCATTTAATCATGACCGACCCTTTCCCTTTCGTCAGGTTGGTTAGGGGCACAGCCTTAGAAGCAAAGTGGGGAATGAATCGCCGATAATACCCAGCGATTCCCAGAAAGGCTCGTACCTGCTTCTTGCTGTTGGGACGTGGCCAACTCTGGATGGCCTCGACTTTGTTGAGTTGGGGTTTTATTACTCCCCTCCCAATGGTGTACCCAAGATATTTGGCCTCCTCCTGCCCAATGGTACACTTCTTGGGGTTAGCCGTAAACCCCGCTTCCCGAACAGAGTCCAGGACTGCTTGCACTTTTGGCAGATGTGAGGCCCAATCTGTGCTATGGACAATTACGTCATCCAGGTAAGCCGCAGCATACTTCCGATGGGGCCTCAGCATCTGGTCCATTTTCCGCTGGAATGTGGCCGGCGCATTCTGTAACCCGAACGGCATTCTTTTATATTGGAACGCCCCGTCTGGGGTTACAAATGCGGTTTTCTCTTTGGCCGACTTGGCCAGGGGGATTTGCCAATACCCTTTTGTGAGGTCAAGAGTCGTCATGTATCGGGCTGTTCCCAGCCGGTCGATCAACTCATCTATACGTGGCATGGGGTAGGTGTCAAATTTTGTAACTTTGTTCAACTGACGAAAATCGTTACAAAATCGCCAGCTCCCATCCGGTTTAGGCACCAACACGATGGGACTAGACCAATCACTTTGGGACTCCTCTATCACCCCTAAGTTCAGCATTTTCTGTACTTCCTCCCGTATTGCCTCCCGTCGGGCCTCTGGGATCCGATAGGGTTTTAACTTCACCCTTTCACCGGGCGGGGTAATGATGTCATGCTCTACCCCAGATGTTTGTCCCGGCAGCTCAGAGAACACCTCCTTGTTGCGAAGCACAAACTCCTTAACCTCCTGTTGTTGGGGTTGTGACAAGGTGGCTGCTATTCCAACCTCCGGAATCACGCAACCAGTTTGAGCTGGTGACCAAGTTTCTGCGACTAGGGACTCTCTATCCCTCCAGGCTTTCAACAGATTAACGTGATATATCTGTTCGGGCTTTCGCCTTCCTGGTTGTCTGACCTTGTAATTCACTTCGCTCACTTTTTCCATTATCTCGTAGGGGCCTTGCCATTTGGCAAGGAATTTACTTTCAACCGTAGGGACAAGTACCAATATCCTATCCCCCGGGGAAAAGGTACGGGTCTTTGCTCCACGGTTGTACACTCTCTGCTGTGCCAACTGCGCTTGGGCCAAATGTTCCTTCACGATGGGCATTACCTGTGCAATTCGATCTTGCATCAGGGCGACATGCTCAATCACACTCCTGTGGGGAGAACTCTCACTTTCCCAAGTTTCCTTGGCAATATCCAACAGCCCTCTTGGGTGTCTCCCATACAGTAACTCAAAGGGGGAGAATCCCGTAGAGGATTGGGGCACCTCCCTAATAGCAAACATCAAATAAGGAAGTAGACAGTCCCAATCCTTTCCATCTCTATCCACCACTTTCTTCAACATTTGTTTTAGGGTTTTGTTGAATCTTTCAACCAGCCCATCGGTTTGGGGGTGATACACAGATGTACGCAATTGCGTCACTTTGAACAATTTACACAGCTCTTTCATAACCCGGGACATAAAGGGTGTACCTTGGTCCGTAAGCAGTTCTTTACAAATACCCACCCGGCTAAAAACAAGAGATAGCTCTTTGGCTATGGTTTTGGCCGAGGTATTTCTGAGAGGGATCGCTTCTGGATAACGGGTGGCATAGTCCATTATAACCAATATGTACTGGTGCCCCCTAGCGGACTTGATTATAGGACCTACCAAATCCATTGCGATTCTCTCAAACGGGACCTCAATGATGGGTAGAGGGACCAGCGGGCTACGGAAATGTGGCATCGGGGCCGACCTCTGACACACAGGGCAGGAGGAACAATAATTTTCTATGTCCTTCATCACCCCAGGCCAATAGAATCTCTGTAATACCCTCTCTCGGGTTTTCTCTGTCCCCAGATGACCTCCAAGAATGTGCCCATGGGCCAACTCCAACACCAACTTCCTGTAAGGTTTGGGCACCACAAGCTGCTCAACGGTTTCTTCTGCCCTTTTTGCCACCCGATACAGTAGGTCCTTCTCTACGCTGAAGTATGGGTAAGTGCAGGTATTATCTGGGTTCACTAACTCGCCATCTATTTCCACTACGTTTTCCCGTGCCTTTATTAGGGCGGGGTCTTTTAACTGTTCTGTGGCAAAATTTTCCCTGTGAACCTCCAGATCAGAAAACTCCACAGACGGTAGGTTTTCGTCTGAGGAGGTGGGCTCCTCTCCAGTTTCTTGAGTCTCCCCTGCCAATACTGACAAGGGAAATTCTGGAGAGTCCTCACCACTCTCAGAGGAGTTCTGGCTATCACATTCCTGGTACATAGGGGCACCAGTGGGGGGCTCAGGATCATCCCACAGTTCCCAGAACTTCGGAAAATCTCTTCCCACAATGGCATCATGCGGTAATTGAGATACTAACCCCACTGGATGAGAGAGGGTACCTTTGGGGGTCTCGAAACACACTGTAGTCACTGGATACTCTCGGGTGTCCCCATGCACACAAATAACAGCTACCTTGCTATTCCCAGAGACCTCTGTTTTAACTAATTCAGCCTTTATCAGGGTCACAAGGCTACCTGAATCCAGTAATACCACAACATTTCTACCATTAATACACATTTTGCATAAATGTTTCTCAGTTCCCCGAATGGCAGTGCATGCGACTGTCGCACACAGCGACTGACGTCTGTCCGTCAGAAAGTCACATTGCATGGGTTCCTCCACAACCGGGCAATTTGCTGCAATATGTCCCGCTTGCCGGCAGCGGTAGCAAACAATCCTTTTGGCTGCCTCTTGAGCCCCTGACTTCCCAGGCTGTTCTCGCCAAACTTTGGGTAGAGCTCCCACCCTCTCACTCTCTCCACCCTCACCCCTTGGAATCCTCTTATCCGCCCCTGGGGATGGTCTGGTCTTAGGGTGGAAAGTCCGAGAGTCTCTGGAAGAGGCCGTCAGGTTCTCTGTAGCCAAGTATTTCTCTACACGATCCACAAGACCACCGGCCGTCTCTGGGTCTCCATGGCTTACCCACTTTTGGATGGCAGTAGGAAGAGCTCTCAAAAACCGATCCATTACAACACGTTCCACAATCTCTGGTGCGGACAAAGTCTCTGGCTGTAGCCACTTCCTGCTCAGGTGAATGAGATCATACATTTGAGACCTGGGGGGTTTTCCAAGCTGGAAAGTCCAGTTATGCACACGCTGAGCCCGGACAGCCAGGGTGACACCCAGCCTTGCCAATATTTCAGCTTTTAGCATCACATAGTCTTTTGCTTGGTCAGGCTCTAGGTCATAGTAAGCCTTCTGCGATTCACCAGTTAACAGAGGAGCCACCAGTCCAGCCCACTGCTCCTCAGGCCACTTTTCTCTTTCAGCAGTCCTTTCAAATGTGGTCAAAAATACCTCTGGATCATCCTCTCCAGTCATTTTTGTCAATAAACGACTCACCCCAAAGGACGCGGTATTAGTGGGACGGCTTTCCTCACTGGTCTGCGGACGTTGCTGCATTACTGCTTCCATTTGTTGTAGTCTCTGCTCTTGCTTCTGTAACAGGTCTATGAAGCGGGCCTCAGATTGCTGCTGGGCTTGTTGATGAGCTTGCTGCTGGGCTGCAAGGCTCCTTTGCAAACCTGCATTTGTCTGCTGTTGATTGGCATTTGCTAGAGCCAGCTGTTTCAGTATCTCCTCCATGCTGGCTTAAAAAAACTGCCACTGGTTCTCCACCAACTGTGAGGGGGTTAACTCAGTAGCGGGTGTGTGTGACCCCCTGGTTGGGCTCCCCACACAAAAACAGGGCCAGCAGACGGAGGTTGTGGTTTTCAAAATCAAAAGGTGCGGTTTATTTCTCTATGTACAGTGACAAAAACACAGCAAAGCCAAAAAGAAACATAAACAAAATAAATCCTGGTCAGTTTGACCTCTGACTAAACATGCAGGTTTCCTAAACTAACAACTGGGATCAGCCTGGTGCTGTCCTAGTCCCTAAGTCCCTGGTTTAGTAAAAGTCCAAACAAATAGCCACACAGGCTTTGCCTCACCGCACAGGGGTTCACTCTCCCTAGACAGTCCACACAGGTCTGGGTCCAGGCATGAGCTAACATCTAATGAAGCTGGGAGTTTTTATAGAGGCCTTAAACGAACTGACAGGCTTCAGCTGGTCTCATCAACTCCCTGCCTGCACGACGCCCAGCCCTCTCCCTAGAGGTATGAGTCATCCATGAGCCCACTAGCCTCAGCTGGGCTTCATCAACTCCCTCCCTAGTTGTATAAGTCAGCATAAAGCCTGAATCTGGGAGAAATATATCTACCCCCCTGGATGCAACCAGGTGACTTTACCTTCCTGCTGTCACAGTAGGAAGAGTGTCAGTTTCTTTCACTGTGATAATCCTTGTTTCTAGGGACAGGGAAGGACAGCGAGGGAAATTCTACTTGTGCTATAGTGTGCTAAAGCATTGATCATCAACTATCTTTAAAAAAACATTTTTTGTATGGACAGAAAACTATAGGTAGGAAGAGTGTCAGTTTCTTTCACTGTGATAATCCTTGTTTCTAGGGACAGGGAAGGACAGTGAGGGAAATTCTCCTTGTGCTATAGTATGCTAAAGCATTGATCATCAACCGTCTTTAAAAAAACATTTTTTCTAGGGACAGAAAACTATAGGTAGGAAGAGTGTCAGTTTCTTTCACTGTGATAATCCTTGTTTCTAGGGACAGGGAAGGACAGTGAGGGAAATTCTCCTTGTGCTATAGTGTGCTAAAGCATTGATCATCAACCGTCTTTAAAAAAACATTTTTTCTAGGGACAGAAAACTATAGGTAGGAAGAGTGTCAGTTTCTTTCACTGTGATAATCCTTGTTTCTAGGGACAGGGAAGGAAAGTGAGGGAAATTCTCCTTGTGCTATAGTGTGCTAAAGCATTGATCATCAACCGTCTTTAAAAAAACATTTTTTCTAGGGACAGAAAACTATAGGTAGGAAGAGTGTCAGTTTCTTTCACTGTGATAATCCTTGTTTCTAGGGACAGGGAAGGACAGTGAGGGAAATTCTCCTTGTGCTATAGTGTGCTAAAGCATTGATCATCAACCGTCTTTAAAAAAACATTTTTTCTAGGGACAGAAAACTATAGGTAGGAAGAGTGTCAGTTTCTTTCACTGTGATAATCCTTGTTTCTAGGGACAGGGAAGGACAGTGAGGGAAATTCTCCTTGTGCTATAGTGTGCTAAAGCATTGATCATCAACCGTCTTTAAAAAAACATTTTTTCTAGGGACAGAAAACTATAGGTAGGAAGAGTGTCAGTTTCTTTCACTGTGATAATCCTTGTTTCTAGGGACAGGGAAGGACAGTGAGGGAAATTCTCCTTGTGCTATAGTGTGCTAAAGCATTGATCATCAACCGTCTTTAAAAAAACATTTTTTCTAGGGACAGAAAACTATAGGTAGGAAGAGTGTCAGTTTCTTTCACTGTGATAATCCTTGTTTCTAGGGACAGGGAAGGACAGTGAGGGAAATTCTCCTTGTGCTATAGTGTGCTAAAGCATTGATCATCAACCGTCTTTAAAAAAACATTTTTTCTAGGGACAGAAAACTATAGGTAGGAAGAGTGTCAGTTTCTTTCACTGTGATAATCCTTGTTTCTAGGGACAGGGAAGGACAGTGAGGGAAATTCTCCTTGTGCTATAGTGTGCTAAAGCATTGATCATCAACCGTCTTTAAAAAAACATTTTTTCTAGGGACAGAAAACTATAGGTAGGAAGAGTGTCAGTTTCTTTCACTGTGATAATCCTTGTTTCTAGGGACAGGGAAGGACAGTGAGGGAAATTCTCCTTGTGCTATAGTGTGCTAAAGCATTGATCATCAACCGTCTTTAAAAAAACATTTTTTCTAGGGACAGAAAACTATAGGTAGGAAGAGTGTCAGTTTCTTTCACTGTGATAATCCTTGTTTCTAGGGACAGGGAAGGACAGTGAGGGAAATTCTCCTTGTGCTATAGTGTGCTAAAGCATTGATCATCAACCATCTTTAAAAAAAAAAAATTCTAGGGACAGAAAACTATAGGTAGGAAGAGTGTCAGTTTCTTTCACTGTGATAATCCTTGTTTCTAGGGACAGGGAAGGACAGTGAGGGAAATTCTACTTGTGCTATAGTGTGCTAAAGCATTGATCATCAATCAGCTTTAAAAAAACATTTTTTCTAGGGACAGAAAACTATAGGTAGGAAGAGTGTCAGTTTCTTTCACTGTGATAATCCTTGTTTCTAGGGACAGGGAATGACAGTGAGGGAAATTCTACTTGTGCTATAGTGTGCTAAAGGATTGATCATCAATCAGCTTTAAAAAAACATTTTTTGTATGGACAGAAAACTATAGGTAGGAAGAGTGTCAGTTTCTTTCACTGTGATAATCCTTGTTTCTAGGGACAGGGAAGGACAGTGAGGGAAATTCTCCTTGTGCTATAGTATGCTAAAGCATTGATCATCAACCGTCTTTAAAAAAACATTTTTTCTAGGGACAGAAAACTATAGGTAGGAAGAGTGTCAGTTTCTTTCACTGTGATAATCCTTGTTTCTAGGGACAGGGAAGGACAGTGAGGGAAATTCTCCTTGTGCTATAGTGTGCTAAAGCATTGATCATCAACCATCTTTAAAAAAAACATTTTTTCTAGGGACAGAAAACTATAGGTAGGGAGAGTGTCAGTTTCTTTCACTGTGATAATCCTTGTTTCTAGGGACAGGGAAGGACAGTGAGGGAAATTCTCCTTGTGCTATAGTGTGCTAAAGCATTGATCATCAACCGTCTTTAAAAAAACATTTTTTCTAGGGACAGAAAACTATAGGTAGGAAGAGTGTCAGTTTCTTTCACTGTGATAATCCTTGTTTCTAGGGACAGGGAAGGACAGTGAGGGAAATTCTACTTGTGCTATAGTGTGCTAAAGGATTGATCATCAATCAGCTTTAAAAAAACATTTTTTGTATGGACAGAAAACTATAGGTAGGAAGAGTGTCAGTTTCTTTCACTGTGATAATCCTTGTTTCTAGGGACAGGGAAGGAAAGTGAGGGAAATTCTCCTTGTGCTATAGTGTGCTAAAGCATTGATCATCAATCGTCTTTAAAAAAACATTTTTTCTAGGGACAGAAAACTATAGGTAGGAAGAGTGTCAGTTTCTTTCACTGTGATAATCCTTGTTTCTAGGGACAGGGAAGGACAGTGAGGGAAATTCTCCTTGTGCTATAGTGTGCTAAAGCATTGATCATCAACCATCTTTAAAAAATGTTTTTTCTAGGGACAGAAAACTATAGGTAGGAAGAGTGTCAGTTTCTTTCACTGTGATAATCCTTGTTTCTAGGGACAGGGAAGGACAGTGAGGGAAATTCTACTTGTGCTATAGTGTGCTAAAGCATTGATCATCAATCAGCTTTAAAAAAACATTTTTTCTAGGGACAGAAAACTATAGGTAGGAAGAGTGTCAGTTTCTTTCACTGTGATAATCCTTGTTTCTAGGGACAGGGAAGGACAGTGAGGGAAATTCTACTTGTGCTATAGTGTGCTAAAGGATTGATCATCAATCAGCTTTAAAAAAACATTTTTTGTATGGACAGAAAACTATAGGTAGGAAGAGTGTCAGTTTCTTTCACTGTGATAATCCTTGTTTCTAGGGACAGGGAAGGACAGTGAGGGAAATTCTCCTTGTGCTATAGTATGCTAAAGCATTGATCATCAACCGTCTTTAAAAAAACATTTTTTCTAGGGACAGAAAACTATAGGTAGGAAGAGTGTCAGTTTCTTTCACTGTGATAATCCTTGTTTCTAGGGACAGGGAAGGACAGTGAGGGAAATTCTCCTTGTGCTATAGTGTGCTAAAGCATTGATCATCAACCATCTTTAAAAAAAACATTTTTTCTAGGGACAGAAAACTATAGGTAGGGAGAGTGTCAGTTTCTTTCACAGTGATAATCCTTGTTTCTAGGGACAGGGAAGGACAGTGAGGGAAATTCTCCTTGTGCTATAGTGTGCTAAAGCATTGATCATCAACCATCTTTAAAAAAACATTTTTTCTAGGGACAGAAAACTATAGGTAGGAAGAGTGTCAGTTTCTTTCACTGTGATAATCCTTGTTTCTAGGGACAGGGAAGGACAGTGAGGGAAATTCTCCTTGTGCTATAGTGTGCTAAAGCATTGATCATCAACCGTCTTTAAAAAAACATTTTTTCTAGGGACAGAAAACTATAGGTAGGAAGAGTGTCAGTTTCTTTCACTGTGATAATCCTTGTTTCTAGGGACAGGGAAGGACAGTGAGGGAAATTCTCCTTGTGCTATAGTGTGCTAAAGCATTGATCATCAACCGTCTTTAAAAAAACATTTTTTCTAGGGACAGAAAACTATAGGTAGGAAGAGTGTCAGTTTCTTTCACTGTGATAATCCTTGTTTCTAGGGACAGGGAAGGACAGTGAGGGAAATTCTACTTGTGCTATAGTGTGCTAAAGGATTGATCATCAATCAGCTTTAAAAAAACATTTTTTGTATGGACAGAAAACTATAGGTAGGAAGAGTGTCAGTTTCTTTCACTGTGATAATCCTTGTTTCTAGGGACAGGGAAGGACAGTGAGGGAAATTCTCCTTGTGCTATAGTGTGCTAAAGCATTGATCATCAACCGTCTTTAAAAAAACATTTTTTCTAGGGACAGAAAACTATAGGTAGGAAGAGTGTCAGTTTCTTTCACTGTGATAATCCTTGTTTCTAGGGACAGGGAAGGACAGTGAGGGAAATTCTCCTTGTGCTATAGTGTGCTAAAGCATTGATCATCAACCGTCTTTAAAAAAAAAAAATTCTAGGGACAGAAAACTATAGGTAGGAAGAGTGTCAGTTTCTTTCACTGTGATAATCCTTGTTTCTAGGGACAGGGAAGGACAGTGAGGGAAATTCTCCTTGTGCTATAGTGTGCTAAAGCATTGATCATCAACCGTCTTTAAAAAAACATTTTTTCTAGGGACAGAAAACTATAGGTAGGAAGAGTGTCAGTTTCTTTCACTGTGATAATCCTTGTTTCTAGGGACAGGGAAGGACAGTGAGGGAAATTCTCCTTGTGCTATAGTATGCTAAAGCATTGATCATCAACCGTCTTTAAAAAAACATTTTTTCTAGGGACAGAAAACTATAGGTAGGAAGAGTGTCAGTTTCTTTCACTGTGATAATCCTTGTTTCTAGGGACAGGGAAGGACAGTGAGGGAAATTCTCCTTGTGCTATAGTGTGCTAAAGCATTGATCATCAACCATCTTTAAAAAAAAACATTTTTTCTAGGGACAGAAAACTATAGGTAGGGAGAGTGTCAGTTTCTTTCACTGTGATAATCCTTGTTTCTAGGGACAGGGAAGGACAGTGAGGGAAATTCTCCTTCTGCTATAGTGTGCTAAAGCATTGATCATCAACCATCTTTAAAAAAAATTTTTTCTAGGGACAGAAAACTATAGGTAGGAAGAGTGTCAGTTTCTTTCACTGTGATAATCCTTGTTTCTAGGGACAGGGAAGGACAGTGAGGGAAATTCTCCTTGTGCTATAGTGTGCTAAAGCATTGATCATCAACCATCTTTAAAAAAACATTTTTTCTAGGGACAGAAAACTATAGGTAGGAAGAGTGTCAGTTTCTTTCACTGTGATAATCCTTGTTTCTAGGGACAGGGAAGGACAGTGAGGGAAATTCTCCTTGTGCTATACTGTGCTAAAGCATTCCTCATCAACCATCTTTGAAATCCTTGTTTTTTGGACAGTCAGGGAAATTGTCGTTGTGCTATTCTGTGCGAAAGCAATCATCCTCAACCATATTTAGAAATCCTTAAGTAAAGGGACAGAGAAGGACACCTGAAGGTAGCCCTTATTGCTTTTTTCCCATCTCCCTGCAGGCCATCTATTAGAATGTCTGGAAGGCAAACAAGGAGAGGCAGACAGTCAGGAGGCAATAAAAGAGGGCAAGCAGGCTCTGTGTCTGGGGGCAACAGTGCTGGTCGTGGACGCGGTGCATTGTCATCAGCACATGGCCATGAGACACGCTTGTCCTTCTTTTCGGCAGCTGGACATGTTGAGCCACATCATGCCGAAGACTTGGTAGAGTGGATGACCAAGCCCTCCTCCTCCTCCTCATCCTCTCTCACCCAGGCTCAGGGTACTGGCAAAGCAGCTGCCAAAGCGTCCTCTTCCCTGGTATCAATGTCAGACTCATCATCAGTCACTCCTTCCCTAGACCCACCATGTCCTCCTCCTGAGGAGTCCCCCGAACTGTTTGAGCACAGTGTTGGGTACATGCTCCAGGAGGATGCCCAGCGTTTCGAAGGGTCTGATGATGAAACCCAGCTACAGGAAGGCAGTAGCGTGAGAGCAGACAGAGGGGATGCTCAAGAAGGACACCAATCTGGCAGTCATGTTCCAGCAGCTGCAGCATACTGCCAGATTGGCTCCAGTGATGAGGAGGGAGGGGATGATGAGGTCACTGACTCCACGTGGGTGCCTAATAGGAGAGAGGAGGAGGAGGAGGATGAGGAGGAGGCACATCTCCAACGAGGCAGGATGCCCTTTGGTGGCCAGCGTAAGGGCAGTACACCGACGGAATCACACCGCAGAGCTCCGCCTGTGCAGGGCGCTGCCTCTGCCCGTCATTCAAAAAGTTCTTTGGTGTGGGCCTTTTTTGAGGCTAGTGCATCAGATCGCACAGCTGCTGTTTGCAACATATGTCTCAAGCGTATATCGCGTGGCCAAAACATCAGCCGCTTGGGTACCACATGCCTGACCAGACATATGTTGACCTGCCATGCAGCTCGTTGGCAAGCCTACCTCAAAGACCCACACCAAAGAACAAAGCGGACCTCTCCTTGCACCGCATCAGCTGGGATCTCCAACCCCACTATAACTTCAGTCCTCTCTGAAACATGCACTGAGAGGAATGAAGGTGTAGAATTAGGTGTGTCACAGCCAAGTAGTTGCGGCCACTCTGCTAGCAGTACACCGACGTCCGATTCTAGCAGGCAAATTTCCCTGCCCCAGCTGCTGGACCGTCGAAAGAAGTTCACTCCCAGCCATCCACATGCCCAGCGGTTGAATGCTAGCTTGGCTAAATTGCTAGCGCTTCAACTGCTGCCTTTTCAGTTGGTAGACTCGGCCCCCTTCCGTGAGTTTGTGCAATGTGCGGTTCCTCAGTGGCAGGTTCCCAAACGCCACTTTTTCTCACGGAAGGCTATTCCGGCTCTCTACCGGCATGTGGAAGGCAATGTCTTGGCCTCGCTGGACAGGGCGGTCAGCGGTAAGGTGCATATTACCGCTGACTCATGGTCCAGCAGGCATGGACAGGGACGTTACCTTTCTTTCACGGCCCATTGGGTCACTCTTTTGGCAGCTGGGAAGGATGCAGGACAAGGTGCAGTAGTGTTTGAGGTTGTTCCACCGCCACGCCTCCAAAATGCTACTACTGGTTGTGACACACCTCTCTCCTCCACCCCCTCCTCTTCTTCTTCCTCCATGGCCTCTTCCTGTGGTTTGTCCTCTGAACCAGCGGTGCTCCGTAGCCGTTCAAGGGGCTACGCAAGTACGCAGGCAAAAAGATGCCATGCTGTGCTTGCGCTGGTGTGTTTGGGGGACAGAAGCCACACTGGGGCAGAGGTCCTGTCTGCTCTGCAGGGCCAGGCCGAGAGGTGGTTGACGCCACGCCAGCTTAAGCCAGGAATGGTGGTTTGCGACAATGGCACCAACCTCCTCTCCGCCCTCCGACAGGGACAACTGACCCATGTGCCCTGTGTGGCTCACGTCCTTAACCTGGTGGTGCAGCGGTTCTTGGGCAGGTACCCGGGCTTACAGGATGTCCTGAGGCAGGCCAGGAAAGTCTGTGTGCATTTCCGCAGATCTTATAATGCCAGTGCTCGCCTGGCTGAGCTGCAAAAGGAGTTGAACCTGCCCAAGAACCGCCTTATATGTGACATGCCCACCAGGTGGAACTCAACGTTGGCCATGCTGCAGCGGCTGCACACGCAGCAGAGGGCCATCAATGAGTACCTGTGCGACTACGGCACCAGGACAGGGTCAGGGGAGCTTGGTTTTTTTTCTCCACGCCAGTGGGGCATGATCAGGGATGCATGCACTGTCCTGGCACCATTTGAGGAGGCCACGAGGATGGTGAGCAGTGACAGTGCATGCATCAGTGACACTGTACCTCTTGTCCACCTGTTGGAGCACACGCTGCGTGGAATAATGGACAGGGCACTTGAGGCAGAACAGAGGCAGGAAGAGGAGGACTTCCTTGCCTCTCAAGGCCCCCTTTACCCAGACAGTGTTCCTTCTGTCCCACCCATCGCACAGGAAGAGGAGGAGGAGGAGGAGGATTGTGTCAGCATGGAGGTGGAGGCTGGCACTCAGCATCATCAGCAGCAGTCTTTTAGGGATGATTTACAGTCCCAAGAAACCAGTGGACTTGTACGTGGCTGGGAGGAGGTGGCTGCGGATCATGTCGTCCTTAGTGACCCAGAGGACTCCGGACCGAATGCCTCAGCAAACCTACGCTGCATGGCCTCCCTGATCCTGCAAAGTCTGCGGAAGGATCCTCGTATTCTTCGGATCAAGGAGAGGGACCATTACTGGCTGGCCACTCTCCTTGATCCACGGTACAAGGGTAAGGTTGCGGACCTTATGTTACCGTCGCAGAGGGAGCAGAGGATGAGACAACTCCGGGAGGCCTTGCAGAAAGGTCTGTGCAACGCGTTCCCAGAGACTGGGAGGTTACAAACTCCTGGTCCTGGACAACGAGTTGCTGAGGCTTCGGCCAGTCAAAGAAGGAGCGGTGGGGAAGGTGGCCGTCTGACCGATGCGTTCAGACAATTCTTTAGTCCGCAGCCCCAAAGTATGATCGGTTCCAGCAACCATCGCCAGCGTCTGATAAACATGGTGCAGGAATATCTAGGGGCAAGGTCAGACTTGGACACCTTCCCCACCGAAAATCCTCTGGCTTACTGGGTCTTGAGGATGGATCACTGGCCAGAGCTTGCACAGTATGCAATTGAGCTACTGGCCTGTCCTGCATCCAGCGTTCTTTCGGAACGCACATTCAGTGCTGCTGGAGGATTTGTCACGGATCACAGGGTGCGCCTGTCCACCGACTCGGTTGATCGACTGACTTTCATCAAGATGAACCAGTCTTGCATCACCACCAGCTACCACACACCTGATGCTGATATAACAGACTAATTGATTTTAACATGTCACATCCCTTCAAGACTGATGCTGATGCTGAGTGCCTGTGCTGTTATGTTGACTGGCTACCCTCCTCCTCCGAGTCCTCAATGATACGATTGATGATGATAGCTTGGAAGATCATTTTTGTTTATGGGTGCCGCCACCAGTGGCTAAGGCCCAATTTTTCAGCCCCTGTTTCACAGGGGCGTGTAATTACAATTTTTTTAGCAATAATTTGCCATAGGGCTCATTGCTGTGCTCCAAGTACAGTATCTGTGAGGGGTTGGAGTGTTGTGCCACCAGTGCCTAAGGCCCAATTTTTCAGCCCCTGTTTAACAGGGGCGTGTCATTACAATTTTTGAAGCAATACTTTGCAACAGGGCTCATTGCTGTGCTCCAAGTACAGTATCTGTGAGGGGTTGTAGTGTTGTGCCACCAGTGCCTAAGGCCCAATTTTTCAGCCCCTGTTCAACAGGGGCATGTAATTACAATTCTTGATCTAATAATTCACAGCAGGGCCCATTGCTGCACCCACCAAGAGTAACTCTGAGGGCTTACAGTGTTGTGGCAACGCCACCACCACCACCACCACCACCACGAAAGGCCCAATTTTTCAGCCCCTGTTCAAAAGGGGCATGTAATTACAATTCTTGATCTAATAATTCACAGCAGGGCCCATTCCTGCACCCACCAAGAGTAACTCTGAGGGCTTACAGTGTTGTGGCAACACCACCACCACCACCACCACCACCACCACGAAAGGCCCAATTTTTCAGCCCCTGTTCAACAGGGGCATGCAATTACAATTCTTGATCTAATAATTCACAGCAGGGCCCATTGCTGCACCCACCAAGAGTAACTGTCAGGGCTTACAGTGTTGTGGCACCAGCACCACCATCAAAGGCCCAATTTTTACTACCACTGTTCAACAATTATATGTAATTAAAATTCCTGATATAATAGTTGACAGCAGGGCGTTCCAGCACCAACCAAGAGTAACTGTGAGTGCTTACAGTGTTGTGCCAACACCAACAACTAAGGGGCCTATTTCTGCAGAGTATATACGGCAGGTCCCTACTTTCAAACATCCAACTTACAAACGACTCCTACTTGCAAACGCAAGAAGACAACAGGAAGTGAGAGGAAATCTACCCCTTGGAAGGAAAATTCTCTCCTGTAAGAATTAATATGGGAGAAAGGTGTCTCCTCTGTACTGATGCTTTATCAGCAATCCTTGTTTCAAGAAAAACACCACATTTCAAAAACAGTTGTCATTGGGACGGAAAGTGAGGTGAAATGTTCTGAACAGGGGCACAGACAGCAAAACAAATGTTACAGGGGTGATAACCCTTACCTATGTTTTCCAAAAAGTTTAAAAATAGATTTTTGGGCTGGAGCTACACTTAAACAATGTACCTGTTCAAAATTACAAACAGATTCTACATAAGAACAAACCTACAGTCCCTGTCTTGTATGCACCGCCTGTATACGGCTGTTCAGAGTATATAGGGCCTTTTTTATTTTATGTGCGGTGTTCCCCTTAATATCCATACAAGACCCAAAGGGGCTGGTAATGGGCTGGGGTAGGGGGGGGGGGGTCATGGGGTAGCTATGCCATTTTTCTTAAAGATTTTCATCCATATTACCGGGACCAGACATTACATTAAAGCCGCAAGCAGTTTTAAATGGCTTTTTTTTCCTTTAGAAGTGTCATTTTGTGCAGGGACAGTTCTAAACACGGGAAACACGTGGCACTTCACAGGCATACTTTAGACACCCCCCAGGTACGATATTTAAAGGAATATTTGACTTTTTTTTTTTCACTTTATGCATCATTAAAATGACTGCTCCCGAAAAACGACCGTTTTTAAAACTTCTTTTTGCATTGATACATGTCCCCTGGTGCAGAACCCGGGTTCCCAAACCCTTTTTAGGACAATAACATGCATAATAGTCGTTATAATTAGCACTTTAGAATTCGAACGTTCGCATCCATTGTATTTAATAGGGTTCTAATGTTCGTACGAACTTTCGGTCCGTTCGCGGGTTCTGGTGCAAACCGAACCCGGGGGTGTTCGGCTCATCACTACTGCGGATGTATCTGTCTGCTACGGCTCCGTTTCAGAGGTCAGACTCACTGTTTGTGTCGGTGACTAGTCCAAAGAAAGGCCTGGCGGTCTCGTCGGCCACCATTTCTCGGTGGATCAGACAGATTGTGATTCAGGCTTATGCCCAAAAAGGGCGGGTGCCTCCCTTTCCTGTCACAGCGCATTCAACCAGGGCAATCGGTGCCTCCTGGGCTTTCCAACATCAAGCGTCTGTCTCACAGGTGTGTAAGGCGGCTCACCGTAAAATCCTTTTCTCTGAAGTCCATGGATAGACACAGCACCCAACCCTCCTTTTTATGTTTGTACTGCTTTTTGACGAACTGAGCTGCTGAGTGAAGGGTGAGGGGTTATGACCAAGAGGGACCACCCCCTGGGCGGGGCTGTTCAGCTTTGGTATAATTACATGTTTTTAAATATCTAAAATGTCTTCCTAGTCCTCTCCTAATAGACGGAACATAACCCTAATGTCAAGACTTAAGGAAGCTGTGTCCGCCCATGGACTTCAGAGAAAAGGATTTTACGGTGAGTACAAAAATCCTATTTTTTGGCTGGAGCTACACTTTAAAAATGTACCAGTTCAAAATTACAAACAGATTCTACTTAGGAAAAAACCTACAGTCCCTGTCTTGTTTGCACCGCCTGTATACTGCTGTTCAGAATATATAGGGCCTGGGGGCCCCACGCCTTTCCTTTTTTCAATTTGGGTGCAGGGTTTCCCTTATTTAACCACTTCCCGCCCAGTCAACAGGAGATTGACGTCCGGGATGTGGTTGTGTTATCCACACTGGACGTCTATTGACGTCCTGCAGGATAACAGCCGCCCCGGGGGGGCGCGCATCGCGGCGATCGGTGGAGCGGTGTGTCAGTCTGACACACTGCTACACTGATCTCGGTAAAGAGCCTCCGGCGGAGGCTTTTTACCACGTGATCAGCCGTGTCCAATCACGGCTGATCACGATGTAAACAGGAAGAGCCGATGATCGGCTCTTCCTCACTCACGTCTGACAGAGGCGAGTAGAGGAGAGCCGATCGGCGGCTCTCCTGACAGGGGGGTTTGCGCTGATTGTTTATCAGCGCAGCCCCCCCTTGGATACCCACACTAGACCACCAGGATGCCGCCCAGGACCACCAGGGAAGCCCCAAGCATGTGGATGGCCATCCACATGTACAAATACATAAAAAACATATGCCAATCAATGCCCACAAATGGGCACTGACTGGCACCATCATGGCACGACCACAATGTGTGATGCCCAGCAATGCCAGCCACCAGTGTCATCAGTGCCACCTACTAGTGTCCATCAGTGCCACCTATCCGTGCCCATCTGTGCCCATAAGTGCCCACCTATCAGTGCCCGTCCGTGCCACCTATCAGTGCCACCCATAAGTGCCCATCAGTGCCACCTATAAGTGCCCATAAGTGCCGCCTATGAGTGCCCATCAGTGCTGCCTATGAGTGCCCATTAGTGCCGCCTATGAGTGCCCATCAGTGCCGCATACCAGTGCCCATCAGTGCCGCCTATCAGTGCCCATCATCAGTGCCCATCAGTGCCACCTCTTTAGTGCCACCTCATTGGTGCCACCTCATCGGTGCCCATCAGTCCCGCCTTATCAGTGCCCATCATTGAAGTAGAAAAGGTACTTATTTACCCCAAAAATTAACAGAAACAAAGAAAAACAAAATTTTCGCTCTTTTTTTATTTGTTGTGCAAAAAATAAAAATCGCAGAGGCGATCAAATACCACGAAATAAAGCTCTATTTGTGGGAACAAAATTATAAAAAATTTATTTGGGTACAGTGTAGCATGACCGCGCAATTGTCATTCAAATTGCGACAGCGCTGAAAGCTCAAAATTGGCTTGGGCAGGAAGGTGTATAAGTGCCTGGTATTGAAGTGGTTAATATCCATACAAGACCCAAAGGAGCTGGTAATGGGCTGAGGGGGTACCCATGCCGTTTTTCTCAATGATTTTCATCCATATTGCCGGGACCAGACATTACATTAAAGCCGCAAGCTGTTTTAAATTACTTTTATTCCTTTAGAAATTTCATTTTGTTCAGGGACAGTTCTAAACACAGGAAACACGCGCCACTTTACAGGCATACTATAGACACCCCCCAGGCACGATATTTAAAGGAATATTTCACTTTTATTTTTTCACTTTAAGCATCATTAAAATCACTGCTCCTGAAAAAACGGCCGTTTTTAAAACTGTTTTTTGCATTGATACATGTACCCTGGGGCAGGATACGGGCCCCCATTGTTTTTAGGACAATAACTTGCATATTAGCCCTTTTGTTCGGCTCATCCCTACTTCTGAACACTGCACTACTTGCACTAGGCTGTATATTACATGCTCCTGGTTGCTGAACAATGTATGCTCTGCTGTACGTTGTAAATATAAGGAATGCAGAGTCCAGGAGTACCTAACACACTGCTGGCCTTTTAAGGAAAAATTCCTCCCAAGAAAATATGTTCCCTGAGATAAATACCCTGCAATACACTGCCCCAACAAACCAGGCCACAAAAAAGCACCCATTCTCTTTCTCTTTCTTCCTCCCTAAGCAAATTCCTGCTCAGCAAAAATGTCCCCTCCCTCAAGCAAAAATCCTTCTTAAAACAAATTATTCACCACTCACCTGTGCTCCACTCTTCTATCACTCACCTCTGCACCCATCTTGCACCATTTACCTCTCCAAAACAACACTCCAGCGCTAAAACCAGGGAAATTCTTCAATTCTGCTTCTATCCACCATGCCACTGAGAGGGGCAGCCCTCCACATTCATATAATTCTCCTTTGACAGAGTGTGTGTCTTATTCCTACAAACTTTTGCAAATAGGTGTCCCTCATTTCTAGCTCAAAAAGTTGGGAGGTATGACTAGTGTGACAGCAGGAAGGTAAAGTCACCTGGTTGCATCCAGGGGGGTAGATATATTTCGCCCAGATTCAGGCTTTACGCTGACTTATACAGCTAGGTGGAGAGTTGTATAAGCCCAGCTGAGACTAGTGGGCTCATTGATGACTCATACCTCTAGGGAGAGGGCTGGGCGTCGTGCAGACAGGGAGTTGATGAGTCCAGCTGAACCTTGTCAGCTCATTTAGGCCTCTATAAGAAAGCCCAGATTCATTAGATGTTGGCTCATGCCTGGAAGCAGACCTGTGTGGACTGTCTAGGGAGAGTGAACCCCTGTGCGGTGAGAGAAAGCCTGTGTGGCTATATTTTGCTTGGACATTTAAAACCAGGGACTAGGACAGCACTAGGCTGATCCCAGTCGTTAGTTAGGAAACCTGTAAGTTTAGTCAGAGGTCAAGTTGACCAGGATTTATTTTGTTTATGTTTTTTTTGCCTTGCTGTGTTTTTGTCACTGTAAATAGAAAATAAACCGCACCTTTTTGATTTTGAAAACCACAACCTCCGTCTGCTGGGCCTGTTTTGGGTGGGGAGCCCATCCCGGGGGTCACACATACCCGCTGCCGAGCTAGCCCCCTCACAGTTGGTGGAGAATGCAGGCAGTTTTTTTTTAAGCCAGCATGGAGGAGATACTGAAACAGCTGGCTCTAGCAAATGCCAATCAACAGCAGACAAATGCAGGTTTGCAAAGGAGCCTTGCAGCCCAGCAGCAAGCTCATCAACAGAGCCTTGCAACTTTACAACAGAGTCTGGAGGCTCAGCAACAAGCCCAACAGCAATCTGAGGCCCGCTTCATAGACCTGTTGCAGAAGCAAGAGCAGAGACTACAACAACAGATGGAAGCAGTAATGCAGCAACGTCCGCAGACCAGTGAGGAAAGCCGTCCCACTAATACCGCGTCCTTTGGGGTGAGTCGTTTATTGACAAAAATGACTGGAGAGGATGATCCAGAGGTATTTTTGACCACATTTGAAAGGACCGCTGAAAGAGAAAAGTGGCCTGAGGAGCAGTGGGCTGGACTAGTGGCTCCTCTGTTAACTGGTGAATCGCAGAAAGCTTACTATGACCTAGAGCCTAACCAAGCAAAAGACTATGTGATGCTAAAAGCTGAAATATTGGCAAGGCTGGGTGTCACCCTGGCTGTCCGGGCTCAGCGTGTGCATAACTGGACTTTCCAGCTTGGAAAACCCCCCAGGTCTCAAATGTATGATCTCATTCACCTGAGCAGAAAGTGGCTACAGCCAGAGACTTTGTCCGCACCAAAGATTGTGGAACGTGTTGTAATGGATCGGTTTTTGAGAGCTCTTCCTACTGCCATCCAAAGGTGGGTAAGCCATGGAGACCCAGAGACGGCCGATGGTCTTGTGGATCGTGTGGAGAAATACTTGGCTACAGAGAACCTGACGGCCTCTTCCAGAGACACTCGGACTTTCCACCCTAAGACCAGACCATCCCCAGGGGCGGATAAGAGGATTCCAAGGGGTGAGGGTGGAGAGAGTGAGAGGGTGGGAGCTCTACCCCAAGTTTGGCGAGAACAGCCTGGGAAATCAGCGGCTCAAGAGGCCGCAAGAAGGATCGTTTGCTACCGCTGCCGGCAAGCGGGACATATTGCAGCAAATTGCCCGGTTGTGGAGGAACCCATGCAGTGTGACTTTCTGACGGGCAGACGTCAGTCGCTGTGTGCGACAGTCGCATGCACTGCCATTCGGGGAACTGAGAAACATTTATGCAAAATGTGTATTAATGGTAGAAATGTTGTGGTATTGCTGGATTCAGGTAGCCTTGTGACCCTGATAAAGGCTGAGTTAGTTAAAACAGAGGTCTCTGGGAATAGCAAGGTAGCCGTTATTTGTGTGCATGGGGACACCCGAGAGTATCCAGTGACTACGGTGTGTTTCGAGACCCCCAAAGGTACCCTCTCTCATCCAGTGGGCTTAGTATCTCAGTTACCGCATGACGCCATTGTGGGAAGGGATTTTCCGAAGTTCTGGGAACTGTGGGATGATCCTGAGCCCCCCACTGGTGCCCCTATGTACCAGGAATGTGATAGCCAGAACTCCCCTGAGAGTGGTGAGGACTCTCCGGAATTTCCCTTGTCAGTATTGGCAGGGGAGACTCAAGAAACTGGAGAGGAGCCCACCTCCTCAGACGAAAACCTACCGTCTGTGGAGTTTTCTGATCTTGAGGTTCACAGGGAAAACTTTGCCACAGAACAGTTGAAAGACCCCGCCCTAATAAAGGCACGGGAAAACGTAGTGAAAATAGATGGCGAGTTAGTGAACCCAGATAATACTGGCACTTACCCATACTTCAGCGTAGAGAAGGACCTACTGTATCGGGTGGCAAAAAGGGCAGAAGAAACCGTTGAGCAGCTTGTGGTGCCCAAACCTTACAGGAAGTTGGTGTTGGAGTTGGCCCATGGGCACATTCTTGGAGGTCATCTGGGGACAGAGAAAACCCGAGAGAGGGTATTACAGAGATTCTATTGGCCTGGGGTGATGAAGGACATAGAAAATTATTGTTCCTCCTGCCCTGTGTGTCAGAGGTCGGCCCCGATGCCACATTTCCGTAGCCCGCTGGTCCCTCTACCCATCATTGAGGTCCCGTTTGAGAGAATCGCAATGGATTTGGTAGGTCCTATAATCAAGTCCGCTAGGGGGCACCAGTACATATTGGTTATAATGGACTATGCCACCCGTTATCCAGAAGCGATCCCTCTCAGAAATACCTCGGCCAAAACCATAGCCAAAGAGCTATCTCTTGTTTTTAGCCGGGTGGGTATTTGTAAAGAACTGCTTACGGACCAAGGTACACCCTTTATGTCCCGGGTTATGAAAGAGCTGTGTAAATTGTTCAAAGTGACGCAATTGCGTACATCTGTGTATCACCCCCAAACCGATGGGCTGGTTGAAAGATTCAACAAAACCCTAAAACAAATGTTGAAGAAAGTGGTGGATAGAGATGGAAGGGATTGGGACTGTCTACTTCCTTATTTGATGTTTGCTATTAGGGAGGTGCCCCAATCCTCTACGGGATTCTCCCCCTTTGAGTTACTGTATGGGAGACACCCAAGAGGGCTGTTGGATATTGCCAAGGAAACTTGGGAAAGTGAGAGTTCTCCCCACAGGAGTGTGATTGAGCATGTCGCCCTGATGCAAGATCGAATTGCACAGGTAATGCCCATCGTGAAGGAACATTTGGCCCAAGCGCAGTTGGCACAGCAGAGAGTGTACAACCGTGGAGCCAAGACCCGTACCTTTTCCCCGGGGGATAGGATATTGGTACTTGTCCCTACGGTTGAAAGTAAATTCCTTGCCAAATGGCAAGGCCCCTACGAGATAATGGAAAAAGTGAGCGAAGTGAATTACAAGGTCAGACAACCAGGAAGGCGAAAGCCCGAACAGATCTATCACGTTAATCTGTTGAAAGCCTGGAGGGATAGAGAGTCCCTAGTCGCAGACACTTGGTCACCAGCTCAAACTGGTTGCGTGATTCCTGAGGTTGGAATCGCAGCCACCTTGTCACAACCCCAACAACAGGAGGTTAAGGAGTTTGTACTTCGCAACAAGGAGGTATTCTCTGAGCTGCCGGGACAAACATCTGGGGTAGAGCATGACATTATTACCCCGCCCGGTGAAAGGGTGAAGTTAAAACCCTATCGGATCCCAGAGGCCCGACGGGAGGCAATACGGGAGGAAGTACAGAGAATGCTGAACTTAGGGGTGATAGAGGAGTCCCAAAGTGATTGGTCTAGTCCCATTGTGTTGGTGCCTAAACCGGATGGGAGCTGGCGATTTTGTAACGATTTTCGTCAGTTGAACAAAGTTACAAAATTTGACACCTACCCCATGCCACGTATAGATGAGTTGATCGACCGGCTGGGAACAGCCCGATACATGACGACTCTTGACCTCACAAAAGGGTATTGGCAAATCCCCCTGGCCAAGTCGGCCAAAGAGAAAACCGCATTTGTAACCCCAGACGGGGCGTTCCAATATAAAAGAATGCCGTTCGGGTTACAGAATGCGCCGGCCACATTCCAGCGGAAAATGGACCAGATGCTGAGGCCCCATCGGAAGTATGCTGCGGCTTACCTGGATGACATAATTGTCCATAGCACAGATTGGGCCTCACATCTGCCAAAAGTGCAAGCAGTCCTGGACTCTGTTCGGGAAGCAGGGTTTACGGCTAACCCCAAGAAGTGTACCATTGGGCAGGAGGAGGCCAAATATCTTGGGTACACCATTGGGAGGGGAGTAATAAAACCCCAACTCAACAAAGTCGAGGCCATCCAGAGTTGGCCACGTCCCAACAGCAAGAAGCAGGTACGAGCCTTTCTGGGAATCGCTGGGTATTATCGGCGATTCATTCCCCACTTTGCTTCTAAGGCTGTGCCCCTAACCAACCTGACGAAGGGGAAAGGGTCGGTCATGATTAAATGGACCCCCGAGGCTGAGGCAGCATTCCAATTCTTGAAACAAGCCTTATGTAGCCAGCCAGTGTTGTACTCACCCGACTTCTCTAGAGACTTTGTCGTACAAAGTGATGCGTCAGATGTGGGGTTAGGAGCAGTATTGTCCCAGGTCTGGAACGGGGAAGAGCACCCAGTCATTTACCTCAGCAGGAAGTTGAAGTCCCATGAGGTAAATTACGCCACCGTTGAAAAGGAGTGTTTAGCGGTGAAGTGGGCTCTAGATTCCCTTCGGTACTACCTGCTAGGTAGGCACTTTGACATGGTTACGGATCACGCTCCGTTAAAGTGGATGGCTCAAAACAAGGAAACAAATAGAAGAGTGAATAGGTGGTTCCTGGCCCTCCAGGAATTCAACTTCACAGTAAAGCATCGCCCTGGCGTTCAAATGGGGAATGTGGATGCTTTGTCTCGAGTACATGAATGCCTGATTGCTGGTGTTCCAACCCCGAGGTTAAAACAAGAGGGGGGGGTATGTGACAGCAGGAAGGTAAAGTCACCTGGTTGCATCCAGGGGGGTAGATATATTTCGCCCAGATTCAGGCTTTACGCTGACTTATACAGCTAGGTGGAGAGTTGTATAAGCCCAGCTGAGACTAGTGGGCTCATTGATGACTCATACCTCTAGGGAGAGGGCTGGGCGTCGTGCAGACAGGGAGTTGATGAGTCCAGCTGAACCTTGTCAGCTCATTTAGGCCTCTATAAGAAAGCCCAGATTCATTAGATGTTGGCTCATGCCTGGAAGCAGACCTGTGTGGACTGTCTAGGGAGAGTGAACCCCTGTGCGGTGAGAGAAAGCCTGTGTGGCTATATTTTGCTTGGACATTTAAAACCAGGGACTAGGACAGCACTAGGCTGATCCCAGTCGTTAGTTAGGAAACCTGTAAGTTTAGTCAGAGGTCAAGTTGACCAGGATTTATTTTGTTTATGTTTTTTTTGCCTTGCTGTGTTTTTGTCACTGTAAATAGAAAATAAACCGCACCTTTTTGATTTTGAAAACCACAACCTCCGTCTGCTGGGCCTGTTTTGGGTGGGGAGCCCATCCCGGGGGTCACACATACCCGCTGCCGAGCTAGCCCCCTCACACTAGTTACCGTATATACTCGAGTATAAGCCGACCCGAATATAAGCCGAGGCACCTAATTTTACCACAAAAAACTGGGAAAACGTATTGACTCGAGTATAAGCCTAGGGTGTCCATCTGCATACCTCACTGTGCCTCACTTTGTCCATGTGCATGCCTCACTGTGTCCATGCCTCACTGTGCCTTACTGTGTCCATGCCTCACTGTGTCCATGCCTCACTGTGTCCATGCCTCACTGTGCCCATGCTTCACTGTGCCCATGCCTCACTGTCACTGTGCTCATGCCTCACTGTGTCCATGCCTCACTGTGCCCAACCTCCCTACCCAGGGCCGTTTGAAGGAATTTGGGGGCCCCAAGCAAAATGGACATGGAGGCCCCCCAACCCCCCCCCCCACACTTACGCAAAACCTACAGGAACCACAGCATGAACCCTCCCTGCCCTGCTAGGATGTGTCTGTGTGTCCTCTCCTGCTCCAGTCCTGCCCACCCTTATGATGTTGGTGACAATGGTGAGCAATGCATTTTACTTGCCTTTTTACTCTGTCTGTTATACTAACACAGCTGCAATCTGTCTCTCTGTCACTGTCAAGTGTTTCTGTTCTGCAGTAGCATGCCGCTGCCTGAGTGCCTGGCTGGACTCGAGGACATACAGGGAGCGGGAGGAGGTGGGTGGAGCTAGCTAGATCTTCCGAGTCCTCCGCTGTGATAGGCACAACTCTGCCTCTCTCCTGCTCTGCTCGTGATGTCACTGGTTGCTACACGCCAAGCGGGCGGCAGGTAGCATCAACCAGCACAGTGCCAGCTAGGGTTCCACGGTCTCAGATTGATCATGCATTAGATCGACCCAGGGCGGAAATCCAGGACAGTGACAGGCAGCAGGCAGGCACCCTAGGCTGGGGCCCCAGGCCAGCTCAGGGCCCCAAGCAATTGCTTGTTTTGCCTGTCCTGTTGCGAAGGCCCTGTCCCTACCTGATCTCCTGCGCTGTGTGACTAGACTGACATTTAACATGGGAGTCTATGGAATTGGTGCCCGGGTTTGAAAAATCGGTGCTCCCCAGCCGTAGGTCCCCCGAACAACAAACTTTGCACACTTGGAGAGGAAGAATGGGGCTACGTGTGTGCTAAGATTGGGGTCCAGACAGGGGTCAAGTCCTGGGGAAAAAGTGTGGGATCTCCCACCCAAGATCCACTCCCCCACCAAAAAAAATAAAAAATGATACGCTCAGGGTACAAAAAGGGCTTTTTTTACAGCTCACTGCACACACAGTGTCAGTGTGTCGGTGTCAGGGCAGAGTGCGTGTGACGGTGTGAGGAGAGGAGCTGCGGGCTCACCCTAGCATTGCTGTGTGACTCCGCCTCTGCGTGATGTCACACGCAACTGGCCGCGTACTGAAGGACAGGTGGCAGGCGAGGTCGGAGCCTGGAGGAGGAGCTCTGAGTCTGCTCGGCTCAGTTCACCTGCCCCTGACAGTGACTTGAGTCTAGTCCTTCAGTATGCTGGGCATCGCCGCTTAGTGAAGGTTCGGCTCGGGCGGCACGGCTGCCCAAGGCCAGGGGCGGCTCCAGCCAATTTTTTTTGGGGGTGCTGTGTGGGTGCTGGGAGAAAAAGTGGGGGACCTCTCAGGGCACCACAATCCGGTGGCCAAAAGTGGCACCGCGTTCCTGTGACATGGCCAAACGTTGTCATAGTCTTTTCCCTTTATATAGACAAAATAGGGCCGTGGGGCACACAAAATTGATTGTTTTAGTAAAACAAGCCCAAATGGGACTAGCAATAATAATCTATAGCAAGTGTCAGGGTCAGCAATAGCTTCCCAGCAAGTACAGTATAAGGGCCAGATAATCCCCAGTACATGTCAGGGCCAGCCATAACACCCAGAACAGCATAACAATTAACCCCCGGCTCAGAACAAAAATAATCCCCCAGTGCAGTACAAGCATGGCACAATAATGAACCACAAAGCATGGCACAATAATGAACCGCAAAGCATGGCACAATATTGAACCACAAGCATGGCACAATTTTAAACCACAAGCATGGCACACAAATTAACCCCTTAGCATGAAACAATTAAATACCAGAATGACACAATAATGAACGGCAAGTATGGCACAATAATAAACCTCCAGCATGTGTGCCCAGATCACAGGATTCCTCTTATCCAGATCAGTGCCTGCCACAACCATAGAGGAGGTCTGGAGTCACAATTCTTATCCTTCCTCCATTGATAAGAACTGGAGTAGGGATGAGCTTCGAGTTCGAGTCAAACTTATGTTCGACTCGAACATTGCCTGTTCGCCCGAACAGCGAACAATTTGGGGTGTTTGCGGCAAATTCGAAAAGTCTATGGGAGAAATCTAAAGTGCTAATTTTAAAGGCTTATATGCAAGTTATTGTCATAAAAAGGGTTTGGGGACCCGGGTCCTGCCCCAGAGGACATGTATCAATGCAAAAAAAAGTTTTAAAAACTGCCCTTTTTTCGGGAGCAATGATTTTAATAAAGATTAAAGTGAAACAATAAAAGTGAAATATTCCTTTAAATTTCGTACCTGGGTGTGTGTATAGTATGCCTGTAAAGTCGCACTTGTTTCCCGTGCTTAGAACTGTCCCTGCACAAAGTGTAATTTCTGAAGGAAAAAAAGTCATTTAAAACTCACTCGCGGCTATAATGAATTGTCGGCTCCCGGCAATACATAGAAAAGTCATTGATAAAAAAAAAAAAAATGCGTAGGGGTCCCCCCAAATTCAATTACCAGGCCCTTCAGGTCTGGTATGGATATTAAGGGGAACCCTGCCGCAAATTAAAAAAAAAATGCATGGGGTTCCCCCCAAATATCCATACCAGGCCCTTCAGGTCTGGTATTGATTTTAAGGGGAACTCCACCCCAAATTAAAAAAAAAAATGGCGTGGAGTTCCCCCAAAAATCCATACCAGACCCTTTATCCGAGCACGCAACCTGGCAGGCCGCAGGAAAAGAGGGGGGGACGAGAGAGCGCCCCCCCCTCCTGAACCGTACCAGGCCACATGCCCTCAACATGGGGAGGATGTCCCCATGTTGATGGGGACAAGGGCCTCATCCCCACAACCCTTGCCCAGTGGTTGTGGGGGTCTGCGGGCGGGGGGCTTATCAGAATCTGGAAGACCCCTTTAACAAAGGGGACCCCCAGATCCCGCCCCCGCTATGTGAATTGGTAATGGGGTACATTGTACCCCTACCATTTTACAAAGAAAGTGAAACAAATTGTAAAAAAAACACAGACACAGTTGGGAAAGTCCTTTATTAAAAAACAAAACAAAAACAAAAACAAAAAACATTCCAGCGATGAAATCCAGTGTCCCGCGGTGATCCGATGTCCAGCGCTGTCCACACGAAACGTCATTGGCTGAGCCTGAGTGGACCTGATGGGGAACTTCCTCCGCAGTGTAGTAAATGAATAGACCCGCCCCTTCTAAAGTTCCCCTTCAGGTCCGCTCAGCCAATGACGTAGGTGTAAGGCTAAGCGGACCAGATGCGGAACGTGAGAAAGGGCGGGTCTATTAATTTATTACACTGCGGAGGAAGTTCCCCATCAGGTCCGCCCCCTCACATGTCAGACCCCGCCTACGTCATTGGCTGAGCGGACCTGATGGCGAACTGCCTCCGCAGTGTAATAAATGAATAGACCCGCCCCTTCTCACGTTCCGCATCTGGTCCACTTAGCCTTACACCTATGTCATTGGCTGAGCGGACCTGATGGGGAACTTTAGAAGGGGCGGGTCTATTCATTTAATACACTGCGGAGGAAGTTCCCCATCTGGTCCGCTCAGGCACAGCCAATGACGTTTCGTGTGGACACCAAATCTCAGAAAGAGGCTCAGTCCTTAAGTGGTTAATAAATTAATTTTGATAATTTTTATATACGTACCTTTAAAGTCCATTTTCCAAACATTGCAATTTTCATATCCCCTCTCAAATGTCTCCTCGCCAGAGAGAACAGTTCAGTGCTTGTAACCTTTCCTCATAACCAAGGTCCTCCAGTCCCTTTATTCGTTTTGTTGCCCTTCTCTGGAATCTCTCCAATTCCAGCACTTCCTTCCTGAGGACTGGTAACTAGAACTGGATAGCATACTCCAAGTGCGGCCAGACCAGAGTCTTGTAGAGTGGGAGAATTATAATTTTATCTCTGGAGTTAATCCCCTTTTTAATGCATGCCAATATTCTGTTTGCTTTGCTTGCAGCAGCTTGGCATTGCATGCCATTGCTGAGCCTGTCATCTACTAGGACCCCCAGGTCCTTTTCCATCCTAGATTCGCCAAGAGGTTCTCCCCCTAGTGAGTAGCTTGCATTCATATTTTTGCCACCCAAATGCGTTATTTTACATGTTTCTACATTAAACCTCATTTGCCATGTTGTTGCCCACCCCATTAATTTGTTCAGATCTCCTTGCAAGGTTTCCATCTGCTGCGGAGAAATTATTGCCCTGCTTAGCTTAGTATAGTCCGCAAATACAGAGATTGAACTGTTTATCCCATCCTCCAGGTCATTTATGAATAAATTAAATAGTATTGGTCCCAGGACAGAACCCTGGGGGACCCCACTTTCCACCCCGGACCAGTCCGAGTACTACCCATTTATCACTACCCTCTGAACTGCCCCCGTAGCCAGTTTTCAATCCATGTACTCAACCTATGGTCCATGTCAATGGACCTTACTTTGTACAGTAACCGTTTATGAGGAACTGTATCAAATGCTTTTGAAAATTTCAGATACACCACGTCTACGGGCCTTCCTTTATCTAGATGGCAGCTCACCTCCTCATAGAAGGTTAATAGATTGGTTTGGTAAGAACGATTCTTCATGAATCCATGCTGATTAATGCTAAGGATACCACTGTCATAACTAAAATCTTGTATATAGTCCCTTATCATCCCCTCCAAGAGCTTGCATACAATTGATGTTAGGCAAACTGGTCTGTAATTCCCAAGGATGTATCTTGGCCCTTTTTTAAATATTGGTGCTACATTGGCTTTTCTCCAATCAGCTGGTACCATTTCAGTCCTTAAGGACCCTCGGGTGCAAGTCTTCTGGTACTGGTGACTTATTAATGTTGAGTTTTTTTAAGTCTATTCATAATTCTGTCCTCTGTTAGCCATGAGAGTGCTTCCTGTGACATGTCATGAGGATAAACATTGCAGTTTTGGTTATTGAAGCCCCCCTGATTTCCTAGTGAAGACTGAGGGGAAGAATACATTCAATACCTTTGCCATCTCTCCATCCTTAGTAACCAGATTCCCTTCATCATTCTTTATGGGACCAATATGATCTGATTTCCCTTTTTACTATCTATGTACTTAAATAATTTCTTGGGATTATTAATTATTAAAATCAATAAAAAAAAAGGAGAAGTACTGCCACAGCTTGTTTGGTGGTACTTCTCCTGTGGATAACAGGACTGCAGTTCGTTCTGGACTCCTGTGACTTGTCAGCCCGCTGTCGGCTGACGTCACAGAGCCTGTCCAGGCTGGGGAAAGATTGCAACCATATGGTCAGGATCCACCCAGGAGTCTGGACCGGCACCTGGCTCACATCAGCAAACATATAATGTTACAGTACACATTAACATAATAAAACCTGCCTACATGTTATCAGATCTGGTGAGTACAGATGTCACTCGGTGGAGGTAATAGCTTAATAGCACTGTTGAAAGAAATTAATATATGTCAAGAAGACTTTGATCAGGTTGGATTACAAAGATTCAATGGACTGTGTTTAAATTGATTTGTTTCATTTTTATGTGTGATCTGTGCACAAAATGAAATATTTTTAGATAATCAATGAATGTTACTAGTCACTGGTTGATTTATGACATGATTTCCATGCATTTCTAGCACATTGTGTACATTTTGTGGTTTGCATTTTGGGTCCTAGGGAGTATTGTTAGGTAAGAGAAACTCTGTATAAGGTCTTACTATATCTATGATGGTTATTTTAATAATAACAAGATCCTTGGTTACCTTTTTATTTTTCAGTTATTGTGATTGCTTTGCAAATGGCAAATTCTGCAACAACTGCAACTGTAACAAGTGCTGCAACAATTTAGTCAATAACGAGAAATGCTTTAAAGCTATCAGGGTAAGACAACATCTATGCATCTATACATCTATCATCTTTTGTTTAATATATAGTAGGGCCAAAACAACTAATCGATTAATCGACAACTAATCAATTATGAAATTAATCGATTACTATTTTCATAATCGATTAATCGGCCAGGACCATAATGGGGTTAAAAAAAAAAACTAAAATTAGCCCTTTACAGTACAAAAAGAGCAAATCGCTACTGTAAATATTACTTTCGCTGTCCCACAGTAAAAAAGGAACCCCTTACAGCGATTATTTGCTCTTTTTGTACTAATTTTAGTTTTTTTAACACCATTATGTTACTAAACATCTCGGGCCTGGGTCACACCTCTGTGTTTTTTTGGAGCTTTTTGCAGAAACACACTACAGGTCATTTACATGGTTTCCTATGGGACACGTTCACATCCATGATTTTTTCAGCTGCTGCGTATTTGGAAAGGGCAAGTACTTTTTTTAACGCAAAACGGTGCTATTTTGTTTTTTTGGTTCAATATACTTCAATAGAGAAGCTGCAGAAAAGCATGTAATAATGTGTTTTTGCTGCAATTTGTGTTTTTTAGTCTGCCCAACAACAAATCGGGCAAAAAAAAAATGTAAAAATGCAGCAAAAATTTTTTTTTTTTTTACAGTTATTAACCGATTAATCGATTAATCTAAACAATCATCGGCCAACTAATCGATTATGAAAATAATCGTTAGTTGCAGCCCTAATATATAGCCTGCAAAACATTTGTAATATTCTTAATGTGCTTACACTATATCATATATTATACACCTGAATCATTTACATTTATTTTATCTTAAAGAGGTAGTAAACCACACCTTTTAAAAAAAAAAAACCCTGCAAGACAATGGCATAATGTGGTAGTATACTTGCCATAAAACGAATGCCCTCCAGCGGTGCACTGTCACCACTGACTAGGGATGGGCTATCTGTTTGAGTCGAACAGATAGCCCATTAAGCTGATTAAGAAATGGGCTTCTCCCCCGGTGGTTAATCCCCCGGTCGCCCGGTCCTTTAAGGACCCTACTGATAGGAGGTCGGAGATGGTGAGCAGAGAGCCCTGTTCACCATGCTGGGTTCCGCACTATGTCCCCTTGTAGCGGCGACCCTTGTGTCTCAGACACTCACAGAATGGGCTAAAATTTTGCACCAGACTGTACAGGAGCATAATCTTCCTCCAGATTGCATTGCACTGGCTGACCAAATGGTACAGGGCCTGGTGTATGTGTGCAATGCCACTTTGGACGTTGCCCCCCTAATCTCTAGGGCTTCAGTGTCTGCGGTGGTTTTAGGTCGCCTGATCTGGTTAAAATGCTGGTCTGCTGACCTGGCCTCTAAGAAGCTCCTGACGGATTTGCCTTTCAAGTGCGGTAGGCTATTTGGTGCTTCCTTGGATGACATTATAAAAATGTCACGGGGGGTGAAAGCACCTTTCCTCCTCAGCCTACTAAGGCGAAGGAGCCACGGCGTAAACCGGGTCCTTCCTTTCCCACTCAGAAGAGGTTTTTTCATCAGTCAGATCCCGTGGGCAAATTCTCCCAGACTGACAAGGGTGCGGCCGCTGGACAGAAGCGTCCCTAGGTGCGTAAGCCGAGCAAGCCGGCAAACAAGCCCGCTACCGCATTAAGTCTTGCCCCCGTCCGACTCTGGGGTGGGGGGACAACTTTGCAGGTTCTCGGATCGGTGGACCTCCCGAATCTCCGACCGGTGGGTATGCGAGGTGGTCACCTCGGGGTACAGGATGGAGTTCCTTTCCTGGCCACCAGTCAGGTTCTTTCCCTCAAATCTCTCTCTCCTTCCGGTCCGTCCAATTCTGGACCTGAAAGCCCTCAATGCCTTTGTGAAGGTTTGAAAATTCCGCATGGAATCCATTCGCTCAGTGATTGCTGCGCTCCACCAGGGGGATTTTCTGGCATCCTTGGACATCAAGGATGCCTACTTGCATGTCCCAATCTACGCGGGTCACCAGAAGTTTCTGCGCTTCGCGGTAGGCGAAGACCGCTATCAGTTTGTGGCTCTTCCCTTCGGTCTGGCGTCAGCACCGCGAGTTTTCACCAAGGTGCTTGCCCCGATTCTAGCTTTGCTGAGACAGCGGGGCATTGCTATCGTGGGATATCTGGACGATCTTCTTCTGAGAGCAGACTCTGGCTCAGAATTAGAGGAAAATGTGTTGATAGCCTGTCAGGCCCTCTGAGAATTCGGTTGGCTGCTGAACATTCAGAAGTTCTTCTACCCTTGGAAAAATTACAGACTCTTCAATCTGCGGTGCGGGTGCTGACGTCCCCAAAATGGTCGTTACTCCGTTTTTGCATGAGGGTCCTGGGACTCATGGTGGCTTCCTTCGAGGCGGTACCATATACCCATTACAACACTCGAGCCTTATAAAGGGAGATCCTGTCCAGCTGGGACAAGTCTCCATTATCTCTGGATCGACAGATCCAGGTGAGTCACCTGGTCAGGGCATCCCTGACATGGTGGTTAAAATCCCCGACACTTCGGTCGGGGAAAACGTTCCTTCCTGTCCAGTGGACTGTGATCACGACGGACGCCAGTCTTTCGGGCTGGGAAGGAGTCTGGGGAGCTCTGTCAGCTCAGGGGCTTTGGACTCCGGACAAATCCAGTCTATCGATCAATGTCCTGGAACTGCGGGCGATCAGACTGTGTCTCTCCTCATAGTCAAAGAGACTACAGGGGCGCTCAGTCAGGATCCAGTCAGACAACGCCATGGCAGTGGCTTATGTCAACCATCAGGGAGGGTCTCGGAGCACAGCTGCGGCGTCCGAGGTCGCTCACATCCTAAGATGGGCGGAATGAAGCGTGCCGGCTCTGTCGGCCGTTTACTTTCCAGGCGTAGACAACTGGCAGGCGGACTATCTGAGCCGCCAGATGTTGGACCAGGGGGAATGGTCCTTGCATCCGGAGGTGTTTCACCTCCTCTGCCGGAGGTGGGGCACGCCGGATGTGGACCTATTGGCCTCTCGACTCAATCGCAAGGTGTCGAGATTCGTGGCCAGGTCCAGGGACCCCTGGGCAGACGCGTTGGTGGCCCAGTGGGGTCTGTACCGGCTGATTTATGCCTATCCTCCACTGAAGTTGCTTCCTTGTCTTCTTCGCAGGGTGGAGGCCGAGGGGATTCCGGTAATCCTCATCGTGCCAGATTGGCCTCGGCGTCCTTGGTACGCCGATCTTGTGCGCCTCATGGCGGACGTTCCTTGGCGACTGCCTGTGCGGGAGGACCTTCTGTCTCAAGGTCCCATACTTCATCCTGCTTTACAGTCGCTGGCTTTAACGGCATGGCTATTGAAAGCCAGGTGCTGAGAGACTGGGGTCTCTCGGATTCAGTCATTTTGACCATGTTAAGGGCACGGAAATCTTCCTCCAGGAAGATATACCACCGTAACTGGAGGGCCTACATCGTTATGTGCGAGGAGTTGGATTGGCGCCCACGGACGTATTCCGTTCCCAGGATCCTGCTGTTTTTACAGCGGGGGGTGACCCAAAAGCTTGCTTGAGCACTATTAAGGGTTAGATTTCGGCTTTAGCCATTATCTTTCAGCGGCCGCTAGCGGGCCATTTCTTGATTAGTACCTTCGTGCAGGGGGTTCGCCATGTGCTCTCCCCTATTAAGTCACCTCTTCCTCCTTGGGATTTGAATTTGGTACTCTCGGTTCTTCAAGAACCTCCTTTTGAAAATATCAGAGAGATTCCTCTCTTAACTTTATCTCAGATGGTGGCTTTCCTAGTAGCCATTACTTCTGTCAGAAGGGTTTCTGAATTGGCGGCCTTGTCTTGAAAACCGCCATACTTGGTCCTTCATAAGGATAAGGCGGTGCTACGCCCACAGCCTTCTTTTCACCCGAAGGTGGTCTCGGCCTTCCACCTTAATGAGGACATTGTGCTTCCTTCTTTATGTCCTCGTCCATCGCATCCCAGAGAGTTTGCGCTTCACACATTAGACGTGGTACGTGCCTTACGGGTGTACCTGTCTGTTACGGCTTCATTTAGGAAGTCTGACTCACTGTTTGTGTCTGGGCCAAAACAGGGCCAGGCGGTTTCGTCTGCCACCATTTCTAGGTGGATCAGACAGACTGTCATACAGGCCTATGCCCTTAAGGGGCGGGCGCCTCCCTTTCCGGTTATAGCGCATTCAACCAGGGCAATTGGTGCTTCCTGGGCTTTCCGACATCAAGCGTCTGTTGCACAAGTGTGCAAAGCAGTGACCTGGTCGTCCGCACATACCTTTTCAAAGATCTATAAGGTTGATGTGGCCGCGTCTTCTGATGCTTCCTTCAGCCGCAAGGTTTTGCAGGTGGCTGTTTAATGTTGCAACTCCTCCGTTGAGGAGCTCTGCTTGTTTGGGGTGACGTTTTTTTTTTCCTTGATACTGTTCCCACCCCTCGTTTTTTTGACACTGCTTTGGGAAGTCCCACTTTGTTAAGATTGAAGATGCTGGGTCAGTCCATGGACGGAAAGAGAAAATAGGATTTTTTTGTACTCACCGTAAAATCCTTTTCTCTGATGTCCATGGACTGACACAGCACCGACCCCTCCTTTCTTTAAGTTTGTACTGCTTTGATACGAACTGAGGCTGCTGGCTGCAGGTAGGAGGGTTATGTCCGGAGAGACCGCCCCCCTGGGCGGGGCTGTTCAGCTCTGGTTTTGGAATGTATGTTTTAAACATCTAACATAGTCTGCCTAGTCTTCTCCTATGAGCAGGAACATAACCCACTTTGTCAAGATTGAAGATACTGTGTCAGTCCATGGACGTCAGAGAAAAGGATTTCACGGTGAGTACAAAAAAATCCTATTATTTCCCAACCTCGTTTTTGGCCGATTTCAATGTGTTTTGTATTAGCAATACTTTACAGTATATATGAATAAAAAAAAAAAAAAGAAAAATTGTCTGGGGTTTGCTTCCTCTTTAAGCAATACAGCTTAGTATTAGGTATTGTATAAG
Source organism: Rana muscosa (assembly GCA_029206835.1). NCBI lineage: Eukaryota > Metazoa > Chordata > Amphibia > Anura > Ranidae > Rana > Rana muscosa. Next base: position 258,610,169 of record CM055119.1, on the reverse strand, counting down.
CATTTGTCAGGTACAGATGTAAGGAAAGGAAGACTATAAGATTGTTAATGAATAGTGGTTTCCCATATAAAACTGTCCCTAAAAAAAAAACACTAATAAATAATAATTTGATAAAAAGAGAAACTGCATTTCCTAGTGTAGGCTCATCATCTCATCAAGTCATTTTTTCATTAATGTGTTCTGACAAGTTTGAGGTCAAAAGCAGGCTGGGTTCTGCATACAAGTATAAGGCCTCATGCCCACGGACGTTTTTACAGCCGTGTTTTTGAGCGTTTTTTACATCTTAAAAACGCCTGTCCATGTTAGGCCTCGTACCCACGACCGAGTTTCTCGTCAAAAAACGACAAGAAAACTGCAGAGAGAGCTTTCTTGCCGAGAAAAACGTTCGTATGTATGGTTTTTCGTCGAGAAAACTGCCGTGAATCTCGACGAGAAAAATAGAGAACCTGCTCTCTTTGTTCTCGTCAGGATTCTCGATTTTCTCGTCGGGTTTCTCATCGGCCTGTTTTGCGAGGAGAAAACCGTTCGTGTGTATGCTTTTCCGAGTCTTCAAAAATCGCGCATGCTCAGAATCAAGTATAAGACAGGAGCGCTTCTTTTGGTAAAACAAGCCTTCGTAAAGGAGATAGCACATTCGTCACGCTGTAAATTATTGCATCGTTTAAATGTCGCGCATTTAAATCTTCTTTAGAATGGTACAATAATGAAAACTAAAGAACTTGTTTTGCTGATGATATTCACACAGAGTTCTGACTAACTATTTAAAACATTTTTCATGCTGATCTCATGAATATTTAGCTGTATTATATCGAGCAAGATCTCCTTAATAATTATATTTTTAAAATTTTGAATACAGATCTTCATTTTAAATGATTCTTTATTTTATAGTTAGCTCCATGATTTTATTTTTTATTTTTGTTGTGTCAAGTTTACCCCTTAATTTTTTTATTTTTTTTTAGACCTTCAAGGAGATTTTTTTGTGTTAGCTGTCCCTTTTATTTATTTTTTTAAAATGTATCTGCCTACTCCAAAGCTGGCTGTGCCACTGGAGGTGTACTTGTGTCAGGAGGAGGAGAAGGAGGTGGAGGAGAAGCAGAAGGTGGAGGAGGAGGAGGAGGAGGAGGAGGAGGAGGAGATTGAGGTTGTGAAAGCTGGGCGACCTCACATATGGCCGTATTGGGGGTAATTCTCCCCATCACCCCCTTGTTCAGTAAGGTGATCAGCAGGGGATCGCAAAGGAGGCATTGTTCCATGCTCATCACCTTGAATTTGGCCCCAACTAGGCTGGCAATGGCTTCTTCAGTAGATGTTGGCTCCTGGAGGGTGGCATGTGCCTCTCTAATTAGGGCCATTGCTGCCTCACTTGTGCACCTGTCCCTCCTGGTTCTTTTTAGAAGGCGGATGGGAGGCACCTGAGGTCTGGTCCTGCTACTTGGCCCAGCCACCTCCTGTGTGCCACTGGGCCCTGCCACCTCCTGTGTGCCACTGGGCCCTGTCACCTCCTGTGTGCCACTGGGCCCTGCCACCTCCTGTGTGCCACTGGGCCCTGCCACCTCCTGGCTCACAGTGGGCCCTGCCACCTCCTGGCTCACAGTGGGCCCTGCCTCCTCCTGGCTCACAGTGGGCCCTGCCTCCTCCTGCCTGACACTTTCCAGACCCTCATCCTGGCTGATGTCATCCTGTGTATGAAAAAGGGACATAGTTTTAGTTTTTGGTTCATCATTTACACACAAATTATAGCTCATGACTGTTGCAAATTTAATGTAAATCAATAGAAAAGACTATTATTATGACCCCATCATTTTTCAGTCTTCTCCCCCAATTTTGGACCCACAACTGCTTATCGATATTTAGATCACTTTTTGGTCCCAATTTTTGGGGGTATTTACATATTATCTTATTTTTCATGCATTAATTTTCTCACAATACATTTTGAGAAAATACTATACCTGGCTCCAGATGTCCAAATCAGGTTCTTCCAGGATGGCTGCCTCCTCTTGCTCCAGAGAAGGCTCAGGTTGGCTGCAGGGAAGTCTTGGAGGAAGACTGGACAGTGATGGCCTTGCCTCAAGCTGGTCGTTCAGAAAGGACATCCTGCTGTAGTACCACGAAGTCGGGACATATAAATCAGCTGCTTCTGCTCCTGACCTCTGAGAAGCCAGGACCCTAAAGCGCTCAGTCCTGTATGTGCCTCTCAAACTCCCAATTTTACTGTCCACCTGTTGTGTGGTTGCTGTGGGTATCTTGGTCTGCACAAATGGGAGCAGCCTCTCCAGCGCTGCTTTCCTCACTCCTTTTTTATGGTGAATGGGGTTTTTGGTCTCCCACAGAGCGGGCAGCTCCCTTACCTGGTCAATAAATTCACCAAGAAATTCCCTATCGCTGATGAAAGCATTCATTTTTGGTCTGCAAGCCAAAACACAAGACACAAAAAGTAATGTCAGTCACACAGTCTAACCTCCTGTAAATCTGATTCCCCATATATATCCTCAAACAATCTCTAGGCAGTATAGGCCACCGATTTCACAAAGTATAAAAATCACATACCTTCGTTCTCACGTCCGTTACTTTTCCTCCTCTCTCTGCACACAGAACGTAGTAACGTCACATGTGTGTTTGCTTTATATACACTACGCATGCGTGAAACTCCGCACACGTCGCTCCGCACACGTCGCCCGCCCATGATGTTCACATTATCAACTTTTCCCCTCCCCTTCTCTTTCGGCGCGCAGACAGATATGGTGGAGTCACAGCAGGTGTCTGGTAATTCATCAAATAACGATTATGAGACCAGCCCAGACCGTGAAACGTCACGATCAAGGAGGAGATTCAAGGCATCTAATATGTCTTACGCGGAGATGGTGGACATATTGCTAAAGTCGGATTATGATGCAAAGCATGGGCCGTATAGCCACCCTAATCTAAGGAAGTCCAAAATAATGAAGAAAGTAGTGAAAAGTCTGAAGAAGAATTTCGGGGTGAAATGATCAAAGGAGCAGCTCAGAAAGAGGTGGTCTGACCTCAAACTGAGGCAGCCGGAGCAGTTAAGGAGCATTAAGAGAATGCTAGAAAAAAGTAAGTACTTCTCCTGTGTTCCTATTATTGTATTTCAGAACTTGCATGTTGCTCCATGTTGTTGCATTTTACTATTGTACCTTACAAAATGTCAACGTTAAAACTTGGTTTGGCCCAGTAATCGTTCGTTACAGACACATCGTTCGTACACTAGATACGATGTTTTGCGAGGATACAGGGTTCCAATAATTTAGAGAGATGCCTGTTTTTATTCCATAAATGTTATTACAGTGTTGGCTAGATGATGTGTTTGGAAAGAGAATGAAATGCAAACTTTAATCAGTGTAAAGGAGAGGACACTCTGCAGCTATTTCCACATCTGGACTCTGGAGCACTATAGTGTGGGCCACCAGAACCACCTTTTTAGGGTGCCCCACACAGGTGCATCATTGCATTTTTGGGGTGCCTCCATGTGTAAAAAATGACATCAAAAGGTGAATAGTCAAGATTTGTATATTTTGAAATAATGTCTTCAGCTTGTAACTCTGCCCAAACAGACACTTGTACCCCACTTCAAAACAATGTAGCATGTTCCTATTTTTTAGCTAAAATATCTGTGTGCTAAGTATACCTTTTGTTTCATTCTCATAGGGGAGAGAAGACTGGGAGGACACCACTCCAGGGAGCACAGGAACCCCACACCTTCTAAAGAACCCCAACCTCACCAAGAACACCAACCTGAGGATGTTGAGGAAGTTGAAGAAGTGGAGGAAGGAGAAGTGGAGGAAGGAGAAGTGGATGACGTGGTGGAACTTGTCACCACAACAGGTCAGTATCTGTCACCACAGCTTCAGGGAAGAGATGTAGGCCTGCAGAGTTATAATACCTTTTTTTTTATAGGGGATGAAAATGTTGTTGGGAAGGAAAGTACGCGTTTCTCTGCTGAGAGTGCCCTACGAATCATTCAGCAAGTGATGGAATGTAGTACAGAACTGGACAGAATTAAGCAAAGAATGAATGTGATGGATCAAACCTTTAAGGACATCCTAGATGTTTTGGGGCGAATTGAATAAGGCACAAAACACCCCATTTTTTTTTTGCTATTGTTCTTCCCCCAATTTTACGCTTTTAGACAATCAATCAAGCCAAAATTTGAAGATGCACACAGTGTGTCAACATGTGCCATCTGCCATCAGGGGATATCCATGTATGGGTTTTGGGGGTGCAACCCCTTCCTCGCATCTCAAGTAGGTGAAAGGAAGAAGGGGTTGCACCCCCAAAACACGTCCATTGATCACCCCTGATGGCAGATAGCACATGTTGACAATAGAGATCAGGAGGCAAAAAAACCTTTTTAAAAAGACTCTAAATTGTGTGCATCTTCAAATTTTGGCTTGGTCAGGGGTGTCAACACCCCATATTATGACGGGCAGATAGAGACATTTTTCGTTAAAGTGGTTGTATACCCAAATTTTAAACTTTTACCTAAAGGTAAGCCTATAAAATAAGGCCTACCTGTAGGTAAAAAGAATATCTCCTAAACCTGTACGGTTTAGGAGATATTCCCCTCGCAATGAGCCGCTGAATGCAGCGGCGCATGTGCAGCGGAGATTCTCGGCTAAAGGCCGGCAGCCACCGGACCTTGCCGACGCGCGGGAGTGACGACATCGCTGCTCCAGCCACTCACAGAGCTGGAGCGGCGATACCCGGAAGACACGCCGAGGCAAGATGACATCTCCCTCGGCGTGGACCAGGTAAGTTCCCGACGCCCCGTTCTAAGGTAAGTATTTCATAATGAGCTAGTATGCGGTGCATACTAGCTCATTATGCCTTTTGCCTTACAGGTATGAAAAAAATAAAAAATACAGCAGCGGGTATACAACCGCTTTAAATTGAATGTCTGATATTGCCAAGAAGTATACAATGTTGTAGTTTGTTGGATGCTAATAATGGTTTTGTATTTTCTTACCCAAAAAAAAGGCCTGTTTCTGGCCAAAACCCACCAAAAAATAGTAACCCAAAAAAATATATTTACCATGTGTGTGAATGTGCAAAGAGTAAAATGTTTGAACAACAACAAAGTGTAGCTTCTTTTTCAAATACGCTCTAACCTTCTTTGTGTATATTTTTGGTGTTACTAGTGAAATGGTTGGTATTTACTAAAGGAAAATACACTTGGCACTACAAATGCACTATGACAAACTAGGAGACAGCAAAAAAAACAAAAAAACACCAATACATCAGACTCCATTCACACAGGGGCAACACGACTTCCAGCGCGACTTTGGCAGGCAACTTGGACACGACTTGAGTATGAATCACAGCGCGACCTGGAGCTACTTACAAGGCAACTTCAAGTTGCCTGCAGGACAGGAGACATTCCAGTGGCCAATCAAACAAGAATCAGCTCTGTGGGAGGGAGGGGGATGGAGAGGTTTGCCTGAGAAATGTATGTTTTCTTCATGGAAAGTTGCTCCAGTTAAGACAGGGGATCCGACTTCTGAGCGACTTTCATTGAAATCAATGGGTACAGGTCGCCTAGCAGTTGCCTAGAAGTCGGATTGAAGTAGTACAGGAACCTTTTTTGAAGTCGGAGCGACTGCAGTAGTGTGCATTAAGACGGCTCCATTCACTTACATTGATTTTCTCATGCAGCGCGACTTGAGGCGACTAGGGGCGACCTGGGGCGATTTGAAGTCGGATCCAAAGTTGCCCCTGTGTGAATGGGCTCTTAAATATCAGATTTAACCAGATATTTATTTTGTTCTTTCTCCCAAATTATTTAGACATGGCCTGGCATAGGAATTGCCCCCCTACCCGTGAAATATTCTACATATTTCTGGCGAACCTCACGGGCATTTTGGGGGGGCAAGCCAGGATGGCCAGATTCTAGGCCCGGCAGGGTATTGCCAGTTGAAAGTCCTGCCTCAGGCACAATTGAGGCCATATAATTTGTGGATTTCCTTATAAGAAAATTGTGTAGCACACAGCAACAGAATACGACGTAGTTCAGTTTGTACTCCGCCAAGTTAATTGGTGTCATGAAAAGGCGGAACCGGCTGGCCATTATCCCGAAGGCATTCTCCACGACTCTTCGGGCCCTGGCCAGCCGGTAGTTGAACACCCTCTTCTCCGGGGTCAGGGTCCTCTGGGGAAATGGCCTCATGAGATGCGGTCCCAGTCCAAAGGCTTCATCAGCCAAAAACACAAAGGGGAGTCCTTCAACATTCCCTGCATCTGGTGGAAATGCAAGGTTGTCACTCTGGAGACGGAGGGCAAACTCTGTCTGGCTGAAGGATCCCCCATCGGACATCTGGCTATTCTTCCCCACATCCACATAGAGGAACTCATACTGTGCTGACACCACCGCCATCAGCACAATACTATGAAACCCCTTGTAGTTGTAGAAGTAGGACCCACAACGGGGTGGTGGCACGATGCGGACATGCTTCCCGTTGTCAGAAACATTGACGCATCTCAGCATAGTGCCTACAAGTATGTCAGAATGTTTATACTGAAATATAAAAATAATTATTGCGTTATGGAAATAGGTAAATCTTAATTTTGGAGATTCCCCAATTGCCTGCAATATCAATAAATTCTAAGTTCTTTTATCCATGCTAGTTTGAAGACAAGTAACACAAATGAATATTGCTTAAAATATTATATATATTTATTAACTAAAGTACAGTGCAAATTAAAATCAGGTATAAGTCGTGATAAAACAAATGAATGGATATACTTCTACAATCAGAGATAAATGATGATTAAGGTTCAGATAATATTTACATACATTTCTATGCAAGCTCAATATGACAAGGTGTATTCACAATTCAATACTTAAATGATACTTGTACATCTAACACTTGGTAGCTCTTGAAATGTCTTTCCGTTACTTCACGGAAAGTGTAAACACTCTTTTGTTCTCTTTAACACTTTCTTTCTCAAACCAACAGATCTCCTGATTACACTTCTTAAACGTGTCCAGACCAAGGGTCATATAAGGAACACGGCTTTGATAAGACATCAAGTCTTATATTAAATTTAGAGAGAATTAATTTTTACACATATATCAAAATAAAACCATTGTACCACTTGGCTCTAGCTTTTTAAAGACAACCAAATTAGGGTATGTGCCTTAATTTTTGGAATAATATTTCATTTATACTGCAGTTAAAATATGATACCATTCCAAATTGCTTTGCCATATATATTTAAATGGTTTTAGTTATGTGTATGCAAAAACAACTCCATTACCAAAGCAGGTAAATAAACAAAATGAATACGTTACCAGGTTAAAGTTCTGTCTGTTTGAGAAGCGAAGTCCCAAGAGGGACTTCTTTCACCATCGCTACATGTTGGCGTTCTAAGATCTGCTTCCAGCTTCAGAGAGTCAGGGCCTTCAGAGATCAATTCTTCTTCAGCTCCCTCCGATCTCTCCCGGTCTTCAGGTCTCTCCGCGATCTCTATCTCTGCGAACCCCTCTTTCAGTCAAGTGTCCCCTTTCTTATCTCAGCTGCTACTTTTATCTGACTCCAAAAGTGGGTGTGTAGCTTATCACTAGGTAACTTTTTTTTTGGAAGGTTGTCTTAGCAACCACATATACGCCATCTTGAACAATGTCGTTTTTAACCTGTAGGGGCAGTGGTGTATAAGGAATAATTTCTAATGTTGTTTTCACGGAGGCCGAAGGTAATTTACGACTACCCTTTGATCTAACTTAGTAAAACACACTTAATTGTCTAAGGGTGTCAAAATGTGTCAAGTATACCAGACATTTTGGCGAATGGCTCAGAGTAATGTCTTGGGAACATCTTCCCACCTCTCTGCTAATGGGTTGTTAACATTCCTCGAAGCTGAAGTCATTTGGAATAACTTTTAACTTACTTTTGACAAATACAGCTCCTAATATCAATACAGCTAGGATCTCACATTTTGTAGTAATACATATATGTAGATATGGGTTTATACATATATATATAACCAATACATAGATATACTATAAAAGATATACAATAAAACAGGATTTTTTTTAACCCCAAATGTTCTGACACCGTCAATGGCTCCACCGCAGTTGGGGAAGTCCCACCGCGTGAAAAACTCAGATGCCACAGTCTGCCATTCCTGTGGCGTGGAAGGAAGCTGTGGAGTCAAACAAGATAAACAAATATTAGTACTTTTGCACATAACATTGCAAGCAGATTATACTAAAAATCATTCTTGCCCAACATCATTATAAGTGTAGCGACCTCACCCCTCTCACCCCTTCTCATTCTCGGCTTGTCTGTCTCTGTCTAGGGGTGTCAGTACCGGGGGGAGGGATGAGATACACCACGGCCCATGTCCTCCATAGTGAAGAGGTGAAGGCCAGAAAGATCGGGCTTTGTGTAGGTGTCCTAGGGTCAAATCCTTTCCTCGGATTTACTCCCCTTTGCTCCTAGTAACCAGAGTTCCACACACTGAATAGGTCCAACACAGTTTTATTCTTCTCAGCGAATAAACATACAGCACAGTCAAGTTGGGACCTTTGCAACAGTTCAGTATTAATGGGAGTAGGTCGAGGCACAATCCTTCACGGTATCGCTAACCGCTGTAGTGTCACCAATGGCGAATAGTCACTGCCGCTGACTATATAAGGTAGAACATGAATTACCTTCGCTAGCACGGCCCCTGTCAGGGGAAGGATATCCGTCCAAGGGAGTCACCGGAGGCCTCTCTGTCACCAGCAATGCTGCGCCGGACTCTCCAGAGAAGTTCCGCTCACCAGTCCTCACGAACTCAGACACGGGCACCCAAAGAGTTAGGGCCCCCTCGGATTCCTCCACCCTCGCGGAACTCAGTCGAAGGTACTGAGCCCCAGGCATCCGCCATAGTACCTCACCCCAGGCTAAAGGTGCCTGAGATGGACTACATCTCTTGCTCCGGCCAGGTCAAGGGCACCTAGGCCCGGAACTCCAGGACGCCAGCACCCAAGCTGAAGGTGCCTGGGTGCGGCCGCGTCCTCCAACTCTGAACCCCAAGGTCAGGGCGTCCGCCCCTTTTATCTCCTCTCCTTTTGCGTTCCAGCAGGTTCCCCGCCCTGCTGTACCAGCGCCAGGAAAGGACAAAAAGGCACAGTCTTGCAGTGTGAGTTCAACTCCGGCCAGGGCGACAACGCCACCTGTAGGCCGCAGGGAACCTCACACCACCAGTCCTCCAAGAACCACAAAAGGGTCTCGGATTCCCTAGCAATCAGTGCATATGGGTTACACTACCACCCAGATGCTTCCCCTAAATTCAAACACCCGCTACACTCTCCCCCTGGTGATTTGACACTGGTCCCCAGTGTCTGGTGCAAACCCATGTCTCCCAAAGAGTGGAAACATAAGTTCGACCCAGAGACAACATTGACATAATCCAAACTCAACAATTTCAATCAGGAATTGTGCCAGGACCTAAAACAGGAAAGGGAAACAGTAATATAAAACCATAACTTTTGTAATAAAATACTTTAAATATCTCACATATTCACATTTCTCCCTCCCCCTGGCTATCTAAGGACCACCCCATTCTTAGCAGCCTTGATAGATGAATCTCCTGCAGAGGGAAGAAAAAAAAAAGAAGAAACACACATCCTAACATAATATATGTGTTTTGCTTGGAACGAATGGGTCTACTCGAAAAGAAACCCATTCACTCCAATGAGTGTTGCATAATGTACAGAAAAAAACAAACTATCGTTGCGCAACACAGCCACCTGGTGGTAATGCCGCGGTAAAGACACTTATCAAATCCAGATTAACTTTTCTCTGTGGCCCTACACTGACTAAAACCCCAAAGTCACTGATTTCTCTGAAGTGTAAGGAGAAGGAGGGAGAACAAAACAGTAACAGCTCCCATTTCTCCAAAGAGTAGAACGCCCAAATACAAAAAAAACTAGGGCACAGTCCTTGTGTTCCGGCAAAGGCACTCCGGAAAGTTCAGCAATGAGCAGCAAGAAAGAACACACAGGAGTCTTTTTCTCCTAAAGGTAGAACTTTGGATGCGGCAGGAACACAGGCTTTAAATGCTTGTCAAAAGCCTCCATGTTATACTCTACATTTCCTCCATCCTTGCGACAAATCACCACTCTGTCCGCATGGATATGCCTTCCCAGCATCCACTTAGCCTTACAGTCCTGAAACTTTTTAGTGACCGTTGGTGAACAAGAAAGGTATCGGCATGCTTGGGGTTAGGGATGAGCTCGGTGTTCGAGTCGAACATACGTTCGACTCGAACATCGGCTGTTCGATCGTTCGCTGAACAACGAACGATTTGGGCCGTTCGCGCCTAATTCGCGGCCCACAATGCACTACGCCATCGCAGTGTCATCCAGGCGCTGTGATTGGCCAAGCATGCACTGTGACCCCGCATGCTTGGCCAATCACAGCGCCGGCAGCGAGGAGAGCAATGATTGGCCACAGGCAGGATGCCTGTGGCCAATTATTGCTGAGGGTGTTTAGTACACGCCCCACACTATAAAAGGCCGCCAGCACGGCGGCCTAGTGTAGTGTGTTCCGGAGCAGGGAAAGAGAAGCATAGGCAGGGACAGTGACATATTTTTTTTCTTGCTTAACCTGGATTCCTTTAGTTTAGGGAAAGAGAAGGATAGGTAGGGAGAGTGTCAGTCTGTTTTACTGTGCTAAACCTTGTTTGTAGGGACAGGGAAGGACAGTGAGGGAAATTCTCATTGTACTATACTGTGCTAAAGCATTCATCATCAACCATCTTTTAAAAAACATTTTTTATAGGGACAGAAAACTATAGGTAGGGAGAGTGTCAGTGTGTTTTACTGTGCTAATCCTTGTTTGTAGGGACAGGGAAGGACAGTGAGGGAAATTCTCATTGTGCTATACTGTGCTAAAGCATTCATCATCAACCATCTTTAAAAAAACATTTTTTATAGGGACAGAAAACTATAGGTAGGGAGAGTGTCAGTGTGTTTTACTGTGCTAATCCTTGTTTGTAGGGACAGGGAAGGACAGTGAGGGAAATTCTCATTGTGCTATACTGTGCTAAAGCATTCATCATCAACCATCTTTAAAAAAACATTTTTTATAGGGACAGAAAACTATAGGTAGGGAGAGTGTCAGTGTGTTTTACTGTGCTAATCCTTGTTTGTAGGGACAGGGAAGGACAGTGAGGGAAATGCTCCTTGTGCTATACTGTGCTAAAGCATTCATCATCAACCATCTTTAAAAAAAACATTTTTTATAGGGACAGAAAACTATAGGTAGGGAGAGTGTCAGTGTGTTTTACTGTGCTAATCCTTGTTTGTAGGGACAGGGAAGGACAGTGAGGAAATTCTCATTGTGCTATACTGTGCTAAAGCATTCATCATCAACCATCTTTAAAAAAACATTTTTTATAGGGACAGAAAACTATAGGTAGGGAGAGTGTCCGTGTGTTTTACTGTGCTAATCCTTGTTTGTAGGGACAGGGAAGGACAGTGAGGGAAATTCTCATTGTGCTATACTGTGCTAAAGCATTCATCATCAACCATCTTTAAAAAAACATTTTTTATAGGGACAGAAAACTATAGGTAGGGAGAGTGTCAGTGTGTTTTACTGTGCTAATCCTTGTTTGTAGGGACAGGGAAGGACAGTGAGGGAAATTCTCATTGTGCTATACTGTGCTAAAGCATTCATCATCAACCATCTTTAAAAAAACATTTTTTATAGGGACAGAAAACTATAGGTAGGGAGAGTGTCAGTGTGTTTTACTGTGCTAATCCTTGTTTGTAGGGACAGGGAAGGACAGTGAGGGAAATTCTCATTGTGCTATACTGTGCTAAAGCATTCCTCATCAACCATCTTTGAAATCCTTGTTTTTTGGACAGTCAGGGAAATTGTCATTGTGCTATTCTGTGCGAAAGCAATCATCCTCAACCATATTTAGAAATCCTTAAGTAAAGGGACAGAGAAGGACACCTGAAGGTAGCCCTTATTGCTTTTTTCCCATCTCCCTGCAGGCTATCCATTAGAATGTCTGGAAGGCAAACAAGGAGAGGCAGACAGTCAGGAGGCAATAAAAGAGGGCAAGCAGGCTCTGTGTCTGGGGGCAACAGTGCTGGTCGTGGACGCGGTGCATTGTCATCAGCACATGGCCATGGGACACGCTTGTCCTTCTTTTCGGCAGCTGGACATGTTGAGCCACATCATGCCGAAGACTTGGTAGAGTGGATGACCAAGCCCTCCTCCTCCTCCTCATCCTCTCTCACCCAGGCTCAGGGTACTGGCAAAGCAGCTGCCAAAGCGTCCTCTTCCCTGGTATCAATGTCAGACTCATCATCAGTCACTCCTTCCCTAGACCCACCATGTCCTCCTCCTGAGGAGTCCCCCGAACTGTTTGAGCACAGTGTTGGGTACATGCTCCAGGAGGATGCCCAGCGTTTCGAAGGGTCTGATGATGAAACCCAGCTACAGGAAGGCAGTAGCGTGAGACCAGACAGAGGGGATGCTCAAGAAGGACACCAATCTGGCAGTCATGTTCCAGCAGCTGCAGCATACTGCCAGATTGGCTCCAGTGATGAGGAGGGAGGGGATGATGAGGTCACTGACTCCACGTGGGTGCCTAATAGGAGAGAGGAGGAGGAGGAGGATGAGGAGGAGGCACATCTCCAACGAGGCAGGATGCCCTTTGGTGGCCAGCGTAAGGGCAGTACACCGACGGAATCACACCGCAGAGCTCCGCCTGTGCAGGGCGCTGCCTCTGCCCGTCATTCAAAAAGTTCTTTGGTGTGGGCCTTTTTTGAGGCTAGTGCATCAGATCGCACAGCTGCTGTTTGCAACATATGTCTCAAGCGTATATCGCGTGGCCAAAACATCAGCCGCTTGGGTACCACATGCCTGACCAGACATATGTTGACCTGCCATGCAGCTCGTTGGCAAGCCTACCTCAAAGACCCACACCAAAGAACAAAGCGGACCTCTCCTTGCACCGCATCAGCTGGGATCTCCAACCCCACTATAACTTCAGTCCTCTCTGAAACATGCACTGAGAGGAATGAAGGTGTAGAATTAGGTGTGTCACAGCCAAGTAGTTGCGGCCACTCTGCTAGCAGTACACCGACGTCCGATTCTAGCAGGCAAATTTCCCTGCCCCAGCTGCTGGACCGTCGAAAGAAGTTCACTCCCAGCCATCCACATGCCCAGCGGTTGAATGCTAGCTTGGCTAAATTACTAGCGCTTCAACTGCTGCCTTTTCAGTTGGTAGACTCGGCCCCCTTCCGTGAGTTTGTGCAATGTGCGGTTCCTCAGTGGCAGGTTCCCAAACGCCACTTTTTCTCACGGAAGGCTATTCCGGCTCTCTACCGGCATGTGGAAGGCAATGTCTTGGCCTCGCTGGACAGGGCGGTCAGCGGTAAGGTGCATATTACCGCTGACTCATGGTCCAGCAGGCATGGACAGGGACGTTACCTTTCTTTCACGGCCCATTGGGTCACTCTTTTGGCAGCTGGGAAGGATGCAGGACAAGGTGCAGTAGTGTTGGAGGTTGTTCCACCGCCACGCCTCCAAAATGCTACTACTGGTTGTGACACACCTCTCTCCTCCACCCCCTCCTCTTCTTCTTCCTCCATGGCCTCTTCCTGTGCTTTGTCCTCTGAACCAGCGGTGCTCCGTAGCCGTTCAAGGGGCTACGCAAGTACGCAGGCAAAAAGATGCCATGCCGTGCTTGCGCTGGTGTGTTTGGGGGACAGAAGCCACACTGGGGCAGAGGTCCTGTCTGCTCTGCAGGGCCAGGCCGAGAGGTGGTTGACGCCACGCCAGCTTAAGCCAGGAATGGTGGTTTGCGACAATGGCACCAACCTCCTCTCCGCCCTCCGACAGGGACAACTGACCCATGTGCCCTGTGTGGCTCACGTCCTTAACCTGGTGGTGCAGCGGTTCTTGGGCAGGTACCCGGGCTTACAGGATGTCCTGAGGCAGGCCAGGAAAGTCTGTGTGCATTTCCGCAGATCTTATAATGCCAGTGCTTGCCTGGCTGAGCTGCAAAAGGAGTTGAACCTGCCCAAGAACCGCCTTATATGTGACATGCCCACCAGGTGGAACTCAACGTTGGCCATGCTGCAGCGGCTGCACACGCAGCAGAGGGCCATCAATGAGTACCTGTGCGACTACGGCACCAGGACAGGGTCAGGGGAGCTTGGTTTTTTTTCTCCACGCCAGTGGGGCATGATCAGGGATGCATGCACTGTCCTGGCACCATTTGAGGAGGCCACGAGGATGGTGAGCAGTGACAGTGCATGCATCAGTGACACTGTACCTCTTGTCCACCTGTTGGAGCACACGCTGCATGGAATAATGGACAGGGCACTTGAGGCAGAACAGAGGCAGGAAGAGGAGGACTTCCTTGCCTCTCAAGGCCCCCTTTACCCAGACAGTGTTCCTTCTGTCCTACCCATCGCACAGGAAGAGGAGGAGGAGGAGGAGGATTGTGTCAGCATGGAGGTGGAGGCTGGCACTCAGCATCATCAGCAGCAGTCTTTTAGGGATGATTTACAGTCCCAAGAAACCAGTGGACTTGTACGTGGCTGGGAGGAGGTGGCTGCGGATCATGTCGTCCTTAGTGACCCAGAGGACTCCGGACCGAATGCCTCAGCTAACCTACGCTGCATGGCCTCCCTGATCCTGCAAAGTCTGCGGAAGGATCCTCGTATTCTTCGGATCAAGGAGAGGGACCATTACTGGCTGGCCACTCTCCTTGATCCACGGTACAAGGGTAAGGTTGAGGACCTTATGTTACCGTCGCAGAGGGAGCAGAGGATGAGACAACTCCGGGAGGCCTTGCAGAAAGGTCTGTGCAACGCGTTCCCAGAGACTGGGAGGTTACAAACTCCTGGTCCTGGACAACGAGTTGCTGAGGCTTCGGCCAGTCAAAGAAGGAGCGGTGGGGAAGGTGGCCGTCTGACCGATGCGTTCAGACAATTCTTTAGTCCGCAGCCCCAAAGTATGATCGGTTCCAGCAACCATCGCCAGCGTCTGATAAACATGGTGCAGGAATATCTAGGGGCAAGGTCAGACTTGGACACCTTCCCCACCGAAAATCCTCTGGCTTACTGGGTCTTGAGGATGGATCACTGGCCAGAGCTTGCACAGTATGCAATTGAGCTACTGGCCTGTCCTGCATCCAGCGTTCTTTCGGAACGCACATTCAGTGCTGCTGGAGGATTTGTCACGGATCACAGGGTGCGCCTGTCCACCGACTCGGTTGATCGACTGACTTTCATCAAGATGAACCAGTCTTGGATCACCACCAGCTACCACACACCTGATGCTGATATAACAGACTAATTGATTTTAACATGTCACATCCCTTCAAGACTGATGCTGATGCTGAGTGCCTGTGCTGTTATGTTGACTGGCTATCCTCCTCCTCCGAGTCCTCAATGATACGATTGATGATGATAGCTTGGAAGATCATTTTTGTTTATGGGTGCCGCCACCAGTGGCTAAGGCCCAATTTTTCAGCCCCTGTTTAACAGGGGCGTGTAATTACAATTTTTGAAGCAATACTTTGCAACAGGGCTCATTGCTGTGCTCCAAGTACAGTATCTGTGAGGGGTTGGAGTGTTGTGCCACCAGTGCCTAAGGCCCAATTTTTCAGCCCCTGTTTAACAGGGGCGTGTCATTACAATTTTTGAAGCAATACTTTGCAACAGGGCTCATTGCTGTGCTCCAAGTACAGTATCTGTGAGGGGTTGCAGTGTTGTGCCACCAGTGCCTAAGGCCCAATTTTTCAGCCCCTGTTCAACAGGGGCATGTAATTACAATTCTTGATCTAATAATTCACAGCAGGGCCCATTGCTGCACCCACCAAGAGTAACTCTGAGGGCTTACAGTGTTGTGGCAACGCCACCACCACCACCACCACGAAAGGCCCAATTTTTCAGCCCCTGTTCAAAAGGGGCATGTAATTACAATTCTTGATCTAATAATTCACAGCAGGGCCCATTCCTGCACCCACCAAGAGTAACTCTGAGGGCTTACAGTGTTGTGGCAACACCATCACCACCACCACCACCACGAAAGGCCCAATTTTTCAGCCCCTGTTCAACAGGGGCATGCAATTACAATTCTTGATCTAATAATTCACAGCAGGGCCCATTGCTGCACCCACCAAGAGTAACTGTCAGGGCTTACAGTGTTGTGGCACCAGCACCACCATCAAAGGCCCAATTTTTACTACCACTGTTCAACAATTATATGTAATTACAATTCCTGATATAATAGTTGACAGCAGGGCGTTCCAGCACCAACCAAGAGTAACTGTGAGTGCTTACAGTGTTGTGCCAACACCAACAACTAAGGGGCCTATTTCTGCAGAGTATATACGGCAGGTCCCTACTTTCAAACATCCAACTTACAAACGACTCCTACTTGCAAACGCAAGAAGACAACAGGAAGTGAGAGGAAATCTACCCCTAGGAAGGAAAATTCTCTCCTGTAAGAATTAATATGGGAGAAAGGTGTCTCCTCTGTATTGATGCTTTATCACCAATCCTTGTTTCAAGAAAAACACCACATTTCAAAAACAGTTGTCATTGGGACGGAAAGTGAGGTGAAATGTTCTGAACAGGGGCACAGACAGCAAAACAAATGTTACAGGGGTGATAACCCTTACCTATGTTTTCCAAAAAGTTTAAAAATAGATTTTTGGGCTGGAGCTACACTTAAACAATGTACCTGTTCAAAATTACAAACACATTCTACATAAGAACAAACCTACAGTCCCTTTCTTGTATGCACCGCCTGTATACGGCTGTTCAGAGTATATAGGGCCTTTTTTATTTTGTGTGCGGTGTTCCCCTTAATATCCATACAAGACCCAAAGGGGCTGGTAATGGGCTGGGGTAGTGGGGGGGGGGGGGGATCATGGGGTAGCTATGCCATTTTTCTTAAAGATTTTCATCCATATTACCGGGACCAGAAATTACATTAAAGCCGCAAGCAGTTTTAAATGGCTTTTTTTTTCCTTTAGAAGTGTCATTTTGTGCAGGGACAGTTCTAAACACGGGAAACACGTGGCACTTCACAGGCATACTTTAGACACCCCCCAGGTACGATATTTAAAGGAATATTTGACTTTTTTTTTTTCACTTTATGCATCATTAAAATGACTGCTCCCGAAAAACGACCGTTTTTAAAACTTATTTTTGCATTGATACATGTCCCCTGGTGCAGAACCCGGGTTCCCAAACCCTTTTTAGGACAATAACATGCATAATAGTCGTTATAATTAGCACTTTAGAATTCGAACGTTCGCATCCATTGTATTTAATAGGGTTCTAATGTTCGTACGAACTTTCGGTCCGTTTGCGGGTTCTGGTGCGAACCGAACCCGGGGGTGTTCGGCTCATCACTACTTGGGGTACTTTGAGCTTGTCCCAAACAAAGGTATTGTACCACCTCTGGCGAAAAACTTCCACCTCGTAGAGCAATTCTCGAGGTAGGTATGGGTACTCCCACCCATACTCTTGGGCAACCTTCTGGCCAAAGAGACGCTGCAGCCTTGACAAAGGTGGCATCGTGACACGGTCTCCTTCTCCAGGTAACACAATTGCTTCCGGATGGCGAGGTGCGTTCACCACCTCGGCAGACTTGGGCATAGGGGCCCGCAGTGACTGGCGTTGCACTCCCGCAACAGGAGCAGGTGAAATAGAAGTTCAATCCAGAAGAGGGTTTGCAGACAGTGGACTAGATTCTTCCCTAGGCGCCGAAGCCTCCACCCGGGGTGTACTATCCCCAATGGACATAGGTGGGTCCCTTGTGACACGGGACGAGGGTAACTTCATCTTGTCCCATCCTTTCCGGTGGAAGATTTCGTCTATCTCCCCATCATCGCCATTGTCAGACAATGAATCCAGGTCGGAGGTGTCATAACACTCAGCGGGCAGATAATTCCCAGTCACGGAATCATCCCCCTTAACGGCCTCCACCGACAGTGGGCTGCCGACACCTCCAACCACACAGACAGTCCCAACTCCTGGCTCACCTGGGCCTTCAGAAGAACAGGGATGTCCAGGGCTCTTCCCTCCGGATCCATCCAGGCCACGCAAGCGGTGGGGCGAAGCTCTTCCACGACCACAGGAGGCCATCACTAGGCCGACTTTCCTCTTCGGCGGTCGGAGCAGGGAGCTGCTGGTGACCAAGGCAGCATCCTCGAATTTTTCTCTTTTAACCTTTCGCTTGGGCAGTCCCTTCACCCTGGTCAGCGCGCACAGGAATACCCACCATGGCATTGATCTCTCCCTCTGGAGTGGCAGTACCTGTGAGGTAGTTGAGGTGGAAAGCGCGAGGCCTTTCTGTGGATGGTTCCACCTCGAAGAGAAACTCCTTGCAGACCTCACATCGCCCGAATGGCTTCAAATGAACCACCAGTCCCGAACAGCCGGGACAGATCACACCGATGGCATCTATGTATCTGCAGGTGTACAGAGCCAATCGCCCCCGGGGCCTTAGTCTGATTCCTGTGTCCATAATGGGAGCATCAAATGAAGTCATCTCTGTGAAAGAAGAAGCTGAAATCCACGGAGTGCTTGAAGTCATCTTCGCTGTTCGCTGCTCCAATGCGCACTGACCCACTCGCGCCGGAATCTCCACGTGTGTCCATCCACATGGCCAGACTCCTCCTACACTCTGCACTTGTTCACAGGCTTTTCCTTTTCCCCGCCCACGAACTACGCAACTATGGTTTGCCTCATGGTGCGTTGGCCAACATGGCCGACCTACTCGGAACTCCTCCGGGCAGCAAAGTTCAAATTCAGACACCATACACATCCTGGATATGATGCCCCCACGTGTAGCGACCTCACCCCTCTCACCCCTTTTCATTCTCGGCTTGTCTGTCTCTGTCTAGGGGTGTCAGTACTGGGGGGAGGGATGAGATACACCACGACCCATGTCGTGGTGAAGGCTAGAAAGATTGGGCTTTGTGTAGGTGTCCTAGGGTCAAATCCTTTCCTCAGATTCACTCCCCTTTTCTCCTAGTAACCAGAGTTCCACAAACTGAATAGGTCCAACACAGTTTTATTCTTCTCAGCGAATAAACATACAGCACAGTCAAGTTGGGACCTTTGCAACAGTTCAGTATTAATGGGAGTAGGTCGAGGCACAATCCTTCACGGTATCGCTAACCACTGTAGTGTCACCAATGGCGAATAGTCACTGCCACTGACTATATAAGGTAGAACATGAATTACCTTCGCTAGCACATACGTCCCTGTCAGGGGAAGGATATCCGTCCAAGGGAGTCACCGGAGGCCTCTCTGTCACCAGCAATGCTGCGCCGGACTCTCCAGAGAAGTTCCGCTCACCAGTCCTCACGAACTCAGACACGGGCACCCAAAGAGTTAGGGCCCCCTCGGATTCCTCCACCCTCGCGGAACTCAGTCGAAGGTACTGAGCCCCAGGCATCCGCCATAGTACCTCACCCCAGGCTAAAGGTGCCTGAGATGGACTCCATCTCTCGCTCCGGCCAGGTCAAGGGCACCTGGGCCCGGAACTCCGGGACGCCAGCACCCAAGATGAAGGTGCCTGGGTGCGGCCGCGTCCTCCGAATCTGAACCCCAAGGTCAGGGGGTCCGCCCCTTTTATCTCCTCTCCTTTTGCGTTCCAGCAGGTTCCCCGCCCCGCTGTACCAGCGCCAGGAAAGGACAAAAAGGCACAGTCTTACGGTGTGAGTTCAACTCCGGCCAGGGCGACAATGCCACCTGTAAGCCGCAGGGAACCTCACACCACCAGAGTCCTCCAAGAACCACAAAAGGGTCTCGGATTCCCTAGCAATCAGTGCATCTGGGTTACACTACCACCCAGATGCTTCCCCTAAATTCAAATACCCGCTACATAAGTTTCCGTTTAATGTGTTTTGAAATACTCAAATAGAAGGCTCAAGTATCATATTCATCACCCCCTCTGATGGTCCATTGTAAAAATATTGGGGGGGGGGGCTAGATGAGTTTGGGAATGCTCCAAAATAAGGACAATAATTTTTTTTTCCAATTTTAGGGGGTGGTTAGGGGGGAGGGTAAAGCACTACAATGGAGCTGAAAAAATACATTGGGAAGTGATTGGCTAGGTGTGTTTGGGCCCAGGATAGCATTGCAGTGGCGGTGCATCCATAGTGGGCGCAGGAGCACTGCCCCCTCTCTCTCCTGCGCCCGTCACTCAGAACATTACATAGGTTCATGCCTTGCATGAACCTATGTATTGTCGCTGCTGCCCACTATTCAGGTGGATGGCCCCCTGTTGAGCGCTGGCCATCTGAATAACAGCGGCTGGTTGGTTTTTGGAAGTGCCTATCAGAGCCAGCGGCTGTGATAGGTTTCCCGATTACAGCCTGAGGGCTGTAATTGGCTTCAAAAAAGTTAACCAGGGGGCGCAGGGGGGGTGCGTTCCTTGGTTAAACACTGACAGGCTCCTCAGCCAATCATGTTCACCGGGTCTGGTTGCATAACGGTGTCCTGCCTGGTAATATAGGGGGACACCAAAGCCAACAGATGCTGAAAAACGGGGTCAGACATCCGCAGAAAATTCCTGTAGTCCTCAGGATTATTCTCCACGATCTCCCGCAGCAGAGGCATATGACAGAATTGGTCACGCTGGAGCAACCAATTCTTGGTCCATGAACTCCTCCTCACCCTGTTCATGGACTCGTCTTGGTCCAAGACAAGCAGACCAACACCAAGCGCACGCACAGCATGAACTCTATGACGAGAATGTACCCGCGACATGGCTAGGAGACGGTCGTCTGATCAGAACGTACTAAACAGAACGCACTTAAGAACAGCAAGGCCTATGAAGAACGAACTGAAAATCAGAAACGAACGGGCAAGAACGCACTGTAAAACAGATACGACCTGCCTACACGTCCTGAAAGACAAGATACGAACCTACAAGCACAAACTGAACTGCAGAAAACGAACTGAAAGCACGAAGACTGAAAAGTGCGAATCGTCTCTTCCCAAACTTTTACTTCACACGCGGTAACACGAGATCAGAAAAAGCAGCCCAATGGGTGGCGCCATTGAAATCAATCTGCCATTTTATACTGCCGTCGTACGTGCTGTACGTGACCACGCAGAACAACAACGAGATTTGGAATTGACAGTGTGTATGCAAGGAAAGCTTGACAAGAAGCTAGTCAAGCTTGACAAGAATCTCGTCAAGCTTGACAAGAATCTTGTCGAGAAAAACGACAGTTTTTTTACGACGAGAAACTTGGTCGTGTGTACGAGGCTTAAGCCTATAGCTTCATGCCCACCTAGGCGTTTTTGAGCTGCAAATAGCATAGGAGTTTTTAAGCTGTAAAAAAAAAACAGGGCCAGTGCGTTCCCCGCGTCAGGCATAAAAAAACGCGAAGCGTTAGAAAACGCGCAAAAACGCTCAAAAACGCAGCAATTGCCTTTTTGAGCTCCGGCGGTTTTTTGTTTTTTTCCAAAAAAATATGGTCGAAAAATTTATACAATAATGGACAGGCGTTTTTAAGCTGTAAAAAACGCGGCTGTAAAAACGTCCGTGGGCATGAGGCCTAAGAAGTGATGAGAATAAGGCAGATGCTATAGGTAAATGCTGTGGAGTAGAAAACAACAAAAACTTATCGACTACTTTTTGTTGTTAATTTTAGAAGAACGGGATATGAGACTTTAAAGGTGCTAATATAATAGTAAATACAACAAGATATTTGTAAAAAAGTATATAATTTATTGATCACATCAAGATAAAAAACTAATATACACATATCACTAACCGTTACAGGTATACATCTACTACCTAACATGTAACAAAAAAGAATGGTATATAGTTAACAATGACGTCAATTAGTGTTCAACAGTTTCGCCTGTAAGGCTTCATCAGGACTGGACGTTGAGGAATGTTTTAATGAATTATTGAAATGCAATGAAGTGCAGTCGTTCTCCTAGGGCAGTATGCCCATGGATTTGCACTACCTTTCTATAGGCTTCACTTTACACATAAATATAATTCTTTCTTTGGTAAATGAACAATATAATATATGTTTCAGGTAATTATTGAATTTATGATCAAGACTTCTATACACCTTTCCCCCATCAACGGGAACCTTTGACATTTCCTGAGCGAAGCCGAGCAACGTCTGCGTGTGCGCACATGGAGGGTGATGACTCAATTTTTTGCATCCTCTATATCACCCTGAGGTATGGAGTGTCATAGGAACAGTGGCACTCTCCACTGACTCCTTTTTGTACTTCTTCTGGTGTTCCTTTTTTTTTTTTTTTTCTTTCCCTCTCTCCCCCCCCCTTTTTTTTTCTTCCTTGTTTGGAGAACCCTTATGTAAGCTTCGCCAAGACCTACTTTTCTTCATATTGATGTGCTTTAAAATCAATGCTAATGTATGTTTTTTCTTCTTTACATCTAAAGTGGGAAATTTCCATTTCAATAATTCATTAAAACATTCCTCAACGTCCAGTCCTGATGAAGCCTTACAGGCGAAACTGTTGAACACTAATGGACGTCATTGTTAACTATATACCATTTTTTTCTGTTACATGTTAGGTAGTAGATGTATACCTGTAACGGCTAGTGATATGTGTATATTAGTTTTTTATCTTGATGTGATCAATAAATTATATACTTTTTTTACAAATATCTTGTTGTATTTACTATTATATTGGCACCTTTAAAGTCCCATATCCCGTTCTTCTAAAATTAACAACAAAAAGTAGTCGATAAGTCAGCAAATAATTGGTACTTGAGGAATAGCTTGAAGTGGTATTAAACCCAAACCAAAAAGGTAATATATTTCAGCTTACCAGTCCTTAGAAGTAGTGGCTGCATTCGTTTTTAGGCAGTTTTCCCTCTGTTTTCACCTGGTGATCTGCCCAGTAACACACCTCCTGTATTAGAGTGCCGCCACTTTTTTCTTTTGGCATAAAGGTTTTACATGCCTTCAAAAAATACAAGGCTGCGGAATCAATATCAGCATACAAAGAATGCAACAAGAAATGTAAGGGTGCAATTAGGATGGCTAAGATTGAACACGAAAGACACATAGCAGAGGAGAGCAAAAAATTTAATAAAAATTCTTTAAGTATATAAACAGTAATAGAGGGAGTTACAAAGGAAAAAATCGCACTAGGTGTGTAGTGAAAAAATGTGTAAAATATGTAAAGTATTGAAACAAATCTATGACAGATAACCTGCAGCTAAAACACTATAACCCTGATATAGGGCAAAACTGGAATATATACAAACAAGTGTAGTGCTGGATAATAAAGTGTGCAAAAATACAAAAATTAAGAGATTGTGCAAAGTCCAAATAACATAACGTTCTTAGTAAAATATGTGAACAGTTCAAGTGTGAGTGTCCGGTGAAGAACAACACTGTAGAGACATGTGTGAAATCGATCAAATCTGTCCGGTGAACAGGCCCAGACTGGGACAAAAAATAGGCCCCGGCATTTTAGACTGAGCAGCCCGGGGGGTGGGGGGAGTGGCGGCACTTTGCGGCGGCGGTTGATGATGGGATGTGTGGTTCCAGCACCTTGTACCTCTGGACCCCTTTACATTACACAGCACCCTGCACCTCTGGACCCCTTTACATTACGCAGCACTTTGCACCTCTGGACCCCTTTACATTACACAGCACCCTGGACCCCTTTACATTACATAGCACCGCACCTCTCGACCCTTTTACATTACACAGCACCCTGCAACTCTGGGCCCCTTTACATTACACAGCACCCTGCACCTCTGGACCCCTTTACATTACACAGCACCCTGCACCTCTGGACCCCTTTACATTACACAGCACCTTGCACCTCTGGACCCTTTTACATTACACAGCACCCTGCACCTCTGGACCCCTTTACATTGCATAGCACCGCACCTCTGGACTCCTTTACATTACACAACCCCCCACAGTTTGTTACACAGACACCCCCTAACAGTTCTGGACCCCCTGCATGTTACACAGACCTCCCTACAGTACAGACCCCCTCCCTACATTACAGACCCCACCTACATTACAGACCCCCTCTACAATACAGACCCCCTACCTACAGTACAGACCCCCTCCCTACAGTACAGACCCCCCTACATTACAGACCCCCCTACAATACAGACCCCCTCTAAAATACAGACCCCCTACATTACAGACCCCCCCCCCTACAATACAGAACCCCCCTACAATACAGAACCCCCTACATTACAGACCCCCCTACAATACAGACCCCCCTACAATACAGACCCCCCCTACATTTCAGACCCCCCTACAATACAGAACCCCCCACATTACAGACCCCCCTACAATACAGAACCCCCCTACATTTCAAACCCCCCTACAATACAGACCCCCTCCCTACAGTACAGACCCCCTCCCTACAGTACAGACCCCCCTACATTACAGACCCTCCTACAATACAGAACCCCCCTACATTTCAGACCCCCTAAAATACAGACCCCCCTCCTTACAGTACAGACCCCCCTACATTACAGACCCCCCTACAATACAGACCCCCCTACAATACATTTCCGACCACCCCTACAATACAGAACCCCCCCTACAATACAGACCCCCCTTCAGACCCATAATGTACCTCAGATCAACGCGGGACTGCACGTCGGGTCCCCTCCCCCTGTGTGGACATAAAGGAGGAGGGGGAGGCGGCTTCACTCTGCTTGGCTGTGTGAGACAGCCGAGCCGAGACTGATCAGATCATCAGTGCCGCGGCCACCGTGCCAGAGAGAAGGGGATCGTTGCGGGTCCCGGCCCCCTGATGTGCCGACGGGTGTCACTGTCACTTGAGTGCGGCTCCGACTCGCAGCTGAGAGTGCACTGGGGGGGAGACGTGACATGCGGCCCGGTGGGCAGTCGCGGGCCGCTGCGGCCCACCGGGCATATGCCCGGTATGCCCTATGGCCAGTCCGGGCCTACCGGTGAAGAACAACACTGTAGAGACATGTGTGAAATCGATCAAATCTTGTGCAGCCCGCCACCTCAGGCAGGTCCAGATTAAGAACATCATGGGCCTGGTGCTGAGGATTTTGGTGGGCCTTTTATAAATAATAAATAAATAAATATGCAAACAATTTTTTGTTATAACAAATTAAATTAGAGAGAGAGAGGGAGGATGAGAAAGAGAGAGAGAGAGAGAGAGGGTGAGAGAGGGGTGAGGGGTAAGGGAGGGAGGATGAGGAAGAAAGGGGGGATGAGAGAGAGGATGCGCATGAGCATGCGTGGGAATGACATCAACGCAGCCCAGCCAAGGCAAGTGACCGAAGGCACAGAGCCCAGAAGGAAGACCGGGTGAAAATGGAAGCGCTCAGGACCCGCCGGATTGATCACAGCACTGGAGGGCTCAGTCTGACAATTTAAATGTACCCTAATGTGCTAATATGCTGTGAATACTTGTACATTATGGCAAAACCTACCTCAGGGCCTCTAAAAAGTAGTAATGTTAGCGAAGTTTACTACCGCTTTATTATCACAGGATCCCGGGAGCCTCTCATGGGGCCCCCTACTGACCCGGTGGCCCTTGGTCAGTGCCTAAGTGCATAGTTGCCAACATTTCAAAAATATTTTTAAGGGGCACTTTTTTCACCAGTGCTATATTTAGAGTAGCTGAGATCCCCTATGTTCCTCTATACATCACAGTAGTAATCACAAAATGAAATGAGTACTAATAATGGGGCAGAACAAATATGAGGACTGAGAAGATTTCCTTCAGTTGAACTAACAAAATTGTGCCCATTCTAGAGCTGGTAACATTGAGGATATTCTGTATAATTTTAAATAACTGTTTTTTGTGGGTAAGAGGCTTAGGGGAGGAGTATGGACGGTATAAAACTGGGAAGTATGTGCAGGTGAGGGAGAGGAATGTGGAGGGTCTAACAGGGGGCACTATGTACAGGAGAGTAGTGTGGAGGGTATGGCAGAAGGCACTATGTACAGGAGAGGAGTCTGAAGGGTATGACAGTGGGCAGTATGTACAGGAGAGGAGTGTGGAGGGTATGACAGTGGGTGGTATGTACCGGAGAGGAGTGTGGAGGGTATGAAAGTGGGCAGTATGTACCGGAGAGGAGTGTGGAGGATATGACAGTGGGCAGTATGTACAGGAGAGGAGTGTGGAGGGTATGACAGTGGGCGGTATGTACAGGAGAGGAGTGTGGGGGGTATGACAGTGGGCGGTATATACAGGAGAGGAGTGTGGAGGGTATGACAGTGAGCGGTATGTACAGGAGAGGAGTGTGGAGGGTATGACAGTGAGCGGTATGTACAGGAGAGGAGTGTGGAGGGTATGAAAGTGGGCAGTATGTACAGGAGAGGAGTGTGGAGGGTATGACAGTGAGCGGTATGTACAGGAGAGGAGTGTGGAGGGTATGACAGTGGGCAGTATGTACAGGAGAGGAGTGTGGAGGGTATGACAGAGGGTGGTATGTACCGGAGAGGAGTGTGGAGGGTATGAAAGTGGGCAGTATGTACAGAAGAGCAGTGTGGAGAGTATGACAGTGGGCAGTATGTACAGGAAAGGAATGTGGAGGGTATGATGGGGGCAGTATGTACAGGAGAGAAATGTGGAGAGAAAGATAGTTGGCAGTATGTACAGGAAAGGAGTGTGAAGGGTAAGGTTAGGTTACAGTATGTACAGGAGAGGAGTGTGGAGGGTAAGGTTGGGTTACAGTATGTACAGGAGAGGAGTGTGGATGGTATGATAGTGGGCAGTATGTACAGGAGAGGGGTGTGGAGGGTATAATGGGGGCAGTATGTACAGGAGAGGAGTGTGGAGGGTATGATAGTGGGCAGTATGCACAGGAGAGGAGTGTGGAGGGTATGACAGTCGGCACTATGTACAATAGAGGAGTTTATGAATGTGGGCAGTATGTACAGGAGAGGAGTGTGGAGGGTATGACAGTGAGCAGTATGTACAGGAGAGGAGTGTAGACAGTATGATACTGAGCAGTATGTACATTAAATGTGTGTGGAGGGTAAGACAGTGAGCAGTATGTACAGGAGAAGAGTGTGGAGGGAATGACAGTGGGCAGTATGTACAGGTGAGGAGGGTATGACAATAGGCAGTATGTACAGGAAAGGAATGTGGAGGGTATGAGAGCGAGCAGTATGTAAAGGAGAGGAGTGTGGAGGGTATGACAGCCGGCACTATGTACAATAGAGGAGTTTATGAAAGTGGTCAGTATGTACAGGAGAGGAGTGTGGACAGTATGATACTGAGCAGTATGTACATGAGATGAGTGTGGAGGGTAAGACAGTGAGCAGTATGTACAGAAGAGAAGTGTAGAGGGTATGACAGTGGGCACTATGTATAGGAGAGAAGTGTGGAGGTATGACAGTGAAGAGTGGGGAGGATATGACAATGGGCAGTATGTACAGGATAGAGGTGTGGAGGGTATGACAGTGGGCACTATGTATAGGAGAGAAGTGTGGAGGGTAAGACAGTGAACAGTATGTACAGGAGAGGAGTGTGGAGGGTATGATGGTGGGCACTATGTATAGGAGAGAAGTGTGGAGGGTATGACAGTGGACACTATGTATAGGGAAGGAGCGTGGAGGGTATGACAGTGAGCAGTATGCACAGGAGAGGAGTTTGGAGGGTATGACGGTGAAGAGTGGGGAGGATATGACAATGGGCAGTATGTACAGGATAGAGGTGTGGAGGGTATGACAGTGGGCACTATGTATAGGAGAGAAGTGTGGAGGGTATGACAGTGGGTACTATGTATAGGAGAGGAGTGTAAAGGGTTTGACAGTGGGTACTATGTATAGGAGAGGAGTGTGGAGGGTATGACAGGGGGCACTATGTATAGGAGAGGAGTGTGGAGGGTATGACAGTGAGCTGTATGTACAGGAGAGGAGTGTGGAGAGTACGACAGTGGGCACTATGTACAGGAGAGAAGTGTATGACAGCGGGCACTATGTACAGGAGAGGAGTGTGTAGGGTATGACAGTGGGCACTATGTATAGGGAAGGAGCGTGGAGGGTATGACAGTGAGCAGTATGCACAGGAAAGGAGTGTGGAGGGTATGACGGTGAAGAGTGGGGAGGATATGACAATGGGCAGTATGTACAGGATAGAGGTGTGGAGGGTATGACAGTGGGCACTATGTATAGGAGAGAAGTGTGGAGGGTATGACAGTGAGCAGTATGTACAGGAGAGAAGTGTGGAGAGTATTTACAGGTGAAGAGGATAAAGGGAATCTGGGAAGGAAAAATGTAAAGGTTTGTGGAAGGATGTTTAGGGACTGCGTAGTGGTTAAGCGGGCCATACATGGATTGAAATTACGCCAATTAAGCAGAGACCAGCCATAGTCGATCTATGTATGGGCTAGCTGGTTTTACACAAGTCAATCTATTATCTGACTTGAGTACAACCAGCATGTCAGGTTTTTCCCAAAACAATCAGTGCTGCCAGCTATAGTTAGCAACACTAATCATTGTATTCGCAGGCAGAACACAATAACACTGCAGGAGTGATTCCCCCATCCACAGGTCAGCAGGTGAGAGGGTGTGTGGGGGGGACAGGCTGGGGAGAGATACTAGTCAGTGGCTGGGTAGGCCCTGGCTAGTATCAGAGCCAGATACACACAGGTTACATACGCCACGATCGTTAGAGCGAGAACAATAATTCTAGCACTAGACCCCCTCTGTAACTCTCAACATGTAACCTGTAAAAAAATGTAAAGCATCGCTTAGTATACAACAAAATAAATCGTGATAACTTTAGTGTTTTTTTAATTTTATTTTTATGAATCAAACAAACAGTCTCTTTAAAAAAAAAAAAACAGGTTTGAAAAATTGCTGCGCAAATACCGTGTAACATAAAAAGTTGCAAAGGCCACTATTTTATTCCATAGGGTCTCTGCTAAAACAATATATAATGTTTGAGGATTCTGAGTAATTTTCTAGCAAAAAACAAATGATGATTTTTACATGTAGGAGAGAAGTATCAGAATTGGCCTGGGTGGCAAGGGGTTAATTACTATAAGACCCCTTTAACACTGAGGGCGTTTTGCAGGCGCTATAGCGTTAAAAATAGCGCCTGCAATCCGCCCTTAAACAGGTGCTCTATTCACACTGGAGCGGTGCGCTGGCAGGGCGTCAGAAAAAGTCCTGCCAGCAACTTCTTTAGAGTGCATTAGGAGCGGTGAACTCACCGCTCCTAATGCGCTCCTGCCCATTAAAATCAATGGGCAGCACCGCCGTATGCCGGAAATACGCCGCTGTAGCGCCACATCTCGGGCGTTTTTTACCCTTTCTCGGTCGCTGGCGGGGGTTAAAAGCGCCCTGCTAGTGGCCGAAATGTGCCACAAATCCGACGGTAAAATAGCAGCGCTTTACCGCTATTTTACCGCCAACGCTCGGAGCGGCATAGTGTGAAAGCAGTCTTAGTAACATACAAATAATTATGATAAGCACTGTGAGCTCATCCTCTCTGCTGCAGAGAGTGTCAGCTTGTATTTAAACTGGCCGCTCTGTATATAGCTTCTGACAGGCTGCGCAAGCAGCCCCGTATCTCCGGAACCCTAAATGATAGAAGCCCCATATTTTGACCAGTAGTGGGGTGGGTCTTCAGCTGCATACCCCTCAAATATGGGGTCTCTGTGGCCCCTGGTCGCCAAGCTACAATCCTCGAATCCTTTTTTTTTAGATTTTTTTTTTTTTTTGGGCAAATGGGCCTATCTTGAGGAAGGGGCCTGGAGCTGCAGCTCCAATAGCCCCTATGTTAATCCGGCCCTGACCTCAGGTAGAAATAAAGGCTTACCAAAAAACCTGTGACCACCCTTATTCAGAGGGGTCAGACAAGGCTTAGCAGACTGGTGTCCTCACTGGATCATAGGATGTTCCTTCCACATGCGGTCAGCTGTAAGCGTTGAGCCCGTGATCACATGCAGACATCCGAGAGGCAATCCATAAACATCAGTGTGTATACTCTTCCATGGGTGCGGGGGCAGGTGTCCGGTGGATAACCAGTAAGTTGATCAAAAGGAAAAACAAAAAGAGATCCAATGGTGTAGAAGTTCCTCCAATGTTTTATTTAAAAAAAGTTGGGACCAAGTCCTCATACAAATAAAAGCTCCTTGCAAGGATAAAAACGTCTCTCACCTAGTATCAAAATAGCCTCAAGATTGCCTCTCGGATGTCTGCTTGTGATCACGGACGGGCTCAACGCTTACAGCTGACCGCATGTGGAAGGAACATCCTATGATCCAGTGAGGACACCACTCTGCTAAGCCTTGTCTGACCCCCCTGAATAAGGGTGGTCGCAGGCTTTTTGGTAAGCCTTTAATTCTACCTGAGGTGGCGGGCTGCACAAGATTTGATCGATTTCACACATGTCTCTACAGTGTTGTTCTTCACCGGACACTCACACTTGAACTGTTCACATATTTTACTAAGAGCGTTATGTTATTTGGACTTTGCACAATCTCTTAATTTTTGTATTTTTGCACACTTTATTATCCAGCGCTACACTTGTTAGTAAAAGAGGGAGGACAGACCATATTGGCCCCATAAGGAATGAGAGAGGGAATTTGTTTACAAAGGATGGTGAGATGGCGAAGGTATTGAATTTATTCTTCTCAGTCTTCACGGGAGAATCGGAGGGCTTCAGTAACCAAAACTGCAGTGTTTATCCGAGTCATGACACATCACAGGAAGCACCCTCATGGCTAACAGAGGACAGAATTAGGAATAGACTTGAAAAACTTAACATTAATAAGTCACCGGAACCAGATGGCTTGCACCTGAGGGTCCTTAAGGAACTCAGTCAAGTAATTTCCAGACCATTGTTCCTAATTTTTACTGACAGTCTACTGACTGGAATGGTACCAGCTGATTGGAGAAAAGCCAATGTAGCACCAATATTTAAAAAAGGGCCAAGATACATCCCTGGGAATTACAGAACAGTTAGCATAACATCAATAGTATGTAAGCTCTTAGAGGGGATGATAAGGGACTATATACAAGATTTTAGTAATGAAAACAGTATCATTAGCAGCAATCAGCATGGATTCATGAAGAATCGTTCTTGCCAAACCAATCTATTAACCTTCTATGAGGAGGTGAGCTGCCATCTAGATAATGGTAGGCAGAGGCGGCTCTAGGCTTTGTGAGGCCTTAGGCAAAACTTAGACATGAGGCCCCACTGATCCCCTTGAACTACGCAGCAGGCCTTCCCAGATTGAGATGCTTGTGTGTTGGATGGGAAAAGTGACGTGCGCGGACGCAACATCACTCCTCAATGGCTGGCAGGCAGAACATCAGGAGTCTTAGGTTACGCGAGATGTGAGGGTAACAGGGCTCTTAACGTTGCCTGCACACAGTGGCATTAAAGTGGTTGTAAACCCCCCCTGGCCTTTTTTTTTCCTTTTATATACAACCTGCAAAATAAAGACATAATGAGCTAGTATGCAAAGCATACTAACTCATTATGAATCATTTACCTGAGATCGAAGCCCCCGAAGCGGTGCTCGGACACCTCCGTCGCCGCCGCCATCTCGCTCCCCTCTGCCTTCCGTGTATCGCCGCTCCGGCGCTGTGATTGGCCCTAGAGCGGCGATGACGTCACACGCATGCGCGCTCGGGCTGGCTAACTCCATTCAGAAATCCGGCTACTAAGCCGGCCCGCTAGTGCGCATGCGCGTGACGTCAGCGGCGCCGGTTTTAAATGCAAATATCTCCTTAACCGTGTAGGTTAAGGAGATATTTCATGCACCTACAGGTAAGCCTTAATCTAGGCTTACCTGTAGGTGTTTGTTTACAAAGTGAGTTTACAACCACTTTAAGATGTGCTGTGACCTCTAAAGTAATGTGCTGCAGAGCAGATGTTTGCCACGCTTAAGTGAGACACGGCTCTGAGCACAGCAGTGTTAAGGTCCCCTGTCAATCAAAACTGGGGTAATATGTGTCGCACTACCCCTGAAGGAGTCGCTTGGTAATTTTGGGTTCCCTGTTCTGCGCCTCAACTCCAAGAACACCCTAAGCCCTCTGACACACCTGGTTGATTGAATCACTACAGACACACGTAGCGTATAGTACATTTCACCTTACTGTAGGATATAGGCAATAAACAATTACACACGTGCTTAGTGGTAGACACTATTTGTCTAGAATTAGGAACTTGCATAAATGACTAAAAGTGCAGTTCACAAAGCAGAGTAGAACTGCCCTCAGGTAATAAAGGTAAAGAAATTTATCTATAAAAGCAGCTCTATATCAATAGCAGAAAAATAAATACGAGAATAGGTAAATCAATATTTAGCAACACAACTTTAAACGTGTCTTACGGAATAGCAGTTTCCTAGTGGTTTTCGAGTGCACTCGAAAAAATGAGAGAAGGTGGGATCTCCCTTTAAATGGCAACAACAACCTGTGCAGGGCCGGTGCAAGGATTTTTGTTTAGTTATCCCTGGTCCAAGAAGTGACGTCATACAGGGGAGGGCTGGCAGCCTGTCCAGTGGCCCATTGAACCACAGAATCAGCTCATCCATGCCCACCTGGTTTTTCAATGCAGCCTCACCAGTGCCGCCTCATCAGTGCCCATCAGTGCAGCCTCATCAGTGTCCATCAATGCAGGCTCACCAGAGTTGTAGTTTCCTCTGACCTGCTCAGGAGCTTGAGCGCGGACTACAACTCCCGGAATAAAACAGCGGCCGGCTGGGCCGCCGGCCCAACTTCCTACAGAAAAAAGAAGAAGGCAGCGGGCAGCGGCTGCCGGCTGTTTTTAACATGGGTTAGAGTGGCCTAGGGGGCAATTGCCACTCTGCCCCCGCCCCCGCCCGGCCCTATTGTCATACATGACACTTCCCAGTCTGTGTACAGGAGGGTGGCTGAGTGGACGAAGGTCTGCTAAACTACCGCCACCCTTCCCAGTGCCACCCACCATGACAGCAGCGGGCCCGCAAGTGGGACAGTGGTGCCCGGTAAACATGGTGAAGGGGGTTACACATTGTGGCAGTGGTGGAAGTGATAGGTGGCTTCACAGCCACTTGTAACACTTCCACATGAAAGGCGACAGTCAGCTTTACTAAAGTGCACACACTCCTAGCTGCTATAGGGGCTGGGAGTGTGTAAAAAAAAAAATGAATTCATTCAGCACTGTAAAAATCAGAATCCCCAGCAAGTGGCTGGGGATTAGGATTTTACTGCCCCCCTATCCTGGCGCCCTGAGGTGGCTGCTTAAGCCGCCATATGGTAGTACCGGCCATAGCCCTGGGGCCACTACAGTTATAGGGCAGTCTTTAGGCTCGGTTCACACCAGTGTGCTGTGCAACCTCACATGTGATTCACACCACACTGCAGTGCAAATCACATGTGAAGTCTGTGCTATGTGATTTCTGCCATACAGATAGTATGGCTGAATTTGCATCGCATTTGGACCAAGGTCATGCAGGACCCTTTTTTGGTCCGCACCAGAATCGGATTGCATGGGTATTCACACCCATGCGATCTGATTCATGTCTGAATTGACAGTTTGCACAGCAATATGTGAACCGATCTGGGGGTGTCATTAACTTTGTATTGACACTCCCAGTGGTTTGCATAGGGCAATGTGAACCGCCTGTGAGTCAGGTGCAATGCAGGAACCCACAGTGGATTCGCAAGGTTCTCGCATCGCACCAGTGTGAGCCGAGCCTAAGTGCTGGTTCACACTGCAGCGATGTGGAAACCCTGCGAAACCACTGTGGGTTCCCGCATCGCATGTCTCCTGGTGGCAGTTCACACTGCCTTATGCGAACTGCTGGGAGTGTCAGTTAAAAGTTAATGCCACCCCCAAATCAGTTTGCATATCACAGTGCGAACTGCAAATTCGGACAGGAATCGGATCGCATGGGTGTGAACACCCACGCGTTCCTATTCTGGTGCGGACCAAAAAATGGTCCTGTGCAAGTTTGGTCCGAATGCAATGCGAATTCAGCCATACTATCTGTATGACTGAAATCACATCGCACAGAGATCGCATGTGATTTGCACTGCAATGTGGTACAAATCACATCTGATGTCGAACATTGCTGCAGTGTGAACCAGCACTAAGTCCTAAATCTTCATCTTTTTATTTACTGGTGCACGTTGCAGCTGTGAAAAGGGCCTGCGGGCAGTATTAGGGCCAAAGAATAACAGGGTGGGCAGTTCCTATGGATGGCAGTAGATAATGGCCGATCGCGATTGGCCCTCTTACCAGACCCGGGGATACAGCAACAATGGTTCCTCCAATCAGGAATTCGCTCAATCTGGGTTGCCTGTGGCGACTCCACTGGATAGTGCCCAGATCTGTATTCTAGAAATAACTTCATGGCTTTCTTCTTCAGAAGGGATGGTGCTAGGCTGTGTGGATTTCTCTCTGGTGGTGCAGTGCAGTGGGATTCTCTCTCTCTGATGGAGTCCTGGGTGCACTTCCCCAAAACCTCTCCTGGGCTCCTCTCTCTCCCTCCTCTTCAGCTGGGCATGCTGGGGGCTGCAGTTTATCCCCCTTAGTATTGCATGTCCAGCCCTCGGGACTACATTTCCCCAAATCCACCTCTCTGCTTCATTTTAGTGTTTTTTTCCCCTGCCCAATAAGAAGGAGGGGGAAGAAAAAACGAGTACAGTGGTGAGAGGAGGAGAGGGGAGGGGGGAAGAAGAGCCCGCAGCAGCAGCTTCTCTCTCTCTCTCCACACAGACACTGTCGCTCCGATCTTCAGCTGCTCTGCTCTCCTCTGATAGGAGGAAAGAGGGGAATGGTCAGGGAGCACAGTGAGAGAGAGAGACATCCAGTTCTTCAGCGGCGGCTCGAGCAGGGGGAATGAAGGAGGTCTCCTTCTCGAACCGCTCCTGTCATTTGCAGGCGGCGGCCGGCAGGGAGAGCAAGTGGGAAGGGGATCCGCGCAGCACCCGCTTACACATAGACAAATTTGGCGATGGCGGGGCCCTGCTGTGATCGCGAGACCTAAGGCGATCGCCTAATTGGCCTAATTGGAGAGCCGCCTCTGAAGGTAGGCCCGTAGACGTGGTGTATCTGAATTTTGCAAAAGCATTTTATACAGTTCCCCATAAACGTTTACTGTACAAAGTAAGGTCCGTTGGCATGGACCGTAGGGTGAGTACATGGATTGAAAACTAGCTACAAGGGCGAGTTCAGAGGGTAGTGATAAATGGGTAGTACTCGGAATGGTCAGGGGTGGAAAGTGAGGTCTCCCAGGATTCTGTCCTGGGACCAATACTAATTAATTTATTCATGAACGACCTGGAGGATGGGGTAAACAGTTCAATATCTGTATTTGCGGACGATACTAAGCTAAGCAGAGCAATAACTTTTCCGCAGGAAGTGGAAAACTTGCAAGTAGATCTGAACAAATTAATGGGGTGGGCAACTACATGGCAAATGAGGTTTAATGTGGAAGGCCCAAACATTATATATATATATTTATTATGATTATTCACAGCAGAAGCCGATCTGAGGGGGCCGGGCACTGCATCCGCCGATCGTTAGGCAGAGATTCAGAACGGAGAGTCTTGCCTTGTGTAAACAAGGGAGATCTCCGCATTGACAGGGGGAAAGGGGTGGATTTTGTGTCCCTGACTAAAAATCCATCTCTTTCCCAAGTAAAAGCAGCACGTACAGTACACAAAAACACTGGCTAGCAACACATTTAACCCTTTTATCACCCTAGATGTTTAACCCCTTCCCAGCCAGTGTCATTAGTACAGTGACAGTGTATATTTTTTAGCAGTGATCACTTTCTTAATATTACTGATTCCCACAAAGTGTCAAAAGTGTTGGTTAGTGTCCAATTGTCCACTGCACTATCACAGTCCCGCTATAAGTCGCTGATCGCCGCCATTACTAGTATAAAAAACTGTTAAATAAAGAAAAATTCCAGTATATATACACCATAGTTTATAGACGTTATAACTTTTGCACAAAACAAATAAATATACGCTTATTGGGATTTTTTTTTTACCAAAAATATATAGCAGATTACATATTGGTCTAAATTTATAAAGACATTAGATTTTCAACTTGCAATCCAAGGTTTTACTGTAGATCAATTACAGGACTGTCACACAGAGAAAAAAGTGAAAAATTACTGCAGAGCTGGCTTTCTTGGCACTAACATTAATGTACACTGCAGTTATTCCAAACTTTAAGGCCCCATGCACACTGCATAATAAGCCTCAGTGCACAGGGCTCTAGCGTTTAGCACAGGTGCTCTGTCCGGCCCTGCTGCTGGCAGCCTGTCAAACTCTGTGAGAGCTGCTGCGGGCTGGATGGTCACCTAAAGCCCTGTCCACACGATTGGATTTCCTATGGATTCAAATCCGATGGATTTTTCCATCGGAATTCCGATGAAGCTGACTTCCATCAGTCTTGCCTACACACCATCAGTCAAAAATCTGACCGTCCCAAACGCCGTGACGTAAAACACTCAGACGAGCCGAGAAAAATTAAGTTCAATGCTTCTGAGCATGCGTTGACTTGATTCTGAGCATGCGTGGGTTTTTTCTCCGATGGAGTTCCACACAGACGATCGGAATGTGCTATCGTTTTTTTTTCCATCGGATAAATTTAACACATGTTCTATTTTTTCTCACCGATGGAAAAAAGACCGATGGGGCCCATACACGATCGGTTTGTCTGATGAAAAAAAGTCCATCGGACTGTTTTTATCGGTAAAACCGACCGTGTGTACAGGGCATCACAGTACTTATGTTTGGTGCAGTATGCGCCAGGGAGCCATGCATCAGCACTAAGCGCCCAGTGTGCATGGAGCCTAAAGTGGAATTGAATATAGTAGGGAAGAGTTAAAAATGGATAAGGAAGTGTTAGAACTGAATTGGACATATTAACCACGTATGCTCCAGAAGCTTTTACCCTCTTCACGACCAGGCCATTTTTTGTTATTTAGCACTGCGCTACTTTAACTGATAATTGCGCAGTCATGCAGTGCTGTACTCAAACAAAATTTGTATAATTTTTTTCACACAAATAGAGCTTTCTTTTGGTGGTATTTGATCACCACTGGGGTTTTTTTTTTTTATTATATAAATGAAAAAAGACAGAAAATGTTGAAAAAAAAATGTTACTTTCTGCAATAAAACATATCCAATAAAAAATGTAAAAAATCAAGTTTCTTTTTAAGTCTTTGTTAAAAAAAATCACAATAAGCGTAAATCAATTGGTTTGTATGAATGTTATAGCATCTACAAACTATATGTAGCGCCTTGCTACTTTTGAGCATGCGCTATGTGTAAATTTAGGGGTATCTGAGCTGTAAATGGCTCAGAGTGATCTATGTAAATTGTTGGTTTCTGTTCCAGCTTTGGCTGTTTGTGCGCATTTCCCACTGTTGCCAGTAGGTGTGACTGTTGTCACAGGCCAGTGCGAGAAATACAGCCAGCTGAAGTGTATTGGATATTTTTCTCTCAGAAAACAATCCAATCAGGAGCTTCCTTGTAGCTGGGCATGCTGGGGGAAGGATATTTAAGGGGCAGTGACATGTGCTCCGGGGTTCGTCTCGCCTCATGGCCCTCAAGGCCAGAGGCTATTTTGCTGTGTTTGCTGCAAGTAGGCCCAGAAGCCTGTCTGGGGCCTACTTAACTGAAGGTGATCCTGTGCTGTCTGTCCTGCAGGAAGAAGCCACTCAAACTGAGAATATTCCAGGGGAGGACCTTACTGGAGAGGACCGAGCTGATGGCTGGTATCTCAGAAAGGGCCTGGTGACTCGTTTGGAGGATGCACCCAAGTAACCTACTTCACAGTACTGCCGGATGGCTTAAAGGTTCAGGTACTGTGCAGCTGACCTAACTAACTGACTACTGGCTAAACAATCCTGTGGCAGGGGATTATCCAGGAGTTTTCCACTTTTCACTCAAGTATGTGGCAGAGACTTTGTCCGTGCTTCATACCGGCTGCTAGGTCGGTGTGAGAGGCCTATCCGGTTGTCGCAAGAACCAGAGACCGAAAGCAGTGGTCATCTGGACTCAAGAATGAACCGCATTAGTGATCTGCAGAACCAAGGTATCTGAACTTCCCCTAACCCTCTATCCCCTACCTGAAGTTGTGTATTAAAGCAATTGAGAAAAAGACTGAAGTGACTGGCAATCACCTTTTTCAAAACTACTAACATAGACTCTTAAGTTCTGGGATGGTGGAAGTGTGGGGTAACGGCAGGACCCAAAATTATTTCCAGCAGCTCCTTCAGGGGTATCGCTAAATATATTATACAGGATATACTGGATTTTTATTTTTTATATACTAGTAATGGCAGTGATCAGCAACTTATTGTGGGACTGTGATAGTGCGGTGAGCAATCTAACACTAACTGACACCAGATGGAAATCACACTGACATCACCTGTGACACTAATACAGGGATCAGTGCTAGTATTTTACACTGTCACTGGCTGGGAATGGGTTAACATCTAGGGGCAAAGGGTTAACTATATGCCTAACAAGTGTAAAGTGTGTAGTGTGTGCTTCTTTTACTAAGAAGTGTGACTGTTTTTACTCCTTTGCAGGGAAAAAAAACAGTGACAGTAGAGAGCCCTGTGTTGTTTACCAACCAGTGGCGGCCCGTCCATTAGGGGCGCCGCCCCCCTAATCCATGCGCCTGGCCCCTAATCTACATGCATGGCGCCGGACACATGGATTTCAATTTTTTTTTTGGAAGCACATGATTAGAGCCTGAGGCCTCGTACACACGACCGATTTTCTCGTCCAAAACAGTCAAGAAAAGTGCCGCGAGAGTTTTTTTGTCTAGAAAAACGTTCGTGTGTATGGTTTTACGACGAGAAACTTGACGAGAATCTCGACGAGAAAATAGAGAACCTGCTCTCTATTTTCTCGTCAGGATTCCAGATTTCCTCGTCGTGTTTCTCGTCGGCCTGTTTTGTGACGAGAAAATGGTTCGTGTGTATGCTTTTACGACTCTTCCAAAAGCGCGCATGCTCACAAGCAACTATGAGACGGGAGCGCATCTTCTGGTAAAACAAGCCTTCATAATGGAGAGAGCACATTCGTCACGCTCATAAATATTTCATCGTTTAAATGTTCTGCATTGAATTCTTCGTTAGAATGTTACATTAATCAAAACGAGAGACCTTCTTTTGCTGCTGATATTCACACAGAGTTCTGCCTTATTTTTAACCTTTTTCATGCTGCTCTTTATAAGATTTATGTGTATTATATCGTGCAAGTTTTTAGGAATAATTTAAATGGTTAGATTTTTCAAAATGATGTTAATTATAATTTCTCAATGTTTTGATAGCGATCTCCCATTTAATTTTCTAATCTATATTTTTAAAATTTCACACCATGTTTTTGAGCTAATCAGATTTAGTTATTCTTTTGGGGGGGTGATATCTGTGCCTTTTATTGTCAGTCAAATGTATCTGCTTACTCCAAAGCTTGTTTTTTTTATTTAAAAATACACATAGTCAAGTATGAACTTAAACAAAAAACACATTTATTCATGTTTATAAATTAAATAAAGAGAAGGCAGTGCTGGAGAAGCTGCTGCCATTTGTGCATCCCAGGGACCCCAGAGCACACAGCAACCCTGTGTGGACACTAAAATTGGGAGCTTGAGAAGGCCCACATTTCAGAACACAATCTGATGCTGGCCTCCCAGAGGTCAGGAACAGCAGCAGGTGAGATATATGTCCCAAGTGTGTGGTACTACAACAGGCTGCCTTCTGTCCGACCACAATGAAGCAAGGCCATCACTTCCTCTTCTTCCTGGCAACCTTCCCTGCAGCCTTTCCTGAAGCCTTTCCTGCAGCCTTTCCTGCAGCCTTCCTTCTTCGTTTGGCTGGAGGCTGGCCCACTGGAGGGGTACTCCTGTCAGGAGGAGGAGGTGGAGGTGTAGCAGAAGGGGGTGGGGCAGAAGAAGAAGGTGGAGGTGTAGCAGAAGGGGGTGGGGCAGAAGGTGGAGGTGTAGCAGAAGAGGGTGGGGCAGAAGGTGGAGGTGTAGCAGAAGAGGGTGGGGCAGAAGGTGGAGGTGTAGCAGAAGGGGGTGGGGCAGAAGGTGGAGGTGTAGCAGAAGGGGGTGGGGCAGAAGGTGGAGGTGTAGCAGAAGGGGGTGGGACAGAAGAGGAAGGTGGAGGTGGAGGTTGAGGTTGGGTCAGTTGGGCCACCTCACATATGGCGGTATTGGGAGTAATTTGCTCCATCACCCCCTTGTTGAGCAAGGTGATGAGCAGGGGCTCGCATAGGAGGCGTTGCTCCATGCTCATCACCTTGAACTTAGCCTCCACTAGGCCGGCAATGGCCTCTTCAGGGGATGTGGGCTCCTTGAGGGTGGCATGGGCCTCTTTAATAAGGGCCATTGCTGCTTCACTGGTGGTCCTGTCCCTCCTGCCTCTTTTGTGAAGCCTGATGGGAGGCACCTGGGATCTGGTGCTTCTCCTTTGCCCTGCCACCTCCTGTCTGCCACTGGGCCCTGCCACCTCCTGGCTGGCACTGGGCCCTGCCACCTCCTGGCTGCCACTGGGCCCTTCCTCCTCCTGCCTGACAGTTTCCAGACCCTCCTCCTGGCTGATTTCATCCTGTGTATGAAAAAGGAACATAGTTTAATATGTTGGTTTAATCTTTGCATCAAACTTTGTAATCCTGATGGAAGCAATTAGAATGTAAATGCATAAATCCTTGCTTTAAATTTACCACTACATCAGCTTGACTATTTACCACACAATTAAGTGCAGAATAATGTCTACATATCATGATTTCACTTGTGGAATACAAAATAATGTATGTTTCTCATCCTGACATATTTGGGAAACATTAATTTTATCCCACTACATTTTCAGTTAATACTATACCTGGCTCCAGATGGACAAATCAGGATCATCCAGGATGGCTGCCTCCTCTTGCTCCAGAGAAGGCTCAGGTTGGCTGCAGGGAAGTCTGGGGGGAAGAGTGGAGAGTGATGGCCTTGGCTCAATGTGGTCATCCAGGAAGGACATCCTGCTGTAGTACCACAAAATCGGGACATAAACATCATCTGCTGCTGCTCCTGACCTCTGAGAAGCCAGCACCTTAGAGCGTTCAGTCCTGTAGGTACCTCTCAAGCTCCCAATTTTAGTGTCCACTTGTTTTGCTGTGGCTGTGGGCACCTTGGTATGCACAAATGGGAGCAGCTTCTCCAGCGCTGCTTTTCTCACCCCTTTTTTTTTATGGATGGGGTTTTTCGTCTCCCACAGAGCGGGCAGCTCCCTTACCCGGTCAATAAATTCCGCCAGGAACTCTTTGTCGCTAATAAAGACATTCATATTGTATCTGCAAGTTTAAGAAATAATAGATAACTAATGTGAGGCAAACAGTCTAACCTCCTTAACATCGTAGTCACCATATATATCCTACAACATTCTCAAAACAGTATAGGCCAACAATTTGTACAAGTCACAAAATCACATACCTTCGTTCGCACGTCCGTCACTTGAACTCCTCTCTCCGCACACCGAACGTACTATAGTCACATGTGTGTTTGCTATATACACACCACGCATGTGTCCAAATTCGAACACGTCGCTCCGCACACGTCGCCCGCCCATGACGTTCTAACTAACATCTTTTCCCCGCCCCTTCTCTTTCGGCGCGCAGACAGATATGGCGGAGTTACAGCAGGTGTCTGATAATTCCGCAACTAGCGAGGAGACAAGCCCGGAGACCGAGGACACGTCACGATCAAGGAGGAGATTCAAGGCATCGAATATGTCTTTGGCGGAGATGGCGGAGATGGTGGACATCTTGGTCAAGGCTGATTATGATGCCAAGCATGGGCCGTATAGCAAACCAAATAGAAGGAAGGCCAAAATCCTCACTAAAGTTGTGAAGAGTCTGAGGGCGAAGTTCGGGGTGAAACGCTCAAATGAGCAGCTCAGAAAGAGGTGGTCAGACCTCAAACTGAGGGAGCCAGACCAGTTGAGGATCATAAAGAGGATGCTCGCTAAAAGTAAGTAAAATGACGACCTTTCTGCTATTAATCTTTTTAGAAACTGACATTTTTTTTTTTTTTATCATATTGGACTCCCTTCCAAAATGTAATATTTTGAACTAGGTTGGGCACAGTAATCGTTCGTTACGTTACCGACACTTCGTTCGGCCACTATCCACGGTTTTGGCTTATTTAAGAGCCACAAAAGTAATTAGACATCTGCCATTTTTGATCAAGTATTGTGGATAATTTTTAAGTCTAGATGATGTGTTTGTAAGGAGAATGAAATGCAAACTTTAATCAGTGTAAAGGAGAGGACACTCAGCAGCTGCTTCCACATCTGTACTTTGGAGCACTATAGTGTGGGCCACCAGACCCGCCTTTTTTGGGTGTCCCACACAGGTGCATCAGAGTTTATTTGTGGTGCCTCCATGTCCAAAAAATTACATCCAAATGTGAATACTAAACATATTTGGGGTCATAAATAATGCATTTTTCTTTAAATTCCGCACAAACACACACTTGTACCCCACTTCCAAACAATTTAGCCTGTTTTAAGTTTAACAATGAGATTTTTACAGTGTGATAAATAGACCTTTGGTTTTATTCTCATAGGGGAGAGAAGACTGGGAGGAGGACACTCCAGGGAGCACATGCACCCCACAACTTCCAAGCAACCCCAAACTCCCAAAGATCCACAACCGAAAGATGTGCAGGAAGTTGAGGTGGAGGAAGGAGAAGTGCAGGAAGGAGAGGTGGATGACGTTGTGGATCTGGTCACCACAACAGGTCAGTATCTGTCACCACAGCTTCAGGTAAGCGAGGTAGGCCTGCAGAGTTTTATTAATTTTTTTTAATGGTTTTTAGGGGATGGAAATGTTGTGAAGGATAGCACACGGTTCTCTGCTGACAGTGCCCTCCGCCTCATCCAGCAAGTGATGGAATGTAGCACGGAACTGGACCTAATTAAACAAAGAATCCATGTGATGGAACAAACATTTAAAGACATTCTCGATGTTTTGGGGAGAATTCAATAAGCCATCCAAACACATTTGTTTTTACATGTTTGTTTTTATATTTTTTCTAATTTTTTGAGTAACAAAGCAGCCAAAAATTGAATATGCACACAGTGTGTGAACATGTGCTATCTGCCATCAGGGGATATCCATGTACGTCTTTTGTGGGTGCAACCCCTTCCTCGTATCAAAAGTCGGTGAACTGAGGAAGGGGATGCACCCCCAAAACACGTCCATTGATCACCCCTGATGGCAGATAGCACATTTTGACAATAGGGATCAGGATTGTAAACTTCCTATTTGCAAAAAATTAAAAATGTGTGCATATTGAATTTTTGGCTGGGCAAGGGGTGGCAGGACCCCGTATTAGGACGGGCACATAGAGACATAGTTTGTGTAACTGAATGTCTCAGATTGCTCAGAGGTATCCAATGTTGTCATTTTAGAAATGCAAGTGGTATTTTTGTATTTTCATAAGCCAAAATTTGCCGGGTTGTGGCCAGGCAAACCCCAAAGTAAAACCAAAAAAAATGTGCAGAGAGTAAAATATTTGACCACAAACAACGTGTAGCTTCTTTTTATAATACTCTCTAAGCTTATTTGGTTCTTTTGTAAGGTAACATAGTTAAATTGGTTGTTATTTACTAAAGTAAAATACACTTGCCACTACAAATGCACAAAGACAAACTAGGAGACAGGAAAGAACAAATAATTAAAGGTTTAAACAAGATTTTTATTGGGATACTTAGACATAGGCTGGCATAGGAATTGCCCCCCACCCGTGAAATACTCCATGTATTTGTCCCGAACCACACGGGCATTTTGGGGGGGCAAGCCAAGACGGGTAGATTCCAGGCCCGGAAGGGGATTTGCAGGGGAAAGTCCAGCCTCTGGCAAAACTGAGGCCATATAGGAATTTGATTTTTGGCTCAGAAAGTTGTGTAGCACACAGCAGCATAACACTACATAGTTTATTTTGTAGTCCGCCAAGTGGATGGAAGTCATAAAAAGGCGGAACCGGCTGGCCATTATGCCGAAGGCATTTTCAACGACTCTTCGGGCCCTGGCCAGCCGGTAATTGAACACACTCTTCTCTGGGGTCAGGGTCCTCTGTGGAAATGGCCTCATAAGATGCCGTCCGAGTCCGAAGGCTTCATCAGCCAAGAAAACAAAGGGGAGTCCTTCAATATTCCCTGCATCCGGTGGCAATGCAAGGTCGTCACTCTGGAGACGGAGGGCAAACTCCGTCTGGATGAAGGATCCCCCATCGGACATCCGGCCATTCTTTCCTACATCAACATAGAGGAATTCATACCGTGCTGACACCACCGCTATCAGCACAATGCTATGAAACCCCTTGTAATTGTAGTAGTAGGATCCAGAACGGGGTGGCGGCACGAT
The DNA here is from genome assembly GCA_029206835.1 of Rana muscosa. Classification (NCBI taxonomy): domain Eukaryota; kingdom Metazoa; phylum Chordata; class Amphibia; order Anura; family Ranidae; genus Rana; species Rana muscosa. Next base: position 258,565,817 of record CM055119.1, on the reverse strand, counting down.
GCGGACGTGCTTCCCGTCTATGGCACCACCGCAGTTGGGGAAGTCCCACCGCGTGGCAAACTCCGATGCCACAGTCTGCCATTCCTGTGGCGTGGAAGGAAGCTGTGGAGTGAAACAAGATGAAATAATATTAGAAAAACAAAGGCATACATTACAAGGAAATTCTATCCCAAAAAATTAGAGACCAACATCAATCTAATTATACGTTTATTAAGGTGTGTAAAAAAAGTATAATGGAAGGCTCATTTATCATATTCATCACCCCCTCTGATGGGCCATTACTAAATTATTTTGGGGGGGGGGGAGATGTGTTTGGCCACAGGATAGCATTGCAGTGGCGGTGCGTCCAGAGTGGGCGCTGGAGCACTGTCCCCTCTCTCCTGTGCCCATCACTCAGAACAATACATAGGTTCATGCGTTGCATGAACCTATGTATTGTCTATGCCGCACACTATTCAGGTGGATGGCCTCTTGTAAAGCGACCGACATATGAATAATTGCGGCATTTAGGGGGTTAAAATTGCAGAGCAGAAACAGGTATTAAAAAAGTCTTGCAAATTACAACCTGAGGGATGTAATTGGCTTCCTCAAAGAAAAATCAGGGACGCAAGGAGGGGGGCATTCCTTGTGTAAACACTGACAGGCTGCTCTGCCAATCATGTTCACCAAGTCTGGTTAATGGTAACATGATTGGCTGATGCAACATGAAGGGAAGGAGAAGACATCAAGGACAGAAGAAGGATGGCGCTGACCACAAGAAGGTAAGTGCAGGGCTGGGGGGAAACTGGCTGCATTAGAGGGGACTAAATGGCTGCATTGGAGGGGACAACTGGGGGCGTTTATTAGGCAACAGAGCAAAAAAGGAGGAAGTTTATTTCCGAAATTGGGGTTGGAACCCCCCAACATTTGGAGCAAAAGGCGCCCCTGCTGGAAAAGTTAGTGAGGGGAAATATTTAGGGAGGATAAAAAAGGGGCAATCTAAAGCTTCCAACATGCATGGGGACAAAGGGGACATTCTCAGCATATTACAATCATGGTAATTAGGGAAGGATGAAAGAAATACAATACATTAGCATACATGTAATACATAAAATGTGATGTTAAGGGAGAAAACTTTCCCTAATATAGTGCTCCTGCAGGACTTGTATAATAGCAGAACAGGTGTCTGGAACTATGAGGCCCAGAGCCTGGGGGGAGATGCCTGTGGTGAACTTCAAGTCCTGAAGACTTCTCCCTGTCGCCAGGTACCGTAAGGTGGCGATGAGCCTCTGCTCAGCACTGATGGCTTCCCGCATAACGGTGTCCTTCCTGGTAATATAGGGGGACACCAAAGCCAACAGTTCCTGAAAAACGGGGTCAGACATCCTCAGAAAATTCCTGTAGTCCTCAGGATTATTCTCGACGATCTCCCGCAGCAGAGGCATGTGGCAGAATTGGTCCCGCTGGAGCAACCAATTCTTGGTCCATGAACTCCTCCTCACACCATTCATGGACTGGTCTTGGTCCAAAACAAGCAGACCAACACCAAGCGCACGCACAGCACGAACTCGACGACGAGAACGTCCAGGCGACATGGCTAGGAAACGGTCGTCTAATCAGAACGTACAGAACAGAACGCACTTTAGAACAGCAAGGCCTATGAATAACGAACTGAAATTCAGAAACGAACAGGCAAGAACGCACTGTAAAACAGATACGACCTGCCTAGACGCCCTGAAAGTCAAGATACGAACCCACAAGCACAAACTGAACGGCAGAAAACGATCTGAAAAGTACGAAGACTGAAAAGCGCGAATCGTCTCTTCCCAAACTTTTACTTCACACGCGGTAACACGAGATCAGCAAAAGCAGCCCAAGGGGTGGCGCCAAGAAAAAAGATCTTCCCCTTTATAGTGCCGTCGTACGTGCTGGACGTGAGCGCAGAGAACCACGAGGAAATTGGAAAATGACAGTGTGTACGCATAGAAAGCTTGACGAGAAAATCGACAAGCTTAACAAGAATCTCGTCGAAAAAAACGACGTGTTTTTTACGACGAGAAAATCGGTCGTGTGTACGAGGCCTGAGGCTTGGGGCAAGCACTGCGCCCTCAGCCCACCCAGGTGTGTGACAATAGCAAATTAATATTCGCTATTGTCTTCCTGATTCTCCTCCTGGCCAATCAGGAAGCGGGTCTTAAGACTCGTTTGACCGAGAGGAGAAGCGATCGTATTGGCTGCCGAGGAGGATGACGCCGAGGAGGAGGAGACGCAGGGGAAGCTGCCGTAAATTAGCCGCGGAGGAGACACAGGAAGGAGCCAAAGCTTTTTTTTTGCCATGCCTCTTACTAAATAACTCAGACTGTCTACTTTCCAAAAAGGGATAATTTGAGGGGGGGAGGGGGGTATTTGTACTGTACTGGCATTTTGGGGCCTCAGGTACATCAGGATTGATACATTTTCAAATATATATACACCATAAAATGGGAATAAGTATACTGCGCTGTCTGTAAAAAACATATAGTGATAAATCAATATCTGTGCTGCAACTAAAAAATGTGAGACACCCACAAAAAACAATATTATAAAGAAACTAAAGCTGCGCAACAACGTATCAAAATGTGGTGAATGAATAATGAGTGGATGATCAAAAATTATTCTGTGTATGATCACACTATGATATCACCTGACTATGCAATAAAACATATATAATGAAAAATAATCCTTGAGCCTCTAGGCAGAGACTAGGGATGAGCTTCGAGTTCGAGTCGAACTCATGTTCGACTCGAACATTGCCTGTTCGCCCGTTCGCCGAACAGCGAACAAATTGGGGTGTTCGTGGCAAATTCGAAAAATCTATGGGAGAAATCTAAAGTGCTAATTATAAAGGCTTATATGCAAGTTATTGTCCTAAAAAGTGTTTGGGGACCCGGGTCCTGCCCCAGGGGACATGTATCAATGCAAAAAGAAGTTTTAAAAACGGCAGTTTTTTCGGGAGCAGTGATTTTAATAATGCTTAAAATGAAAAAATAAAAGTGAAATATTCCTTTAAATTTCGTACCTGGGGGATGTGTATGATATGCATGTAAAGTGGCGCATGTTTCCCGTGCTTAGAACTGTCCCTGCAAAAAATGTCATTTTTGAAAGAAAAAAATGCATTTAAAACTCACTCGCGGCTATTAATGAATTGTCGGCTCCCGGCAATACATACAAAAGTCATTGATAAAAAAAAAAAAAAAAAGCGTGGGGGTTCCCCAGAATTCAATTACCAGGCCCTTCAGGTCTGGAATGGATATTAAGGGGAACCCCGCCGCAAATTAAAAAAAAAATTGACGTGGGGTTCCCCCAAATATCCATACCAGGCCCTTCAGATCTGGCATGGATTTTAAGGGGAACTCCACCCCAAATTTAAAAAAAAATGGCGTGGAGTCCCCCTAAAAATCCATACCAGACCCCTTATCCGAGCACGCAACCTGGCCGGCCGCAGGGGAAAAGGGGGGGACGAGAGAGCGGCCCCCCCTCCCTCCTGAACCGTACCAGGCCACATGCCCTCAACATGGGGAGGATGTCCTCATGTTGATGGGGACAAGGGCCTCATCCCCACAACCCTTGCCCGGTGGTTGTGGGGGTCTGCGGGCGGGGGGCTTATCGGAATCTGGAAGACCCCTTTAACAAAGGGGACCCCCAGATCCTGGCCCCCCCCCTATGTGAATTGGTAAGGGGTACATTGTACCCCTACCATTTCACGAAGAAAGCGTAAAAAAATGTTTAAAAAAAACACACAAACACCTTGAAAAAGTCCTTTATTTAAAAAAAAAAAAAACATTCCAGCGGTGAAATCCAGTGTCCCGCGGCGATCCGATGTCCAGCGCTGTCCTTCATTGGTTGTGCCTGAGCGGACCTGATGGGGAACTCCCTCTCAGTATTTTAAATGTATAGACCGCCCCTTCTAAAGTTCCCCATCAGGTCCGCTCAGCGAACCAGATGCGGAACATGAGAAGGGGCGGGTCTATACATGTATTACCAAAGTGAGAGCAGTTCCCCATCAGGTCCGCCCCCTCGGTATGTCAGACCCGCCTACGTCAATGGCTTGAGCGGGGAACTTCCTTCACTGTGTAATTTAAATTTACATAGTGAAGGAAGTTCCCCGCTCAAGCCAATGACGTAGGCGGGTCCGACATACCGAGGGGGCGGACCTGATGGGGAACTGCTCTCACTTTGGTAATACATGCATAGACCCGCCCCTTCTCATGTTCCGCATCTGGTCCGCTGAGCGGACCTGATGGGGAACTTTAGAAGGGGCGGGTCTATACATTTAAAACACTGAGAGGGAGTTCCCCATCAGGTCCGCTCAGGCACAACCAATGAAGGACAGCGCTGGACTTCGGGATCGCCGCGGGACACTGGATTTCACCGCTGGAATGTTTTTTTTTTTTTTTTTTAAATAAAGGACTTTTTCAAGGTGTTTGTGTGTTTTTTTTAAACATTTTTTTACGCTTTCTTCGTGAAACGGTAGGGGTACAATGTACCCCTTACCAATTCACATAGGGGGGGGCGGGATCTGGGGGTCCCCTTTGTTAAAGGGGTCTTCCAGATTCCGATAAGCCCCCCGCCCGCAGACCCCCACAACCACCGGGCAAGGGTTGTGGGGATGAGGCCCTTGTCCCCATCAACATGTGGACATCCTCCCCATGTTGAGGGCATGTGGCCTGGTACGGTCCAGGAGGGAGGGGGGGCCGCTCTCTCGTCCCCCCCTTTTCCCCTGTGGCCGGCCAGGTTGCGTGCTCGGATAAGGGGTCTGGTATGGATTTTTAGGGGGACTCCACGCCATTTTTTTTTTTATTTGGGGTGGAGTTCCCCTTAAAATCCATGCCAGATCTGAAGGGCCTGGAATGGATATTTGGGGGAACCCCACGTCAATTTTTTTTTTAATTTGCGGCGGGGTTCCCCTTAATATCCATTCCAGACCTGAAGGGCCAGGTAATTGAATTCTGGGGAACCCCCACGCTTTTTTTTTTTTTTTATCAATGACTTTTGAATGTATTGCCGGGAGCCGACAATTCATTAATAGCCGCAAGTGAGTTTTAAATGACTTTTTTTCTTTCAAAAATGACATTTTTTGCAGGGACAGTTCTAAGCACGGGAAACATGCGCCACTTCACATGCATATCATACACACCCCCCAGGTACGAAATTTAAAGGAATATTTCACTTTTATTTTTTCATTTTAAGCATTATTAAAATCACTGCTCCCGAAAAAACGGCCGTTTTTAAAACTTTTTTTTTTGCATTGATACATGTCCCCTGGGGCAGGACCCGGGTCCCCAAACACTTTTTAGGACAATAACTTGCATATTAGCCTTTATAATTAACACTTTAGATTTTGAACGTTCGAGTCCATTGTATTTAATAGGGTTCTAAAGTTCACACAAACATTTTGTCTGTTCGCAGGTTCTGGTGCGAACCGAACAGGGGGGTGTTCGGCTCATCCCTGGCAGAGACATTGAACAGTGTCACACTCTTTTCCTTAATATTGGTACACAATGGCAGTTCATGCATAACAAAAAGTTCCCAGGAGAAAGAAATGAAGTGCAAGGGTACAATCTCTTTGAAATTAATTTGTGACTTCAAACTGGAACACCATAGAAAAAGTGCCGATACGACAGAAAGGAATCCACCACCTTGTTCTTCTCAGGCTGCTTACCAGAAATCCTGATCCCTGAAAGAGATCAGTCTGAGCAGATGGCTATTATCCCCGCCAGGGTCTCTAATTGGCTCTCTCTGTACTTTATATTCAGTTGGGTTTTAGTCTGTAGTCCCCCGATATCTCCGCAGATCATATTTAGGGTGAAAAAGAAAGCCCCATAGTGTAATCCAGTAATTTAAAACATTTATTCAAATAAAATAATGCACTTACAGCATATGTAGTAAAAAACAGCAGTGGTTGTATATAGGGCCGGCCGGCTCTCACTACCCGTTGCTTCCGGGATTCATATTGTGGTGACGTCAGCACAATACGAATCCCGGAAGCAACGGGTAGTGAGAGCCGGCCGGCCCTATATACAACCACTGCTGTTTTTTACTACATATGCTGTAAGTGCATTATTTTATTTGAATAAATGTTTTAAATTACTGGATTACACTATGGGGCTTTCTTTTTCACCCTAAATATGATCTGCGGAGATATCGGGGGACTACAGACTAAAACCCAACTGAATATAAAGTACAGAGAGAGCCAATTAGAGACCCTGGCGGGGATAATAGCCATCTGCTCAGACTGATCTCTTTCAGGGATCAGGATTTCTGGTAAGCAGCCTGAGAAGGATAAAGTGGTGGATTCCTTTCTGTCGTATCAGCACTTTTTCTATGGTGTTCCAGTTTGAAGTCACGAATGCACTTAATTTCTTTCTCCTGGGGACTTTTTGTTATGCATGAACTGCCATTGTGTACCAATATTAAGGAAAAGAGTGTGACACTGTTCAATGTCTCTGCCTAGAGGCTCAAGGATTATTTTTCATTATATATGTTTTATTGCATAGTCAGGTGATATCATAGTGTGATCATACACAGAATAATTTTTGATCATCCACTCATTATTCATTCACCACGTTTTGATACGTTGTTGCGGAGCTTTAGTTTCTTTATAATATATACACCATAGTTTGTAGATGCTATAACTTTCACACAATTAATGTACACAGCAGAATACATTTTGGCCTAAATTTAGGAAGAAAGTTGATTTTAATGGATATGTTTTATAACAGAAAGTATAAAATATCGGGGGGGGGGGGGGTCAGAATTTTTGGTCTTTTTTCAGTTATATAGCAAGAAATGAAAAACCCAGTGGTGATCAAATACCACCAAAAGAAACTACTTGTGAAAAAAATTATATAAATTTATTTGTGTGGAGTGTTGCTTGACCAAGCAATTGCCAGTTAAAGTAGCGCAATAGCATAAAATAGCAAAAAATTACCCGGTCATGAAGTGGGTAAAACCTTCCAGAGGTAAAGCGATTAAATCAGCCGATGAAAGTGCTTAAAATTCTGGGGGTTTAATATCACTTTAAGATAACAAAATCCTGAAGTGTATTATGAAAATAAAGTTTAAAGCAAACCTTGTTTTAATGACAGTGCTAAAACCATAGCTTCCAACTTTTTGAGATGAGAAAGAGGGACACCTATTAGCAAAAGTATGTAGGCATAGGGCACACCCCTGCCACACCTCCTTAAAAGAGAATGATACAGAAAAAAAAAGATTTGTTAAACCACACAAATGCTTTTTTAACCACTGCTATTCCTTTATACTGGCTTTTGACATTTAGAAGTGCAGCAATTTAGAAATTGGATGAAAGGTTTAGCACTGGGAAACACTTTTTGATAGTGCATTTTAAATACAACTATAGAAATCAGACCAAAATGAGGGACAAATGAGGAGGAAAGAGGGACATTGTTCCAAATCAGGGACAGTCCCTTGAAATCAGGGACAAATGGGAGCTATGCTTAAACAATTCCTAGGCAGACATTATGCAATTTGTGTATGTTATACATATGTAAACTTTTCAATCTAATATTTTCATATATAATCCACCTTTTATAATAGACCTGCTTGGATAAAAATCCAGAAGCATTTCAGCGTAAGATTAGTAAAAGTAAAACTGAAGATCTTAAACCCAAACATTCAAAGGGATGCAAATGCAAACGTTCTGGTTGCCTTAAGAATTACTGCGAATGTTATGAGGTTTGTAAAGGCCTTTTTATTTGCTCATATCTAATAGCTTATTGAACTTTTTTAAAAACTGGAATAAAAAAAAAACTGGTTAATTTTGAACAATTGGGAGCAATGCTGATGTGGATGGACGTACCCGTACGCCCTTCCACATTGGCAACCTGTGCACACAGCAGCTCTACCTATGACTAGGGATGAGCTTCGAGTTCGAGTCGAACTCATGTTCGACTCGAACATTGCCTGTTCGCCCGTTCGCCGAACAGCGAACAAATTGGGGTGTTCGCGGCAAATTCGAAAAATCTATGGGAGAAATCTAAAGTGTTAATTATAAAGGCTTATATGCAAGTTATTGTCCTAAAAAGTGTTTGGGGACCCGGGTCCTGCCCCAGGGGACATGTATCAATGCAAAAAGAAGTTTTAAAAACGGCCGTTTTTTCGGGAGCAGTGATTTTAATAATGCTTAAAATGAAGAAATAAAAGTGAAATATTCCTTTAAATTTCGTACCTGGGGGGTGTATATGATATGCATGTGAAGTGGCGCATGTTTCTTTTTCGTACATCACGGGACACAGAGCGACTTAGTCATTACTAATGGGTTATATAGTTTACCTTCAGGTGTTGGCACTGGCCAATTCCAAACCGGAAGTACCCTCCCCTATATAAGCCCCTCCCACCCGGGAGCACCTCAGTTTTTTGCCAGTGTCTAAGGTGTTGGCCAAAGAGTAACATGTGTTTTCACTGGGCTTGCGTACAGGTTCTTTTGGGCCTTAGTAAGCTGTTCCGGATCCCACCAAAAAAGCTTCATAGCTAAACGGTCGGTACCCGGGCCTTGCAGCAGAAGAGCAAGGTTTTGCCTGTAATGCTTCTCTTAGGAGGGCTGGACCCTGGGATCCAGAGCTCTGGTCATACCCACGACCAAGACGCTGTCTGTGCAGGGTGCTATACAGGTCCAGGGGAGTGGAATCATTGGGAACCCGGTCCCTGAAGGTTTAATTACAATGCCTGCCGTGATAGGTGAAGTTTGGACTTTTGTGGACCAAACAAAGTCCTGCGGCGGGGATCAGGTAAGTGGGGGCCCTCAGGAACTTGGTTCTATTGGGGGACCCCCAAGCCTAATTTGTCTTTCTGTCTGTTACCTAACGGTATTCCCGCTAAATATCTGTGTTTGCCTATAACTACTGAAAATGTAAAATTTTAATAGTAGTCAAGAAAAAAAAAAAAAAAAACAGGGACCGCGGTACCTGTGTTAAACCACTAGAGGCCGCTGTAGTCCATTTTTCTTGTAAATGTGGATCTTTGGTTTTCTCAACTCAAAAGATCCAGGCAGCTGGTAAGTTTCTCTGAGGGAATCCACTTCCTCTGCCCTGTTGCTGCGTTCATCCACCGCACAGGCCCTCCGGCAAAAAGGGCCCTGGCTCCTAGTCCTCTGTTGGTTTTCGAAAAGGGCGCCATTGGCGCACGGGCGCGCGCGCGGGCGCGTGCACGCGCCTCCTATGAAAAAAAAGGGGCGGGGCGGGTGGATGACGCTCGATGCGCGCCGCGGCGCTTCTGCGCATGTGCGGGCGTCCCAGCATGGTTAAAAGACACAGTACAAGTGTCAGCTGCATGCAAACAGAGCTAGCAACAAACAGTGGCACACAGAGGCGGTTGATGCAGGCATCCCCATAGAAAGGCACTTTAGTGGACACCAGCTGGTATATAGCAGCACCTGTGTTAGACTATTACCAGCAAAAATTGGTGTATGACGACGGGAATACCTCAGCTTTGTGCTTAAAGGATATGTCGTCCAGACGCTCCGGAAATAGATCTTCCAGGAAGCCAAAGGGGTCTCCATCGGGCTCTGAGGATATTGGGCATGCTTGCACTGCACCAATCTCCCCTGAGAATGCAGAGGTCAGTAGCCGTAGAAACCCCGCAGGAATGCCTGGTGCTGCGGCTGTCCCCAGTCCACCTGCTCCTGTATATATAACAGAGGAGGTTTTATCCTCAACTCTGGGAGGATTGGAAGAGAGATTAACAGCATTGATCGCTGCTTCCCTGTCACAGGAAAAGCGCGTCCGATCTCCGTCTCCTCCTTCAGAGTGCCTGTTAGTGGAGGAACAGCCCCACACAGAGATCGACCTACCTGAAGGGGATCAGGATGAGGTTGATTCACTTATAGAGGAATCAACAGTGGCAGAACCTTTCTCAGCTTCTCAGGCTGAAAGATTATGGGTTCAGTCTCTGACTAACATGGTCCGATCAGCATTTAAAATGCCTCTGGCGGAACCACCATCCACTACGGTTTCCTCGCTGGGGTCGCTAAAAGCTCCCCAGGCGGTCTGTTCCTTCCCAATCCACCCTTTATTAGAAGGGCTTATTTACCAGGATTGGGAGCATCCTGATAAAATATTTGCTCCCCCCAAGAGATTTCCGGTGATCTATCCCATGGAGGATAAGTTCATAAGAAAATGGAGGGTCCCTATAGTGGACGCAGCCATCTCTTCTGTTAACAAATCACTGACATGTCCAGTAGATAATGTTCCAATGTTCAAAGACCCAATAGATAAAAAATTGGAGTCTTTACTAAAATCTGCTTTCTCTACAGCAAGTATGGTGACACAACCTGCGGTAGCAGCGATTGGAGTCTGCCAAGCAGTGAAAGATCAGTTGAAACAAGTCTTAAGGGACTTACCAGATCAGCAGGCTCATGCCCTAGCTGACCTGCCTAGAGCCTTGTGTTTTGCGGTGGACGCCATAAAGGATACAATCCAACAGGCCTCCCGCTTTACGCTGTCTATAGTACATATGCGTAGGCTTCTGTGGCTCAAAAACTGGTCTGCTGAAGCTCCCTGTAAAAAACTGCTGGTTAGCTTCCCATTTCATGGAGAACGCTTATTTGGAGAAGATCTGGACAAATATATCCAGAAAATTTCTGCCGGTAAAAGTTCACTCTTACCGGTTAAGAACAAGGGTAGAAGTCCTTCTTTTAAGAGGCCTACCTCTCCAGTCCCGGGCACATCGGCTGTGAAGCAGTTCCGACGGCCTCCGCGGTCAAATTCAGGGGGCAGAAATCAGGGACAATCACAGGGTAACAAGAAGCCCTGGATCAAGAGAGGTACAAAACCTCCCCCTAAGGCATGAAGTATTGCCCCCGCTCAATCGGGTGGGGGGAAGACTTCAGTTGTTCACAGAGACCTGGCGGGACACCATCAGAGACAGATGGGTGCTCTCCGCAGTAAGTCTGGGATACAAGCTGGAGTTAAAAGGCACTCCTCCTGCCCAATTTATGAGGTCAAATGTGCCAAGAGATCCCCAAAAGAGAGGATCCCTCCTTCTGGCACTAGAACAACTATTGCTCCAAGGGGTAATCATGAAGGTTCCCCTGGAAGAAAGCGGATTCGGGTTTTACTCGAACCTTTTCACAGTCCCCAAACCAAATGGGGACGTGAGGCCCATATTAAATCTAAAAGGGCTAAACAAGTTCCTAAATATCAGGACTTTTCGGATGGAGTCGATCCGATCAGTGGCCACCGCCCTACAAGGGCAGGAATGGCTAGCCTCGATCGACATAAGGGATGCTTATCTGCATATTCCCATCTTTCCGGCCCATCAGAAATTTCTACGCTTTGCAGTAGAAGGGCGCCATTTTCAGTTCAGAGCCTTACCTTTCGGTCTGGCCACAGCACCACGAGTGTTCACAAAAATTCTGGCCCCATTATTGGCCAATCTAAGAACACAGGGTGTAACGATAATGGCATATCTAGACGACCTGCTACTAATAGACCACTCAGTGGAAAAGCTGGAAGTAGCTATTCACAAGACAATCGAGTATCTGGAATATCACGGTTGGATTATCAACCGGGACAAGTCAGCTCTAAGACCAGTCAAAAGTCTGGAATACTTAGGGCTAAGGCTGGATTCAAATCAGAGAAAGATTTTCTTACCTCCAGAGAAGGTGTCGTCTTTAAGAAATTTGACCCACTTAGTGGGTACAAAAAGAAAACCATCCATACGTCTCTGCATGAGGCTGCTGGGAAAGATGGTGGCTTCATTCGAAGCGGTACCCTACGGTCAATTCCATTCAAGGAATTTGCAAAGGGCCATACTGTCAGCCTGGAACAAAAAAGTTCAGGCTTTAGACTTACCAATGTCCCTGTCCCCTTCCGTTCGCAAGAGCCTCCATTGGGGGTTGGTGCCCCAGAATCTGGAAAGAGGGAAACCCTTCAGTCCGGTTTCTTGGAAGGTGGTCACTACAGATGCCAGCCTCATCGGCTGGGGGGCAGTGCTGGAGCAATGGTCTCTCCAGGGCAGGTGGTCAGAAGCAGAAAAGGCCCTGCCCATCAATCTCTTAGAGATACGAGCAGCCCGGTATGCCCTAGTAGCATGGACATCCAAACTCCAGGGGTCCCCTGTCAGAATTCAATCAGACAATGCCACGGCAGTGGCATATATCAATCATCAGGGTGGCACCAAAAGTCGTGCAGCCCAGAAGGAAGCAAATTGCATCCTGGAGTGGGCAGAAAGATATGTCCCAGCCATATCCGCGGTTTTCATCCCAGGAGTGGAAAATTGGAGAGCGGACTTTCTAAGTCGCCAACAATTATGCCCGGGGGAATGGTCTCTTCACCCCGAGGTTTTCCAGGCAATATGCCAGCGGTGGGGAACACCGGATGTAGATCTGCTAGCATCCAGATTCAACGCAAAGGTGGACAGGTTTGTGTCTCGCACAAGGGATCCCCTAGCTTGCGGCTCGGATGCCCTAGTGTTCCCTTGGGATCGGTTCAAGCTGATATATGCATTCCCACCGCCACAATTGTTACCGCGATTACTCCGCAGAATCAGGGTAGAAAAGAAACCAGTGATTCTGGTGGCTCCAGCGTGGCCCCGAAGGGCATGGTACGCGGAGATTGTAAAAATGTCAGTGAGGAGTCCTTGGACCCTCCCACTTCGTCCGGACCTGCTGTCGCAAGGACCGATATACCACCCTTCCTTACCAGCCCTAGGTTTGACGGCCTGGCTATTGAAGCCCACATTCTGAAAAAGAGAGGGCTCTCTAATTCTGTGGTATCTACCATGATCAATGCCAGGAAACCGGTATCCAGGCAGATCTATTATAGGATCTGGAAAGCGTACATTACGTGGTGTGAGACCAAGAAATGGCATCCACGTAAGTACATGATAGGGAGGATTCTGGACTTCCTACAGTGGGCTGTAGATAGGAAGCTGGCCTTGAGTACTATCAAGGGTCAGATTTCGGCCTTGTCAATATTTTTTCAAAGGCCCTTGGCTTCGCATTCACTAGTCAAAGCCTTTATACAAGGAGTGATGCGTATTAGCCCTCCGGTTAGTATTCCCATATGTCCTTGGGACTTAAACCTGGTTCTGTCGGTTCTACAGGAACAACCGTTTGAACCATTACAACACATTTCCTTGGTTCTTCTCACCAGGAAATTGGTTTTCTTAGTAGCCATTTGTTCGGCTAAAAGAGTGTCGGAATTAGCAGCTATGTCCTGTAAGGAGCCATATCTGGTTGTCCATAAGGACAGAGTAGTATTACGTCCTCATCCAGCCTTTCTTCCTAAGGTGGTATCGAGGTTTCATTTGAACCAAGATGTGGTTCTTCCTTCTTTTTTCCCCAAACCTAGCTCAGTAGAGGAAAAGTTATTACATTCTTTGGATGTGGTAAGAGCAGTTAAAGCTTATCTAAAAGCCACTGCTCAGATTCGCAGAACGGATTCTTTGTTTGTTCTGCCGGAAGGCCCCAGAAGGGGTCAGGCAGCATCAAAATCTACTTTAGCCAAGTGGATTCGACAGGTCATAATACAAGCCTATGGCTTGAGAAAGAGACCGCCTCCGTTCAAAGTTAGGGCGCACTCCACAAGAGCGGTTGGAACTTCATGGGCAGTGCATCACCAGGCCTCCCTGGCTCAAGTATGTAAGGCCGCAACATGGTCTTCGGTACACACGTTTACTAGATTCTATCAGGTAGACGTTAGAAGTCAGGAGGATGTCGCCTTTGGGCGCAGTGTGTTGCAGGCCGCAAAAGATCCTCATGCCTGATGGCGCCCAGCTTATGTACCCCCCCCTCATTTGGCATTGCTTTGGGACGTCCCATTAGTAATGACTAAGTCGCTCTGTGTCCCGTGATGTACGAAAAAGAAAAAGGGATTTTTATAACAGCTTACCTGTAAAATCCTTTTCTTGGAGTACATCACGGGACACAGAGCTCCCACCCCTCTTTTTGGGACACTTATTGCTTGGCTACAAAACTGAGGTGCTCCCGGGTGGGAGGGGCTTATATAGGGGAGGGTACTTCCGGTTTGGAATTGGCCAGTGCCAACACCTGAAGGTAAACTATATAACCCATTAGTAATGACTAAGTCGCTCTGTGTCCCGTGATGTACTCCAAGAAAAGGATTTTACAGGTAAGCTGTTATAAAAATCCCTTTTTCCCGTGCTTAGAACTGTCCCTGCAAAAAATGTCATTTTTGAAAGAAAAAAAGTCATTTAAAACTCACTCGCGGCTATTAATGAATTGTCGGCTCCCGGCAATACATACAAAAGTCATTGATAAAAAAAAAAAAAAAAAAAAAGCGTGGGGGTTCCCCAGAATTCAATTACCAGGCCCTTCAGGTCTGGAATGGATATTAAGGGGAACCCCGCCGCAAATTTAAAAAAAATTGACGTGGGGTTCCCCCAAATATCCATTCCAGGCCCTTCAGATCTGGCATGGATTTTAAGGGGAACTCCACCCCAAATTTTTTAAAAAAATGGCGTGGAGTCCCCCTAAAAATCCATACCAGACCCCTTATCCGAGCACGCAACCTGGCCGGCCGCAGGGGAAAAGGGGGGGACGAGAGAGCGGCCCCCCTCCCTCCTGAACCGTACCAAGCCACATGCCCTCAACATGGGGAGGATGTCCCCATGTTGATGGGGACAAGGGCCTCATCCCCACAACCCTTGCCCGGTGGTTGTGGGGGTCTGCGGGCGGGGGGCTTATCGGAATCTGGAAGACCCCTTTAACAAAGGGGACCCCCAGATCCCGGCCCCCCCCTATGTGAATTGGTAAGGGGTACGTTGTACCCCTACCATTTCACGAAGAAAGCGTAAAAAAATGTTTAAAAAAACACACAAACACCTTGAAAAAGTCCTTTATTAAAAAAAAAACAAAAAAACATTCCAGCGGTGAAATCCAGTGTCCCGCGGCGATCCCGATGTCCAGCGCTGTCCTTCATTGGTTGTGCCTGAGCGGACCTGATGGGGAACTCCCTCTCAGTATTTTAAATGTATAGACCCGCCCCTTCTAAAGTTCCCCATCAGGTCCGCTCCCTCGGTATGTCGGACCCGCCTACGTCATTGGCTTGAGCGGGGAACTTCCTTCACTGTGTAATTTAAATTTACATAGTGAAGGAAGTTCCCCGCTCAAGCCAATGACGTAGGCGGGTCTGACATACCGAGGGGGCGGACCTGATGGGGGACTGCTCTCACTTTGGTAATACATGTATAGACCCGCCCCTTCTCATCTTCCGCATCTGGTCCGCTGAGCGGACCTGATGGGGAACTTTAGAAGGGGCGGGTCTATACATTTAAAATACTGAGAGGGAGTTCCCCATCAGGTCTGCTCAGGCACAACCAATGAAGGACAGCGCTGGACATCGGGATCGCCGCGGGACACTGGATTTCACCGCTGGAATGTTTTTTTTTTTTTTTTTAAATAAAGGACTTTTTCAAGGTGTTTGTGTGTTTTTTTAAACATTTTTTTACGCTTTCTTCGTGAAATGGTAGGGGTACAACGTACCCCTTACCAATTCACATAGGGGGGGGCCGGGATCTGGGGGTCCCCTTTGTTAAAGGGGTCTTCCAGATTCCGATAAGCCCCCCGCCCGCAGACCCCCACAACCACCGGGCAAGGGTTGTGGGGATGAGGCCCTTGTCCCCATCAACATGGGGACATCCTCCCCATGTTGAGGGCATGTGGCCTGGTACGGTTCAGGAGGGAGGGGGGCCGCTCTCTCGTCCCCCCCTTTTCCCCTGTGGCCGGCCAGGTTGCGTGCTCGGATAAGGGGTCTGGTATGGATTTTTAGGGGGACTCCACGCCATTTTTTTTAAAAATTTGGGGTGGAGTTCCCCTTAAAATCCATGCCAGATCTGAAGGGCCTGGAATGGATATTTGGGGGAACCCCACGTCAATTTTTTTTTTTAATCTGCGGCAGGGTTCCCCTTAATATCCATCCCAGACCTGAAGGGCCTGGTAATTGAATTCTGGGGAACACCCACGCTTTTTTTTTTTTTTTTATCAATGACTTTTGTATGTATTGCCGGGAGCCGACAATTCATTAATAGCCGCAAGTCAGTTTTAAATGCATTTTTTTCTTTCAAAAATGACATTTTTTGCAGGGACAGTTCTAAGCACGGGAAACATGCGCCACTTCACATGCATATCATACACACCCCCCAGGTACGAAATTTAAAGGAATATTTCACTTTTATTTTTTCATTTTAAGCATTATTAAAATCACTGCTCCCAAAAAAACGGCCGTTTTTAAAACTTCTTTTTGCATTGATACATGTCCCCTGGGGCAGGACCCGGGTCCCCAAACACTTTTTAGGACAATAACTTGCATATTAGCCTTTATAATTAACACTTTAGATTTCGAACGTTCGAGTCCATTGTATTTAATAGGGTTCTAAAGTTTACACAAACATTTTGTCTGTTCGCAGGTTCTGGTGCGAACCGAACAGGGGGGTGTTCGGCTCATCCCTGCCTATGACCACTGTGCCCACTAAACACAGCAGATAGCCAATCGCTGTATTGGGCCGCTAAGGGTGGCCCTGGCACCATGTGATTGCTGTGACCAATCACAGCAATCACAGTTACAGTAGTAAAAAAAACTGTCATTACTTAATATTGGTTACCGCAATCATATGGTGCCAGGGCCAATCACAACAGCACTGTACCTTGTGATAGCTGTGACCAATCACAGCATCACTGTAGTAAAGTTTTTATGAATGAAACCTTTGAACAATCTTACTGATGGCTTATTACAATGACCAACAATGTAATAAACAATCACAGTGTACTAAAATAATCCTAATCACCTCCCCAAAGCAGTACAGTTGAAGAAAGTGGAAAGATAGCCCTGGACCTGTAGGTTTATTTTACTGGTATTGTTATCTTAAGATATTACTGTTGGTGTAAATGATCTGGTTCCTGGGCGACAGCTTCTACACCCCAGAAGATCTCCACAGTCTCCTTGGCTTGTATTGTGATGTAAAACGCGTTGAAGTGCCACAACACTGCTAAGAGGTCCAGATACAAATGTATTCCATTAAAGGTAAGTGGTACAATTCAAAAAGTAGCCAACGCATCTTGGGTATCTAAGTGCCCGCTTCATCAGTGTTTTTCTGGTGTGAATTCAAAGCACAGGCCTAGTCAGCAGCTTCTTTGGCAGCTGCCAGACAAGCTGCTGACTAGGCACCTAGACCCTAAAACGCCTTGGCTACTTTTTGAATTTTACCCCTGACCTTCAACCACTTCCCGACCAGCCACCGCAGTTTTACTGTGGCAGAATGGCACGGGTGGGCGAATCAACGTTATGTTACGGAGGCCGCGATGATCGGATTAATTTTAGAACCGATCAGTTTCCAGGCCCAGGCCAATGATTTCTGGCCTGGACCTGGTGATCAGTCCTGACAAATGAAATCCTCCCCTGTCTGTGTAAGTGTAAACACAGACAGGGTAAGTGATGTCATCTCTCCCCGTGGAATCCTTTTCGTTCCAGAGAGGAGAGGACATCTAACCGTGAGTTGCACCAACACTACACTAACACCAATACACATATTTCACCCCCTGATCGCCCCCCCCCAAGTTAACCCCTTCACTCCCTGTCACTGTGTCACCCAGTGCAGTGTTCATAATTTTCTTTGATCACTGTACTGGTGTCATTTGTGACACTAATCAGCGTTAGGTCTAGGGACCCCCCTAACCCCCCCTAATAAAGCTTTAACCCCTTGATCATCCCGTCACCAGTGATCACCGTATAAGTGTCACAGGTGATGATAGTTAGTTAGATATTTTTTTATATCGTCAGGGCACCATTACCTAAATAAAGGTTTAACCCCCTGATCACCCGGCGGGTTATATCGGTTAGGTTTTAGCGTCAGATAGGGTTTGCATCGCCCCAGGCCGTGTCAGATTGGTGCCAGTAGCGCTAACACCCATGCACGCACCATACAGCTCCCTTAGTAGTTTAGTGTCTGAACGGATCAATATCTGATCGGATCAGATCTAAACTTGTATCCCAGCAGTTTAGGGTTCCCAAAAATGCAGTGTTAGCAGGATCAGCCCAGATAACTGCTAGCACCTGCGTTTATCCCCTCCTCCCAGCCCACCCAAGCGCAGTATCAATCGATCACTGTCATTTACAAAACACAACACACATAACTGCAGCATTCGCAAAGTCAGGCCTGATCCCTGCGAACGCTAACAGTTTTTTTGGTAGTGTTGGAAGCAGTCGCTGACAGTCAGGTGCTCTTTTTCCTGTGAGTCTGTACTGTACCAGTAAATTTAGAGGCCAAAATGTCCAATCGAAGGTACACTAGTGAAGAGGCCTACACGTTTCTGAGCATGACAGAAGAGAATGAAGAGGAACTCACCCATCTGTCAGATTCAGGCTCAGAATACAAACCCGTAGACAGCAGCGGCGCTCTGACGATGGAGTAGTGGTCCCTGCCAAGGTCAGGCATACCCGACCTCGTTCTTCTGCTGTTGTTGAGGTGCAAGAACCACAGGGCTCTCGTATGGAGCAGAGAGCCAGCACTAGTGGCACTCATCCTTCTGGTGAACTGGCAATCACCAGCGGCCTAGTACATCCTGGTCGTACATCCAGCACTGCAGTATCACGTGGTGACATGGCATGTTTCATAAGTGCAGTTAAAGCTGGTGAGGTGGCTAGCACAACAGCCACCAAGAAGACAAAGGCAGGGCCGTCAAGCCCATAGTGCCCTTCCTGCTGCATTTGCCAATCCAAATTGGGAGCCCACCACTTCTGCAGCACCCGTACTTCCCCCATTCACTGGCCAACCCGGAATTCAGGTGGAAACAGTTGATTTTACGTCACTTCATTTTTATTCACTGTTTTTCTCTATAGATCTATTGTGGACCAAAGCAATTTTATATGCTGTTCAATTCATCGCCGCTAATCCCCAGTTGACCCTTGCCAGAAATTGAAAACCTATTACGGTTTCCAAATTTAAGACCTTTCTTTCCCTCCTTATGGGCATAGTTAAAAAAAGTTAGTTGCAGTCATATTGGTCCACTGACCCATTTCACCATATGCCCGTGTTCTCTGCCTCCATGACCAGGACACAATACGAGCAGATCATGCGGTTCATGCATTTCAATGACAATGAACTCTGTCGTCCTCGGGGTGACCCTGAATATGATCAGCTCTACAAAATTTGGCCCCTTGTAAACCACTTCAACCAGCAGTTTGCAGCCTTGTTTACTCCCGATCAAGTTGTCTGCATTGATGAGTCCCTGATTACGTTTTCTGGCTGCTTGTCTTTCAAACAGTATCTTCCTAGCAAGCTTGCCAGATATGGGGTCAAGATGTATAAGCTCTGTGACAGGGCAACAGGCTATACATATAGTTTTATGGGAAGAGGGAAGAGATAGTTACGCAGAGCTGGGAACTGCCCAGACTACATAGGGAGCACTGAAGAGATTGTGTGGAACTTGGTGTCACCCTTATTCAGAAAGGGGTACCACTTATATGTGAACAATTATTACACGAGCGTGCCACTTTTTAGTCACTTGTTTGATCATGGAATTGGCGCATGTGGCACTGTGCGATCTTATCGCCGGGGCTTACCACAGCAGCTTGTAGATTCCCGTCTTAGGCTGGGGGAGAGAGCCTGCTTGAAGTGTAATAATTTGCTCGCTGTGAAGTGGTGGGATAATAAGAATGTTTTCGTTCTGTCCTCCCTTCATGCAGACACGACGGTCCAAATTCTTACGGTGACTGGTGTTGTGGAGAAACTCCTCTGCGTCCACGAATATAACCTTAATATGGGAGGGGTGGACCTCAACAACCAGTTGTTGGCACCGTACCTAATTGCCCATAAGGCCAGACGCTGGTATAAAAAAATTGTCTGTATACTTATTCCAATTGGCTCTGCTGAATGCTTATGTGCTATACAAAGCTTCAGGATGAACTGGATCCTTCCTTAAATTCCAGGAAGAGATCATCACAGTCCTTCTGGTTCTGTGGCCGAACTTCCCAATCCAAATGCAGTGAGCCGGCTGCATGGATTTTCTGCATGTCCTCCCTGGTACCCCTACCCAAAGAAATCCCCAAAGAAGATGTTGTTTCTGTAGAAAATGTGGATATAGGCGTGACACCCGCTTTTATTTTCCCTCCTGTCCTGACCGACCTGGTCTTTGCATTGGTGACTGTTTTGAACGCTACCACACACTAGTGGAGTATAAGCGTAGGGTACAGCATTGCACAGTCCTAGGCACACTTACACAGGGTCTCGAAAGATGAGATGGCCATTACATTCCTAATCTGGAACATTTACAGTTTATATAAAAGTGAAAATAAAAAAGTAAAAAAAATAAAAACCATACAAACAAATAATAATAAAAAAGCCAAAAATAGTTGTGGTTTTATTTTTCTTCTCTCTATTGTTCTCTCTCTTATGTTTGCTCTCTATTTTCCACTCTATTGTTAGCTCTCTATTGTTCTATATCTATTGTTCTCTCTCTTTTGTTACAGTATTTTCAAACTGTAATGTTTTATTTTTACTATGTTTTATTGTATTTGCTTTGCAGGTATGGTATGTCTCAAGCCGTGTACACACGATAGGTTTTTACCGATGAGAACAGTCCGATGGACTGTTTTCATCGGACAAACCGATCGTGTATGGGCCCCATCAGTCTTTTTTCCATTGGTGTTTAAAAATAGAACATGTTTTAAATCTATCCGATGGTTA
Source organism: Rana muscosa (assembly GCA_029206835.1). Classification (NCBI taxonomy): domain Eukaryota; kingdom Metazoa; phylum Chordata; class Amphibia; order Anura; family Ranidae; genus Rana; species Rana muscosa. Next base: position 258,545,138 of record CM055119.1, on the reverse strand, counting down.
AAAAACCAATAGCAAATTACTATCGTCTGTGGGGAACTCCATCGGATAAAAAACCCACACATGCTCAGAATCAAATCGACGCATGCTCAGAAGCATTGAACTTAATTTTTCTCGGCTCATTGGAGTGTTTTACGTCACCGCATTTGAAACGGTCGGTTTTTTGACTGATGGTGTGTGAGCAAGACTGATGGAAGACAGTTTCATCGGATTTCCGATGGAAAAAAACATTGGATTAGAATCCATAGGATATCCGATCGTGTGTACAGGGCTTTACTGTTATACTGTAATGTTACTTTGTTTTATTGTTAACCATCATTTGCTTAGCAGGTCCGCCATTCAGCTGCAGCACAGGTTTTTTTATTCTGACAGCAACAGCGTTTGCTCCCACGATACGTAAAGCTGTGACTCCAGCGCTGTAGGAGGTGATTTCACCACCACAGTTAAAAAAAGTACCAGTTACTTACCGGTAATGGTCTTTCTGGTAAGTCTTCCAGGACGGCACAATGAGAGATGACTGGTCCACCTGACAGGAAACACAATCAATCAAAGAGGTTAAAAACCCCACCCCTCCCTGTGCTCCTCAGTTTGTGAAAAAAGCACTCCACACTAGTGCACGAGAGTGAAAACAACATACCACAACAACTCTATATATATATATATATCCATATACTTAACCAGAGCAGTGGGAAGTAGGCCTGCCATCCTGGAAGACTTACCAGAAAGACCATTACCGGTAAGTAACTGGTACTTTTCTAAAGACGTCTTACAGGACGGCACAATGAGAGAGAAGCAAGTAACTTGCAGGCCTACCTTAGGGTGGGACGACCGCTTGCAGGACCTTCCTACCAAATGAGAGGTCCTGAGGCAACAGCAACTCCACTCTATAATGTTTCAGAAAAGTGTTCTGGCTTGACCATGTCGCAGCTTGGCAGATTTGTTCGACCGAAGCTCCGGCCCTTTCTGCCCAGGAGGTCGCCAGAGACCGAGTGGAATGTGCCTTAATCTTCTGGGCTGTTCTATCAGCTTGGTCATAAGCTAGGGAGATTGCTTGTTTTATCCACCTAGCTATGGTTACTCTAGAAGCCTGTTGGCCCTTTTTCTGACCAGAAAAATTAATAAATAAGTGGCTGGATTTTCTGAAAACACTAACTCTATCCAAATAAGATAGCAGACACTGTCTGACATCCAAACAATGAAAGGAAGCCTCTCTTTCATTCTGAGGTTTGGAACAAAAAGATGGGAGTATTATTTCCTGTGTTCTATGAAATTTTGATACTACCTTGGGAAGGTACAGGGGGTCCTGCCTGAGAACAACCCTGTCATCAAATAAACAAAAAAACGGCTCTTTAATTGACAGAGCCTGCATATCACCTTCTCTTTTGGCTGTCGTTATCGCCAGAAGAAAGGTAAACTTAACTGTGAGAAGTTTAACAGAAATACTGTCTAAAGGCTCAAACGGAGCCTTAGTTAACTGTTCTAGAACCAAGGAGAGATCCCAGGGTGGAACTCTAGAAATCTGCACTGGGGACACTCCATCTCTAGCCGACAAGAATCTTTTAATCAAAGGGTCCAGGGATAATCTTCTGTCCAGGAAGTAAGATAAGGCTGCTACCTGAACTCTTAGTGTCTTGGTAGCCAGCCCCAGATCAATTCCATCCTGGAGAAATTCCAGGATGACCGAAGTCTCCTGTTGGGAAACCTCTTTCGCTAAACACCAGCGAGAGAAGACCCCCCCACACCTTAGCATAAATACGCCTGTGACCTCCTTTCTACTAGAGAGGAGAGTGGTGATCACTCTCACTGAACAGCCCTTCTCCCGCAGGTTCTGCCTTTCAAGCACCAGGCCATCAGTTTGAAGAAGCTGGGCTCTGGGTGGAAGCCCGGACCCTGATGAAGAAGGTCTGACCGAACTGGTAGGCGGAGAGGGGGAGCTACAGTCCAGTTCTCCAGAGTGGGAAACCAGGCTCTCTTGGGCCACCAGGGGGTGACCAAAATGAGACTGCCTTCTGAGAGGTCCAGCTTCTGCAGGATCCTCGGAATCAGACCCAGAGAGGGAAAGGCATAGGCCAGACGAAAATTCCACACCTGGGCCAGCGCATCCACTCCCTCTGAGCCCCATTCCCGGGTCAGGGAAAAGAACCTCTCTAGCTTTCTGTTTTCCCTGCGGGCGAAGAGGTCTATCTCTGGTTTGCCGAACTGTTGGCACACCAGATCGATCACCTCTGGGTTCAACTCCCATTCTCCCTGGAGAATTGGGTGGCGACTTAAATAGTCCGCCTCTACGTTGTGAACCCCTTTTATGTGAACCGCTGTGATAGAGGGAATCCGGAGCTCTGCCCAGCTCAGGATCTCCAGAGACAAGGCCAGAAGGGTACGCGACCTGGTGCCTCCCTGATGGTTCAGGAATGCCACCGTAGTGGCATTGTCGGATAGAATCTGGACCTCTCGGCCCTTGACTCTCTCCTCGAAGGCCCTTAGGGCCTCCCGGTTCACCAATAATTCCCGGAGGTTTGAGGAGGCGCCCCTCTGACCCCGGTTCCAGGAACCCTGAGCTCAAAGCTTGCCTAAGTGAGCCCCCCAACCCCAGGCGCTTGCGTCTGTGGTTATCCTGAGAGGGTTGGTCTGACTCCATAGACGACCCACCTGCAAATTCTGAGGAAGGAGCCACCACCTCAGAGACTCCTTTGCTACAACTGGGATGGGGACCCTGTAGTCTAGAGATTCCCTTGATCCATCCCAAGAGGATAGAAGGGATTTTTGGAGAGGTCTGGAGTGGAGCTGAGCCCACGGCACCGCTGGGATGCAAGAGGTCATTAGACCCAGCACCCGCATGATGCTTCTGAAGGAGGATTCCTCTGCCTCCAACATAGACCTGACCGTTGTCACAAGACTCTGAACCTTGTCCTGGGGTAAAACAAGTTTCCTTTCTAAGGAATCCACTAGGAACCCTAAGTAAACCTTCTTCTGTTCTGGGACCATCGAGGATTTTTCCTTGTTGATGATCCACCCCAGGGTTTCTAAGGTGCTCACGACCTTGGTCAGGTCTGCGAGAAGGAGATCTCGACTCTGATTGTAGAGAAGCAGATCGTCGAGGTAGGGGACTACTGCTATTCCCTGCAGGTGCAGGTAAGCAATCACCTCTGCCATGATCTTTGTAAAGACTCTTGGACTGGAGGTCAGTCCGAAAGGAAGCGCAGCAAACTGCCAATGCTGCACTCCCTGGGCAGAAGTGATTGCAAACCTGAGGAAAGCCTGATGTGCTGGGAATATCCGGACGTGTAGATAGGCATCCTTTAGGTCGATGGTCACCATGAACACCCCCCTCAGAAGGAGCTTTCTGAGAGTGTACACGCTTTCCATCCAAAACCTCTTGTGACGCAGACAAGCATTCAAAGGTCTCAGGTTTATTATAAGCCGATGCTTCCCTGATGGTTTTGGAACAACGAAAATATGGTAATAGACACCCATACCTTGTTGTTCTGTAGGTACCAGGATAACTACCCCCTGCCTTTCCAGTTCTGAGGCATTCTGTACCAGACCTGCAGCTTTTAAGAAGTCCCTGGGTAGATGTGTTACCAGAAACTTCGGGGGAGGGGAGTGAAGAAACTCTAGTTTGTAGCCCTCTTTTAAAATTCGGAGGACATGGGGGCTCTGAGTTATGCTTTCCCACCTGGGGAGAAACTGGGAAAGCCTTCCCCCTACACTTGCGTCAATTAGAGTTCTTGTCATTAGGCTTCTGGCTGGAAAAAAGGATACCTCCCTTCTGTTTGTCCTTGCCAGCACTCCACCTCCTATTATTGACTGGCTTTTTGTCTGAGAACCGGTTCTTACCCTGGGGGCCTCGAAAAAAACTCATTTTCTCCCTTTTAGGTTTGTTAGGAAATTTCTTGCCCTTTTCGGTGGACCTTGACAGGGCTTGGTCAAGTCCTGTACCGAAAAGAAGGGAGCCCTCAAATGGGAGACCACATAAACGGGTCTTGGATGCACAATCACTATCCCAGGTTTTGACCCACACAGCTCTTCTTGCAGAGTTCAAGAGGGCTCCAGTCTTTGCGGTGGTTCTCACGGTTTCTACCGCTGCATCCGCTAGGTACGCCACCGCACTACCTATTAGTTGCAACAACTCCAAGACTTCCTTGGATTTGGAAATACCTGAAACATGGTCCATTAACTTGGAAATCCATGAATCCGCATTCCTGGCTACGCATGCTGAAGCCAGTGCCGGGCTCATGGCTGCCGCATTGGCTTAACAGGTCCTCCGCAAGGTGGTCTCAGCGCACCGGTCCATCTGATCTTTGAGGTTACTTGTATCCTCAAAAGAGAGGTCAGACTGTTTGGATACCTGGGCTAACGAGGCATCCAATCTAGGTGTTTTGAAGAACCTATCTTCATCTTCCTCCTTAAAGGGGCACCTACGCTTCCACGTATTTGGTCTTAGAAGCTTCCTTTCAGGATTTTTCCACTCTTGTAGGATAATATCCTTGAGTGCCTGGTGAACCGGGAAGGTTCTGGGTTGAGACTTCAACAAACCCCGGTACATTCTATCCTGTGCGGAAACCTGTTCCGCTGGCTCCTGGATCTCCTCGGAAGCGTAAATCGCACCAAGGAGGCCCTCCAAATCATCGGCCGAGAAAATGTGCCTCCCTGGCCTGGAGCCCTCTTCCTCTTCCTCTGCTTGACTATCAACCAGACCCTCATCATAAACTTCTCGATCCGAGATATCTGAATCCTCCTCCGGCTCTGAACCCTGTGAAGGTAAGGATTTTTGAGGCTCCGGATGCCTTTTAACCACCCTGGAAGTCAAGGAGCTCTCTTGAGAGGAAGAGCCCCCCCCCACTTGTCTGAGGCTCTGGTTCCCTAGACCTGAGTGAGGACTGAAACTCCTTGAGTGTGTTCAGCATCTGGGTCTGGACAGAAAGGAAGTCTTTCATGACCTGAGATGTTTCTTTTCCAGCCAATTTCTGAATGCATTTAAGGAAAAAAGGCCTGGAATAATCTGGAGGCAACCTATCGTTGCAATAGCCACATCTTTTGAGGCGAGCGGGGGTCTTAGAGGGACGGCTGGCAGACCCCTGGGCAGTGACGTCCCCTCCTGCAGGAAGAAATATACACAGGTATAATTTAAGCAGCAAAGGCCCCTGTGCTGAGCAAAAAAAGGGAAGAGTCGGGGTACCTCCCCATCTTAACCCCTGCTGGCTGGGTAGGACTCACCTCCTGTGGCCTCCTCTGTAGCCTTGGCCGTACTGGGCCTTTCCTCATGCTCCATGCGCCGTCCGGGCTCGGACTGTGCAGTGTAGAGCAACAGGAGGAATGGGCGCCTCTTTTCCTGGCAGTGTTTAGTGATGAAGCTGGCTGAGAGAACGCTGGCCGTCGCCATTTTGCCGTAGACCGGAACCAGAAGTGGCGCGTCACGCGGTGACGTCATTCCGGGCGCTAGAGGGGGAAACCCACGTCTCCTCCAGGCAATGGGAAGATGGCGCCGCACATGCCTGAGCGGCACCGACAGCCAGAACAGCTTAACCAAGATGGATTCACCAACGAACGTCCGCAAGAGACCTTCCAGCCCCCCCTCCGGAGTGGACACCCTAAGGTAGGGGGGGAAAAGAGGAAAACATGGCCCCTGAATCTTTCAGGTACACCTGCACTTTAGGGCTTCAGAAAACTCAGGGGGGTTCTTCAAGGGTTATTCCCTCCCCCCTGAGCAGGAAGAACAAAGGGGACCCCCCAGGAAGGATAAGCCCGTCCTGCTAGGTCCAGAGGCTTCCTAAGCATTCAACCTAGCTCCCAGGGGGAGACCTCCAGCACTAGTCCTTCGGTCTTTAGAAAGTAACAAATGGTTTCGCTGTGGGGAAACACAATCAAAAAACCGAGGAGCACAGGGAGGGGTGGGGTTTTTAACCTCTTTGATTGATTGTGTTTCCTGTCAGGTGGACCAGTCATCTCTCATTGTGCCGTCCTGGAAGACGTCTTGAGAAAAAGAGCATATATGCCGAAGCATGGGGGCAGGGGTGGAGGAGCAGTTTCCTTCTAACATTAGGGGCGTATTGCCCCCATGCTTCGGCATATATTTTTTAGGCACAGATTGTGTTAAAAAATCAAGTTGTTTTATTGACTTAATGTTTTATCGTTACCATTGTTTGCTTTTCAGATACACCATTCAGCTGCAGCACTGATTTATATATCTTGACAGCAGCAGCGTTTGCTCTCACGATACAAAAATCAGCGACTAGAGCGCTGTAGGAGGTGATTTCACCACTACAGAGAATGGTGCGCGTATGAGCATCATTAGAAGTGGGTGGATGAAGGGCGGTATTCTAATGGTGGGCATACCCACCGATCAATCTCTTTTTTTCGTTCAGCCCACAGGCTGCATGAAAAAATAAAGGTTACAATATATGCCCATCAAGGTATGTTGCTGGACTTTGAGTGGTTATACCAGAATGATGCCTGCAATCCTAGTGGCTAATTAGCCTCTAGACTGCTTTTATAAGCAGTGGGATGGAACGCCCCCCCCCCCACCATCCATGGTTTTCTCGGGCTCTCCTGTCCCAACAGGGAACCCGAGAATGCAGCCGGTGGTTACGCCAGCTGACTATAGAACTGATCAGAGACCAGAATGTACTCGGCATAAGATCATCTTCTTTATTTGCAACCAAGAAGTGCAGCGCTGAAAATATACTTGCAATATATAACATGATACATGTAACAGGTACAAAGATTATTAAAGTGCATTCAGTGCAATCAATAGTGTATGAACAATATGGAAAATCAATAGCAAGATATTGCATAAAAAGATATATGCAAAAAAAAAAAAAAAACATGTACTAGTTAAAGTGCAATAAGTGCCATCAATTGTGCAAAACCTAAAATCCAGTGTAGCGCCCTCCTCACTCCCCTCTTTCTCTCGTCTCGTCTTTCTCTTGTCTAGGGGTATCTTAGAGGGGAGGGAGCGGGGACACCACGCCTGGCTTCCACCACATGTGTCAGTGCGGTATAAGCGTTCTTGTATTACCTTCGGGTCAGTGCTGTGCACCTGGATCCTCCCTCCAAGAGTCACCTTGAACAATGTCTGCTAGGAAATGAGCCCCACACCATAAAAGTTCAACACTCTTTTATTCTTCTGCGAATGAACACAATCAGTTGAACTCCCTTGGTTAACAGAACAGGAAAGGAGGTGTGGATGCGAATAGGCCCAGACACAATTTGGTTCTCCACTTTCCTTCCTGAAAGTGGGTTACGGTCTCCGCACGAGGGGGAATTTCCTTCCAGGCGGTCTCCGACGAGAGGCTCACCTTTCACCGGCAATATGCTGCACCGGGTCTTCAAGTGAGGAGCTCCCCCCGGTCCATTGCTCCTTCCGGATTCGGGTACCCACTCCCGGGGTTCCCTAGGATCTCCTTCCCTCGCGGAACTCAGTGTTGGGCACTGAGCTCCGGACCTCCATCTGAGTACCTCACCCCAGGCTAAAAGGTGCCTGGGATGGAACCCAGAGGACCGACACGAACCACCGTCCACAAGCTGAAGGTGCCTGGGACTTCGACCCCGTGACAAAGATGGCCGGCCCCTTTATACCCTCTCCCAGCAAGCACGGCGGGTTCCCCGCCCCACCATACCGCTGCCGAGGGAGGACAAAAAGGAGGCACAACACACAGCAATGATTCAACCCCAGCCCAGGGCGACAGCGCCACCCGCTGGGCTGCAGGGAATTACACATCACCAATGTCTCTGTCAAGTTCAAATTTACACAAGGGAAAGTACATACCCGCTACACCAGCTAGAGATGAATTTCAAGCATAAACACCAGTGCAATATACAAAAAGGGTGCAGGTCTGCAAAATATAATATGGTATTAAAGTCATGTGTAACATCCATTGCTAAAACGTGTTGAGATGATCAAACACCCAGCTTTGTGACTCCCATCACCAAAGTAAAAATGGAGGCTTACCAGAAAGCCTGCGACCCCCCTTACTGAGGGAGGTCATACAGTGCTTGACTGGATCTCTGATCCACTGAAGAAAAGCCCAGGTGCTCTCTCAGGTGTCCTTAATTGGTATCCTTAATTAGTAAACCAGAAGGCTCTCAACAGACCAGGAAGTAGTGGCAAAAACCAGCAAATTGCAAGGCTCAGCATGAAGTGTAGAGCTTGCAGAGAGGTAGTCCAGATGCGAAAATGCGTTTAAGGGCTTCCTGCTCATGTTTATTGCATCACTGTTGCATAAAAAAGTACTTTAATCCCTCTGCATACTGCTTGAAAGACCTACCATTAGTTTAGTTTATCACCAAGTAGTGATGAGCCAAACGTACAGAGTTGCACAACCCCTTTGAAGCCTTGATTGCATAGGCCTTAATTTAGGAAAACTGTTTACAGGTTTGCTGCACAGCTTTTAGAGCTGGTTCACACTGGAATGCACGCAGCCCTGCGCGGTGCGGTTTTGACAGCCTATTCATTTGAATAGGCCTCAAATTGCTCCGGAACGCAGAAAAAGTAGTGAAAGAACTTATTCTCCAGAACATGCCACACCAAACTGCAGAGTACTGTGGTATGTGTTTGGGGCACCATTAAAAATATATTGGTACTCCCAAGAATCTCACATGGGCAGCTTGTGTTCACCTATAGCGCTGGTAACATGCATTGAATGCGCCTTTCCTGTGCCACGTGTTAGTGTGTATGTGCCCTTAATTCTTTTTGGTCAGGCCGCTATTTCTGCAGGAGAGAGCAAATAGATTTCAACAAAAAATTGTTGCCTTCAGTGGGGGAGTAGATGGTTACATTGTCATGCCAGTAGTGGTATAAGGAGGTATTAATGGGTGAAGGGTGTGCTAATAAGGGCAAGAGATGGCAATGGTGGCAGGGGGTGGTATTTATTTCAGATACACAACAGTTAAAGGGGAGTTCCAGTTTTTTTTAATGTTTATTAAAAGTCAGCAGCTACAAAAAGTGTAGCTGCTGGCTTTTAATAAACAGACACTTACCTGTTCCACTGTCCAGCGTCGCGGCCGAACGGAGCTTCGCTCCTCTCCTCCCCCTCTCCGCCGGTGCCTCCATTCTAACTGTGGGCACCCGGCCGTGACAGCTTTCGGCTTCAAGGCCGGGCACTCACTGTGCATGCGCGAGCGGCGCTGCGCAATCTGAGTGGACAGGCGATTGCCTGGGACCTGTCACGTGTCCCAGGTGATCGCCTACAGGGAGGGGCCGCCTTAGGCGATATGACGAGTTGCCTAAGCGGTCCCTGGGCGGAAGGAGGAAGTGGGACAGGAAGTCCCACTCCTACTAAAGCCCCCACTCCACCCCCCAAAAAAATGATATGGCAATTGTGGCATGTAAGGGGGCGAGGAGTGGTTTAAGTGAAAGTTCCACTTTTGGGTGGAACTCCGCTTTAATGGAGAGACATAGAATGTACACTATAATAAAATTTTGGGGCCAGAATAAGAAAAAAAAATTCTGTAGAATCTGCAGCAGAGGCTTTGTAGTTATAACTGATCCAGGAATGATTTTCACAAAGGTCAGCCATCAACTGTGTCTGGGGACAAATGGACTTCTGTAACAAAGTTCCCTACACCTAAATGTACATTCAGAAAGCACACTGGCTGAAGGGCAGCCCAGTTTCTTAATTGTATTCTCATCCCAAGAGTTGCCTTAACCCTCTCGGGCATGGAGTTCACCAGAGCTTCACAGATTTCCACTGGAGTCCTCTTCCACGCCTCCTTGATGACATCACAGAGCTGGTGGATGTTAGAGACCTTGCGCTCCTCCACCTTCCATTTGAGGATGCCCAACAGATGCTCAATAGGGTTTAGGTCTGGGTTTAGACATGCTTGGCCAGTCCATCACCTTTACCCTCAGCTTCTTTAGCAAGGCAGTGGAGGTGTGTTTGGGGTCGTTATCATGTTGGAATACTGCCCTGCGGCCCAGTCTCCGAAGGGAGGGGATCATGCTCTGCTTTAGTATGTCACAGCACATGTTGGCATTCATGGTTCCCTCAATGAACTGTAGCTTCCCAGTGTCAGCATCACTCATGGAGCCCCAGACCATGACACTCCCACCACCGGGTCTGACCACTGACAGGCTGATCCCCCACCCCTTCAACCTCTGCAACAATGCTCGCAACACTCATACGACTATTTCTCAAAGACAACCTCTGGATATGATGCAGAGCACGTGCACTCAACTTCTTTGGTCGACCATGGCAAGGCCTGTTCTAAAAGGAACCTGTCCTGTTAAACCACTGTATGGTCTTGGCCACCGTGCTTCAGCTCAGTTTCAGGGTCTTGGCAATCTTCTTATAGCCTAAGCCATATTTATGTAGAGCAACAATTCTTTTTTTCAGATCCTCAGAGAGTTCTTTGCCACAAGGTGCCATGTTGAACTTCCAGTGACCAGTATGAGAGTGAGAGTGATAACACCAAATTTAACACACCTACTCCCCATTCAGACCTGAGACCTTGTAACACTAATGAGTCACATGACACTGGGGAGGGAAAATGGCCCAATTGGACATTTTCACTTAGGGGTGTACTCACTTTTGTTGCCAGCGGTTTAGACATTAATGGCTGTGTGTTGAGTTTTTTTGAGGGGACAGCAAATTTACACTGTTATACAAGCTGCACACTCACTACTTTACATTGTAGCAAAGTGTAATTTCTTCAGAGCTCATTCACACAGGGGCAACACGACTTCCAGCGCGATTTTATCAGGAAACTCAGACACGACTTGAGAATGAATCACAGCGCGACCTGGAGCTATTTACAAGGCAACTCCAAGTTGCCTGCAGGACAGGAGACATTCCAGTGGCCAATCAAACAAGAATCAGCTCTGTGGGAGGGAGGGGGGAGGGAGAGGTTTGCAGGAGAAATGTATGTTTTCTTCCTGGAGAGTTGCTCCTATTAAGACAGTGAGAGGCGACTCCCATTGAAATGAATGGTTACAGGTCGCCTAGGAGTCGGATTGAAGTAGTACAGGGACCTTTTTTGAAGTCGGAGCGACTGCAGTAGTGTGCATAAGGACGGCTCCATTAACTTACATTGATTTCTTCAGCCAGCGCGACCTGAGGCGACTAGGGGCGGCCGCGACCTGGGGCGATTTGGAGTCGGATCCAAAGACGCCCCTGTGTGAATGGGCTCTCAGTGTTGTCACATGTAAAGATATAATAAAATAGTTATAAAAATGTGAGGGGTGTACTCACTTTTGTGAGATACTGTAAATGTGTATGCATTTAAAACAAGCACTATAGGAATAAATGGGGCTGTGTCTACAAACAAAAATGTATGCTGCGCTTAGTGGCGTACAAAAAAGTGGGACACGGCTGTGGCAGTACATGCATACATTCAGAATTGACATGCGTATGCATGTAAACATGTGCATACTCTATATGCATAAGGCCATTAGAAACATTGTATACGTCTAGACGCAAGGTGTGTATTTTAAGCAGGATGTAAAGCTGAATGTGTACAACAATCCTCCACTAAAGCTGACAAGAAGACAAAAGTGTCCTTCTCTCTTTATAATATGCAGGATTTGTCTTAAAAGTGTTTCACAGATCATTTGTTGCACTGGTATAAGTAAATGTGTTCTTCATTGCAGGCTAAAATAATGTGTTCATCTAACTGTAAATGCATTCACTGTAAAAATTTTGAAGAAAGCCCAGACCGTAAAACTCTTAGGAGCATACAGAAACAACAAGATGCAGAATGGTATGAGTCAGAAGAATAGTGATTAGAAGGTTTTTTTTCAATACAGGCAGTCCCGGACTTACGAACGCCCGACTTACGAACGACTTCTACTTATGAACAGCCTCAATCCCTTCTGCTTGTGCTCCACGCTGGTCCTGGATACCCCCGAGCAGCTATCTTGCCACATTCCACACTGCAGTACTTCATGTACTGCATGGCCAGAAGAGCCCCAGAAGCGTCTGGAACATCCCTGGACAGGCGGAAGCCGGAACATCCCACGGCCTTGCACAGGCGGAATTTACACTTACAAGCAGTGTTCCGACTTGCGAACACATTCCACTTACAAACAAACCTACAGTCCCTAATGCGTTCGTAACTCGGGGACTGCCTGTACTAGATTTAATGACTGCAACAAAAAAAAAAGTATTGCTTTTGTTAGGTTGGTCGAATGTATGTATAATATGATAAAGAACCATATCTTAAAAGGGTTACAGTGTAAAATATCCTAAGGTAGAGGCAAAAGTTCAGAACTGAGATATTCTTAATGCATAACTTATATTTTCTGGCATACTGTATTTGATACTACAGTTATGGAACAGCAAAATGATCAACTTTGTAAATATTGATTACCCATGGCTACTTTCACACTGGAGTGCTGGCCGCATTGACAGTAAAGTGACGCTAGTTTTAGTCGCGTTTTACGGACGTTTTAGCTGGGCTTTTCACCCGCTAGCTAGCTAGCTCAGTCACACTGGGGCTGCAAAATAGGCAGTTTACAGGCGCTTTTCATACGCTATTTTTAGCACAAAGACATCTGTAAAACGCCTCAGTGTGAAAGTGGCCTAAATGATTTCAGTTATGTGTATACAAAGCTGTTAAAAGGCCATTTATGTCAATTTGAAAAACATAAAATGTTACCATGAAGATTGGTCTACAGCTTTCCATAGTTACACACAGCTGACCATTGAATTCGCACAGACCAAAAGGCTGCTTTCACACACTGATCTGCTTTTATTAAAAAAAGACGCACCAAAAAAGCATTCCTCCATTGAAATAAATGGAAACTGCATCAAAAATACATCAAAAAATGCTACACACCTGTGGGAAGTGCTCAGGCCCACAGAATTGCATGACAAGAGAAATCACATTATATTCAATGATGCTCTTCTTATCAATGCGACCCAGCTCACTGCAATTTTGGATAATGTTCCTGGCGGACTTCAGTACAATTTCAGCCCCATAGAGTTCTATGTTATCGCACAGAACTCACATCAGCATAGAAGCTTTTCTATACAAATTTGATGTATGAGTGTTTTTTTAACCCTCACCTCCCCTCCCTGGCCATCCTTAATTTATTGATTTTGATACAGCTGCGATTTTGGAGCCTTCCTTCGATGCAAATGCAGCAAAAATGCATTATGCGTTGCATTAAATGTAATGCAAGACGGCAAAAATGCATATGTGTTTTTGATGCGTTTTTGATACCCAGCATTGTGAAAGTAGTCTAAAGCTTGCCATACACTATGCAAACTTTGGCGGGTTCCCGAAGAACTGGCCCAAATTCTCTTCATGGGTGATCCTTTTGCCATCCTTCTGCCCAACTTCCTGCGAATGGAAAAACAAAGGAGCCGGACAGAAAATTTTAGCTGAACAGCAGCTGCATCCAATTAGATACAGTTGCTGTTTGGGTATTCTAACAGACAGAGGGTGCAGTGAGATAATCTTCCATTCCTGCCTTTATAGTGTGGATGGAGAAATCTGTTTTCTTTTGTTTACCCTGCAGGCTGAATGAAAAAATCTAAAGGTCCGTACACACCATTGGATTTTCCAACGGGAATTGTGTGATGGCAGGCTGTTGTTGGAAAACCTGACCGTTTGTATGCTCCATTGGACAATTGTTGTCGGGTTTTCCGCCAACAAATGTTGGATAGCATGCTTTAAAATTTTCCGCCAACAAATGTGTGTTGTCGGATTATCCGATCGTGTGTAAACAAGTCCAAACACGCATGCTCAAAAGCAATGCTAACCATAACACAGCATTAGCAGAAGTTGGCCATTAAGTAGCATTAAAAAGCTGAAAAACCCTGTAGTTTCGTGTTTGTTGGCCGACAATTCTTTGCCGTTTGTATGCAATACAAATTCCTGGCCAACGCGATTCGGTCAAAAGTTCTACGCTTTGTCCGTGGAAAATCTGATCGTGTGTACCAGGCTAAAGACTGTATAGTGAGCTTTGGTATTCAGTTTTGACTACTTAATGGCAACCAGTCAAATCTAAACATATTGTAGACATATGATATCAATAGTCTGTAGAGAAATAAGATAAATTAATTGATATACAATATACAATTTACAATTATATAGAATTTATTTCTGCCTTGCCATAAATACAAATTTTCGGGTTAAAAATGGGTTTCAGTTTTTTTGTACTGAGGTCTATTTATTATAGGGAATAGTGCATGGGTAACCAGTCTATGAACAGATATGAAATATTATTCTATGAACACAGAACTGTTATTCTTTCCTTTTGTATTTTTTCTCTAGTTTTTACTCCGTTTTTACTTCCCCGGACGTAGTGAGAGCTGCATCTACATGTTTACTAGCACAAGCGAAGAAAGCAGAAGAAGAAAAACAGTCAGTTGGCATAGCAGAGAAAATGATAATTGAAGAATTTGGCAACTGTTTAACAGAGATGTTGCAACCGGATATCCAGTGAATTAGATAAATGTCCCTTTTTCTGACAGAAATATATATTACATTTTAGTGAAAAAGAATTATAAAGGTGAAAAATCCCCCCCACAATGAAAATAATTTAATAATATGTCCCCTGTTAGTTCCTTTAACAGTTGGTAGAGTTACTAGGCGTCTGTTTTTTTTTCTTTTTGAATAGAAAAAAGGTGATTGTATCTGTATTAGTGCACTTGTAAGAACAGCATTTAGTACTGTATGGGACACATTTTTATTCACTCCAACTGTTCATGTTTCAAGACATTTCCAACACTGACACTAAAATCACAAAAATGTATTACAATATAGATTAAAAATTACACAAACAACAATGTCTACTCATTGCAAACTCAACGTGTTTAGAAAATTTCTTCTTCGGAAGTGCATGTGAGTACTTAAGTTAATACTTGTTTTCAAACATATATCAATAAGTAGTCTACCTCCAAATTCATCATCCAATAGTGGAGCTATTGTGATCTTGTTCTCCATTCTATGTAATATACTATCATGTATGGATGATAGGTCCTCCATCTGTGTTTGGTTAAAGGGACCCTCTGGGGATGTTTTCCTTATTTCCATAGTGGATAATCCAAGACTGTTTATGAATTATTGATCTCCCGCATGACAAGTTGGTCATGTTTTTTGCTGATATTTGACACTGGTTCTGGAGACTTTAATGTTTGATGATTGGCTGTGGAATCTGTGCCTCCATGTGTTTTTCCCTTCCTGTGATGGAGCTCCGCTAATGAACGATGATTTTAGTGGTAGACTACTTATTGATATATGTTTGAAAACAAGTATTCAAGGCTGGCAGCATCTGCTGATTTTATTCACAAGTACTCCTGAAGAAGAAATTTTTGAAATGCGTTGAGTTTGCATGTGTCGCTACTCTATATATCTTCATCATACCATGAACCATAAATAGACGTATTTTATAATGTCTGTTGTTTGTGTCATTTTTAATCTCTTTGTGATTTTAGTGTCAGTGTTGTATGTGGTTCTATGTGTCTACACGCCATCCATGGCTATGTTTGGTCTCCTCTTATACAATAGAATTTATGTGGATGTAGACATACAGTATGGCATATTGTTTCAAGACCAGCTTTTAGGAAATCTACTTCTTTCTGCTAGTTAAAGGCAGTAATATTCTCTTTGACCCAAGGGAGCTCCCTCTCCTGATGTAAAAGGACAAGCACCAGTCCAGCTTTTAAGTAGTTCACATAGCCGCTTGTACTTCTCATTGGGGATCTTTTGTCTAAAATAAATAAAATGAGAAGAGAGCACATCTAAATGTTCACTGCAAGGGCAAAGTCCCCCACATCAGTAGATGGAAACTGCCTATGTTGAACAATTGCTGGGCTACACTTATGTGTATACCGCAGGATTAAGACTTTAAAGATGTAAAGAAGTATCTCCCACAGTTGATCTACTTCAGCAAGTACTCTAACATGTACGTTAAGCTTGTCAGGCCTTGGATTTGTCCATTTCTTGGATTTTATATTTCTGCTTCATAGAAGTGTTTATCTCATGTATAGTGTTCACACCCCAATAAAAAGAAAAAAACACTTTTAATGGAAACCTGTATTGAGAAAATGTGGAGGTTGTCGGTGCTGAACTGTCCTTCAGAGAACTCTAGTTGCTTGGTTGTCATGCTGATTACACGGCTTCATGACTTTCTGGGTCACTAACCGAGGAAACGTGGAGATCAGGAGCTCTTACTTAGCTCTAACATTCTTATCTGCATGCTTCTTCCAGGTTAGTGACTTATAAAATATCAAACCCACATAGCCAGACACCTAGTATTTAGGAAATCGGGAATGGCAGCATTCAAATTTGTTTTAGTACAGGATTCCTTTAAAGCTGAAATAAAGTCTGCTGTACTTTTTCACGGCCCCCAGGTGGGTTATGCCATAATGTACTAGTATGCACAGCATAATAATACATTATGGCAGAATTTACTGTCATATGGTGTCCTCCCAGCACAGCGCTGGGACTGATCCGACGGGCCCCTGGTGCTTCCATCTTCGCCTGGTCTTCCTTCCAGGTCTGGTGCCTTCGGTCACTTGATAGGCCAGGCCACGATGACGCCACTTCCGCGCATGCGCACATGAGTCACATCACGGATCGGGGGCCAATCGGGGCCATGAATGTTTGCTGAGCTGCGTGCGTGGCTCAGTGAACATGACAGCTGACAGGCAGAAAGATGCATTTATGGCAGAAGAGACCAATAGGGTCTCTTCTGTCATAAATACCTTGATTATCAGCCATTTGAACAAACAACAAGTTTACTTCCTCTTTAATATATGGCAGTGGTTCTCAACTCCAGTCCTCAGGGCCCACCAACAGGCCAGGTTTGCAAGATAACTGAAATGCATCACAGGTGATATAATTTGCTGCTCAGGGATTGCAGTATTCTGGTCTGCATCTCACCAAGGTAATACTTAAAATCTGGCCTGTTAGTGGGTCCTGAGGACAGGAGTTGAGAACCACTGATATATGGCAATTTGGATTGTAATGAGTTACATAGTTCAGCTACTTTTTTCACAATTTTTTTCAACTCCAGTACCCCAAACATGTCAAATTTTCAGGATTTCTCTCAGATAAAATGACTGCGATAATTACTAAGCCAGTGATAATGATCAAATTACTTGTGTAAAATAATGGAAAGCTTGAAAACATACTTTGCTGGGTATACTTGAAGCTCGTAGTTAGAAAACATATTAGTTCCAACCAAATTATATATTACATCTGTAGTGTATTTTCAGTTTTTCCAGGCTGTTAAGTTTGTTGTTCATTTCTCTCCATTTTGAAATAAAAATAATCTGTGAAATACATAAAGAGTATATACTTATTAAAAATCTGTCTTGTGGTTGTGTAACAAATGCAAGCAGGTATATATGAATTTGTCTCAGAATTGTCTCAGAAGAATTTTGTCCCAGACAGAATTTTATCCCAGACAGATTTTTGTCTGTGTAAAAAGGAAGCCCAAAGGCTAACGCTGCGCTAGAAATTTTTTTATATGTACCGGTATATAATTCTAAATGTGAAAGTGAATATAGCTGCCAGCACCTTAAAGTCTAGTACCCAAAACTCAAACAAAATAAATATACAAAGTAGATGCAGCTCTAGATAATATTTTACAAAATATCAAAGTGAAAAAAAGGTAAAAACTAAAAACTAAAGCAGAGTCCCATTAAAAATCCAGTCTCACCTGGGTGTCGAGCTGGACGCACTTTATTTAAAGGATCCTGTCACAATTTCTTTGCAGTTTCATATGTAGCGGGGTCTCCTTTAAGGCCCCGGGACTCCATTACCCAGAACCCCGTTTGGCCACCGCAGAGACTCATGGGAGGGGCTATTTAAGGGAGAGGCGAGGCGGAGCTCGGCCTCTTTGGACACCGCGCTGCAAGCAACAGCTTCTTCCTGTGCGGATCTGCTGCGGTGCAAGGCCTGAAGCCTGGGGCCTTGCATAACTTCCGAAGAGCCTTCCACCCCTACTGCGGAGCCTGGGTGGCACCTGACTTGTCGAGTGAGGACATCAGTTGGATCGGGGACCTGATCGTTGCAGACGCTGTGTGCGGATATACAGCAGGTGGAAGTCCCGGACTGGGATCGCGTCCGGAGTGGTGAGCGGGCACCTGCCCATACCAATAGACTGTGCCGTGTTCAGGCCTATAGACTGCATAGGCCCACAGTTCGTTTATCTGCTGTTCCACCGGGGGGGGGGCCGGTAGCAGGACAGAGTTGAAGTGTCCCCCCAGTATAGTGATCCAAGTTATTGCCTGGTTGTGGATTACAAAGTACTATTCATCAAGTGCACCACCGAAAGCTGGCATGCAAAGAAATCCCTATAGGAGGTGACTGAGATTTACTCCATGTCAGGCCTGACCGGGGTGGGAGTTAAGATATTGTTTGGTGCGCCATAGGGCGCGCATACCATAATAGCTACGCGTGGTGGAGTACCGCGCAGCACCATTATTGTGTGCTGTATTAATTTCTACAGGGCTCTGCAAGCCCGTTGCATGTGTTGTGTTCTGCCTATGCTACTTTTGATATAAGAGTAAACTGTTATATTCAATCTCTCGCCTCAGTGTGTTGTCTTACTGCTAAGAGATTATCCCTTGCATTATATTTGAATGTGATACAAATATAACCCCAGACTAACTGTGCCAGAGTGGGTCGAGTAAGATTGCTGGGGGTTGGCGGTACTGTATACAGGGCCCGAAATCAAACCAAGCGGCTCTCTTAACTGGGGGTAGCGCTACACATACCTTACCTGTACGGATGGGTGTTACTCCCTAGTTATCTATGGACTGGATTTTTAATGGGACTCTCCTTTAGTTTTTCCTTTTTACATTTTTTTCACTTTGATATTTTGTAAAATATTATCTAGCGCTGCATCTACTTTGTAGATTTTTGTCTGTAACAGAGTACTTATACATGCAACTCGTTTTACGGTAAAGAAAGCACATAGGAGGGTGCAAACGCCTAGTGCATTACCAAGACTTTATTCTGATAAAACAAAGATGAAATATACACATGCACTGAGATACACCAAAACATCATCCAGTGGGAGTAACACGTGGCCTGGCCTGATGGACAAAAATGTTGGCACCTGGTGCGTTTTAGGGTACCTGCCTTGTTTCTCAGAGCTGGTAGCTTTGTTTTATCACAAGAAATCCTTGGTAATGCAGTAGGAGTTTGCTCCCTCCTGTGTGCTTTTTTACAGCTATCTGTCAGATTTCCCCCATCTGAGCAAAGCATACCAGAAGGAGTTCAGAACATGACTGTTGATGATCTGCATAATATTGGGACTTTATAGCAGTGCTCTAAGTGCTGGAGGTGTTTTGTCTGATTTTGTGCTTATGCAACTCAATTTACTCCAACATGGAAGTGGCTTGCATCCGCTTTCCTTATCACCAAATAGACTGTATTTCTGTATTAATTTGTTGCAACGACAGACGGGTAAAGTGTTGCAAAAAGGAACTACATGAATTTTTCACACACATCTGTACTAATAAATTAACATTTTGCACGGTTTTCATTAATTTGACCCAAGGCTTAAGACTACAGTACATCTGTACAATGAGAAATATGTTCCAATTGTATTTCTGTTTATGGAATCTGCTTGCTCTTTAAAAAAAGTAAAAAATCAGTAAATACTACATTTCCTTGATGCAGCCATGATTTTTAGTAACATTTATAGTAAAGTAAAGCACTGCTAAATAATTTCAGGAAGATGGGCAATGCTCCTGTTGAAAAGAACGGCCCTGTATGTGCAAGATTATTACAGTAGATGCAAATGTAGCGGGTACTTACTTTCCCGGGGTAAATTTTGAATCTTTCGGTGACACCGGTGGTATGTTCTGGCGGCCCACTGGATGGCACTGTCGCCATGGGCTGACGGACGGATATCGCTGTGTGCTGAGCCTCCTTTTTGGCCTCTCTCGGCAGCGGTATGGTGGGGCGGGGAATCCGCCGTGCTTGCTGGGAGGGGGTATAAAGGGGCCGGCCATCTTGGTCACGGGGTCTTAGTCCCAAGCACCTTCAGCTTGCGGACGGTGGTTCGTGTTCGTCCTCTAGGCGGCCTAGGCCTAGAGGACCACCGGAGATCGTGTTCCACCTCAGGCACCTTTAGTCCTGGGGTGAGGTACTTGGATGGAGGTCCGGAGCTCAGTGCCCAACACTGAGTTCCGCGAGGGAAGGATCCTAAGGCACTCCGGGGATGGATGCCTGAATCCGAGGTGGGCGTAATGGACCTGGAAGAGCTCCTCATCTGAAGACCCGGTGCAGCAGACTGCCGGTGATGGGTGAGTCTCTTGTCGGGGACCGTCCGGAAGGAGAATTTCCCTCATACGGAGACCATAACCCACTCTCAGGGAGGAGAGTGGAGGATCGAACTTGTGTCTGGGACTATTCGTACACACACCTCCTTTTCTGTTCTAAAGCCAAGGGAGTCCATGTTATGTTCTAAATAAAGGAGTGTTGGACTTTGACGGTGTGTGGCTCAATTTCTGGCGGACGAGGTTTAAAGGAGACTCTTGGAGGGAGGATCCGATGCACAGCACAGACCCGAAGGTAATAAGAGACATTGCTGAGACCACATACACAACTGTGGTGGAAGCCTGGCGTAGCTCACCCCTCTCCCTCCCCTATCTTACCCCTAGACCAGAGACAGTGCGAGTTGGAAAACTTTAATAGAGGGGAGTTGGGAGAGGGTGTGCGCTACACGTGGGGGCTCGGGTCCGGGATTGTGTTGTGCATTACTGTATGGAACGTGTCTGCTGGAAGAGTTAAACGAATAGGCCAAAGTGCAGCCCTGCTCGAAGCCGTGGAAATGACCCCAAGAGGGAAAGGCCCGCGCAGGAAGAGCGGTGAACGGGGGGAAGCTCAGCCATGTGAAGTAGTACACGTGGGGGTTTCTAATTGCACTGCGCCAACAGACACAACCCCCGCCGCTTAGTTCGTGGGCGTGGCTCAACCAAGGAAATTGAAGAAAGCCCGCAAACTGGAGCAAAGGGGAGGAGTCCAATATGTGTGAAGGGACTACACGTGGGACATTGGCGCGAAAACTCTGCAGTGTGCGATGGATCAGCAACAGGTCGCCATGTTTGGACACACCTCGTGGATTCCGGTTCATCCTTCCACCACGACACTGACTGCTGCTGCTCCAATAACGGATACGGGGATTCGACTGAAGCCAAGGGGTCGATTTGCCCTGTACTCATGTATGGACGTTGAGGCCTTGGGTATGATTTGTCCCGGGTGTTCGGGACTGGTATGCCTGTTGAAGCCGTTCGGACGCTGTGAGGCCTGTGGGGAGTTCACGTTTGAGGTGGATTCGGCAGTTGAGAGGCCGAGAACCATCTACCCAGGCCGGGCTTCAGGTACTACCACTCAAAGAGGAGAAATCACTGCTGTGAGAGTCGCCCCAGCGCACACTGCAGCGACCAGGGAAGAGGTCGTTAAAACATTGCGGGAGAAATCCGAGGATGCTGACTCGGTCGCCACTGTCTCGCAGCGTCCGCCACCGAAGAAAAGAACCAGCGTGGTAGCCCCGACCAGCGGTGGTTGTGGACCGTCTCGCCCGCTTACGCCAGGCCCAGATGGATCCGTTGACGAGGGTTTTAGACGTCCCGTTTCACGAAAGGGCCGAGGTAAGCCAGGCGAAGAGACTTGGTGTGTGGGAGGAGGTGTCGGGAAGGCATGGCCTAGTAAATCCGCGGAGTATAGAGGCTCCGTTTCTACAAAGAGCTACGTACCCGCGGAGGAGTGTGACACATCCGACTTGGAATCGCTCTCGGACCTGGGATATGATGCCATCATTGATGATTTGTTTGCCGAGAAAGGCTGGGACAAGGTACCGCTTGCTTCATTCCGCAGACCTCGGAATTCACCCATGTCAACAGGCGAAAGTACACCCCGGGTGGAGGCGTCAGCGCCTGAAGAGGGGTCCCGTCCCCAGCTCATCCCTGCATCCTCGGCGCAGTCTGCACCTGATGCTGGGGTACAAAGACTGTTGCTGCGGGCACCAATGCCCAGATTGGAGGTGGTCAAAGCACCTCGTCATCCAGACTCAGTAGTTATGCCTGGTGAAGGAGATAGAGCTACCATGCCTCCTTTGGCAAGACTACAACGCCTATTTGGCCAAAAAGTTGCAGAGGAGTACGGATGGGAGTATCCCTACTTATCGAAGGACTTGCTGTACGAGATGGAGGTGTACAGAGAGCGCTGGTACAATGACTTCGTGTTGACCCACCTAAAAGTTCCGCACGCCCGCAGATACCTGGCATGCTCTCCCAGTGCTTCACAGCGTTTCAAAGATTGCAAGGCCGAATGGATGTTAGGAAGACACATCCATGCAGATAAAGTGTTGATCCGACGCAAAGAAGGCGAAGATGTGGAGTATCATTTGGAGACTGTGGATCAACACTTAAAGCCACTGATTTTGTCGCATCCCCGCTTTTACTTATAGGAGACAGAGACTCCGCTCTTATCATGTTGTTGAACTTTTTGGGGCAGTTGTTTGTGTATGCCCAAAGGAATGAGGAACTATTGCTGTGTTTTTCCCATCTTCCTGCAAAGAGATCACAGACTCTGGGGTTAGATAGGGCCAAAGAGAAGAAGAAGAAGAAGCTCCACGAGTGCAGTACCGCGAGGCTGTCACCAGGTGGCAGACTTGTGCAACGTTTTTTTAAACACTTTTCATGCACTCAGGCCTCGTACACACGGCCGAGATTCTCGTCGAAAAAAAATGTCGTTTTTTTCGACGAGATTCTTCGACAAGAAAATTGTCCCGGCCGAGTGTACACACGCTCGATTCAAAGAACCCGCGGTTCTTTGAATGGAGCGTACGCGGTGACGTCATCGACTACGACGAGCATGCGCTCGTCACATTCGATGCCGTCGCCGCCATCTTGGTATACCCTATCTATGCCTAGGAAGCTACCGCGCATGCGTCAAAGTAATTTCGAGCATGCGCGGGCTTCCCGGCGAAAAGGTAAGTGTACACACACACAATTTTCTCGTCGAGAAACAGGCTGACGAGAATCTCGACGAGAAAATAGAGAGCAGGATCTCTATTTTCTCGTCGAGATTCTTGTCGCTTTTCTTGACGAGAAACCATACACACGAACGAATTTCTCGGCAAAAAATCTCTGCCAGCAAGTTTCTTGCTGGTTTTTGCCGGGAAACTCGTTCGTGTGTACGAGGCCTCACTCTTTGGAGGGAAGGAATTTCTTCTTGGAGAAGTTTCTTTTCTTCTTACACGAACACGTGTCAGGGTTTTGTGTGTTGGTTTTATTGTTTTCTTTTCTTTTCCCTCTGCAGGAGAGCATCTCATCAAGATTATGGAACCTGGGGTGGTTCTTAGTTAGGATGGGAGGGAAAGGTATAATGTTGAAATGTGGTTTCATGTTAAATGTTGTCTTTCACTCCTCTTTTGTTACAGGGGCTCAGACACAACTTCTCTGTTAGGATAGTTTCCTAAATATTTTTGTTTTTTCAAATTGTTAGTTGGTTTCTGGATTGGGTTGTGTCAGCCGTTGAGGGCATGATTCACTCCAGACACTGGGGTCCAGTGTCAAATCACAGGGGGGAGAGTGTAGCGGTACTTACTTTCCCGGGGTAAATTTTGAATCTTTCGGTGACACCGGTGGTATGTTCCCGCGGCCCACTGGATGGCGCTGTCGCCATGGGCTGACGGACGGATATCGCTGTGTGCTGAGCCTCCTTTTTGGCCTCTCTCGGCAGCGGTATGGTGGGGCGGGGAACCCGCCGTGCTTGCTGGGAGGGGGTATAAAGGGGCCGGCTATCTTGGTCACGGGGTCTTAGTCCCAAGCACCTTCAGCTTGCGGACGGTGGTTCGTGTTCGTCCTCTAGGCGGCCTAGGCCTAGAGGACCACCGGAGATCGTGTTCCACCTCAGGCACCTTTAATCCTGGGGTGAGGTACTTGGATGGAGGTCCGGAGTTCAGTGCCCAACACTGAGTTCCGCGAGGGAAGGATCCTAAGGCACTCCGGGGATGGATGCCTGAATCCGAGGTGGGCGTAATGGACCGGGAAGAGCTCCTCATCTGAAGACCCGGTGCAGCAGACTGCCGGTGACGGGTGAGTCTCTTGTCGGAGACCGTCCGGAAGGAGAATTTCCCTCGTGCGGAGACCATAACCCACTCTCAGGGAGGAGAGTGGAGGATCGAACTTGTGTCTGGGCCTATTCGTACACACACCTCCTTTTCTGTTCTAAAGCCAAGGGAGTCCATGTTATGTTCTAAATAAAGGAGTGTTGGACTTTGACGGTGTGTGGCTCAATTTCTGGCGGACGAGGTTTAAAGGAGACTCTTGGAGGGAGGATCCGATGCACAGCACAGACCTGAAGGTAATAAGAGACATTGCTGAGACCACATACACAACTGTGGTGGAAGCCTGGCGTAGCTCACCCCTCTCCCTCCCCTATCATACCCCTAGACCAGAGACAGTGCGAGTTGGAAAACTTTAATAGAGGGGAGTGGGGAGAGGGTGTGCGCTACACAAAGATAATGAAAAGACACATGGTTACAATTAGAATTTGCAGAGAATTCCAAAATCCTTTACACAACAATAAAGAATGGCAATAAGAATTTTTGATCCAGAGCCATGGGGAAGATGGCTTAACCACTTTAGCACTGGGCCTATTCTGGCACCTCTCTCCTTCATGTAAAATCATAAATTTATGGCTATAAAATTACTTCAAAACCCCAAACATTATATATGTTTTTTTAGCAGACACCCTAGGAAATAAAATGGTGGTCATTGCAAATTTTTATCTCGCTCGGTATTTGCGCAATAAATGTTACAACGCCTTTTTTTTTGGAAAAAAAATGGTTTCATGAATTAAAAAAAATTACAAAACAATAAAGTTAGCCCAATTTTTTTGGTATAATGTGAAAGATGTTGTTATTCTGAGTAAATAGATATCTAATATGTCACGCTTTAAAATTGCGCACACTCATGGAATGACACCAAACTTCAGTACTTAAAAATCTCCCTAGGTGATGCTTTAAATTTTTTTACACGTTACCATTTTCGCATTACAGAGGCGGTCTAGTGCTAGAATTGTTGCACTCGTTCTAACGCACGCAGAAATACCTCACATGTTTGGTTTGAGGGGCGTTTACAAATGTGGGCGGGACTTACGTGTGTGTTCGATTCTGAGTGCGAGCTACCGGGGACATGGCTGTTTTTATTATTTTTTTATTATTATTATTATTTTTTTTACTTTTTTTTTTTTTTTACTCTTTTTTTTACTTTTTTTTTTTTTTGATCACTTTTATTCCTATTACAAGGAATGTAAACATCCCTTGTAATAGGAATCTATTGTGACAGGTCCTCTTTATGGAGAGATGCAGGGTCAATAAGACCCCACATCTCTCCTCCAGGCTGGAATGCATGAGATCGGTCAAAAAAATTCACTGATCTCATGCTGACAGCCGAGATCACGGCTTTGTTTACATACGGGAACCCGGCGTGATGTCATAACGTCGCGCCCGGGTCTCCGACAGTCATAGAGATGACTGGTGACCATCTGATCACCAGTCATCTCTATGCTTCCCATCCGGCGCCAGCCAATTCATTCTCCGAGCCCCAGATGGCACGGGAGAGCCCGGAGAAGCACCGGATGGCGGCGGGAGGGGGGGGGAAACGTTCCCTCCCGCCGCCTATAAGAACGATCAACCGGCGGAACTGCTGCTATGATCATTTTTATCATGCACAGAATCGCCGGCTGAAAAGAATGATATCTGAATGATGTCTGCAACTGCAGGCATCACTCAGATGTCACCGCACAAAGCCAAGGACGTCATTTGACGGTGGGCGGTAGGGAAGTGGTTAAAAATTGCGTCAATTTATTATTTATATTTTTAACATGATATGTGATCTTATTTTATATATTTCTTGTGCTTTAATTAAAGAATTGTTTAGTTCATGTTTTACTTATAGTTTTGCGACAATAATCATTTATTAGGAGGTTTTATCCCTAAACTGAATAGTGCAAGATAATTCATTGCTGAGGCTTAATTTCATGTAAGGATGCTTGGAAGAAATCATCGCTGCAATGAATACATTCATTAGCCATCACTCCTACAGCCTTCTGTTGTCTTAGGTGTTAAAATATATTTTGTGAAATAAGATAAACATTTAAATGTATTAATGCATCTGAAGGCTTACAGAGGTTACTAATGCGCATTACTATGCAGACATCTACATTGATGCCTCCGTCTATTATATTAGCACAATTCTATCACCCTCACACTTCCTGTTGCAGTGTTCCATATTAATGAGGGGTTTATGTTCTTTTTATATATTACAGGCAATGTGTGAAATTAGGCATTCTATAGGAAGCATAGGCAATGTATGAAATGGCGAATTTCACACATTGGCTCTAATATATTTATATTCATGTAGATATAGTATAAGCAATTTCAAAACATGAGTAACATGCCTGGATATGATCTACAATGCTTATACTGTATGTACCTGATTATATATACTGTACTGTATACAGTATACTGTATATATATATATATATATATATATATATACACTGCTCAATTTTTTTTAAAGTGGAGCTCCACCTTAAATTTACACTTCTGCTAATCGGAACCCTCCCCCCCTCCAGTGTCACAATTGACATCCGGGAGTCCTCTCTCCGGGAATCTGCGGGAGTGACGTCACTTCCCCCAGACTTCCCGTAGTGTTCTGGGAGACACTTGGCTCCCAGAACACAGGAGAACGAATCAGAACGACGCAGCGCGACTCGCGCATGCGCCGTAGGGAACCGGGCATGAAGCCGCAGGGCTTCACTTCCTGGTTCCCTCAGCGAGGATGGCGGAGGGAGCAGCAGAGTGACGAGCGATCATTCGTCCTCTGCTGCGGACGTCGCTGGACTCCAGGACAGGTAAGTGTCCAAATATTAAAAGCCAGCAGCTGCTGTAGCTGTAGCTGCTGGCTTTTAATATATTTTTTTTCCGGCGGAGCTCCGCTTTAAGGAACACTTTGAAAACACATCAGATCTCAACAGGGCAAAATCTCATGCTGGATATCTATACTGATATGGACTGGGTAAAGTGTTAGGAATGAAAGGATGGCACATCATTTGATGGAAATGAAAATTATCCACCTACAGAGGGCTGAATTCAAAGACACCCCGAAAATCAAAGTGAAAAAATTATGCAGCAAGCTAGTCAATTTTGCTGAAATTTCATTGCAACAACTCAAAATGGTCCTCAGTAGTTTATATGGCCCCCAAGTGGTTGTATCCATGCCTGACAACATCAGGGCATGCTACTAATAAGACGACGGATGGTGTCCTGGGGTATATTTCCTCCCAGATCTGGACCAGTGCATCACTGAGCTCCTGAACAGATTGAGGTGGACCCAAACATAATGTCTCAGAGGTGTTCTTTTGGATTTAGGTCAGGTGAGTGTGGGGGCCATTCAATGGTATCAAGTTCTTCATCCTCCAGGAACTGGCTGCATGCTCTCGCCACATGAGGCCGGGCATTGTCGTGCACCAGGAGGAACCCAGGACCCACTGCACCAGCGTAGGGTCTGACAATGGGTCCAAGGATTTCATCCCGATACCTAATGGCAGTCAGGGTGCCATTGTGTAGCCTGTAGAGGTCTGTGCGTCCCTCCATGGATATGCCTCCCCAAACCATCACTGACCCACCACCAAACCGGTCATGCTGAACGATGTTACAGGCAGCATAACATTCTCCACGGCTTCTCCAGACCCTTTCATGTCTGTCACATGTGCTCAGGGTGAACCTGCTCTCATCTGTGAAAGTCATGGGGCTCCTGTGGCGGACCTACCAATTCTGGTATTCAATGGAAAATGCCAATCGAGCTCCACAGTGTCCGGCAGTGAGCACAGAGCACACTAGAGGACGTCGGGCCACCCCCAGGACATTCACACCAGTGGCCTGCTGGAGGTCATTTTATAGGGCTCTGGCAGTGCTCATCCTGTTCCTCCTTGCACAAAGGAGCAGATACCAGTCCTGCTGATGGGTTAAGGATCTTCTACGGCTCTGTCCAGCTCCCCTAGAGTGACTGCCTGTCTCCTGGAATCTCCTCCATGCTCTTGAGACTGTGCTGGGAGACACGGCAAACCTTCTGGCAATGACACGTATTGATGTGCCATCCTGGAGGAGTTGGACTGCCTGTGCAACCTTTATAGGGTTCAAGTATCGCCTTGTGCTACCAGTAGTGACATTGACCCTAGCCAAATGCAAAACTAGTGAAAAACAGTCAGAAAAGATGAGTAGGGAAAAAAAATGTCAAACACCTCCACCTGAAAAAACATTCCTATTTTGGAGGTCGTCTCATTGTTGCCCATCGAGTGCACCTGTTGTTAATTTCAATTAACAACAAAGCAGCTGAAACTGATTAACAACCCCCTCTTCTACTTAACTGACCAGATCAATATCCCAGGAGTTCCCAGGAGTTCTGATTCAAAAGTGTTCCTTTAATTTTTTTGAGCAGTGTATATATATATATATATATATATATATATATACATATATATTTAGTTCCAAGGGTAGCCACAGCACAGAAGTCCATATAAATCCAAAACTGATTAAAGGCTCATACACACTATTAGAAAATTTTCATCCGAGGAACGACCGTACAATTTTCTGAAAGTTTGTAAATTACTTTCGACAGCCGATTCCGACTTTCTGAATGAAAATTTCCAGAAACAAACTCCCAAAAATGTTTTGTTTTTGTTAAACCACTTACAGACCGGTAGATTTTTCGCCTTAATGACTAGGCAATTTTATGTGATACGGCACTGCGTCCTTTTTTCCCACAAATAGAGCCTTATTTTGGTGGTATTTGATCACCTCTGCGGTTTTTTTTTTGCGCTATAAACAAAAAAGCGTCAATTTTGAAAAAAAACAATATCTTTGACTTTTTGCTATAATAAATATCCAAAAAAAGAAATAAAAAACAAAACAAATGTATTCATCAATTTAGGTCAATATGTATTCTTCTACATATTTCTGGTACAATAAATCGCAATAAGTGTGTATTGATTGGTTTGCGCAAAAGTTATAGCATCTACAAAATAGGGGATAGATTTATGTCATTATTTTTTACTAGTATTGGCAGCGATCTGCGATTTTTAGTGGGACTGCGACATTGTGGCGGACAGGTCGGGCACTTTTGACACTTTTTTGGGACCATTGACATTAATACAGCTATAAAAATGCACTGATTACTGTGTAAATGTCACTGGCAGGGAAGGGGTTAAAACTAGGGGGCAAGCAAGGAGTTAAATGTGTTCCCTGGGAGGTTTTTCTAACTGAGGGGGGATGCCACTGACTAGAGGAGGAGAGACATCGCTGTTCCTAATCACTATTCTGGGTCTCTTTACCATGATCGTGGATTGCCGGCGGACATCGTGGCCAGCGGACATCGTGGCCGCCGGCCACGCATAACGGGTCACCAGTCGTGCAGCGGCACGTGCGTGTGCCTGCTATGGCTCTTAAATGAGACGACGTACACCTACGATGATTTGCGGGAACAAGCCAATCTGCTGCAGTATAATGACGGCGGCAGGTCGGCAAGTGATTAATGTGTAGCGTTTTCATACAATTTTATTTTTTTGGCAAAAAAAAATGCGTTTGTCGTGCTTGAATTTGCGTACATTATTTCCTTCCTAAGTTCTAACTTGCTGTGAAAACAACAAGGAATATCTGATGATCGTTTGGCCAATTTTCTTATAGTGTGTACCCCACATTAGAGGCACTCACGTGTCATGCAGAGAAGGAATATAACAAAAAATGTATTATCAAATACTTACCGTAATTTTTCTTTCCTGATAGACTCCATGGCAGCAACGTGTGGGTTAGCCCCGCCTCCATAACTACCCAATAGGACTCCTATCCCATAAATCTTTGCCCTAGGCTGCTATCCATGTTCTGTAACTAGCCTACTCCAGGCATTTGGGAGGGGACTCCTGCTGCCATGGAGTCTATCAGGAAAGGAAAATTACGGTAAGTATTTGATAATACATTTTCAGTTTTCCTGACAGACTCCATGGCAGCAACGTGTGGGAAATAACTCGCCATACACACCCGGGTGGGCAAAATGCTGAGCAAAGAAACCAAAATTTATTTAACATTGTCAACCGACAATACTTGTAAACCAAAATTAACGGATGACAAAGCGGCTGGTTCAACACAGTAATGAGAAACAAATGTATTAATGGAAGACCAAGAGGCCGCTCTACAGATGACTTCAGGAGCAACATGCCGAGAAGCTGCCCAAGAGGTCGAGATACTTTGAGTCAAATGAGCTGTCACTGCCTCAGGAGGAGCCAAGCCCTTTGCTTTGTACGCCCTTTGGATGGTCTGTACAATCCAGGTAGAGATTGATCTGACCGAAGCCCGCATTCCTTTATTTTTGCCATGGAGAAGGATAAAGAGGAATTCTGTTTGTCTGAAGGGAGCTGTGACCTCCAGGTATTGTCTTAAAGCGTGACCTACGTCAAGAGGATGAACATCCTGATTTTCTGTTGACCTAATTGTGGGAAGTACAATCTCTTTGTCAGGGTCACCTGTGGCCAGGTGACAGATGCACACCGTAGGGGGACAGGAGTGCACCGCGAGGTAGTGAACCCTATGGCTGGCTTCTGCGGATAGGAAACTGGGTGGTTGTGGAAAGCGGGACCAGAGGAGCACAACCGGGATCCCAACGGAAGCGAGAGCCAAGATTCCCCAGGGCGCGGAGTCTAAGACCCAGCTGGTCTTCTCCAGGGCCTCTAGTGGTGAGGATGTTACGCTGCAGGCTGGGACCAGGTCGCGGCCCCTGGAGTTTCCTAGCACACGCCCCGTAGGATAAGGGGAAAAGAGGGGTAGCAGCAGCACACGATAGAGAGAACCGAATAACAAGCTGAAGGTCAGGGGCCACAAGCAGACAAGGATAACGAAGAACGAGCCGAAGGTCAAGGGTCACGAGCAGACAGGGATAGTTGGGGACAAGCCAATAACGTAACAGAGAGACAGACGTAGCACATGGCAGGCAGGAACCCAAACACACAATGCCTAACAAACACGTTGATCAGCAAAGCAGGCTTGCAGTGCACAGGTTAATATAGTGTTCAGTGATAGGGCCTGGGGTGGAGTCAGGCTGGGAGGAGATTATAAAGGAAGCCAGGTGAAGGAGGTCTGGTCTCTAGATGAACACATGAGGAGGAAGGTAAGATGGCAGACAGACATTAATGCATATCCATGACAGTACCCTCCCTCTTACGAGGCCTCCCCCTTCCCCGCCTGGGCCCAGGTTTAGAGGGAAACTTCAGATGAAACTCCTTTAACAGACGAGGTGCAAAGACCTCAGATGCAGTGATCCAAGACCTCTCCTCAGGACCAAACCCTTTCCAATGAACGAGGTACTGAAGAACGCCTTTACAGAGTCGGGAGTCCAGAATTTGACTGATCTCGTACTCCTGATTATCCTCAGAGACAGGCGCCACGGTAGGGAGAGGACGAGAGAATTTATTGAGGACTAAAGGCTTTAGAAGAGCAACATGAAAGGAGTTAGTGATTTTAAGGCTCTTAGGAATCTGGAGTTTGAAACAAACCGGATTCAGTTTAGCAGTTACCGTGTATGGACCGATGAATCGTGGAGCAAACTTCAGAGAAGGAACTCGGAGCTTGATGTTCCTGGTAGAGAGCCAGACTTTGTCCCCTGACTGAAGAGAAGGCGGTTTACGCCTGCGGCGGTCGGCAAAGCCTTTGAATTTTTCAGAAGCTGCCCGGAGGGAATCATGAACGTGACCCCAAACGGAATTGAGAGACTCCTGAACCGAAGCCAAAGCTGGAATGTCTGGAGAACAGATCATGGGAAGAGGAAGTTGAGGGTGTTTTCCATAAACTGTGAAAAAGGGTGTCTTCTGCGAACTGGTATTCACATGATTGTTATGGGAGAATTCTGCCCACGGGAGTAGAGAGGACCAATCGTCATGGTGAGAAGACACAAAGGTGCGAAGAAAGACCTCTAACTCCTGATTAACCCTCTCAGTCTGTCCATTGGATTGGGGATGGTAAGAAGAAGAAAAATCCAAGACAATATTGAGGGATTTGCAAAAGGCTCTCCAAAAACGAGACGTGAATTGGACTCCCCTGTCGGAAACAATATGAGAAGGGACCCCATGTAGGCGGAGAATTTTCCGAATGAAAATGGGAACCAAGGCAGGGGCAGAAGGAAGACCAGGAAGAGGAACAAAATGAGCCATCTTGGAGAATCGATCGATTACCACCCAAATGACTGTATTATTCTCAGACAGTGGGAGATCGGTGATAAAATCCATGGCAATATGAACCCAGGGTTCCTTAGGAATGGGCAAGGGCATGAGGAGACCAGCAGGAGCTTGTGTGGAGGATTTGGACTGAGCACAGACATGACAAGCTTTAACGTAGTCTTTGACGTCTGAGCGGAGATTAGGCCACCAGTAGTGACGACTGATGAGTAGGAAGGATCGGAGGAATCCAGAATGCCCTGCCACCTTGGAGTCATGTCCCCAACGAAGGATCTTAGCTCTTAGCTCAGTGGGGACAAAGGTCTTACCAGGCGGAATTTTAGACTTCAGGGTGGTAGAGTGGGCAACAATGCATGAGGTGGGAATGATCGGCTCAGGTTCAGGGGCGGACTCCTCGTCCAAAGTGTCAAATGACCTAGAGAGCGCATCAGCCCGACCGTTGCAGGAACCAGGTTTGTAGGTAATCGTGAAATTAAAACGGGCAAAGAAGAGACTCCACCTGGCCTGTCTAGGATTCAGACGTTTAGCATTCTGT
Source organism: Rana muscosa (assembly GCA_029206835.1). Classification (NCBI taxonomy): domain Eukaryota; kingdom Metazoa; phylum Chordata; class Amphibia; order Anura; family Ranidae; genus Rana; species Rana muscosa. Next base: position 258,512,410 of record CM055119.1, on the reverse strand, counting down.
AGATACTGTAAATTCTTGTGATCGGTAAAGATCGTTATGGAGTGAGGGGAACCCTCCAAGAGATGACGCCACTCCTCTAACGCCAATTTAATTGCGAGAAGTTCCCGATCACCGATGGCATAATTCCTCTCTGCCTGAGAATTTTTTTTGGAGAAGAACGCACATGGTTGGCGTCTCTTCTCAAAGATTTGAAGAAGCACAGCTCCCACCCCCATTGAGGAAGCGTCCACTTCAATAAAAAATGCATTCCCAGGATTTGGTCTCCTCAAGAGGGGGCCAGAAACAAAGGCCTGTTTCAGGTTGTGAAATGCAGAGACAGCTTCGGGAGGCCAGTCTCTGGCATTCACACCCTTCTTGGTCAAAGCGATAATAGGCGCGGCAATGGAAGAGTAATTCCTTATGAACTGCCTATAATAATTAGTGAAGCCAAGAAAGCGCTGTGTGGCCTTGAGGCTAGCAGGAAGAGGCCAGTTGGTGATAGCCAAGACCTTCCCAGGGTCCATACGAAGCCCCGAACATGAGACGAAGCACCCCAAAAACAGGACCTCAGAACATTCAAAGGAACATTTCTCCAGCTTGGCATAGAGATTGTTCTCTCTAAGACGTTGAAGTACAGTGCGGACATGGTTTCTGTGGACGAGCAGATTCTCAGAAAAGATCAGAATGTCATCCAGATAGATGACAACAAACTGGTACAGGAGATCTCTGAAGATTTCATTGACAAAGTTTTGAAACACGGCTGGAGCATTACACAGACCAAAAGGCATCACCAGATATTCGTAATGCCCGTCTCTAGTGTTGAATGCAGTCTTCCATTCGTCACCCTCCCGTATTCTAATGAGATTGTACGCGCCTCTGAGATCCAACTTGGTGAAAATGGAGGCACCCTTCAACCTATCGAATAGCTCAGATATTAAGGGTAAGGGGTATCGATTTTTAATAGTAACCGCATTTAAACCCCGATAATCGATGCAGGGTCTTAAGGTACCATCCTTTTTGGCAACAAAAAAGAACCCTGCCCCTGCAGGCGATGAGGATTTCCGGATGAAACCTCTCTCCAGGTTCTCTGCTACATACTCCGACATGGCCTGGGTCTCTGGGATGGACAGAGGGTAGGTACGACCCCTGGGTAGAGTTGCTCCGGGGACAAGATCAATAGCACAGTCAAAAGACCTGTGGGGAGGAAGCACCTCAGCTGATTTTTTACAGAACACATCCCGGTAATCGCTGTATGCGGCGGGAAGATCAGAAGAAACAGAAGTGGCAGCAACCGGAAGACTCTCCTTGGGGGTCACCTTGAGAAGACACGACGAGAAACATGAGGAACCCCAGGCCAGGATCTGCCCAGAGACCCAGACCACATGTGGAGAGTGGAGCTGTAGCCAAGGGAGGCCCAATACAACTGGGGTAGAGGCCTTGGGTAGAATAAGAAAGGATATCCACTCCTGGTGGAGAATCCCTACCGACATCCTAATGGGTAGCGTCTGGAAGCGAATAGGGCCCCCTGGGAGAACAGTGCCATCAATTGCCGAGACTACCAATGGGGTAGTGAGAGGTGAAAGGGTAAGCTTCATAGAAGAAGCAGTTCTCCAATCCATAAAATTGCCGGCAGCCCCGGAATCCAGGTATGCAAGGGTTGACTGAGGAGAAGTGCCTACATGAAGGAACACCGGCAAGAGCAGGCGAGAAGGTGATGTTTCTGGGTCCAATACTCCACCTTTCAAATGTATTAGACCCGAGCGTTTCCCGGACGAAGCGAGCAGGAGTCACGAAAATGACCCTTGCCCCCACAATAGAGGCACAAGCCCAGAGTTCTGCGCCTAGCACGTTCTTCGGGGGTTAGTCTGGTCCGGCCCAGCTGCATAGGTTCTTCAGCAGGTAGAGGATGCTCCACGGAATGAAGGGAGGGGAGCTCAGACTGGCTAGGACCCAGAGAGTGCTGGCGTCTTTTTTCTAAGGACCTCTCTTGAAAACGAATGTCGATCTGGTTGCATAATGAAATTACATCGTCCAAACCGACGGGAATGGCTCTTCCCGCTAATTCGTCTTTCACTCGGTCAGAGAGGCCATGTAAAAAGGTAGCGACCAGGGCCTCATTATTCCAGCTCAATTCAGCTGTGTGGATACGGAACTGAAGAGCATATTGCCCCACTGAACTAGATTCTTGGCGAAGACGTAAGACAGCACTAGCCGCTGAAGAAGCCCGAGCCGGCTCTTCGAAGATATTACGAAAGAGCTTCAAGAATTCGGACAGACTGGAAACCACCGGATCGTTCCTCTCCCACAGGGGGGCAGCCCAGGCCAAAGCTTCACCGGAGAGGAGGGAAATGATATAGGCTACCTTAGCCCGGTCAGACAGGAAGCTTTGAGGCTGAAGCTCAAAATGAATAGTGCATTGGCTGAGAAACCCCCTGCAGGCCTTGGAGTCCCCAGAGAAACGGGACGGAGCTGGCAATCTTAGTGAGTGTGAGGCTGCGACTGGTGCGATAGGTACAGCCGCTGGTTGTACTTGGGGTTGCGGATTCGGGGTTCCCAAGGAGACCTGAAGCTGCTCGAATCGAGAAGCCAGATCCTGGAGGAATCGCATCACCTGGGTCTGATTTGATTCCTGGGTCTCAAGTCTGCGAACTATGCCCTGCAATGGATCATCCGCGGGAAGCGGGATGTCAGCCGGGTTCATGGCTGATCAAACTGTCAGGGTCACCTGTGGCCAGGTGACAGATGCACACCGTAGGGGGACAGGAGTGCACCGCGAGGTAGTGAACCCTATGGCTGGCTTCTGCGGATAGGAAACTGGGTGGTTGTGGAAAGCGGGACCAGAGGAGCACAACCGGGATCCCAACGGAAGCGAGAGCCAAGATTCCCCAGGGCGCGGAGTCTAAGACCCAGCTGGTCTTCTCCAGGGCCTCTAGTGGTGAGGATGTTACGCTGCAGGCTGGGACCAGGTCGCGGCCCCTGGAGTTTCCTAGCACACGCCCCGTAGGATAAGGGGAAAAGAGGGGAAGCAGCAGCACACGATAGAGAGAACCGAATAACAAGCTGAAGGTCAGGGGCCACAAGCAGACAAGGATAACGAAGAACGAGCCGAAGGTCAAGGGTCACGAGCAGACAGGGATAGTCGGGGACAAGCCAATAACGTAACAGAGAGACAGACGTAGCACACGGCAGGCAGGAACCCAAACACACAATGCCTAACAAACACGTTGATCAGCAAAGCAGGCTTGCAGTGCACAGGTTAATATAGTGTTCAGTGATAGGGCCTGGGGTGGAGTCAGGCTGGGAGGAGATTATAAAGGAAGCCAGGTGAAGGAGGTCTGGTCTCTAGATGAACACATGAGGAGGAAGGTAAGATGGCAGACAGACATTAATGCATATCCATGACACTCTTGATTTTCATGGAAAACTGAAGTCACTTTAGGGTTTGACCCTAAAATGGGAATCAACACTGCTCTATCCGGAAAAAAGGTCAGGAAGGGTTCCTCTGAACCTAAATTTCTATTTTCGGACACTCTCTTGGCTGAATTCACAGCTACCAGAAAAGTAGTCTTGAGTGTGAGGTCTTTTGTTGAAAGAGGTTTACCAGGATCTGAACCAAGACTGGAGAGAAAATCCAACACAAGAGGTCCCACTTGGGGAACCTGGGTTTCCTCTGAGGTCTAAGCCTGATGGCTCCTTTGAAGAATTGACGGATAAGGGGATGATTTGCCCATTAAAAACACCTGTGAAGGCTGAGATGGCTGATACTTGCACCCGCAGTGAGCTGACTGCCAAAGGCAGGTCAAGTCCTGACTGTAGAAAGCTAAGGATGTCTTGAACTGCTGGGGTGTTACAAGGATTCAAACTGGAAGACATATGATCGGTGAACCTAGACCAGTGTTTCTCAACTCCAGTCCTCAAGGCGCCCCAAAATGTCATGTTTTCAGGCTTTCCATTATTTTGCATAGGTGATTTGATCAGTTCCACTGCCTTAGTAATTACCACAGCCGTTTCATCTGAGGGAAATCCTGAAAACATGACCTGTTGGGGCGCCTTGAGGACTGGAGTTGAGAAACACTGACCTAGACCATATGCGTTCATACACTTTATTAGTACTTCTACTTCTGGCACTAAGAAGAGTTGGAATAGCCTCTTCAGGGCAACCTAGAGCTTCAAGCCTTCCTCTCTCAAGAACCAAACCCTGAGGTGTAGGTAAAATGGACACGGATGCAACATTGTGCCTTGAGACAGTAGATCCGGCCTGAGAGGTAGGGGAACTGGATCTTGATAACTAAGTGTCAAAAGCGGGAACCACAGCCTGTTGGGCCAGAATGGAATAACTGCTATGATTTCCACCTTCTCTGTTCTGAGTCTCCGGAGAAATTGGAGAATCACTGGTACCGGAGGAAAAGCGTAAGCTTTTTGAAACCTCCACTGATCCGTGAGAGCATCTATCCCATACGCCTGAGGGTTTCTGAACCTCGAATAATATTTGGGCATCTTGTGATTGCATGGGGAAGCAAATAGATCGACCTCTGGGGATACTCCCAGGGTCAGAAGCCATTTGAACGCCTCTCTGTGGACCACTCGTTGTTGTCCATTTGAACACGAGATAGAAAGTCCGCCTGTACATTCTGAATTCCTGGAATGTAAACCGCAGAGATGTTGGACAAGTTCTTCTGAGCCCAATTCATTATTGGCTCCACTTCTTGTATCAGGGACCAGCTGCGAGTTCCGCCCTGCTTCCTCACATAGGCTACGGCAGTTGTATTGTCCAACCTGAACATTACTGAAGCATTCGATAATAGATGACGAAATGACAGGAGCGCCTGAAAGGCGGCCCTCAGTTCCAGTATGTTGGAGACAATTCCCAGAGAAGGGGAATTCTATCTGCCCTGAGCCACTTCCGAAAGGCAATGAGTGCCCCAGCCCCGATTGCTGGCATCCGATGTTATCGTGACCCATGAAATGGGAATGATTGAATGGCAATTGCGCAGATTTTTCCCTTGAAGCCACCAGAGAAGAGATGTTCTCATGGTTGGAGTAAGGTGTATGCGCTGGGTTTGACTGGAGGAATCCCATTGTTGGAGAAACCCTTTTTGGAAGGGCCGAGTATGCCATTGGGCCCACTTCACCATGGGAATGGTGGCTGTCATTGTGCCAATTGCTTTCAGGCATTGGAGAGAGGAGAGATGAGATGCTGCGAGGCCTGTGTGTATTCTGTCTCGAATTACTCCGATCTTCTCTTCTGGAAGGGAGATCGTGCCTTCCAAAGTGTTGAAGTGAGCGCCTAGAAACACAAGGGATTGTGTCGGTTCTAGTTGGCTCTTCTCTAAATTCAGGAGCCACCCGAATTCCTGCAGGGTGGAAATGACCAGTCTCTTGTGCTCTAACAGTTGATCTTTGTCTTGAGCTAGGAGAAGAAGGTCGTCCAGATAGTGATGGAGACCGATCCCTTTGACCCGGAGAAGAGCAACCACAGATAGTAGCACTTTGGAAAAGGCACGGGGTGACGTTAGCCCAAAGGGAAGACATGTGAATTGCAGGTGCTGATTGCCTACTGCAAAGCAAGGAAATTGTTGGAAGTCTGTTGACACCGGAATGTGAAAATAGGCATCCTTTAGATTGATTGATATCAACCAGTCTCCTGGATGCACTGATTGTTGAATTGTCAGTAAAGATTCCATTTTGAATTTCTCTTTCCAGATAAAGAGATTGAGATGGGTCAAGTCTATGACTGGTCTCCATGTGCCGTTTTTCTTTTGAATCATAAACAGAGGAGAATACATGCCTTTGCCTCGTTCGTCTTCTGGGACAGGGATGGCTGCGCCTTGAACCAATAAACAATTAATGTAGGCTAAAAAGGCTTGCTTTTTCTCTTATGAACCTGGAAGAGTTGTTGTTACGTACCTGGTGGGATGAGCCTGATTAGCAGAGGGAGGCTCCTCTTACTCCTCTGACTCAGGGCCCCTGATAGAGCAAACAGGTGGCGCAGGAGTGCAGAGTCGCAGAAGCCCCGGTAGTCGTGCTATCTGCTGGGCTTCCAGTTGAATGGTGTGCCAAATGACAGTGGATGACAGAATGCAGGAGATGCAGGTCAGCGGTACCAGAACTCCATGGACTGGAAGGCAGAGGCAGGGTCAGGCAAGCCGTGTCATACACAAGACAGTCAGATAAGGTACAGGTTCAGAGGCTGGAGAATAGTCAAGGTTCAGGCCGGGGTCGATGCAGGCGGAGAGCAGGAGTAGTCAGAGCAGGCCGGGTAGGTAACAGGAATCAGATGCAGGTTACAGGAAACAGGAGTCTCACGGGAACGCTGTAGCCAAGGCAGCACCGGGTCTGTGCACTGATCCGGTTTAAATAGGCACTTCATTGATCACCTGGTGCGCCGTGCACGCTGATGCGCTGATGCGCCGTGCACGCTCATGCGCATGCGCTAACCTACGTTAGCACGCACCAATTCAGCTTCTTTGACACAAGTTCGGGGAGCAGGAGTTAGTCTGCAGGGAACATTCCTTCCTCTAGCCAGCCTTTCCTGACAGTTGTAGGAATAAATCTGAGTCTTGGGGTACTGCTGAAGACCCACGTGTGACCCGAGGAGACCGTCTATACAGTCCAATAATCCCGGATAGAAGCCGCCCAGACATGCTTGAAGCGGAGAAGACGGGCCCCCACTTGGCCTACCTGAGCGGGCCCGATCTCAAAAGGACTTTGCAGAGTCCTGGTTGCCGGAGGAACCCCCTTTTCTGTTGTTTTTGAAAGATGACTGCCTGGATTTCTAGGATCTTGAAAATTCCCGACCAGGTCTGTAACTGAGCGCATCGTTAGAGCGATCAGAGTTTTGTCTTTTTGAGAAAGGTCTCTTCTGATTCTGTAAGTGTTGGTCTTGACTCTGAGCGAGGAAACCAGACTCACCGCCCGTTGCTCGAGATATTGGACTATCAAACTTATTGCCAAAGAGGGAAGATCCCTCAAATGGAATTCGGCACCAAGCTTGTTTAGAAGCTGGATCTGCAAAGCATGGACGGAGCCATAAGGCACGACGTGCTGAAACAGCCGCCAACGTTGCCCGGGACATCAGGCGGATTACATCAATAGAGGCCTCCCCAAGGTAGGCGCACGCCAACCTGATCTCTTGAATAGGTGAACTCTTAGCTGCTTCACTGGAGATACCTTTTAGGGATTCATCCACATTATCAGCCCAGGATTCCATGGCTTTGGATACTGCAGCTATAGCAAGCACTGGTTTGCAGGCCATTCCTGTAGTCAGGTACATCCGCTTCAGATCGGAGTCAATACTTCTTTGCAAGGGATCTTTGAAAGACACAGTATCCCGTGTCATCAGCCAGGGTGACCTGTGTGAATACCTGCTCTGCTGCTATAGCTACTGGCCTCTGAGCCTGACTCCAGACCGTGACACCTCTCCCAATAGAGGGTCTAATGGGTCTGCTGGGGAAACACGGAGCTGTTGGGCCTCTCTTTCCTGTAGAGATCCTTTCACAACCCGTTTCACCATAGCTTCCAGGCATTGGTCTGCGCCATCCCTCTCATTTGCCGCACTAGAAAATCAGTGATCACATAAGGATTTGTCTGCTGGCACAGGCGCCCTACACCCCCAGCATGATTTTTCTGGTCTCTTGCTACAGTGAGATGAAGGGGATGAGGGGGATCCTTACTGCGCTGTACAGATCTGGAGGAAGATCTATGATGGCTAGACCTGGATGAGGAATGCCGGTGGTGTGACTTTGAAGATCCACTCTCTTTATGGGAACTACGCTGTGGATCAGACCTAGAAGGGCTGTGTAAAAGAAACAAAAAAGAGAAAGGATAGAGATCAGCTGGTGTCCTGATGCCCTACTCTCACCCCCCCTTTGCACAGGCAGAAAAGCATGAAAGCTTGCAAACATACCTGCTACAAGTGGGCTGGCCACTAGGAGGCAGTGAGGAATCCATTGGAGTCAATTGGAATACTGCAGGAATAAACACACAGTCAGCTACCTGTTAGGGAACCTATCCTCATACACTAGAGCCAGTGCTTACCTGGAATCGGTGATCAGAGGCTCAAGGAAGTCGCCGCAAAGCCCATGATCATTCCCAATGTCATCACCAACATCAGATGCGAGGCACTCGCGCGCATGGGCGAACCAAGCCTCAGTTTTGATTCCGGTCGGCGCGTACGTACAGCGCACAGCGGTACCCGGAAGTGAGAGAGCAGCTGCTGGAACGCAAGGGAAGCCAGCACCATGCATAGGAACACCAGTGATGGGGAAACACCAGGAAGTAAGTACAAACAACACACAAACACTGCTGCCATACATATGAAATAGACTCACCACTCCACCACCTACGATCACCTGGGCCAAGGGAACCATCACACACCGGGCTTTTGTTGCAGATAATGGTCGCCTAATAGCAATAGGCAAACAGACCAGGCGCACACAGACGAGCAGATTTCAAATCATCAGTGCTACCCTGCAATACACTCCATACCCTGCTTAACAGTCAGGGCCTATCGGAGGAATATAAACTTGGCACTCAGCCGCTTCTGATCGCAGGGGAGTATCTTCAGGTAGAAGAACCAACATGGTCCTACGGAGGAGGACAAAAAAGGAACATGGATAGCAACATGGATAGCAGCCTAGAACAAAGATTTATGGGAGAGGGGTCCTATTGGGTAGTTCTGAAGGCGGGGCTAACCCACACGTTGCTGCCATGGAGTCTGTCAGGAAATATATATTTCAGACAATGTGTAAAATTCGCCATTTTATACATTGCCTAGGCATTCTATGGAATGCCTAATTTTACACATTGCCTGTAACATACTGTAAATACTGAGGAAACAGAGCCTGAGTTCTGAAATGATTTATCTTTGTCTCATTGTTTTACATCACAGAAGCCTGATATTTTAACAGGGGTGTGCAGACTTTTTATATCCACTGTATATATCTTAAAATGGATTATGAGAAGTTGATTGAAATATTGATTGAAATATTGACTTCTCATGAAAGGGAATGGCCAGACATGAATCGAAATTCAGCAGGAACCGGCCGAATATTCGATCCATGTATGGGCAGCTTAAGGGTGAAGTTCCTCTTTGACATCTTCCCACCGGTCTATTGTAAAATGACAGCTGATCAGGAGCACTGTTGTTTATATGATGTCCTCCCAAGATCGCGCCTTGCGCGTGTCCCACGGGCCGCGCTTTAGCGCAGTCTGTCACCCGCTGTGTCCACCGGACATGGCTGATGACAGATCACTATACCGTCCTGCTGCCAGTACCATGTGATCGCTGTGGCCTTTTAAGCAGATCACATAACAGTGGTACACAATGATTGGCTTTGTTACATGCCTTTCATAGTGTTCTATTGTGATGAGCTCTGTAATTGGTCACTGTCATCACATGGCACATACAGGGCCAACCACATCCCATCTGTATCGTGATTAGCTGTGGCCAATCAAAGCTAATCACAATAGTATACACTGAATGAGTAGTTTTCATTCAGAAAAAAAATGGTTGCTTATAACTGTAAAATGCAGTTATACGCAATCATAGTGTGTAAAAAAAAAAAATCCTTATCACCTTCCTAGAATAGTACAGTGTTGCTGTGGTAAGACTGTATTGTTTTGTTCACTGTATGTAAAAAAAAAATAAGAAAAAAAAAAAAAATGTCAAAAAAACAAAAAATTTATTTTTTAAAGGTAAGAAAATAATTTGAAACATTTTTTATTTTTTTTTACATACTGTCATCAGTCAGTGTCCCTGATCACAGTCACACCAGTTATATGATGGCGCTGTACTGCACTGGTGACAGTGTGTACATTTTTTTTAAAGATTTACAAATAATTGTGACAAAAAAATACAACTTAAAAAAACTTGCCATGCCTCTTACTAAATACCTTGGACTAGGGATGAGCTCGGTGTTCGAGTCGAACATAGGTTCGACTCGAACATCGGCTGTTCACGCGTTCGGCGAACAACGAACGATTTGGGCCGTTCGCGACAAATTAGAGTGACGCGAACGGCCCACAATACACTGCGCCATCGCAGTGTAATCCCGGCGCTGTGATTGGCCAAGCATGCACTGTGACCCTGCATGCTTGGCCAATCACAGCGCCGGCAGCGAGGAGAGCAATGATTGGCCACAGGCAGGATGCCTGTGGCCAATTATAGCTGAGGGGGTTTAGTACACGCCCCACACTATAAAAGACCGCCAGCGCGGCGGCCTCGTGTAGTGTGTTCCGGAGCAGGGAAAGTAAAGGATAGGCAGGGACAGTGTCAAATCCATTCTTTGCTAAACCTTGTGTGTAGGGACAGAGAAGGATAGGCAGGGAGAGTGTCAGTGTCATATTCTTTGCTAAACCTTGTGTGTAGGGAGAGAGAAGGATAGGCAGGGAGAGTGTCAGTGTCATATACTTTGATAAACCTTGTGTGCAGGGAGAGAGGATAGGCAGGGGACAGTGTCAGTGTCATATTCTTTGCTAAACCTTGTGTGCAGGGAGAGAGAAGGATAGGCAGGGAGAGTGTCAGTGTCATATACTTTGATAAACCTTGTGAGCAGGGAGAGAGAAAGATAGGCAGGGGACAGTGTCAGTGTCATTGTTGCTAAGCCTCCTGCACATTACACACCTGAAGTTAGCCCGTATTGCTGCTTTTTCCTGGTGTGTTACACCAACAGGATTTTGCGGCACTTACAGCGGGCGGAGTGTGCCTCCTGATCATATTACACCTGAACTTAGCCTGTATTGCTGCTTTTTCCTGGTGTGTTACACCAACAGGATTTTTCGGCACTTACAGCGGGCGTTGTGTGCATCCTGATCATATTACACCTGAACTTAGCCTGTATTGCTGCTTTTTCCTGGTGTGTTACACCAACAGGATTTTGCGGCACTTACAGCGGGCGGAGTGTGCCTCTTGATCATATTACACCTGAACTTAGCCTGTATTGCTGCTTTTTCCTGGTGTGTTACACCAACAGGATTTTGCGGCACTTACAACTGGCGGAGTGTGCCTCCTGACCATATTACACCTGAACTTAGCCTGTATTGCTGCTTTTTCCTGGTGTGTTACACCAACAGGATTTTGCGGCACTTACAGCGGGCGGAGTGTGCCTCCTGACCATATTACACCTGAACTTAGCCTGTATTGCTGCTTTTTCCTGGTGTGTTACACCAACAGGATTTTGCGGCACTTACAGTGGGCGGAGTGTGCCTCCTGACCATATTACACCTGAACTTAGCCTGTATTGCTGCTTTTTCCTGGTGTGTTACACCAACAGGATTTTGCGGCACTTACAGCGGGCGGAGTGTGCCTCCTGACCATATTACACCTGAACTTAGCCTGTATTGCTGCTTTTTCCTGGTGTGTTACACCAACAGGATTTTGCGGCACTTACAGCGGGCGGAGTGTGGCTCCTGACCATATTACACCTGAAGTTAGCCTGTATTGCTGCTTTTTCCTGGTGTGTTACACCAACAGGCATTTGCAGCACCTACAGCAGGCGTAGTGTGATTCCTGCAAAATATACTCCTGAAGCTAGGCCTTATTGCTGGTTTTCCCATTTCACTGCAGGCCATTAGAATGTCTGGAAGGCAAACAAGGAGAGGCAGACAGTCAGGAGCCAATAAAAGAGGGCAAGCAGGCTCTGTGTCTAGAGACAACAGTGCTGGTCGTGGACGCGGTGCATCGCCATCAGCACGTGGCCATGGGACACGCTTGTCCTTCTTTTCGGCAGCTGGACATGTTGAGCCGCATCATGCCGAAGACTTGGTAGAGTGGATGACCAAGCCCTCCTCATCCTCCTCATCCTCTCTCACCCAGGCTCAGGGTACTGGCAAAGCAGCTGCCAAAGCGTCCTCTTCCCTGGTATCAATGTCACCATCAGTCACTCCTTCCCTAGACCAACCATGTCCTCCTGAGGAGTCCCCCGAACTGTTTGAGCACAGTGTTGGGTACATGCTCCAGGAGGATGCCCAGCGTTTTGAAGGGTCTGATGATGATACCCAGCTAGAGGATGGCAGTAGCGTGAGAGCAGAGAGAGGGGATGCTCAAGAAGGACACCAATCTGGCAGTCATGTTCCAGCAGCTGCAGCATACTGCCAGATTGGCTCCAGTGATGAGGAGGGAGGGGATGATGAGGTCACTGACTCCACGTGGGTGCCTAATAGGAGAGAGGAGGAGGAGGAGGATGAGGAGGAGGCACATCTCCAACGAGGCAGGATGCCCTCGGGGGGCCAGCGTAAGGGCAGCACACCGACGGAATCACACCGCAGAGCTCCGCCTGTGCAGGGCGCTGCCTGTGCCCGTTATTCAAAAAGTTCTTTGGTGTGGGCCTTTTTTAAGTCGAGTGCATCAGATCGCACAGCTGCTGTTTGCAACATATGTCTCAAGCGTATATCGCGTGGCCAAAACATCACCCGCTTGGGCACCACATGCTTGACCAGACATATGTTGACCTGCCATGCAGCTCGTTGGCAAGCCTACCTTAAAGACCCACACCAAAGAACAAAGCGGACCTCTTCTTGCACCGCATCAGCTGGGATCTCCAACCCCACTATACCTTCAGTCCTCTCTGAAACCTGCTCTGAGAGGAATGAAGGTGTAGAATTAGGTGTGTCACAGCCAAGTACTTGCGGGCACTCTGCTAGCAGTACACCGACGTCCGATTCTAGCAGGCAAATTTCCCTGCCCCAGCTGCTGGACCGTCGAGAGAAGTTCACTCCCAGCCATCCACATGCCCAGCGGTTGAATGCTAGCTTGGCTAAATTGCTAGCGCTTCAACTGCTGCCTTTTCAGTTGGTAGACTCGGCCCCCTTCCGTGAGTTTGTGCAATGTGCGGTTCCTCAGTGGCAGGTTCCCAAACGCCACTTTTTCTCATGGAAGGCGATTCCGTCTCTCTACCGGCATGTGGAAGGCAATGTCTTGGCCTCGCTGGACAGGGCGGTCAGCGGTAAGGTGCATATTACCGCTGACTCATGGTCCAGCAGGCATGGACAGGGACGTTACCTTTCTTTCACGGCCCATTGGGTCACTCTTTTGGCAGCTGGGAAGGATGCAGGACAAGGTGCAGTAGTGTTGGAGGTTGTTCCACTGCCACGCCTCCAAAATGCTACTACTGGTTGTGACACACCTCTGTCCTTCACCCCCTCCTCTTCTTCTTCCTCCGTGGCCTCTTCCTGTGCTTTGTCCTCGGAACCAGCGGTGCTCCGTAGGCGTTCAAGGGGCTACGCAAGTACGCAGGCAAAAAGATGCCATGCCGTGCTTGCGCTGGTGTGTTTGGGGGACAGGAGCCACACTGGGGCAGAGGTTCTGTCTGCTCTGCAGGGGCAGGCCGAGAGGTGGTTGATGCCACGCTAGCTTAAGCCAGGAATGGTAGTTTGCGACAATGGCACCAACCTCCTCTATGCTCTCCGACAGGGACAACTGACCCATGTGCCCTGTGTGGCTCACGTCCTTAACCTGGTGGTGCAGTGGTTCTTGGGCAGGTACCCGGGCTTACAGGATGTCCTGAGGCAGGCCAGGAAAGTCTGTGTGCATTTCCGCAGATCTTATAATGCCAGTGCTCGCCTGGCTGAGCTGCAAAAGGAGTTGAACCTGCCCAAGAACCGCCTTATATGTGACATGCCCACCAGGTGGAACTCAACGTTGGCCATGCTGCAGCGGCTACACACGCAGCAGAGGGCCATCAATGAGTACCTGTGCGACTACGGCACCAGGACAGGGTCAGGGGAGCTCTGGTTTTTTTCACCACGCCAGTGGGGCATGATCAGGGATGCATGCACTGTCCTGGCACCATTTGAGGAGGCCACGAGGATGGTGAGCAGTGACAGTGCATGCATCAGTGACACTGTACCTCTTGTCCACCTGTTGGAGCATACGCTGCATGGAATAATGGACAGGGCACTTGAGGCAGAACAGAGGCAGGAAGAGGAGGATTTCCTTGCCTCTCAAGGCCCCCTTTACCCAGACAGTGTTCCTTCTGTCCCTCCCATCGCACAGGAAGAAGAGGAGGAGGAGGAGGAGGAGGATTGTGTCAGCATGGAGGTGGAGCCTGGCACTCAGCATCATCAGCAGCAGTCTTTTAGGGATGATTTACAGTCCCAAGAAACCAGTGGACTTGTACGTGGCTGGGAGGAGGTGGCTGCGGATCATGTCGTCCTTAGTGACCCAGAGGACACCGGACCGAATGCCTCAGCTAACCTACGCTGCATGGCCTCCCTGATCCTGCAAAGTCTGCGGAAGGATCCTCGTATTCTTCGGATCAAGGAGAGGGACCATTACTGGCTGGCCACTCTCCTTGATCCACGGTACAAGGGTAAGGTTGCGGACCTTATCTTACCGTCGCAGAGGGAGCAGAGGATGACACAACTCCGGGAGGCCTTGCAGAAAGGTCTGTGCAACGCGTTCCCAGAGACTGGGAGGTTATAAACTCCTGGTCCTGGACAACGAGTTGCTGAGGCTTCGGTCAGTCAAAGAAGGAGCGGTGGGGAAGGTGGCCGTCTGACCGATGCGTTCAGACAATTCTTTAGTCCGCAGCCCCAAGGTATGATCGGTTCCAGCAACCATCGCCAGCGTCTGATATACATGGTGCAGGAATACCTAGGGGCAAGGTCAGACTTGGACACCTTCCCCACCGAAAATCCTCTGGCTTACTGGGTCTTGAGGATGGATCACTGGCCAGAGCTTGCACAGTATGCAATTGAGCTACTGGCCTGTCCTGCATCCAGCGTTCTTTCAGAACGCACATTCAATGCTGCTGGAGGATTTGTCACGGATCACGGGGTGCGCCTGTCCACCGACTCTGTTGATCGACTGACCTTCATAAAGATGAACCAGTCTTGGATCACCACCAGCTACCAAACACCTGAAGCTGATATAACAGACTAATTTATTTTCAAATGTCACATCCCTTCAAGACTGATGCTGATGCTGAGAGACTGTCCTGTTATGTTGACTGACTATCCTCCTCCTCCTCAATGATCCGATTGATGATGATAGCTTGGAAGAACATTTTTGTTTCTGGGTGCCGCCACCAGTGGCTAAGGCCCAATTTTTCAGCCCCTGTTTAACAGGGGTGTGTTATTACAATTTTTTATGCAATGCTTTGCAGCAGGGCTCATTCCTGCACTCCAACTAGAGTATCTGGGAGAGGTTGCAGTGTCGTGGCACCAGCACCAGTGGCTAAGGCCCAATTTTTCAGCCCCTGTTCAACAGGGGCATGTAATTACAATTTTTGATGCAATACTTTGCAACAGGGCTCATTGCTGTGCTCCAAGTACAGTATCTGTGAGGGGTTGCAGTGTTGTGGCACCAGTGCCTAAGGCCCAATTTTTATGCCCCTGTTTAACAGGGGCATGTAATTACAATTTTTTATGCAATGCTTTGCAGCAGGGCTCATTCCTGCACTCCAACTAGAGTATCTGGGAGAGGTTGCAGTGTCGTGGCACCAGCACCAGTGGCTAAGGCCCAATTTTTCAGCCCCTGTTTAACAGGGGCGTGTAATTACAATTTTTGATGCAATACTTTGCAATAGGGCTCATTGCTGTGCTCCAAGTACAGTATCTGTGAGGGGTTGCAGTGTTGTGGCACCAGTGCCTAAGGCCCAATTTTTCTGCCCTGTTTAACAGGGGCATGTAATTACAATTCTTGATCTAATAATTCACAGCAGGGCCCATTCCTGCGCCCACCAAGACTAACTGTGAGGCCTTACAGTGTTGTGTCAACACCACCACCACCACCACCACCAAAGGCCCAATTTTTCAGCCCCTGTTCAACAGGGGCATGCAATTACAATTCTTGATCTAATAATTCACAGCAGGGCCCATTCATGCGCCCACCAAGAGTAACTGTGAGGGCTCACAGTGTTGTGGCAACACCAACATGTAAGGGGCAAATTTCAGCTGAGTATATACGGCAGGCCCCTACTTTCAAACATCCAACTTACAAACGACTCCTCCTTGCAAACGGAAGGATACAACAGGAAGTGAGAGGAAATCTACCCCTAGGAAGGGAAATTCTCTCCTGTAAGAGTTAATATGGGAAAAAAAAGTGTCTCCTCTCCACTGATGCTTTATCACCAATTCTTGTTTCAATAAAAACCCCAAATTTTCAAAACACATTTGTCATTAGGAAAGTGAGGTGAACCCTATGTTTTCCAAAAAGCTTAAAAATAGATTTTTTGGCTGGAGCTACACTTAAACAATGTACCTGTTCAAAATTACAAACAGATTCTTCATAAGAACAAACCTACAGTCCCTGTCTTGTATGCACTGCCTGTATACGGCTGTTCAGAGTATATAGGGCCTTTTTTATTTTGTGTGCAGGGTTCCCCTTAATATCCATACAAGACCCAAAGGGGCTGGTAATGGGCTGGGGTAGGGGGGGGGGGCTGTGATGGGGTAGCTATGCCATTTTTCTTAAAGATTTTCATCCATATTACCGGGACCAGACATTACATTAAAGCCGCAAGCAGTTTTAAATGGCTTTTTTTCCTTTAGAAATGTAATTTTGTGCAGGGACAGTTCTAAACATGGGAAACACGTGGCACTTCACAGGCATACTTTAGACACCCCCCAGGTACGATATTTAAAGGAATATTAGACTTTTTTTTTTTCACTTTATGCATCATTAAATTTTTTTTGGATTGATACATGTCCCCTGGTGCAGAACCCGGGTTCCCAAACCCTTTTTAGGACAATAACATGCATATTAGTCGTTATAAATAGCACTTTAGATTTCAAACGTTCGCATCCATTGTATTTAATAGGGTTCTAAAGTTCGTGCGAACTTTCGGTCCGTTCGCGGGTTCTGGTGCGAACCGAACCCGGGGGTGTTCGGCTCATCACTACCTTGGACTATCTATTTTCCAAAAAGGGGTAATTTGGGGGATATTTGTACCATCCTGGCTTTTTCAGGCCTCAAGAAATTAGATAGGGTGTCAGTACATCAGGATTGATCGATTTTCAGATATGTACCATAGTTTATGGACTCCATAACTTTCCTACAGACTAAATAATATAAACTGATTGGGTTATTTTCACCAACGAAATGTAGCAGTATACATGTTGACCTAAATTTTTGAAGAAAGATTATTTATTTGCAAAATTTTGTAACAGAAAAAAAAACAACACATTTTTGTTCAAAAAAGTTAAAAAACTGTGGTGATTAAATACCACCAAAATAAATCTCTATTCATGTGAAAAAAGTGATAAAAATTTTATTTGGGTACAGTGTTGCGTGACCGTGCAATTGTCATTCAAAGTGTGACAGCGCTGAAAGCTGTAAATTCTCCTGGGCAGGAAGGGGTAAAAGGCATTGAAGCAGCTAAGGTTTCAGTTTTTCATTCAGGCTTAGCTGTCATGCATCAGCCTATGTCCTCTCCCGCTGCTTTTAATAGCAATGGAGTAGCTAGTTAGCTGCTCCGATTGCTATTACAGGAGAGCCGACAGTCGGCTCTAAAAAATGGTACCACCCTGGTACAACCACTTGAAGTCAAATGACGTACCAGGTATGTGATTTGGCGGCAAATGGTTAAGATTTGGTTGACCCCATGACTGATTTATTCAAGAATGATTTGGACTGCTAAGTTTAGTTGTGCCTTTCCTGAGCCGACACAATGCCATTGTATTCTGTTCACTGTCACATATTGTGACATATCCATCCACAAAGTATCATTTGATTATTTTTCATATCTATATTTAACAGTTCAATAGTACAACATGATCACTGCATTAACAAGATGACATATTATTGTTGACCTAATATGGGGGCTGTCAACTCTTTTATTCCTGCATTTGTAATTGCAAAGATTTCAAAACTAAAATTATAGCAGGAGATATTACTATTTTCGATTAAAACACAAGTATCATAATTATAATAATGTGTAAAGTGCTGACGTAAGAGAAACATTGCCTCCATTCTTTGGTGCTTTAGGGTAGCATTGTGGAGGGATAGCTTTTTACTAAGTAAACTCTTGTCTCTGGCTTAATCAGCATAATGAGTCTTCATAACAGGTCCTTTCTTTGCTTCATTCAGATAAAGAGCTTATAACAAGCATTATTATATTTAAATATCTTCATTATACAGACATTAGTGGCTTATGCTCATAAATAAAATGCAGAACCAGCACAGATATGCACTTTCTGATATCCTGTAAATCCTGCAAAGCCTTTTGCATAATGAGATTGAGAACACATTCATTTTTTGTGTTTTGTGTTGCTGCTACTTTCAGCTGTAATAGTATCTGAAAGATTTTGAAGGTTAGCCAATGACATGATATGTACAAATATATAAGGGGTCCATATAGTGAACTTGGTGTTGAGTTATTCACTTTACGGTCAACACAAAGGACAAGGGGGCACTCTTTACGTCTAGAGGAAAAGAGATTTCACCTCCAAATATGGAAAGTATTTGAGTAAAAGCTGTGAAAATGTGGAATAGACTCCCTGCAGAGGTGGTTCTGGCCAGCTCAGTAGATTGCTTTAAGAAAAGCCTGGATTCTTTCTTAAATGTACATGTAGCGGGGTGTTGCTTTAAATAGCCTTAGAGACTACCTTACCCAGTATGCAATGGGATACCCACAGTTCCTTTGGGCCCGGCGCAAGGTCTGCTGGGGTTGGACTATATAAGGAGGGGCAGAGCAAGACGGGGGTCTCTTTGGACATCGCCCGCCTAGCAAGTGGAACTCTGTGCTGTGTCTGATGTTCCGGACTAGGCCCGAGAGCCGGGCCCTGTGAATCCAAAGAGCCTTCTACCCTTCACGGAAGAATCCCTGAGGCGTTTCAAGTATCTACCTTCCAAGATTCGTCGGAAGAATCGGAGACCCCGGACATCGTGAGACTGTGTGTGGGACACACAGTGGTGGAAGTCGGCCGCACGGACTGGTTCGGTTGGGTGAGAGAGAACTTGCTCGAAGATTTCTTAAGTTACTTTTTAGGCCCAGTATCTTTTGCTTAGGGCCCATCGTTTATCAAGTTGAGCTTCTCATCAGAGGGACAGTGTGCCGTGCAGCCTTAGTTAAATCCTTTGTCGCACAATCAGCAGACAATTGTTTCACACCCTGTGGATTACAAATAACCTACAAAGTGCACCACCATTGCTAGCGAAGATCCTTCTCTACAGATACATTGTGAACTAAGTAGTCAAGCCTGACTGAATAGAGTAGAGACATTGCTGGGTGCCATCTTGCCCACAAGGGGGAAGCTTGCAAATCGAAGATTTCACACATAGCTTTATTACTAAGATGCACAGTAGGGATGAGCCGAACACCCCCCCCCCCTTCGGTTCGCACCAGAACCTTCGAACGGACCGAAAGTTCACGCGAACGTTAGAACCCTATTAAATACAATGGACGCAAACGTTCGAAATCTAAAGTGCTAATTATAATGGCTAATATGCATGTTATTGTCCTAAAAAGGGTTTGGGGACCCGGGTTCTGCCCCAGGGGACATGTATCAGTGCAAAAAGAAGTTTTAAAAACGGCCGTTTTTTCAGGAGCAGTCATTTTAATGATGCATAAAGTGAAAAAAAAAGTGAAATATTCCTTTAAATATCGTACCTGGGGGTGTCTAAAGTATGCCTGTGAAGTGGTATGTGTTTCCCGTGTTTAGAACTGTCCCTGCACAAAATGACATTTCTAAAGGAAAAAAAAGCCATTTAAAACTGCTTGCGGCTTTAATGTCATGTCTTGTCCTGGCAATATGGATGAAAATCTTTGAGAAAAATGGCATGGATACCCCATCACCCCCCCCCCCCCCCTACCCCAGCCCATTACCAGCCCCTTTGGGTCTTGTATGGATATTAAGGTGAACCCCGCACACAAAATAAAAAAGGCCCTATATACTCTGAACAGCAGTATACAGGCGGTGGAAACAAGACAGGGACTGTAGGTTTGTTCTTAAGTAGAATCTGTTTGTAATTTTGAACAGGTACATTGTTTAAGTGTAGCTCCAGCCAAAAAATCTATTTTTAAGCTTTTTGGAAAACATAGGGAAGGGTTATCACCCCTGTAACATTTGTTTTGCTGTCTGTCCACCTGTTCAGAACATTTCACCTCACTTTCCGTCCCAATGACAAATGTTTTTGGAAAAGTGGGGTTTTTATTGAAACAAGGATTGGTGATAAAGCATCAGTAGAGAGGAGACACCTTTTTCCCATATTTACTTATACAGGAGAGAATTTCCCTTCCTAGGGGTAGATTTCCTCTCACTTCCTGTTGTCTCCTTTCGTTTGCAAGTAGGAGTCGTTTGTAAGTTGGATGTTTGAAAGTAGGGGCCTGCCGTATATACTCTGCTGAAATTTGCCCCTTAAATGTTGGTGTTGCCACAACACTGTGAGCCCTCATGCCCCATACACACGATCGTTTTTCATGCCGTTAAAAATGGCATTTTTAAAAATGGGCATTAAAACCGATCGTGTGTATGCTCCAGAGCATTTTTAACGACGTGAAAAACGGCCATTAAAAATTTCGAACATGCTCTATTTTTTCACGTAGTTTTTCATGTCGTTTTTTTAAACGACGTGAAAAACGATAGTGTGTATGCTTTTACGAGGTGAAAAAAAACGCGCATGCTCAGAATCAAGTATGAGACGGGAGCGCTCGTTCTGGTAAAACTAGCGTTCGTAATGGATATAGCACATTCGTCACGCTGTAACGGACTGAAAAGCACGAGGCTGAAAAGCGCGAATCGTCGATCAACAAACTTTACTAACATGAAGGGTGGCGCCATCCGAACGGAACTTCCCCTTTATAGTGCCGTCGTACGTGTTGTACGTCACTGCGCTTTGCTTGAACGTTTTTTAAAATGATCGTGTGTACGCAAGACAGGCTTGAGAGGAAACATGAAAAAAAAACGACGAGAAAAATGTCGGTTTAAAAAATGGCATGAAAAACGATCGTGCGTACGCCGCATTACAGTTACTCTTGGCGGGCGCTGGAACGCCCTGCTGTGAACTATTATATAAGGAATTGTATTTACATGCCATTATTGAACAGTGGTAGGAAAAATTGGGCCTTTGGTGGTGGTGCTGGTGCCACAACACTGTAAGCCTTCACAGTTACTCTTGGTGGGCGCATGAATGGGCCTTGTTGTGAATTATTAGATCAAGAATTGTAATTGCATGCCCCTGTTGAACAGGGGCTGAAAAATTGGGCCTTTGGTGGTGGTGGTGGTGGTGTTGCCACAACACTGTAAGGCCTCACAGTTACTCTTGGTGGGCGCAGGAATGGGCCCTGCTGTGAATTATTAGATCAAGAATTGTAATTACATGCCCCTGTTAAACAGGGGCAGAAAAATTGGGCCTTAGGCACTGGTAGCACAAAACTGCAACCCCTCACAGATACTGTACTTGGAGCACAGCAATGAGCCCTGTTGCAAAGTATTGCATCAAAAATTTTAATTACACGCCCCTGTTAAACAGGGGCTGAAAAATTGGGCCTTAGACACTGGTGCTGGTGCCACGACACTGCAACCTCTCCCAGATACTCTAGTTGGAGTGCAGGAATGAGCCCTGCTGCAAAGCATTGCATCAAAAATTGTAATTACATGCCCCTGTTAAACAGGGGCTGAAAAATTGGGCCTTAGCCACTGGTGGCGGCACCCAGAAACAAAAAAGTGAGGAGGAGGATAGTCAGTCAACATAACAGGACAGTCACTCAGCATCAGCATCAGTCTTGAAGGGATGTGACATTTGAAAATAAATTATTCTGTTATATCAGCTTCAGGTGCTTGGTAGCTGGTGGTGATCCAAGACTGGTTCATCTTTATGAAGGTCAGTCGATCAACCGAGTCAGTGGACAGGCGCACCCTGTGATCCGTGACAAAGCCTCCAGCAGCACTGAATGTGTGTTCCGAAAGAACGCTGGATGCAGGACAGGCCAGTAGCTCAATTGCATACTGTGCAAGCTCTGGCCAGTGATCCATCCTCAACACCCAGTAAGCCAGAGAATTTTCGGTGGGAAAGGTGTCCAAGTCTGACCTTGCCCCTAGGTATTCCTGCACCATGTATATCAGACGCTGGCGATGGTTGCTGGAACCGATCATACCTTGGGGCTGCGGACTAAAAAATTGTCTGAACGCATTGGTCAGACGGCCACCTTCTCCACCGCTCCTTCTGCAACTGACCGAAGCCTCAGCAATTCGTTGTCCAGGACCAGGAGTTTGTAACCTCCCAATCTCTGGGAACGCGTTGCACAGACCTTTCTGCAAGGCCTCCCGGAGATGTCTCATCCTCTGCTCCCTCTACGACAGTAAGATAAGGTCCGCAACCTTACCCTTGTACCGTGGATCAAGGAGAGTGGCCAGCCAGTAATGGTCCCTCTCCTTGATCCGAAGAATACGAGGATCCTTCCGCAGACTTTGCAGGATCAGGGAGGCCATGCAGCGTAGGTTAGCTGAGGCATTTGGTCCGGAGTCCTCTGGGTCACTAAGGACGACATGATCTGCAGCCACCTCCTCCCAGCCACGTACAAGTCCATGGGTTTGTTGGGACTGTAAATCATCCCTAAAAGACTGCTGCTGTTGATGCTAAGTGCCATGCTCCACCTCCATGCTGACACAATCCTCCTCCTCCTCCTCATCCTTCTCGTCCTCGTCCTCTTCCTGTGTGATGGGTGGGACAGAAGGAACGCTGTCTGGGTAAAGGGGGCCTTGAGAGGCAAGGAAGTCCTCCTCTTCCTGCCTCTGTTCTGCCTCAAGTGCCCTGTCCATTATTCCACGCAGCGTATGCTCCAACAGGTGGACAAGAGGTACAGTGTCACTGATGCATGCACTGTCACTGCTCACCATCCTCGTGGCCTCCTCAAATGGTGCCAGGACAGTGCATGCATCCCTGATCATGCCCCACTGGCGTGGTGAAAAAAACCCGAGCTCCCCTGACCCTGTCCTGGTGCCGTAGTCGCACAGGTACTCATTGATGGCCCTCTGCTGCATGTGCAGCCGCTGCAGCATGGCCAACGTTGAGTTCCACCTGGTGGGAATGTCACATATAAGGCGGTTCTTGGGCAGGTTCAACTCCTTTTGCAGCTCAGCCAGCCGAGCACTGGCATTATATGATCTGCGGAAATGCACACAGACTTTCCTGGCCTGCCTCAGGACATCCTGTAAGCCCGGGTACCTGCCCAAGAACCACTGCACCACCAGGTTAAGGACGTGAGCCACACAGGGCACATGGGTCAGTTGTCCCTGTCGGAGGGCGGAGAGGAGGTTGGTGCCATTGTCGCAAACCACCATTCCTGGCTTAAGCTGGCATGGCGTCAACCACCTCTCGGCCTGCCCCTGCAGAGCAGACAGAACCTCTGCCCCAGTGTGGCTCCTGTCCCCCAAACACACCAGTGCAAGCACGGTATGACATCTTTTTGCCTGCGTACTTGCGTAGCCCCTTGAACGCCTACGGAGCACCGCTGGTTCCGAGGACAAAGCACAGGAAGAGGCCATGGAGGAAGAAGAAGAGGGGGTGGAGGAGAGAGGTGTGTCACAACCAGTAGTAGCATTTTAGAGGCTACTGCACCTTGTCCTGCATCCTTCCCAGCTGCCAAAAGAGTGACCCAATGGGGCGTGAAAGAAAGGTAACGTCCCTGTCCATGCCTGCTGGACCATGAGTCAGCGGTAATATGCACCTTACCGCTGACCGCCCTGTCCAGCGAGGCATGGACATTGCCTTCCACATGCCGGTAGAGAGCTGGAATCGCCTTCCGTGAGAAAAAGTGGCGTTTGGGAACCTGCCACTGAGGAACCGCACATTGCACAAACTCACGGAAGGGGGCTGAGTCTACCAACTGAAAAGGCAGCAGTTGAAGTGCTAGCAATTTAGCCAAGCTAGCATTCAACCGCTGGGCATGTGGATGGCTGGGAGTGAACTTTTTTCGACGGTCCAGCAGCTGGGGCAGGGAAATTTGCCTGCTAGAATCGGACGCCGGTGTACTGCTAGCAGAGTGCCCGCAAGTACTTGTCTGTGACACACCTAATTGTACACCTTCATTCCTCTCAGTGCAGGTTTCAGAGAGGACTGAAGGTATAGTGGGGTTGGAGATCCCAGCTGATGCGGAGCAAGGAGAGGTCCGCTTTGTTCTTTGGTGTGGGTCTTTAAGGTAGGCTTGCTTGCCAACGAGCTGCATGGCAGGTCAACATATGTCTGGTCAAGCATGTGGTGCCCAAGCGGCTGATGTTTTGGTCACGCGAGATACGCTTGAGACATATGTTGCAAACAGCAGCGGTGCGATCTGATGCACTTGACTCAAAAAAGGCCCACACCAAAGAACTTTTGGAATAACTGGCAGAGGCAGCGCCCTGCACAGGCGGAGCTCTGCGGTGTGATTTAGTCGGTGTGCTGCCCTTACGCTGGCCCCCCGAGGGCATCCTGCCTCGTTGGAGATGTGCCTCCTCCTCATCCTCCTCCTCCTCCTCCTCTCTCCTATCAGGCACCCACGTGGTGTCAGTGACCTTATCATCCCCTCCCTCCTCATCACTGGAGCCAGTCTGGCAGTATGCTGCAGCTGCTGGAACATGACTGCCAGATTGCTGTCCTTCTTGAGCATCCCCTCTCTCTGCTCTCACGCTACTGCCTTCCTCTAGCTGGGTATCATCATCAGACCCTTCGAAACGCTGGGTATCCTCGTGGAGCATGTACCCCACACTGTGATCAAACAGTTCGGGGGACTCCTCAGGAGGACATGGTGGGTCTAGGGAAGGAGTGACTGATGATGACATTGATACGAGGGAAGAGGACGCTTTGGCAGCTGCTTTGCCAGTACCCTGAGCCTGGGTGAGAGAGGATAAGGAGGATGAGGAGGGCTTGGTCATCCACTCTACCAAGTCTTCGGCATGATGCGGCTCAACGCGTCCAGCTGTCGAAAATAAGGACAAGCGTGTCCCATGGCCATGTGCTGATGACGATGCACCGCGTCCACGTCCAGCACTGTTGTCTCTAGACACAGAGCCTGCTTGCCCTCTTTTATTGGCTCCTGACTGTCTGCCTCTCCTTGTTGGCCTTCCAGATATTCTAAAGGCCTGCAGGGAGATGGGAAAACACAGCAATAAGGGGTAGCTTCAGGTGTATACTGTGCAGGAGGCACACTACGCCCACTGTAAGTGCTGCAGATGCCTGCCTGTGTTACACAACAGGAAAACACAGCAATAAGGGCTAGCTTCAGGTGTGTATTGTGCAGGAGGCACACTACGCCCACTGTAAGTGCTGCAGATGCCTGTTAGTGTAACACAAAAGAAAAAAAACACGATCAATAAGGGCTAGCTTCAGGTGTATACTGTGCAGGAGGCACACTACGCCCGCTGTAAGTGCTGCAGATGCCTGCCTGTGTTACACAACAGGAAAACACAGCAATAAGGGCTAGCTTCAGGTGTATATTGTGCAGGAGGCACACTACGCCCGCTGTAAGTGCTGCAGATGCCTGCCTGTGTTACACAACAGGAAAACACAGCAATAAGGGCTAGCTTCAGGTGTATACTGTGCAGGAGGCTTAGCAAAAATGACATTGACACTGTCCCCTGCCTATCCTTCTCTGTCCCTGCACGCCAACACACTGTAAATGCACAAGGTTCAGCAAAGAATATCACTGACACTGTCCCTGCCTATCCTTCTCTCTCCCTGCACACAAGGTTTAGCAAAGAATATCACTGACACTGTCCCTGCCTATCCTTCTCTCTCCCTGCACACAAGGTTTAGCAAATAATATCACTGACACTGTCCCTGCCAATTCTTCTCTCTCCCTGCACACAAGGTTAATGAACAAGTAGCAAAGACACTGTCCCTGCCTATCCTTCTCTCTCCCTGCACGCCGGAACACACTACACAAGGCCGCCGCGCTGGCGGCCTTTTATAGTGTGGGGTATGTACTAAACCCACCTGAGCTATAATTGGCCACAGGCATCCTGCCTGTGGCCAATTATGGCTCTCCTCACTGCCGGCGCTGTGATTGGCCAAGCATGCGGGGTCACAGTGCATGCTTGGCCAATCACAGCGCCGGGATTGCACTGCGATGGCGCAGTGTATTGTGGGCTGTTCGCGTCACTCGAATTTGGCGCGAACGGCCCAAATCGTTCGATCTTCGTCGAACGATCGAACAGCCGATGTTCGAGTCGAACGTATGTTCGACTCGAACACCGAGCTCATCCCTAATGCACAGGCACACCACTCAAACACAACTAGATAGGAAAGCACTAACTAATGTGTCAGTGCTTGCTTCTAAGCTAACCTAAAACTTTTGATGGTGGCCAGACGTGTTGACATGATCTAAAGTGTAGTGGTTTTGCTTTTTTTCTCCTTTTGAAGGTCAGGGCCAAAAAAATTTAATATTTTGAGTTTTTGGCAGACAAAATATGAAACATTGCGTATTTACTTTTTGTATTTTTACAGGCAGCCAACAGTTGGAGCTCTCGACTAATTTTCACATGTTTTTTTAGTTTCTCCTTACTGCCTCGTTGTTTACAGAGCTTAATAGCTCACGTTTACACACAAATGAGTCAGAGCAGTGAATCAACCACCTCTCCCCCCTCCCTGCAAACAACTCAGGTTTCAGGTTTCAAGCACACAGAACACTCCTCAAGGCAGGCAGTTTTTGCTTTGCTTTCTTTTTCAAAATTCCATAGTGCTTTGTGAATCCTTTGTCTTGTGTTTTAAAAGATTATTTGTGAAAATTAGATTTAAATGGTAATAAAGCATCTGTGTAAAAAAAAGTAAAACTGACCCAAAACTATTATATTTTAAAAACATTTGAAAATGGAATTGCAGTGCATACTTGGGTGTTGCTGTCAGTTCAGTAACTACAGTAGCATAACTATTCCACTTGATTCTGTATTGGTACTCAGTCAGTGCAGATTTAAAAATAAATACATTATAAAATATCACAAATATGAAGTAAAAAAAGTAATTACTTTATTGACTTGGCAAAAATATTACACATAAAAATCACTAGGTATTTAGGAGCTGGAAAAGTTGGTACTTTAAGGGCTAGGTCATACTTGTGATCCTGCTGCTGACAAGAACCCATCAGTAGCGGGATGGAGGACTGTCACGGTAATAGGCGCACCCCTGTGTGTAATAGTGTAGGGATGGCAAATCAGCACTGGCAAAGGCACGCTGGCACGCATCCGCGCACGGGGATGCGTGGCACCGTGACCAGGCGACCGCGCATGCGCAACGGTGCACGATCGCCGTAATCTGAGCGCCACTGCCTATTTAAGCCCACTACTCACAACCATGCATTGCTGGTTTATCTTCAACTTCTCTTGTGATCCTGTGCCCTGTATTGTCTGCTGATCTGATCTCCTGTGAAGTGACCTGGCTTGTCTTGACCTGCTCTTCCTGATCCTCTGGTTTGACCTTCTGGCTTGCACCTGACCTCCTTCTACCTTGCTCCCTGTATCTGACCCCGGCCTGGCTATTGGACTCTGCTTATCCTGCTCCCTGTATTAAAGACTCAGCTGACCTTGGTCATTCTGATCCCGGACTGTCTCTCTGTGTATGACCCCTGGCCCGGCTCTTGGCTCAGCTATTCAGTTACTTCCCTGGTCTGTGTTTCCTGGACCTCCAAGCACGCCTGTCTCCAGCTACCAGGCACCCTGCTTCTGTGGGCACCACACCTGATGTTCCACCTTCAGTGGTTTGCTGCGCTCGGCCGCAAGGGGAGCACTCCCAGCATCTCGGCCTCCTTCCAAGTTCCTGACAAGGACACACCCGGGAAGTTTGACACTTGCTTGTCTCTCTCCCTCACCAGGTGGATGAGCAAAAAAAGGTCTTGCCAGCAACATGCTCACAAGTGTGATATTGGCCTAAAAGAGGTGTGGTGATCTATAGCTATATGTGTATCAAGCTAATGATCATCCAATGAATATTGGTATCTTAAAGCGAAACTAGAGTTTCTCATGTTTAAAAGAGAAGTATGGCCAAAGCTTTTTTGGTCATACTTCTCTTGTGGGTAACAAGAGTGTACTTCCTTCTGCTCTCCTGTAACCCAGATTCAGCTGAGAGCAGACTATTGGCCTCTATTGCCCGCTCTCAGCTGATATACCATAGCTGCTCCAGGAAGGATCTGACAGCGAGGGGAGATATGTCATTTTGTATTGCCGTTTGTTCTCGTTGAAATGTATACTAGCCTTTGTGTTTATCCCGCCTCCGTACAGCCATCAGGTCCTGCGAGCGGTCCTAGAATTTCAGCTGGGTCGCCCGGAGGTGCCGATATATATTATGGGTGACTTTAATTGTTACTTAGATCCACTGGTAGACAAACACCCTCTGGTTTCCTCAGGGCGAGGATTGGGCCGCGCAGCCCTGAGGAAGCTGGTCGAGGAGGTGGGATGGATAGATTTGTGGAGGAGTAGGAACCCTGGGAAATGTCAGTTTTTGTGTTTCTCCAAGTTACATATGTCCGTGTCACGCATTGACCTGTGCCTATGTTTGGAATCCGCAGTACGTTCGGTGGCAGAAAAAACCTATGCTCTGAGAAGGATCTCAGATCATTCCCCGCTGATTGTGGACCTGGAGGTATGTCCCCCTTCAACACTACTTAGGGCTTCTTGGAAGCTCAATGCTTTTGGCTTAACTTATTGCCATCACCCCCTCGGATATTACAAAATATTGTTAACTTCTGGGGGGAGCAGGAAGAATACCCAGATTCAGGGGTGAGATGGGAGATGTTTAAGGCCTTTCTTAGGGGGTTGCTTATAGGAGAAATGAATGCCTTTAAAAATTAGTCTAGTGCACAAAGTGAGGGGGTGGAGCGCTTGGTACATGACCTGGAGGCCCAATTTGTAGCTGATCCTAGTAGAGACTGCAGGGATGCATGGTTGTCTGCGCAGGACGCGCTGAATAGGCTCACCTCCTCAACGGCTGAGCGGAAACGCTTCTTCAGTAAACTAGCCTTCTATGAGGAGGGGGAACATACTGGTCGCCTCCTGGCAAAAATCTCCCGGGCTCAACAGTCCTCGGCATCTATTGGTGCCTTACGGGCGTCTGATGGCAAGGTTACTAATTCCCCAGATAACATTATGATGATTCTTAGCTCACAGTACTCTGACTTATATCACTCCCGGCAGGATTACACTGATGCCTCCCTACAGGACTACCTTGAGGGAATAGAGCTGCCCACGCTGTCAGATGTAGATCGACAACAACTTGATACTCCTTTAACTTTGGAGGAGCTTCAAACAGTGACCAGTATGTTCCCTAAATCCAAAGCGCCAGCAGCGGATGGTTTAAGCTGTATAAGAACTATGGCGAACAACTATTGCCTAAACTACTGGGAGTGTTTAATGCAGCTATGACAACCGGGTGTCTTCCCCAGTCTATGTCCAAGGCCATAATAGTATTGCTATTGAAACCTGGCAAAGATCCCTTAGACCCAGGTTCTTATAGGCCAATATCCCCTTTGCAGTCAGATGTGAAAATACTAGCCAAGGTGCTAGCCCTGAGACTGAACAAAGCAATTTCGTCCATAATTCATTCAGATCAGGCAGGGTTCATGCCTCAAAAATCGACAGCTATTAATCTACGCCGACTGTTTGTCAATTTACAATCTATTTCTGATAATATGGGAGACAGGGCATTGCTATCTCTTGACGCCCATAAGGCCTTTGATAGCATCGAATAGTCCTATTTATGGGCTATAATGCACAAGTTTGGGTTCGGGACAAACTATATAGCATGGGTAAGACTATTATATAGCTCCCCAAAGGCTGCCATTAGAGAATCTGGGAGGGTGTCTCAATACTTTCAACTATTTAGGGGCACCAGAAAGGGGTGTCCCCTATCACCCTTACTGTTCACTCTGGCCATAGAACCGTTGGTCACATATATTCGTGCCAGCGCTAATATCAGGGGCCTACAGTATCGAGAGCTTCACGAAAAATGCATGCTATATGCAGATGACACCATGCTCCTTTTGGGTGACACGACCACGTCCTTGCAGGAGGCTATGATGGTGATTTGAAAGTTTGGCCACTACTCGGGTTTGGTCATTAACTGGACCAAGTCCTCACTTATGCTTTTGGATGGCACTTCTGGCCCACAGGCATCGACTTTACTAGACATTCCTGTGTCTAGGGAGTTCAGATATCTGGGTGTTCAGGTTACACCCAACCCTCTAGATTATATCAGATTAAATTTGTCCTCTCTAATAAATCGCTGCAGAGATCGGGTGAAGGCATGGTCTAAATTGAAAATGTCCCCCGTGGGTAGGATAAATTTGATAAAAATGATCTTGATGCCACAGCTTCTCTATATATACGTCACAACTCCCCTATGGTTGTTCCCCCCCAAACAGTTTAGAGTTATTAACTCTATTTTTAGGTCACTTATTTGGCTAAACTCCACAGCAAGGGTTAAGCTAGAGCAGTTACAACGTCCGAAGGAGGCAGGAGGGCTCGCTCTCCCAAATCCTTGGTTGTATTACTTGGCCTCCCAACTTCAACATATAGCGAGGGTGCTGAGTCCACCTGCAACTCCGGTGCTTAACTTGGTGGACTCAGTGGCGCACCTTCTTCAGGTGGCTACAGGGGGGAGGTGGAGGAGGGCCTGGAGGCGCTTAGGTTTGCCAAGTCAAATAAGCTATTTCCTACTTACAATTTGATGCAGAAAGTATGGAACAAAGTTAGAGCATTACAGCAAGTGGAGGGTTTCATTAGATATAGTTCCATCTGGGGAAATAGGCGCTACTTGGAGCTGGAGAAACTATAATATGGCAAGAGATGTACGGAATCACACATATAACACAAATATTTAGAGATGGTAAACTACGTTCTTTTCTTGCGCTACAGGCGGAATTTAATTTCCCTGCCTTCATGCAGTTTTATTATTTCCAGCTCCAACATGCGGTGGGGTCACAATCGAATGGTGACACCTGAATTCAGAATCCCACACCTATTTTTAACTGCATGTGGGATGTAACCACATATAAGGGGTTCATATCATGCAGCTACTTCATGCTTCTTGTCAAATTCCTCCCTGACAAAACTGCAGGACTCATATCCAAGTGGGAGAGAGACATAGGTACCTTTGAGGAAGACCAATAGGAGGAGGAGCTCTCGGCAGTTCCCTTATGTTCACTAAACGTGGCCCAAAGATTGTCCCAGTTGTATATCCTTCTTCAGGTACACTACACACCAGCTAGGCTGGAGAGAATGGAGGTGCAAGAGGATCCTTCCTGTACAAGATGCAAGAGGGGCCATCGCGACCTGATCCACATGTTGTGGTGGTGCCCCAAATTGCATATTTATTGGAATGAGGTGTTGGATACAATCAACCGTGTGTTTCAGGTTCAGCTGAAGGCACACCCTAAACTGTGCTTACTGGGTATTATGGAAGATGTCCCGGAGGAGGAGCCTTCTAGGATAGCGTTAGTTAGGGCTCTCTTCCAGGCTAGAAACCAAATGGGTGATACTATCAGACTAGAGAAATATATTTACCAACATAGAGGGAGTATGAAAAAATTTGTCAAAATATGGGTGTGTTGGTTGAATGTCCCTGGTTTAGCCCCGGTCGATCTGATCATGGATTGCTTGCTATTATAAAGAGCAGAGGGTTAGTGAGGTACTCTCCGTGGTACTTGCTGTTTTTTATTCCTGTTTTGTAATGTTTGTCTGGGTTTACCACATGGTGTATATCAATGTGTGATGCAAACTGTTTCTCCTGCTCTATGTGATTGTTTGGACGGTGGAAGACTACTTTTTGAACAAAGATTGTATGTCCGTACTGCTTGTAAAAACGTTTTTTTTTGTGTTTTTCCAATAAAATCCTATTTGATTTAAAAAAAAGAATACATTTGTACTTAAAAGGATTGTGTGGACTTAAATTAAAGGAGACGTGTGAGAATCCAAAAAACAAACATACAGGACATACTCACCTCTATGACTGCAGCATCGCTGTGATGCTGCAGCTGTCTCCTGCTAGCTCTAAGCCTGAGAACTGAGCGATCAGATGACCACTGATTGCTTAGTTCTCAGTCTGCTTTGAGCAGAGAGTAGAGAAAACATATCCAAAAGCACTTAGGACCCACAGTACTGCACTAATAGTCTCTTGCTGGAATGATCCTGCACCTCGGGTCAGTATAGTTATAAATCAGTACACCATCAACTTGAAAAGGTAAAACAAAATTTAATGATAATCCACACAATGCCATTGCCAGGCCATTAGTCTTTTTTCCCTCAGGTAAAAGACTTACTGATCAACAATAAAACTTTAAATATACCATACACATGCTCCATAGTTAATAATGTGCACTAGGTCTGGCACTTACATGTCCCATTGTATGGGGAAGCAATGATGTAAATCGTCTCACACAGATGTAGCCTGTATGACTCAGCAGGAGGTGCTCCTTCTACCTGGACTGGGGCAGCATGCAGCGGAAGTGAATCGCCGGAAGTGATGTAACCAAGTCACAGAGGATACTAAGAATAACCAAGAGCTAGTGGAACCTAGACTGCAGCCATGCATAGCAGGGTCATTGCTATGATATTGCGTTTTGTGCGCCTGCACTTTTTCAAGTCACTTGACCTAGCACTGACGGCCCTGTATATAAAGGATAATGAAATTTAAGGGGGTGGGCCAAACTGAATCAATGTCTTAAAGGTTCCAGGTCCATTTTACACCATTACCAGCACACTTAATAACATTACAAACAATACAGACCACATCAAAAACAATTAACTATTGCAATGATTCAATACTGTTGGAAATTGTTAAAATATTCACAGCCATAAAAAAATTATATCAACATGATAACAAAAATAAGAATAAATGAAAATTAATAAAAGAAACAAAAATAGAAATAGAGACCTTGATGTAATTATACGAGACTAAATTTGTTATTACTGTAAACCAAGGTCTAATTAGGTCCCATATTCCCCGTACACACGGTTGGGATTTCCAACGGGAAAAAGTCAGTTGGGAATTCCGACGGGAAAAAAGAGAACCAGCTCTCTATCTTTTGCCGGCCGTTTTTGGCCGTTTTCCTGCTGGAAAAAGTCAGATGGAGCATACACATGGTCGGGATTCCACCATTCGACCAAAAGCTCTCATCTGACTTTTTCGGACAGGAAAACCGATCGTGTGTACGGGGCAATAGTCAAAATAATAACCTACAACAAACAATAAATATGCAAGTCAAATTTCAGATGATGTTATTTTCCAAATAAGATAGCAGATCCTATCACAATAATCCCCCCAAAACATTTTTTTAAAAGAGGGATGGGTCAGGGGAGGAGAAGCTGCTGCTGAGTGAGGTGGCGGCGGTTTGAAGGAGCATGTTGAGAAAAGCTAACCGCGATAATCAGCGGTAGAAAGCTTACAGAGGTAATTAGTGGTGATTGTTGTGGGCTGTGCAGAGGCTGCATAGGCTGCATAAGCTGCGGGAGAAGATCTGCGGCTTAGACCGGGTGTCGTTTTGTCCTACCCGAGGTGTGGTGGGGTTCTGTTTTGTATCTGTCCAGTGCTCGTGTACCCGGGGCTGCCCGTCTGGGGTTCTCCCGGAGTCCAGCATCCAGCATCCAGTATTCGGCGATCACTCGGTGAGGAGAGGAGACTGTTGGATCGGAGAAGCCAATGCCTGTTGCCTGTGTCCGACTAACCCATGAAGTCCTGCGAGAGCCCTGGCAGAGATCAGAGGACATCAGAAGATCTCGGCCGGGCTCGGGACTAAAGGCGGTGCTTGAGCTGTCGGAAGCAGTCGGAAGCAAAGCCATAGACAGAGACAAGGCTGGAGAATGGAGCCCAGAATGTGAGCGCTCAGAAAGTGGGACATGATGAGCAGTGGAGAACAACCCCCCCTAAAGGGGGAAAAGAGACAAATAAAAATATCCAAGTATAAATCCTGTGCAGACCCCCAACATAACCCTGAACATACTCATTGAGTGGCTGTGCTAACACATGCTGGGGGAACGGTCTTTGGCACAGTGGGGATTGCAGAGGGATGAGCAGGAGTGAGAACCCATAGGAGGAAAAAAAGGAAAGAACAAAGCCCTGGATTCACCCCATGAGATTAAGACTGCTAACTTTAAAGTGTGGCTTAGAGAAAAGGGAAAGAAAAGGGGAAAGGGGAAATAGAAACACACACAGCTATAAGATCAAGCACCTTGGTGACCCTCTTTGCTTTTGTGTTTTTTTTTTCTCATTGATTGAACTGGGGTGAAGCAGATTACGGGACTATAAAGAGAACCTGTTTGAGGAATAATGGCACCTAAAAAAATAAAACCCCTCAGCCCCTAAAGAAAAAAGGAGCAAGTAAAAGCAATACATGGGCTCAAACAAACAACTGATATTAACAAGTTCATTCAACAGATGCAACTGATACAATCCCCAAAATCCCCACAGACATCACAGACATCACAGATATCCCCACAGACACTGCAAACATCACAAACATCCCAAACATCACAAGGTCTATTGAATATGATAGTCATCTACAACTCTAGGAACTTCAGAGGAAGAACAAATTGGACAATTTAGAAATAGTTCCCCAATTGATATAAATAGATCGGCCATTGAACTGGGTAAAACTGAAAAAGAGAATTGGGATATGAAAACATATTTTTGTTTCCTACCTACCAGAGAAGATATGGACCAGTATGTGCATAGGTTAGAGACGTCCTACAAAATGGAACTTCAAGAATTAAAATTATCCGCACAAAATACTCAAGAGAAAGTAGATGCAATGGACATGAGAATAACAACTATGGAGCAAAAAATGGTACAAACAGAAAAAAAAAATACAGGAACTGGAACAACATCTAAGACAAGCTATAAATATTATAGATGATCAAGAAAATAGGAACAGAAGAAATAACATAAGAGTGAGAGGATTGCCTGAAACTGTGAATATAAAAGATTTGATACCAACATTGCAAAAAAGATTTAATGAGTTATTTCAGAACCCAAAAGCAACGGAAATAATGATTGATCGAGCACATAGCGTAATGGGGCCTAAAAAACTAGACCCCAGTAGATCAAGAGACGTTATCTGTAGGATACATTATTTCCATGTAAAAGATAAAATCATGCTAGCTGCTAAACAAAAGAAGAACATACAATATGAGGGGACCCAATTAACATTGTTTCAGGATTTATCCAAACATACTCTGGATCTAAGAAGAGCATTGAAGCCCCCTTTGGAATTACTTCTAACGAAAAACATTCAGTATAGATGGAAATTTCCATTTCAGCTCCAGGCTCAAAATGAAGGACTATCAGCAACATTCAGAGACCTGGGGGATCTACCAGAATTTTTAAGGGTCCTCCTGCTCCCTGATGTAAAGTTACCATACTGGCCCAGAACAAATGTTGAAATAATTAATAGGCCCGGGAGGAAAGTCTAGGGATTGGGGGTTTGATTGGAGGGGGATGGGGTGGGGGGTGGAGAGGGGGGAGGGACGTATAATTTGAGTAGTGGGGGGAGATGCGGCTGGGAAAATATAGGGGAGCACAATTAAATAATGATAATACAACACATAATATATAGAAAATAGTAACTTAGTTAGATACCGTATTATACACAACAATTTACAATAACAATACACATATACACATATTACTGGAAGAGAAACAACCACGGTAACAGAGTTTAAATACATTCACACATATACACAAAAAGCAACACTCACTAATATATTCATAAATCACGGCACATGAATATTGAGAACGGGGAAGACGTGTTTTTTCCCTTCCCCCCTCTCCCCTTGGGTCCCCCCCCGGGGGCCTCTTCATGACCACTACTTAGGGAAATAATGTTTGTGGAATGGTGGAATGGTTGAAGGGGAAAGAAATATAAATTTTTGCACTATATATCTGAATGTTTTTACTATGGGTTACAATGTTTAATGTTTAATGCTTTATGATAAAGATAGTGACTATCAACATAGGAATAGTAGACGGTATCTAGTAACAATTAAAATTACTGCTTAATAAATGAAGAAAAAAGTTAAATAAGACAACATGTAAAACTTTGATCAGCCGCAGATCAGACAACAGCGGCTCCGGACCTCTCATATTAGGGATCTTACTATAAGTAAGTTAGACTTTAAAGAAGTCAAATAGTTTATGTAGTGTGAGAGTAAGTTAGTCAGTGTTTTGTTTTTTTTTCTCTCTTTTCTCTTTAGTTATGGACAAAGTGAAATTTTGTTCCTTTAATGCTAGAGGCCTGAATTCTGCCTCTAAAAAAACACAAATACTAAATTTATTTCATAAACAGAAGATCGGTATTATCTTATTTCAAGAAACACATTTTCGTTTAGATCACATTCCCAAAATAAGTAAAAGAAATTATTTAACATGGGTTCATGACTCATTCCCATATTCTAAATCACGAGGAGTTTCTATTGCGATCCACAAGGACATACCCCATCAAATAATACAAACTTGGAAAGGGAAAGATGGTAGGTCCTTAATTGTAAAGGTCCAACTATATAGGAAGATATTTACAATTATTAATTTTTACTTATCAAACTATGAACAAATTAAGAATGGGATCCTTTTTGGATGCAATGGATAAAGCAGAAGGAACATTAATAATAGGAGGAGGCTTTAATTTTATAATGGATTCAAAAATTGATACCACTGCAATTCAATCACATAGAAATAATAGCCAACTAGAAGAATTTAAATATTTATTGGAAAAATACCAAATGATAGATATATGGAGGGCTCAACATCAGACAGAAAGGAATTATTCATATTATTCGAACATACATAATACGTATCACAGAATAGATTATTTTTTTATTAATCAAACAGGTCTGATGATGACTCCCTCCACAGATATTGGTAATTTTCTTTGGTCAGATCATGCTCCAAGCTCCAATCTACATGGACCTAGAGGTAATAGAACAGAAATCAAGAGGAATATGGAGATTGAATGATAATCTGATTAGGGATAAAAAATGCGAAAAAGATATTTGACAAACAATAAAATTATTTATACAGAATCATGAAACAGATGATACTTCAATTCCCATACAATGGGAAACACTAAAATGTGTAGTACGAGGACAGTTCATCAAGCATGGAGCTAGATTAAAAAAGAAAAAAAAAATAGTATCCCAATTATTGGAAGAAATATCATCATTAGAAAAAATACATAAGCAAAGTCCTAATTCAGTGGAGGGAATTATATTAAAGGATAAACAAAGGGAATTACAATCCCTGCTTGATGAACAGTCCCTGTGACTGAGGGATAAAAAAAGAGTCCAACAAAATCAATATGGAAATAAAACTGGGAAAATATTAGCTAGAACATTAAAACAACAACAACCTCTGACCTCTATAGTAAAAATCTTGAAGCGCAATGGGGAAATGACTTATGACCCTAAAGAAATATCTGAAACATTCCATACATATTATTCTAGTCTATATAATATTTTTTTAAAAAAGGAAGAAAAGGATGAAAATATAGAAGAAATACGTCAGTATATCAAGGAAACAGCCTTACCTACTTTTTCTAAAGAAATAATAGAAAACTTGGAAATAGACATTTCACAAGAAGAAATAGGCTATATCCGCACTGGTTCTGGGCAAAAGCCCAGGTCCAGATGAATACACACCGAGATTTTATAAAACATTCCAAGATATAATTACACCTGTTTTAAAAAAGACATATAATGCCATTTCGGCACTTCAAATGTTTACATCACAAAGTATAGAAGCATACATCACATTAATTCCCAAACCAGAAAAAGATCATACATTATGTAGTAATTACCGTCCGATTTCTCTTACTAATATAGACATAGGATTATACTCTAAAATTATTGCTAACAGACTGTCACCAATGTTGCCTAAACATATAAATTTAGATCAAACAGGATTCACTAAAGGTAGAGAGACAAGGGATAACATTATAAAAACGTGTACATTAATGGCGTACGTCCAGAAGGCCGCCATTCCAGCATGTCTGCTGTCAATAGATGCTGAGAAGGCATTTGATAGGATGGGATGGCGGTTTATGAAAGAAACTCTAATTCAATAAGGGATGGGACCTAGGATGTTAACAGGATTATTGTGTTATATCAGAGTCCCAGAGCAAAAATAAGAACAAATAGAAGGTACTCCAAATATATAGAGATCCTACATGGTCAAGGAAGGGAGGGATGCCTGATTCACATAGAGCCAAATTGTAAAATATACCAAACGAGAGATACGTTTATGTAAAAACGGGATCCTCCTAACCAAAACGCACATAGAAACAAAAAGGGAGAGGGGGGGACGGGAGATTGGGACAAAACCCAATAGACGGTTATAGGGTGAATCAACCACAATACATTTGGTAATAGAAAAATAGAAAATACTTTATTGGTCGAATGCTATCTAAATTATCACATTTCAACCTAACAGTATGGATATACTCATATAGGGGAAAGGGTTTCTCCTGAATATATGCACATTAGAGTAAAAACATGAAAAAAAAACATACACAGTGCACTGTTGGAAAAAGTAAAAATGATGGCCTGGGTGGACTTCAGCCGCCCGCTCTACTACTCCTAAGTGTCCTTACTAGGAATGAGCCCTGAATGACCGGGTGAATATTGTATCAATATCCGGAGCTTACAGCATTTGTTGAATGAAAGGACTGTTCAAACCAAACCAATGTAGGGTTTATGCTGTAGGATGAATGATAACTCAAATCTAAATCCAAACTAGAGTATTAGAATCAAGCCGTATTGGCTAATATTCCTGCAGATACAATGTTCATGCAGTGCAGCTCCATATGTCAATAGGTAGATTTGTATTAGCTGGTAAGACTATTGGTACAGTGTAATTAGCACTGGATTGCACTCAGCAATATGGCATAGGACTTATTCTGAGTTTGGTCTATTGCAAACAGTCCATGGAGGGACAAAGGCTTGAGCCCAGTCCTGGCCGAGTATGGTGAGATGATATTTGATGGAGGGGAGGAAGGAGACCAAACCCCACTCGCTCCTCTCCTCTCCTCGCAATGAACTCTATTGAATGAATTCACCGCCAGCCTACGGAGGATAAGATAAGGACAGTCAGATCTTGCCCCCAGTGGCCTAAACCTGCTATTACACAGGCTTGTGTATCCTCAGATCTAACAGCGTGACGGCTCCAGCTACACGGTCAGCGCTGATGTGTTGAAACAGAGCCAGCGGATCACAGGATCACCAGCTAATACAAATCTACCTATTGACATATGGAGCTGCACTGCATGAACATTGTATCTGCAGGAATATTAGCCAATACGGCTTGATTCTAATACTCTAGTTTGGATTTAGATTTGAGTTATCGTTCATCCTACAGCATAAACCATACATTGGTTTGGTTTGAACAGTCCTTTCATTCAACAGATCCTACATGGTACCTGACAGGGATGTCCCTTGTCTCCATTATTATACATACTAGTGATGGAACACCTTACTACAGCCGTACGAGAGAATAAGAACATTCAGGGGATAAATGTTAGAAGAAAAGAATATAAAATGGCTGTATATGCAGACGATCTGTTAATATATATTACTAACCCGATTATATCAATACCAAACTTAATATGGGAAGTTTTATTTGAGCACAAAAAAAACACGAATAAAAAGAGAAATATTGATTAGAACAAAGAAAAACGGAGGCCTTGCGCTCCCTGATTTCTCCAAATATTTACAGGCTGCATCATTGATTAGAATAATAGATTGGTATCAAAACACAGAAAATAAGCAGTGGATCAATATAGAAGAAAGCATTATAGGAGTACAGCTCAAAATCCTTCCATGGATAAAAACTCAGTTCCGACCTGAAAAAAAAAGATTAACGATTTTTTGTTTCAGATACCTTAGACCCCTTTCACACTGGAGCGTATTGCAGGCACTATAGCGTTAAAAATAGTGCCTGCAATCCGCCCTTAAAAATCTGTTACATTCACTCCAGTGTGAAAGCCAGAGGGCTTTCACATTGGAGCATTGTGCTAGCAGGACGGTAAAAAAAGTCTTGCTAGCCGCATCTTTGGAGCGGTGTAGGAGCGGTGTGTATACCTCTCCTCCACTGCTGCTGCCCATTGAAATCAATGGGACAGCGCGGCTATACCGCCCGCAATGCGCTGGTTTAACCCTTTCTCGACCGCTAGCGGGGGTAAAACCGCCCCGCTAGCGGCCGAAATAGCGTCGGCGGTAAAAATAGCGGTGTTTTACCGCCGACGCTATGGGCGGCTCAGTGTGAAAGGGCTCTTAAAAATATGGGATACAATAATGAAAAAGGGGGCACTATCTACGATGGTTGGCCCAATGACTCCATTGTTATCCAATCAGGAATTCCCTCCAGCAGAAAAACTCAATACATTTTTGAAATGGAATAGCTCAGAGATTACGAGACTGGCACAAGTCCTTGTGGAGTGTAAACACCAAAACTACAAGATATGGAACCGGAATATAAAAACAAATGGATACAATACCACCAATTAAATACATATATTGAATCAAAAATACAATTATCAGTAATAAATAGACCATTAACAGATTTTGAACATTTATTAACAGAAGATCAAAAAGTGAGTAAAAGTCTTTCCAAAGTTTATAAATTATTACTTTCCTCAGGACCTATTAATGAACTGATACAGATGAGAAAATGGGAGGAGGAGGTAGAGATTCCAGTAGCAGTAAAATATCAAGAAAGAAACTATAACATCTTGATGAGTTGATATTGAATCCAGTAGCGTTGAACAAAATAAACAAAGAGAATACAGAAATATACTGGAGATGTAAAACATTCAAAATTTATTGTAAAGTGTCAGGAATAGAGATACAACCAAATATAAAAGATATAATATTATCTATAACATCAAGATCAATAAAAACTATAAAATCACTACTCCAATGGAGAGCAACAGAGCCGCCTTGGGTTGCTGCTTGGAAGGACTTAGTGAACGCAGCTCTCCCCATTTACAAGCTGACCTACATGGGACGCAACTGCCTCAAGAAATTTCAGAATATCTGGTCGGCATGAGCGACAGCCAGACATCTCACGCTGTAGTTTTCGGTGGTTGACCTCATTCCGGCCCACCCCTACTTGCCCCTCCTGGAGACCCTCCCGGCCCCCCTGTCTAGTAACACCAGACGGAGGCATGTTTTAATCCCCCCTCCACTATTTCGGTCCTCAACAAATTAAAAAAAAATCTTTAAAGGGGAACAAAGGGAGGGGAAAGTGTAACTTCTTTTTTTTTTTTTTCTGTGCATGTATGATTTAATGTTTACATAAATGAATGAAAAGCAAAGGAATTTATATAGGGATCCTAATAATTGAGAAGGAAAAAAATAAAGAAGAAAGTAGGGATCGTAGTCCCTAAATTTTAAAACATGGTCCCAGGTCAGTTGAATAGGTGAATGTATATAGATCAGGGATATGCAATTAGCGGACCTCCAGCTGTTGCCAAACTACAAGTCCCATGAGGCATAGCGAGACTCTGACAGCAGCAAGCATGACACCCAGAGGCAGAGGCATGATGGGACTTGTAGTTTTGCAACAGCTGGAGGTCCGCTAATTGCATATCCATGATATAGATCAGTGTTTCTCAACTCCAGTCCTCAAGGCGCCCCAACAGGTCATGTTTTCAGGATTTCCCTCTGATGAAACAGCTGTGGTAATTACAAGACAGTGAAACTGATCAAATCACCTGTGCAAAATAATGGAAAGCCTGAAAACATGACCTGTTGGGGCGCCTTGAGGACTGGAGTTGAGAAACCCTGATATAGATATTGAGAAATTGTTATATTTTTGTATTGTGTAATAATGTGTAGCGATACCTTCAACTAAGAAGGCCGCAGATTTAGTTTGGGCCCTGAAGACAGCTCCGCCAACCCCCGGCAATGTACTCGACCCCCTACTGGCACAGTTAGTTATGACAGCAATGTATTTCTTATACTGTATGAGAAATCTCAGACACCAAGGCAATAATGAAAGGGGTATCAAATTTACTTTAAGCTTATGGTAAAAAGGTTAACAGTGGTAACAGTGTACAGGTAGTGATGAGCCGAACACCCCCGGGTTCGGTTCGCACCAGAACCCGCGAACGGACCGAACGTTCGTACGAACATTAGAACCCTATTAAATACAATGGATGCGAACGTTCGAATTCTAAAGTGCTAATTATAATGACTATTATGCATGTTATTGTCCTAAAAAGGGTTTGGGAACCCGGGTTCTGCACCAGGGGACATGTATCAATGCAAAAAGAAGTTTTAAAAACGGTCGTTTTTCGGGAGCAGTCATTTTAATGATGCATAAAGTGAAAAAAAAAGTCAAATATTCCTTTAAATATCGTACCTGGGGGGTGTCTAAAGTATGCCTGTGAAGTGCCACGTGTTTCCCGTGTTTAGAACTGTCCCTGCACAAAATGACACTTCTAAAGGAAAAAAAAAACATTTAAAACTGCTTGCGGCTTTAATGTAATGTCTGTTCCCGGTAATATGGATGAAAATCTTTAAGAAAAATGGCATAGCTACCCCATGACCCCCCCCCCCCTACCCCAGCCCATTACCAGCCCCTTTGGGTCTTGTATGGATATTAAGGGGAACACCGCACACAAAATAAAAAAGGCCCTATATACTCTGAACAGCCGTATACAGGCGGTGCATACAAGACAGGGACTGTAGGTTTGTTCTTATGTAG
Organism: Rana muscosa; assembly: GCA_029206835.1. Lineage (NCBI taxonomy): Eukaryota > Metazoa > Chordata > Amphibia > Anura > Ranidae > Rana > Rana muscosa. Next base: position 258,469,836 of record CM055119.1, on the reverse strand, counting down.
AATGTGTTTGTAATTTTGAACAGGTACATTGTTTAAGTGTAGCTCCAGCCCAAAAATCTATTTTTAAACTTTTTGGAAAACATAGGTAAGGGTTATCACCCCTGTAACATTTGTTTTGCTGTCTGTGCCCCTGTTCAGAACATTTCACCTCACTTTCCGTCCCAATGACAACTGTTTTTGAAATGTGGTGTTTTTCTTGAAACAAGGATTGGTGATAAAGCATCAGTACAGAGGAGACACCTTTCTCCCATATTAATTCTTACAGGAGAGAATTTTCCTTCCTAGGGGTAGATTTCCTCTCACTTCCTGTTGTCTTCTTGCGTTTGCAAGTAGGAGTCGTTTGTAAGTTGGATGTTTGAAAGTAGGGACCTGCCGTATATACTCTGCAGAAATAGGCCCCTTAGTTGTTGGTGTTGGCACAACACTGTAAGCACTCACAGTTACTCTTGGTTGGTGCTGGAACGCCCTGCTGTCAACTATTATATCAGGAATTGTAATTACATATAATTGTTGAACAGTGGTAGTAAAAATTGGGCCTTTGATGGTGGTGCTGGTGCCACAACACTGTAAGCCCTGACAGTTACTCTTGGTGGGTGCAGCAATGGGCCCTGCTGTGAATTATTAGATCAAGAATTGTAATTGCATGCCCCTGTTGAACAGGGGCTGAAAAATTGGGCCTTTCGTGGTGGTGGTGGTGGTGGTGGTGTTGCCACAACACTGTAAGCCCTCAGAGTTACTCTTGGTGGGTGCAGGAATGGGCCCTGCTGTGAATTATTAGATCAAGAATTGTAATTACATGCCCCTTTTGAACAGGGGCTGAAAAATTGGGCCTTTCGTGGTGGTGGTGGTGGTGGCGTTGCCACAACACTGTAAGCCCTCAGAGTTACTCTTGGTGGGTGCAGCAATGGGCCCTGCTGTGAATTATTAGATCAAGAATTGTAATTACATGCCCCTGTTGAACAGGGGCTGAAAAATTGGGCCTTAGGCACTGGTGGCACAACACTGCAACCCCTCACAGATACTGTACTTGGAGCACAGCAATGAGCCCTGTTGCAAAGTATTGCTTCAAAAATTGTAATTACACGCCCCTGTTAAACAGGGGCTGAAAAATTGGGCCTTAGCCACTGGTGGCGGCACCCATAAACAAAAATGATCTTCCAAGCTATCATCATCAATCGTATCATTGAGGACTCGGAGGAGGAGGATAGCCAGTCAACATAACAGCACAGGCACTCAGCATCAGCATCAGTCTTGAAGGGATGTGACATGTTAAAATCAATTACCGTATTTTTCGCTCCATAAGACGCACCTGACCATAAGACGCACCTAGATTTTAGAGGAGGAAAATATAAAAAAAAAAATATGAACCAAATGGTGTACTAAAATATTTAATAAAGTATAACAGAATAATATTTCTACACTAACAACTAATGTAAGGGGGCACCCTACACTGATCCCCAATTTAACTGGGACATTTACATGACCTCAATACAACAGGAGTATTTGCATATTTAGACATTTACACTGACCAGTAATGTAAATGGTGTATTTACAGTAACCCCCTCCCCCATCTCTCTACTAATCTCTGCATTCTTATCTCCCTCTCAGTACAACTCTGCCCCTCTAACTCATCTGCTAACCTCTGTCCCCCAAACCCCTCATCTTCTAACATCTGCACTCCAACCCTTCCTTCCCATTCAACTCTGCAGTCTCTGCACCTCAAACCCCCCTCTTTGATCCCCTCTACATGCCCCCTATATTCACCTGTATGCTGTTCACACCTTCTAGGTGGGCGGCATGCAGAGGTGCGGGCGTAATTAGCATATGAATCGCGGCGGCCGACCTCATTAACATAACAATGCCCGCGCGATTTACATATCAATGCCGATCCTGTGGGGGTTAAATACAGAACAATACCCTTTTGTTTCTCTCCCAGTATCAGCTGAAAGCATTAGAGAAACAGGATCTAGCTGGGGCAGAGTGATGCATAGGGCATCGTTCTGCCGTCGAAACGACCCCCCTATCAGCGGCTCTCCTGATTAGTATTCGCTCCATAAGACGCACACACATTTCCCCCCGTTTTTTGGGGGATAAAAAGTGCGTCTTATGGAGCGAAAAATACGGTAGTCTGTTATATCAGCATCAGGTGTGTGGTAGCTGGTGGTGATCCAAGACTGGTTCATCTTGATGAAAGTCAGTCGATCAACCGAGTCGGTGGACAGGCGCACCCTGTGGTCCATGACAAATCCTCCAGCAGCACTGAATGTGCGTTCCGAAAGAACGCTGGATGCAGGACAGGCCAGTAGCTCAATTGCATACTGTGCAAGCTCTGGCCAGTGATCCATCCTCAAGACCCAGTAAGCCAGAGGATTTTCGGTGGGGAAGGTGTCCAAGTCTGACCTTGCCCCTAGATATTCCTGCACCATGTTTATCAGACGCTGGCGATGGTTGCTGGAACCGATCATACTTTGGGGCTGCGGACTAAAGAATTGTCTGAACGCATCGGTCAGACGGCCACCTTCCCCACCGCTCCTTCTTTGACTGGCCGAAGCCTCAGCAACTCGTTGTCCAGGACCAGGAGTTTGTAACCTCCCAGTCTCTGGGAACGCGTTGCACAGACCTTTCTGCAAGGCCTCCCGGAGTTGTCTCATCCTCTGCACCCTCTGCGACGGTAACATAAGGTCCGCAACCTTACCCTTGTACCGTGGATCAAGGAGAGTGGCCAGCCAGTAATGGTCCCTCTCCTTGATCCGAAGAATACGAGGATCCTTCCGCAGACTTTGCAGGATCAGGGAGGCCATGCAGCGTAGGTTAGCTGAGGCATTCGGTCCGGAGTCCTCTGAGTCACTAAGGACGACATGATCCGCAGCCACCTCCTCCCAGCCACGTACAAGTCCACTGGTTTCTTGGGACTGTAAATCATCCCTAAAAGACTGCTGCTGATGATGCTGAGTGCCAGCCTCCACCTCCATGCTGACACAATCCTCCTCCTTCTCCTCCTCCTCCTCTTCCTGTGCGATGGGTGGGACAGAAGGAACACTGTCTGGGTAAAGGGGGCCTTGAGAGGCAAGGAAGTCCTCCTCTTCCTGCCTCTGTTCTGCCTCAAGTGCCCTGTCCATTATTCCACGCAGCGTGTGCTCCAACAGGTGGACAAGAGGTACAGTGTCACTGATGCATGCACTGTCACTGCTCACCATCCTCGTGGCCTCCTCAAATGGTGCCAGGACAGTGCATGCATCCCTGATCATGCCCCACTGGCGTGGAGAAAAAAAACCAAGCTCCCCTGACCCTGTCCTGGTGCCGTAGTCGCACAGGTACTCATTGATGGCCCTCTGCTGCGTGTGCAGCCACTGCAGCATGGCCAACGTTGAGTTCCACCTGGTGGGCATGTCACATATAAGGCGGTTCTTGGGCAGGTTCAACTCCTTTTGCAGCTCAGCCAGGCGAGCACTGGCATTATAAGATCTGCGGAAATGCACACAGACTTTCCTGGCCTGCCTCAGGACATCCTGTAAGCCCGGGTACCTGCCCAAGAACCGCTGCACCACCAGGTTAAGGACGTGAGCCACACAGGGCACATGGGTCAGTTGTCCCTGTCGGAGGGCGGAGAGGAGGTTGGTGCCATTGTCGCAAACCACCATTCCTGGCTTAAGCTGGCGTGGCGTCAACCACCTCTCGGCCTGGCCCTGCAGAGCAGACAGGACCTCTGCCCCAGTGTGGCTTCTGTCCCCCAAACACACCAGCGCAAGCACGGCATGGCATCTTTTTGCCTGCGTACTTGCGTAGCCCCTTGAACGCCTACGGAGCACCGCTGGTTCAGAGGACAAAGCACAGGAAGAGGCCATGGAGGAAGAAGAAGAGGAGGGTGTGGAGGAGAGAGGTGTGTCACAACCAGTAGTAGCATTTTGGAGGCGTGGCGGTGGAACAACCTCCAACACTACTGCACCTTGTCCTGCAACCTTCCCAGCTGCCAAAAGAGTGACCCAATGGGCCGTGAAAGAAAGGTAACGTCCCTGTCCATGCCTGCTGGACCATGAGTCAGCGGTAATATGCACCTTACCGCTGACCGCCCTGTCCAGCGAGGCCAAGACATTGCCTTCCACATGCCGGTAGAGAGCCGGAATAGCCTTCCGTGAGAAAAAGTGGCGTTTGGGAACCTGCCACTGAGGAAACGCACATTGCACAAACTCACGGAAGGGGGCCGAGTCTACCAACTGAAAAGGCAGCAGTTGAAGTGCTAGCAATTTAGCCAAGCTAGCATTCAACCGCTGGGCATGTGGATGGCTGGGAGTGAACTTCTTTCGACGGTCCAGCAGCTGGGGCAGGGAAATTTGCCTGCTAGAATCGGACGTCGGTGTACTGCTAGCAGAGTGGCCGCAAGTACTTGGCTGTGACACACCTAATTCTACACCTTCATTCCTCTCAGTGCATGTTTCAGAGAGGACTGAAGTTATAGTGGGGTTGGAGATCCCAGCTGATGCGGTGCAAGGAGAGGTCCGCTTTGTTCTTTGGTGTGGGTCTTTGAGGTAGGCTTGCCAACGAGCTGCATGGCAGGTCAACATATGTCTGGTCAGGCATGTGGTACCCAAGTGGCTGATGTTTTGGCCACGCGATATACGCTTGAGACATATGTTGCAAACAGCAGCTGTGCGATCTGATGCACTAGCCTCAAAAAAGGCCCACACCAAAGATATTTTTGAATGACGGGCAGAGGCAGCGCCCTGCACAGGCGGAGCTCTGCGGTGTGATTCCGTCGGTGTACTGCCCTTACGCTGGCCACCAAAGGGCATCCTGCCTCGTTGGAGATGTGCCTCCTCCTCCTCTCTCCTATTAGGCACCCACGTGGAGTCAGTGACCTCATCATCCCCTCCCTCCTCATCACTGGAGCCAATCTGGCAGTATGCTGCAGCTGCTGGAACATGACTGCCAGATTGGTGTCCTTCTTGAGCATCCCCTCTGTCTGCTCTCACGCTACTGCCTTCCTGTAGCTGGGTTTCATCATCAGACCCTTCGAAACGCTGGGCATCCTCCTGGAGCATGTACCCAACACTGTGCTCAAACAGTTCGGGGGACTCCTCAGGAGGAGGAAATGGTGGGTCTAGGGAAGGAGTGACTGATGATGAGTCTGACATTGATACCAGGGAAGAGGACGCTTTGGCAGCTGCTTTGCCAGTACCCTGAGCCTGGGTGAGAGAGGATGAGGAGGAGGAGGAGGGCTTGGTCATCCACTCTACCAAGTCTTCGGCATGATGTGGCTCAACATGTCCAGCTGCCGAAAAGAAGGACAAGCGTGTCCCATGGCCATGTGCTGATGACAATGCACCGCGTCCACGACCAGCACTGTTGCCCCCAGACACAGAGCCTGCTTGCCCTCTTTTATTGCCTCCTGACTGTCTGCCTCTCCTTGTTTGCCTTCCAGACATTCTAATGGATGGCCTGCAGGGAGATGGGAAAAAAGCAATAAGGGCTACCTTCAGGTGTCCTTCTCTGTCCCTTTACTTAAGGATTTCTAAATATGGTTGAGGATGATTGCTTTCGCACAGAATAGCACAATGACAATTTCCCTGACTGTCCAAAAAACAAGGATTTCAAAGATGGTTGATGAGGAATGCTTTAGCACAGTATAGCACAAGGAGAATTTCCCTCACTGTCCTTCCCTGTCCCTACAAACAAGGATTAGCACAGTAAAACACACTGACACTCTCCCTACCTATAGTTTTCTGTCCCTAGAAAAAATGTTTTTTTAAAGATGGTTGATGATCAATGCTTTAGCACAGTATAGCACAAGGAGAATTTCCCTCACTGTCCTTCCCTGTCCCTACAAACAAGGATTAGCACAGTAAAACACACTGACACTCTCCCTACCTATAGTTTTCTGTCCCTATAAAAAATGTTTTTTTAAAGATGGTTGATGATCAATGCTTTAGCACAGTATAGCACAAGGAGAATTTCCCTCACTGTCCTTCCCTGTCCCTACAAACAAGGATTAGCACAGTAAAACACACTGACACTCTCCCTACCTATAGTTTTCTGTCCCTATAAAAAATGTTTTTTTAAAGATGGTTGATGATGACCATTGCCCATTCCCAGCAGCTGTCCCCTTCAATTGGAGCACTACGTGCTCCCTCGGGAGTGGTGACTAACTCCCCAGACCAAATCTTGACAGAGCTTGGTCATTTTTACTCTTCCCTTTATGAATCCAAGCGTACGTATTCGTTAGAGTCTTTAGATGACTACTTGGACCATGTCCCTCTACCTACCTTGACGGACTCCGCTAGAGAGGAGCTTGATGCCCCTTTGACCCTGGGTGAGCTGCAGACGGCGACTAACATGTTTCCCAATTCGAAGGCACCGGGAGATGATGGGCTTCCTGCCGAAGTGTACAAACAGTATGGAGAGCAGGTGCTACCGCACCTGCTGAGAGTCTTTAATGCAGCAAAGGTGACCGGTATCCTCCCCCAGTCCATGACTAGAGCTAACATTGTTTTAATTCTGAAACCAGGCAAGGACCCCTTAGACCCGGGATCGTACAGGCCCATTTCGCTCTTACAAAACGATGTTAAGATCCTGGCCAAGGCACTGGCAGTGAGACTAAATAAGGTTATATCTACTATAATTCACTCGGATCAGTCTGGGTTTATGCCCCAAAAATCGACAGCGATAAATCTGCGTAGACTTTATCTGAACATTCAATCGCGGGCGGACAATGTAGGTGACCGGGCATTGCTATCCCTGGATGCCCATAAGGCGTTTGATAGCGTCGAATGGGACTATCTGTGGGCGGTAATGAGGAAGTTTGGGTTTGGGACTGAGTTCATTCAGTGGGTGCAGCTGCTGTACTCTTCACCGGTAGCGGCTATACGGGAGGGGGGAAGGATTTCGCATACGTTTAAATTACATAGAGGCACACGACAGGGCTGCCCCCTCTCCCCACTCCTGTTTGCCCTGGCCATTGAGCCGTTAGCTGCCTTGATTAGGGACTGTCCCTTAGTGCAGGGATTTCGATATGGGGATCTTCAGGAGAAGATCCTGTTATATGCAGATGACACTATGCTTCTCCTTGGGGATACCTCCACTTCACTGACTGTGGCCATGGCTATAGTGCGGCAATTCGGTACATACTCCGGGTTAGTTATTAATTGGACTAAGTCCTCCCTCCTGTTGTTGGATCGGGATCCTTCGGCATTCTCTCCGACCTTGCAGGACATCCCTTTTGCTAAGTCCTTTAAATATTTGGGCATCCGGGTCACAGCTTGCTTGCTCGAATATGTTAACCTTAATCTCACCCCTCTGATCAACCGCTGTCGCGATCGGGTAAAGGTGTGGAGCAAATTGAGGCTGTCACTGGTGGGGAGGGTGAACCTGATAAAAATGATCCTTATGCCGCAGCTGCTGTACGTACTACACAATTCCCCCATGGTTATCCCTCTGAAAAAGTTTAGAATTATTAATTCGATCTTTCGATCACTTATATGGCTCTCCAAACCCCCTAGGGTCAAGCTTGAACAATTGCAGCGCCCCAAGGACAACGGGGGATTGGCATTGCCCAATCCCTGGCTGTACTATTTAGCTTCACAAATGCAGCATATTGCACGAGTTATATCCCCTCGCCAGGACCTGGCACTGAATTTGATGGACCCCTCGGTCCAACTACTTAGTTACACGACGGGGGGAGGGGGGGGGGGAGTGGCGGATGGTCTGGAGGCCCTGAGGTACAGTAAATCTAACAAGCTCTTCCCCACGTATGCACTCATGCAAAAAATTTGGAATAAGGTCCGGATGCTTCAGGGAGTGACTGGCTTTACCGTCTACAGTCCTATATGGGAAAACCAATACTATAGGGAAATTGCCAAATTGCCGTATGGACAGAGATGGGCGCAGTATGGGGTGTCACATATGACTCATATATTTAGAGATGGCAGGTTAAAGACTTTTCAGGAGCTAAGGATGGAGTTCCGACTGCCGGTCTCCATGCAGTTTTACTATCTCCAGCTTAGACACGCAGTTGAAGCGCAGAGGGAGACGGACGTTTGGTCCTTGGACTCGGCGCCGGTCTTCAGCTGCTTGTTTGAGGTGACGACATACAAGGGGTTCATCTCTTGCTGCTATGCCAGGTTGCTTAACCTCTTTCTACAGGGCGCCCCCTTGAGGGCAGTGTCCCTGTGGGAACAGGACGTGGGCGCGTTCGAGGAAGAGCAGTGGGAGGAGGCTTTACAAGCGGTCCCCTCGTGCTCCCTGAACGTGGCTCATAGGTTGTCTCAGCTCTATATTCTTCTGAGGGTTCACTACACACCGGCTAGATTGGCCCGCATGGGGGTGACCCCCGATCCGTCCTGCACCAGGTGCTACAGGGATCACGGGGATCTCATTCACTTGCTGTGGAGATGCCCGAAGCTTCACTTGTACTGGACGCGGGTCGTTGGCACTATCAATGGCGCTTTCCACTCTCAGATACCACTGGACCCTCGGGTCTGCCTGCTGGGGATACTAGATCACCTCCAGTTGGGGGGTATCCCCAGGCAGGCTATTAGTAGGGCCTTATTCCAGGCCCGTCTGATGATTTTGAGACATTGGAAAGATACTGCGGCGCCCACGGTACAGGAGTGGATCACACAGATGGGGGTTACGCTTAGGATGGAAAAACTTGTCTACCAACGCAGAGGGACTTGTACAAAATATGACAAACTATGGGACCCATGGCTGAGTGTTCCAGGTTTGGCACCTTTGGATTTGATATATGATCGATTGTTCTGACCTGGTTTAGGACCAGTATACAGGAGATGACGGTGATCTGGGGGAGGGCAGGTGGGGAAGGTTGAATAAAGTGTATTTGGGTGTGCTGAGTCACACTGATTTGTCATACTGTAGGTTATCTGGAACTGTGCGAGGATGTATTCTGTCTTTTGTTTTTACAACTGCTCAATAAAGAACTTGTTTGAGAAAAAAAAAGATGGTTGATGATCAATGCTTTAGCACAGTATAGCACAAGGAGAATTTCCCTCACTGTCCTTCCCTGTCCCTACAAACAAGGATTAGCACAGTAAAACACACTGACACTCTCCCTACCTATAGTTTTCTGTCCCTATAAAAAATGTTTTTTTAAAGATGGTTGATGATCAATGCTTTAGCACAGTATAGCACAAGGAGAATTTCCCTCACTGTCCTTCCCTGTCCCTACAAACAAGGATTAGCACAGTAAAACACACTGACACTCTCCCTACCTATAGTTTTCTGTCCCTATAAAAAATGTTTTTTTAAAGATGGTTGATGATCAATGCTTTAGCACACTATAGCACAAGGAGAATTTCCCTCACTGTCCTTCCCTGTCCCTACAAACAAGGATTAGCACAGTAAAACACACTGACACTCTCCCTACCTATAGTTTTCTGTCCCTATAAAAAATGTTTTTTTAAAGATGGTTGATGATCAATGCTTTAGCACAGTATAGCACAAGGAGAATTTCCCTCACTGTCCTTCCCTGTCCCTACAAACAAGGATTAGCACAGTAAAACACACTGACACTCTCCCTACCTATAGTTTTCTGTCCCTATAAAAAATGTTTTTTTAAAGATGGTTGATGATCAATGCTTTAGCACAGTATAGCACAAGGAGAATTTCCCTCACTGTCCTTCCCTGTCCCTACAAACAAGGATTAGCACAGTAAAACAAACTGACACTCTCCCTACCTATAGTTTTCTGTCCCTAGAAAAAATGTTTTTTTAAAGATGGTTGATGATCAATGCTTTAGCACACTATAGCACAAGGAGAATTTCCCTCACTGTCCTTCCCTGTCCCTACAAACAAGGATTAGCACAGTAAAACACACTGACACTCTCCCTACCTATAGTTTTCTGTCCCTAGAAAAAATGTTTTTTTAAAGATGGTTGATGATCAATGCTTTAGCACAGTATAGCACAAGGAGAATTTCCCTCACTGTCCTTCCCTGTCCCTACAAACAAGGATTAGCACAGTAAAACACACTGACACTCTCCCTACCTATAGTTTTCTGTCCCTATAAAAAATGTTTTTTTAAAGATGGTTGATGATCAATGCTTTAGCACAGTATAGCACAAGGAGAATTTCCCTCACTGTCCTTCCCTGTCCCTACAAACAAGGATTAGCACAGTAAAACACACTGACACTCTCCCTACCTATAGTTTTCTGTCCCTAGAAAAAATGTTTTTTTAAAGATGGTTGATGATCAATGCTTTAGCACAGTATAGCACAAGGAGAATTTCCCTCACTGTCCTACCCTGTCCCTACAAACAAGGATTAGCACAGTAAAACACACTGACACTCTCCCTACCTATAGTTTTCTGTCCCTAGAAAAAATGTTTTTTTAAAGATGGTTGATGATCAATGCTTTAGCACAGTATAGCACAAGGAGAATTTCCCTCACTGTCCTTCCCTGTCCCTACAAACAAGGATTAGCACAGTAAAACACACTGACACTCTCCCTACCTATAGTTTTCTGTCCCTATAAAAAATGTTTTTTTAAAGATGGTTGATGATCAATGCTTTAGCACAGTATAGCACAAGGAGAATTTCCCTCACTGTCCTTCCCTGTCCCTACAAACAAGGATTAGCACAGTAAAACACACTGACACTCTCCCTACCTATAGTTTTCTGTCCCTAGAAAAAATGTTTTTTTAAAGATGGTTGATGATCAATCCTTTAGCACAGTATAGCACAAGGAGAATTTCCCTCACTGTCCTTCCCTGTCCCTACAAACAAGGATTAGCACAGTAAAACACACTGACACTCTCCCTACCTATAGTTTTCTGTCCCTAGAAAAAATGTTTTTTTAAAGATGGTTGATGATCAATGCTTTAGCACAGTATAGCACAAGGAGAATTTCCCTCACTGTCCTTCCCTGTCCCTACAAACAAGGATTAGCACAGTAAAACACACTGACACTCTCCCTACCTATAGTTTTCTGTCCTAGAAAAAATGTTTTTTTAAAGATGGTTGATGATCAATGCTTTAGCACACTATAGCACAAGGAGAATTTCCCTCACCGTCCTTCCCTGTCCCTACAAACAAGGATTAGCACAGTAAAACACACTGACACTCTCCCTACCTATAGTTTTCTGTCCCTAGAAAAAATGTTTTTTTAAAGATGGTTGATGATCAATGCTTTAGCACACTATAGCACAAGGAGAATTTCCCTCACTGTCCTTCCCTGACCCTACAAACAAGGATTAGCACAGTAAAACACACTGACACTCTCCCTACCTATAGTTTTCTGTCCCTATAAAAAATGTTTTTTTAAAGATGGTTGATGATCAATGCTTTAGCACAGTATAGCACAAGGAGAATTTCCCTCACTGTCCTTCCCTGTCCCTACAAACAAGGATTAGCACAGTAAAACACACTGACACTCTCCCTACCTATAGTTTTCTGTCCCTAGAAAAAATGTTTTTTTAAAGATGGTTGATGATCAATGCTTTAGCACAGTATAGCACAAGGAGAATTTCCCTCACTGTCCTTCCCTGTCCCTACAAACAAGGATTAGCACAGTAAAACACACTGACACTCTCCCTACCTATAGTTTTCTGTCCCTAGAAAAAATGTTTTTTTAAAGATGGTTGATGATCAATGCTTTAGCACAGTATAGCACAAGGAGAATTTCCCTCACTGTCCTTCCCTGTCCCTACAAACAAGGATTAGCACAGTAAAACACACTGACACTCTCCCTACCTATAGTTTTCTGTCCCTATAAAAAATGTTTTTTTAAAGATGGTTGATGATCAATGCTTTAGCACAGTATAGCACAAGGAGAATTTCCCTCACTGTCCTTCCCTGTCCCTACAAACAAGGATTAGCACAGTAAAACACACTGACACTCTCCCTACCTATAGTTTTCTGTCCCTATAAAAAATGTTTTTTTAAAGATGGTTGATGATCAATGCTTTAGCACAGTATAGCACAAGGAGAATTTCCCTCACTGTCCTTCCCTGTCCCTACAAACAAGGATTAGCACAGTAAAACACACTGACACTCTCCCTACCTATAGTTTTCTGTCCCTATAAAAAATGTTTTTTTAAAGATGGTTGATGATCAATGCTTTAGCACAGTATAGCACAAGGAGAATTTCCCTCACTGTCCTTCCCTGTCCCTACAAACAAGGATTAGCACAGTAAAACACACTGACACTCTCCCTACCTATAGTTTTCTGTCCCTAGAAAAAATGTTTTTTTAAAGATGGTTGATGATCAATGCTTTAGCACAGTATAGCACAAGGAGAATTTCCCTCACTGTCCTTCCCTGTCCCTACAAACAAGGATTAGCACAGTAAAACACACTGACACTCTCCCTACCTATAGTTTTCTGTCCCTAGAAAAAATGTTTTTTTAAAGATGGTTGATGATCAATGCTTTAGCACAGTATAGCACAAGGAGAATTTCCCTCACTGTCCTTCCCTGTCCCTACAAACAAGGATTAGCACAGTAAAACACACTGACACTCTCCCTACCTATAGTTTTCTGTCCCTATAAAAAATGTTTTTTTAAAGATGGTTGATGATCAATGCTTTAGCACAGTATAGCACAAGGAGAATTTCCCTCACTGTCCTTCCCTGTCCCTACAAACAAGGATTAGCACAGTAAAACACACTGACACTCTCCCTACCTATAGTTTTCTGTCCCTAGAAAAAATGTTTTTTTAAAGATGGTTGATGATCAATGCTTTAGCACACTATAGCACAAGGAGAATTTCCCTCACTGTCCTTCCCTGTCCCTACAAACAAGGATTAGCACAGTAAAACACACTGACACTCTCCCTACCTATAGTTTTCTGTCCCTATAAAAAATGTTTTTTTAAAGATGGTTGATGATCAATGCTTTAGCACAGTATAGCACAAGGAGAATTTCCCTCACTGTCCTTCCCTGTCCCTACAAACAAGGATTAGCACAGTAAAACACACTGACACTCTCCCTACCTATAGTTTTCTGTCCCTATAAAAAATGTTTTTTTAAAGATGGTTGATGATCAATGCTTTAGCACAGTATAGCACAAGGAGAATTTCCCTCACTGTCCTTCCCTGTCCCTACAAACAAGGATTAGCACAGTAAAACACACTGACACTCTCCCTACCTATAGTTTTCTGTCCCTAGAAAAAATGTTTTTTTAAAGATGGTTGATGATCAATGCTTTAGCACAGTATAGCACAAGGAGAATTTCCCTCACTGTCCTTCCCTGTCCCTACAAACAAGGATTAGCACAGTAAAACACACTGACACTCTCCCTACCTATAGTTTTCTGTCCCTATAAAAAATGTTTTTTTAAAGATGGTTGATGATCAATGCTTTAGCACAGTATAGCACAAGGAGAATTTCCCTCACTGTCCTTCCCTGTCCCTACAAACAAGGATTAGCACAGTAAAACACACTGACACTCTCCCTACCTATAGTTTTCTGTCCCTATAAAAAATGTTTTTTTAAAGATGGTTGATGATCAATGCTTTAGCACAGTATAGCACAAGGAGAATTTCCCTCACTGTCCTTCCCTGTCCCTACAAACAAGGATTAGCACAGTAAAACACACTGACACTCTCCCTACCTATAGTTTTCTGTCCCTATAAAAAATGTTTTTTTAAAGATGGTTGATGATCAATGCTTTAGCACAGTATAGCACAAGGAGAATTTCCCTCACTGTCCTTCCCTGTCCCTACAAACAAGGATTAGCACAGTAAAACACACTGACACTCTCCCTACCTATAGTTTTCTGTCCCTAGAAAAAATGTTTTTTTAAAGATGGTTGATGATCAATGCTTTAGCACAGTATAGCACAAGGAGAATTTCCCTCACTGTCCTTCCCTGTCCCTACAAACAAGGATTAGCACAGTAAAACACACTGACACTCTCCCTACCTATAGTTTTCTGTCCCTAGAAAAAATGTTTTTTTAAAGATGGTTGATGATCAATGCTTTAGCACAGTATAGCACAAGGAGAATTTCCCTCACTGTCCTTCCCTGTCCCTACAAACAAGGATTAGCACAGTAAAACACACTGACACTCTCCCTACCTATAGTTTTCTGTCCCTATAAAAAATGTTTTTTTAAAGATGGTTGATGATCAATGCTTTAGCACAGTATAGCACAAGGAGAATTTCCCTCACTGTCCTTCCCTGTCCCTACAAACAAGGATTAGCACAGTAAAACACACTGACACTCTCCCTACCTATAGTTTTCTGTCCCTAGAAAAAATGTTTTTTTAAAGATGGTTGATGATCAATGCTTTAGCACACTATAGCACAAGGAGAATTTCCCTCACTGTCCTTCCCTGTCCCTACAAACAAGGATTAGCACAGTAAAACACACTGACACTCTCCCTACCTATAGTTTTCTGTCCCTATAAAAAATGTTTTTTTAAAGATGGTTGATGATCAATGCTTTAGCACAGTATAGCACAAGGAGAATTTCCCTCACTGTCCTTCCCTGTCCCTACAAACAAGGATTAGCACAGTAAAACACACTGACACTCTCCCTACCTATAGTTTTCTGTCCCTATAAAAAATGTTTTTTTAAAGATGGTTGATGATCAATGCTTTAGCACAGTATAGCACAAGGAGAATTTCCCTCACTGTCCTTCCCTGTCCCTACAAACAAGGATTAGCACAGTAAAACACACTGACACTCTCCCTACCTATAGTTTTCTGTCCCTAGAAAAAATGTTTTTTTAAAGATGGTTGATGATCAATGCTTTAGCACAGTATAGCACAAGGAGAATTTCCCTCACTGTCCTTCCCTGTCCCTACAAACAAGGATTAGCACAGTAAAACACACTGACACTCTCCCTACCTATAGTTTTCTGTCCCTATAAAAAATGTTTTTTTAAAGATGGTTGATGATCAATTCTTTAGCACAGTATAGCACAAGGAGAATTTCTCTCACTGTCCTTCCCTGTCCCTACAAACAAGGATTAGCACAGTAAAACACACTGACACTCTCCCTACCTATAGTTTTCTGTCCCTAGAAAAAATGTTTTTTTAAAGATGGTTGATGATCAATGCTTTAGCACAGTATAGCACAAGGAGAATTTCCCTCACTGTCCTTCCCTGTCCCTACAAACAAGGATTAGCACAGTAAAACACACTGACACTCTCCCTACCTATAGTTTTCTGTCCCTATAAAAAATGTTTTTTTAAAGATGGTTGATGATCAATGCTTTAGCACAGTATAGCACAAGGAGAATTTCCCTCACTGTCCTTCCCTGTCCCTACAAACAAGGATTAGCACAGTAAAACACACTGACACTCTCCCTACCTATAGTTTTCTGTCCCTATAAAAAATGTTTTTTTAAAGATGGTTGATGATCAATGCTTTAGCACAGTATAGCACAAGGAGAATTTCCCTCACTGTCCTTCCCTGTCCCTACAAACAAGGATTAGCACAGTAAAACACACTGACACTCTCCCTACCTATAGTTTTCTGTCCCTAGAAAAAATGTTTTTTTAAAGATGGTTGATGATCAATGCTTTAGCACAGTATAGCACAAGGAGAATTTCCCTCACTGTCCTTCCCTGTCCCTACAAACAAGGATTAGCACAGTAAAACACACTGACACTCTCCCTACCTATAGTTTTCTGTCCCTATAAAAAATGTTTTTTTAAAGATGGTTGATGATCAATGCTTTAGCACAGTATAGCACAAGGAGAATTTCCCTCACTGTCCTTCCCTGTCCCTACAAACAAGGATTAGCACAGTAAAACACACTGACACTCTCCCTACCTATAGTTTTCTGTCCCTAGAAAAAATGTTTTTTTAAAGATGGTTGATGATCAATGCTTTAGCACAGTATAGCACAAGGAGAATTTCCCTCACTGTCCTTCCCTGTCCCTACAAACAAGGATTAGCACAGTAAAACACACTGACACTCTCCCTACCTATAGTTTTCTGTCCCTAGAAAAAATGTTTTTTTAAAGATGGTTGATGATCAATGCTTTAGCACACTATAGCACAAGGAGAATTTCCCTCACTGTCCTTCCCTGTCCCTACAAACAAGGATTAGCACAGTAAAACACACTGACACTCTCCCTACCTATAGTTTTCTGTCCCTAGAAAAAATGTTTTTTTAAAGATGGTTGATGATCAATGCTTTAGCACACTATAGCACAAGGAGAATTTCCCTCACTGTCCTTCCCTGTCCCTACAAACAAGGATTAGCACAGTAAAACACACTGACACTCTCCCTACCTATAGTTTTCTGTCCCTATAAAAAATGTTTTTTTAAAGATGGTTGATGATCAATGCTTTAGCACAGTATAGCACAAGGAGAATTTCCCTCACTGTCCTTCCCTGTCCCTACAAACAAGGATTAGCACAGTAAAACACACTGACACTCTCCCTACCTATAGTTTTCTGTCCCTAGAAAAAATGTTTTTTTAAAGATGGTTGATGATCAATGCTTTAGCACAGTATAGCACAAGGAGAATTTCCCTCACTGTCCTTCCCTGTCCCTACAAACAAGGATTAGCACAGTAAAACACACTGACACTCTCCCTACCTATAGTTTTCTGTCCCTAGAAAAAATGTTTTTTTAAAGATGGTTGATGATCAATGCTTTAGCACAGTATAGCACAAGGAGAATTTCCCTCACTGTCCTTCCCTGTCCCTACAAACAAGGATTAGCACAGTAAAACACACTGACACTCTCCCTACCTATAGTTTTCTGTCCCTAGAAAAAATGTTTTTTTAAAGATGGTTGATGATCAATGCTTTAGCACAGTATAGCACAAGGAGAATTTCCCTCACTGTCCTACCCTGTCCCTACAAACAAGGATTAGCACAGTAAAACACACTGACACTCTCCCTACCTATAGTTTTCTGTCCCTAGAAAAAATGTTTTTTTAAAGATGGTTGATGATCAATGCTTTAGCACAGTATAGCACAAGGAGAATTTCCCTCACTGTCCTTCCCTGTCCCTACAAACAAGGATTAGCACAGTAAAACACACTGACACTCTCCCTACCTATAGTTTTCTGTCCCTATAAAAAATGTTTTTTTAAAGATGGTTGATGATCAATGCTTTAGCACAGTATAGCACAAGGAGAATTTCCCTCACTGTCCTTCCCTGTCCCTACAAACAAGGATTAGCACAGTAAAACACACTGACACTCTCCCTACCTATAGTTTTCTGTCCCTATAAAAAATGTTTTTTTAAAGATGGTTGATGATCAATGCTTTAGCACAGTATAGCACAAGGAGAATTTCCCTCACTGTCCTTCCCTGTCCCTACAAACAAGGATTAGCACAGTAAAACACACTGACACTCTCCCTACCTATAGTTTTCTGTCCCTATAAAAAATGTTTTTTTAAAGATGGTTGATGATCAATGCTTTAGCACAGTATAGCACAAGGAGAATTTCCCTCACTGTCCTTCCCTGTCCCTACAAACAAGGATTAGCACAGTAAAACACACTGACACTCTCCCTACCTATAGTTTTCTGTCCCTAGAAAAAATGTTTTTTTAAAGATGGTTGATGATCAATGCTTTAGCACAGTATAGCACAAGGAGAATTTCCCTCACTGTCCTTCCCTGTCCCTACAAACAAGGATTAGCACAGTAAAACACACTGACACTCTCCCTACCTATAGTTTTCTGTCCCTAGAAAAAATGTTTTTTTAAAGATGGTTGATGATCAATGCTTTAGCACAGTATAGCACAAGGAGAATTTCCCTCACTGTCCTTCCCTGTCCCTACAAACAAGGATTAGCACAGTAAAACACACTGACACTCTCCCTACCTATAGTTTTCTGTCCCTAGAAAAAATGTTTTTTTAAAGATGGTTGATGATCAATGCTTTAGCACACTATAGCACAAGGAGAATTTCCCTCACTGTCCTTCCCTGTCCCTACAAACAGGGATTAGCACAGTAAAACACACTGACACTCTCCCTACCTATAGTTTTCTGTCCCTAGAAAAAATGTTTTTTTAAAGATGGTTGATGATCAATGCTTTAGCACACTATAGCACAAGGAGAATTTCCCTCACTGTCCTTCCCTGACCCTACAAACAAGGATTAGCACAGTAAAACACACTGACACTCTCCCTACCTATATTTTTCTGTCCCTATAAAAAATGTTTTTTTAAAGATGGTTGATGATCAATGCTTTAGCACAGTATAGCACAAGGAGAATTTCCCTCACTGTCCTTCCCTGTCCCTACAAACAAGGATTAGCACAGTAAAACACACTGACACTCTCCCTACCTATAGTTTTCTGTCCCTAGAAAAAATGTTTTTTTAAAGATGGTTGATGATCAATGCTTTAGCACAGTATAGCACAAGGAGAATTTCCCTCACTGTCCTTCCCTGTCCCTACAAACAAGGATTAGCACAGTAAAACACACTGACACTCTCCCTACCTATAGTTTTCTGTCCCTATAAAAAATGTTTTTTTAAAGATGGTTGATGATCAATGCTTTAGCACAGTATAGCACAAGGAGAATTTCCCTCACTGTCCTTCCCTGTCCCTACAAACAAGGATTAGCACAGTAAAACACACTGACACTCTCCCTACCTATAGTTTTCTGTCCCTATAAAAAATGTTTTTTTAAAGATGGTTGATGATCAATGCTTTAGCACAGTATAGCACAAGGATAATTTCCCTCACTGTCCTTCCCTGTCCCTACAAACAAGGATTAGCACAGTAAAACACACTGACACTCTCCCTACCTATAGTTTTCTGTCCCTAGAAAAAATGTTTTTTTAAAGATGGTTGATGATCAATGCTTTAGCACAGTATAGCACAAGGAGAATTTCCCTCACTGTCCTTCCCTGTCCCTACAAACAAGGATTAGCACAGTAAAACACACTGACACTCTCCCTACCTATAGTTTTCTGTCCCTATAAAAAATGTTTTTTTAAAGATGGTTGATGATCAATGCTTTAGCACAGTATAGCACAAGGAGAATTTCCCTCACTGTCCTTCCCTGTCCCTACAAACAAGGATTAGCACAGTAAAACACACTGACACTCTCCCTACCTATAGTTTTCTGTCCCTATAAAAAATGTTTTTTTAAAGATGGTTGATGATCAATGCTTTAGCACAGTATAGCACAAGGAGAATTTCCCTCACTGTCCTTCCCTGTCCCTACAAACAAGGATTAGCACAGTAAAACACACTGACACTCTCCCTACCTATAGTTTTCTGTCCCTAGAAAAAATGTTTTTTTAAAGATGGTTGATGATCAATGCTTTAGCACACTATAGCACAAGGAGAATTTCCCTCACTGTCCTTCCCTGTCCCTACAAACAAGGATTAGCACAGTAAAACACACTGACACTCTCCCTACCTATAGTTTTCTGTCCCTATAAAAAATGTTTTTTTAAAGATGGTTGATGATCAATGCTTTAGCACAGTATAGCACAAGGAGAATTTCCCTCACTGTCCTTCCCTGTCCCTACAAACAAGGATTAGCACAGTAAAACACACTGACACTCTCCCTACCTATAGTTTTCTGTCCCTATAAAAAATGTTTTTTTAAAGATGGTTGATGATCAATGCTTTAGCACAGTATAGCACAAGGAGAATTTCCCTCACTGTCCTTCCCTGTCCCTACAAACAAGGATTAGCACAGTAAAACACACTGACACTCTCCCTACCTATAGTTTTCTGTCCCTATAAAAAATGTTTTTTTAAAGATGGTTGATGATCAATGCTTTAGCACAGTATAGCACAAGGAGAATTTCCCTCACTGTCCTTCCCTGTCCCTACAAACAAGGATTAGCACAGTAAAACACACTGACACTCTCCCTACCTATAGTTTTCTGTCCCTATAAAAAATGTTTTTTTAAAGATGGTTGATGATCAATGCTTTAGCACAGTATAGCACAAGGAGAATTTCCCTCACTGTCCTTCCCTGTCCCTACAAACAAGGATTAGCACAGTAAAACACACTGACACTCTCCCTACCTATAGTTTTCTGTCCCTAGAAAAAATGTTTTTTTAAAGATGGTTGATGATCAATGCTTTAGCACACTATAGCACAAGGAGAATTTCCCTCACTGTCCTTCCCTGTCCCTACAAACAAGGATTAGCACAGTAAAACACACTGACACTCTCCCTACCTATAGTTTTCTGTCCCTATAAAAAATGTTTTTTTAAAGATGGTTGATGATCAATGCTTTAGCACAGTATAGCACAAGGAGAATTTCCCTCACTGTCCTTCCCTGTCCCTACAAACAAGGATTAGCACAGTAAAACACACTGTGAGGGGGTTAGCTCGGCAGCGGGTGTGTGTGACCCCCGGGATGGGCTCCCCACACAAAAACAGGCCCAGCAAACGGAGGTTGTGGTTTTCAAAATCAAAAAAAGGTGCGGTTTATTTTCTATTTACAGTGACAAAACACAGCAAAGCCAAAAGAAACATAAAATAAATCCTGGTCAACTTGACCTCTGACTAAACATACAGGTTTCCTAACTAACAACTGGGATCAGCCTAGTGCTGTCCTAGTCCCTAAGTCCCTGGTTTTAAATGTCCAAGCAAATAGCCACACAGGCTTTGTCTCACCGCACAGGGGTTCACTCTCCCTAGACAGTCCACACAGGTCTGGTTCCAGGCATGAGCTAACATCTAATGAAGCTGGGAGTTCTTATAGAGGCCTAAATGAGCTGACAAGCTTCAGCTGGTCTCATCAACTCCCTGTCTGCACGACGCCCAGCCCTCTCTCTAGAGGTATGAGTCATCCATGAGCCCACTAGCCTCAGCTGGGCTTATACAACACTCCACCTAGTTGTATAAGTCGGCGTAAAGCCTGAATCTGGGCGAAATATATCTACCCCCCTGGATGCAACCAGGTGACTTTACCTTCCTGCTGTCACATACCCCCCCTCTTGTTTTAACCTCGGGGTTGGAACACCAGCAATCAGGCATTCATGTACTCGAGACAAAGCATCCACATTCCCCATTTGAACGCCAGGGCGATGCTTTACTGTGAAGTTGAATTCCTGGAGGGCCAGGAACCACCTATTCACTCTTCTATTTGTTTCCTTGTTTTGAGCCATCCACTTTAATGGAGCGTGATCCGTAACCATGTCAAAGTGCCTACCTAGCAGGTAGTACCGAAGGGAATCTAGAGCCCACTTCACCGCTAAACACTCCTTTTCAACGGTGGCGTAATTTACCTCATGGGACTTCAACTTCCTGCTGAGGTAAATGACTGGGTGCTCTTCCCCGTTCCAGACCTGGGACAATACTGCTCCTAACCCCACATCTGACGCATCACTTTGTACGACAAAGTCTTTAGAGAAGTCGGGTGAGTACAACACTGGCTGGCTACATAAGGCTTGTTTCAAGAATTGGAATGCTGCCTCAGCCTCGGGGGTCCATTTAATCATGACCGACCCTTTCCCCTTCGTTAGGTTGGTTAGGGGCACAGCCTTAGAAGCAAAGTGGGGAATGAATCGCCGATAATACCCAGCGATTCCCCGAAAGGCTCGTACCTGCTTCTTGCTGTTGGGACGTGGCCAACTCTGGATGGCCTCGACTTTGTTGAGTTGGGGTTTTATTACTCCCCTCCCAATGGTGTACCCAAGATATTTGGCCTCCTCCTGCCCAATGGTACACTTCTTGGGGTTAGCCGTAAACCCCGCTTCCCGAACAGAGTCCAGGACTGCTTGCACTTTTGGCAGATGTGAGGCCCAATCTGTGCTATGGACAATTACGTCATCCAGGTAAGCCGCAGCATACTTCCGATGGGGCCTCAGCATCTGGTCCATTTTCCGCTGGAATGTGGCCGGCGCATTCTGTAACCCGAACGGCATTCTTTTATATTGGAACGCCCCGTCTGGGGTTACAAATGCGGTTTTCTCTTTGGCCAATTTGGCCAGGGGGATTTGCCAATACCCTTTTGTGAGGTCAAGAGTCGTCATGTATCGGGCTGTTCCCAGCCGGTCGATCAACTCATCTATACGTGGCATGGGGTAGGTGTCAAATTTTGTAACTTTGTTCAACTGACGAAAATCGTTACAAAATCGCCAGCTCCCATCCGGTTTAGGCACCAACACAATGGGACTAGACCAATCACTTTGGGACTCCTCTATCACCCCTAAGTTCAGCATTTTCTGTACTTCCTCCCGTATTGCCTCCCGTCGGGCCTCTGGGATCCGATAGGGTTTTAACTTCACCCTTTCACCGGGCGGGGTAATGATGTCATGCTCTACCCCAAATGTTTGTCCCGGCAGCTCAGAGAATACCTCCTTGTTGCGAAGCACAAACTCCTTAACCTCCTGTTGTTGGGGTTGTGACAAGGTGGCTGCTATTCCAACCTCAGGAATCACGCAACCAGTTTGAGCTGGTGACCAAGTGTCTGCGACTAGGGACTCTCTATCCCTCCAGGCTTTCAACAGATTAACGTGATAGATCTGTTCGGGCTTTCGCCTTCCTGGTTGTCTGACCTTGTAATTCACTTCGCTCACTTTTTCCATTATCTCGTAGGGGCCTTGCCATTTGGCAAGGAA
The DNA here is from genome assembly GCA_029206835.1 of Rana muscosa. Lineage (NCBI taxonomy): Eukaryota > Metazoa > Chordata > Amphibia > Anura > Ranidae > Rana > Rana muscosa. The sequence goes on along the minus strand of CM055119.1, from coordinate 258,447,374 downwards.
TTTACTTTCAACCGTAGGGACAAGTACCAGTATCCTATCCCCCGGGGAAAAGGTACGGGTCTTGGCTCCACGGTTGTACACTCTCTGCTGTGCTAACTGCGCTTGGGCCAAATGTTCCTTCACGATGGGCATTACCTGTGCAATTCGGTCTTGCATCAGGGCGACATGCTCAATCACACTCCTGTGGGGAGAACTCTCACTTTCCCAAGTTTCCTTGGCAATATCCAACAGCCCTCTTGGGTGTCTCCCATACAGTAACTCAAAGGGGGAGAATCCCGTAGAGGATTGGGGCACCTCCCTAATAGCAAACATCAGATAAGGAAGTAGACAGTCCCAATCCTTTCCATCTCTATCCACCACTTTCTTCAACATTTGTTTTAGGGTTTTGTTGAATCTTTCAACCAGCCCATCGGTTTGGGGGTGATACACAGATGTACGTAATTGCGTCACTTTGAACAATTTACACAGCTCTTTCATAACCCGGGACATAAAGGGTGTACCTTGGTCCGTAAGCAGTTCTTTACAAATACCCACCCGGCTAAACACAAGAGATAGCTCTTTGGCTATGGTTTTGGCCGAGGTATTTCGGAGAGGGATCGCTTCTGGATAACGGGTGGCATAGTCCATTATAACTAATATGTACTGGTGCCCCCTAGCGGACTTGATTATAGGACCTACCAAATCCATGGCGATCCTCTCAAACGGGACCTCAATGATGGGTAGAGGGACCAGTGGGCTACGGAAATGTGGCATCGGGGCCGACCTCTGACACACAGGGCAGGAGGAACAATAATTTTCTATGTCCTTCATCACCCCCGGCCAATAGAATCTCTGTAATACCCTCTCTCGGGTTTTCTCTGTCCCCAGATGACCTCCAAGAATGTGCCCATGGGCCAACTCCAACACCAACTTCCTGTAAGGTTTGGGCACCACAAGCTGCTCAACGGTTTCTTCTGCCCTTTTTGCCACCCGATACAGTAGGTCCTTCTCTACGCTGAAGTATGGGTAAGTGCAGGTATTATCTGGGTTCACTAACTCGCCATCTATTTTCACTACGTTTTCCCGTGCCTTTATTAGGGCGGGGTCTTTCAACTGTTCTGTGGCAAAGTTTTCCCTGTGAACCTCAAGATCAGAAAACTCCACAGACGGTAGGTTTTCGTCTGAGGAGGTGGGCTCCTCTCCAGTTTCTTGAGTCTCCCCTGCCAATACTGATAAGGGAAATTCCGGAGAGTCCTCACCACTCTCAGGGGAGTTCTGGCTATCACATTCCTGGTACATAGGGGCACCAGTGGGGGGCTCAGGATCATCCCACAGTTCCCAGAACTTCGGAAAATCCCTTCCCACAATGGCGTCATACGGTAACTGAGATACTAAGCCCACTGGATGAGAGAGGGTACCTTTGGGGGTCTCGAAACACACTGTAGTCACTGGATACTCTCGGGTGTCCCCATGCACACAAATAACAGCTACCTTGCTATTCCCAGAGACCTCTGTTTTAACTAACTCAGCCTTTATCAGGGTCACAAGGCTACCTGAATCCAGCAATACCACAACATTTCTACCATTAACACACATTTTGCATAAATGTTTCTCAGTTCCTCGAATGGCAGTGCATGCGACTGTCGCACACAGCGACTGACGTCTGCCCGTCAGAAAGTCACACTGCATGGGTTCCTCCACAACCGGGCAATTGGCTGCAATATGTCCCGCTTGCCGGCAGCGGTAGCAAACGATCCTTCTTGCCGCCTCTTGAGCCGCTGATTTCCCAGGCTGTTCTCGCCAAACTTGGGGTAGAGCTCCCACCCTCTCACTCTCTCCACCCTTACCCCTTGGAATCCTCTTATCCGCCCCTGGGGATGGTCTGGTCTTAGGGTGGAAAGTCCGAGTGTCTCTGGAAGAGGCCGTCAGGTTCTCTGTAGCCAAGTATTTCTCCACACGATCCACAAGACCATCGGCCGTCTCTGGGTCTCCATGGCTTACCCACTTTTGGATGGCAGTAGGAAGAGCTCTCAAAAACCGATCCATTACAACACGTTCCACAATCTTTGGTGCGGACAAAGTCTCTGGCTGTAGCCACTTTCTGCTCAGGTGAATGAGATCATACATTTGAGACCTGGGGGGTTTTCCAAGCTGGAAAGTCCAGTTATGCACACGCTGAGCCCGGACAGCCTGGGTGACACCCAGCCTTGCCAATATCTCAGCTTTTAGCATCACATAGTCTTTTGCTTGGTCAGGCTCTAGGTCATAGTAAGCCTTCTGCGATTCACCAGTTAACAGAGGAGCCACCAGTCCAGCCCACTGCTCCTCAGGCCACTTTTCTCTTTCAGCAGTCCTTTCAAATGTGGTCAAAAATACCTCTGGATCATCCTCTCCAGTCATTTTTGTCAATAAACGACTCACCCCAAAGGACGCGGTATTAGTGGGACGGCTTTCCTCACTGGTCTGCGGACGTTGCTGCATTACTGCTTCCATTTGTTGTAGTCTCTGCTCTTGCTTCTGTAACAGGTCTATGAAGCGGGCCTCAGATTGCTGCTGGGCTTGTTGCTGAGCTTCCAGACTCTGTTGGTGAGCTTGCTGCTGGGCTGCAAGGCTCTGTTGATGAGCTTGCTGCTGGGCTGCGAAGTTCTGTTGTTGAGCTGCAAGGCTCTGTTGATGAGCTGCAAGGCTATTTGCAAACCTGCATTTGTCTGCTGTTGATTGGCATTTGCTAGAGCCAGCTGCTTCAGTATCTCCTCCATGCTGGCTTAAAAAAAACTGCCACTGGTTCTCCACCAACTGTGAGGGGGTTAGCTCGGCAGCGGGTGTGTGTGACCCCTGGGATGGGCTCCCCACACAAAAACAGGCCCAGCAAACGGAGGTTGTGGTTTTCAAAATCAAAAAAAGGTGCGGTTTATTTTCTATTTACAGTGACAAAACACAGCAAAGCCAAAAGAAACATAAAATAAATCCTGGTCAACTTGACCTCTGACTAAACATACAGGTTTCCTAACTAACAACTGGGATCAGCCTAGTGCTGTCCTAGTCCCTAAGTCCCTGGTTTTAAATGTCCAAGCAAATAGCCACACAGGCTTTGTCTCACCGCACAGGGGTTCACTCTCCCTAGACAGTCCACACAGGTCTGGTTCCAGGCATGAGCTAACATCTAATGAAGCTGGGAGTTCTTATAGAGGCCTAAATGAGCTGACAAGCTTCAGCTGGTCTCATCAACTCCCTGTCTGCACGACGCCCAGCCCTCTCTCTAGAGGTATGAGTCATCCATGAGCCCACTAGCCTCAGCTGGGCTTATACAACACTCCACCTAGTTGTATAAGTCGGCGTAAAGCCTGAATCTGGGCGAAATATATCTACCCCCCTGGATGCAACCAGGTGACTTTACCTTCCTGCTGTCACAACACTGACACTCTCCCTACCTATAGTTTTCTGTCCCTAGAAAAAATGTTTTTCTTTCTCGTACATCACGGGACACAGAGCGACATAGTCATTACTAATGGGTTATATAGTTACCGTCAGGTGCTGGCACTGGCAACTTCCAAAACCGGAAGTACCCTCCCCTATATAAGCCCCTCCCATCCGGGAGCACCTCAGTTTTTTGCCAGTGTCTAAGGTGTTGGCCAAGAAGAAACATGTGTTTTTCACTGAGCTTGCGTACAGGTTCTTTTGGGCCTCAGTAAGCTATTCCGGATCCGACCAAAAAAGCTTCATAGCTAAACGGTCGGTACCCGGGCCTTGCAAAGAGAAGAGCAAGGTTCTGCCTGTAATGCTTCTCTTAGGAGAGCTGGACCCTGGGATCCAGAGCTCTGGTCATACCCACGACCAAGATGTTTTCTGTGCAGGGTGCTATACAGGTCCAGGGGAGTGGAATCCTTGGGAACCCGGTCCCTGAAGGTTTGATTACAATGCCTGCCGTGATAGGTGAAGTTTGGGCTTTTGTGGACCAAACAAAGTCCTGCGGCGAGGAACAGGTAAGTGGGGGCCCCCAGGAACTTGGTTCTATTGGGGGACCCCCAAGCCTAATTTGTCTTTCTGTCTGTTACCTAATGGTATTCCCGCAAGATTCTGTGCATGCCTGTAACTACTAAAAAAATGTAATAATTTTTAATGGTGGTCAAGAAAAAAAAAAAAAAATGTTTTTTTATATATATTTAGTATATTAGACTGCGGTACCTGTGTTTGTCCACTAGAGGCCGCTGTGGAATGTTTTCTTGTCATGTGGACTAGTTTCTTCTCAGAGAGCAAAGTCCAGGCAGTTGGTGAGTTCTCCTATAGGAAACTGCTTCCTCTGCCATGTTGCAGTGCTCGTCCATCCCCCGGCCTGCGGCAAAGAGGGGCCCTGGCTCCTGTCCCTGGTTTCCATGTTTGAAATTAGCGCCGAGGGCGCACGTGGCCGCGCGCGTGCGCGTGCACGCGCCTCTATATATAGAGGTGAGCCGGGAAAGGGGGCGGAGCCTGGGGGATGACGCTCTGTGCGCGCCGCAGCGCTTCTGCGCATGTGCGGGCGTCCCAGCAGGTTTTAAAAAGCCACAATATTGTAGTAAGCTGGCTATGAAGTACAGAGACAGAGCTGGCAACATTTAAAGGCATACAGCAAGCGGTTGATACAGGCATCCCCTAGAAAGGCACATTAGTAGACACCAACTGTTTATTATAGCAGCATTTATGCTAGACTATTATCAGTAACTGGTGTATTTCGGCTGGAATACCTCAGCTTTGTGGCTTAGGAATATGCCGTCTAAAAACTCCGGGACTAGAAATTCCAGGAGGAATAGGGGGTCTCCATCGGGCTCTGAGGATCTTGGGCATGCTTTGGCTGCACCAGTCTCCCCTGAAGAATCAGAGGTTAGTGACCGTAGGGCACCCCCAGGAGTACCTGGTACTGTGGCTGTCCTCAGTTCACCTGCTCCTGTGTATGTAACAGAGGAGGTTTTTTCCTCAGCTCTGGGAGGACTGGAAGAGAGATTGTCAGCATTAATCGCTGCTTCCCTGTCACAGGAGAAAAGCGTCGATCTCCGTCTCCTCCCTCAGAGTGCCTGTTAACAGAGCAACAGTCCCATACAGAGGTCGACCTACCTGAGGGGGATCAGGATGAGGTTGATTCGGTTGTAGAGGAATCAACAGTGGAAGAGCCGTTCTCAGCATCACATGCTGAGAGGTTATGGGTTCAGTCCCTGACTAATATGGTCCGATCAGCATTTAAAATGCCACTTGCGGAGCCATCCTCCACTTCTGTCTCCTCGTTGGGGTCGCTAAAAGCTCCCCAGACTGTTTGTTCCTTTCCGATCCATCCTTTACTGGAGGGGCTCATTTACCAGGATTGGGAGCATCCTGACAAAATATTTACTCCCCCCAAGAGATTTCCGGTGGTCTATCCCATGGAGGATAGGTTCATCAGAAAATGGAAGGTCCCTACAGTGGACGCAGCCATCTCTTGTGTGAATAAATCACTGACATGTCCGGTGGAAAATGTCCAAATGTTCAAGGACCCAATAGATAAAAAATTGGAGTCATTATTGAAATCTGCTTTTTCTACAGCAGGATTGGTGACACAACCAGCAGTGGCAGCTATAGGGGTCTGCCAAGCAGTGAAGGATCAGTTGAAACAGGTCTTAAGAGACTTGCCGGATCAGCAGGCTCTTGCCCTAGCTGATCTACCTAGAGCCTTATGCTTTGCGGTGGACGCTATAAAGGATTCAATCCATCAGGCCTCCCGCCTTACGCTGTCTGTAGTACATATGCGCAGGCTTCTATGGCTCAAAAACTGGTCTGCTGAAGCTCCCTGTAAAAAATTGCTGGTCAGCTTCCCATTTCATGGGGAGCGCTTATTCGGGGAAGACCTGGACAAGTATATCCAGAGAATTTCCAGCGGTAAAAGTACACTTTTGCCGGTTAAAAATAGAGTTAGAGGTCCCTCCTTTAAGAGGCCGGCTTCTCCAGTCCCTAGGACATCGGCTGTGAAACAGTTCCGACGGCCTCCCCGGTCAAATCCCGGAGGTAAAAATCAGGGACAGTTGCAGGGTAACAAGAAGCCCTGGAGCAGGAGAGGTACAAAACCTCCCCCAAAGTCAAATGCATGAAGGGTTGCCCCCACCCAATCGGGTGGGGGGAAGACTTCAGTTGTTCACAGAAACCTGGCGGGACACGATCCGAGACAGATGGGTGCTCTCCGCAGTAAATCTGGGATACAAATTGGAGTTAAAAAACTCCCCTCCTTCCCGCTTTATAAGGTCAAACGTGCCAAGGGATCCCCAGAAGAGAGGATCCCTCCTGTTGGCACTGGAACAATTATTGCTTCAAGCAGTAATTATAGAGGTTCCCTTGGAAGAATGGGGGTTCGGGTTTTACTCAAACCTCTTTACAGTTCCGAAGCCAAACGGGGACGTGAGGCCCATATTAAATCTAAAAGGGCTAAACAAATTCCTACATATCAGGACTTTCCGGATGGAGTCGATCCGATCGGTAGCCACTGCCCTACAAGGGGAGGAATGGTTAGCCTCGATCGACATCAAAGATGCTTATTTGCACATCCCCATCTTTCCAGCCCACCAAAAATTTCTACGCTTTGCGGTAGAAGGGCGCCATTTTCAGTTCAGAGCCTTACCCTTCGGTCTGGCCACAGCACCAAGAGTGTTCACAAAAATTCTGGCCCCATTATTGGCCAATCTAAGAACACGAGGTGTAACGATAATGGCATATCTAGACGACTTGTTGCTGATAGACCACTCAGTGGAAAAACTAGAAGTGGTTGTTCACGAGACAATCAAGTATCTGGAATATCACGGTTGGATTATCAACCAAGACAAGTCAGCCCTAAAACCAGTCAAAAGTCTGGAATACTTGGGGCTAAGGCTGGATTCAGACCAGAGAAAGATTTTCTTGCCTCAAGAAAAGGGGTCGTCTTTGAGAGATTTGATCCACTTAGTGGGTTCAAAAAGACAGCCATCCATACGCCTGTGCATGAGGCTGCTGGGAAAAATGGTGGCATCATTCGAAGCAGTACCCTACGGTCAATTCCATTCAAGGAAGTTGCAAAGGGCCATACTGTCAGCCTGGAACAAAAAAGTTCAGGCTCTGGACTTACCAATGTCCTTGTCCCCTTCCGTTCGCAGGAGCCTCCGCTGGTGGTTGGTTCCCCAGAATCTGGAAAGAGGGAAATCCTTCAGTCCGATTTCCTGGAAGGTGGTCACTACAGATGCCAGCCTTATAGGCTGGGGAGCAGTACTGGAGCAATGGTCTCTTCAGGGCAGATGGTCGGATGCGGAAAAGGCCCTGCCCATCAATCTCTTAGAGATACGAGCAGCCCGGTATGCCCTAGTAGCATGGACATCCAAACTCCAAGGGTCCCCTGTCAGAGTTCAGTCAGACAATGCCACAGCAGTGGCATATATCAATCGTCAGGGGGGCACCAGGAGTCGTGCAGCCCAAAGGGAAGTAAATTACATCCTGAGATGGGCAGAAAGATATGTCCCAGCCATATCTGCGGTATTCATTCCAGGGGTGGAGAATTGGAAGGCGGACTTTCTAAGTCGCCAACAATTATGCCCAGGGGAATGGTCCCTTCATCCCGAGGTTTTCCGGACAATATGTCAGCGGTGGGGAACACCGGATGTAGATCTGCTAGCATCCAGATTCAACACAAAAGTGGACAGGTTTGTCTCTTGGGCAAGGGATCCCCTAGCGTGCGGCTCGGATGCCCTAGTGTTCCCTTGGGATCAGTTCAAGCTGATATATGCATTCCCACCGCCACAATTGTTACCTCGATTACTCCGCAGAATCAGGGTAGAAAAGAAACCAGTGATTCTGGTGGCTCCAGCGTGGCCCCGAAGAGCATGGTACGCGGAGATTGTAAAAATGTCTGTGGGGAGTCCTTGGACCCTCCCACATCGTCCGGACCTGCTTTCGCAGGGACCGATATACCACCCTTCCTTACCAGCCCTAGGTTTGACGGCCTGGCTATTGAAGCCCACATTCTAAAAAAGAGAGGGCTCTCTAATGCTGTGGTATCTACCATGATCAATGCCAGGAAGCCGGTATCCAGGCAGATCTACTATAGAATCTGGAAGGCGTACATCGCCTGGTGTGAAGCCAAGAAATGGCATCCACGTAAATACGTAATAGGTAGGATTCTGGACTTCCTACAATGGGCTGTAGATAGGAAGCTTGCCTTGAGTACTATCAAGGGTCAGATTTCGGCCTTGTCAATATTTTTTCAAAGGCCCTTGGCTTCGCATTCACTAGTCAAAGCCTTTATACAAGGAGTGATGCGTATTAGTCCTCCGGTTAATATTCCCATATGTCCATGGGATCTAAACTTGGTTCTGTCGGTTCTACAGAAACAACCATTTGAACCATTACAGCATATTTCCTTAGTGCTTCTCACCAGGAAATTGATTTTTCTAGTAGCCATTTGTTCGGCTAAAAGAGTATCGGAATTAGCAGCTATGTCCTGTAAGGAGCCATATCTGGTTATCCATAAGGACAGAGTAGTGTTACGTCCTCATCCAGCCTTTCTTCCTAAGGTGGTATCGAGTTTTCATTTGAACCAAGATGTGGTTCTTCCTTCTTTTTTCCCCAAGCCTACTTCGGTAGAGGAAAAGTTATTGCATTCTTTGGATGTAGTAAGAGCAGTTAAAGCTTATCTAAAAGCCACTGCTCAGATTCGCAGAACGGATACTTTGTTTATTCTGCCGGAAGGCCCCAGAAAGGGTCAGGCAGCGTCAAAATCTACTTTAGCCAAGTGGATTCGACAGGTCATAATACAAGCCTATAGCTTGAGAAGTAGACCGCCTCCGTTCAAAGTTAGGGCGCACTCCACGAGAGCAGTTGGAACTTCATGGGCAGTGCATCACCAGGCCTCCCTGGCTCAAATCTGTAAGGCCGCAACATGGTCTTCGGTACACACGTTTACTAGGTTCTACCAGGTGGACGTTAGAAGTCAGGAGGATGTCGCCTTTGGGCGCAGTGTGTTGCAGGCCGCAAAAGATCCTCATGTCTGATAGCGCTCAGCTTATATATGGTGTATCCCCCCCCTCATTTGGCATTGCTTTAGGACATCCCATTAGTAATGACTATGTCGCTCTGTGTCCCGTGATGTACGAGAAAGAAAATAGGATTTTTATAACAGCTTACCTGTAAAATCCTTTTCTTGGAGTACATCACGGGACACAGAGCTCCCGCCCCTCTTTGGGGACACTTATTACTTTGCTACAAAACTGAGGTGCTCCCGGATGGGAGGGGCTTATATAGGGGAGGGTACTTCCGGTTTTGGAAGTTGCCAGTGCCAGCACCTGACGGTAACTATATAACCCATTAGTAATGACTATGTCGCTCTGTGTCCCGTGATGTACTCCAAGAAAAGGATTTTACAGGTAAGCTGTTATAAAAATCCTATTTTTTAAAGATGGTTGATGATCAATGCTTTAGCACAGTATAGCACAAGGAGAATTTCCCTCACTGTCCTTCCCTGTCCCTACAAACAAGGATTAGCACAGTAAAACACACTGACACTCTCCCTACCTATAGTTTTCTGTCCCTATAAAAAATGTTTTTTTAAAGATGGTTGATGATCAATTCTTTAGCACAGTATAGCACAAGGAGAATTTCTCTCACTGTCCTTCCCTGTCCCTACAAACAAGGATTAGCACAGTAAAACACACTGACACTCTCCCTACCTATAGTTTTCTGTCCCTAGAAAAAATGTTTTTTTAAAGATGGTTGATGATCAATGCTTTAGCACAGTATAGCACAAGGAGAATTTCCCTCACTGTCCTTCCCTGTCCCTACAAACAAGGATTAGCACAGTAAAACACACTGACACTCTCCCTACCTATAGTTTTCTGTCCCTATAAAAAATGTTTTTTTAAAGATGGTTGATGATCAATGCTTTAGCACAGTATAGCACAAGGAGAATTTCCCTCACTGTCCTTCCCTGTCCCTACAAACAAGGATTAGCACAGTAAAACACACTGACACTCTCCCTACCTATAGTTTTCTGTCCCTAGAAAAAATGTTTTTTTAAAGATGGTTGATGATCAATGCTTTAGCACACTATAGCACAAGGAGAATTTCCCTCACTGTCCTTCCCTGTCCCTACAAACAAGGATTAGCACAGTAAAACACACTGACACTCTCCCTACCTATAGTTTTCTGTCCCTAGAAAAAATGTTTTTTTAAAGATGGTTGATGATCAATGCTTTAGCACACTATAGCACAAGGAGAATTTCCCTCACTGTCCTTCCCTGTCCCTACAAACAAGGATTAGCACAGTAAAACACACTGACACTCTCCCTACCTATAGTTTTCTGTCCCTATAAAAAATGTTTTTTTAAAGATGGTTGATGATCAATGCTTTAGCACAGTATAGCACAAGGAGAATTTCCCTCACTGTCCTTCCCTGTCCCTACAAACAAGGATTAGCACAGTAAAACACACTGACACTCTCCCTACCTATAGTTTTCTGTCCCTAGAAAAAATGTTTTTTTAAAGATGGTTGATGATCAATGCTTTAGCACAGTATAGCACAAGGAGAATTTCCCTCACTGTCCTTCCCTGTCCCTACAAACAAGGATTAGCACAGTAAAACACACTGACACTCTCCCTACCTATCCTTCTCTTTCCCTAAACTAAAGGAATCCAGGTTAAGCAAGAAAAAAAAATGTCACTGTCCCTGCCTATGCTTCTCTTTCCCTGCTCCGGAACACACTACACTAGGCCGCCGTGCTGGCGGCCTTTTATAGTGTGGGGCGTGTACTAAACACCCTCAGCAATAATTGGCCACAGGCATCCTGCCTGTGGCCAATCATTGCTCTCCTCGCTGCCGGCGCTGTGATTGGCCAAGCATGCGGGGTCACAGTGCATGCTTGGCCAATCACAGCGCCTGGATGACACTGCGATGGCGTAGTGCATTGTGGGCCGTTCGCGTCACTCGAATTAGGCGCGAATGGGCCAAATCGTTCGATCTTCGTCGAACGATCAAACAGCCGATGTTCGAGTCGAACGTATGTTCGACTCGAACACCGAGCTCATCCCTATGTACAGGTAATAATTTGCAGAGCCCTGCAGCGATAAACATACTTTGCATTGGATGAACAGTAAAGGTGCGCCGCTTGGGCGACCGTTAACTAGGCGCCCTGTGGCGCAGTAACTAAATGAACTAACTAGCTGGCCAGGCCTGGCTCAGATATCTAAAACTCAGTCTATAGGGGATGATGGTTTCTTCACCGGCAATTCTTTAAAGGTGGTGCACATAACAGAATAACATTTGTATTCGAGTGGGAAGATTGTGATGAAATAAACACTTTACTGAAGACTCCTCTGAGTTCAGCTCTGATATGGGTCTCCAGTGAGAGTATCAGATATAAACTTGTGGGCCACGGCAGTCTATAGGCACATCAGCAATAATCAGTATATATGGTCTGAGCATACGCTCGCTCACCCCTCCGGACGCGATCCCAGTCCGGGAACTTCCACCGACTATGTCCTCACACACAGTGTCTCCAGCGATCGGGTCCCCGATCCAACCAAGGCTGTAGACAAGCGAAGTCAGATGCCACCCAGGCTCGCAGTGGGGTGGAAGGCTCTTTGGTGCTGCGCAAGGCCTCAGGCTTCAGGCCTTGCACTCCAGCACATCCGCACAGGAGGATCAGTCACTGAAGTCTTGTGTCCCAAAGAGGCCGAGCCCAGCCTCGCCTCCTCCTTTTATAACCACTCCCATGAGTCTCTGGGGTGGAAACATTGCCGAAAGGGATTCTGGGCAAGGTAGTCCCGGGAGTCTTAAAGGGAACCCCGCTACACACTCCCCCCACTTAAATTCTTTGGTCCCCAAAGAAACTTTAGCATACACTGCGTACAACCCCAGACAACATTGCATAAGAGGTTGGCATAGGGAATTCCCACCAAAACCGAGGGGTTGAATTCCCTTTCCCACAGGTCACACTATCCTGAGTGACCTGCCTAACTGTGCCAGAGAGTGAGTGGGGGTTGCCCTCTACCAAATGTACAGTGGAGGGGTCCGGATTGTCTACACTCCTCCTAGCAGTGATCACAGAATCTTCTGAGCTCTTCCCCATTTGTGGGTAGGTCAACTTTCTGGGAGGCCTTATGACTCTGCGAGCCCTTTGTTCCCTTGGGGCTTCTGGCTCTGGCGCCACATGCTCCTCCTCTGTAACAGGCTCAGGCAACACGGCAGGCTCTGTAACATCTGCTTCAGGAGCCGAGGGATACATAGAGTCTCTAGGGTCCTGTTCAGGGTAAACATCACGGGCATCTTCCCAGTAATCAAATGAAGGACTATATGGGACGAATTCAGCGGCTTCTGCATTCAGCTGTGTATCTATAGTGTCTTCAGTAGTTGGAAGATCTATAGCAGAAGTCCCTTGAGTTGGGGAAGGCCACAGCCAGTCAAGCTCTCTCTCTTCATCTCCACTGAGTTCAGAAGCTTCTGTATCTTCAGTCCGAGAGGTCTGGGACCGAGTGTTTGGCCTGGGGGTATCCAGAATAGAAACTGGTTCAGGGGAGTCTCTCACGGGAGGTATCCTGACTGCTTCAGCAAGTGGGAGCAGGTGGTTTCGATGCCACGTCTTCAGTGGGCCTACCTTTCCTTCTGGCTTCAACTTGTAGACAGGTAGGCCCGGCAACTTCCTACAGATGACATAGGGTTCAGATCTCCATCTGTCTGCAAGTTTGTGTTTTCCAGGGACCCCCAGATTGCGTAGCAGTACTCGGTCCCCGGGCTGCAGGTCTTGTACCCGGACCTTCAAGTCGAAGTTTCTTTTGTTTCGAGCTCCCCTTTGATCTGAGGCCGCTTGAGCTTGTTCATAGGCTACTTTCAGGCTGTGTCTGAGCCTGTCCACATATCCTTTGTGGGATGTGGCTGAGGAATGGTCTAAAGAGGTGCCAAAGGCCAAGTCTACGGGTAGTCTCGCTTCTCTCCCAAACATGAGTCGATATGGGGAGTAGCCTGTAGCATCACTGGTGGTGCCGTTGTAAGCATGTACTATAGCTGCTATGTGTTTGCTCCAATGTTGTTTCTTCTCACTTTCCAGAGTCCCCAACATGTTGAGCAAGGTTCGGTTAAACCTCTTCGGCTGAGCATCTCCCTGTGGGTGGTAAGGTGTAGTTCGAGTCTTCTTGATTCCCAATGAATCCAGGAGTTTCCGGATCAGTCGACTCTCAAAGTCCCTTCCTTGATCTGAATGAAGTCGCTGGGGCAGCCCATAATGGACAAAATACTTCTCCATAAGTACCTTGGCTACTGTGGAAGCCTTCTGATCTTTGGTTGGGAAAGCTTGGGCATACCAGGTGAAATGATCAGTTATCACCAGAACATTTCCCAGTCCACTCAGATCGGGTTCGAGGCAGAGGAAATCAATGCATACCAGATCCATTGGGCCTTGACTCTGTAGATGGCCCATTGGGGCAGTTTGATGGGGTAAAGTCTTCCTCTGGATGCAGCGTGCACACGAATGGCAATACTCTTCTACTTCTGCCCTCATGCAGGGCCAATAGAACCGACTTCTGACAAGTTGAAAGGTACTTTCCGCCCCTAAGTGGCCATGATTGTCATGTTGGGCAATCAGAACAGTCTCTCTGTGTTTTTCAGGAAGAAACAATTGCCATTTATCTTCCAGGTCATCAGAGGGGCCCCTTCGGTAGACCACTCCCTGATGCACCTGTAACCTGTCCCACTCTTTCCTCAACAGGCGAGCTTCCTTTGAGGAGTGACTCAGAAGTCTGTTTGGATCCTGATTCTCCAGGGCTTCCAGAACTAATTTTCCCATGGGGTCTTCTAATTGGTCACATCTTAGCTCCTTCTTGGACAGCTTTGACAGATGGTCTTCCTCCAGTTGAGTTACTCCACAGTATTGTTTGGGGACTCCTACCATGGTAACTCCTATCTCTTCCGCCCTTGAGCCCCCTCTGGCTTGCAATTCAGCCCCCTGACATAGGGCCCACACCCTTTCCGGTGCCACTTGAGTCCAGTCTTCCATGTCATGGGTGGGACCATGAGATCTTCTGGACAAAGCGTCTGCATCTCGATTCCCAATCCCTGGCCTGTACTTTAGGCTGAAATTGAATCCAGACAATGCGGCCAGCCACCTGTGTCCAGTGGTGTCCAGCTTTGCTGTAGTGAATAGGTAGGTCAGGGGGTTGTTGTCGGTCTTCACAGTGAACTTCGCCCCATACAGGTAGTCTTTGAGCTTGTCTACTACTGCCCACTTAAGGGCCAGAAACTCCAGCTTGTGAGTGGGCTAGTTTTTCTCAGAGGGGGTCAGGCTCCTGCTCACGTAGGCAACAGGCCGTTGTTGCCCTTCGTGTTCTTGATAAAGTACTCCTCCCAGACTGTCATGACTAGCATCTACGTGTAGTTCATAGGGTTTGGTTGGGTCTGCGTAGGCCAAGACTGGAGCAGTGGTCAAGCTCTCCTTCAACGCCTGGAAGTCCTCTTCACACTTCTGATTTCACTGATCTCTGATGGACTCTCCCGGCTTCTTGGGCCCTGAGTCATCCTCTTCTCCCTCAGTCTTGAGCAGTTCATTCAATGGTCTAGCAATTCGGGCGAATCCCTCCACAAACCTCCTGTAATAGGAGCAGAACCCTAAGAAGGATCTGAGTTCTGTTACTGTGGTGGGTCGTGGCCAGGAGGTAACTGCCTCCAATTTCTCAGGGTCTGTGGCCACCCCTTCTTCAAACACTATGTGCCCCAGGTAGTTCACAGAAGACTGGTAGAACCGACACTTCTCAGGCGAAAGCTTGAGTCCCTCCTCACTGAATCTCCTCAAGACTTTTTCCAGCCTCCCCTCGTGTTCCTCCAGGGTTCTTCCAAAGACAATGACATCGTCCAGGTATACAAGGACTTCAATAAGGTTCATGTCTCCTACAGTCTTCTCCATGAGACGTTGGAAAGTAGCTGGGGCTCCAGACAGACCTTGGGGCATCCGGTTGAATTCAAAGAACCCCACTGGGGTTATGAAAGCTGTCTTCTCCTTGTCTTCTGGGTGCATAGGGATCAGATAGTACCCGCTCTTGAGATCCATAACGCTGAACCACTTGGCTCCAGACAAGCTCTGTAGGGCATCCTCTATCCTCGGAGTGGTGTACTGGTCGGGTATGGTTCTCCTGTTAAGAGTCCTGTAGTCAATACAGAGCCTCAACGATCCATTCTTCTTCCTGACCACCACTATCGGGGAGGCATAGGGGCTTCTAGACTCCCGTATCACACCAGTCCTCTTGAGTTCTGCAAGTTGTTCCCTTAGATCCTCCAGATCTGCTAGTGGGACCCGCCTGACCCTCTCTTTGAAGGGCTTATCTTCTTGGAGGCGGATCCGATGGGTGGCACTCCTTGCACACCCCACATCGAACTCATATTTAGAGAAGATCTTCTCCCATCTGGTCAACTGGGCCTTGGCTCTCTCTTTCCAAGCCCTGGGCAGATTCGGGTTTTCCATGGATAGCTTCTCCCAAGCATCTCCTCCTTCACCCATCCCCTTGACTTCCAACAGGGTAACAGGGGCAGCAGGGCTCACCTGGCCCAGCAGCATCCTAGCTGGGATTTCCATGGGGTCATCTGTATTGTTCCTGACACTCACCGGAACTCTACAATGGGCCTTCTTCAGAGCCTTCAGTGGAATCACTTCTGGTATCACTTCCAGACCAGGGGACTCTTCCCTTGGGTCGGACTCCAACATGACAAAGGGTCCAGGCTGCTCCCAAGTAAGCTTCACAGTGGCTCTGAGACAGGTTACTTCACCCGGTTGCAACATTACCCCTTCTCTTCCAAGTCTCCACACCTTCCCTATCCCCTCTCCAGGGGTCTTCTGCTCTAGGACCAGCCGTTGGTAGGCCGTCTTCAGCATGGGGTGGATCTTGGTGGCCGCTTGCCCCTTCTCTTTCACTAGAGGGGTCAGAAGTCTTCGGACCAGGTCCATGTTCGTCCCTATTATAAGGGAACTCTTGTTGGCTCCTGGCGGCCGAGGGCACACAACTGCCAGGGTGTCAAACACTTCGGCTTTTCCAGCCACAGATGGGTCAAAGATCATCTTGACGGGCAGATAGCCATCGTAGGGGAAATTCTGGGTTCCAATCCCACATATTTCTAGTTCCTCTATCTTCTGGATGGGCAGGTGACTCAAGTGCTTATCGTAGAAATCTCGGTATAACAGAGTCACTTGTGCCCCAGTATCCAAGATGGCTCTGGTGTAGACTCCCTCCACTTGAATGGGCACTATAGGAGATGGGCCTACCAGCTTCTCCGGATATGGCCTGGCAGGGGTCACCTTCTTCTGACCCTTTTCTTCCGGACTCTCTCTCGTCCAATTCCCTTTGGACTTTAATCTTTCTTGAGACTGGTATGCATTGATTCCCCTCCTTTCAATGGGTGTAGGGACCCGTTGAGGGACATTATTGTTTTTCTTAGGTGTGCATCCCCTTTGGGGAATGCTGTGCCTCTTCTGAGGGGTCTTGCCCCCTTTCTCTGGGGGGTGTCTCTGTTGAGGAATGTTGTGTTTCTTCTGAGGTGTTTCATTTCCTCTTTTCTTCTGCTTCGCATTCAGCTTGGAGCTCACTGAAGGTGATGGGCACCCGGTTGACTCCTTCACCGGGGCCCTCTGGAGTTTCCCGCCGGCTTGCGGTTATCTGGTTTCTTCTTCTTGGGACTGGAACATGTAGCTGCAATATGGCCAATTCCTCCACAGTTAAAGCAGACTATATCTCCCCATTCTTGTAAAGATGCGGGTGCTGAGGCAATTGGGAATAATTCCTTCCTTGGTACTTCTCTCTTGGGACCCTCTGGGTCTTTTGCCATCAGAGAGGTCAACATCTCTAACACCTTGGGCATTTGAGCTTTTAGAGTGTCTACCTCTGAAGCCCCGTACACACGATTGGTTTGACTGATGAAAACCGTCCGATGGATGGTTTTCATCAGACCAACCGATTGTGTATAGTACCCATTGGTCTTTTTTCCATCGGTTGGAAAAAATAGAACTTGTTTTAAAATTTTCCGATGGATAAAAAACCGATGGTAATTTCCGATCGTCTATGGGCAAGTCCATCGGTTAAAAAACCCACGCATGCTCAGACTGAATTAGGAGACGGGAGCGCTCGTTCTGGTAAAACTAACGTTCCTAATGGAGAGAGCACATTCGTCATTCTGCAAGTTCTTGCTTCGTTTAATGCAGCGCATGTTTTTTGCTTTAGAACGGTCTTTAAAATGTCATTTTGGCAGCAGATCTTTCTTATGAGTTCTGACAAACGTATGTCTTTCTTCTTTCTTGTGATCTTAGGAATAATTAGTTTAATTCTTCAAGGCCGACCTCCCAAATTCCACCTTTTTTTTTTTTTGTCTTTAAATTTGTTGTGCATTTTTTGGTGTGTCAATTTCTCAGAACAACAATTTTTTTTTTTCGTTTCCTCATGGAGGTTGGTGTCCCTTGTTATTAATTACACATTGTATTTATGAAATGTTATTGCTACTTCAAAAAAAAAACACATCAGGCATGTATGTTGGCTGAAATCAAATTTCCCTTTATTTCGGAAAAAAAGCAAACAAAAACCGAAGGGCAACTATTCAGAAATTAGCAGAGAATATCAAGTCCTTAGATCCCAAATGCAGACCTGACTATGATGAATAATAAAATCAACAACAGCATGAAATCAGGAGCAGCAGCCAAAGACATGCATCATCCCAAGCTGTGGTACTCCATCAACCTGCAACTTCTGGATGAGCAGCTCGAGGCCAGAGAATCACCTCCTGCTCTTCGCTGTAGCCTTCCCTCCACGCTTCCCTGCAGTGTTCCCTCCACGGCCCCGTCCTAGCACCCTTGCAGGCTGGGCCACTGTGGGTGGTGATGTGGCAGGAGGAGGAGGAGAAGGAGGAGAGGGATTGGCCTGATGTGACAGATGGGTGGCCTCAGTCAGCAGCCCCCTCGCCCCCATGTGTACGGCCATATATATGAGGTGCTCACAAAGGGCCCGTTGTCCCGCCTCCATTCGGAGCATCTTATCCGCCAGATAGGTGCTAAACCCCTCCGTAGGGTTGAGGGGGGCCCTCATGATGGCAGCAGCCTCCTGAATTATCTTTAGTGACTCCTCCTCCACTTGTGTCATCCGCTGTTGTTTTGGCGGTCTGACGTGGAGGGGAGCCACTTGGGAGACGGTGCTGCCACTAGGCCTGGGGACCTACTGAGTCCCACTTGGCCCTGCCTCCTCCTGCCTTCCACACTCCTGACCCTCTTCCTCCTGGCTTGCCTCATCCTGTTTATAAAATAAAATGAAAAATTGTATTATTTGGGGAATCTATCACCCACAAATTGGATATCATTACTGGTGCATATTTTTTTTTGGGGGCGGGGGATGATATAATTTATGGCTAATCCAAACAATATTACTTAGTGGACAATAATTATCATCAAAAATACTATACCTGGCTGAAGATGCGAAGATCTGGCTCTTCAAGTTCAGGTGGCTCCTCCTCCGCCTCTGCAGGTGTGGAGGGAAGGGTGGAAGGAACGCTGGAGGGAAGGGTGGAAGGAAGGGTTGAGGGAAGGCTGGAAATAGATTCCCTGGCCTCGATCTGGTCATCCAGAAATTGAAGATGTCTGTAGTACCACAGCTTGGGCTGTACTACATCGTCGGCTGCTGCTCCTGATCTCTTTGACTGGCGCACTTCCTTGTATTTTTTTTTATAGGAATTACGCAGGTTGTTGATTTTATTATTGATCATAGTGTAGTCTGCATCTGGGATCCATGGCTTCATATCCTCTGCTAATTTGCAAATAGTTGCCCGACGTACATCACTTTTGTGGTACGCAGGGTGTTTCAGTTCCCACAGGTTGCGCTGTTCCTTATATTTTTCAATAAATGTCAGCATCACCTCCGGCTCACGTAGTTTATGCATCTTTTTGGATCAGCAAGTAAAAAAAAGAAAAAAAAAAAAGAAAAGGATCAGATTTGATTCTCCTCAACTTATCACAATATTGCCCTTTACAATCATGAACCATTATAGGCCACTGCAGGCCCGAGTTTCCTTCTTACCTTAGTTCAGTTCGTTGGTTCACTTCCGGTCGTCCTTACTCCGCGCATCCCTAATAACTTCTTTCCCCTTTTTATACCCTGCGCATGCGTGTAACTCCGCCCTCGTCGCCTGCCCATGACGGACTTTTTCTGCATTTCCCCGCCCCTTAACGATCGGCGCACAGTGTGAGACGGCGACATGTCGCAGACACAGGTGGCTTCTTTAGTTGAAATTACCGACGAGGAAAGCCCGGAGGCGGATACGTCCCGATCCTGTAAAAAAAGATACAAGGAGACTAATATGTATTTTTCTGAGATGGCGGAGATGGTGGACATTCTGCGGAGGAAGGATTACGACAGCAAGCATGGCCCATACAACACCCCTAATCTCCGGAAGTCACAAATTATGGACAAAGGGACGAAGACTCTCTATAAAAAATATGGGGTCAGGAGATCCAAGGAACAACTCCGTAAAAGGTGGTCAGACCTGAAGCTCAGGGAGCCGGAGCAGTATAGGAAGCTTCTAAAGAGCATTGAAAAAAGTAAGTTTATTTTACTGTGTTCTTTCACATTGTAATATGTATTCTTCCATGTTTTGCAACATGTGCTTGGCTTGACTGGTTTCACATTTTAAAATGTGAACTTTTATGTTAAGTGGAGAGTCCACTTATTTGGTAAATGTGTTGTAAAAAAAAAATGCTGCTCTTCCCCCAAACATGTTTGGCACATATCCACGTAAACTACATGTGGGCATGCCTCATTTTACTTCAACAATGTTTATCTACACATTGTTGGCTAGATGATGTGTTGTAAGGAAAATTAGAATGTGAATGAAAGGATAAACTGTATTCTGGGTAAAGGAGATGACACTCCAGCAGTTGTGTACTCTTTTTTGTTCTTGATCAAGATACTATACTCTGGGCCACATGACCAAATTTCTTAACGGTGTCACACACAGGTGGTCCAGTGGATACCTTGGTGGTTATCCAAGTGTATTTGTGAGTGTCCTCAAAAATAACATGTTGCTTTGTTGAGTTTGCAAGATCTCATATGTTCATCTTGAAACTCAGGGCCAAATATCAATTGTACCCCACTTCAAAACATTGAGATTCCATTTTCAGGCCTAAAAAGTCTGTGTGCTAAAGGATACATTATTTTTTACATTCCCATAGGGGAGAGGAGACTGGGAGGACACCATGCTCAGGAGACGAGGAACCAAACACCACAGAAACTCCCCGAAGATCACAAAGCAGACCAAGATCAGTAGGTTCAGGAAGCGGAGGGGGAGAAAGCGGAGGTGGAGGAAGGGGAGGTGGAGGAAGGAGAGGTGGAGCTTATCAGCACAACAGGTCAGTGTCTGTCACCACAACTTCAAGGTAAATACAGATGTAGGCCTGCATAGTTTAAAAAAAATGTTTTGTTTTTAGGGACTGAACGTGGGGGTGTGTCAGGAAGTCCAAATCCTCCATTCTCGAGTGCCAGCGCCAAAATAATCATTCAGGAAATCATGGAATGCAGTAGCGAAATGGACATTATGAGAAAGAGAATGATTGTGATTGAGCAAAAAATATAAAAACATGATAGATATTTTGGGGAGAATAGTGTGAACCCCCCCCCCTGTTTTTGTGTTTTGTTATGCGTCAGAAATTTCCTATGGGATTTCCACCAGCCCAAATGTGAAGATGCACACACTGACTCAACATGTGCTATCTGCCGTCACAGGATATCTATGTCCCTTTTTTGGGGGTGCAACCTCTTCCTCCCTCCTCAAGTAGGTGAGAGGAAGGGTTTTCACCCCCAAAGCACGTCCATTGATCCCCCATGATGGCAGATAGCACATGTTTACCTTAGCCATGGCATCATGTTGAAGATACCCATTTGAGCCCCAAAAAGAAAGTGTGGTTCTTCACATTTGGGATTGATCAGGGGTAACATCACCCCATCTCATGTTTGTATTTTTCACTGTGTTATTTTGTTACTTTTTCAGAAAAAAAAATTTGGCTTTTGAACCATGCATGTTTCTGCAAAAAAAGCCGCACAAACAAAAAAAAGGCTAGAATTTCGAAAACCAACCAAAATTGGGGTGCAATCAATAAAAACATTTGGGAAGTCTAAAAAAGGTGTGCCTTGTTCTTTCTATGCTCAATAGCAGTTCTGAAGAAGCAAAAAAAGTGTTTTTACCTCTGAGATTTGAGGCTATTTACTAAGGACAAATACACTTGGCACTACTAGAACCTGGGAGACACATAAACCACAAATACAAGAATGACAACACAAGTTTGTAGTAAATCCAATTTTTTATTTTATTTGAAAAAGGTATAATAAAAGGTCAGATGTGGTCTGGCATTGCGATGGCCCCCCTACCCGTGAAGTACTCTACGTATTTCTGACGTACTTCACGGGCACTTTGGGGGGCCAAGCCAGTACGGGCAGTGCTGAGGCCTGTCAGATTTGTCAGTTCAGATGGACCGGCCTCAGGCCCAACTGATGACACATAATTTGTAGAAAATTTTCGCAAAAAGTTGTGCAATAAGCAGCAGCAGTAAACAATGTTGTTCAGTTTATATTCCGCCAAATTGATAGCTGTCTGGAACAGGCGGAACCGGCTGGCCATTATCCCGAAGGCATTCTCCACAACTCTCCGGGCTCTGGCCAGCCGGTAATTATGTGGACGTGCTTCCCATCAATTGCCCCTCCGCAGTTGGGGAAATCCCACCGCTGGGCAAATTGGGAGGCCACAGTCAGCCATTCCTGTGGTGTGCTAGGGAACTGTGGAGTCAAACAAAAAGAATACATTAGTACGGTTTATGTTTACAGTGCAAGCAGATTATACACAAAAACATTGTTGACCAACATCATTCTAACATTATTATTTAAGGGAGTATTTCCTACCAATAAACAAAGGCCCACTTAGCAGATGCCTCACCCCCGCTGAGTGGACATTCTAAAATAATCTAAGGGGGGGGGCCTAAGGTGATTGTGGGGATCCAAAAATGTCTCTACCCACTCTGCTGAGCTTGATTGAGAACTATAAATATTTTGATATCTTTGGGGGGGGGAGGGTTGTCAAACTACGAGGGCAATGACCCCAAAAATATGAAAAGGAAAATAGAAGGCTAGCTGGGTTTGCGCCAACGATAGCATGCTGGAGAGGTTAGTGAAGGGAAATAGGCATGTAGGGCCCAAAAAGGCCTTTACAGGTAAAAACATGCATGGGGAAAATGGGGACATTACCAGGATATTACAAACAGGCAAATTAGTGTTAGGAGGAAAAAAAAGAGAAGATTCTAAAACAATAAAAACATATAATGTGAGGTTAAAGGAGCAAAATTACCTTCATATAGTCCTTCTGCAGGACCTGAATGATGGCCGAACACGTCTCAGGGATAATGATCCCGAGAGCCTGGGGGGAGAGATGCCTGTTGAGAACTTGAGGTCCTGCAAGCTTCTCCCAGTCGCCAGGTATCTCAACGTGGCAATAAGCCTCTGCTCGGCAGTGATGGCCTGGCGCATCACAGTGTCCTGCCTCGTGATATAGGGGGACAGCAAATCCAACAGATGGTGAAATACAGGGTCCGTCATCCTGAGATAATTCCTGAAATCATCAGGATTATTCTCATGGATTATTCTTCCCGCAGCAGAGGCATATGAGAGAATTGGTCCCGCTGGAGCAACCAATTCTTAGTCCATGAACTCCTCCTTACCCTGTTCACAGACTGAACTCGGGTTACAGTGTTAACTGCAACACCAAGTCCAAAGCCAGCACGAGCTTGAGAATGAGAACGCACTTCAAACATGGTTTCAAACCGGTCGCCTGGTCAGAACGCACTCAAACAGAACGCACCGTGGAACAGCAAGGCCTGAGAAGAACGACCTGAAAAACAGTAAACGAACGGCCAAGAAGGCACTGCAAGGCAGTAACGACCTGACTGCACGCACTGAATCACAAATACGAACCCACAAGCACAAACTGAACACCAGGAAACGATCTGCAAAGCACGGAGACTGAAAAGCGCGAATCGGCTCTCACCAAACTTTTACTAACACACGGTAACACGAAATCAGCAAAAGCAGCCCAAGGGATGGCGCCATTAGATTTGTTCGGCCCTTTAATAGCGCGTCGTACGTTTTGTACGTGCCGTCGTTTTCTTGCCGTCGGTTTTTTGACTGATGGTGTGTGGCCAAGACTGATGAAAAACAGTTTCATCGGATTTCCGATGGACAAATCCATCGGACGAAAAACCATAGGTTATCTGATCGTGTGTACAGGGCTTGAGTCTCTTTCAGGGGTCATCACTGGATTGACTAGCACCTGTGTGGGTACAACATTTGTCTTAATCATTTGCTGGTCCTGTTAGCATAAGTCAGTAACGTTCCTCCTCCCGAGGTTTTCAGGTGCAGCCAGACTGGATCCAAGCGTAACGCTCCCTTTAAAACTTGTTTCATTCTTGCCGCATCTGTATCTTGGGGCTTCATTCCCTTCTTCAACACAATCTTGCACAGCAACCTGTTCAGTCTTCTAACATACTCTGAAAGTTTCTCCTTCGGTTGTTGGAAAGTATGTTCAAATTGGTAGACCATTTCTGTCACCTTTTCCAATTGACCAAACTCTTCCTGTAGCATGGCTAGACAGTCTTGAGCCGTGCAGTCTGCATTCCCAAACGGAAAACTTTTCACTGCTTCTGCTGCTGCGCCTTTAAGGCTTTCTATCACTCGTTGCCTCTTCTGCGCTTCAGGCACCTCCCATGCCTCCACTGCTTGTAATGCCTGCTCCACCCAGGTATCTAAATCTTCTTCCCCTGCAGGGACAGGGAGCTTCCCTGAGAATGTCTTTAGTCTCCGGTAGCTAGTCTCTACATGCACCGTGCTTGTCTTCTGACACTTGGTTAGCAGATCCCCTATTGCATTTATCAGTTCTGGTGATATAGCAGTGACAGGTGCAGGCGCCCCCGGAGGCGTCGCCCTATCTACTCTTTCAGGTGGGGTACGGGCCACAGCCTGTGGTGATCCTGTTGGTGATGGCTCCTTCTTAATTGCGTGCGCCAACCTATAGGATCTATTATCTGGCGTCTGTACACAGTTGCGCTTACAAGCCTCTGGCATCCCGTCCAAGTACTCCACTAGTGCATACTGGTATGAGATGTCTGGGTCTGACTTTATTCCCATCACCCACGGTGTGTGATCTGGGGTCACTGACTTCATTAACTCCTCTATCGTTTCAATTGACCATTCCTCCCCTGGTAGGTTGATGACCACTGACTGGCTTGGGTCTGTCTTAGCCGCTTCGCACCACGCTCTTATTCCTTGTGGGTCCATGCCGGCACCTCTGGCGTTTAATTGCTGTATCAGGATCCTGGACGAGCCCCCATGTGTAGCGATACCTTCAACTAAGAAGGCCGCAGATTTAGTTTGGGCCCTGAAGACAGCTCCGCCAACCCCCGGCAATGTACTCGACCCCCTACTGGCACAGTTAGTTATGACAGCAATGTATTTCTTATACTGTATGAGAAATCTCAGACACCAAGGCAATAATGAAACGGGTATCAAATTTACTTTAAGCTTATGGTAAAAAGGTTAACAGTGGTAACAGTGTACAGGTAATAATTTGCAGAGCCCTGCAGCAATAAACATACTTTTCATTGGATGAACAGTAAAGGTGCGCCGCGTGGGCGACCATTAACTAGCCGCCCTATGGCGCAGTAACTAAATGAACTAACTAGCTGGCCAGGCCTGGCTCAGTTATCTAAAACTCAGTCTATAGGGGATGATGGTTTCTTCACCGGCAATTCTTTAAAGGTGGTGCACATAACAGAATAACATTTGTAATCCAGTGGGAAGATTATGATGAAATAAACACTTTACTGAAGACTCCTCTGAGTTCAGCTCTGATATGGGTCTCCAGTGAGAGTATCAGATATAAACTTGTGGGCCACGGCAGTCTATAGGCACATCAGCAATAATCAGTATATATGGTCTGAGCATACGCTCGCTCACCCCTCCGGACGCGATCCCAGTCCGGGAACTTCCACCGACTATGTCCTCACACACAGTGTCTCCAGCGATCGGGTCCCCGATCCAACCAAGGCTGTAGACAAACGAAGTCAGATGCCACCCAGGCTCGCAGTGGGGTGGATGGCTCTTTGGTGCTGCGCAAGGCCTCAGGCTTCAGGCCTTGCACTCCGGCACATCCGCACAGGAGGATCAGTCACTGAAGTCTCGTGTCCCAAAGAGGCCGAGCCCAGCCTCGCCTCCTCCTTTTATAACCACTCCCATGAGTCTCTGGGGTGGAAACATTGCCGAAAGGGATTCTGGGCAAGGTAGTCCTGGGAGTCTTAAAGGGAACCCCGCTACAAATGTTTATAAAACAAATAAAAAGATATTGAAAACAAAAAGACACGAAAAAATGCAACAAAAGTTTAGAAAATAAATGAAGGGTGTTCTGTCAGATTAGGCGACCTGTCAGAATTGGTAACGGAAGTGACGTTCCGTCGCCGCCATCTTGCTACACCCCACACTCCTCCACTGTAATGATACACCGAGAAGGGGGCAAGCGGACATCTTTTTACACCCACCGGAGTTTTGCATTTCACAGTTATTTTTAACAGGAAACGGAGCAAATATGCTTAAATACAGTATTTGGAAATCCGTCGGACTGTTTAGATGTTAAATTTTAAAAGCAGCTGCAAACCTGCTGACCTCACAGGTTTGCTAATGTGACAGAACACCTCTGATTTTAAAATTCAACATGTAAACAGTCTGTGGAATTGCCCCCTTTTCAGTGTATCATTACAGTGGAGGAGTGCGGGGTGTAGCAAGATGGCGGTGACGGAACGTCACTTCCGTTACCAATTCTGACAGGTTGCCTGATCTGACAGAACAAGGGCAGCAAAAATTTATCAATACGGTGCAGTGATGAAATAGTAGGATTTTTAAAACAGCTTACCTGTAAAATCCTTTTCTTGGAGTACATCACGGGACACAGAGCAGCATAGTCATTACTATGTGGGTTATATAGATTACCTTCAGGTGCTGGCACTGGCAACTTCCAAAACAGGAAGTACCCTCCCCTATATAAGCCCCTCCCATCCGGGAGTACCTCAGTTTTGTAGCAAAGCAATACGTGTCCCCAAAAGAGGGGTGGGAGCTCTGTGTCCCGTGATGTACTCCAAGAAAAGGATTTTACAGGTAAGCTGTTTTAAAAATCCTACTTTCTTGTTCATACATCACGGGACACAGAGCAGCATAGTCATTACTATGTGGGACGTCCCAAAGCAATGCCACGAGGGGGGGGATACACCATACATAAGCTGGGCGCCATCAGGCATGAGGATCTTTTGCGGCCTGCAACACACTGCGCCCAAAGGCGACATCCTCCTGACTTCTAACGTCCACCTGGTAGAACCTAGTAAACGTGTGTACTGAAGACCATGTTGCGGCCTTACAAATTTGCGCCAGGGAGGCCTGGTGATGCACTGCCCATGAAGTTCCAACTGCTCTCGTGGAGTGCGCCCTAACTTTGAACGGAGGCGGTCTACTTCTCAAGCCATAGGCTTGTATTATGACCTGTCGAATCCACTTGGCTAAAGTAGATTTTGATGCTGCCTGACCCTTTCTGGGGCCTTCCGGCAGAACAAACAAAGAATCCGTTCTACGAATCTGAGCAGTGGCTTCTAGATAAGCTTTAACTGCTCTTACTACATCCAAAGAATGCAATAACTTTTCCTCTACCGAGCTTGGTTTGGGGAAAAAAGAAGGAAGAACCACATCCTGGTTCAAGTGAAACCTCGATACCACCTTAGGAAGAAAGGCTGGGTGAGGACGTAATACTACTCTGTCCTTATGGATAACCAGATATGGCTCTTTACAGGACATGGCGGCTAATTCCGACACTCTTCTAGCCGAGCATATGGCTACTAAAAATATCAATTTCCTGGTGAGTAGAACCAAGGAAATGTGCCGCAAAGGTTCAAATGGCTGTTTCTGCAGAACCGACAGAACCAAATTTAGATCCCATGGGCATATGGGAGCCTTAATCGGTGGAATAATACGAGTCACACCTTGCATAAAGGATTTGACAAGTGAATGCATAGCCAGGGGCCTTTGAAATAGTATTGACAAGGCCGAAACCTGGCCCTTGATAGTACTTAAGGCAAACTTCCTGTCTACAGCCCACTGCAGGAAGTCCAGAATTCTGCCTATAACGTACTTACGTGGATGCCATTTTCTGGCCTCGCACCAAGTGATGTACGCCTTCCAAACTCTATAGTAGATCTGCCTGGATACAGGCTTCCTGGCATTGATTATAGTTGATACCACAGAGTTAGAGAGACCTCTCTTCTTTAGGATGTGGGATTCAATAGCCAGGCCGTTAAACTTAGAGTTAGTAAGGAAGGGTGGTATATCGGTCCTTGCGAAAGCAGGTCCGGACGACGTGGAAGGGTCCAAGGACTCCCCACAGACATTTTGATGATCTCCGCGTACCAGGCCCTTCGGGGCCACGCTGGAGCCACCAGGATCACCGGCTTCTTCTCCAACCTGACTCTGCGAAGGAGTCGAGGCAACAATTGTAGCGGAGGGAATGCATATATCAGTCTGAACTGATCCCAAGGGAACACCAGAGCATCCGAGCCGCAAGCGAGGGGATCCCTTGTCCGGGAGACAAATCTGTCCACCTTTGCGTTGAATCTGGATGCTAGCAGATCTACATCCGGTGTTCCCCACCGCTGACATATTGCTCGGAAGACCTCGGGATGAAGGGACCATTCCCCTGGGCATAACTGTTGGCGACTCAGAAAGTCCGCCTTCCAATTCTCCACCCCTGGAATGAAGACAGCTGATATACATGGGACATGCTTTTCTGCCCATTCCAGGATGTGACTTACTTCCCTCTGGGCTGCACGACTCCTGGTGCCTCCCTGATGATTGATATATGCCACTGCTGTGGCATTGTCTGATTGAATTCTGACAGGGGACCCTTGGAGTCTGGATGTCCAGGCTACTAGGGCGTACCGGGCTGCTCGTATCTCTAAGAGATTGATGGGCAGGGTTTTTACTACATTTGACCATCTGCCCTGGAGAGACCATTGCTCCAGTACTGCCCCCCAGCCTATAAGGCTGGCATCTGTAGTGACCACCTTCCAAGATATCGGGCTGAAGGGTTTTCCCTTCTGGAGATTCTGGGGGATCAACCACCAGCAGAGACTCTTCCGAACGGAAGGGGACAAAGCCATCGGGAAGTCTAGAGCCTGAACTTTTCCGTTCCAGGCTGACAATATGGCCCTTTGTAAATTCCTTGAGTGGAATTGGGCGTATGGTACAGCTTCGAATGATGCTACCATCTTTCCTAGCAGCCTCATGCACAGGCGTATGGACGGCTGTCTTTTTGCACAAAGCAGACGGACCAAGGCCCTCAAAGAGGATACCTTGTCTAGAGGTAAGAAAATCTTCCTCTGGTCTGAATCCAGCCGTAGCCCTAGATATACCAGGTTTTTCACTGGCTGTAGGGCTGACTTGTCCAGGTTGATGACCCAACCGTGAGACTCTAGATACTTGATTGTATCGACAATTACCACTTCTAGCTTGGCAACTGAGTGGTCCATCAACAACAGGTCGTCTAGGTATGCCATTATCGTTACACCCCGTGTTCTTAGATCGGCCAACAGTGGGGCCAGAATTTTTGTGAACACTCGTGGTGCTGTGGCCAGACCAAATGGTAAGGCTCTGAACTGAAAATGGCGCCCTTCTACTGCAAAGCGTAGGAATTTTTGATGACCTGGAAAGATGGGAACATGCAAGTAAGCATCTTTGATGTCGATCGAGGCTAACCATTCCTCCCCTTGTAGGGCAGCGGTGACCGATCGGATCGACTCCATCCGGAAAGACCGGACGTTTAGAAATTTGTTTAGACTCTTTAGGTCCAATATGGGTCTTATGTCCCCGTTTGGCTTCGGGACTGTGAAAAGGTTTGAGTAGAAACCCAACCCCCACTCTTCCATAGGAACCTCCATAATTACTCCTTGGAGCAATAGTTGTTCTAACGCCAATAGGAGAGACCCTCTTTTTAGAGGGTCTCTTGGCATGCCTGACCACATAAAATGGGACGGAGGAGACTCTTTTAACTCCAACTTGTATCCCAGAGTTACTGCGGAGAGCACCCATCTGTCTTTGATCGTCTCCCGCCAGGTCTCTGCGAACAACTGAAGTCTTCCCCCCACCCGTTTGAGTGGGGGCAGCCCTTCATAGGCTTGACTTGGAGGCTGGTTTAGTACCTCTTCGGATCCAGGGCTTTTTGTTACCCTGTGGCTGTCCCTGAATTTTACCTCCTGAGTTTGACCGAGGAGGCCGTCGGAACTGCTTAGTAGCAGTCGTCGCAGGGATAGGAGAGGTAGTCCTCTTAAAAGATGGACCCCTAGACCTCTTTTTACTCGGTAAGAGAGTACTTTTACCACTGGAAATCTTCTGGATATACTTATCCAGGTCTTCGCCAAAAAGGCGTTCCCCATGAAATGGGAAGCTAACTAAGAGCTTCTTACAGGGAGCTTCAGCAGACCAGTTTTTGAGCCACAGAAGCCTACGCATATGTACCAAAGACAGCGTGAGGCGGGAGGCCTGATGGATAGAATCCTTGATGGCGTCAACCGCAAAGCATAATGCTCTAGGCAGATCAGCCAGAGCCTGGGCCTGCTGGTCTGGCAAATCCCTCAGGACCCTTTTCATTTGATCCTTTAAAGCTTGGCAGACCCCAATAGCTGCCACTGCTGGCTGTGTAACAGCCCCTGCTGTGGAAAAAGCAGATTTTAATAAAGATTCCAATTTTTTATCCACTGGATCTTTGAACATTTGAACATTATCTACTGGACATGTCAGTGATTTGTTCACAGAAGAGATGGCTGCATCCACCGTAGGAACATTCCATCTCTGGGTGAACTTTTCCTCCATGGGATAGATCACCGGAAACCTTTTAGGCGGAACAAATAGTTTATCAGGATGTTCCCAGTCCTGGTATATAAGTCCTTCCAATAATGGATATATTGGAAAGGAGCAATTAACCTGGGGAGCTTTTAGCGACCCCAATGAGGAGACAGCAGTAGTTGATGGTTCAACAAGAGGCATTTTAAATGCAGATCGAACCATGTCAGTTAGGGTCTGGACCCACAATCTTTCAGTCTGCGATGCTGAAAATGGTCCATCTACTGTCGATTCCTCAAAAACAGAGCTAACCTCCTCCTGATCCCCTTCAGGTAGGTCGGTCCCTTCCTGGGACTGTTGCTCTGCCAACAGGCACTCTAATGGAGGTGATGGAGATCTGGCGCGCTTTCTTTCCTGTAGAGAAGAAGCGATCAATGCTGCCAATCTCTGCTCCAATCCCTCCAGAGTTGAGGAAAAAACCTCCTCTGTTATATATGCAGGAGCAGGTGGACTGAGGACAGCCGCAGTACCTGGCACTCCCGGGGGTTCCTTATGGGTATTAACCTCTGATTTCTCAGGGGAGGAGGGTGCAGATGACTGCTCCAGATCCTCAGAGCCCGATGGAGACCCCCTACACTTCCTGAGAGGTATATCTCGGAGTTTTTTAGGCGGCATATTCCTTAGTTCAAAGCTGAGGTATTCCAGCCGCAATACACCCCTTACTGAAATAGTCTAATGCAATTTGCTGCTATGTACATCAGTGGGTGTCTACTAATGCGTCTTTCTGGGGATGCCTGTATCAACCGCCCGCTGTAAGCCCCTATACCATGCTACCAGCTCCTTTTCATGCTCTGTGTCCATAGCAAGCAGCGTGGACTGAGTCCTTTTATCTTGCTGGGACGCCCGCACATGCGCAGAAGCGCTGGGCGCACAGAGCGCGTCATCCGCCAGGCTCCGCCCCCTTTTTTTAAGCTAAACCTTATAAAAGGAAAGCATGTGTGCGCGCGCGCGCGCGTGCACGTGTGCGCTCTTGGCGCCATGTAGGGAGAGAAGCCAGGGTCCCTGTTTCACCAGGACTCGGGGATGGAAGGAAACTACTTGGCAGCATGACAGAGGAATGCAGCTTCCCTGATAGAGAGCTCACTCATCTGCCTGGACTTTCACCATGGAAGGAATAGTCCCAAGAAAAAAGACGTTCCACAGCGGCCTCTAGTGGACAAACACAGGTACCGCACCTTTGTCTTTTTTTTTTTTTTTTTTTAAAACCTCCTTTATGAAAAAACATTTCCAGGTTTACAGTTTTTTTAAAACTTCCCTTATGAAAAAACATTTCTAGGATTTCTTAGGCATATACAGCTATTAGCGGGAATACCCTTTAGGTAACAGGCAGAAAGACATATTAGGCTTGGGGGTCCCCTCAATAGAACCAAGTTCCTGAGGGGCCCCCACTTACCTTTTCCCCGCCGCAGGACTTTGTTTGGTCCACAGAAGCCCAAACTTCACCTCTCACGGCAGGCATTGTACTAGACCTTCAGGGACCGGGTTCCCAAGGATTCCACTCCCCTGGACCTGTATAGCACCCTGCACAGATAGCCTCTTGGTTTTGGGTATGACCAGAGCTCTGGATCCCAGGGTCCAGCCCTCCTAAGAGAGGCATTACAGGCAAAACCCTGCTCTTCTCTGCAAGGCCCGGGTACCGACCGTTTAGCTATGAAGCTTTTTTGGTCGGATCCGGAATAGCTTGCTAAGGCCCAGAGAACCTGTACACAAGCCCAGATGAATACATGTTAACCTTGGCCAACACCTTAGACACTGGCAAAAAAAAAAACTGAGGTACTCCCGGATGGGAGGGGCTTATATAGGGGAGGGTACTTCCTGTTTTGGAAGTTGCCAGTGCCAGCACCTGAAGGTAATCTATATAACCCACATAGTAATGACTATGCTGCTCTGTGTCCCGTGATGTATGAACAAGAAAGAAAAGTCATACTACACTATATAGCTCAAGTTCTTCATTTAAACCATTGAGGGGATAGGGTCCCCAATTTAAAAAATTCAGAATGTCTCCCTTCTGCTGAGGGAGTACCTTTCATTATTGGTGAGGGATTTATCCAAAATACATTCAATGGCCAGAACCTCCAAACACCTAAAGTTATTGTTGTGAAAACATAGGATGTGTCTAGGCACACTATGCTTGTCACATCCCTCCTTGATGAACCTATGGTGTTCCCGAAAATGTTCCCATAATGTGCGTTTCGTCCCACCAACATATAATAGGTTGCAAGGGCAACTTAATACATACACTACATAGTGTGAGGGTGCGACTCTGTGCGACCTTCAAGAGTGTTGGTTTACGCCAGATTTGGTAAAGAAAGACATGCTGATTGAACAGCTGTGTCTTGGGCTATTTAGTTCTGACATGATTATGGATCGGGGCTCCACGCAACAGAGAGGAAGTCTGTGTGCATGGGAGTCAGGTGGACTCTCATCCTCTGAGTGGAGTCAGAGGCGGTGCATGTCTGCAGGAGGCAGACATCATTAGTGATACAGCAACAAAGGCCTTGATAGCAAGAAGGTAAAGCTATGAGGCTAAACTGTTAAGTATGCAAGATACAGGAATGGTGGAACCCCCCTGTGAATACTACAGATGTACTTGTGAACTTTTGTGCTTTTAAATAAACATGGGCTACCATGCCCTTAAACAGAGTTCCTGACTGGCTTGCATCACTGAAAAAACGCATCTACTACGAGAGCTAACAACCCCTAATCTTACAATAGTTACATAGTTACATAGTAGATAAGATTGAATAAAGACAACAGTCCATCCAGTTCAACCTGTGTAGGTGTTCGTGTGTCAGTGTCGATAATTATTTCCCATATCCTTGTATATAGTGTTCTTTAAAATGCACGTCCAAGAGTCTTTTAAAAATATCAATACTCCCTGCTGACATCACAACTTCTGGAAGAAAATTCCACATTCTTGCCGCCCTGACAGTAAAAAAAACCCCTGCTCTGCTCACAGTTAAACCGCTTTTCATCCAATCTCATTGTGTGGTCCCATGTCCTCTTACACCCCCTGAGATTGAATAGCTTTTTTCCTATGCTGGGATCACCACTGAGGTGTTTGTAAATCGCTATCATGTCCCCTCTCAAGTGTCTTTTCTCCAGTGAGAATAAATTTAGTGCTTGTAGTCGCTCCTTGTATTTGAGGTCCTCCAGTGCCCTTTTTAACTTAGTTGCCGTTCGTTGGCTCTCTCCCAGAACTGGAGGAAATACTCCAGATGTGGCCGAACCATAGTTTTATAAAGTGGCAGGCTTATAGATCCCCTTTCTTAGGCATGCTCAGGTGCAGGCTGGGCCGGGAGCATAATATAAATTTCCCCTCAGGCTGCTCTGATTCCCTGTAAAAGGGCCGCTGTGCGGCCAGCTCAGAACTGCGCATGTGCAGTTTCCAGACCCGGCCAAGTGCTACTGCTTGGGCAGCTCCGGCACGAGGGGGTTAACAGGGCTGAATCCTGAATTATCAGCCGAATTGCAGTGATCCCTCCATGATCTCCATCACGTGCTGCAGCTGCGATGTGTCCTGTGACAGGGATGTTAGCTGCACCTGTCACAGGGCTGAGAGTGTGATCTGTCTTGCAGAGTACACAGTACAGCCCTCCTCTAGTCTACACTAATGGGAGAACGATCAGCTCTGCCTCCTCCCACCCCTCTCTCCCTGTGCCCGCTCACACTCGATGCAGCCCGTGTGCTGTGTGAAGGGGATATGCGGGTGGGAAACTTTAAAGTCGGCAGCCACAATATCACTCACATCCTAAACATGAAGACACTGACTGACTAGCCAGTGAGCCTCCTGCTGGGACTGTGCATTGTGCAAGTGAGTGAGCTGTGACCAGACTCTCCCCTCCTCCCTCTCTTCCTTCCTACTCTGTCTCTCCCTCAGCCTTATCATTTAACCTCTTGCCTGCCAGGCACTTTTTTTCACCCCCTTCCTGCCCAGGACAATTTTCAGCTTTCAGTGCTCTCACATTAAACCCAGGTTCACATTGGAGCGATTTGGCATGCGATTTATCAAATCGCATGCCAAATCGGTGGTAATTTCCGGCGATGGCACCATCCGAATCGGTGCAACGCCGCATCGATTCCATTTGCGGTGTCGCACTGATTTCCAAAAGTAGTTTCTGTACTACTTTTGGCAACTTCAGAGTGCGATTTCAATAGACATCTATGCATGAATCCGCCCTCCCCTGGGCATGCTAATATTCTGCAGGTAGCTGCAGATTGACATTGCATGCTATTGCACAGTCTATCTTCCACTAAGACCCCCAGATCTTTCTCTATCCTTGACTCCCCCAGCGGTTCTCCCCTCAGTAAGTAGCTTGCATTTATGTTCTTTGCCCCAATTGCATTCTATTAAATTTCTCCACATTAAACCTCATTTGCCATGTAGTTGTCCACTTCATTATATTGTTCAGGTCTTTCTGTAAAATTTCGATATCCTGATGTGAAGTTATTGCCCTGCTTATTTTTGTATCGTCTACAAAATAAATAAATAAATGAATAAATTAAACAGAATTGGTCCCAAGACAGAACCTTGGGGTACCCCACTTACCACTCCAGATTATTCTGAGTAGACTTTATTTATTACTACCCTTTTGACGCGCCCCTGTAACCAGTTTTCTATCCAAATCTTATGGTCCATGGGGAACTGTATCTAATGCTTTTGCAAAATCCAGATACACCACATCCACAGGCCTCCCCCTATCTAGATGGAAGCTCACTTCCTCGTAGAATGTTAACAGATCATGCTTGCCAGACCATTCGTAAACCCATGCTGATTACTACTAATGAAACTGTTCTCATCAGCAAATTCTTGGATATAGTCTCCTATCATCCCCTCCAATAATTTACCTATTGATGTTAGGCTGACCGGCCTGTAGTTCCCCGGAATATGTCTATGCCCTTTTTTGAATATTGGTACCACATTGGCTTTTCTCCAATCAGCTGGTACAATTCAGTCGGTATGCTGTCCGTAAAGATTAGGAACAATGGTATAGCTATAACCCGACTGAGTTCTTTGAGGACTCTCGGGTTTAAGCCATCTGGTCCTGGTGATTTCTTTGTGTTAAGCTTATCTAGTCTTTCCTTGACTCCGGCCTCTGTTAGCCACGAGGGTATATCATGTGATGTGTTACTAACAATACTGTTGTAGTCAATACACCGCTTCTTTTTCTGTGTAAAAACTGAGGAGAAGAAAGCATTTAGTACTCTTCAATTTAGTACAGTTGCCTTCAGTGGCGTCACTAGGGTTGGTGTCACCTGGTGCGGTATAACATGGTGTCACCCCCCCCCAATAATTTTTTTCACCCTAATAACACTGCATATATTGGCAACAGTAGTGCCGTTAATAACTATCAATCAACTAGCAAATTTGAATAACAAAATCATATGAAAATAATAGAAATCAAAGCTTAAACTGTTAAAGAACTGTATTTATTTTAACTTTAAACTTTACTGAATTAATAAATAAATAACACAAAAACAGGAACAAATATGAAAGCATTTAGTTAACATCTAAATCAAAACTTTGCTTTTCTAGCCTTGACAGCTGCAAAATTGTGAACAACATCATCAAAATCAATACATTTCGCTAGTTCACTTTCAACTGATAATATTGCAAGATCAGAAAGCCTTGCCTGTCCCATCGTTGAACGCAAATAGTTTTTTATCAGCTTCAACTTTGAAAAGCTCCTCTCACATGAAGCCACAGACACACAGATTGTCAGAAATATTTTTAGACATAGTGAAAGGGTTGGAAGAGATTCAATGAAGTCCCATTCTGCTATGAAGGTCAAAACTTGTAAAGCCGACCAATCTTTGACTTCTTCTAGGTTGATCTTGGCTGCTTTGAGATGTCTCCTCAGTCTGGGTATTTCCATTAACAGCTCACTCTCAGATATTTCGTCATAAAAAGTGGTCAGTTTTGGAATGGACACCTTTAATGTTTCTTCAGTTTCATATATGAGACTCTTTGCTTGAACAGCCTCAAACATGGCTGCAACTTCCATGATGGCTCTTAATCTGATCTGGAGTTCAGAATGGAAGCGATCAATGCACTCAAGCATTGCCCTCTTGTTCTCGTCTTGTAGACTTATGCCTCCAGCATCACGTGCCTGTTCCCCTGCCATCCTCTTCTTAAACCTGGCTCTTCTCTCTACGGCAATTCCATATTCTTTAGATTTTAAATGTGCCTGCTTAATTGCATGTTCCACTAGGTGACTGCGCTCTTCAAACAGAAAAAGTCTTAGTGACTCTAGCTTTGTCACCACCTTGTCCAGACTTAAGCCTTTGGTCTGCAGGTACTGTTGTGTAACATCAACTTCTTGAAGTACATCACCCCAGAAGTATAGGTAGCACAAAAACATAAAATCACAGACAGCAGGCAGTAGACATTCTGCTGCTCCTCTTGTGTCCATATTTTCAGAAGGATCACAAAGCGCTTCGATTGCAGACACAAACATATTCAATTTTTCTTTTACTGGCTTAACTGCAGCATGATGAGCACTCCAGCGTGTTGTTGATAATCTTTTCACTGACACTCCAGTGTGACACTACAGTGCAGTGTGATGATGTGACAGGCTGAGTCGCTCGCTGGCTCTGTAGGGTAGGGAGGAGGATTGGAATTTAGGAATAGGAAGAATAAGGAGCCGGAGGACACACACCAGGCGCGGCCGCGGCGCTGGAGGTGTTGTTCCAGGCTTCCAGCCCAGCGGGGTGAAATTAATCAATGAATGGGTCAGCTGTAAAAAAAAAAAAAAAAAAAAATTAAAAAAAAAAAAAAAAAAAAAAAAGGGAGGGTGTCACCCCTCTAGCGGGTGTCACCCGGGGGCGGACCGCACCCCCCGCACCCCCCTAGCAACGCCTCTGGTTGCCTTCTCTGTGTCATCTGTAACTATTCTCCCAGCATCGTCTTTTATGTGGGCAATGTGCTCTGATTTAGTTTTTTTTTTAATGTCCTCCGCTATGTGTCTCTCGTAGTCTTTTTTTAGCCATCCTGATTTCATTCTTATGCACGACCATTTTTCATGACGAGAAAATTGCAATTTTTTAGATTGGTCGTGAAAAACAGGCATGTGTATGCAGGGCAGCCATCAGGAATTTTGGGGCTCCTTACACAGCTTCAGGCATGGGCCCCCTGGAGCCGAGGAGAATCGGGGGGGGGGGTGCTGCCGCCGCGAATTGAGAAGCGGGGGGGCTGCCGCAAATTCAGAAGCGGGGGGTGCCACGGATTGAGAAGCAGGGGGTTTGGGTGCTGGCGAACACAAAAAAAAACAGAAGAACAAAAAAACTAAAAAAGGGGGGTTGCCACCCAGGGCCCTGGGGACCTCTGGGCCCCTTACAAAAACAAAAAAAATTATAAAAAAAGGGAGGTTTCCATCCGGGGCCTCTGGGGACCTCTGGGCCCCTTACAAAAAAATAATAATTAATAAATAAAAAAAAAAAAAAAAAAAATTAATAATATATTTTTTTTTTAAAAAAATAAATAAAAAAAGGGAGGTTTCCATTCGGGGCCCTGGGGACCTCCAGGCCTCTGGGGACCTCTGGGCCCCTTACATAAAAATAAAATAAATAAATAAATAAATAAAATAAAATAAATAAATAAAAAACAAATTAAATAAAAAAATGAATAATAAAAAAAATATATAACATTTTACCTCCGAGCCCCTTACAGGTGTACTGCCTGTACCCCCCTGATGGCGGCCCTGTGTGTATGCTCCATAGCAGTTTTCTTAATGACAAAACTGCCCGAAAAAAAATTAGAACCTGCCATATTTTTTTCCGGCGTTTTTCACGCCGTTGTTTTTAACGTTGTGAAAAACGGTTGTGTGTATGCTTTTACGTGGGGAAAAAAACCGCGCATGCTCAGAATCAAGTATGAGACGGGAGCGCTCGTTCTGGATAAACTAGCATTCGTAATGGAGATAGCACATTCGTCACGTTGTAACGGACTGAAAAGCACGACGACTGAAAAGCGCGAATCGTCTCTCACCAAAATTTATTAACACGAGGATCAGCAAATGCAGACCAAAGTGTGTAAAAAGAAACAAATCCGCGCAATAAACTATAATGTACTACTAAGCAGCTGAACACTAAGGGTCAAATAATCAAAATCCCTGAGTATAACATAAAAATAAATAGTGCAGCGCTTTAAAGGTCCATATATCAAAGATAGAAAAACAGCACAGTAAATCAGTATATAATCCCCGTGATCTTCATAGATGACACATGGACTCTTGATTGCATGCAGGTGGTAACAGACACACACACAGTGAGAGACCTCCACCAACAGATAAATTGGCCGCTCACCTTCCAACATGGACCCTTTAATTATAGAGGGTCACTGAAAAACTTTCCCTTATGGGTTAATCCAAAGCAGATGAAGATGTAAACTTCCCCAAAAGGATTAGGGTCATCAATTCCATATAACATCAGGATCATTCAAAAACTTCCAGGTATTAAGTTCATAAGGCAGTGTTTACATGTGGAAAATATAGAAGCAGACCATAGTGTTTCTCCGTAATAGAAAACAATTTAATGAAAAACAAAAGTAGTGCACTTACATTTAAAAGGCACTAAACCAGTGCCGAGGTACAACAGCGCGTCTGGTGAGACTGTGAATGAACTGCGGGTGACGTCACGAACTTCCCATCCGTACGCACGTTACGTCCCAGTAGGCGGGACTTCATCAGCGGATATGGGAAGAACGCCAGACACCCGCTCTTATAGCAACAAGGCGCCTGTAACTATGGAGACACGATGCGGCGTCACATGACGCCGATAGGGACGTCTGAATCACATGACATCAACCAGGAAGTGTCCCCGTGAGCCTGATATCCACACAAAGGCTCCAAAGGCAACCAAAATACATGATAAAAACTTTAAAATAGAAAATATAAATATATATATATATCTAAAATTCAACCAGTAAACCAGCCCAGTTGATTAATATAAAATATATGTATATTAATGCAGCGATCAACTCCTACAGTTACTACCGATATGGAGAAAGAAGCTGCTTATACATTGGATAAAAAATAAATAAACAAATCTGGACTGCAGACCTGAATATAGACGTGACATCAACCACAGCCCACAACAATCTCACCAAACCAAAATAAACATACTAAAACAATAATACATTAATAAATCACATATAATAAATGAAAAAAACATCTACGATCTAATTAGCGGTCAGTTATAAAACAATTTATGTCAAATTCGACATTTAACCCGTCAGGGCAAAGAACTCGTGTTTCATGAATCCAATGGGATTCTCTTTTGCTCAGCTGACGGATAAAATTGCCACCTCGCCAATGTCTAGTGACTTTCTCTATGCCCCAGAATCTCAAACCCTTGGGATTTTGTTGGTGGAACTGTTTAAAATGCCTAGAGACATTATGGGTTTTGACCCCCTTTTTAACCACTTCCCGACCGCGCCATGTACAAAAGACGTCCACAGCGCGGTCGAGTTATCCTGAGTGGACGTCCCAGGGACATCCTCACAGAATCTTGCTCCCGCGCGCCCCCAGGGGCGCGCTCCAGGATATGTCCGTGACCGCCGGGTCCGGAAGACCCGGCGCATCACGGATCACGGTAGATGGCCGCTAATCGCGGCCGTTTACCACGTGATCGCTCCGTCAAATGACGGAGCGATCACTTGTAAACAGACCGGCGTCATTTGATGACGCCGGTTCCTCCCTCCCCTCTCTGTACCGATCGGTACAGTGTGAGAGGAGAGGGGAGGGAGCGGATCATGTCCGCTCCCTCCCCCATGTCAGCTGTGGGCTGGATCTGTGACAATTGCAGTCACAGATCCAGCAATCCATCCATCCCTGCTCAGCCATCCCTGTGCTATACCCTGCCAATACTCTGCAATACACCCTGTGCAATACTCTGCAATACACCCTGTGCAATACTCTGCAATACACCCTGTGCAATACTCTGCAATACCCTGTGCAATACTCTGCAATACACCCTGCCAATACTCTGCAATACCCTGTGCAATACTCTGCAATACACCCTGCCAATACTCTGCAATACCCTGTGCAATACTCTGCAATACACCCTGCCAATACTCTGCAATACCCTGTGCAATACTCTGCAATACACCCTGCCAATACTCTGCAATACACCCTGTGCAATACTCTGCAATACACCCTGTGCAATACTCTGCAATACACCCTGTGCAATACCCTGCCCATACTCTGCAATACCCTGTGCAATACCCTGCCCATACTGTGCAATACCCTGCCCATACCCTGCCATACTCCGCAATACTCCACAATACCCAGCAATACTCCACAATACCCGGCAATACTCCACAATACCCAGCAATACTCCACAATACCCAGCAATACTCCACAATACCCGGCAATACTCCACAATACCCAGCAATACTCCACAATACCCGGCAATACTCCACAATACCCGGCAATACTCCACAATACCCGGCAATACTCCACAATACCCTGCAATACTCCACAATACCCTGCAATACTCCACAATACCCTGCAATACTCCTCAATACCCCGCAATACTCCTCAATACCCCGCAATACTCGTCAATACCCGGCAATACTCGTCAATACTCCTCAATACCCGGCAATACTCCTCAATACCCGGCAATACTCTGCAATAACCACTTCCCGCCCGCCCGCCGGCCGTCATATGACGTCCTTGACTTTGTGCGGGGATATCTGAATGATGGGTGCAGCTACAGGCATCATTCAGATATTCGCTTTTTCAGCTGGCGATTCCCTACACCATAAGAACAATCATAGCGGCTGTTCCACCGCTTGATCGCTCTTACGGAAGGTGAGAGGGGATGCCCCCCCCTCCCGCTGCCCTCCGGTGCTTCTACCGACTCACCGCTACGATCAAAGCCAAGATTGTTTTTTTTTTTGTTTTTTTTTTCAGGCTTCCCAGCCTAGAGGTGAGATGTGGGGTCTTATTGACCTCATATCTCACTGTAAAGAGGACCTGTCATGCCATATTCCTATTACAAGGGATGTTTACATTCCTTGTAATAGGAATAAAAGTGCTAAAAAAAAAAATTTGGGGCGGAAAAACATGTCAAACTAAAATAAATAAAGTAAAATGAACAATAAAATATATATTTTTTTTTTAAAGCGCCCCTGCCCCCGCGAGCTCGCATGCAGAAGTGAACGCATACGTAAGCCCCGCCCACATATGAAAACGGTGTTCAAGCCACACATGTGAGGTATCGTTGCGAACGTTAGAGCGAGAGCAATAATTTTGGCCCTAGACCTCCTCTGTAACTCAAAACATATAACCAGTAAAAATATTTAAAGCATTGCCTATGGGGATTTTTAAGTAGCGAAGTTTGGCGCCATTCCACGAGCGTGTGCAATTTTGAAGGGTGACATGTTAGGTATCTATTTACTCGGCGTAACTTCATCTTTCACATTATGCAAAAACACTGGGCTAACTTTACTGTTTTTTTTTTCTTTTAGGCACAAAACAGTTTTTTTCCGTAAAAAACGCGTTAGAAAAATTTCTGCGCAAATACCGTGCAAGATAAAAAGTTGCAATGACCACCATTATATTCTTTAAGGTCTTTGCTAAAAAAACATATATAATGTTTTGGGGTTCTATGTAATTTTATAGCAAATAAATGATGATTTTTACATGTAGGAGAGAAATGTCAGAATTGGCCTGGGTGCTCCAGAACGCCTGAAGGTGCTCCCTGCATGTTGGGCCTCTGTATGTGGCCACGCTGTGTAAAAGTCTCACACATGTGGTATCGCCATACTCGGGAGGAATAGCAGAATGTGTTTTGGGGTGTAATTTGTGGTATGCATATGCTGTGTGTGAGAAATAACCTGCTAATATGACAATTTTGTGGAAAAAAAAAAAAAGAAAAAAAAATCTTGATTTTTGCAAAGAATTGTGGGAAAAAATGACAACTTCAAAAAACTCACAATGACTCTTTCTAAATACCTTGGAATGTCTTCTTTCCAAAAAGGGGTCATTTGGGGGGTATTTGTACTTTTCTGGCATGTTAGGGTCTCAAGAATTGAGATAGGCCGTCAGTACTTCAGGTGTGATCAATTTTCAGATATTGGCACCATAGCTTGTGGACTCTATAACTTTCACAAAGACCAAAAAATATCCACCAATTTGTACTTATTTTTACCAAAGATATGTAGCAGTATAAATTTTGGGCAAAATGTATGAAGAAAAAATACTAATTTGCAAAATTTTATAACGGAAACAAAGAAAAATTCATTTTTTTACAAAATTTTCAGTCTTTTTTCTCTTATAGCGCAAAAAATAAAAAACCCAACAGTGATTAAATACCACCAAAAGAAAGCTCTATTTGTGTGAAAAAAAGGACAAAAATTTCATATGGGTACAGTGTTGTATGACTGAGTAATTGTCATTCAAAATGTGAGAGCACCGAAAGCTGAAAATTCGCCTGGTTAGGAAGGGGGTTTAAGTGCCCAGTTGTCAAGTGGTTAATATTAACATGTTCTGCCACACGAACATGTAGAGGTCTCGAGGTTCGGCCTATATATTGGAGTCCGCAATCGCACTCCAGCATATAGACGACCCCCACCGTGGCGCACGTAATCAATTGTTTAATATTGTATTCTTTATTGGTGGCAGATGCCAAAAAAGACTTCCTTTTCTTAAGATTAACTTTAGAGGTCCTGCACGGGACACAACGGCCACATGCGTAAAATCCACCCAGGAATCTAAACATGCTGTTATCTGACGGTACAGGGGGGTTTAGGACACTAGGTGCCAATCGATCTCGCAAGGACGGGGCTTTCTTATAAATGAATTGGGGTTTCTCCGGTAGAACGGGACCAAGAATCTTATCTTGTTTTAAGATGGACCAATTTTTAGCAATAATTTTCTCGAACTTTTTATACTGGACATTGTAGTCCAATATCATTCGAAAATTGTGAGAATCCCCATCAGAAGTTTTACTTCGATCAGTCAATAATGTCTGTCTATCAATCATCTTAACTTGTTCTACCTCTCGGAGCAGAACCTGTTCATCATAACCCTTTTGCACAAATCTAGTGGTCAACACTCGTGATTGGTTTACAAAATCAGATACTTGTGTGCAATTCCGACGCAACCTAATATACTGTCCCCTGGGGATGTTGCACAACCAAGAACGAATGCAGACCAAAGGGTGGCGCCATTCAAATGTAACTTCCCCTTTATAGTGCCGTTGTACGCCGTTTTTTTGCATGACATGAATAACGGTCGTATGTACGCGGCATAACACTTCTTAATGCATTCCTAGTAGTGTTGGAATGCTGACAATGCCCCCTCCGTTTTATATTTTTTTAAATGCCATTTTTTTCTCTCTAATAAGAATTTTAGCCACCCAGGTTTACCCTTCGCTCTTCTATATTTATTTACCATTGGAATGCACTGTGTGATACCTTTGTTTAATACGTTCCTAAAACATTCCCATTTTTCCTCGGTGTTCAATGTTTCTTGGATTAGGTCCCAATTGATGTCTTGTCGTTTTAAACACAGTTCAGAAAAGTTGGCCCTTTTGAAATTTAGAGTTCTTGTGCTACCCCCATGCCTCCTTTTCCTTGGATCATTCGTAATTAATAAATCTAACAATGCATTCTTTCTAGTTGGAGAATCCCCCAATTGAGACATGAAGTTGTCCTTCAAGACATTCATGAAATAACAGGCTTTTAATGAGTGAGCTATTCCCTCTGCCCAATCGATATCAAGATAGTTAATGTCCCCCATTATGATGACATTTCCCTGCCTTGCTGCCATTTCGAATTGTGATAGGAGGTCCAGTTCCTTCTCCTCCTTTGGGTTGGGGGCCTGTAACATACCCCCACTATCAATTTCCTTCTTACTGTCACGCCATGTCCAGGATTTGATCCCAGGGCCTGGTGTTCATAGACTGTTTTCCTATGTCCTGAACCACCAGTGAACTAGTTTTATGTTAGCATCCTAGTTATGTTCTTTTTAACTAGTGGGGATGTTTGCTCCACCCTGGGACCAGCTGTCAGCAGTCTTCTCATTAGTGTCCCTATATATTCCCACTTCCCCTTCCTGTCTGTGCCTTAGGATAGGTTCTTGTTTATGTATGCTCTTAATTTTTGGTTACTGACTTGGCTCGTCTTGACTACGATTCCTGGATTATCCCTTGGACCTGGTTTACCTTGCTGCCGACCCTCCCTAGCTTGTTCTGACTACGTTATCTGGATTGTGCTTTTCCCTCCTGGGTTCCTGTCTTCAGCCTACTAACCGTGAGTTGTTGCTGGGGGTTGTGGTTAGGCTATCTGCACCTTCCTTTGCTGTTCCTTATTTCCAGGCTGCAGGAG
Organism: Rana muscosa; assembly: GCA_029206835.1. Lineage (NCBI taxonomy): Eukaryota > Metazoa > Chordata > Amphibia > Anura > Ranidae > Rana > Rana muscosa. The sequence goes on along the minus strand of CM055119.1, from coordinate 258,403,072 downwards.
ATCTCATCCATCCCTCCACCTGACACCGGGATAACAAGACTACCGGTCAGGAAAGCGGAGGGACGATTGTAGTTTCCTGGCAGACCTGACATTATCCCAAGGCCAGATGGACTTCAGTGAGCTGGTGCAGGCAGTCTCTCTACAGGGTCAGATGTTGGGTGAGCAGGCTAATCATGTACAGTCATTGGAGGAGAAATTGGGTGCCATCACTACTCTGTTATCTTCTTTGGCCTCGGCACATGGTACTAGTCCTGCTACACCAAAAATTCTTGAGTCTGGGGTTGGGGAACCTGTAGTTGTGTCTAAACCCGTGGGCTCACCCGCTCTTAAGATACCTCTCCCCGATAAGTATGATGGGAACCCCTTGGATTTCAGGGGATTTCTCAACCATTGCCGGTTGCATTTTAGAAATCAACCTTCTGTGTTTGCCCCCTACCCAAGCCAAGGTGACATTTATTATTTCCTTGCTTAAGGGCAGAGCTCTGTCCTGGGTGTCACCTCTTCTTGAGAAAGATTCTCCTGTACTTACTGATTACCCCACGTTTATGCAAACTTTTGAGAGAATATTTGACGTTCCTGGCAGAGTAAGGGCAGCTGAGGCCAGTATTCTTGACTTGCACCAGGGTAAACGCACAGTAGCATCTTATGCAATAGAATTCCGCACACTTGCGGCAGAGACTACCTGGGATAATTGCGCCCTTAAGGCTGCCTTCCGCAGAGGTCTAGCGGAATGCATTAAGGACGAATTAACTTACCGTGAGATCCCTGTGGCATTGGAGGATTTCATCAATTTGTATATCCTGGTGGACACTCGCTTCTCTGAACGCCAGTCTGAGAGGGAGCGTCAGAGACAATTTTTTCCGCCAACCGCCGGGTTTGAGGAAGAACCCATGCATGTAGGGGCTGTGCGTTTGTCTGATGATGAACGTACCAAACGCAGAACTGTAGGCCTCTGTCTATTTTGTGGTAAGCCGGGTCACTTCCTGCATTCTTGTCCGATGCGGCTGAAAAAACTCCCGGGCTTAATGGGAGATCAAGGAGCCCCATTAGGCCACATTGTTTTGAAACCTCCTCTAGAGAGATTAGTAGTACCCGTATTATTGTCTTGGAACAATAAGAGCTACTCCACCATTGCCTTTGATTCCGGTGCAGGTGGGGTATTTCTCGATTCAACGCTGGTTAAGAGTCTTCAGATTCCGACGGTTCCGAAAGATCCACCTCTGTGTGTAACCACTCTTTGCAGAGAACCTCTTGGTGATGGATAGTGATGAGCCAAACACCCCCGGGTTCGGTTCGCACCAGAACCCGCGAACGGACCGAAAGTTCGCACGAACTTTAGAACCCTATTAAATACAATGGATGCGAACGTTCAAAATCTAAAGTGCTAATTATAACGACTATTATGCATGTTATTGTCCTAAAAAGGGTTTGGGAACCCGGGTTCTGCACCAGGGGACATGTATCAATGCAAAAAGAAGTTTTAAAAACGGCCGTTTTTCTGGAGCAGTCATTTTAATGATGCATAAAGTGAAAAAAAAAAGTCAAATATTCCTTTTAAATATCGTACCTGGGGGGTGTCTAAAGTATGCCTGTGAATAGCCACGTGTTTCCCGTGTTTAGAACTGTCCCTGCACAAAATTACATTTCTAAAGGAAAAAAAGCCATTTAAAACTGCTTGCGGCTTTAATGTAATGTCTGGTCCCGGTAATATAGATGAAAATCTTTAAGAAAAATGGCATAGCTACCTCATCACACCCCCCCCCCCCCCCCACCCCAGCCCATTACCAGCCCCTTTGGGTCTTGTATGGATATTAAGGGGAACCCCGCACACAAAATAAAAAAGGCCCTATATACTCTGAACAGCCGTATACAGGCGGTGCATACACGACAGGGACTGTAGGTTTGTTCTTATGTAGAATCTGTTTGTAATTTTGAACAGGTACATTGTTTAAGTGTAGCTCCAGCCAAAAAATCTATTTTTAAGCTTTTTGGAAAACCTAGGGAAGGGTTATCACCCCTGTAACATTTGTTTTGCTGTCTGTGCAGTATGCACCTGTTCAGAACAGTTCACCTCACTTTCCGTCCTAATGACAAATGTTTTTTGAAAATTTGGGGTTTTTATTGAAACAAGAATTGGTGATAAAGCATCAGTGGAGAGGAGACACTTTTTTTCCCATATTAACTTTTACAGGAGAGAATTTGCCTTCCTAGGGGTAGATTTCCTCTCACTTCCTGTTGTATCCTTCCGTTTGCAAGGAGGAGTCGTTTGTAAGTTGGATGTTTGAAAGTAGGGGCCTGCCGTATATACTCAGCTGAAATTTGCCCCTTACATGTTGGTGTTGCCACAACACTGTGAGCCCTCACAGTTACTCTTGGTGGGCGCATGAATGGGCCCTGCTGTGAATTATTAGATCAAGAATTGTAATTGCATGCCCCTGTTGAACAGGGGCTGAAAAATTGGGCCTTTGGTGGTGGTGGTGTTGACACAACACTGTAAGGCCTCACAGTTTGTCTTGGTGGGCGCAGGAATGGGCCCTGCTGTGAATTATTAGATCAAGAATTGTAATTACATGCCCCTGTTAAACAGGGGCATAAAAATTGGGCCTTAAGCACTGGTGCCACAACACTGCAACCCCTCACAGATACTGTACTTGGAGCACAGCAATGAGCCCTGTTGCAAAGTATTGCATCAAAAATTGTAATTACACGCCCCTGTTAAACAGGGGCTGAAAAAAAGGGATTTTTATAACAGCTTACCTGTAAAATCCTTTTCTTGGAGTACATCATGGGACACAGAGCGACTTAGTCATTACTAATGGGTTATATAGTTTACCTTCAGGTGCTGGCACTGGCAACTTCCAAACCGGAAGTACCCTCCCCTATATAAGCCCCTCCCATCCGGGAGCACCTCAGTTTTGTAGCAAAGCAATAAGTGTCCCAAAAAGAGGGGTGGGAGCTCTGTGTCCCGTGATGTACTCCAAGAAAAGGATTTTACAGGTAAGCTGTTATAAAAATCCCTTTTTCTTTTTCGTACATCACGGGACACAGATCGACTTAGCCATTACTAATGGGACGTCCCAAAGCAATGCCAAATGAGGGGAGGGATACATAAAGGGATTTTTATAACAGCTTACCTGTAAAATCCTTTTCTTGGAGTACATCACGGGACACAGAGCGACTTAGTCATTACTAATGGGTTATATAGATTACCTTCAGGTGTTGGCACTGGCCAATTCCAAACCGGAAGTACCCTCCCCTATATAAGCCCCTCCCACCCGGGAGCACCTCAGTTTTGTAGCCAAGCAATAAGTGTCCCAAAAAGAGGGGTGGGAGCTCTGTGTCCCGTGATGTACTCCAAGAAAAGGATTTTACAGGTAAGCTGTTATAAAAATCCCTTTTTCTTTTTCGTACATCACGGGACACAGAGCAACTTAGTCATTACTAATGGGACGTCCCAAAGCAATGCCAAATGAGGGGAGGGATACATAAGCTGGGCGCCATCAGGCATGAGGATCTTTTGCGGCCTGCAACACACTACGCCCAAAGGCGACATCCTCCTGACTTCTAACGTCTACCTGGTAGAACCTAGTAAACGTGTGTACCGAAGACCATGTTGCGGCCTTACATACTTGAGCCAGGGAGGCCTGGTGATGCACTGCCCATGAAGTTCCAACTGCTCTTGTGGAGTGCGCCCTAACTTTGAACGGAGGCGGTCTCTTTCTCAAGCCATAGGCTTGTATTATGACCTGTCGAATCCACTTGGCTAAAGTAGATTTTGATGCTGCCTGACCCTTTCTGGGGCCTTCCGGCAGAACAAATAAAGAATCCGTTCTGCGAATCTGAGCAGTGGCTTTTAGATAAGCTTTAACTGCTCTTACTACATCCAAAGAATGTAATAACTTTTCCTCTACCGAGCTAGGTTTGGGGAAAAAAGAAGGAAGAACCACATCTTGGTTCAAATGAAAACCTCGATACCACCTTAGGAAGAAAGGCTGGATGAGGACGTAATACTACTCTGTCCTTATGGACAACCAGATATGGCTCCTTACAGGACAAGGCGGCTAATTCCGATACTCTTTTAGCCGAACAAACGGCTACTAAGAAAATCAATTTCCTGGTGAGAAGAACCAAGGAAATGTGTTGTAATGGTTCAAACGGTTGTTTCTGTAGAACCGACAGAACCAGGTTTAAGTCCCAAGGACATATGGGAATACTAACCGGAGGGCTAATACGCATCACTGCTTGTATAAAGGCTTTGACTAGTGAATGCGAAGCCAAGGGCCTTTGAAAAAATATTGACAAGGCCGAAATCTGACCCTTGATAGTACTCAAGGCCAGCTTCCTATCTACAGCCCACTGTAGGAAGTCCAAAATCCTACCTATCACGTACTTACGTGGAAGCCATTTCTTGGCCTCACACCACGTAATGTACGCCTTCCAGATCCTATAATAGATCTGCCTGGATACCGGCTTCCTGGCATTGATCATGGTAGATACCACAGAATTGGAGAGCCCTCTCTTTTTTCAGAATGTGGGCTTCAATAGCCAGGCCGTCAAACCTAGGGCTGGTAAGGAAGGGTGGTATATCGGTCCTTGCGACAGCAGGTCCGGACGATGTGGGGGGGTCCAAGGACTCCTCACTGACATTTTTACAATCTCCGCGTACCATGCCCTTCGGGGCCACGCTGGAGCCACCAGAATCACTGGTTTCTTTTCTACCCTGATTCTGCGGATTAATCGCGGTAACAATTGTGGCGGTGGGAATGCATATATCAGCTTGAACTGATCCCAAGGGAACACTAGGGCATCTGAGCCGCAAGCTAGGGGATCCCTTGTGCGAGACACAAATCTGTCCACCTTTGCGTTGAATCTGGATGCTAGCAGATCTACATCCGGTGTTCCCCACCGCTGGCATATTGCCTGGAAAACCTCGGGGTGAAGAGACCATTCCCCCGGGCATAATTGTTGGCGACTTAAAAAGTCCGCTCTCCAATTTTCCACTCCTGGGATGAAAACCGCGGATATGGCTGGGACATATCTTTCTGCCCACTCCAGGATGCAATTTGCTTCCCTCTGGGCTGCACGACTCCTGGTGCCACCCTGGTGATTGATATATGCCACTGCTGTGGCATTGTCTGATTGAATTCTGACAGGGGACCCTTGGAGTTTGGATGTCCATGCTACTAGGGCATACCGGGCTGCTCGTATCTCTAAGAGATTGATGGGCAGGGCCTTTTCTGCTTCTGACCACTTGCCCTGGAGAGACCATTGCTCCAGTACTGCCCCCCAGCCTATGAGGCTGGCATCTGTAGTGACCACCTTCCAAGAAACCGGACTGAAGGGTTTCCCTTTTTCCAGATTCTGGGGCACCAACCACCAATGGAGGCTCTTGCGAACGGAAGGGGACAGGGACATTGGTAAGTCTAAAGCCTGAACTTTTTTGTTCCAGGCTGACAGTATGGCCCTTTGCAAATTCCTTGAATGGAATTGACCGTAGGGTACTGCTTCGAATGAAGCCACCATTTTTCCCAGCAGCCTCATGCACAGGCGTATGGATGGTTTTCTTTTTGTACCCACTAAGTGGGTCAAATCTTTTAAAGACGACACCTTCTCTGGAGGTAAGAAAATCTTTCTCTGATTTGAATCCAGCCTTAGCCCTAAGTATTCCAGACTTTTGACTGGTCTTAGAGCTGACTTGTCCCGGTTGATAATCCAACCGTGATATTCCAGATACTTGATTGTCTTGTGAATAGCTACTTCCAGCTTTTCCACTGAGTGGTCTATTAGTAGCAGGTCGTCTAGATATGCCATTATCGTTACACCTTGTGTTCTTAGATTGGCCAATAGTGGGGCCAGAACCTTTGTGAACACTCGTGGTGCTGTGGCCAGATCGAAAGGTAAGGCTCTGAACTGAAAATGGCGCCCTTCTACTGCAAAGCGTAGAAATTTCTGGTGGGCCGGAAAGATGGGAATATGCAGATAAGCATCCCTTATGTCGATCGAGGCTAACCATTCCTTCCCTTGTAGGGCGGTGGCCACCGATCGGATCGACTCCATCCGAAAAGTCCTGATATTTAGGAACTTGTTTAGCCCTTTTAGATTTAATATGGGCCTCACGTCCCCATTTGGTTTGGGGACTGTGAAAAGGTTCGAGTAAAACCCGAATCCGCTTTCTTCCAGGGGAACCTTCATGATTACACCTTGGAGCAATAGTTGTTCTAGTGCCAGAAGGAGGGATCCTCTCTTCTGGGGATCTCTTGGCACGTTTGACCTCATAAATTGGGCAGGAGGAGTGCCTTTTAACTCCAGCTTGTATCCCAGACTTACTGCGGAGAGCACCCATCTGTCTCTGATGGTGTCCCGCCAGGTCTCTGTGAACAACTGAAGCCTTCCCCCCACCCGATTGAGTGGGGGCAACGCTTCATGACTTGGGGGGAGGTTTTGTACCTCTCTTGATCCAGGGCTTCTTGTTACCCTGTGATTGTCCCTGATTTCTGCCCCCTGAATTTGACCGCGGAGGCCGTCGGAACTGTTTCACAGCCGATGTGCCCGGGACTGGAGAAGTAGGCCTCTTAAAAGAAGGACTTCTACTCTTGTTCTTAACCGGTAAGAGTGAACTTTTACCGGCAGAAATTTTCTGGATATATTTGTCCAGATCTTCTCCAAATAAGCGTTCTCCATGAAATGGGAAGCTAACCAGCAGTTTCTTACAGGGAGCTTCAGCAGACCAGTTTTTGAGCCACAGGAGCCTACGCATATGTACTACAGACAGCGTAAAGCGGGAGGCCTGTTGGATTGTATCCTTTATTGCATCCACCGCAAAACACAAGGCTCTAGGCAGGTCAGCTAGGGCAAGAGCCTGCTGATCTGGTAAGTCCCTCAAGACTTGTTTCAACTGATCTTAAACTGCTTGGCAGACTCCAATCGCTGCTACCGCAGGTTGTGTCACCGTGCTTGCTGTAGAGAAAGCAGATTTTAGTAAAGACTCCAATTTTTTATCTATTGGGTCTTTGAGCATTGGAACATTATCTACTGGACATGTCAGTGATTTGTTCACAGAAGAGATGGCTGCGTCCACTGTAGGGACCCTCCATTTTTTTATGAACTTATCCTCCATGGGATAGATCACCGGAAATCTCTTGGGGGGAGCAAATATTTTATCAGGATGCTCCCAATCCTGGTAAATAAGCCCTTCCAATAAAGGGTGGATTGGGAAGGAACAGACAGCCTGGGGAGCTTTTAGCCACCCCAGCGAGGAAACCGTAGTGGTTGATGGTTCCGCCAGAGGCATTTTAAATGCTGATCGGACCATGTTAGTCAGAGACTGAACCCATAATCTTTCAGCCTGAGATGCTGAGAAAGGTTCTTCCACTGTTGATTCCTCCATAACTGAATCAACCTCATCCTGATCCCCTTCAGGTAGGTCGATCTCTGTGTGGGGCTGTTCCTCCACTAACAGGCACTCTGAAGGAGGAGACGGAGATCGGACGCGCTTTCCCTGTGACAGGGAAGCAGCGATCAATGCTGTTAATCTCTCTTCCAATCCTCCCAGAGTTGAGGATAAAACCTCCTCTGTTATATATACAGGAGCAGGTGGACTGGGGACAGCCGCAGCACCAGGCACTCCTGCGGGGTTTCTACGGCTACTGACCTCTGAATTCTCAGGGGAGATTGGTGCAGTACAAGCATGCCCAATATCCTCAGAGCCCGATGGAGACCCCTTTGGCTTCCTGGAAGACTTATTTCCGGAGCGTCTGGACGACATATCCTTTAAGCACAAAGCTGAGGTATTCCCGTCGTCATACACCAATTTTGCTGGTAATAGTCTAACATAGATGCTGCTATATACCAGCTGGTGTCCACTAAAGTGCCTTTCTATGGGGATGCCTGCATCAACCGCCTCTGTGTGCCACTGTTTGTTGCTAGCTCTGTTTGCATCCAGCTGACACTTGTACTGTGTCTTTATACAAGCTGGGACGCCTGCACATGCGCAGAAGTGCCGTGGCGCGCATCGAGCGTCATCCACCCGCCCCGCCCCTTTTTTTTCATAGGAGGCACGCGCCCGCGCGCGCGCCCGTGCGCCATTGGCGCCCTTTTTGAAAATCAAACAGGGACTAGGAGCCAGGGCCCTTTTTGCCGGAGGGCCTGTGCGGTGGATGAACGCAGCAACAGGGCAGAGGAAGTGGATTCCCACAGAGAAACTTACCAACTGCCTGGATCTTTTGACTTGAGAAAACCAAAGATCCACATGACAAGAAAAATGGACCACAGCGGCCTCTAGTGGTTTAACACAGGTACCGCGGTCCTCCTTTTTTTTTTTTTTTCTTGACTACTATTAAAATTTTACATTTTCAGTAGTTACAGGCATACACAGATATTAGCGGGAATACCGTTAGGTAACAGACAGAAAGACAAATTAGGCTTGGGGGTCCCCCAATAGAACCAAGTTCCTGGGGGCCCCCACTTACCTGTTCCCCGCCGCAGGACTCTGTTTGGTCCACAGAAGCCCAAACTTCACCTATCACGGCAGGCATTGTAATTAAACATTCAGGGACCGGGTTCCCAAGGATTCCACTCCCCTGGACCTGTATAGCACCCTGCACAGACAACATCTTGGTCGTGGGTATGACCAGAGCTCTGGATTCCAGGGTCCAGCCCTCCTAAGAGAGGCATTACAGGCAAAACCTTGCTCTTCTGCTGCAAGGCCCGGGTACCGACCGTTTAGCTATGAAGCTTTTTTGGTGGGATCCGGAACAGCTTACTAAGGCCCGTAAAAAGAACCTGTACGCAAGCCCAGTGAAAACACATGTTACTCTTTGGCCAACACCTTAGACACTGGCAAAAAACTGAGGTGCTCCCGGATGGGAGGGGCTTATATAGGGGAGGGTACTTCCGGTTTGGAAGTTGCCAGTACCAGCACCTGAAGGTAAACTATATAACCCATTAGTAATGACTAAGTCGCTCTGTGTCCCGTGATGTACGAAAAAGAAATTGGGCCTTAGCCACTGGTGGCAGCACCCAGAAACAAAAATGTTCTTCCAAGCTATCATCGTCAATCGGATCATTGAGGAGGACGAGGAGGAGGATAGTCAGTCAACATAACAGGACAGTCTCTCAGCATCAGCATCAGTCTTGAAGGGATGTGACATTTGAAAATAAATTAGTCTGTTATATCAGCTTCAGGTGTTTGGTAGCTGGTGGTGATCCAAGACTGGTTCATCTTTATGAAGGTCAGTCGATCAACAGTCGGTGGACAGGCGCACCCTGTGATCCGTGACAAATCCTCCAGCAGCACTGAATGTGCGTTCTGAAAGAACGCTGGATGCAGGACAGGCCAGTAGCTCAATTGCATACTGTGCAAGCTCTGGCCAGTGATCCATCCTCAAGACCCAGTAAGCCAGAGGATTTTCGGTGGGGAAGATGTCCAAGTCTGACCTTGCCCCTAGGTATTCCTGCACCATGTATATCAGACGCTGGCGATGGTTGCTGGAACCGATCATACCTTGGGGCTGCGGACTAAAGAATTGTCTGAACGCTTCGGTCAGATGGCCACCTTCCCCACCGCTCCTTCTTTGACTGACCGAAGCCTCAGCAACTCGTTGTCCAGGACCAGGAGTTTGTAACCTCCCAGTCTCTGGGAACGCGTTGCACAGACCTTTCTGCAAGGCCTCCCGGAGTTGTCTCATCCTCTGCTCCCTCTGCGACGGTAAGATAAGGTCCGCAACCTTACCCTTGTACCGTGGATCATGGAGAGTGGCCAGCCAGTAATGGTCCCTCTCCTTGATCCGAAGAATACGAGGATCCTTCCGCAGACTTTACAGGATCAGGGAGGCCATGCAGCGTAGGTTAGCTGAGGCATTCGGTCCAAAGTCCTCTGGGTCACTAAGAACGGCATGATCCGCAGCCACCTCCTCCCAGCCACGTACAAGTCCACTGGTTTCTTGGGACTGTAAATCATCCCTAAAAGACTGCTGCTGATGATGCTGAGTGCCAGGCTCCACCTCCATGCTGACACAATCCTCCTCCTCCACTTCTTCCTGTGCGATGGGTGGGACAGAAGGAACACTGTCTGGGTAAAGGGGGCCTTGAGAGGCAAGGAAGTCCTCCTCTTCCTGCCTCTGTTCTGCCTCACGTGCCCTGTCCATTATTCCACGCAGCGTATGTTCCAACAGGTGGACAAGAGGTACAGTGTCACTGCTGCATGCACTGTCACTGCTCACCATCCTCGTGGCCTCCTCAAATGGTGCCAGGACAGTGCATGCATCCCTGATCATGCCCCACTGGCGTGGTGAAAAAAAACTGAGCTCCCCTGACCCTGTCCTGGTGCCATAGTCGCACAGGTACTCATTGATGGCCCTCTGCTGCGTGTGTAGCCGCTGCAGCATGGCCAACGTTGAGTTCCACCTGGTGGGCATGTCACATATAAGGCGGTTTTTGGGCAGGTTCAACTCCTTTTGCAGCTCAGCCAGGCGAGCACTGGCATTATAAGATCTGCGGAAATGCACACAGACTTTCCTGGCCTGCCTCAGGACATCCTGTAAGCCCGGGTACCTGCCCAAGAACCGCTGCACCACCAGGTTAAGGACGTGAGCCACACAGGGCACATGGGTCAGTTGTCCCTGTTGGAGAGAGGAGGTTGGTGCCATTGTCGCAAACTACCATTCCTGGCTTAAGCTGGCGTGGCGTCAACCACCTCTCGGCCTGCCCCTGCAGAGCAGACAGAACCTCTGCCCCAGTGTGGCTCCTGTCCCCCAAACACACCAGCGCAAGCACGGCATGACATCTTTTTGCCTGCGTACTTGCGTAGCCCCTTGAACGCCTACGGAGCACCGCTGGTTCCGAGGACAAAGCACAGGAAGAGGCCACGGAGGAAGAAGAGGAGGGGGTGGAGGACAGAGGTGTGTCACAACCAGTAGTAACATTTTGGAGGCGTGGCGGTGGAACAACCTCCAACACTACTGCACCTTGTCCTGCATCCTTCCCAGCTGCCAAAAGAGTGACCCAATGGGCCGTGAAAGAAAGGTAACGTCCCTGTCCATGCCTGCTGGACCATGAGTCAGCGGTAATATGCACCTTACCGCTGACCTCCCTGTCCAGCGAGGCCAAGACATTGCCTTCCACATGCCGGTAGAGAGCCGGAATCGCCTTCCGTGAGAAAAAGTGGCGTTTGGGAACCTGCCACTGAGGAACCGCACATTGCACAAACTCACGGAAGGGGGCCGAGTCTACCAACTGAAAAGGCAGCAGTTGAAGCGCTAGCAATTTAGCCAAGCTAGCATTCAACCGCTGGGCATGTGGATGGCTGGGAGTGAACTTCTTTCGACGGTCCAGCAGCTGGGGCAGTGAAATTTGCCTGCTAGAATCGGACGTCGGTGTACTGCTAGCAGAGTGTCCGCAAGTACTTGGCTGTGACACACCTAATTCTACACCTTGATTCCTCTCAGAGCAGGTTTCAGAGAGGACTGAAGGTATAGTGGGGTTGGAGATCCCAGCTGATGCGGTGCAAGAAGAGGTCAGCTTTGTTCTTTGGTGTGGGTCTTTAAGGTAGGCTTGCCAACGAGCTGCATGGCAGGTCAACATATGTCTGGTCAAGCATGTGGTGCCCAAGCGGGTGATGTTTTGGCGACGCGATATACGCTTGAGACATATGTTGCAAACAGCAGCTGTGCGATCTGATGCACTCGACTCAAAAAAGGCCCACACCAAAGAACTTTTTGAATGACGGGCAGAGGCAGCGCCCTGCACAGGCGGAGCTCTGCGGTGTGATTCCGTCGGTGTGCTGCCCTTACGCTGGCCCCCCGAGGGCATCCTGCCTTGTTGGAGATGTGCCTCCTCCTCATCCTCCTCCTCCTCCTCTCTCCTATTAGGCACCCACGTGGAGTCAGTGACCTCATCATCCCCTCCCTCCTCATCACTGGAGCCAATCTGGCAGTATGCTGCAGCTGCTGGAACATGACTGCCAGATTGGTGTCCTTCTTGAGCATCCCCTCTCTCTGCTCTCACGCTACTGCATTCCTCTAGCTGGGTATCATCATCAGACCCTTCGAAACGCTAGGCATCCTCCTGGAGCATGTACCCAACACTGTGCTCAAACAGTTCGGGGGACTCCTCAGGAGGACATGGTTGGTCTAGGGAAGGAGTGACTGATGATGACATTGATACCAGGGAAGAGGACGCTTTGGCAGCTGCTTTGCCAGTACCCTGAGCCTGGGTGAGAGAGGATGAGAAGGATGAGGAGGGATTGGTCATCCACTCTACCAAGTCTTCGGCATGATGCGGCTCAACACGTCCAGCTGCCGAAAAGGACAAGCGTGTCCCATGGCCACGTGCTGATGGCGATGCACCGCGTCCACGACCAGCACTGTTGTCTCTAGACACAGAGCCTGCTTGCCCTCTTTTATTGGCTCCTGACTGTCTGCCTCTCCTTGTTTGCCTTCCAGACATTCTAATGGCCTGCAGGGAAATGGGAAAAGCAGCAATACAGGCTAAGTTAAGGTGTAATATGGTCAGGAGGCACACTCCGCCCGCTGTAAGTGCCGCAAAATCCTGTTGGTGTAACACACCAGGAAAAAGCAGCAATACAGGCTAAGTTAAGGTGTAATATGGTCAGGAGGCACACTCCGCCCGCTGTAAGTGCCGCAAAATCCTGTTGGTGTAACACACCAGGAAAAAGCAGCAATACAGGCTAATGTGACAGCAGGAAGGTAAAGTCACCTGGTTGCATCCAGGGGGGTAGATATATTTCTCCCAGATTCAGGCTTTATGCTGACTTATACAACTAGGGTGGAGAGTTGTATAAGCCCAGCTGAGGCTAGTAGGCTCATGGATGACTCATACCTCTAGGGAGAGTGTGGGGCGTCGTACAGACAGGGAGGCCAGCTGAAGCTTGTCAGCTCATTTAGGCCTCTATAAGAACTCCCAGATTCATTAGGTGTTAGCTCATGCCTGGACCCAGACCTGTGTGGACTGTCTAGGGAGAGTGAACCCCTGTGCGGTGAGGCAAAGCCTGTGTGGCTATTTGTTTGGACTTTTACTAAACCAGGGACTTAGGGACTAGGACAGCACCAGGCTGATCCCAGTTGTTAGTTTAGGAAACCTGCATGTTTAGTCAGAGGTCAAACTGACCAGGATTTATTTTGTTTATGTTTCTTTTTGGCTTTGCTGTGTTTTTGTCACTGTACATAGAGAAATAAACCGCACCTTTTGATTTTGAAAACCACAACCTCCGTCTGCCGGCCCTGTTTTTGTGTGGGGAGCCCAACCAGGGGGTCACACACACCCGCTACTGAGTTAACCCCCTCACAGTTGGTGGAGAACCAGTGGCAGTTTTTTTTAAGCCAGCATGGAGGAGATACTGAAACAGCTGGCTCTAGCAAATGCCAATCAACAGCAGACAAATGCAGGTTTGCAAAGGAGCCTTGCAGCCCAGCAGCAAGCTCATCAACAAGCCCAGCAGCAATCTGAGGCCCGCTTCATAGACCTGTTACAGAAGCAAGAGCAGAGACTACAACAAATGGAAGCAGTAATGCAGCAACGTCCGCAGACCAGTGAGGAAAGCCGTCCCACTAATACCGCGTCCTTTGGGGTGAGTCGTTTATTGACAAAAATGACTGGAGAGGATGATCCAGAGGTATTTTTGACCACATTTGAAAGGACTGCTGAAAGAGAAAAGTGGCCTGAGGAGCAGTGGGCTGGACTGGTGGCTCCTCTGTTAACTGGTGAATCGCAGAAGGCTTACTATGACCTAGAGCCTGACCAAGCAAAAGACTATGTGATGCTAAAAGCTGAAATATTGGCAAGGCTGGGTGTCACCCTGGCTGTCCGGGCTCAGCGTGTGCATAACTGGACTTTCCAGCTTGCAAAACCCCCCAGGTCTCAAATGTATGATCTCATTCACCTGAGCAGGAAGTGGCTACAGCCAGAGACTTTGTCCGCACCAGAGATTGTGGAACGTGTTGTAATGGATCGGTTTTTGAGAGCTCTTCCTACTGCCATCCAAAAGTGGGTAAGCCATGGAGACCCAGAGACGGCCGGTGGTCTTGTGGATCGTGTAGAGAAATACTTGGCTACAGAGAACCTGACGGCCTCTTCCAGAGACTCTCGGACTTTCCACCCTAAGACCAGACCATCCCCAGGGGCGGATAAGAGGATTCCAAGGGGTGAGGGTGGAGAGAGTGAGAGGGTGGGAGCTCTACCCAAAGTTTGGCGAGAACAGCCTGGGAAGTCAGGGGCTCAAGAGGCAGCCAAAAGGATTGTTTGCTACCGCTGCCGGCAAGCGGGACATATTGCAGCAAATTGCCCGGTTGTGGAGGAACCCATGCAATGTGACTTTCTGACGGACAGACGTCAGTCGCTGTGTGCGACAGTCGCATGCACTGCCATTCGGGGAACTGAGAAACATTTATGCAAAATGTGTATTAATGGTAGAAATGTTGTGGTATTACTGGATTCAGGTAGCCTTGTGACCCTGATAAAGGCTGAATTAGTTAAAACAGAGGTCTCTGGGAATAGCAAGGTAGCTGTTATTTGTGTGCATGGGGACACCCGAGAGTATCCAGTGACTACAGTGTGTTTCGAGACCCCCAAAGGTACCCTCTCTCATCCAGTGGGGTTAGTATCTCAATTACCGCATGATGCCATTGTGGGAAGAGATTTTCCGAAGTTCTGGGAACTGTGGGATGATCCTGAGCCCCCCACTGGTGCCCCTATGTACCAGGAATGTGATAGCCAGAACTCCTCTGAGAGTGGTGAGGACTCTCCAGAATTTCCCTTGTCAGTATTGGCAGGGGAGACTCAAGAAACTGGAGAGGAGCCCACCTCCTCAGACGAAAACCTACCGTCTGTGGAGTTTTCTGATCTGGAGGTTCACAGGGAAAATTTTGCCACAGAACAGTTAAAAGACCCCGCCCTAATAAAGGCACGGGAAAACGTAGTGGAAATAGATGGCGAGTTAGTGAACCCAGATAATACCTGCACTTACCCATACTTCAGCGTAGAGAAGGACCTACTGTATCGGGTGGCAAAAAGGGCAGAAGAAACCGTTGAGCAGCTTGTGGTGCCCAAACCTTACAGGAAGTTGGTGTTGGAGTTGGCCCATGGGCACATTCTTGGAGGTCATCTGGGGACAGAGAAAACCCGAGAGAGGGTATTACAGAGATTCTATTGGCCTGGGGTGATGAAGGACATAGAAAATTATTGTTCCTCCTGCCCTGTGTGTCAGAGGTCGGCCCCGATGCCACATTTCCGTAGCCCGCTGGTCCCTCTACCCATCATTGAGGTCCCGTTTGAGAGAATCGCAATGGATTTGGTAGGTCCTATAATCAAGTCCGCTAGGGGGCACCAGTACATATTGTTATAATGGACTATGCCACCCGTTATCCAGAAGCGATCCCTCTCAGAAATACCTCGGCCAAAACCATAGCCAAAGAGCTATCTCTTGTTTTTAGCCGGGTGGGTATTTGTAAAGAACTGCTTACGGACCAAGGTACACCCTTTATGTCCCGGGTTATGAAAGAGCTGTGTAAATTGTTCAAAGTGACGCAATTGCGTACATCTGTGTATCACCCCCAAACCGATGGGCTGGTTGAAAGATTCAACAAAACCCTAAAACAAATGTTGAAGAAAGTGGTGGATAGAGATGGAAAGGATTGGGACTGTCTACTTCCTTATTTGATGTTTGCTATTAGGGAGGTGCCCCAATCCTCTACGGGATTCTCCCCCTTTGAGTTACTGTATGGGAGACACCCAAGAGGGCTGTTGGATATTGCCAAGGAAACTTGGGAAAGTGAGAGTTCTCCCCACAGGAGTGTGATTGAGCATGTCGCCCTGATGCAAGATCGAATTGCACAGGTAATGCCCATCGTGAAGGAACATTTGGCCCAAGCGCAGTTGGCACAGCAGAGAGTGTACAACCGTGGAGCAAAGACCCGTACCTTTTCCCCGGGGGATAGGATATTGGTACTTGTCCCTACGGTTGAAAGTAAATTCCTTGCCAAATGGCAAGGCCCCTACGAGATAATGGAAAAAGTGAGCGAAGTGAATTACAAGGTCAGACAACCAGGAAGGCGAAAGCCCGAACAGATATATCACGTTAATCTGTTGAAAGCCTGGAGGGATAGAGAGTCCCTAGTCGCAGAAACTTGGTCACCAGCTCAAACTGGTTGCGTGATTCCGGAGGTTGGAATAGCAGCCACCTTGTCACAACCCCAACAACAGGAGGTTAAGGAGTTTGTGCTTCGCAACAAGGAGGTGTTCTCTGAGCTGCCGGGACAAACATCTGGGGTAGAGCATGATATTATTACCCCGCCCGGTGAAAGGGTGAAGTTAAAACCCTATCGGATCCCAGAGGCCCGACGGGAGGCAATACGGGAGGAAGTACAGAAAATGCTGAACTTAGGGGTGATAGAGGAGTCCCAAAGTGATTGGTCTAGTCCCATTGTGTTGGTGCCTAAACCGGATGGGAGCTGGCGATTTTGTAACGATTTTCGTCAGTTGAACAAAGTTACAAAATTTGACACCTACCCCATGCCACGTATAGATGAGTTGATCGACCGGCTGGGAACAGCCCGATACATGACGACTCTTGACCTCACAAAAGGGTATTGGCAAATTCCCCTGGCCAAGTCGGCCAAAGAGAAAACCGCATTTGTAACCCCAGACGGGGCGTTCCAATATAAGAGAATGCCGTTCGGGTTACAGAATGCGCCGGCCACATTCCAGCGGAAAATGGACCAGATACTGAGGCCCCATCGGAAGTATGCTGCGGCTTACCTGGATGACGTAATTGTCCATAGCACAGATTGGGCCTCACATCTGCCAAAAGTGCAAGCAGTCCTAGACTCTATCCAGGAAGCGGGGTTTACGGCTAACCCCAAGAAGTGTACCATTGGGCAGGAGGAGGCCAAATATCTTGGGTACACCATTGGCAGGGGAGTGATAAAACCCCAACTCAACAAAGTCGAGGCCATCCAGAGTTGGCCACGTCCCAACAGCAAGAAGCAGGTACGGGCCTTTCTGGGAATCGCGGGTTATTATCGGCGCTTCATTCCCCACTTTGCTTCTAAGGCTGTGCCCCTAACCAACCTGACGAAAGGGAAAGGGTCGGTCATGATTAAATGGACCCCCGAGGCTGAGGCAGCATTCCAATTCTTGAAACAAGCCTTATGTAGCCAGCCAGTGTTGTACTCACCCGACTTCTCTAAAGACTTTGTCGTACAAAGTGATGCGTCAGATGTGGGGTTAGGAGCAGTATTGTCCCAGGTCTGGAACGGGGAAGAGCACCCAGTCATTTACCTCAGCAGGAAGTTGAAGTCCCATGAGGTAAATTACGCCACGGTTGAAAAGGAGTGTTTAGCGGTGAAGTGGGCTCTAGATTCCCTTCGGTACTATCTGCTAGGTAGGCACTTTGACATGGTTACGGATCACGCTCCGTTAAAGTGGATGGCTCAAAACAAGGAGACAAATAGAAGAGTGAATAGGTGGTTCCTGGCCCTACAGGAATAAAACTTCACAGTAAAGCATCGCCCTGGCGTTCAAATGGGGAATGTGGATGCTTTGTCTCGAGTACATGAATGCCTGATTGCTGGTGTTCCAACCCCAAGGTTAAAACAAGAGGGGGGGGGGGTATGTGACAGCAGGAAGGTAAAGTCACCTGGTTGCATCCAGGGGGGTAGATATATTTCTCCCAGATTCAGGCTTTATGCTGACTTATACAACTAGGGTGGAGAGTTGTATAAGCCCAGCTGAGGCTAGTAGGCTCATGGATGACTCATACCTCTAGGGAGAGTGTGGGGCGTCGTACAGACAGGGAGTTGATGAGGCCAGCTGAAGCTTGTCAGCTCATTTAGGCCTCTATAAGAACTCCCAGATTCATTAGGTGTTAGCTCATGCCTGGACCCAGACCTGTGTGGACTGTCTAGGGAGAGTGAACCCCTGTGCGGTGAGGCAAAGCCTGTGTGGCTATTTGTTTGGACTTTTACTAAACCAGGGACTTAGGGACTAGGACAGCACCAGGCTGATCCCAGTTGTTAGTTTAGGAAACCTGCATGTTTAGTCAGAGGTCAAACTGACCAGGATTTATTTTGTTTATGTTTCTTTTTGGCTTTGCTGTGTTTTTGTCACTGTACATAGAGAAATAAACCGCACCTTTTGATTTTGAAAACCACAACCTCCGTCTGCCGGCCCTGTTTTTGTGTGGGGAGCCCAACCAGGGGGTCACACACACCCGCTACTGAGTTAACCCCCTCACACTAAGTTAAGGTGTAATATGGTCAGGAGGCACACTCCGCCCGCTGTAAGTCCCGCAAAATCCTGTTGGTGTAACACACCAGGAAAAAGCAGCAATACAGGCTAAGTTAAGGTGTAATATGGTCAGGAGGTACACTCTGCCCGCTGTAAGTGCCGCAAAATCCTGTTGGTGTAACACACCAGGAAAAAGCAGCAATACAGGCTAAGTTAAGGTGTATAATGTGCAGGAGGCTTAGCAACAATGACACTGACACTGTCCCCTGCCTATCCTTCTCTCTCCCTGCACACAAGGTTTAGCAAAGAATATGACACTGACACTGTCCCCTGCCTATCCTTCTCTCTCCCTGCACACAAGGTTTATCAAAGTATATGACACTGACATTGCCTATCCTTCTCTGTCCCTACACACAAGGTTTAGCAAAGAATAGATTTGACAAAAGATTTGACACTGTCCCTGCCTATCCTTCACTTTCCCTGCTCCGGAACACACTACACAAGGCCGCCGCGCTGGCGGCCTTTTATAGTGTGGGGCGTGTACTAAACCCCCTCAGCTATAATTGGCCACAGGCATCCTGCCTGTGGCCAATCATTGTTCTCCTCGCTGCCGGCGCTGTGATTGGCCAAGCATGCAGGGTCACAGTGCATGCTTGGCCAATCACAGCGCCGGGATTACACTGCGATGGCGCAGTGTATTGTGGGCCGTTCGCGTCACTCGAATTTGGCGCGAACGGCCCAAATCATTCCTTGTTCGCCAAACGCGCGAACAGCCGATGTTCGAGTCGAACCTATGTTCGACTCGAACACCGAGCTCATCCCTAGTTATGGACTTCTCTCTTGAGTCCAAGCCCCTTTTCATTCTAGTGGGGGCTCTGCATTCTGAAGAGTTATCATTTGATGTCATTCCGTCTCCTAAGTATCCTGTAATTCTTGGGTTCCCTTGGTTATGTAAATATAACCCATCTATTGACTGGTCCACTGGTCAAATTTCTGCCTGGAGCACCTCTTGCCATGTTCACTGTATCCAAAAGTTGATACGTAATAAAGTGTCCATTCTTGACGTGTCTACTATCCCTGGACTACCGGGGGCTTATGCCGGGTTTGCTGATGTATTTTCTGAAAAAGAAGCAGAGGGGCTCCCTCCCCACCACCCTTATGACTATGCTATTGACTTGCTTCCCGGTTCTCCACTTCCTAAGGGGAGAACCTATCCTATTAACCTTGCGGAAACAAAGGCAATGGAGGAATACATTAAAGAGTCTAAAAAAGGGTTTTATCCGGCCTTCCTCCTCTCCTGTGGGAGCAGGGTTCTTTTTCATGGCGAAAAAAGATAGAGGACTTAGACCCTGCGTTGACTACAGATCTCTCAACCGTATTACTGTAAAAAATCGGTATCCGTTGCCCTTAATAACCGAGCTGTTTGACCGTGTCAAGGGGTCAAAGATCTTCACCAAATTGGATCTTCGGTCTGCATATAACCTCATTAGAATTAAAGCAGGAGATGAATGGAAGACCGCTTTTAATACCAGAAGGGGGCACTATGAGTGTCTTGTGATGCCTTTTGGGTTTTGCAATGCTCCCACGGTATTTCAAGAGTTTGTGAATGATATTTTCAGGAATCTACTAGACTCTTTTTTGTTTATTTAGATGATATACTCATTCACTCTAAAGACTTAAAGCTTCACCGTGGCCATGTTTGCACTGTTCTCCAACGTTTAAGAGATCATAAGCTGTACGCCAAACCTTCCAAGTGCTCCTTTTGAACAATTGGAAATACCTTTCTTAGGTTATATAATTTCATCTAATGGATTCCAGATGGACTCCAAGAAACTCGATGCTGTCTTATAATGGCCTAGACCTTCTACCTTTTAAAGGAAATACAGCGTTTTATTGGATTTTGTAACTACTACCGCAAATTCATCAAGAATTTCTCAAATTTTGGCTCCCATCACCGTCCTCACAAAAAAAGGGACCAAATGCTCTCAGTGGCCTCCCGAAGCTCTGGAGGCTTTCGACCTTCTAAAATCTGCTTTTTGCTCTGCTCCTGTTCTTCGCCATCCTCAGCCTTCGACTCAATATTTCTTGGAAGTTGATGCCTTCGTAGTAGGGGCCGGAGCAGTATTATCCCAACAAGAACCCACTTATAACAAGTTGCATCCGGTCACCTTTTTCTCTAAGAAGTTCTCTGCTGCAGAACAAAAATATGACATAGGGAATAGAGAACGTTTAGCTATAAAATTTGCATTTTCCGAATAGAGACATCTTTTAGAAGGTACGGAACTTCCTGTTGTGGTTCAAACTGACCATAAGAACCTAATCTACTTAGAGAAGACCCAAAGACTGAATCCCAGACAAGCCCGCTGGGCCTTATTCTTCACCCGGTTAAACTTTGTAGTGACATACATTCCTGGCTCCAAGAACACAAAGGCCGATGCCCTGTCTCGGCAATTCCCTTGTGAGAATCTGCAAATACATATACAGGATCATATTATGATACAGGATCATATTTTTCCTCCCGATGAATTATTGCACAACTGGATACTGCTTTACAAAGGAACTTATTGGCCGCACAGTCTAGGGCACCTTCTAATCTCTCAGTTCCACCCAATACCTTGTTTGTTCCCCTAGAATTACGAAAAGAAGTGTTACAATGGGCCCATGGCCAGATGGTATCCGGACACCCTGGTATCAATCAAACCTTCCTAAGTTTGAAGTCCCTGGTTTGGTGGCCTACTCTAAAAAAGGCTGTTATAGCCTTTGTTAGAGCCTGTTCGGTTTGTGCTGCCATCAAAATGCATAGTTCTGTTCCACAAGGTCTACTTCAACCATTACCTGTTCCTCGTGCTCCCTGGACTAATATCAGCATGGATTTTATCGTGGACTTGCCCACCTCCAGTGGGAATACCATCATTTGGGTGGTAGTGGACCGATTTCCTAAGTTGGCCCACTTCATTCCCATGCCCGCACTACCTTCTGCCTCAAGCCTGGCTTTTTTCCTTTATTAAGAATGTCATCTGCTTACACGGCATCCCTGTTGACATTGTTAGTGAGAGAGGCCCTCAATTCATATCCTCGTTCTGGAGGGCCATTTGCAAACATCTGGGGATCAAGATTTCCCTGTCCTCTGGATACCACCCCCAATCTAATGACCAGACAGAGGGTCAATCAAGATTTAGAGATCTACCTATGAGCTTATATCAATGCGAAGCATGACAACTAGAGTGAGATGTTACCTCCTAGCAGAACTAGCACACAATTCGCAGTGCCACTCTTCCCTTAGATGTTCCACTTTCCAAGCTGCCTTTGGGTATCAACCCAGGGTTCTCCCCTTCCAGTCTTCCTTGGTGGAGGTACCTGCGGCAGCCAACATGGTGTCAAGATTGACTACTCACTGGAGAAACATAAAGGTTCTGCTTCAGTCTGTACATAGATACAAGGGGTATGCAGATCGCCACAGAAAACCTGCACCCCGCTATAATCTTAATCAGCTGGTTTGGTTGTCCACCAAGAACCTGAAACTGTGACAACCTTCCAAGTTAGGTCCTAGATTTATAGGAACTTTTCACATTCTCTGTCAGGTCAACCCTGTGGCTTATAATCTACGCTTGCCCCTTCACCTTCGCATTCCCAATACGTTTCATGTATCTTTGCTTAAGCCCTTTGTCAAGAATAGATTCTCTCTCCCCTCTAGATATCCCTCTCCAGTCTCTGTGGATGACCATCAAGAGTATGAAGTAAGCAAAATTCTGGATTCCCGACATAGGGGTAGACAATGACAATATCTAGTGGACTGGAAGGGCTATTCCATTGCAGAGAGGACTTGGGTGCCTGCTCGGCTGGTCAAGTCCTTCCACGATAGGCACCCATCCAAACCCAAATAGGTTTGGGGGCATCTTTGTGTGGGGGGTACTGTCACGCCATGTCCGGGATTTGATCCCAGGGCCTGGTGTTCATAGACTGTTTTCCTATGCCCTGAACCACCAGTGAACTGGTTTTATGTTAGCATCCTAGTTATGTTCTTTTTAACTAGTGGGGATGTTTGCTCCACCCTGGGACCAGCTGTCAGCAGTCTTATTAGTGTCCCTATATATTCCCACTTCCCCTTCCTGTCCGTGCCTTAGGATAGGTTCCTGTTTATGTATGCTCTTAGTTTTTGGTTACCGACATGGCTCATCTTGACTACGATTCCTGGATTATCCCTTGGACCTGGTTTACCTGGTTTACCTTGAGGCCGACCCTCCCTAGCTTGTTCTGACTACGTTACCTGGATTGTCCTTTTCCCTCCTGGGTTCCTGTCTTCAGCCTACTAGCTGTGGGTTGTTGCTGGGGGTTGTGGTTAGGCTACCTGCACCTTCCTTTGCTGTTCCTTATTTCCGGGCTGCAGGAGATCTCAGCCGTCCCTCCACCTGACACCGGGATAACAAGACTACCGGTCTGGAAAGTGGAGGGACGATTGCATACTCCTCTCAGTGTTGTATGGGTGCATATTAATTTCTCCTTGAGTTTTCTCATGCTTTGTTTTTGATTTGACCACTCATTCACCCCTGGATTAGACATTCTGGCTATGTTGTCACTACTGGCTTCACTATTACCCTCTGTCCTTTGCTGACTGCTGACCTTTACTTCCTTGGAACCCTCCCCCCAACACCTAGTTTAAAAGCCTGTTCAGCTTTGTGGCCATCTTTCTTCCCAATAGAGCTACATACCTACTTTATACTCTGACAAGAGTATCTGGAGCAACTGGAACTGAGAGGTAAGGCAATCCCTCTTACAGCACTGAAAGATGATCCTATGATAGAAGAAGGACCGTTTGTCCATAGACCTACTTCTGCCCAGGGATCTCAACCTACTAGGGGCAATTATATTTTTAAGCATCATAGCCCTTCTAAAAGTAAATTGAGGAATAGGAGGTAAAGTCGAGGCCAACCTAGGGTCCAATTGAAGGTCAACTTTTATGAATTATTTTGGTAATGGCTCTATATTTATTATTAAAGCATGTGATGAACCTGATGGAATTATGTTCCCGTTTCTGTGTCACATTATTCCATTTGTCTGGAGATATAGATGAATGTTTATTATATTCTCCTGTCATTAAACAGTTCGGGTATCCCTTTTTATTTGAAATTTTTTAACAAAGTTTTAATTTTGCCTAATGTATTCTTCAGTCTTGGAGCAATTCCTTCTTTATCTGTGGAATTGATCTCCTGGGATATTGTTCCTCCAGGCAGGATGATAGCAGCTTGAATAATAGAGATAAGATTTTTTCCCCAGTGGGTTTACAATAGTTGCTAGTAACAATAGTACAATTTTCATGGGACAAGTCCAACAGTACCAGTCTATCTGGATCCACAACATGTGTAAAGTGCAGACCCAGGGTATTGTTGCAATGGGACACAGAGGAGAACACGCCCACACCAGATAAGCAGGACATTATCAATAGACATGTGCACTGCCAAAAAATTCGTTAGTTTTCGTTTTCGTTTCATTCGTCTTTGTTTTTTTTCGTTTTTCGGGTCATTCGTTATGATCGCAATTCGTAAATTCGTAAATTTGTACATTCGTAAATTTGTACATTCGTAATTTCGGAAATTTGGAAATTCGATATTTTCGAAAACCCGAAAATTTGAAAATCTGAAAAAATAACTATTAAATTATAGGTATTGTAATTTCCTTTCAAATTTGGCTGTTAGCGAACGTAACGAATACAAATTTATCTGAAGTTACGCATAACCTGAAATAACAAATGCCGCATCTAAACAAATGGAACGGAACAAATTAATAATAATAATAATAAAACGTTTTTGTTATTTATTATTATTATTATTAATTCATTACGTTCCATTCGTTTAGATACGGCATTCATTATGTCGGAAAACAATTCGTAACTTCGTTAAGTTCACTAACAGCCAAATTTGAAAGGAAATTACAATACCTATAATTGAATAGTTAGTAATAGTTAAGTTATTAGTTAATTATTATTTCAGATTTCCGAATTTACGATTGTATGAATGTACAAATTTACGAATGTACGAATATTCGGAAATTCGTAAATTCAAATTTACGAATTTCCGGATAGTTGTACATTCGTAAATTCGTGCATTGGTAAATTCGTATATTCGTAAATTCGTACATTCGTAAATTTGAATTTACGAATATTCGTTAAAATTCGTTAAATGAGTTTTCGTTAATTCGGATATTTCCGAATTAACGAATTTGTCGAAATTCGTTAAAAACGAATTCGGAACGAAACGAATTGCACATGTCTAATTATCAATGTACCTGACATTTAAAACCATATGTCTGGTAAAGGGGTTGTTGTGCCAGACCTGTAACTCTTCCCAGTATCCCATCACAACCTTAGCGTAACACGGAGCGAAATTCACTCCCATAGCTGTACCATTCATCTGGAAATAAAATTGATCTAAAAACATAATTATGCTCCAGACAGAACATTGTACCTTCAATAAAAAATTGTGCTTGCTGGGAATTAAAGGAGGAGTCCCTATAAAGAAAATACTGCAATGCTTTTAGTCCAACTTTATAGGAATAGAGTGTAGAAGAAGCTGACATCTACAGATGCACAGTACAGTAGATACCCCTCTTCCCATCGGTATTACATTGTTACATGTTACATAGCAGGTAAGGTTGAAAAAAGACACAAGTCCATCAAGTCCAACTTATGTGTGTGATTATGTCAGTATTACATTGTATATCACTGTATGTTGAGGTCGTTCAGGTGATTATCTAATCGTTTTTTTTAAACTATCAATGCTCCCCGCTGATACCACCGCCTGTGGAAGGGAATTCCACATCCTTGCCGCTCTTACAGTAAAGAACCCTCTACCTAGTTTAAGGATAAACCTCTTTTCTTATTTTAATGAGTGGCCACGTGTCTTGTTAAACTCCTTTTAGCAAAAAAGTTTTATCCCTATTGTGGTGTCACCCGTACGGTATTTGTAAATTTAACAATAAGGTTGGTCTTTATTGAGAAAACATCAAGAACAAATAATAAGCATACAGAGCATAATCAAAAATGGTACAGCAACAGATAAGGAAGGGCAATCAGGGAGATAAAATTTAGTCAGACATTAAGTAAGAAACCATACCCGAACCCAGTCCCACCCACCCACCCCCAACATACCAAGGTAACCATCCCAGTAGTAGGCCGAACTAAAGTTGTTGTGTCCATGGGAGCCACACCCGACCAAATTTCTGAGGACAACCCCTACTAATGTAAGTCAACTTGTACAATGGCATCACTGCATTGACAGAAGATTCCCATGCGGTTATTTTCGGAGGAGAGGGAGAGGACCATTTAAGAAGAATTTCCTTCTTAGCATAGAACAATAGCATGGAGACCAGTAATTTCGTGTATCGAGGTCGTTGGTCATCATCGTGTATCCCTAATAAGGCCAGTTCAGGTGACACCGGGAGGGACAAGGAAAGGCGCATATTGACATGATCAAAGACCTCCATCCAGAAGGCCCCTACCAGGGGACAAGTCCAGAACATATGGAGAAAAGTGCCTTCAGAAGAATGACATTTAGGGCAGTTAGGAGATCTGTTAGGGTATATCAGGTGCAATCTGTGAGGTGTGTAGTATACACGATGCGTAAATTTAGTGTGCAGCAGCTTATCTCTAGAGGAAATCACTAATTTCGCCCCATCTTCAAAACACTCCCCCCACGTTTCCCTATCCAGGTCAGGAATATCGGCCTGCCACTTCTCCCAAAGTGAGTCCATCTTGGGGGAGTCAACCTTCAAAAGCGTCAGGTACAGTGTCGAGAGCATCTTGGTAAGTTTGTCCTGTGCTAGAAGCCTCTCAATAGGGTCAGAACCAAGGTCGATAGTCTGTGTAAATTGGGCCCTGGTAGCAGTGGCGGTGCGTCCATAGAGGGCGCCGGAGCTCCGCCCCCTCTCGCTCCCGCCCCGCCACTGAAAGGCAATACACAGATTCATGCATTGCATGAATCTGTGTATTGTCACGGCTGCCGCGCTGCCCACTATTCATATGGCCGGCCTCCTGGTGAGCGCCGGCCATATGAATTAGAGCGGCGGCCGGTGGTGGGTGTGGCTTGGAAGTGCCCATCAGAGCCAGCGGCTCTGATAGGCTTTCCGAATACAGCTCTCACGCTGTATTCGGCTTCCAAAAACTCCTCCCAGGTACGCACGGGGGTGCGTTCCTTGGAGAAGACTGTGGATGTTTCAGCCAATCAGGTTCACCGGATCTGGTTACCGGTGACCTGATTGGCTGAAGCGACATCGAGGGCGGGAGAACATATCGAGGACGGCGCGGACCGAGGAAGGTAAGTGCGGAGCTGGGGGGGGGACAGGCTGCATTTGGGGAGAACTGACTGTATATGGGGACAAACTGGCTGTATATGGGGGACAAACTGGCTGCATTTGGGGGGAACTGGCTGTATATGGGGGACAAACTGGCTGAATATGGGGGGAACTGGCTGTATTATGGGGGACAAACTGGCTGAATATGGGGGGAACTGGCTGTATTATGGGGGACAAACTGGCTGAATATGGGGGGAACTGGCTGTATTATGGGGGACAAACTGGCTGAATATGGGGGCACACTGGCTGTATATGGGGGACAAACTGTCTGCATTTGGGGGGGAACTGGCTGTATATGGGGGACAAACTGGCTGAATATGGGGGGAACTGGCTGTATTATGGGGGACAAACTGGCTGAATATGGGGGCACACTGGCTGTATTATGGGGGACAAACTGGCTGCATTTGGGGGGAACTGGCTGTATATGGGGACAAACTGGTTGAATATGGGGGGAACTGGCTGTATATGGGGGCACACTGGCTGCATTTGGGGGGAACTGGCTGTATATGGGGGACAAACTGGCTGAATATGGGGGCACACTGGCTGTATTATGGGGGACAAACTGGCTGCATTTGGGGGGAACTGGCTGTATATGGGGACAAACTGGCTGAATATGGGGGGAACTGGCTGTATATGGGGGCACACTGGCTGCATTTGGGGGGAACTGGCTGTATATGGGGGCACACTGGCTGCATTTGGGGGGAACTGGATGTATATGGGGGCACACTGGCTGCATTTGGGGGGAACTGACTGTATATGGGGGACAAACTGGCTGAATATGGGGGGAACTGGCTGTATATGGGGGCACACTGGCTGCATTTGGGGGAACTGGCTGTATATGGGGGCACACTGGCTGCATTTGAGGGGAACTGGCTGTATATGGGGGCACACTGGCTGCATTTGGGGGGAACTGGCTGTATATGGGGGACAAACTGGCTGCATTTGGGGGGAACTGACTGTATATGGGGGACAAACTGGCTGAATATGGGGGGAACTGGCTGTATATGGGGGACAAACTGACTGTATATGGGGGGAACTGGCTGTATATGGGGGACAAACTGGCTGTATATGGGGGCACACTGGCTATATATGGGGACAAACTGGCTATATATGGGGACAAACTGGCTGTATATGGGGGCACACTGGCTGTATATGGGGGGCACACTGGCTGTATATATGGGGGCACACTGGTTATATATATATATGGGGACAAACTGGCTGTATATGGAAACAAACTGGCTGTATTTGAGGGGGCAAACTGGTGGCGTTTGGGCACAGTGGCTGCGTTTTAATGGGCACAGTGGCGGCAATTGATTTTTTTTTTCAGTTTGTTTACGCCCCCCCAAAAATTTTGAGCACCAGCCGCCACTGCCTGGTAGCATGCCTCAGCTGAAAGTATCTAAACTGCATACTCCCCGGGAGTCCATATCTAACAACCAATTCCTGAAAGGACATCAGAATCCCCGAACGAATGACATCCCGAAGGACCTTAATCCCATACCTGGCCCACAGTTGCGGATCGGGTATCTTCCTAAAATGAGGGAGGGAAGGGTTACCCCAAAGAGGACAGAAAGCTGAGTACTGATGCGGTCGTAGGAATCTCCTCCGAGCCGCTGTCCACACTCTAAGGGTCATCTTGGTAGAAGCAGGCAGTGAAGGGTACGCAGCGCTACCCCTGTATACCAGATTCCCCAGTTCCTTGAGCGATCCTAGAACGGCAGCTTCCAAACAAGTGGCCGCATTCATCCTGGATTGCTCAAACC
Source organism: Rana muscosa (assembly GCA_029206835.1). Lineage (NCBI taxonomy): Eukaryota > Metazoa > Chordata > Amphibia > Anura > Ranidae > Rana > Rana muscosa. The sequence goes on along the minus strand of CM055119.1, from coordinate 258,374,723 downwards.
ACCACCTCACAGTTACCAGGATTGCCACCCAGAAATACATCAGGAAGTTTTGGAGCGCGAGGCCCCCGCAATGGACCGGCAACTGCAAGGTGGACCTGGAAAGCCTAGGAGAAGATCCCCTCCACAGAAAGGAGCCTATGCAGACATCCAGGTCTCTAAAAAACGACAAGGGAAGCCAGACCGGGCAGTTCCTGAACACATATGTAAATCTTGGCAAAAATAGCATTTTGAGCACATTAATGTGTCCCAGTAGATTTAGGGGCAGTTCCCTCCATCTGGAGCAGTGCTCCTTGAGTCGCTTCACAACAGGTAGTAAATTGAGGCGACGAAAGTCCCGAAGGTCCCTCGACACCACAATCCCCAGATATTTAAATTCATCTACCCAGAGCAGCGGAGTCGAGACCCCCTCCTCTCGGGCCCGGGAATCCAGCGGGAACAGGACCGACTTGGACCAGTTGATCCTGACCCCGGAGAAACACCCAAAATCATAAAAAATCTGCAAGGCCGCCTGCAACGAGGCGCCAGCATCATGCAGATAGAGCAGCGTATTGTCTGCATAGAGAGATATTTTCTCCTCCAGAGGACCAATCCTGAGCCCATGGACCGCACCGGATTCTCTAATCATGATCGCCAGTGGCTCCAGGGCTAGAGCAAACAAGCTAGGTGATAAAGGGCACCCCTGTCTTGTGCCCCTCTGGAGGAGAAAAAAATCAGAGAGGGCATCATTAGTACGTATTCTTGCTCTAGGAGATTTGTATAACATTCCTAACCAGCTAAGAAATTGCGGGCCAAATCCAAAACGTCTCAACACTTCCCACAGGTACCCCCACTCCACCGAGTCAAAAGCCTTCTCGGCATCAAGAGAGGCTATCACCCGGGTGCCGCCATTATCATGAGGAGCATCTAAATTAAGAAACAATCTACGGATGTTAATATCCGTGCCCTTCCCCGGCATGAACCCGGTCTGATCCTGGTGGATCAAGTCCTCCAGCACTGTGACCAGACGCATTGCCAACACCTTCGCCAGTAGCTTGGCATCAGCGTTGATCAAGGAGATAGGTCTGTACGAGCCACACTCCTCCGGGTCCTTCCCGGGTTTGGGCACCAACACAACAACCGCCTCCGACATGGAGTCCGGAAGGGATCCCAAGGTAGAAAACTGCCAAAAGAGGGAAGTTAGTCTGGGGGCTAATCCCGGTACTCAGTATAGAATTCAATGGGCACCCCATCCAGCCCCAGAGCTTTACCCGATTGCATACATCCCATGGCCTTCTGCACCTCCTCCAAGGAAATGTCCCTGTCTAGGTCCCTACTTTTGTCTTGGTCAAGAGTGGGAAACGGGATTTTGTCCAAATAGTCAGTAAGGTCTCCAGCCGTATAGGTCACTTTGGAGGAGTAAAGGTCCTGATAAAAACGCAAAAACCTGGAGCCAATGGCCACCGGATCTGCCAGTAACGCACCATCTACGTCTCTAATTCTACCTATACGCGTATTGGCAGATTGACCTCTGGCCAACCACACCAGCAGCCGACCATTTTTGTCACCAAACTCGAACACCCTCTGAGCACTATCCAGCATGGATTTCCTGGTACGATCAATTCTTAGCAAAGAAAGCTCTCTAAGGGTGTGCTGCCAGGTACCATAGGTGCCCGAGCCCGGCGCCAGCACATAAGCCCTTTCTTGTGTCATAGCCTGATCCTCTAACCTTTTAAGATCTTGCACCGACTTCCTCTTTCGATCAGCTATTTTTTTAATGTACACCCCCCTGAGCCAGGCTTTAAAAGTGTCCCATACTACCAAGGGTCCCAAAGATCCCTCGTTCTGCAGCCAGTAACCACAGAGCTCCTCGGGCAAGTCCCGTTGGATCTCGGGGTCCATCACCCAGTATTTGGAGAGTCGCCAGACCCTCTGACCCCAGGAGAAGACGCCCCAACCAAGACCAACAGTGGGGCGTGATCAGATATGCCCCGGGAGAGGATCTCGGTGGAGCGCACCTCCCCCACCAGGCCACAGGAGGCAAACGCCATGTCAATGCGAGACAATGTATGATAGGTCGTGGAGAGACAGGTGAATTGCGTGTCAGAGGGGTGAAAATGTCTCCACAGATCCGTCAGAGTGAAGGTAGATGCCCAGTGAGATAACCCGAGAGCAGGAGAAGGGGAGGGACGGAGCCGATCCTGTGTATCTGACATGACCAGGTTGAAATCCCCTAGCAGGAGCACCCTATCCACCCCATATTGTGTAGTCCTCTGCATCATCCTGTGGAGCAATGTGAGATCCGCCGGGGGGGGGGGCAAATAGACACCTACAATAACATATTGGGTCCCAGCTATAAGGGCATGTACTAGAACATATCTACCCCCTTGGTCAGTACGAACCGCTTGGAGTTGGAATGGCAAGGAGCGATGCACCAGAATACTCACACCTCTAGCATAATTTGAGTAAGTCGCATGATAGTGTGCACCGACCCAGGCCCTTCTCAATCCCAAAATCTTAGAGCCCATTAGGTATGTCTCCTGAAGTATACAGACCTTGGGACTGTATTGCTGAATGAACTTGAAGACCAAGGATCTCTTGATGGCAGAATTGAGACCCCTGACATTCCAAGACATTACCGTAAAATTAGCCATACTGGAAGCTTGACAGACAGAACAAATAACAGACCATCCCTCCTATCTGTAATCGTCTTCAGAAGTGCATGTCTCCCCAATTTGTGCGTACAGCAAACATAGTCCTAGACAGGTTGGAGGCAATGCACAACCGTAGAGGAATAGCCAAAATACTGTTGCATGCTAACAAACGAAAAAATGAGAACCAAAAGACCAACCCATGAAAACATATCTCTCTAATCAGACCAACTAAACCCTGGACGACAACGGTCATCCAACCCCCTCCCCCCACCCCGCACCCCTCTAACAGATAAGAGCACATTAAACCCCGAACTCAAACAGCACGATAAGTCACCAGTCGTTGGAGGCGTGGGCCTCGTAAGGGCAAAACTTCACCCGCACCGGAACATGGGCGGCAGAGAAATCGTCAAAAATAAACACCAAAAGAGGGGGGGGGGAAAAAAGGGGAGGAGGAGAGAACCAAAAAAGGGGGTGCAAAACCCAGTGGACATGAGATGCTGAAGAACAGTCTCCAGCAAGGTGAAAGCCGGCTTCTGGGTATAGTGGAGCAGTCATATAGTCGCCAGTGTCGCGTGGTTAAAGGAGCCATGGTCATACATACAGTGCAGAGTGACAGTAGAGGTAGGATAACAGGCCACAATGGTGTCCCAACAAAGTCCAAGAACCGAAGGTCACATCCACATTATAGTCAGGATTCTCACCTTACATGGCGGCTCAGCAAGACTGCACAGTGTCTAGGGAAAAAATAAACATCCACTCCATGAAGGCAGTCACTATGGAGGCAAGGATTCAAGCCACACACGGGCTTCTTTGGGGCTGTTGAAGATCCTTACAGACTCCCCGTCAACCACTCGCAGCCTGGCAGGGAATAGGATGCTGTATTTGATACCTTTTCATCCGAAGCGCCGCTTTCACTCCATTGAACAACCGTCGTTGCCGCTGCGTCTCGATCGTGTAATCCGGGAACATCATTAAGTTAGTATTGCGGAACGGGAGTTTACCAGCTAGACGGGCCGCACGGAGCAGTTCGTCTCTGTCCCTAAAGTTCATCAGGCGGAGGATGAAAGTGCGCGGGGGGGCTCCCTCCGGACCCGGTCTCGGCGGCACCCGATGGGTTCTCTCCACCGTAAAAATGGGAGGAAAGCTGGGCCGCAGGAAGAAGGCCCCGGAGCATATCCTCGGTAAAGGCGGTGGGATTGTGCCCCTCCACCCCCTCCGGAAGACCGACAATCCTGATGTTATTGCGCCTACTACAGTTCTCAGCGTCCTCCGCGCGATACTCCAGCGCCTTCACCTTAGTGACCAGGGTTCGGATAGTCACTTCATGGCCTGCGACCGCGTCCTCCACATCCCCAACACGCTGCTCGGCCACTGTGATCCGGGAGCTAATCTTATCAAGGTCTTGGCGCAGCAGCCCCACATCAAGCTGTACTGCCTCGATCTTCGTGGTGAGCGTTGTCTGACAGGCTGTAACTGCCGCTTGACAGGTCATGATAGCCGCCATCACCTCCGGAATACCAGGCGGGGAGGCCTCCACAGTCTCCACATGTTAGGTCTGCGACGCCATATTGGTTAGGCGCGCCGGCCGGAGTTCAAGAACCGGACTCTCCGCTGCCTCTATACCCGCCGGAAATTTCAATTTCTTGCCCCGCTTCGGGCCCCCAGAGCTTCTGGAAGGCATACAGGGGTTACCGGTTCAGAAAGGAGTAAATTTCACCCAGCTACGGATGTAAAGTCGGATTCCTCTTCAGCAGAGCTCAGCACGTCTGCTCAGTCCGCCATTCCGGCCACGCCCCCGATATTTGTAAATTTAAATCATATCCCCTCTCAAGTGTCTCTTCTCCAGAGAGAATAAGTTCAGTACTCGCAACCTTTCCTCATAACTAACATCCTCCAGACCCTTTATTAGCTTTGTTGCTTTTCTTTGTACTTGCTCCATTTACAGTACATCCTTCCTGAGGACTGGTGCTCAGAACTGGACAGCATACTCTAGGTGCGGCCAGACCAGAGTCTTGTAGAGAGGGAGAATTATCTTTTTATCTCTGGAGTTGATTCCCTTTTTAATGCATGCCAGTATTCTGTTTGCTTTGTTAGCAGCAGCTTGGCATTGCATACTATTGCTGAGCCTATCATCTACTAGGACCCCCAGGTCCTTTTCCATCCTAGATTCCCCCAGAGGTTCTCCCCCCAGTGTATAGATTGCATTCATATTTTTGCCACCCAAATGCATTATTTTTAAATTTTTCTACATTAAACCTCATTTGACATGTAGTTGTCCACCCCATTAATTTGTTCAGATCTTTTTGCAAGGTTTCCACATCCTGTGGAGAAGTAATTTGCCCTGCTTAGCATGGTCCACAAATACAGTGATCAAACTGTTTACCCCATCCTCCAGGTCATTTATGAACAAATTAATTAGGATTGGTCCCAGCACAGAACCCTGGGGGAACCCACTACCCACCCCTGACAATTCAGATGACTCCCCTTTTATCACCACCCTCTGAACTCACCCTTGTAGCCAGTTTTCAATCCATGTATTCACCCTATAGTTCATGCCAACGCACCCTATTTTGTACAGTAAACGTTTATGGGAAACTGTGTCGAATGCTTTTGCAAAATCCAGATACACCGCGTCTACAGGCCTTCCTTTATCTAGATGGCAACTCACCTCCACATAGAAAGTTAATAGATTGGTTTGGCAAGAACAATTCTTCATGAATCCATGCTGATTACTGCTAATGATACCGTTCTCATTACTAAAATCATGTATATAGTCCCTTATCCCCAAGAGCTTGCATACTATTGATGGTAGGCAAACTGGTCTGTAATTCCCAGGGATGTATTTTGGGCCCTTTTTAAATATCGGTGCTACATTGGCTTTTCTCCAATCAGCTGGTACCATTCCAGTCAGTAGACTGTCAGTAAAAATTAGGAACAATGGTCTGGCAATTACTTGACTGAGTTCCCTAAGTACACTTGGGTGCAAGCCATCTGGTCCCGGTGATTTATTAATGTTAAGTTTCCCAAGTCTAATTTTAATTCTGTCCTCTGTTAACCATGGAGGTGCTTCCTGTGATGTGTCATGAGGATAAACATTGCTGTATGGTTACTGAAGCCCCCCCAGATTCTCTTGTGAAGAATAAATTCAATACCTTTGCCATCTGACTATCCTTTGTAATCAGATGACCTTTTTTACTGTTTACATACTTAAAGAACTTCTTGGGATTTTTTTATGCTTTCCTCCGCTATGTGTCTTTCATGTTCTATCTTAGCCGCCCTAATTGTACCCTTACATTTCTTGTTGCATTTCTTATAAAGTCTGAATGCTGATGATGATCCCTCAACCATGTATTTTTTGAAGGCCTTCTCCTTTACTTTTATACATTTTTACATTGGAGTTAAGCCATCCAGGACTTTTGTTGGCCCTTTTATAATGGGATGCATTGGTTACTGCCCTTATTTAATATGCTCTTAAAGCAAACCCATCTCTCCTCCGTGTTCTTTGTTCCTAAGATTTTATCCCAGTTTATGCCTTCTAGCAAGGCTCGTAGTTTAGGGAAAAAACAAAAGGGTAGGTATGTGTTAAGCTCATCCAATGTATAATGCTAGGTAATATAAGTGATTTACTAAGTATAAAAACCACGATTATTAATTACCCAATAATTTAGGGATTTATCCATTAAGTTGGCCTCTGAATTGCAAAACCATATAGAAAGAAGGGGGAGAAAGTTGAAGGATCAAAAAGTCCTTCAGCAAAATAATTCTTCAACAAGGCTCAACTAATTATACAAACTTATAATGAGTGAACCGCAATTAGTGTAGTAGAAAATTTCATTAATTCAATTAGTTTTAAACAAAACACAACATCAAAAGCACCTGATTGAAATGAGACTAGTCAACAAAAACACTAAACAAGGATGGCCACCCGATCAACCATACACACCGCATTCATTCATCCGCTAATGATCTTTAATGGTAATACCGGTATTGAGAATGTAAAAAATATATAAATTCATCAATATCAATTGAATAGTCCTGGTGAATGGAGATAATTCAAGTAATGGCTCCAAAAGTATGATTACCGGGTTGGTCTATTAGATGGATCAAAAAAGATGACCGGTTAGTGTTCACGCATATTTGCTGGGTGATGAAAGGATAGCTTGGCTGGACATAGTGTACACAGGAGCATGCTATGAGAATAGTGCCTGATGCTGAAAACACAATCCTACAGCTCACCTTAGATGTCTTCACTGGGTCACTCGGTCATTCAGCCATCCAGATCGATAGTCTTTTGGTTTGCATATGATCCCATATGTAACAAACACTCACCACTTTGCTGCGTGTCAGTCCAGTGAATCATTGAATCCTCACTGGACTGACACGCAGCAAAATGGTGAGTGTTTGTTACATATGGGATCATATGCAAACCAAAAGACTATCGATCTGGATGGCTGAATGACCGAGTGACCCAGTGAAGACATCTAAGGTGAGCTGTAGGATTGTGTTTTCAGCATCAGGCACTATTCTCATAGCATGCTCCTGTGTACACTATGTCCAGCCAAGCTATCCTTTCATCACCCAGCAAATATGCGTGAACACTAACCGGTCATCTTTTTTGATCCATCTAATAGACCAACCCGGTAATCATACTTTTGGAGCCATTACTTGAATTCGTAGTTTAGGGAAGTTGGCTCTTTAGAAATTGAGTCGTTGTATTCCCCTTGTTGTTCCTATTTGTGTGATTTATACTGAAGCCAATTGACCTGTGATCACGGTTTCCTAAATTGCCCCGTATTTCCACATATGTGATCAGGTCTGTATTGTTGGTACTCAGTAGATCCAGTAATGCTGTATTTCTAGTTGGTGCGTCTACCATCTGCAAAAAAATTTGAATAAACTGTTAGCGCAAACACTGGTACTACCGAACACTTAAAAAGCGGGCAATGTATATGTCTAGAAAACAGTCACAGTTCAATAGTCCATATAGTGGTGCAAATGACCAATCCTAATAAGGAAGGAGATGGGAAGTTGGTGGGCGGCAGCTGTCCTCAGAGAAAAGCCAACTCTGATAAGGAAAGACAAGGAGACAAAGAAGGGAAGCGCCACCTAAGTGCAATATGTCAGATACAATGTTTAATCTCAAAAGAAATGCACTTACAAGACACAAATACAAAACGGGCTCATCAGGGTCTCATAATGCGCAGTGCGGTCCGGTCTCAGGTCCATCTAGATTTCCGAATCTGCAGGCAGAGAGGAAAGTCCATCCTGTGGCCACCAGGAAACAGCAAGGTTCAGCGTGGAGCGCAGATGATGTCACCGGAAAGCGGGACCAGGGATAATGCGCGGTGCTCTCCCTGGTCCCGCTTTCCGGTGACGTCATCTGCGCTCCACGCTGAACCTGGCTGTTTCCTGGTGGCCACAGGTTGGACTTTCCTCTTTGCCTGCAGAGTCGTGGATCTAGATGGATTGAGACCCTGATGAGCGTGTTTTGTATTTGTGTCTTGTAAGTGCATTTCTTTTGAGATTAAACATTGTATCTGACATATTGCACTTAGGTGGCACTTCCCTTCTGCGTCTACCATCTGAACCATGAAATTGTCCTGCAAGACATTTAGGAACTGGCGAGCCTTAGACGAATGCGTGGTTCCCTCCGGCCAGTCTGTCTGGATAATTAATATCCCCCATTATAATTCAAATTGTGATAGGAGATCCCCTTCCCCCTCCTCCCTATTGTTTTAAATGTCTGTCACGTGACCTGAATCACAGATGAAATATGGTAGTTAAGATACTTTTGGTTGGAGGAAATAATCTATATCAGTGGTAATGAATAAAAATTCACAGAGGTCCGGTCTATAACATTTTCTTTCTCCAGAGGTCCGAATCTAATTTTTGGTCTATGGCTCAGGTCTAGTGATGAGCCGAACACCCCCGGGTTCGGTTCGTACCAGAATCCGCGAACGGACCGAAAGTTCACACGAACTTTAGAACCCTATTAAATACAATGGATGCGAACGTTCAAAATCTTAAAGTGCTAATTATAACGACTATTATGCATGTTATTGTCCTAAAAAGGGTTTGGGAACCCGGGTTCTGCACCAGGGGACATGTATCAATGCAAAAAGAAGTTTTAAAAACTGCCGTTTTTCGGGAGCAGTCATTTTAATGATGCATAAAGTGAAAAAAAAAAAGTCAAATATTCCTTTAAATATCGTACCTGGGGGTGTCTAAAGTATGCCTGTGAAGTGCCACGTGTTTCCCGTGTTTAGAACTGTCCCTGCACAAAATTACATTTCTAAAGGAAAAAAAGCCATTTAAAACTCCTTGCGGCTTTAATGTAATGTCTGGTCCCGGTAATATGGATGAAAATCTTTAAGAAAAATGGCATAGCTACCCCATCACAGCCCCCCCCCCTACCCCAGCCCATTACCAGCCCCTTTGGGTCTTGTATGGATATTAAGGGGAACCCCGCACACAAAATAAAAAAGGCCCTATATACTCTGAACAGCCGTATACAGGCGGTGCATACAAGACAGGGACTGTAGGTTTGTTCTTATGTAGAATCTGTTTGTAATTTTGAACAGGTACATTGTTTAAGTGTAGCTCCAGCCAAAAAATCAATTTTTAAGCTTTTTGGAAAACATAGGGAAGGGTTATCACCCCTGTAACATTTGTTTTGCTGTCTGTGCAGTGTGCACCTGTTCAGAACAGTTCACCTCACTTTCCGTCCTAATGACAAATGTTTTTTGAAAATTTGGGGTTTTTATTGAAACAAGAATTGGTGATAAAGCATCAATGGAGAGGAGACACTTTTTTCCCCATATTAACTCTTACAGGAGAGAATTTGCCTTCCTAGGGGTAGATTTCCTCTCACTTCCTGTTGTATCCTTCCGTTTGCAAGGAGGAGTCGTTTGTAAGTTGGATGTTTGAAAGTAGGGGCCTGCCGTATATACTCAGCTGAAATTTGCCCCTTACATGTTGGTGTTGCCACAACACTGTGAGCCCTCACAGTTACCCTTGGTGGGCGCATGAATGGGCCCTGCTGTGAATTATTCGATCAAGAATTGTAATTGCATGCCCCTGTTGAACAGGGGCTGAAAAATTGGGCCTTTGGTGGTGGTGGTGGTGTTGCCACAACACTGTAAGGCCTCACAGTTACTCTTGGTGGGCGCAGGAATGGGCCCTGCTGTGAATTAGATCAAGAATTGTAATTACATGCCCCTGTTAAACAGGGGCAGAAAAATTGGGCCTTAGGCACTGGTGCCACAACACTGCAACCCCTCACAGATACTGTACTTGGAGCACAGCAATGAGCCCTGTTGCAAAGTATTGCATCAAAAATTGTAATTACACGAAAAATTGGGCCTTAGCCACTGGTGCTGCGGCTACGACACTGCAACCTCTCCCAGATACTCTAGTTGGAGTGCAAGAATGAGCCCTGCTGCAAAGCAGTGCATACATTTTTTTAATTACATGCCCCTGTTAAACAGGGGCTGAAAAATTGGGCCTTAGCCACTGGTGGCGGCACCCAGAAACAAAAATGTTCTCCCAAGCTATCATCATCAATCGGATCATTGAGGAGGAGGAGGAGGATAGTCAGTCAACATAACAGGACAGTCTCTCAGCATCAGCATCAGTCTTGAAGGGATGTGACATTTGAAAATAAATTAGTCTGTTATATCAGCTTCAGGTGTTTGGTAGCTGGTGGTGATCCAAGACTGGTTCATCTTTATGAAGGTCAGTCGATCAACCGAGTCGGTGGACAGGCGCACCCTGTGATCCGTGACAAATCCTCCAGCAGCACTGAATGTGCGTTCTGAAAGAACGCTGGATGCAGGACAGTAGCTCAATTGCATACTGTGCAAGCTCTGGCCAGTGATCCATCCTCAAGACCCAGTAAGCAAGAGGATTTTCGGTGGGAAAGGTTTCCAAGTCTGACCTTGCCCCTACGTATTCCTGCACCATGTATATCAGACGCTGGCGATGGTTGCTGGAACCGATCATACCTTGGGGCTGCGGACTAAAGAATTGTCTGAACGCATCGGTCAGACGGCCACCTTCCCCACCGCTCCTTCTTTGACTGACCGAAGTCTCAGCAACTCGTTGTCCAGGACCAGGAGTTTGTAACCTCCCAGTCTCTGGGAACGCGTTGCACAGACCTTTCTGCAAGGCCTCCCGGAGTTGTCTCATCCTCTGCTCCCTCTGCGACGGTAAGATAAGGTCCGCAACCTTACCCTTGTACCGTGGATCAAGGAGAGTGGCCAGCCAGTAATGGTCCCTCTCATTGATTCGAAGAATACGAGGATCCTTCCGCAGACTTTGCAGGATCAGGGAGGCCATGCAGCGTAGGTTAGCTGAGGCATTCAGTCCGGAGTCCTCTGGGTCACTAAGGACGACATGATCCGCAGCCACCTCCTCCCAGCCACATACAAGTCCACTGGTTTCTTGGGACTGTAAATCATCCCTAAAAGACTGCTGCTGATGATGCTGAGTGCCAGGCTCCACCTCCATGCTGACACAATCCTCCTCCTCCTCCTCCTGTGCGATGGGTGGGACAGAAGGAACACTGTCTGGGTAAAGGGGGCCTTGAGAGGCAAGGAAGTCCTCCTCTTCCTGCCTCTGTTCTGCCTCAAGTGCCCTGTCCATTATTCCACGCAGCGTATGTTCCAACAGGTGGACAAGAGGTACAGTGTCACTGATGCATGCACTGTCACTGCTCACCATCCTCGTGGCCTCCTCAAATGGTGCCAGGACAGTGCATGCATCCCTGATCATGCCCCACTGGCGTGGTGAAAAAAACCTGAGCTCCCCTGACCCTGTCCTGGTGCCGTAGTCGCACAGGTACTCATTGATGGCCCTCTGCTGCGTGTGCAGCCGCTGCAGCATGGCCAACGTTGAGTTCCACCTGGTGGGCATGTCACATATAAGGCGGTTCTTGGGCAGGTTCAACTCCTTTTTGCAGCTCAGCCAGGCGAGCACTGGCATTATAAGATCTGCGGAAATGCACACAGACGTTCCTGGCCTGCCTCAGGATATCCTGTAAGCCCGGGTACCTGCCCAAGAACCGCTGCACCACCAGGTTAAGGACGTGAGCCACACAGGGCACATGGGTCAGTTGTCCCTGTCGGAGGGCGGAGAGGAGGTTGGTGCCATTGTCGCAAACCACCATTCCTGGCTTAAGCTGGCATGGCGCCAACCACCTCTCGGCCTGCCCCTGCAGAGCAGACAGAACCTCTACCCCAGTGTGGCTCCTGTCCCCCAAACACACCAGCACAAGCACGACATGGCATCTTTTTGCCTGCGTACTTGTGTAGCCCCTTGAACGCCTACGGAGCACCGCTGGTTCCGAGAACAAAGCACAGGAAGAGGCCATGGAGGAAGAAGAAGAGGAGGGGGTGGAGGAGAGAGGTGTGTCACAACCAGTAGTAGCATTTAGGAGGCGTGGCAGCGGAACAACCTCCAACACTACTGCACCTTGTCCTGCATCCTTCCCAGCTGCCAAAAGAGTGACCCAATGGGCCGTGAAAGAAAGGTAACGTCCCTGTCCATGCCTGCTGGACCATGAGTCAGCGGTAATATGCACCTTACCGCTGACCGCCCTTTCCAGCGAGGCCAAGACATTGCCTTCCACATGCCGGTAGAGAGCCGGAATCGCCTTCCGTGAGAAAAAGTGGCGTTTGGGAACCTGCCACTGAGGAACCGCACATTGCACAAACTCACGGAAGGGGGCCGAGTCTACCAACTGAAAAGGCAGCAGTTGAAGCGCTAGCAATTTAGCCAAGCTAGCATTCAACCGCTGGGCATGTGGATGGCTGGGAGTGAACTTCTTTCGATGGTCCAGCAGCTGGGACAGGGAAATTTGCCTTCTAGAATCGGACGTCGGTGTACTGCTAGCAAAGTGCCCGCAAGTACTTGGCTGTGACACACCTAATTCTACACCATCATTCCTCTCAGTGCAGGTTTCAGAGGACTGAAGGTATAGTGGGGTTGGAGATCCCAGCTGATGCGGTGCAAGGAGAGGTCCGCTTTGTTCTTTGGTGTGGGTCTTTAAGGTAGGCTTGCCAACGAGCTGCATGGCAGGTCAACATATGTCTGGTCAAGCATGTGGTGCCCAAGCGGGTGATGTTTTGGCCACGCGATATACGCTTGAGACATATGTTGCAAACAGCAGCTGTGCGATCTGATGCACTCGACTCAAAAAAGGCCCACACCAAAGAACTTTTTGAATAATGGGCAGAGGCAGCGCCCTGCACAGGCGGAGCTCTGCGGTGTGATTCCGTCGGTGTGCTGCCCTTACGCTGGCCCCCCGAGGGCATCCAGCCTCGTTGGAGATGTGCCTCCTCCTCATCTCTCCTATTAGGCACCCACGTGGAGTCAGTGACCTCATCATCCCCTCTCTCCTCATCACTGGAGCCAATCTGGCAGTATGCTGCAGCTGCTGGAACATGACTGCCAGATTGGTGTCCTTCTTGAGCATCCCCTCTCTCTGCTCTCACACTACTGCCTTCCTCTAGCTGGGTATCATCATCAGACCCTTCGAAACGCTGGGCATCCTCCTGGAGCATGTACCCAACACTGTGCTCAAACAGTTCGGGGGACTCCTCAGGAGGACATGGTTGGTCTAGGGAAGGAGTGACTGATGATGACATTGATACCAGGGAAGAGGACGCTTTGGCAGCTGCTTTGCCAGTACGCTGAGCCTGGGTGAGAGAGGATGAGGAGGGCTTGGTCATCCACTCTACCAAGTCTTCGGCATAATGCGGCTCAACACGTCCAGCTGCCGAAAAGGACAAGCGTGTCCCATGGCCACAGGCTGATGGCGATGCACCGCGTCCACGACCAGCACTGTTGTCTCTAGACACAGAGCCTGCTTGCCCTCTTTTATTGGCTCCTGACTGTCTGCCTCTCCTTGTTTGCCTTTCAGACATTCTAATGGCCTGCAGGGAAATGGGAAAACCAGCAATAAGGCCTAGCTTCAGGAGTATATTTTGCAGGAATCACACTACGCCTGCTGTAGGTGCTGCAAATGCCTTTTGGTGTAACACACCAGGAAAACGCAGAAATACAGGCTAACTTCAGGTGTATAATGTGCAGGAGGCACACTCCGCCTGCTGTAAGTGCTGCAAATGCCTGTTGGTGTAACACACCAGGAAAACACAGCAATACGGGCTAACTTCAGGTGTAATATGATCAGGAGGCACACTCCGCCCGCTGTAAGTGCTGCAAATGCCTGTTGGTGTAACACACCAGGAAAACGCAGCAATACAGGCTAACTTCAGGTGTAATATGATCAGGAGGCACACTCCGCCCGCTGTAAGTGCTGCAAATGCCTGTTGGTGTAACACACCAGGAAAACACAGCAATACGGGCTAACTTCAGGTGTATAATGTGCAGGAGGCTTAGCAACAATGACACTGACACTGTCCCCTGCCTATCCTTCTCTCTCCCTGCACACAAGGTTTAGCAAAGTATATGACACTGACACTCTCCCTGCCTATCCTTCTCTCTCCCTGCACACAAGGTTTAGCAAAGAATATGACACTGACACTGTTCCCTGCCTATCCTTCTCTCTCCCTACACACAAGTTTGAGGTACAAATAGCACTGACACTGTCCCTGCCTATGTAACTCTTTCCCTGCGCCGGAACACACTACACAAGGCCGCCGCGCTGGCGGCCTTTTATAGTGTGGGGCGTGTGCTAAACCCCCTGAGCTATAATTGGCCACAGGCAACCTGCCTGTGGCCAATTATGGCTCTCCTAGCTACAGGCGCTGTGATTGGCCAAGCATGCGGGGTCACAGTACATGCTTGGCCAATCACAGCGCCGGGATTGCACTGCGATGGTGCAGTGTATTGTGGGCCGTTCGTGTCACTCGAATTTGGCGCGAACGGCCCAAATCGTTCGATGTTCGCCGAACGGTCGAACAGCCGATGTTCGAGTCGAACGTATGTTCGACTCGAACACCGAGCTCATCCCTACTCAGGTCCTTCACATTACAGTGCCACCCCCTTTACATCACAACCCCCTTTACATTAGTGTCTTCAGTCCCCTCTTTCAAATCACAGATCCTCCCTTTCACATCAGAGCTTTTGGTTGCAGGAAATAATCTATATCAGGGGTACTGAATTAAAATTAACGGAGGTCCGGTCTGTAAAATTTTATTTTTTTCAGAGGTCTGAATCAAATTTTTGTTCTATGGCTCAGGTCCTTCACATTACAGCGGTGCCCCCCCCCTTTACATCACATCCCCCCTTACATTGATGTCTTCAGTCCCCTCTTTTAAATCACAGTCCCCCCTTTCACATCAGAGCCCCCCTCACATCATAGGCCCCCCAACATCACAATCCCCTTGCACTCACAACCCTCAACATCACAGCTCCCCCCTTCTCACATCACAGCCCCCCCAATATCACTACTTCCCCTTTTACATCAAAGCTCCCTATATCTTCAGTCCCCTCTTTCAAACCCCAGAACCTGCCCCGTTTCACATGAGTGCCCCCTATCCTCACATCACAGCCCCCCCCCCCTACATCACAGTTCCCCCCTTTCACATCACAACACCCCATACATCACAGCCCCATATGCCTTCTCCCCCTTCACATTAAATCCCCCCATACCACAGCTCCTCTTCTCACAACACAGCCCCCTCCAATATCAATGCTCCCACCAAAGACAGTGCTCCCAAAGGGGCGTGGCCTGACGCAGCATGTGAACGGACGTCTTTCTTAGCAGCTCTGAGATCCCTCTGAACAATCCTGTGCAATCCTGGTTTAGTCCCTGTACCAACCTTGTCGTGTGTCTGACCGGGCACCTGACACTTGATTTGCTTTTTGTCGTTTTTATTTTTTCCCTGTGTTCTAATTGTTTCCTCCCACTCCCTGGGATTGTAGCTGGGGCAGGTGCATTCAGCTAATTGCTGTGTCAAGAGGATACAGATCTCCACTGGATGACTATGCTGCTACCGTTTGTAAAAGAACCCTTTTTTCATTTTCTTTTTTTTCTTTTGTTGATCACTGACTGATCCAACTTAGTTCGCTGGCTTGTCTGTACAGGCCATGTTCCTAGTATGTACTTGCAGTTCGGGGTCAAAGCCAGCCCCTTGTTTTTGGGGTCTGGCAGGGGATAATTTTGGGCTGTTGCTGATACTACATGTGTATTGGTTTGTTGTTGTTTTACTGTATGCTGGGATGAGTTATGTGTGTGTGTGATTGTGGCTGTGCCTCCACCCCCTCCTATACCTTGCCTATGATACTGTTGCTTCATAATCTGCTATTGTTTTCTTTAATTTCTACTGCTTTTCCATGTCTAAGGTCAGGTGTATCTCCTAGAATGTTCGGGGGTTAAACTCCAAATTTAAGAGGGCCTCCCTGTTTGATTTCCCTAAGGTGCACAATCCTCATTTGCTATGATTACAGGAGACGCACCTTATGAGATCAAAGGTGCTGGCTTTGAAAAATACTGGGTTATGCATGGATGCCATTCCACCTACTCTAATTATGCAAGGGGGGTGTCCATTCTGGTACGTAAAAGCCTCTCCTTTTCCTGTGACAGGGTGGTGCTGGACCCTAAGGGTCATTATATTTTTCTCCAATGCACGGTGCACGCAACACCACTATTGTTGGTGGCTGTGTATGCTCCCCCCCCCTGTCACAGCTGAAATCTTTACAGATTTAATGCCCCATACACACGATCGTTTTTCTTGCCATTTTTTTTCTTGCCGTTTTTCACGTCGTTTTTTTTCGTTTCCTCTCAAGCCTGTCTTGCGTACACACGATCATTTAAAAAAACGATCAAGCAAAGCGCAGTGACGTACAACGGCACTATAAAGGGGAAGTTCTGTTCGAATGGCGCCACCCTTCATGTTAGTAAAGTTTGTTGAGCGACGATTCGCTCTTTTCAGTCTCGTGCTTTTCAGTCCGTGACTGCGTGACGAATGTGCTATCTCCATTACGAACGCTAGTTTTACCAGAACGAGCGCTCCTGTCTCATACTTGATTCTGAGCATGCACGTTTTTTTTCACGTCGTTAAAGCATACACACTATCGTTTTTCACGTCGTTAAAAAAAACGACATGAAAAACGACGTGAAAAAAGAGAGCATGTTCGAAATTTTTAATGGCCGTTTTTCACGTCGTTAAAAATGCTCTGGAGCCTACACACGATCATTTTTAATGGCCATTTTTTTTAATGGCATTTTTAACGGCATGAAAAACGATCGTGTGTATGGGGCATAAGTGTACAATTCTCCACTTTTCCAAAGCTAGCTACTCTTATAGTGGGGGACTTCAACTCGGTACTTGACCCTGACAGGGACTGCTTGAAGCCTCTAGAATATGACTCTAAATTGTTTGGTCAATGGCGTGCCTACTTTGGTTATGTTGATCTCTGGAGACACTGCCATCCTGTGGACCAGGAATACACATGCCAATCTCGAACATATCCGTACTCTTTGCAGGCTAGACTATGCTCTGGGAACTCCTGACATGATCCCCAGTATTCAGGCAGTATCTCACTTACCTCAGACATTATCTGACCATTCAGCCTTATCTGTAGATATGCTACTAGGCCATAGACCCTCCTTTCGGTTGTGGAGGCTCAGTCCACTCTGGGTTGCCACATCTGAATTTCAAGAGCCGGTTCGGCAGGACATGTCCCACTATTGGGGGGGACAATGCCAGATCTGCCTCCTTTTGGCCCCACGTGGGATGCCTTTAAGGCATCGGTACGGGGTTCCTACATTTCCAACATTGCCCAGCATCGAAAGTCCTCTCAAGCTGCTCTTTTGGCCTTGGAGTCCTCCCTGGAGACTACCAGGGCCCAATATTCTGCGCTTCTCACCCCAGACTCCCATGGGGTCCTGGTGGGGGCGCATAGGGCTCTGGACCTAGGGTGGATTTGACGCACAAACAGCAGCTGTATTTGTCGGCCAGGTTACATGAACACAGTGGTAAAAATGGTAAGATGCTGGCCTATCTCTCTCGCACGGACTATGTAGGTAGGACTATACCGCAAATTCAGTTACCAGATGGTACTGTCACATCAGACCCCCTGCTTATAAACCAGACGTTTAACTCCTTTTATGAGAACCATTACACCGCCCCGTCCCCCCCCGACCAAGCTTGAGATGCTGGGATTCTTTGAATATCTTCAATTCCCTGTCCTGGAAGAATCACATAACCTGATCCTAGACAACCCTCTGACAGTGGAGGAGGTCACTGAGGCCATTTACTTGCTCCCCCCTAATAAAGCCCCTGGATCGGATGGTTTGCCTGCAGAATGGTACAGAAACTATGTTGAACTGTCACAGAAACTACACTCTTTGTTTGGGCGTGTACTGCAGGAGGGTGAGCTCCCCTCCTCCATGTGTGAAGCCCTGATTGTAGTGCTCTCTAAACCTGACAAAGATAAACTGTTGTGTGGGTCTTACCGTCCAATCTCACTGTTGAATAGTGATGTTAAGGTGTTGGCTAAGATTTTAGCTCTAAGATTACAAAAAGTCATTCTCCATCTTATTCGCAGGGACCAGACGGGGTTTATGCCTGGGAAGAGTACGTATGACAACATTCGCCGGCTATATCTGCACATCCATAGGGCTGCCACTGAAAAAAAGTGGCCTGGTGTTATCTCTGGGTGTGCTCAAACAGAGGCGTTGCTAGGGAGGTGCGGGGGGTGCGATCCGCACCCGGGTGACACCCGCTAGAGGGGTGACACCCTCCCGACAGTGAGAAGTTTATTTTATTTTTTTAATTTTTTACAGCTGAAACTTTAATTCAGCAACTTCACCCCGCTGGGCTGGAACAACACTTCCAGTGCCGCGGCCGCGCCTGGTGTGTGTGTCCTCCAGCTCCGTGTTCCTTATTCTTCTTCCTCCCTCCCTACCCTACAGAGCGTCAGCCTGTCACATCATCACACTGCACTGTGATAATGTGACGTCACATACAACTTTCTCCGGCTGCACGCTGTGAGGGTCGCTGCCCAGCCCTCCTCCTCTCCAGTCAAGACTTCAGAAGAACAGGTGCGGGGGGGGGGGGGGGTCTCCACCGCCGGCCCGACTCCCGAGCACAAGATGAGGTAGGTGTGTGGTGTGTGGGGAGCGGGGGGGGGAGGGGCGGTTGCCATTGTAAGAGGCAGAGCTAGTGTGGGAGGAGGACTGGCTGTCTGGCAATACAGGTCTGGCGCTCTGACCTGTCCTGTATTGTATGATAATGAAGGGAGGGAGGAGGGGTGCAAGGTGGTCTGCTACTGCTAGACACAGCTATAGATTATATATAGATATTATGTAATATAGCTGGTCCATCCGCCCCTCCCCCCACCAGACCAGCTAACTCCACTACTGTGCCTATTATATGTAATATAATATATCTTCTGTGTCCAGCATCACCCCCCCCCCCCCCATTATCAGACAGACAACACTGACTATATAATTTATATTAGCTGACTGAGACACCCCCACCCTGAGCTGGTCTGATGATGATAATGGGGGGGGGGGGGTGATGCTGGACACAGATATATTATATTACATATAATAGGCACAGTAGTTGAGTTAGCTGGTCTGGTGGGGGGAGGGGCGGATGGACCAGCTATATTACATAATATCTATATATAATCTATAGCTGTGTCTAGCAGCAGCAGACCACCTTGCACCCCATGATGGAGTCCTAACCTGGCACCATACCACCCCAGCCTGCCTATGCTACCGCAACCAGTCCTTATGCCACCGCAATCTCCCCTATGCCACCGAAACCTGCCCTATGCCACTGCAACCTGCCCTATACCACCCCAGCCTGCCCTATACCACCGCACCCTGCCCTATGCCACCCCAGCCTGCCCTATACCACCGCACCCTGCCCTATGCCACCCCAGCCTGCCCTATACCACCGCACCCTGCCCTATGCCAACCCAGCCTTCCCTATACCACCGCAACCTGCCCTATGTCACCCCAGCCTGCCCTTTACCACCGCAACCTGCCGTATGCCACGCAAACTGCTCTATACCACCCCAACCTACCCTATGCCACCGCACCCTGCCCTATGTCACCCCAGCCTGCCCTTTGCCACCGCAACCTGCCGTATGCCACGCAAACTGCTCTATACCACCCCAACCTACCCTATACCACCGCACCCTGCCCTATGCCACCCCAGCCTTCCCTATACCACCCCAACCTGCCCTATGCCACTGCAACCTGCTCTATGCCATCACACCCTGCCCTATATAACCCCAACCTGCTCAATGCCACCCAGCCTGCCATATACCACCCCCAACCTGTTCTATACTGCCACAACCTGCTCTATACCACCCCAACCTGCCATATGCCACCGCAACCTGCTCTATGCCATCACACCCTGCCCTATATAACACCAACCTGCTCTATACCACCCCAACCTGCTCTATACCACCCCAACCTGCTCTATACCACCCCAACCTGCCCTATGCCACCCCAGACTGCACTATACCACCGCAACCTGCCCTATATTACCCCAACCTGCCCTATATCACTCCAGCTGGCCCAATACCACCCTATATTTTAATTTACAGGGGTCATTTGGGGGTGAGCCTCGTGACTGTGCGCTGCCTGCAGGGCGCTGGGCAGGATAGACAGGAGGGAGGTGACACCATGTTTTGCCGCACCAGGTGACACCAACCCTAGTGACGCCACTGTGCTCAAGGCCTTTGATACTGTTAATTGGTCCTTCCTTTGGGAAACTATGCATCGTATGGGCTTCAGCTCTCAATTCATTCAGTGGGTCCGTTTACTCTTTACTAACCCCATGGCTAGGATAAGCACCAATAAGGATGTCTCTGATGTTTTTACTTTGCAGAGGGGAACAAGGCAGGGCTGTCCGCTATCGCCGCTTCTGTTCGCTCTGGCCATAAAGCCTCTGGGTTTGGCGGTGCGGCAGACGGCGACGATGGGTGGCATCTGTTATGGGGCCCTCTCTAAAGATTTACCTTTTATGCAGATGATGCCCTAATTTGCCTGGATGGATCTGAGCAGTCTTTTGTCTCCCTAATGGGTGTTGTGGAGGAGTTTGGGAAGGTCTCCGGGTTACGGGTAGACTGGGACAAATCAGTTACATTCCCTATAGGCCCTACACTTGACTATACTTACCTCTCTACATAAAAATTGTCCGTCCGACACACATTTAAATATTTGGGGATACACATTAACGAGGACTTGTCTTCGTTTGAAGCTCTCAATGTTTCCCCAATTGTAACACATATGGAGACCAGGCTACGTACTTGGGCCTCTCTACCACTTAATCTGATTGGTCGCGTGATTATTTTTAAGATGATATACTTACCCAAATTTTTATGTTTTTCGGGCATCCCCTATTTTTTTTGTTTTTTTGTTTGGGAGGAGGCCTCTGAGGCCTGCTTCCTTGATCTTATCGGGTCTAATGATCAGTATGTACAATTTAAATTTATACACCAGTTACACTATACTCCTGCCAGGCTGGCCCGCATGGGATTAAATTCTGCTGCTTCTTGTTCTAGGTGTGGCTCCACTGAGGCTGGTTACATACATATGTTTTGGTCTTGTCCAGCTTTATCATTGTTTTGGAAGGACTTGTTTTCTTTCTTTCTTTAGGGACACCTTAAATCTACCCATTCCTCACACATTGGAGGTCGGGTTGTTGGGAGTGCTCAATGACTTTATACCTACAATCCATGATCGAACTCTTATGCCGCGTACACACGATCGATTTTTTCGACGGTGAAAACACCGTCGAGAAAATCTACGTTAAAAACGAGGAACAGCTTGTTCCCCCCACACACGGCCGTTTTAAATGTCATTTTTTTTGGGTCGAAAAAAACGACTGTGTGGGCTCCGCGGCAGTGTTTCCCTATGGGAAACACTGCCGCGGAAAACATGTCGAAAAAAACGACGAGAAAAATTAGAACATGTTCTAATTTTTCTCGCCGTTTTTCTCGTCGAAAAAAACGGCAGAAAGCCCACAGACGATCGTTTTTCTCGTCGAAAGGAAAAAATTTCGTTTTTCTCGACGAGAAAAACGGCCGTGTGTACGCGGCATTATACGCACAATCTTATTTTACGCCAGGAAACTGGTTTTGTTGCAATGGAAAAGTGCCTCTGCTCCGGATATCCAAATGTTGTATCGTATGGTGAATAAGGTTATACCCATCTTTAAATGCATCTATAAGGGCAGGTCCTGTTCAAAAAAGTTTACCAAAATCTGTCAGCCCTGGCTTGATATTTCAGATTCCTTCTGAAAGGACACCCCACTATCCCAGCCATAGGGGACTGTGGTCATGAGTTACCGGGGTCTGCCTGTGGGTTGATGGGTGGTTGGTCACGGTGTGTCTTGGACCTGGGTGGGGGGGTGGGAGGGTGTCAAGGTGAGTATGACTGTGTGTATACGTGTGAGTGTGAATGTGGGTTCATATTAGTGTGAATGTAACTGTTGGCTACCTTTGCTGATTAAGGCCCCATGCACACGAGACGCAGGTGCAAACTCTGCTGAACACACGTTTTTAAACGCTGAAACCGGCGTTTATAAACGCGCGTTTTGCCGCGTTTGCGGCCGCGTTTAGCGGCGTTTAACCGCGTTTGCGTTTATAAGCGTTTCATCATAGACCCTCCCTAAGCTCAAAAAACAGTAAATTTTAACCATTTCAGCCAGTTTGTGAGACCAGAGTGAGTAGCAGCAGCTGAGAGAGCAGCAGTGTACTTGTATTTAGCGTATCACTTGCCACATCATCTGCCACAAGTTGTGGATTGTCCACTTGCCACGTCACCTGCCACGTCACCTGGCCACATCACCTGGCCACGTCACCTGGCCACGTCACCTGCCACAAGTTGTGGATTGTCCACTTGCCACGTCACCTTGCCACATCACGTGCCACGTCACCTGCCACAAGTTGTGGATTGTCCACTTGCCACGTTACCTGGCCACGTCACCTGGCCATGTTACCTGCCACGTCACCTGGCCACGTTACCTGCCACGTCAGCTGGCCACGTCACCTGCCACAAGTTGTGGATTGTCCACTTGCCACGTCACCTGCCACGTCACCTGGCCACGTCACCTGCCACAAGTTGTGGATTGTCCACTTGCCACGTCACCTGGCCACGTCACCTGCCACAAGTTGTGGATTGTCCACTTGCCACGTCACCTGGCCACGTCACCTAGCCATGTTACCTGCCCACATTACCTGCCACGTCATCTAGCCACGTCACCTGCCACAAGTTGTGGATTGTCCACTTGCCACGTCACCTGGCCACGTCACCTGGCCACGTTACCTGCCACGTCACCTGGCCACGTCACCTGCCACAAGCTGTGGATTGTCCACTTGCCACGTCACCTGGCCACATCACCTGACACAAGTTGTTGATTGTCCACTTGCCACTTTACCTGCCACAAGTTGTGGTTTGTCCACAATGCGATGCAAGCAATTACAGTTTTCTTTTATATTTTTTAATAGTTTTTCATCATTTGCCATCATTTTTGAGATTTCTAATGTTAAAAAATAGGTCACCTTTAAAAACGCTTATAAACGCAAACGCGGCAAAACGCCGGTACCGCGTTTAGCCGCGTTTAGCAGCGTTTAGCGTCTGAAACGTGAAAACTTTTGCGTCTGAACCCATTTTTTTGCTTCTGGAAAAACGAGGTTAAACGCAACTGCTTGTAAACGCCAAAAAACGAGAGTGTGTGCATGGACACATAGGATAACATTGAATGGGTTCAGGAGCAGTTGAAAAAAGCGTCCAACTGCCTCTGAACGCGCGTTCAACAGCAAATAACAGCGTCTCGTGTGCATGGGGCCTAAGACACACGGACAAACTGTGTGGGGTCATAGGTGGTCCACTTGAATTACCCTGTCTCACTTGATGTTATGGAGTTCCTCCGTTGAGGACCCGGGGTAAATAATGTTCTCAGGTTACTGTATAACTCTGATGTGATATTCTTATTCTGGTATACTTTATGCACTAGATGTAACCGTTTATGTGCCTCTTTGATCTTTGTATTTGCAGAAAACAAATAAACAAAGTTAAAAAACAAACAAAAAACAAACAAACAAAAAACACAACAACCAACACAGTGCTCCCATACATTCACAGCTCTTACCCCTTCTCTTCTCTACCTTAAAGGGGTTGTAAAGGTTTGTTTTTTTATTTTCTAAATAGGTTCCTTTAAGCTAGTGCATTGTTGGTTCACTTACCTTTTCCTTTGATTTTCCTTCTAAATGTTTCCTTTCTTTGTTTTCTTTGTCTGAATTTCTCACTTCCTGTTCCTCCTCAGTAAGCTGTTCTGGCTGACTCCACACCACTCGGATGATGGTGTGAAGTTTAGTGAGGAGAAACAGGAAGTGAGAAATTCAAACAAAGAAAAAAAAACATTTAGAAGGTAAATCAAAGTAAAAGGTAAGTGAAGCAACAATGCACTAGCTTAAAGGAACCTATTTAGAAAATAAAAAACAAACCTTTACAACCCCTTTAAAGCGGTTGTATACCGCAAAACTTTTTTTTCACAACCTGCAAGGCAAAGTCATAATGAGCTAGTATGACTAGCATACTAGCTCATTATCAATCACTTACCTTAGATCGAAGCCCCCGCAGCGGTCCTCGGACACGTCCTCCGTCGCATCCATGATACCCGGAGTGACTTCCGGGTATCGCCGTTCCGGCGCTGTGATTGGCCGGCGCGGCGATGATGTCACTCCCGCGCATGCGCGGGGAACGGCACGATCCCCGCGCATGCGCGAATTCCGGCAGTGTCCGGCAGACTGCCATTCAAAGAGACGCCGTGCTTAGTGTGCCTGCGCCGTTATCTACGGCGCGCATGCGCCGTAGATAGCGGTGCACTCTTTTCTGCAAATATCTCCGAAACCGTGTAGGTCTCGGAGATATTGCAAGCACCTACAGGTAAGCCTTAATGTAGGCTTACCTGTAGGTGCATTTCATATTTGTGGGTATACAACCACTTTAACACAGCATGGCAGAGGGCAGAAGGCACAGCAGGCTGAATTCCTCTTCTGTATATGTATTTGCCTGCCTGCCTGCCACAGCCGCCGCTGCTGTTAAACTCAGTGGGGAAGAAGGCGGGAGATAGAGAAGGTCTGCAGTTTCATAACAAGTGAAAGCTTGGGCAGCTCCTGCAACTCATGTAGACCTGACATATCTGCCGACCTCTTCCCTGCTGCAAGGTTAACAGCAGCAGGGGTGGCAGCAGGCAGGCAAATACATATACAGAAAAGGAATCCAGCCTGCTGTGACTCCCGCCTTCTGCCATGCTGTGAGTTTTAACAGCAGCGGCGGTGGCAGGAGAGGAGTTCACTAAGGCTGCTAAGTGGTGCGGCCCTGGTCCAGACAGGACTGTCACTCAGTCCGTGTCCGGACTGCGGTCCACCATTTAGTGACATCTGATCTATATAATGTGAAAGACCACTAACAATACTATTTGTACTGGCCACAATGGGGGTTACTCGAATGACTCGTATGCTTTTGGGGATGATAAAAGTACAGGGTGCTGCACTCCAAGGGTTATAAAATCTGCTTTTCCTTTTTGTACAGCACCCAGTCCTTAAAGGCTTCCTCCACCAAAAGATTTAAGGCCAGTTGATATTCCGGTAGAGGATATACCTTTTAATCTACCGTACGTATTTCTGTCTGACAAGAGGCGGTAAGACTCTTGTAGATAATCCGCCTTGTTCAGGACAACTAAACCACTTTACATCAAACAGTTCATTACTTGCTCATCGGAGTATGTAGTGTATATAATATGTTGATCTTGTAAATAGGGTTGAGCGAACCCGAACTGTAAAGTTCAGGTTCGTACCGAACATTAGAGTTTTTGGGCACCGGACCCGAACAATTACGTGTATGTTCGGGTTCGGTGTTCGGCGATGTAATTGTGCGTTTAGAAAAGCTTCAGGGGGCAGCCAATCACCTTTTGATTAGCTGGTGTGCCCTTAGAAGCCATCATAGCCCTGCCTACTAATGGCATGGCTGTGATTGGCCAGTGCAGCATGTGACCCAGCTCAGTGCAGCATGTGACCCAGCTTCTATATAAGCTAGAGCAGGGATATGCAATTAGCGGACCTCCAGCTGTTGCAAAACTACAAGTCCCATCATGCCTCTACCTCTGGGTGTAATGCTTGTGGCTGTCAGTCTTGCTATGCCCCATGGGATTTGTAGTTCTGCAACAGCTGGAGGTCCGCTAATTGCATATCCCTGAGCTAGAGGCACACAGCACAGCATGTCACTCTGCTTTAGACAGGATAGGGAGAGGATCCTGGCTGCTATTGCTTATTAGGGAGAGATTGAAATACATGAGTTAGTTCTGATTCTGCAATCTAAGAGAAAAGATAGAGACCGTGTAGGGTAAGGTTCCTGATGGTGCTTTCAGGGAGAGAGATTTATATAGGAGTCCAGATTCAGAGATCTAATAACTCAGCGATCTGCATAGGTTTACCTGTTTGTGTTGCAGTGCACAGTCTTTTTACACTGCCCTGAGCCCAGTATTGTGCTCTTGCAAAAAGACCCATTTAGGGCAAAAAATAATAAAAATTGCAGTGTTTTCTGCATATATGCAAGTGTGAAGCCCCATACACACTATCAGTTTTTCTGCAGGTTTTTGTCTTCAGGTTTGCCAAAACCATGTAGTGCAAGGGCCTGCCTGATTGCATACGAATTAAAACTCTTAAGGTTTGACCTCCTATTTAGATGGTTTTGGTAAACCTGAAGACAAAAACCTGCAGAAAAACTGATAGTGTGTATGGGGCTTGAGATTTACAAATTCATATATATATTTTTTTTTCTTGTATTGTGCTATTCCAAAAAAAAAAAGAAATTAGGGCAAAAACGTTTTTTTAATAGCATTTTCTGTATTGCTGTAGGTGTGAGATACACCGTTTCCATACTGTGGGTGTATTGTGCTCTTGCAAAAAGACCCATTTAGGGCCACAAAAAATATTTTGCAGTGCTTTCTGCATATCTGGTGGTGTGTGAACTAAACAATTTCTATATATTTTTCTTCTATTGTGCTATCCTAAAAAAATAATTGTAGGACAAAAACATTTTTTTTTAATAGCATTTTCTGCAGTTCTGTAGCTGTGAGATACAGCGTTTACGTACTGTCAGTGTGTTGTGCTCTTCCAAAAACACCCATTTAGGGCAAGAGCCTAAATTTGGAAAATATGAGGAACGTCAAAGAGACGTGGTGACCCTGATCTGTGCCAGATACATGCACAAGTGAAACCCCTTCCTCAGGTGCGAGTAGGCGACCAAGCCTGCGGCGGTATTTTGTCGCGCCTAATGAGGCTGTACGAATGTTGAGGCCAGGACAACTACAGGCGATAGTAGATTGGGTTGCTGACAGTGCCTGGGGTTCCTTCACATTGTCTCCCACCCACTCTTCTGCTGAAAGATCAGAGTTGGCACCTGAAGCCCATGTCCATCAGTCTTTCACCTCACCCCCTTGCAAATCAGCCAAGCAGTCTGAGCCCCAAATCATGCAGCAGTCTCTTCTGCTTTTCGATGACTCTGTTAGCAGGGTTTCCCAGGGCCATCCACCTAGCCATGCCCCAGAAGTGGAAGAGATTGATTGAGTGCACCGATGCCCAACCACTTATGTTTCATGATGAGTACATGGGAGGACCATCGCAGCATGTCTCAGATGATGACGAAACACAGGTGCCAACTGCTGCTGCTTTCGCAATTGTGCAGACAGACAAGGAGGGCAGGGGTGAAGACTGGGTGGAAGATGATGTGGAGGACGATGAGGTCCTCGACCCCACATGGAATCAACGTTATGCAGGTGACCAGTGTAGTTCGGAGGAAGAGGCGGTGGTCGCACAGAGCCACCAGCACAGCAGAAGAGGGAGCAGGGTGCAAAAGCGGAGCGTCCATCCCCTAGACAGTACGTCTGCTACTGCCCAACGCAGCAAGGGACCGAGCACACAAAAGCCAGGTCCAAGGAGTTCCCTAGCGTGGCAGTTCTTCACACAATATGCTGATGACAAGACACGAGTGGTTTGCACGCTGTGCAATCAGAGCCAGAAGTGAGGCATAAACATTCTCAACCTGAGCACAACCTGCATGACCAGGCATCTAAGTGCAAAGCACAAGCTGCAGTGGAGTAGACTCCTCCAAAACAAAGAAAGGCCTCTGGCTCCTCCTGCTTCCTCTTCTGCTGCCATCTCGGCCTCTTCATCCACCTCTGTAGTGACAGTGGCACCTGCCAACCCGCAAACAGAGCATCTGCCAGCAACACTACCACCTGGGTCACCAACCATCTCCACAATGTTCCATGGAAGCGTTCAGCTCTCTATCTCCCAAACACTGGAGCGGAAGAGGAAGTACCCCCCAGCCACCTGCGATCTCTGGCCCTGAATGCCAGCATTTCGAAATTCCTCGCCTTTGAAATGCTGTCATTCCGTCTGGAGACGCAGAGTTTTAAAAGCCTGATGGCATTGGCTGTCCCACAGTACGTCGTGCCCAGCCGCCACCACTTTTCCAGGCGAGCCATCCCTTCCCTGCACAACCAAGTGCGGGACAAAATCAGGTGTGCACTGCGCAACACCATCTGTGGCAAGGTCCACCTAACTACGGATGCGTGGACCAGTAAGCACGGTCAGGGACGGTATATCTCCCTAACAGCACACTGGGTAAATGCAGTGGCGGCTGGGCCTGAGGCAGATAGCAGTTTGGCGCATGTCCTTTAACCACCGAGGATTGCAGGGCACTTCAGTTTGCCTCCTGTTGCTAACTCCTCCTACTCCGCTTCCTCATCCTCTACCGCCTCCTCATCCGGTCAGCGTAACACCTTCACCACCAACTTCAGCACAGCCAGGGGTAAACGATAGCAGGCAGTTTTAAAACTTTCCTGTTTGGGGGAAAAACCCCACACCGCGCAGGAGTTGTGGAGGGACATGGAACAACAGACCGATGAGTGGTTGCTGTCAGTGAGTCTCAATCTCGGCCTGGTGGTGTGCGATAATGGGCGAAATCTCGTAGCAGCTCTAGGCCTAGCCGGTTTGACGCACGTCCCTTGCCTGGCGCATGTGATAAACTTGGTGGTCCAGAGGTTCCTGAAAAATGACCCCAATATGCCAGAGCTGCTGCAGAAAGTGCGGGCCGTCTGTGCGCACTTTCGGCGTTCTCACCCTGCTTCTGCTCGCCTGTCAGCGCTGCAGTGTAACTTTGGCCTTCCCGCTCACCGCCTCATATGTGACGTGCCCACAAGGTGGAACTCAACCTTGCACATGCTGGCTAGACTGCGAGCAGCAGCAGGCGATAGTGGAGTTTCAGCTGCAGCAATCACGCGTGAGTCGCTCTGCGGAACAGCACCACTTCACCACCAATAACTGGGCCTCCATGCGAAACCTGTGTGCCTTGTTGCGCTGTTTCGAGTACTCCACCAACATGGCCAGTGCCAATGATGCCATTCTCAGCGTTACTATCCCAGTTCTATGCCTCCTGGAAGAGGAGGAGGAGTTCACAAGTGGCTACAAGGGTGGTTTCCTGAAGCAACAAATGCCAGGTACACAATTGTCCGGCAGCAAGGGCACAGTTCTGGATGAGGAGGAGGAACCATGTTCACAGCAGGGTGGCACCCAGACCAGCTCATGACCATCACTGGTGCGTGGGTGGGGGGATACAGAGGACACAGACGATACACCTCCCACAGAGGACAGTTTTTCTTTGCGTCTGGGCAGCCTGGCACACATGAGCGATTACATGCTGCAGTGTTTCCGCAATGACCGCCGAGTTGCCCACATTTTAACTGCTGCTGATTACCGGGTGGCCACCCTGCTGGATCCCCGTTACAAGGACAACGTACCGTCCTTAATTCCCTCACTGGAGCGGGATCGTAAGATGCGTGAGTACAAGCGCATGCTGGTAGACGCTCTGCTGGTGGCATTCCCACCTGACAGCGGGCGTACGGTGGAAGCACAAGGCGAAGGCAGAGGAGGAGGAAGAGGTCACCAACGCAGCCGGGGCACCGCCAGCACCTCAGAAGGCAGGGTTAGCATGGCCGAAATGTGGAAAAGCTTTGTCAGCACGCCACAACAACCAGCTCCACCAGCTGAGATGGAACGTCTTAGCAGGAGGCAACATTTCACCAACATGGTTGAGCAGTATGTGTGCACAGGCCTACACATACTGGATGACGGGTCTGCCCCCTTCAACTTCTGGGTCTCCAAATTGGGCACATGGCCTGAGCTTGCCCTTTACGCCTTGGAGGTGCTGGCCTGCCCTGCAGCCAGTGTATTATCTGAATGTGTATTTAGCACGGCAGGGGGCGTTATCACAGACAAGTAGTGATGAGCCGAACACCCCCGGGTTCGGTTCGGTTCGCACCAGAACCCGTGAACGGACCGAAAGTTTGCACGAACTTTAGAACCCTATTAAATACAATGGATGCGAACGTTCGAAATCTAAAGTGCTAATTATAACGACTATTATGCATGTTATTGTCCTAAAAAGGGTTTGGGAACCCGGGTTCTGCACCAGGGGACATGTATCAATGCAAAAAGAAGTTTTAAAAACTGCCGTTTCTCAAGTCGTCTTCCAGGACGGCACAATGAGAGATGACTGGCTCCACCTGACAGGAAACACAATCAATTCAAAGAGGTTAAAGCACCCGCCCCTCCCCATGCTCCTCAGTTCTTGATTGTGTTTCCCCACAGCGAAACCGTTTATTTTTTTCCCACAGACTGAAGGCCTGGGGCTGGAAGTCCCCCCCCGGGAGCTGAGCCGAATGCCTGGGAAGCCTCTGGGCCTAGCAGGACTCTATTGTCCGTCCTGGGGGGTATCCCATTTCTCTTCTCAGGGAGGGCAGTAGAAGAGCCTCCCTGAGCACTGAAGGACCCTAGGTGCTGGGCTGTACCTGGGACTTCAGGGGCCATCTATCCTCCTTCCTCCCCCCTACCTGTCTGGGCGTCCTTTCTGGAGGGGGGGCTGGCAGGTCCCTCCGGTAACCCCCGCTCGCACGGGCCGCTCGTTCTATGGCACCGCTCTATGCAGGAGCGTATGATTGCGGCGCCATCTTCCTGGAGTCTGGGACATTCGTCCTCTAGCGTCAGGGATGACGCCATCACGTGTCGCGACATTTCCGGTTCCGGTCTCCGGCAAAATGGCGACGGCCGGCATCTGCTTACCGGCATTAACAGCGGAGGGACGCCAGGAAGAGAGGCGCCCTTTTTCACTCCTCCAGTGCCTCTGCAGTGACTTGCTCACCTAAGCGGCATGGAACATGAGGAGAGGCCAACCACGGCCGCGGCTACAGAGGAGACCACAGGGGGTGAGTCAACCCAGCCAGCAGGGGTCATGATGGGGGAGGGTACCCCGACTCTTTCCCCTTGCCTGTCACAGGGTTCTTTCTAAATGCATTCCTGTGTACTCTTACATTGCAGGTGAGGACGTCACTGCCCACGGGGTTGCCAGTCGTTCCTCTAGAGCCCCTGCCCGCTCCAAAAGATGCGGCAACTGTAATGAGAAATTACCTTCAACCCATTCCAAGCCCTTCTGCTTCAAGTGTATCCAGAAGCTGGCGGGGAAGGAAACATCTCAGGTTATGAAAGACTTTCTCTCTGTCCAAACCCAGATACTTGCCACCCTTAAGGATTTTCAAGCCTCCCTTAAAGCTAAGGAACCAGAGCCCCAGACAAGCAGGGAGGGCCCTTCCTCACAGGAGAGTTCCTCCTCAACCAGATTAGGGAGAGGACACCCAGAATCCCTGAGATCCCTCCTGTCTCAGGACTCAGAGGCAGAAGAAGACTCGGAGATCCCTGATCAGGGACTTTCCGATGAGGGCCTGGTAGATAGTCAGGCTGAGGAGGAGGAAGAGGGCTCTAGGTCAGGAAGACACATCATCTCAGCTGACGACATGGAAGGCCTCCTTGGTGCAATCTACGCCTCTGAAGAAATTCAGGAGCCGACGGAGCAGGTATCCGCACAGGATAGATTGTACCGAGGCCTGGTAAGGGCCCAACCCAGAGCCATTCCGGTTCATCAGACTCTCAAAGATGTGATCCTTAGAGAGTGGAAGGAACCTGAGAGGAAGCTTCTGAAATATAAAACTTGGAAGCGTAGGTGTCCTTTTTAAGGGGGAGGATGAGGAGAAATTCTTTAAAGTTCCCAGATTGGACGCCTCTTTGGCACAGGTGTCAAAGCAATCCGACCTCTCCTTTGAGGACGCGGGTAATATCAAGGATCTTATGGATCGCCGTACTGAGACGACCTTGCGTAGAGCCTGGGAAGCCAATGCGGCAGCAATGAGCCCCGCGTTGGCTTCAGCTTGTATAGCTAGGAACGCGGATACATGGATAGCCAAGCTAATAGAACATGTTTCCCGTGTGTCCAAGTCCAGGGAAGTCCTAGACTCTCTACAGGTGATAGGTAGCGCAGTGGCATACCTAGCAGATGCTGCAGTAGAGACCGTGCGGGCCACCGCAAAAACAGGGGCCCTCGTGAACTCGGCTCGTAGAGCCGTATGGGTCAAAACATGGGACGGTGATAACGCATCCAGGACCCGCTTATGTGGACTCCCATTTGAGGGCTCCCTCCTTTTTGGTACAGGGCTTGATCAAGCTCTGTCAAGATCTACTGAAAAGAGCAAGAAGTTTCCCACCAAACCTAAAAGGGACCAAAAAAGATTTTTTCGAGGCCCCCAGGGTAGAAACCGCTTCTCAAGCAAGAAGCCTGCCGGTAATAGGAAGTGGGGCGTTGGGAAGGATAAGCCGAAAGGAAGTATCCTCTTTTCCAACCAAAAATCAAATGAAAAGGACTTTAAGTGACGTGAGGGTAGGGGGAAGACTTTCCCAATTCCTTTCCAGGTGGGAGAGTATTACTCAGAGCCCTCATATTCTCAACATTATAAGAGAGGGTTACAGGCTGGAGTTTCTTCACCCCCCCCCCTCAAAGTTCCTATTAACATTTCTCCCCAGGGACCCCCTCAAGAAGGCAGGTCTTCTGCAAAACATCTCAGACCTAGCAGAACAGGGAGTGGTAGTTCCGGTACCTGCGGGTCAACGCGGAATGGGGGTCTACTCCCATATCTTCGTTGTCCCAAAATCCTCAGGCAAATACCGTTTGATAATAAACCTGAGACCCCTGAATACCTCTCTGCGTCACAAGAAATTTCGCATGGAGAGCATATACACCCTCAGAAGACTCCTTCTGAAGGAGGTATACATGGTAACGATTGACTTAAAGGACGCCTACCTACATGTCCCGATCTTTCCAGGACATCAGGCCTTCCTCAGATTTTCAGTCAAGTCTCCTCAAGGGATTCAACACTGGCAGTTTGCTGCCCTCCCCTTTGGACTGGCTTCCAGCCCAAGGGTGTTTACAAAAATCGTAGCAGAGGTGGTCGCCTTCCTACACTTGCAGGGTATATCAATAGTCCCTTATCTCGACGATCTTCTACTCTACAACCAGAGTCGAGATCTCCTCCTCGCAGACCTGGCCAAGGTTGTGAGTACCCTGGAATCCCTAGGTTGGATCATAAACAGGGAGAAGTCCTCGATGATCCCGGACCAAAGAAAAGTTTACCTGGGTTTCCTGATAGACTCCCTACAGAGGAGGCTCTTCTTGCCCCAGGAGAAGGCCCAGGGCCTCATGGCAGCGGTCTGGTCTCTGTTGGAGCCAGGAGAGTTCTCTTTCAGAGACATCATGAGGGTACAGGGTCTAATGACCTCTTGTATTCCTGCGGTCCCGTGGGCTCAGCTCCACTCCAGACCTCTCCAACAATTCCTCTTATCCTCCTGGGACGGAACAAGAGGGACATTAGACCACAGAATCTCCATCCCAGAGGTAGTAAAGGACTCTCTGAGCTGGTGGCTTCTTCCTCAGAAGTTGCAGGTGGGTCATCTTTGAACTCAGACAGAACCCCTCAGGATAACGACAGACGCAAGTTCCTGGGGTTGGGGGGCCCACTTAGGCGAGCTCCGAGCCCAGGGTTCCTGGAATCGGGATCAGAGGCGCGCCTCCTCAAACTTCCGGGAATTATTGGCGGTCGGGGAGGCCCTAAGAGCGTTCGAGGAAAGGATCCGAGACCGGGAGGTCCAGATCCTTTCCGACAGTGCGACCACGGTGGCCTTCATAAATCATCAGGGGGGAACCAGGTCTCCCTCCCTGCTGGCCTTGTCTCTAGGAATTCTGAGCTGGGCAGAGCTTCGGATTGCCTCTATTACGGCAGTACACATAAGGGGAATGTACAACATAGAGGCGGACTATCTAAGCCGCCATCCAATTCTCCAGGGGGAATGGGAGCTGAACCCAGAGGTGTTCAACCTGGTGTGCCAACAGTTTGGAAGGCCAGAAATAGACCTCTTTGCCCGCAAAGAGAACAGGAGAGTAGGAAGATTCTTTTCCCTGTCCCGGGAGTGGGGCTCGGAGGGGGTGGATGCATTAGCTCAGGTATGGAGTTTTCACCTGGCTTATGCTTTTCCCCCCTCTGAGTCTCATTCCAAGAGTCCTACAAAAACTAGGTCTCTCAGAAACCAGACTCATTCTAATTGCCCCTTGGTGGCCCAAGAGAGCCTGGTTCCCCGCTCTACAGAGCTGGTCCGTAGCACCTCCCCTCCATCTACCAGTTCGGGTGGACCTTCTTCGGCAGGGACCAGTCTTTCACCCAGATCCCAGCTTCTTCAAGCTGACGGCCTGGTACTTGAGAGGCAGAACCTGCGGGAGAGGGGATGTTCCGAGAGAGTGATTAACACTCTCCTTTCTAGTAGAAAAGAAGTCACCAGACGTATCTACAGGAAGGTGTGGGGAGTCTTCTCTCACTGGTGTCTAGTGAGAAAGGTATCCCAGCAAAAAAACTCGGTCATCCTGGACTTTCTCCAGGATGGCGCTGATTTAGGTCTCGCCACCAAGACTCTAAGAGTGCAGGTAGCAGCCTTATCTTAATTTTTGGACAAGAAGTTATCACTGGACCCTCTAGTTAAAAGATTTCTGATGGCCAGGGATAGATTGTCCCCGGTGCGGATCTCTAGAGTTCTGCCCTGGGACCTTACGTTA
The DNA here is from genome assembly GCA_029206835.1 of Rana muscosa. Lineage (NCBI taxonomy): Eukaryota > Metazoa > Chordata > Amphibia > Anura > Ranidae > Rana > Rana muscosa. Next base: position 258,340,109 of record CM055119.1, on the reverse strand, counting down.
GTTTTGGAACAATTAACTAAAGCTCCGTTTGAGCCACTAGAAGATATTTCAGTTAGATTACTGACGTTTAAGTTTGCCTTTCTTCTGGCAATTACTACAGCCAGAAGAATAGGCGATATGCAGGCTCTGACGATTAAAGAGCCTTTCCTTAGTTTATTCGAGGACAGAGTTATTCTCAGGCAGGACCCCCTGTACCTCCCTAAGGTAGTGTCGAAGTTTCATAGATCACAGATTATTCTCCCTTCTTTTTGTTCAAATCCACAGAATGAAAGAGAGGCCTCCTTTCATTGTCTGGATGTCAGACGGTGTCTGCTAGCTTATTTGGATAGGGTGGGTGAATTTAGGAAATCCAGCCATTTACTAGTTAATTTTTTTGGACAGAAAAAGGGCCAACAGGCATCTAGAGCATCCATATCTAGATGGATCAGACAGACAATCTCCATAGCTTATGACCAGGCTGGTAAGACAGCCCCGAAAGTTAAAGCTCATTCCACTCGCTCTCTGGCAACCTCCTGGGCAGAAAGAGCCGGAGCTTCGGTGGAACAGATCTGTAAAGCTGCGACTTGGTCAAGCCAGAATACATTCCTAAGGCATTATAGAGTGGAGTTGCTGTCTCCTCAGGACCTGGCCTTTGGTAGAAAGGTCCTGCAAGCAGTCGTCCCCCCCCTAAGGTATGCCTGAAGCTACTTGCTTCTCTCTCATTGTGCCGTCCTGGAAGACGACTTGAGAAAGTGACCAGTTACACTTACCAGTAACGGTGTTTCTGGGAAGTCTTCCAGGACGGCAGGCCTACTTCCCACCACTTTTTGGTAAATACATTGGTTTGTATAGAGTTATTTTGGTGTGTGCTTTCTCTCTCGTGCACTGGTGTGGGTCTGTACTTTATCATAACTGAGGAGCACGGGGAGGGGCGGGTGCTTTAACCTCTTTGAATTGATTGTGTTTCCTGTCAGGTGGAGCCAGTCATCTCTCATTGTGCCGTCCTGGAAGACTTCCCAGAAACACCGTTACCGGTAAGTGTAACTGGTCACTTTTTCGAGAGCAGTCATTTTAATGATGCATAAAGTGAAAAAAAAAGTCAAATATTCCTTTAAATATCGTACTAGGGGGTGTCTAAAGTATGCCTGTGAAGTGCCACGTGTTTCCCGTGTTTAGAACTGTCCCTGCACAAAATTACATTTCTAAAGGAAAAAAAGCCATTTAAAACTGCTTGCGGCTTTAATGTAATGTCTGGTCCCGGTAATATGGATGAAAATCTTTAAGAAAAATGGCATAGCTACCCCATCACAGCCCCCCCCCCCACCACAGCCCATTACCAGCCCCTTTGGGTCTTGTATGGATATTAAGGGGAACCCCGCACACAAAATAAAAAAGGCCCTATCTACTCTGAACAGCCGTATACAGGCGGTGCATACAAGACAGGGACTGTAGGTTTGTTCTTATGTAGAATCTGTTTGTAATTTTGAACAGGTACATTGTTTAAGTGTAGCTCCAGCCAAAAAATCAATTTTTAAGCTTTTTGGAAAACATAGGGAAGGGTTATCACCCCTGTAACATTTGTTTTGCTGTCTGTGCAGTGTGCACCTGTTCAGAACAGTTCACCTCACTTTCCGTCCTAATGACAAATGTTTTTTGAAAATTTGGGGTTTTTATTGAAACAAGAATTGGTGATAAAGCATCAGTGGAGAGGAGACACTTTTTTTCCCATATTAACTTTTACAGGAGAGAATTTGCCTTCCTAGGGGTAGATTTCCTCTCACTTCCTGTTGTATCCTTCCGTTTGCAAGGAGGAGTCGTTTGTAAGTTGGATGTTTGAAAGTAGGGGCCTGCCGTATATACTCAGCTGAAATTTGCCCCTTACATGTTGGTGTTGCCACAACACTGTGAGCCCTCACAGTTACTCTTGGTGGGCGCATGAATGGGCCCTGCTGTGAATTATTAGATCAAGAATTGTAATTACATGCCCCTGTTAAACGGGCAGAAAAATTGGGCCTTAGGCACTGGTGCCACAACACTGCAACCCCTCACAGATACTGTACTTGGAGCACAGCAATGAGCCCTGTTGCAAATTATTGCATCAAAAATTGTAATTACACGCCCCTGTTAAATAGGGGCTGAAAAATTGGACCTTAGCCACTGGTGCTGGTGCCACGACACTGCAACCTCTCCCAGATACTCTAGTTGGAGTGCAGGAATGAGCCCTGCTGCAAAGCATTGCATAAAAAATTGTAATTACATGCCCCTGTTAAACAGGGGCTGAAAAATTGGGCCTTAGCCACTGGTGGCGGCACCCAGAAACAAAAATGTTCTTCCAAGCTATCATCAATCGGATCATTGAGGAGGAGGAGGAGGATAGTCAGTCAACATAACAGGACAGTCTCTCAGCATCAGCATCAGTCTTGAAGGGATGTGACATTTGAAAATAAATTAGTCTGTTATATCAGCTTCAGGTGTTTGGTAGCTGGTGTTGATCCAAGACTGGTTCATCTTTATGAAGGTCAGTCGATCAACCAAGTCGGTGGACAGGCGCACCCTGTGATCCGTGACAAATCCTCCAGCAGCACTGAATGTGCGTTCTGAAAGAACGCTGGATGCAGGACAGGCCAGTAGCTCAATTGCATACTGTGCAAGCTCTGGCCAGTGATCCATCCTCAAGACCCAGTAAGCCAGAGGATTTTCAGTGGGAAAGGTGTCCAAGTCTGACCTTGCCCCTAGGTATTCCTGCACCATGTATATCAGACGCTGGCGATGGTTGCTGGAACCGATCATACCTTGGGGCTGCGGACTAAAGAATTGTCTGAACGCATCGGTCAGACGGCCACCTTCCCCACCGCTCCTTCTTTGACTGACCGAAGCCTCAGCAACTCGTTGTCCAGGCCAGGAGTTTGTAACCTCCCAGTCTCTGGGAACGCGTTGCACAGACCTTTCTGCAAGGCCTCCCGGAGTTGCCTCATCCTCTGCTCCCTCTGCGACGGTAAGATAAGGTCCGCAACCTTACCCTTGTACCGTGGATCAAGGAGAGTGGCCAGCCAGTAATGGTCCCTCTCCTTGATTCGAAGAATACAAGGATCCTTCCGCAGACTTTGCAGGATCAGGGAGGCCATGCAGCGTAGGTTAGCTGAGGCATTTGGTCCGGAGTCCTCTGGGTCACTAAGAACGACATGATCCGCAGCCACCTCCTCCCAGCCACGTACAAGTCCACTGGTTTCTTGGGACTGTAAATCATCCCTAAAAGACTGCTGCTGATGATGCTAAATGCCAGGCTCCACCTCCATGCTGACACAATCCTCCTCCTCCTCCTCCTGTGCGATGGGTGGGACAGAAGGAACACTGTCTGGGTAAAGGGGGCCTTGAGAGGCAAGGAAGTCCTCCTCTTCCTGCCTCTGTTCTGCCTCAAGTGCCCTGTCCATTATTCCACGCAGCGTATGTTCCAACAGGTGGACAAGAGGTACAGTGTCACTGATGCATGCACTGTCACTGCTCACCATTCTTGTGGCCTCCTCAAATGGTGCCAGGACAGTGCATGCATCCCTGATCATGCCCCACTGGTGTGGTGAAAAAACCAGAGCTCCCCTGACCCTGTCCTGGTGCCGTAGTCGCACAGGTACTCATTGATGGCCCTCTGCTGCGTGTGCAACCGCTGCAGCATGGCCAACGTTGAGTTCCACCTGGTGGGCATGTCACATATAAGGCGGTTCTTGGGCAGGTTCAACTCCTTTTGCAGCTCAGCCAGGCAAGCACTGGCATTATAAGATCTGCGGAAATGCACACAGACTTTTCTGGCCTGCCTCAGGACATCCTGTAAGCCCGGGTACCTGCCCAAGAACCGCTGCACCACCAGGTTAAGGACGTGAGCCACACAGGGCACATGGGTCAGTTGTCCCTGTCGGCGGGCGGAGAGGAGGTTGGTGCCATTGTCGCAAACCACCATTCCTGGCTTAAGCTGGCATGGCGACAACCACCTCTCGGCCTGCCCCTGCAGAGCAGACAGAACCTCTGCCCCAGTGTGGCTCCTGTCCCCCAAACACACCAGTGCAAGCACGGCATGGCATCTTTTTGCCTGCGTACTTGCGTAGCCCCTTGAACGCCTACGGAGCACCGCTGGTTCCGAGGACAAAGCACAGGAAGAGGCCATGGAGGAAGAAGAAGAGGAGGGGTGGAGGAGAGAGGTGTGTCACAACCAGTAGTAGCATTTTGGAGGCATGGCGGCGGAACAACCTCCAACACTACTGCACCTTGTCCTGCATCCTTCCCAGCTGCCAAAAGAGTGACCCAATGGGCCGTGAAAGAAAGGTAACGTCCCTGTCCATGCCTGCTGGACCATGAGTCAGCAGTAATATGCACCTTACCGCTGACCGCCCTGTCCAGCGAGGCCAAGACATTGCCTTACACATGCCGGTAGAGAGCCGGAATCGCCTTCCGTGAGAAAAAGTGGCATTTGGGAACCTGCCACTGAGGAACCGCACATTGCACAAACTCACAGAAGGGGGCCGAGTCTACCAACTGAAAAGGCAGCAGTTGAAGCGCTAGCAATTTAGCCAAGCTAGCATTCAACTGCTGGGTATGTGGATGGCTGGGAGTGAACTTCTTTCGATGGTCCAGCAGCTGGGGCAGGGAAATTTGCCTGCTAGAATCGAACGTCAGTGTACTGCTAGCAGAGTGCCCGCAAGTACTTGGCTGTGACACACCTAATTCTACACCTTCATTCCTCTCAGTGCAGGTTTCAGAGAGGACTGAAGGTATAGTGGCGTTGGAGATCCCAGCTGATGCGGTGCAAGGAGAGGTCCGCTTTGTTCTTTGGTGTGGGTCTTTAAGGTAGGCTTGCCAACGAGCTGCATGGCAGGTCAACATATGTCTGGTCAAGCATGTGGTACCCAAGCGGGTGATGTTTTGGCCACGCGATATACGCTTGTGACATATATTGCAAACAGCAGCTGTGCGATCTGATGCACTCGACTCAAAAAAGGCCCACACCAAAGAACTTTTTGAATAACTGGCAGAGGCAGCGCCCTGCACAGGCGGAGCTCTGCGGTGTGATTCCGTCGGTGTGCTGCCCTTACGCTGGCCCCCCGAGGGCATCCTGCCTCGTTGGAGATGTGCCTCCTCCTCCTCCTCCTCCTCCTCCTCCTCCTCCTCCTCCTCCTCCACCTCTCTCCTATTAGGCACCCACGTGGAGTCAGTGACCTCATCATCCCCTCCCTCCTCATCACTGGAGCCAATCTGGCAGTATGCTGCAGCTGCTGGAACATGACTGCCAGATTGGTGTCCTTCTTGAGCATCCCCTCTCTCTGCTCTCACGCTACTGCCTTCCTCTAGCTAAGTATCATCATCAGACCCTTCAAAACGCTGGGCATCCTCCTGGAGCATGTACCCAACACTGTGCTCAAACAGTTCGGGGGACTCCTCAGGAGGACATGGTTGGTCTAGGGAAGGAGTGACTGATGATGACATTGATACCAGGGAAGAGGACGCTTTGGCAGCTGCTTTGCCAGTACCCTGAGCCTGGGTGAGAGAGGATGAGGAGGATGAGGAGGGCTTGGTCATCCACTCTACCAAGTCTTCGGCATGATGCGGCTCAACACGTCCAGCTGCCGAAAAGGACAAGCGTGTCCCATGGCCACGTGCTGATGGCGATGCACCGCGTCCACGACCAGCACTGTTGTCTCTAGACACAGAGCCTGCTTGCCCTCTTTTATTGGCTCCTGACTGTCTGCCTCTCCTTGTTTGCCTTCCAGACATTCTAATGGCCTGCAGGGAAATGGGAAAACCAGCAATAAGGCCTAGCTTCAGGAGTATATTTTGCAGGAATCACACTACGCCTGCTGTAGGTGCTGCAAATGCCTGTTGGTGTAACACACCAGGAAAACGAAGCAATACAGGCTAAGTTCAGGTGTATAAGGTGCAGGAGGCACACTCCGCCCGCTGTAAGTGCTGCAAATGCCTGTTGGTGTAACACACCAGATAAACGCAGCAATACAGGCTAACTTCAGGTGTAATATGATCAGGAGGCACACTCCGCCTGCGGTAAGTGCTGAAAATGCCTGTTGGTGTAACATACCAGGAAAACGCAGCAATGCAGGCTAACTTCAGGTGTAATATGATCAGGAGGCACACTCCGCCTGCGGTAAGTGCTGAAAATGCCTGTTGGTGTAACATACCAGGAAAACGCAGCAATGCAGGCTAACTTCAGGTGTATAAGGTGCAGGAGGCACACTCTGCCTGCTGTAAGTGCTGCAAATGCCTGTTGGTGTAACATACCAGGAAAACGCAGCAATGCAGGCTAACTTCAGGTGTAATATGATCAGGAGGCACACTCCGCCTGCGGTAAGTGCTGAAAATGCCTGTTGGTGTAACATACCAGGAAAACGCAGCAATGCAGGCTAACTTCAGGTGTATAAGGTGCAGGAGGCACACTCTGCCCGCTGTAAGTGCTGCAAATGCCTGTTGGTGTAACACACCAGGAAAACGCAGCAACACAGGCTAACTTCCGGTGTATAAGGTGCAGGAGGCACACTCCACCCGCTGTAAGTGCTGCAAATGCCTGTTGGTGTAACACACCAGGAAAACGCAGCAATACAGGCTAACTTCAGGTGTAATATGATCAGGAGGCACACTCCGCCCGCTGTAAGTGCTGCAAATGCCTGTTGGTGTAACACACCAGGAAAACGCAGCAACACAGGCTAACTTCCGGTGTATAAGGTGCAGGAGGCACACTCCACCCGCTGTAAGTGCTGCAAATGCCTGTTGGTGTAACACACCAGGAAAACGCAGCAATGCAGGCTAACTTCAGGTGTAATATGATCAGGAGGCACACTCCGCCCGCTGTAAGTGCTGCAAATGCCTGTTGGTGTAACACACCAGGAAAACGCAGCAATACAGGCTAACTTCAGGTATATAAGGTGCAGGAGGCACACTCCGCCCGCTGTAAGTGCTGCAAATGCCTGTTGGTGTAACACACCAGGAAAACACAGCAATACGGGCTAACTTCAGGTGTATAATGTGCAGGAGGCTTAGCAACAATGACACGACACTGTCCCCTGCCTATCCTTCTCTCTCCCTGCACACAAGGTTTATCAAAGTATATGACACTGACACTCTCCCTTTCTATCCTTCTCTCTCCCTGCACACAAGGTTTAGCAAAGAATATGACACTGACACTCTCCCTGCCTATCCTTCTCTCTCCCTACACACAAGTTTGAGGTACAAATAGCACTGACACTGTCCCTGCCTATGTAACTCTTTCCCTGTGCCGGAACACACTACACAAGGCTGCCGCGCTGGCGACCTTTTATAGTGTGGGGCGTGTGCTAAACCCCCTGAGCTATAATTGGCCACAGGCAACCTGCCTGTGGCCAATTATGGCTCTCCTAGCTGCCGGCGCTGTGATTGGCCAAGCATGCGGGGTCACAGTGCATGCTTGGCCAATCACAGCGCCGGGATTGCACTGCGATGGCGCAGTGTATTGTGGGCCGTTCGCGTCACTCGAATTTGGCGCGAACGGCCCAAATCGTTCGATGTTCGCCGAACAGCCAATGTGCGAGTCGAACGTATGTTCGACTCGAACACCGAGCTCATCCCTACAGTCAAGCACAGCCGCCTGTCCAGAGCCAATGTGGACAAGCTCACATTCATTAAAATGAACCAGGCATGGATCCCACAGGACTTGTCCGTACCTTGTGCAGAATAGACATGTATACCGGTGTTCTGACAAAAACTGTCCGGCCATCGGATTGTGTCCGGCCCGTACTGCACAGGCGCAGCGCTTGCACAGTACGGAGGACAAGGAGATTCACAATATCTCCGAAGATGAACGGCGCCTGCGCCGTGAGTGCAGGTTCAAGCCCCACCACCCAAGTGGACATACGGTAGCACATAGTAACAGGGCCCCTCACGGGCTCGCTTCGATCGCCACGCTTCGGGCACGGCCTCGCTTGGCTCAGCTTGAACCTCAGATGGTATGGCTTGAGCCTGGACTCAACACACAGGTGCCGTTCGTCTAGTAAGATTTTCGAAATCCCCTTGTCCTATATACTGAGCAAGTGCAGTACAGGGCGGACACTATCCGACGGGGGACAGAATTCGAAACATAACCGGCCTTACCCAGCCATTGTTTTATTTTTGAGCCAGTGTTGGCTACCTCGTCCTCCTCCACCGCCACTTCCACCTACACAGCCACATCCACCGCCACCTCAACCTCCTACTCCATATGGACCTCGTCCTCCTAGGTCAAGATTATAATTTTTATTTTATTTTTTTGTAGCGCACAGATCCTTTCCCCCTTACCTGCCTTTATGTTGTTGGCTCCTCGCAGGAGGGAGAAAGGCGCACCGCACTACCAGCCCGTACCCTCCTGTATAAAGAGGTTGAGCGGTGTACTTGACGGGCTGTGTCCACAACCGGAGTCAAAACTCCTCCAGAGGATGATTCTAACCTCTACTGTAGGTAGAGGCAAGTCCTTAAATTCCCAGTAAAGTCAATGTCCACACCAGCTGAAACTACAACTCTGAGTTTATTCTCTCATGGCAAAATAAACTGTACTCGTATAGAAAAGGTTAGAGCAAAGGAACAGGACAGCTTAAGCTTTGGATGAGGTCCAGGCACAAACGTAGCACATTCACTTCACTGCTTAGGTTTCTAAAACAGTTTTAGGCGCACGGTCTCTGCCACAGACCGTGAGGTTGGTCTATGCCACAGCCCGGGTGTACAAGGCCCCTGCCACGGACCTGGAGAACTTTGGTCTCTGCCACAGACCAGGGTGTATAAGGCCCCTGCCACGGGCCGGGTGAATAAGGCCTCCGATACAGTCAGGATGACCTTGAGCTTCTCCTTCTAAGAACTAGCCCATATCAAGGGGAAGACATCTCTCCAGGGAGTCAACAGACCCTTCCTTCACCGTGCCTCCAGCATCGGGCCATCGGAAGGTTCCTCCCTTCCCTGGAACAGGGTCCCCTACACAAGGCGGCACCCAAAGACTCCTCGACCCTTAGCGGACTCCAGACGAAGGCTCTGGACCCCAGGCTTTACTCCCGCCCCTAGGCCTCCATACCCAGGGCAGCAGGAACTCCAGGATAGAACCTCACCCCGGGCTAAAGGTGCCCGAGATGGAACAGGAACACGTGCACCCAGGCCGAAGGCACCTGGGCGCGGACCCCACAAGACATCAGCCCCCAAGCCAAAGGTGCCTGGGGCTCGGACCCGATCAGGAGGCGTCTGCCCCTTTTATATCCTCTCCCGGCATGCACAGCAGGTTCCCCGCCCCGCTGTACTACTGCCAAGAGGGGACACAAAAGGCACAGCACTGTATCGGCGGTTCAATCCTAGCCTACCATGGCAGCGCCACCTGTAGGCCGCAGGGAACTGCACACCAATATTGTCCCCCGAGGACAAAATGGTCCATGAATCCTACAGAATTAGGGTGTTTGAGCCTATTTACCACTCAAACACTTCCCTTTAAATTTAGCACCCCGCTACATTTTTATATCAAAGTATTTTATTTTCCCACTAGCTTATCCATTAAATGTAATAATTTTTTCCAGAAAGGGCGTATTCTGGGGCATTCCCACCATATGTGTGGCATTGTGACGTTGAGTTTCTGAGGTTCTTAATGACTTCCTGTACCTCTTCTGCTGAAAAGGGGGCCTCCAGCATATTTTTTTTTTTTTATGTTATTTTAAGTTATTTCCCTATCCACATTTGTTTGCAGAGCACTTCCCATGCTCTTAACAACATGTTGCTGCAATTTGCAGCCCTATAGCCCTTTCCACTACTTTTTTAGAGCATTTTTAGTCCTCAGAAGTTCGGGTCCCCATTGACTTCAATGGGGTTCGGGTTCGGGGTAAAGTTCGGGTCAAGTTCGGTCCCGAACTCTAACTTTTTTCCGAAGTTCGGCTGAACCCGTCGAACCCGAACATCCAGGTGTCCGCTCAACTCTACTTGTAACCTATTATATGTTGATCGGACGAAATGCACATTATGGAAATGTGTTGGAACATCGTAGGTTCATCCAGGAGGGATGTGACAAGCACAGTGTGCCTCAACACTTCCTTCACTTTCACAACAAAGAATTAAGGTGTTTGGAGATTCTGGCCATTGAATTTATTTTGTATAAATCCATCACCAGTAATGAAAAGTACTCCATTCTATGCAGGAGGAAGACATTCTGAATTTATAAATTGGTGACCCTGTCCCCTAATGGTTTAAATGAAGATCTTGAGATACATAGTGTAGTATGACCTTTCTATTTCATCATTGCACCATATTGATACATTTGTTTTTCATGTGCTATTGTCTGTAATATTGTTAAGTGTGCTGGCAATGGTGTAAAATAGACCTGGCACTCTTAGGAAGTTTATTCAGTTTGGCCTGCCCCCTTAAATTCATTATCATTTATATACAGGGCCGTCAGTGCTAGGTCAGGTGACTTGAAAAAGTGCAGGCGTGCAAAATGCGTTGTCATAGCAATGACCCTGCTGTGCATGGTTGCGGTCTAGGCTTCAATAACTCTTGGTTATCGGCACATTTTTCCTAGTATCCTTAGGGGCTTGGTTACATCACTTCTGGCACATCACTTCCACTGCACATGGGCCCAGTCAAGGAAGAAGGAGCGCTTCCTGCCACACAGAGCCATACAGGCTACATCTATCCATTGAATACACCCTTTGGTGCGAGACAATTTAAATAATTGTTGCCATACAACGGGACATGTAAGTGCCAGACCTGGTGCACATGCCTAACTGTGGGAATAGTGTATGGTCAATTTATACGTTTTCTCCTTGATCAGCAAGTCCATTGCCTGATGAAAAAAAAACAATGGCCTGGTTATGGCATTGTGTAGATTATCATACAACTTTGTTTTACCTTTTCAAGTTGATGGTGGACTGTTTTATAACTATACTGACCCGTGGTGCAGGTTCATTCCAGTGAGAGACTATTAATGCAGTTCTGTGGGTCATAAGCACTTCTAGATATGTTTTGTCTATCTTCTTCCACCTTTCCAAGTGGCTATATCTATAGGGGCTGTGGAGAACCACTGGGGCTTTTTTTGGATTTCAATAAATTGTCCACTTGCACAGGCCTTGTCGCTGGATTCCTAAAGTATTTATGGTTTGAGCAGAGAATGGTGATCGTCAGTCCCCGCACTCTGCTCTGCCCCTCCAGTGCTCATTGGAGCACTGGGCTGGGGTTGGGGTGGAAGAAGCTGGCTCGTCCTCTCAGCAGCAAACAGAGACTGAGCCAGCTCCCAATAAGGCATCTGGGTGGATCCTGTCATTATTGCCAGGATTCTTCCTGAACTGTGATGTCAGCTGAAAAAGGACTTTAGTCAGATGTCGGCTGATTCTGGGTCATAGAAGTGCAAAAATAAGTGCAGTATGAGAAGTATAACCAAAAAAGAATAACCAAGTGCATTTGCAACCATGGCAGATCATTTCTTACATCCTGCTCTATACCACAAAATAATGTTTTCATGTAATGAAACTAATCATATTAATGACCAGATTGGAAACAATGAGTGTTTAAATTGTATTTTCCCCTCACTTTGATAGTCAATAGAAAAATGCTACCCTTGCATCTGTGGTCAGTGAAATGCCCCATTACATTGGTGGTCAGTAGGGAGGCGCACGCTTACAAACAACTGAAAATGTAACAGGTGTTAGTGGTTACTTGCCGAAGAGATAAGAGGACAGGCTTTACTGGTCCCACAGGGAAGATCCACCAATACTCACTATTTAGGCCGGGTTCACACTGGGGCGACAAACGCTCCGACATTGGGAGCTCATGTCGCATGACGTGTGAAAATCAATGTTTCCCTATGGGAGCCGTCTTAACTGGTCCGACACATGTCGGTCCGACTTTAAAAATGCTCCCTGTACTACTTTGGTCCGACTTTGATCCGACTTCACTATAAATGAAGTCGGATCAAAGTCGGACCGCAGTCTTGACCGATGGACTTTTTTCATTGGAAAAAACGATTGTGTGTGGGCCCCATCAGTCATCGTTGGAAAAAAAAAGCAATAGCAAATCCCGATCGTCTGTGGGGAACTCTATCGGAGATAAATCCACGCATGCTTAGACTAATTTACAAGACGGGAGCGCTCGTTCTGGTAAAACTAGCGTTCGTAATGGAGATAGCACATTCATCATGCTGTAACGGACTGAAAAGCACGGGGACTGAAAAGCGCAAATCGGCTAACACCAAACTTTTACTAACACGCGGTAACACAAAATCAGCAAAAGCAACCCAAAGGGTGGCGCCGTTGGATTTGAACTTCCCCTTTATAGTGCCGTCGTACGTGTTGTACGTCACAGCCTTTTGGCCGGTCGGAATTTTGTCTGATGGTGTGTAGGCAAGACTGATGAAAGTCAGCTTCATCGGAATTCCGATCATGTGTACGCGAGCAAGTCAAAATGCTCCCCAAACACAAATTCCCCCTCTTCCAGTACACATTCCCCCTCCCAGCCCAGCTCAAATTATCTCCCTCCCCAATACCCCCCTCCCAGCTCAAATCATCTCCCTCCCCAAATCCCCCTTCCTAGCATGAATCATCTCCCTCCCCAATACCCCCCTCCCAGCTCAAATCATCTCCCTCCCCAAATCCCCCCTCCTAGCTCAAATAACCTTCTTCCCCAAATGCCCCCTCTTAGCACAAATCCTCTACAACTCAAAATTCCCCTCTGAGCATAAATCCCCCCAAAATCCCCTCTCCTAGCAGTAATTATCCCCCCAAATTTACCCTCCTAGCACAAATCCCCCCAATCAGATCTAAACAGATTTGCATGTTTTCTCATCCCTGTGCTGAGAGAAAATTAATCAGGAGTTTTTTTTTTCTCATTGTATGTACACTTTTATGTACTGTATGTCCACCATGTTATATGATACACAATACAGTAATGCGCTGTACACACGATTGGTTTTACCGATGAAAACAGTCCGATGGACTTTTTTCATCGGACAAACCGATTGTGTATGGGCCCCATCTGTATTTTTTCCATCGGTGAGAAAAAATAGAACATGTTTTAAATTTATCCGATGGGGGAAAAAAAAACGATAGCAAATTCTGATCATCTGTGTGGAACTCCATCGGAGAAAAAACCCGCGCATGCTCAGAATCAAGTCGACGCATGCTCAGAAGCATTGAACTTAATTTTTTTCGGATCGTCGGAGTGTTTCACGTCACAGCGTTTGGGACGGTCGGATTTTTGACTGATGGTATGTAGGCAAGACTGATGGAAGTCAGCTTCATCAGAATTCCGATGGAAAAATCCATCGGATTTGAATCCATAAAAAATCCGATTGTGTGTACAGGGCTTTACTGTATATTGCAATGGTTGAAAGCAGGAATTTCATCTTCCTAGCTTCAATAGTTATCTTTAAAACATTTCTTATAAGCATGAACAATCAAGGTTGCATCCATAATATATTTATTGTAACATAGTGTGCTCTGTGTAGTTTTTAAATATCTTTATGTTCCAAAAATATATTTCCCCAATGAAATCAGCCGTGTGTAACGGTAAAATATTATTTTACAATTCAATGTTTTAATCGCATTAGTTTAGCTGACTCATCTGAAAAGTTTGCATACACTGTTTGCTAGAGACTAAAGTGGATGTAAAGTATAAAATACAATCCTATGGGTGACCCCATAACATAATCAGAATGCAACAGAAAACACTTCCACTTGCTTGCAGCAGACTGATGATATAATTTAGCTAAGTGACTGAATGATAACAAAGGATGACTTTTTAATGATGAAAGGTTGAGCTTTTTGAAAGAATTTAGTGTTGCTGCATGTTGTAACATGAATGAAATTTTGCATTCAGACTGACTAAAAGACCTTATTCAGAGTTACTGAATGACATACTTTAATTAACCACTTCACCTCTCATACTTTTTTTACTTTCTAATTTCTATGTTTCCACTATGGGCGGTCTTCGGGCGAGGATGAACTGTGTTGCATTGATGATGGAATGAAAATTGACTGAGCCAAGTGATGCCGGTGTGCGTCTCCTCCTTTTCTGTAACCACTATGGGCCCGTTTCTTTGGCAAAAAAATTGTCATTAACAAACATAACAAAGCAATATATACATTGTTTATTATGGTACAATCGAGACTTTCTTTTGATAATAATTTTAGCAAGACAATATTAAAAAAAATATTGTTTTGTTTTTCTATTTTGACCAGTGTTAGTTTAACATAAAAAAGTAGTTTTTAAATAAAGTGTAAAATTGTATTATGTAATTTTAAAGTAAACAGTTTATTATATCATTTGTCTCATTTAAAATGAAACTAAAATTATGTTTCTGGTACATAGAAATTTTTTGGGTAAATTAAAAAAAAAGTTTGAGCAATTTTATGTGACACTAAAAAACCCATAATGGACAAAAATGATTAAATGTTAATGGTAAAAAAAAAAGTTAAATCAGAAAAATAATATTTAAGATGAAAAGGGAATAGTTAATTCATGCTTATTCAAGTCATCTAAGCGTTAATAGGGAGTTAACTAGAAATATGTTTTTTGTTTATTTTATTTTTTACATGTAAAGTTTCTTTAAAGTGGTTGTAAACCTCTGACATGGAATATGAACAAACCATATCTCTTGTGAGGGGGTTAGCTCGGCAGCGGGTGTGTGTGACCCCCGGGATGGGCTCCCCACACAAAACAGGCCCAGCAAACGGAGGTTGTGGTTTTCAAAATCAAAAAAGGTGCGGTTTATTTTCTATTTACAGTGACAAAACACAGCAAAGCAAAAGAAACATAACCAAAATAAATCCTGGTCAAGTTGACCTCTGACTAAACATACAGGTTTCCTAACTAACAACTGGGATCAGCCTAGTGCTGTCCTAGTCCCTAAGTCCCTGGTTTAGTAAAAGTCCAAACAAATAGCCACACAGGCTTTGCCTCACCGCACAGGGGTTCACTCTCCCTAGACAGTCCACACAGGTCTGGTTCCAGGCATGAGCTAACATCTAATGAAGCTGGGAGTTCTTATAGAGGCCTAAATGAGCTGACAAGGTTCAGCTGGTCTCCTCATCTCTGTCTGCACGACGCCCCACACTCTCCCTAGAGGTATGAGTCATCCATGAGCCCACTAGCCTTATACAACTCTCCACCTAGTTGTATAAGTCGGCGTAAAGCCTGAATCTGGGCGAAATATATCTACCCCCCTGGATGCAACCAGGTGACTTTACCTTCCTGCTGTCACATACCCCCCCCTCTTGTTTTAACCTCGGGGTTGGAACACCAGCAATCAGGCATTCATGTACTCGAGACAAAGCATCCACATTCCCCATTTGAACGCCAGGGCGATGCTTTACTGTGAAGTTGAATTCCTGGAGGGCCAGGAACCACCTATTCACTCTTCTATTTGTTTCCTTGTTTTGAGCCATCCACTTTAACGGAGCGTGATCCGTAACCATGTCAAAGTGCCTACCTAGCAGGTAGTACCGAAGGGAATCTAGAGCCCACTTCACCGCTAAACACTCCTTTTCAACGGTGGCGTAATTTACCTCATGGGACTTCAACTTCCTGCTGAGGTAAATGACTGGGTGCTCTTCCCCGTTCCAGACCTGGGACAATACTGCTCCTAACCCCACATCTGACGCATCACTTTGTACGACAAAGTCTTTAGAGAAGTCGGGTGAGTACAACACTGGCTGGCTACATAAGGCTTGTTTCAAGAATTGGAATGCTGCCTCAGCCTCGGGGGTCCATTTAATCATGACCGACCCTTTCCCCTTCGTCAGGTTGGTTAGGGGCACAGCCTTAGAAGCAAAGTGGGGAATGAATCGCCGATAATACCCAGCGATTCCCAGAAAGGCTCGTACCTGCTTCTTGCTGTTGGGACGTGGCCAACTCTGGATGGCCTCGACTTTGTTGAGTTGGGGTTTTATTACTCCCCTCCCAATGGTGTACCCAAGATATTTGGCCTCCTCCTGCCCAATGGTACACTTCTTGGGGTTAGCCGTAAACCCCGCTTCCCGAACAGAGTCCAGGACTGCTTGCACTTTTGGCAGATGTGAGGCCCAATCTGTGCTATGGACAATTACGTCATCCAGGTAAGCCGCAGCATACTTCCGATGGGGCCTCAGCATCTGGTCCATTTTCCGCTGGAATGTGGCCGGCGCATTCTGTAACCCGAACGGCATTCTTTTATATTGGAACGCCCCGTCTGGGGTTACAAATGCGGTTTTCTCTTTGGCCGACTTGGCCAGGGGGATTTGCCAATACCCTTTTGTGAGGTCAAGAGTCGTCATGTATCGGGCTGTTCCCAGCCGGTCGATCAACTCATCTATACGTGGCATGGGGTAGGTGTCAAATTTTGTAACTTTGTTCAACTGACGAAAATCGTTACAAAATCGCCAGCTCCCATCCGGTTTAGGCACCAACACGATGGGACTAGACCAATCACTTTGGGACTCCTCTATCACCCCTAAGTTCAGCATTTTCTGTACTTCCTCCCGTATTGCCTCCCGTCGAGCCTCTGGGATCCGATAGGGTTTTAACTTCACCCTTTCACCGGGCGGGGTAATGATGTCATGCTCTACCCCAGATGTTTGTCCCGGCAGCTCAGAGAATACCTCCTTGTTGCGAAGCACAAACTCCTTAACCTCCTGTTGTTGGGGTTGTGACAAGGTGGCTGCTATTCCAACCTCAGGAATCACGCAACCAGTTTGAGCTGGTGACCAAGTGTCTGCGACTAGGGACTCTCTATCCCTCCAGGCTTTCAACAGATTAACGTGATAGATCTGTTCGGGCTTTCGCCTTCCTGGTTGTCTGACCTTGTAATTCACTTCGCTCACTTTTTCCATTATCTCGTAGGGGCCTTGCCATTTGGCAAGGAATTTACTTTCAACCGTAGGGACAAGTACCAATATCCTATCCCCCGGGGAAAAGGTACGGGTCTTGGCTCCACGGTTGTACACTCTCTGCTGTGCCAACTGCGCTTGGGCCAAATGTTCCTTCACGATGGGCATTACCTGTGCAATTCGATCTTGCATCAGGGCGACATGCTCAATCACACTCCTGTGGGGAGAACTCTCACTTTCCCAAGTTTCCTTGGCAATATCCAACAGCCCTCTTGGGTGTCTCCCATACAGTAACTCAAAGGGGGAGAAGCCCGTAGAGGATTGGGGCACCTCCCTAATAGCAAACATCAAATAAGGAAGTAAACAGTCCCAATCCTTTCCATCTCTATCCACCACTTTCTTCAACATTTGTTTTAGGGTTTTGTTGAATCTTTCAACCAGCCCATCGGTTTGGGGGTGATACACAGACGTACGCAATTGCGTCACTTTGAACAATTTACACAGCTCTTTCATAACCCGGGACATAAAGGGTGTACCTTGGTCCGTAAGCAGTTCTTTACAAATACCCACCCGGCTAAAAACAAGAGATAGCTCTTTGGCTATGGTTTTGGCCGAGGTATTTCGGAGAGGGATCGCTTCTGGATAACGGGTGGCATAGTCCATTATAACTAATATGTACTGGTGCCCCCTAGCGGACTTGATTATAGGACCTACCAAATCCATGGCGATCCTCTCAAACGGGACCTCAATGATGGGTAGAGGGACCAGCGGGCTACGGAAATGTGGCATCGGGGCCAACCTCTGACACACAGGGCAGGAGGAACAATAATTTTCTACGTCCTTCATCACCCCCGGCCAATAGAATCTCTGTAATACCCTCTCTCGGGTTTTCTCTGTCCCCAGATGACCTCCAAGAATGTGCCCATGGGCCAACTCCAACACCAACTTCCTGTAAGGTTTGGGCACCACAAGCTGCTCAACGGTTTCTTCTGCCCTTTTTGCCACCCGATACAGTAGGTCCTTCTCTACGCTGAAGTATGGGTAAGTGCAGGTATTATCTGGGTTCACTAACTCACCATCTATTTTCACTACGTTTTCCCGTGCCTTTATTAGGGCGGGGTCTTTCAACTGTTCTGTGGCAAAGTTTTCCCTGTGAACCTCAAGATCAGAAAACTCCACAGACGGTAGGTTTTCGTCTGAGGAGGTGGGCTCCTCTCCAGTTTCTTGAGTCTCCCCTGCCAATACTGATAAGGGAAATTCCGGAGAGTCCTCACCACTCTCAGGGGAGTTCTGGCTATCACATTCCTGGTACATAGGGGCACCAGTGAGGGGCTCAGGATCATCCCACAGTTCCCAGAACTTCGGAAAATCCCTTCCCACAATGGCGTCATGCGGTAACTGAGATACTAAGCCCACTGGATGAGAGAGGGTACCTTTGGGGGTCTCGAAACACACTGTAGTCACTGGATACTCTTGGGTGTCCCCATGCACACAAATAACAGCTACCTTGCTATTCCCAGAGACCTCTGTTTTAACTAACTCAGCCTTTATCAGGGTCACAAGGCTACCTGAATCCAGCAATACCACAACATTTCTACCATTAACACACATTTTGCATAAATGTTTCTCAGTTCCTCGAATGGCAGTGCATGCGACTGTCGCACACAGCGACTGACGTCTGCCCGTCAGAAAGTCACACTGCATGGGTTCCTCCACAACCGGGCAATTGGCTGCAATATGTCCCGCTTGCCGGCAGCGGTAGCAAACGATCCTTCTTGCCGCCTCTTGAGCCGCTGATTTCCCAGGCTGTTCTCGCCAAACTTGGGGTAGAGCTCCCACCCTCTCACTCTCTCCACCCTCACCCCTTGGAATCCTCTTATCCGCCCCTGGGGATGGTCTGGTCTTAGGGTGGAAAGTCCGAGTGTCTCTGGAAGAGGCCGTCAGGTTCTCTGTAGCCAAGTATTTCTCCACACGATCCACAAGACCATCGGCCGTCTCTGGGTCTCCATGGCTTACCCACTTTTGGATGGCAGTAGGAAGAGCTCTCAAAAACCGATCCATTACAACACGTTCCACAATCTTTGGTGCGGACAAAGTCTCTGGCTGTAGCCACTTTCTGCTCAGGTGAATGAGATCATACATTTGAGACCTGGGGGGTTTTCCAAGCTGGAAAGTCCAGTTATGCACACGCTGAGCCCGGACAGCCTGGGTGACACCCAGCCTTGCCAATATTTCAGCTTTTAGCATCACATAGTCTTTTGCTTGGTTAGGCTCTAGGTCATAGTAAGCTTTCTGCGATTCACCAGTTAACAGAGGAGCCACCAGTCCAGCCCACTGCTCCTCAGGCCACTTTTCTCTTTCAGCGGTCCTTTCAAATGTGGTCAAAAATACCTCTGGATCATCCTCTCCAGTCATTTTTGTCAATAAACGACTCACCCCAAAGGACGCGGTATTAGTGGGACGGCTTTCCTCACTGGTCTGCGGACGTTGCTGCATTACTGCTTCCATCTGTTGTTGTAGTCTCTGCTCTTGCTTCTGCAACAGGTCTATGAAGCGGGCCTCAGATTGCTGCTGGGCTCGTTGCTGAGCCTCCAGACTCTGTTGCAAAGTTGCGTTTGTCTGCTGCTGGGCTGCAAGGCTCCTTTGCAAACCTGCATTTGTCTGCTGTTGATTGGCATTTGCTAGAGCCAGCTGCTTCAGTATCTCCTCCATGCTGGCTTAAAAAAAACTGCCACTGGTTCTCCACCAACTGTGAGGGGGTTAGCTCGGCAGCGGGTGTGTGTGACCCCCGGGATGGGCTCCCCACACAAAACAGGCCCAGCAAACGGAGGTGGTGGTTTTCAAAATCAAAAAAGGTGCGGTTTATTTTCTATTTACAGTGACAAAACACAGCAAAGCAAAAGAAACATAACCAAAATAAATCCTGGTCAAGTTGACCTCTGACTAAACATACAGGTTTCCTAACTAACAACTGGGATCAGCCTAGTGCTGTCCTAGTCCCTAAGTCCCTGGTTTAGTAAAAGTCCAAACAAATAGCCACACAGGCTTTGCCTCACCGCACAGGGGTTCACTCTCCCTAGACAGTCCACACAGGTCTGGTTCCAGGCATGAGCTAACATCTAATGAAGCTGGGAGTTCTTATAGAGGCCTAAATGAGCTGACAAGGTTCAGCTGGTCTCCTCATCTCTGTCTGCACGACGCCCCACACTCTCCCTAGAGGTATGAGTCATCCATGAGCCCACTAGCCTTATACAACTCTCCACCTAGTTGTATAAGTCGGCGTAAAGCCTGAATCTGGGCGAAATATATCTACCCCCCTGGATGCAACCAGGTGACTTTACCTTCCTGCTGTCACACTCTCTATACTGTGTGCTTGTCTCAGTCCAGAGCACAAAGCGTAATTTCTGTCTACTTCGATTTTCTCGATGGTAAAAACACCGTCGAGAAAATTGACGGGAAAAACGAGGAACGGCTTGGTCCCCTACACACGGCCGGTTTTCCTGACATTTTTTCTCTTGGTCGGGAAAAACGACCGTGTGTAGGCTCCCTGGCAGTGTTTCCCTATGGGAAAACTGCAGCGGAAAAAAATGTTGTGAATCACGACGAGAAAAATTAAAGCATGTTCTAATTTTTCTCGTCGTGATTCTTGCCATTTTTCTCGTCGGGAAAAATGATGGAAAACCCACACACGGTCGTTTTTCTTGTCAAAGAGAAAAAATGACATTTTTCCAGACGAGAAAAATGGTCGTGTGTACGCGGCATAAGAGGTGAGAGGGTGACAGGGGAGGGAGCTCCAGTACACAGCATGGCATTGATAACCTCAGCTCTGGCCCCTACTGGGGTGTGTGTCCCTTCCCTCCAATCAGCTATCAGCCCCCCCCCCCCCGAACATGAACAACTTATGTAGGAAGATTTGTGTAATCTCTGTGTATCACCTGAGGCTAACATATGGCTCCAATATCATTTATTTCAAGAAATTTTAGCATATAACAATTCATAGCCTTTTTCTAAAATTTCAGTAATCAATAACTAACATCTTCAGTAGGGAATGTGATATATCATGTCTTATTAAATATATGTGGATTACATTGATTATATGGCAAAATGACATGTATTACTTGTTTCTAATTCTTCTGTTAACCAAATAGGCTATCTTCTAGTGTTCATCATATTCACAGAAAACAACCTAAGGAGAAAATATACAAAGCATTTATCTCATCAATACTGCATGGTATGCATATGTCTGCTGTTTTCAATATAGAAAATATAACATTTTGTGAATGCTAGCTAATATCTGTGGTCAACAATCTTTTCAGTACAAAGGCCACATTGTAAATTTTACAAAACAAAATCCCTATCTGAGTATCAGAGTCCCAATCAAAGTTCCTCCTCACATCAGAGATCTCATTAGGGTCTCCCTTACAACAGAGTCCTTATCAGACTCCCTCCATTCAGTATCCCAATCAGAGTCCCCCTTACAACAGGATCCCCATCAGAGTTCCTCTTTACAACAGAGTCCTCCTTGCATCAAGGTCCCCATAGAGGTCTCGCTTACACAGAGCTCCCCCATTACATCAATGTACCCATCAGACTGCTCCTTTATATCAGGGTCCCCATCAGAGTCCCCCCCTTACATCAGGGTCCCATCAGAGTCCCCCCTTACATCAGGGTCCCGATCAGAGTCTTACTTACCACTGTAAACTGTACATGTGGCTGTAGTAGCAGGGTGGGAGGCAAAACAGTCTGGACAGAGGAAGTTCCATCCTTCTATAAATGCTGACGCAAGCATATTATGGTTTGCTAGGATGCTGGCAGTCCTAGCAACCAATGACAGGAATAATGACAATGGAGCAGGGGGAACCTAAGCTGGAGACTGTGGGAGGAAGAGGGGAGGGTCGAAGGGGTTCTTGGGGGGAGCAGGGGGGGGGGTTAATCAGAGACCATAGATAGCCTTTTTTGACCTTAGTCCTCAATCTGTGCACATTGTATATACTGTACCACAAACCATATCTGCAGGCCAGAAACAATCTTGTGCCCTAAGGGTCGTAGTTTAGAGACCCCTGCTATATTTTAAAGCTACATGGAATTCAACACATTTTGGAATGGCGTTTGAGACAAAAGCTGGCTACTTTTAATCATAAGGTATCAGTGATGTGCATGTAGGTTACAATGTAACTATGATCAAAATAAAACATTACATATATAATGCAGTTTGTTACTAGTATTAAAATATGCTGAATTCCCCGATGTAAAATAGGTTTATTACCTGTTGATCCTGCAGGTAGATCTGCTGTTTTCCACTTCCTGTAAAAGGCCAAGTTGTCAAAAGTGACAATTACAGTATTGGGACAAACAATATAACACTGGTGGGGGGTTGCTTATAATGGTCAGCTTTTATTCATGGGGCTTAAAAAAAATCTCCAAAAGAAAAAAAGAACTGTTGCTGCAACTGCTTACAAAGTGTTTAGCTAAATTTATGTACATTTAAGACTACATGTCCATTTAAGACTACCCTGTCCATAGTGTAAACAATTGTTTTCTAAGGTGCCCAGTTCATACCATACATGTGCGGTGGTGTGCAGAAAAAAAAATGGGGTTTAATTGACATGTTGTGAACAAGCCCTAAAATAATAATATCTACAATATGTTGCACTGATTGCAACCCTGAGTGGGAAGTAGAACTGATCTATGTAGAACCATTTGTATGTGTTCAACTACTTTTCGACATGTGAAAATTATCGGCATTAAATAATAATTTTATCAATAATTGTTAATATTTAAATATTTTGTTTTCTCTTATGGGTTGTGATGATGCAGTATAACTACACGGGAAAGCCACATTTGCCTATGCATATCCTAGATATATACTATATATTTCCTGATTAGCTTTTGCAGTATATGGCTGGTTTTATATCACCAGTCATTAATAGTCTGAAGTATCTAGTATATAGATAATCACTAGGATAAAACAATTATCTTTGAACGCCATCATGAAAGTATTCTAGCAAACATGTTTTCTCTGTACTTACCGTATATACTCGAGTATAAGCCGACCCAAGTATAAGCCGAGGTACCTAATCTTACTACAAAAAACTGGGAAAACTTACTGACTCGAGTATAAGCCGAGGGTCAACAATGCCCATTTGCACGCCTCACTGTGCCCATTGCAACTTCACTAAGCCAATTGTCACTGCCCATTGCCACCTTACTGTGCCCATCCTCACTGTGCCCATCCTCACTGTGCCCATCCTCATTGTTCCCATCCTCACTGTTCCCATCCTCACTGTTCCCCTAAAATTTAAATTGAACATTGTAAATTGTACCTGAAAAAAAATTGAGAGGCTGCGGCGTCCATCGTTTAAAACTTCCGGTCTCTTCCTCTTCCTTTCCGTGATAGGCGTTTTCTAAGCAGACACAGTTCCGCCTATCATGAACGTTCTCTCATCCTTCGTTTCCTTAGGATGGGTGAGGATGAGAGAACGTTCGTGATAGGCGATTCTCAGCAGACACAGTTCCGCCTATCACGGAAGGGACCAGGAAGAGACCGCGAGATTTAAACGATGGACGCCGCAGCCTCTCAATTTTTTTCAGGTACAATTTACAATGTTCAATTTCGCTGACTCAAGTATAAGCCGAGGGGGGGACGTTTAGCCCAAAAAAAGGTCTGAAAATCTCGGCTTATACTCGAGAATATACGGTACTTTTTAAAAATTGAATTTATTTTTTCATACCTATGATTGACTTTTCTTTTTCTTGAGGCTCACTTTCCACAGCTTTGTGTACCATTTTTCAGTTCCAAAAAGAAAAAGGTATCCTTTAAAAAATATAGATATGTACTTATTATTATGCATCACTTGCAAAACATGAACATGAAAGAAGAAAGGAAAGTATTACTAAAGAGACAGTATTTATACAAGATAAAAGTTCTGCTTTTGAACTTGCAAAAACATGACAGCCCTTCCCAAACAGCTCCCTAGTTTCACCTAAACCAAGAAAGGGAATTTTAGAGATTACCTACAACTCCTTCAGAAGGGCCTGAGCCTTCAGAAATGGGACTGATTTGTAAAGATCAGAAAACGTGAAACAAAGTAAGGACTTTGCCAATCGCAACCAATTAATTACAGTTCTTGTTTAGTATTTTAAACTGAAGATGAAACTTTATTAGTTCCCATTGGATTTAGCTCCAATTTTAGTTCAGACTTTTAATCTAAAAATGTGTAACTATAGCACATGGTATGAATAAGGAGACCTTAAAGTGGTTGTACACCCTGTACAACCACTTTTACCTACAGGTAAGCCTGGATTCAAGCCTCGTACACACGATCGAGAATCTCGTCGTAAAAAAACCCGTTGTTTTTCTCAACGAGATTCTTGTCAAGCTTGACAAGCTTCTTGTCAAGCTTTCCTTGCATACACACTGTCAATTCCAAATCTCGTCGTTGGAAAGCGCGGTCACGTACAGCACGTACGACGGCAGTATAAAGGGGAAGTTCGATTTCAATGGCGCCACCCCTTGGGCTGCTTTTGCTGATCTTGTGTTACCGTGTGTTAGTAAATGTTTGGGGAGAGACGATTTGCGCTTTTCAGTCTTTGTGCTTTCAGTTTGTTTTAGTGTGACGAATGTGCTATCTCCATTACGAACGCTAGTTTTACCAGAAGAAGCGCTCCCGTCTTATACTTGATTCTGAGCATGCGCAATTTTTTAAGACTCGGAAAAGCATACACACGACCAGTTTTCTCGTCGGGAAACAGGCCGACGAGAATCTCGACGAGAAAAATGAGAATCCTGACGAGAAAATAGAGAGCAGGTTCTCTATTTTTCTCGTCGAGATTCCCGGCAGTTTTCTCGACGAGAAATCATACACGAATGGTTTTTTTGGCAAGAAAGCTCTCCCAACAGTTTTCTTGTTGTTTTTTGCAGAGAAAATAGGTCATGTGTATGAGGCTTTCGGCTTACCTGTAGGTGCTAGAAATATCTCCTAAACCTACACGGTTTAGGAGATATTTACAATAGTAGACATTGGCTCAGGCGCACTTTAGAAACGGCGATCGTGCCGTTTCTAAGGAGGACATGCCGTGACTGGCGGCTTCTGCGCAGTCATCGCGGCTCCGGCCAATCACAGCGATACCCAGAAGTAACTCTGGGATGACATGTCACTGGCCGGTGCTGTCGGGCACTGCAGCGAGGGCTTCTATCCCAGGTGAGTATTACATAATGAGCTAGTATGCTATGCATACTAGCTCATTATGCCTTTGTCTTGCAGGTGTTAGTTTTTTTTTTTTTTTTAAAGTGGGTTTACAACCACTTTAAAGCTAAAGGTTAGCCATAAAAAATATAGCTTTAGTAAGCTGTGTTGCATTAACATGTATGTGCGTTACAAAGAAGAATATTTTTGTTTGGTTGTTTCTATTAGAAGCAGAAATCAGGTTTCTTTGAGTGTTTGAGTGGACACTTTCTCAAACAAATGATATTGAAAAAACGTTTACAAAAGCTGTCCTCTAAAATAATGAACTGTTGTTGCATGTTGGGCCAATGTCAGTTGGCAATTAGATGTTTCCATTGTTTTTACAGTAATTCTGATTTTACAATGCATTCAGGTAATGAGGTCAACATAGTTTGACCTTTTTGACATACAGTCAGGTCCATAAATATTTGTACATCGACACAATTCTAATATTTTTGGCTCTATACACTACCACAATAGATTTGAAATAAAACAAACAAGATGTGCTTTAACTGCAGACTTTCAGCTTTAATTTGAGGGTATTTACAGCCAAATCAGGTGAACGGTGTAGGAATTACAACCGTTTGTATATGTGCCTCCCACTTTTTAAGGGCCCTAAAGTAATTGGACAGATTAACAATCATAAATCAAACTTTCACTTTTTAATACTTGGTTGCAAATCCTTTGCAGTCAATTATAGCCTGAAGTCTGGAACGCATAGTCATCACCAAACGCTGGGTTTCATCCCTGGTGATGCTCTGCCAGGCCTCTACTGCAACTGTCTTCAGTTCCTGCAAGTGAAATGCATGCTCAATCAGATTCAGGTCAGGTGATTGACTTGGCCATTGCATAACATTCCACTTCTTTCCCTTAAAAAACTCTTTGGTTACTTTCGCAGTATGCTTCGGGTCATTGTCCATCTACACTTTGAAGCGCCGTCCAATGAGTTCTGAAGCATTTGGCTGAATATGAGCAGATAATATTGCCCGAAACACTTCAGAATTCATCCTGCTGCTTTAGTCAGCAGTCACATCATCAATAAATACAAGAGAACTAGTTCCATTGGCAGCCATACATGCCCACGCCATGACACTACCACCACCATGCTTCACTGATGAGGTGGTATGCTTTGAATCATGAGCAGTTCTTTTCCTTCTCCATACACTTCTCTTCCCATCACTCTGGTACAAGTTGATCTTGGTCTCATCTGTCCATAGGATGTTGTTCCAGAACTGTGAAGGCTTTTTTAGATGTTGTTTGGCAAACTCTAATCTGGCCTTCCTGTTTTTGAGGCTCATCTATGGTTTACATCTTGTGGTGAACCCTCTGTATTCACTCTGGTGAAGTCTTCTCTTGATTGTTGACTTTGACACACATACACCTACCTCCTGGAGAGTGTTCTTGATCTGGCCAACTGTTGTGAAGGGTGTTTTCTTCACCAGGGAAAGAATTCTTCGGTCATCCATCACAGTTGTTTTCCGTGGTCTTCCGGGTCTTTTGGTGTTGCTGAGCTCACCGGTGCTTTCTTTCTAAGGATGTTCCAAATAGTTGATTTGGCCTTATGATTTTGCTATCTCTCTGATGGGTTTGTTTTGTTTTTTCAGCCTAATGATGGCTTGGTTCACTGATAGTGACAGCTCTTTGGATCTCATATTGAGAGTTGACAGCAACAGATTCCAAATGCAAATAGCACACTTGAAATTAACTCTGGACCTTTTATCTGTTCCTTGTAAATGGGATAATGAGGGAATAACACACACCTGGCCATGGAACAGCTGAGCAGCCAATTGTCCCATTACTTTTGGTCCCTTAAAAAGTGGGAGGCACATATACAAACTGTTGTAATTCCTACACCGTTCACCTGATTTGGATGTAAATACCCTCAAATTAAAGCTGAAAGTCTACAGTTAAAGTACATCATGCTAGTTTCATTTCAAATCCATTGTGGTGTTGTATGGAGCCAAAAATATTAGAATTGTGTCGATGTCCCAATATTTATGGACCGGACTGTATATGATCTATGGCATGTATGATACAACAGTGCCTTCTAGAGGTTAGGAGTTAGGAAATGTTTGCCAATACAAAAGGAGTTAGAAAAGATACGCCCATGTAATGTGGGATTGTCTACCAAACTTTCCAAATAAAAGGTCAGCAGGTTTAGCTGATAGTTAGTCCTCATGCACACAGGGCATTAGAAAAAATAAGCTGCAAAGCCACTACCGATGCCAGGAAAAAGTGCCTTTAAAAACGCACTTTTAACCACTTGTCGACCAGCTGTCGTGGTTATACGGCGGCAGGCCAGCACAATCCCGCCAAGCGTCGTAGCTTTATGTCAGTCCCTGTAAGAGGAATAGCAGGCGCGTGTGCACTAGAACGCGGGGGTGCCGATGCTTGTGACCAGCGGTCACGGTGACTGCCGTCAAGAGTGATCGCTGGTACGAGAGGCAGAACAGGGAACACACACATCCCTGTTCTGTGAGGAGAGGAAAGGCAGATCGTGAGTTCCTAATAGCTAGGAACCATGATCTGTAATTTCCTCTAGGTCAGTCCCATCCCTCTACAGTTAGAAACACACTAGGGAACACAATTAACCCCTTGATCGTCCCCCAGTGTTAACCCTTTCCCTGCCAATGACATTTTTTACAGTAATCAGTGCATTTTTCTAGCACTGATCGCTGTTTAAATGCCAATGGTCCCAAAAATGTGTCAAAACTATCCGATGTGTCTGCCATAATGTCGCAGTCTTGATAAAAATCGCAGATCGCCGCCATTACTAGTAAAAAAATAATAATAATAAAAATGCTATAAATCTATCCCCTAGTTTGTAGACGCTATAACTTTTGCGCAAACCAATCAATATATGCTTATTGTGATTTTTATTACCAAAAATATGTAGAAGAATACATATCAGCCTAAACTGAGAAAAAAAAAATGGAAATATTTATTATAGCAAAAGTACAAAATATTGTGTTTTTTTTCAAAATTGTCGCTATTTTTTTGTTTATAGCGCAAAAAATAAAAATCGCAGAGATGATCAAATTCCACCAAAAGAAAGCTCTATTTGTGGGAAAAAAAGAACGTCAATTTTGTTTGGGTACAGCGTCGCACGATAGCGCAATTGTTAGTTAAACGACGCAGTGGCGAATCGCAAAAAATGACTCTTCGGTCTGGTATGGATTTTGAGGGGAAATCCCATGCTAAAAAATATACCAGGCCCTTATGCGAGTATGTAGCCTGGAAGCTCAGGAAAGGGGGGGAGGCAAGCAAGCGCCCCCCACCAGACCAGGTCAGGCCACACGCTCTCAACATGGGGAGGGTGGGTTATTTGGGGCAGGGGGGGCGAAGGGCCTTTTCACGACAACCTTTACCAAGGGGGTCCCCAGATCCTGGCCCCCTATGTGAATGAGTATGGGGTACATAGTACCCCATACCCATTCACTCCCCAAAAAAGGCAGTATAGTGTAAATAAAAACAAGAGCCAGTTTTGACAAATCCTTTATTAAAAATCTTCAACATGCCTTCTTCCTCCGGTCTTCTCCCTCCAGTGGTGTGTTCTTCCTCCAGTGTTCTACCTCTGGTCTTCTACCCCACTGCTGTCCTCTCTGCCACCATCTCCCATCATTGTGCCTGCTCTGTTCTCTGCCGATTCTTATATAGCCATGGGGCGTGGCCATACAGTGATGTCACCATGAGACCCCACCCCTTGTGATGTCACGTTTTTGGAGGGAGAAGACCGGAGGAAGAAGACACGTTGAAGATTTTGAATAATGGACTTGTCAAAACTGGCTCTTGTTTTTATGTACACTACACTGCCTTTTTTTATGGGTGAATGGGTTAAGGGCACTTGTTAAAGGGGGCTTCCAGATTCCAATAAGCCCCCTGTCCGCAGATCCCCACAACCACCGCCCAGGGTTGTCGGGAAGAGGCCCTTGTCCCCAACAACATGGGGACAGCACCCACCCCCTATGTTGAGGGCATGTGGCCTGCTATAGTTTGGGGGGCACTTGCTCGTCCCCCTCTTTCCTGTCCTGCCAGGCTTCACGCTCGGATAAGGGTCTAGTATGGATTTTGTGGGGGGCCCACACCGTTTTCTTTTGGCATGGGGTTTCCCCTTAAAATCCATACCAGATCAAAGGGTCTAGTATGGTCTTGGGGGGTACCCCACACTGTTTTTTTTTTCATTTTGGCATGGTTTTGGTGAAGTAAAACATAAGATAACCCTTCCCCTGCCATTACCACCACCAGGCTGGCCAACCTAACCTCACTAGGCCACCAATCATTTCCTAACCAAGCTGGTCTCCAACTTTGATCCCAAGTATAAGCAACCTCTGATACACAGAAATGGTGAGACTCAGTTCACATCCAGCATTGACTCCTCTTTACCACGTGAAGGTTATGACAAAACAGTTCTTTTTTTACATGGTTCCATCTTTAATAAGAGGCCAAGTTCAGTTCTCTTGCCCATTAACAGGGAGTTTCTATAAAATGATCTGCCAGCTATCCTGGTGGGGCCCACTGCATGAAGGGAGGGGCAGCATTCCCCAAAAGGGGAAGGCCATTAACTGGAATATTGCATGATCTGTGTTTCAACCCTCACTCTCCCACAAGGTCTAAAACCTCCTCTCACTCCCTCCACTTCTCTATTTATACCCCAAAATAGAAGGGAAGGAGGGACCTCTAGAGGGATCTAAAAGAAATACCCCCACCCACCAAGGAGCTTTAAGAGAGCCCTACTAATGGAGGGTTTGCAATGAAGAAACAGGAGTCACATTGGTAAGCAACCCTGTCATATCAGGCATATCGTCACTTGTTTAAGCATTTGCTAACTTCAGTTGTCCATTGGTGTTCATACATTGTGTGACTGTAAAGTTGTTTGTAACAGCTGCAGCATCTTATATGGCTTACTAAAGCTTAACAACTCATGGGACTTCATGGAATATCAAAAGAAACCTCTAACCCTATAGGCAAATGTCAAATTCCAATCTCCAATATCAGTCTATTTTTACCAAAATCTATTATACTCACCTCCTCTGCTGCAATGTGACATCTGCAAGCTTCCTCACCAATGCTGACATCATTGTCTGGTATTCTTCTAGGTTTGTAATTATTGGCAATCTTGATTAGCCTGGCTGGGATGATGTAACTCCCAAGCATGGGGATTGTATTCACCCTGACACCAAGGAATGCCTAAAGAAGTTTTCCAGCAGGCGGGTAAAAAAATGATATTGCAGAAAAGACAGTGGGGTTGATTTACTTAAGGCAAATAGACTGTGCACTTTTAGAAGACGTTATATAAGAGCGACACCTATGACCATGGATTCTCAGAGTACTATGGGTTTTCTAAAAAGAGAGTGCAGCAGAAGTTGCTTCCTTTCAAATACTGTCTCTGACTGATACCACAGATAGGGCTATACAGCAAGAAGAATAGTAAGAGGGAGAGGGATGAGTCACTAGTTTGACTTATTCATTTGTGTGTAAAAATTTAACCCTGAACTACTGAGCTCTGTAAACGACAGGGTGTGTTTTTCAGCAGAGGGACTAAAAATGCCTGAAAAACGTGAGTAGGAGTCCAGAGCTCAACTTGCTGGCTGCATTTGGAAAATATTAAATATTCATATGCAACATTTAATATTACGTTTAAATGGTAAAATCAACCATAACAAATCTAACAAAATAATTTATACTAAACTGTCCTACATTTCTTTTAAGGTATCTGGTTAAAATTTAGCATAGGTCTTAAGAGTATATCTGTGGAGCAAAGAGTGTAAATGTCTTCACTTACGCTTAAGAATTGAATTCCAGCTATCCAAATGTATTTTCTGATACTGCTCCTCATAGTCTGATATAAATCTACCATCTGTCGTGAAAGATTGAACAAAGCATCATTATTGTTAAAAACCTAATCAGTATCTAAGTTTAGCATAAATTTAGCTATATTTATAATTAAATTATAACCTATGAAACACTTATAACTACATATTTTTAAAGCATTACAGATGTGCATGTTCACAAGATTCTAGCAGAATACAATGATGAAGTTTTGGGCAGGTGTAAAAAATTCTGTAAATTAAGAATGCTTTCAGAAATAGTGTTAATAGTTTATTTTTTATCAATTAACAAAATAGAAAGTAAATGAGCATAAGAGAAATGCAAATAATCTCAATATTTGCTGTGACCAACCTTTGCCTTCAAAACAGCATCAATTCTTCTAGGTACACTTGCACACAGTTTTTGAAGGAACTCGGTAGGTGGGTTGTTCCAAAAAACTTGGAGAACTGACCACAGATCTTCTGTGAATGTAGGCTTCCTTCTATCTCAAGTCTCCTTCAGTCTCTTCAAGTAATCCCAGGCAGAATCGATGATGTAGAGATAAGGGCTCTGTGGGGACTAAACCATCACTTTCAGGATTCCTTGTTTTTTTTACACTATAGATAGTTCTTAATGACATTGGCTGTATGTTTGGAGTAATTTTCCTGCTGCATAAAAAATTTGGGACCAATCACATGCCTCCCTGATGGTATAGCATGATGGATAAATATCTTCTTGTATTTTTCAGCATTGAGGACACCATTGATCCTGACCAAATCTCCAACTCCATTAGCAGAAATGCAGCCTCTTGCAACTTGCAAGAAATGTCCAAAACGCCTCACTGTTGCCTGCAGACACTCATGATTGTATCGCTCTCCAGCCCTTCGGTGAACAAACTGTCTCCTGCTACAGCCAAATACTTCAAATTTTGACTCTTCAGTTCAGAGCACCTGCTGACATTTTTTTTGCACCCCGATGCATGTTTTGATGCACAGATGAGTCACTCAGCTATGTTTCCACATTGGGGATATGGCTTTTTGGCCAGAATTCTTCCATGAAGACCATTTCTATCCAGACTTCTCCAGACAGTATACCTGGGTCCCACTAGTTTCTGTCAGTTCTGTGCTGATGGCAGCAGGGCCGGTGCTACCACTAGGCAGACTAGGCAGCCGCCTAGGGCGGACTGCCACCTAGGGCACCTGGCCGCTGGTTATCCTACTGTCCACAGAGCAAAGCATGCAACTATAATCCACCAAGCAGCTGCTCTGAGCCTCTGATATGTGTCAAGCAGCGCCCCCCCATGCGTGGGTCTCCGCTCTCCGCTCTGACACTGACATGTGTCCAGCACAATAACTACACCCACCTGACTATTTAGACTCTATCACAAAGGGCCTTACGTGATATCCTTGCTACCCAGCAGCAAAAAGGCAGGACCCCACTTTATGGGGCCCTAACACCCTGTTACATCCCTTTGTTTTGTATGGCATGCACTCAGGCCACCACGCTGATTGAGTATCCAATACCCAAATCAGTAAAATATATCTTCGACATTTACAGTTCACAGTAAATTGACTGAAACAGTCAGTAGTAAATCATATTACTGACAACAATAAGAGTAACAGAGCAAAATAACATATTTCACAGCAGTGTTTCTCAACCACACTCTGATGTGATGTGAAACTTTTGTATAGGGAGCCTTTGATGTATAAGGACCACTTTGATGTGATGGGGTCCTCTGATGTATACGAGGGCTTTGACATCAAGGGGTTCTTGATATTCTGAGTTCTGATATGAAGCTGATTTTATCAAGGTAGTTGTGTACATTGTCCCAGGCTCAGGTTTGCCATTGATAAGTGACTTTTATGTTTTTTACATTATAGATTCAATATTTTGCTTCCTTTAAATGGTGCCACAAGTGAAAAAAAGCTGAGAATCACTGCTTTGCAGTAGACATGTGCACACTGAAATATTTTGTTTCGGAATTTCAGTTTCGTACGAAAAATACATTTATTTAGTTACTCCCGAAATTCGTTTTTATTTATTTTATTTTGTTAAAAAATGCATTAGTCCGAAAATACGGATTAATTAAGGTAGAATCTGTCAATTGAAGGCTTATGGTGTCTGTTGGATGTTCTAAGAAGATTCGACGAAGCAGCTAAACTGTATGATGCCGTAATCGTACATTTCCGGTCGAATGCTCTGCACACAAACTATAGTAGAGTTCTAATGTTGTTTGACTAGTAATAATTATAATTATTCATTTTTATTACTAGTCAAACAAAATTAGAATTCTTCTATAGCCTATGGGCGGAACATTTGACCGTAAATGTCCGCTCAGGGCTGATCTCATGATTTTAGCTGCTTTGTCGAATCTTCATGTCTCTATAATGTCAAATCTTTTCTCTCTATGTCCAATAATCTTGGACTAATAGAGTTAGGTTAGGCACATTCAACCACAGGTTCGAAAGACACAGATCGCTATTGTTACCGTCATGTAGAATCTTCTATCTATCTATATCGAACTGTTGTCTAAACTATATGAACATATAATGGATACGAAAATTAAGCATTTTTTTATTTTGGATCTTTCAGATTTTGGATTCTGCGCCCCAAATAACTCACACAGAGCCCATGGGTGTAGAAGTGAGCATTCACTTTACCTTTTCCTAGAACAGAGCAGACAACAAGCATGTCTGCCCTCACTGCATGAAAACAGCCCACTTCAATGTTAAGCATCTTTCTTTCTCTTAATTTTCCAGCCAAAAAAATAATTATGTCCAGTTGGGTTCAGTTAAAGGAAGAGATTAAACAATACAATCCTTCCAGTGTTAAACAGACACTTCTCAATCACAGTGGCTTAACAAAGCATATATTTTCCTTTTTTTCAGGGTGACTTGGGTGTTCACTCTCTTATAGAGGTTACTTTTAAACAATTTTCCCCAGGCATTTTTTCTGAAAAAAAAGGGTACTCACAGAGCACGACGGAGTCCCTTTTCGCAAAAAGATTGTAACAGAAACCCCTCTCCACTTAAACTCTATGAAACTCTCCTGCTTAAACTCCATCCACCAGACTATTTATACCCTATAACAGTGGGCCTAAAGTGACATATCTGTTACCCAGCAACGACACTCCCCTTAAGTGGTGCTAACGGCCTGTTACGGCCTCCCTCTATTATTCTAGCACTATCTTCCTGATCCTAAATATCTAAAGCGAACAATTCTTGTGCATGACCAAGATCATCCTCCTGCAATCAGTGATCGTGTGATTGCCTAAATTAATAGGGGAAGAAATATCTTGTGTTTTGGCGCACACTACTGCACACATGTGGTGACATGTTTCAAACAACACATGTATTCTATGGAAGATGAAAAAAAAGACCATATTAAAATAAAATATAGTAAAATACAATATACCCCCCCTAAAAACTGAAACTCTAAACCGCAAACCAATTTTTTTTTACCTAGCAGAAAATAAAAAATATGGATAGGCGCAAAACAAAAGAAAATACATAAAAGAGAACACAGTAAAACAATAATAAAAAAAAGACTGCAAGGGAGGTCCCAGCAGCTAAACAGCAATTACAGTTGTTGACACACACAAAAAGTAGTCCCAAAAAGGACAGTTGGTTTCCTGAACTGTGAACAAAGGGGAGGAGAGGGTACACAAGAATATGTTGCTCACTGTACTGCAATCCACAGTAACTTAGCTCAGAATAGCACTGTATAGCAACTAACTCTTCCTACACAGACTGTCAGCCCTCAATATACTCTTCCAACACACACTGACAAATGACTACTAGGAACCCACCATTTTCTAGTAAAGGGGCTGACACAAAACAATGTCCCTCCAGGCCAGGCAGTGCATGATAATTACAAAGACTTGTCTTGCCTGACCAATTTTCCCATACATTTGCTGAGACTGTGGACTTTGAACATGAAAGATTTGCCTCTAACCCATGATAGTGGCAAATCCAAATTTCATTCCAAATTTAAATGAAATTAAAACTTACCGCTAAAGTGATATTAAACCCAAAACTAAAAATGTAATATATTGTAGCTTACTAATCATTAGATGTAGTGGCTGAATTAGTTTAGTTTCTTTTTTTTTAGGCTTTTTACCTCTGTTTTCACCTGATGATCTGGCCAGTGAAGCCAGCCATAAATGGATCAAAATTCGACTGGTTTAGCAGGTACCAGACAAATTTTGGTCAATGTATGGGCTAGCTGGTTGTACACAAGTCCATCTATCACCAGCCTATTGGGTTTTTACTGAAGATCAGTGCCACTGGCTATAGCCGGCAAAACTGATCATTTTATTATGTCGGTGGAGAATACAATAGCTCAGCAGGAATAATTCCCCCATCCACATCGTATGTGTGGATAGGGGAATCGGCCTATTTTTTATTTTATTTTTTGTTCAGGGGCACAATTGGACAGCAGCATTGTCAGTCTGGGGGGAGGAGAGTGTTAGATGGTCTATCAGATTTAGATACACTAGATAAATTGAACCAAACTCCAGTTAACACTTTTTAAGCAGTTACAGCAACAGTTTGGTTCCTTTAGGGAAAAAGGTTTTACATAAATAAATAAAGCTTAACTCTCTAGCTGTTACAACTGCAGGACAGACATACTTGCCAGATCACCAAGTAAAAATAAAGGAAAGAAAGCCTAAAAAAGAAAACTAATGCAGACATCATATCTATGCATTGGTGAACTGCAATATAATAAATATTTATTTTTGGGTTTAATACCGCTTTAATGCAATATTGTGCTTTGGCCATGCAAGGCAAAGCAACAGGTTTGCTTAAATGCTCCAATCTCCAGCAGCACACACTCACATTGCTTCACTACTGCTCTGTTCAGCAAGTTGGAGG
Organism: Rana muscosa; assembly: GCA_029206835.1. Taxonomy (NCBI): domain Eukaryota; kingdom Metazoa; phylum Chordata; class Amphibia; order Anura; family Ranidae; genus Rana; species Rana muscosa. The sequence goes on along the minus strand of CM055119.1, from coordinate 258,304,397 downwards.
AAAAGAGAAATTTCTGGTACTGCTTTATTTGAAGGAGCATGTGACTTACTCCCCTGCTACTCATGTAAATGCACTGCTGCTTGGTAAATGGGCTACCGCTCTCACGTGGTGCAAGAATGTAATCCATAGCCTTGTAGAAGCTCTGACTAGAGTGTCTTGAAGCTTAAATAGGGATTACTTTTCCTGCTTCCTGCAGCGAACTGGACTAGTCAGGGGGGGGGGAGTTAAAAAAAGTAAGTGAGGCTGGGAAAGGTGGAAGTTAGGTAAACCTGTTACTCTGTCCAACCGGACAACAGGTTTACTTAAGCTCTGCCTTTGCAAGGAAAATCAAGTATGATTATGTCTTTAATTGTATATATTTCAGTATCTTATTTGTATATTTCCAAAGTAGCCTCAGCATATTTTCAGCTTGAACTGCCCAGGTTTGTGATAATATCTTATTAAATAAATGCAAAAAGACGACCCATAAAAGTGTAACTTTCCAGATTGTTTAAGAACACAGCTAAAAGAAATACACTAAAATGTACTTAATATGTACTCAAACACTCTGATGGCTTTTAATGCAATTAACAAACAATGTGGATGTTTAAGTCTTATAAAGTATTTATCAATTGTCTATTGTATTTCCTGTTTGTCTACCTATCTTAGCCATTTATAGGATTTTGTATCTAGCTTGTCGTAAATCTAAATATTGTACATTTAACATTTTAGATAATAAATCTGCTTTACAATTTCAATAGCATTTTTGTTCATCTTATATCGTGATCAGCACTTTCTCTTCAAATAATGAAAGAAGGGAGAGAAATAACTGCATTCTAAAATAGTGACAACAAGAAACACAAGTTTTTATTTTAAAAAAAAAAGCTTACGTCTGCCTTTGAGATACAACATGGACTGGGGGCCCCAATTTCTTGCCATTATCTTATTCTGAAAGTGCACAGAAACAAGTAAAATATCAAACAAATGTACTATAAGCTAAGTATAAGACAATAAATTGGATATTTCTATATGTAACTCCAATATTACCTTAGGAGCAGACAGGGATTCAGAAAGAATAAAAAGGAGAATAGTACACGTAAGGTACAGCACAATTCGCCTATGCTATAATAGAAAAAGAAATAAGGACCAATATATACAGCACCAATATCAGGTTACATAGCTGAATATAAAACATTTTATCTTACCATTATAGATGTTGTTGTAGGGTAAGACTATCTGATAGCGTTTTCTTCATCAGAAACAAATCAGAAGCTCCGGTGTGTTGTTAATGAATATAAGTAATGCAAACCCTTGATACAATATGATGAGCGTCTTCTAGTCATGTATCTTCCATTCATCTATTTGTTGAATAACAACACTGCATGGTATGAGGGAATTAAGTACATTTATCTTCCAGTAATCATCAAAGCGTTAGAACTGTGTCAGGCTCATTTATTCAAAACTACACAATGATAATGTCCTGTGAAATCTTGGGCACATATCCAAAATATAAATGCAGACATCAACAAGGCAAATATAACTGCTGTTTTTACCTGGCTCCATTTCCAAAGTGAATTAGGCAACCTGTCATAGCCCTACATTAATTCAATAGCAACTTCATTCATTAATTTTTTATGTTTTGACAGTTGTATTTAAAAATAGCTATGAATTAAAACAAGAGTTGTCACACTAATAGTAAAAAAATATTTAAGAATTGTAGTACTTTTATGCATTGGCCATTGCTATTGCTATTGCTATTGCTATTGCCTTTTTTAGCTGATGTTCTTGATTTGATATCTTCACTTGGGCGGTTTAGGGAGAAATTATAAGTTCTTTTGTAAGAAGCCCCCTTCCAACCAATTCTCACCTACTGCTCTGTTCCTCGATAGGAGTTTTGAGTTCTTAGCCTGTGTAAGCTCCATGTTGGATAGTGTCAGAGCACATACAGGTTTAATTTATTTTTCCTTGTCAGATGACAGTGTTGGGGCCTGATAATCTTCAATCCTTGAAAGGAGACCACCTGCTCCGCATACAAACACTAATGCCGCGTACAGACGATCGGACATTCCGACAACAAAACCGTGGATTTTTTTTCCAACGGATGTTGGCTCAAACTTGTGTTGCATACACACGGTCACACAAATGTTGTCGGAAATTGCGAACGTCAAGAACGTGGTGACATACAACACGTACGAAGAGCCGAGAAAAATGAAGTTCAATAGCCAGTGCGGCTCTTCTGCTTGATTCCAAGCATGCGTTGAATTTTGTGCGTTGGAATTGTGTACACACGCTCTGAATTTCCGAAAACAAGTTTTGTTGTCGTAAAATTTGAGAACCAGCTCTCAAATTTTTGTTATCGGAAATTCCAACAGCAAATGTCCGATGGAGCCTACACACGGTCGGAATTTCCGACAACAAGCTCCCATTGAACATTTGTTGTCGGAAATTGTGACGTGTGTACGCATTAGTATTTACTGAGGGAACAGAGCAGTGGGGAGAGAATTCTCAGATTCTCCTTAAAGAAGACCGATATAGGTTTAGAGGAGGGCTTTTGGAGTTCTTCAGACACTCTGTTTTAGCATTTCTAGGTGCTAGTTTACCATGAGGGTCTGGTCCTTAGCAGGGTACCCTCAAAACAGTTATGGATTTTTATTGTGATAGTTCCAGGTCCCATCATTCAGGACTTCCCCACTGCTAGACTACTTTAGTACAGGTAGAAGTAGGGCTGTCACAATGTAAATATACAACTTTTGTCATAATTAGAAGTGCAATCAGCAAGAAGGCCACAAATGACCAGGATGGACCTTCTAACTTAGACATTTTCATTGTACTAAGCAGGATTTAAATTTGGTGCCGGGTCAAATCAGATAATTGTTTAAGGCTTATGCCGTGTACACGCGATCGATTTTATCGATGAAAACAGTCCGATGGACTTTTCTCATCGGACAAACCGATCGTGTATGGGCCCCATCGGTCTTTTTTCCATTGATGAGAAAAAATAGAACATGTTTTAAATTTATCGGATGGGGAAAAAAAAACGATAGCAAATTCCGATCGTCTGTGTGGAACTCCATCGGACAAAAAACCCACGCATGCTCAGAATCAAGTCGACGCATGCTCAGAAGCATTGAACTTAATTTTTCTCGGCTTGTCGGAGTGTTTTACGTCACGGCGTTTGGGACGGTCGGATTTTTGACTGATGGTGTGTAGGCAAGACTGATGGAAGTCAGCTTCATTGGATTTCCGATGGAAAAATTCATCAGATTAGAATCCGTAGGAACTCCGATCGTGTGTACAGGGCTTTACTGCTGCTTTTTCTTTGTATTATACCCAGCAAGGGCACTGGGAAGTGGCTATGTGTGCCAGCTATAAGAGCAAAAACTGTTAGAAGCTGACAAGCTTGTTACCAGACATTTGAAAACCTGACTAAACACATGGCAACTTTCCAGAAATTTTATTTCAGCTGTTGAGTGGATCAAATGAACCAAAGTAGTTTACCAGGAATAGCTTGGATTGTCTTATGATATTAGTACAGACATCTGGTGGTAGATATCTATTTAGGAATTTTTGCCAAAACCCAGCTGAAAGTAGTTTAATGGCCACGTGTATGGCTATTATTTGGCAAATTCCAGTGGTATGAAATGAGTTGTATATTTTTTATTATTATTGTTGCATTATTGTTTAGTGATCCTTCTCTTCAAAGCTTACATCATTAATTTTTTAGGCTAAATTGTTTCTTACCAAATGTAATCATGGAGAAGTATCTAAGAAAATTAATAACTAAATACAACCTTTATATGGAAACTGTTTCTAAATAAACTCCTATAACAAAGTAGCTGGAGGAATACATATACAATATTTGACTAATACCATGAAAAACTCTTTTACCTGACTTTAGTCTGCCATATATGGTCCTCTCATTATTATCAATAATAATATCATAAATGAAATATTTCTTATGTCACTCAAGTTCACACTCAGAAATTGAATTGCAGTATAAAATCTGGAGTTTACATATTTACATATGAAGTAATTGGGAATCATGCAAATTAGGGGCATCTGACAGCAATTGATAAGGTGCTACCATTTGAAAATGTAAAATCAAATTGGGTTTGGTTGGTATATATTGATGTTTACTTGTAACTTTATGAATCATAGCAAGCTTACATTAAATACGAACATAGAAATGATGCATAACAAAATATATAACTATTATTTTTTAAATACTTCTCAAATATAATTAAAAAGGATAGTTAGAGGAAAAAGTAAAAACAAATAAGTACCATCAGGAGAAATGTGTCAAGTTTCATAAATGCTCACAGTTTCCTCTTTAAACCATAGTAATTTCAAATGTATAAGAAATTAATTGGTGTTTTTTTAATAAATTAAAGTATGTTTCTATATTTTGTTATCAATAAAGCACTTAAAATATTTTCAGTGTAGGCAATTTTAGACAATACAAATATTAGAGAATACAAATAAAAAATAAATAAGTTTAAAATAATTCAGATAAAGTGGCTTTGCTGTGTACCTCCGCCATTTCTTTATTTCTTCAGCATCTTCAGATCAGATATTCATTAAATATTTTTAAATCTAAACCTGAACTCCAAGGACATGAACAAATAACTACTTTCCATATACTGCAAGGGTTAAATGCATGTTTTTGCTTAGGGCATTAAAACACACTTCAAAAATATTTTAATTGAAGATTTTTAGTAATGTTAGAGATTACAAACTCCCAAACTCTAGAGCAGGGGTGTCAAACTGGTGGCCCTCCAGCTGTTGTGGAACTACAATTGCCATCATGCCTCTGCCTGTGGGAGCCATGCTTGTAACTGTCACCCTTGCAATGCCTCATGGGAATTGTAGTAGCTGGAGAGCTGCCAGTCTGACACCTGTGCTCCAGAGGGTCATGTTCACAAAGAGAGACCCCTGGTAATTAAAAAAAAATTCTTACATAACAGATATTAAATCCAGTTGGTTCATGTGTGGTATTTGTAAATGACAAGTATGGAAAATAGGGAATACATTGGCCTCTTCAGTCCTGGGGAGGTCCTCCAGTTGGATGGATAGTTCACAGCAACATCAACAAATTAGGATAAATCGATCCTGGGCACAATAGGGCACCTTGTGATCAGACTATTGTAGAATTACAATAGTTTTGCTGTTGAGGAGTTATCAATAGTGTTGAGCGGACCCGAACTGTAAAGTTCGGGTCCGTACCGAATTTTGGCGTTTTCCCGACCCCGGACCCGGATTTTGCGCTAAAGTCCGGGTTCGGGTTCGGATTCGGGAATTTAATGGCGCAGTTAGAAATGCTTCAGGGGCCAGCCAATCACCATTTGATTAGCTGGTGTGCCCTTAGAAGCCATCATAGCCATGCCTACTAATGGCATGGCTGTGATTGGTCAGTGCAACATGTGACCCAGCATGTGACCAGCTTCTATATAAGAAAGAGGCACACAGCACAGATCGTCACTCTGCTTTTAGACAGTGTAGGGAAAGGATCCTGGCTGCTGTTGCTGTGAGGGAGAGAATTATATGATAGGAGTTAGTCCTGATTCTGCAATCTACTGATAGAAAAGATAGGGAGACAGTGTAGTGTAGTGTAGTGTAGGGGCAGGATCCTGTTTGTGCTTTCAGGGAGAGAGATTTAGATAGGAGTCCAGATTGAGAGATATAATAGCTCAGCGATCTGCATAGGTTTATCTGTTTGTGTTGCAAGCTCAGTGCACCAGCACTGCATTACGTTGAGTGATACACCTATTCCATACTGTGGCTGTATTGTGCTCTTGCTAAAAGACCTATTTCGGTCAGAAAAAAAAAAGGCACTTTATTGTGCTTTTGCTAAAAAGACCCATTTTTGGGCCCCCCCCCAAAAAAAAAGGCACTTTATTGTGCTGTTGCAAAAAAAAAAAAGGCACTTTGTTGTGCGCAAAAAAGACCTATTTTTGGGCAAAAAAAATATTTTGCAGTGTATATCTCTAGTTGTGTGAAATAACCAATTTCTATATATTTTTCTTGTACTATGCTATACTAAAAAAAAAAACAAAACTTTTTTTTGAATAGCATTCTCTGCAGCTGTGCGATTCAGCGGTTATATACTGTGGTTGTGTTGTGCTCTTCCAAAAAACGCCATTTAGGGCCACAGAAAATATTTTGCAGTGTGAAATACACATGTGGAGGTGTGTAAAATAAACAATTTCTATATATTGTACAGTGCTATACTAAAAAAAAAAACATTTTTTTTGAATAGCATTCTCTGCACTTCTATAGCTGTACGATTCAGTGGTTAAATACTGTGGTTGTGTTGTGCTCTTGCAAAAAACGCCATTTAGGGCCACAGAAAATATTTTGCAGTGTGAAATACATATCTGGAGGTGTGTGAAAAAACAACATTTTTTTTGAATAGCATTCTCTGCACTTCTATAGCTGTGCGATTCAGTGGTTAAATACTGTGGTTGTGTTGTGCTCTTGCAAAAAACGCCATTTAGGGCCACAGAAAATATTTTGCAGTGTGAAATACACATGTGGAGGTGTGTAAAATAAACAATTTCTATATATTGTACAGTGCTATACTAAAAAAAACAACATTTTTTTTGAATAGCATTCTCTGCACTTCTATAGCTGTGCGATTCAGTGGTTAAATACTGTGGTTGTGTTGTGCTCTTGCAAAAAACGCCATTTCGGGCCACAGAAAATAAATTGCAGTGTGAAATACACATGTGGAGGTGTGTAAAATAAACAATTTCTATATATTGTACAGTGCTATACTAAAAAAAACAAAATTTTTTTTTAATAGCATTCTCTGCACTTCTATAGCTGTGCGATTCAGTGGTTAAATACTGTGGTTGTGTTGTGCTCTTGCAAAAAACGCCATTTAGGGCCACAGAAAATAAATTGCAGTGTGAAATACACATGTGGAGGTGTGTAAAATAAACAATTTCTATATATTTTCCTTGTACTGTGCTATACTAAAAAAAACAACCTTTTTTTTTTGAATAGCATTTTCTGTAGCTGTGCGATTCAGCGGTTACGTGCTGTGGGTGTGTTGTGGTCTGGCAAAAAACGCCATTTAGGGCCACAGAAAATATTTTGCAGTGTGAAATACACATCTGGAGGTGTGTGTAAAAAAACAATTTCTATATATTTTCCTTGTACTGTGCTATACTAAAAAAAACAACCTTTTTTTTTTTGAATAGCATTTTCTGCAGTTCTGTAGCTGTGCGTTTCAGCCATTACGTACTGTGGGTGTGTTGTGGTCTTCCAAAAAACGCCATTTAGGGCAAGATCCTAAATTTGGAAAATATGAGGGGAAGGTCAAAGGGACGTGGTGGCCCCGGTCGTGGTGCTGCTGGTGGAGCTCCTGTTGCAGGGAGAGGACGTGGTGGATCTGTGCCAGCTACACGCACAAGTGAAACACCTTCCTCAGGTGCGAGTAGGCGACCGAGCCTGCGGCGGTATTTTGTCGCGCCTAATGAGGCTGTACCAATGTTTAGGCCAGGACAAGTACAGGCGATAGTAGATTGGGTTGCTGACAGTGCCTCGGGTTCCTTCACATTGTCTCCCACCCACTCTTCTGCTGAAAGATCAGAGTTGGCACCTGAAGCCCATGTCCATCAGTCTTTCACCTCACCCCCTTGCAAATCAGCCAAGCAGTCTGAGCCCCAAATCATGCAGCAGTCTCTTCTGTTTTTCGATGACTCTGTTAGCAGGGTTTCCCAGGGCCATCCACCTAGCCCTGCCCCAGAAGTGGAAGAGATTGAGTGCACCGATGCCCAACCACTTATGTTTCATGATGGGTACATGGGAGGACCATCGCAGCACGTCTCGGATGATGACGAAACACAGGTGCCAACTGCTGCTGCTTTCGCAATTGTGCAGACAGACATGGAGGGCAGGGGTGAAGACTGGGTGGAAGATGATGTGGAGGACGATGAGGTCCTCGACCCCACATGGAATCAACGTTATGCAGGTGACCAGTGTAGTTCGGAGGAAGAGGCGGTGGTCGCACAGAGCCACCAGCACAGCAGAAGAGGGAGCAGGGTGCAAAAACGGAGCATTCGTCCCCTAGACAGTACATCTGCTACTGCCCAACGCAGCAAGGGACCGAGCACACCAAAGCCAGGTCCAAGGACTTCCCTAGCGTGGCAGTTCTTCACACAGTGTGTTGATGACAAGACACGAGTGGTTTGCACGCTGTGCAATCAGAGCCTGAAGCGAGGCATAAACGTTCTCAACCTGAGCACAAGCTGCATGACCAGGCATCTAAGTGCAAAGCACGAGCTGCAGTGGAGTAGACACCTCAGAAACCAAGAAAGGTCTCTGGCTCCTCCTGCTTCCTCTTCTGCTGCAGTCTCGGCCTCTTCATCCACCTCTGTAGTGACAGTGGCACCTGTCACCCCGCAAACAGAGGATCTGCCAGCAACACTACCACCTGGGTCACCGACCATCTCCACAATGTCCCATGGAAGCGTTCAGCTCTCTATCTCCCAAACATTGGAGCGGAAGAGGAAGTACCCCCCTAGCCACCCGCGATCCCTGGCCCTGAATGCCAGCATTTCAAAATTCCTGGCCTTTGAAATGCTGTCATTCCGTCTGGTGGAGACGCAGAGTTTTAAAAGCCTGATGGCATTGGCTGTCCCGCAGTACGTCGTGCCCAGCCGCCACTACTTTTCCAGGCGAGCCATCCCTTCCCTGCACAACCAGGTGGGGGACAAAATCAGGTGTGCACTGCGCAACGCCATCTGTGGCAAGGTCCACCTAACTACGGATGCGTGGACCAGTAAGCACGGTCAGGGACGTTATATCTCCCTAACAGCACACTGGGTAAATGCAGTGGCTGCTGGGCCTGAGGCAGATAGCGGTTTGGCGCATGTCCTTCCACCACCGAGGATTGCAGGGCGCTTCAGTTTGCCTCCTGTTGCTAACTCCTCCTTCTCCGCTTCCTCATCCTCTACCGCCTCCTCATCCATTCAGCGTAACACCTTCACCACCAACTTCAGCACAGCCAGGGGTAAACGACAGCAGGCAGTTTTCAAACTTTCCTGTTTGGGGGAAAATCCCCACACCGCGCAGGAGTTGTGGAGGGACATGGAACAACAGACCGATGAGTGGTTGCTGTCAGTGAGCCTCAAGCCCGGCCTGGTGGTGTGCGATAATGGGCGAAATCTCGTAGCAGCTCTGGGTCTAGCCGGTTTGACGCACATCCCTTGCCTGGCGCATGTGCTGAACTTGGTGGTCCAGAGGTTCCTTAAAAATTACCCCAATATGCCAGAGCTGCTGCAGAAAGTGCGGGCTGTCTGTGCGCACTTTCGGCGTTCTCACCCTGCTGCTGCTCGCCTGTCAGCGCTGCAGCGTAACTTCGGCCTTCCAGCTCACCGCCTCATATGTGACGTGCCCACAAGGTGGAACTCCACCTTGCACATGCTGGCCAGACTGTGCGAGCAGCAGCAGGCAATAGTGGAGTTTCAGCTGCAGCAATCACGCGTGAGTCGCTCTGCGGAACAGCACCACTTCACCACCAATAACTGGGCCTCCATGCGAGACCTGTGTGCCTTGTTGCGCTGTTTCGAGTACTCCACCAACATGGCCAGTGCCAATGACGCCGTTCTCAGCGTTACTATCCCAGTTCTATGCCTCCTTGAAAAAACGCTTTGTGCGATGATGGAAGAGGATGTGGCACAGGAGGATGAGGAGGAGGAGGAGGAAGCGGGATCATTTCAAAGGCTTTCAGGGCAGTCTTTCACAAGTGGCTACGAGGGTGGGTTCCTGCACCAACAAACGCCAGGTACACAATTGTCCGGCAGAAAGGGCACAGTTCTGGAGGATGATGAGGTGGAGGAGGAGATGGAGGAGGAGGAGGAGGAGGAGCCATGTTCACAGCAGGGTGGCACTCAGACCAGCTCGTGGCCATTACTGGTGCGTGGCTGGGGGGATACAGAGGACACAGACGATACACCTCCCACAGAGGACAGCTTTTCTTTGCCTCTGGGCAGCCTGGCACACATGAGCGATTACATGCTGCAGTGTTTCCGCAACGACAGCCGAGTTGCCCACATTTTAACTGGTGCTGATTACTGGGTGGCCACCCTGCTGGATCCCCGTTACAAGGACAACGTACCGTCCTTAATTCCCTCACTGGAGCGGGATCGTAAGATGCGCGAGTACAAGCGCACGCTGGTAGACGCGCTGCTGGTGGCATTCCCACCTGACAGCGGGCGTACGGTGGAAGCACAAGGCGAAGGCAGAGGAGGAGGAAGAGGTCGCCAACGCAGCCGGGGCACCGGCAGCACCTCAGAAGGCAGGGTTAGCATGGCTGAAATGTGGAAAAGCTTTGTCAGCACGCCACAACAACCAGCACCACCAGCTGTGATGGAACGTCTTAGCAGGAGGCAGCATTTCACCAACATGGTTGAGCAGTATGTGTCCACAGGCCTACACGTACTGGATGACGGGTCTGCCCCCTTTAACTTCTGGGTCTCCAAATTGGGCACATGGCCTGAGCTTGCCGTTTATGCCTTGGAGGTGCTGGCCTGCCCTGCAGCCAGTGTATTATCTGAATGTGTATTTAGCACGGCAGGGGGCGTTATCACAGACAAGCGCAGCCGCCTGTCCAGAGCCAATGTGGACAAGCTCACGTTCATTAAAATGAACCAGGCATGGATCCCACAGGACTTGTCCGTACCTTGTGCAGAATAGACATGTATACCGGTGTTGTGACAAAAACTGTCCGGCCATCGGATTGTGCCCGGCCCGTACTGCGCAGGCGCAGCGCTTGCGCAGTACAGAGGACAAGGAGATTCACAAAATCTCCGAAGATGAACGGCGCCTGCGCTGTGAGTGCAGGTTCAAGCCCCACCATCCAAGAGGACATACGGTAGCACATAGTAACAGGGCCCCTCACGGGCTCGCTTCGATCGCGGCCTTGCTTGGCTCGGCTTGAACCACGGATGGTGTGGCCTTCACCTGAACTCAACACGCAGGCGCCGTTAGTCTTGGGAGATTTTTGAAATCCCCTTGTCCTACATACTCAGCAAGCGCAGTACAGGGCGGACACTATTCGACAGGGGACAGAATTCGACACATCACCGGCCTTACCCAGCCATTGTTGTATTTTTGAACCAGTGTTGGCTACCTCGTCCTCCTCCACCGCCGCTTCCACCTACACAGCCACATCCACCGCCACCTCAACCTCCTACTCCATATGGACCTCGTCCTGCTAGGCCAAGATTAAAATTTTTATTTTATTTTTTTGTAGCGCACAGATCCTTTCCCCCTTACCTGCCTTTATGTTGTTGGCTCTTCGCAGGAGGGAGAAAGGCACATCGCACTACCAGCCCGTATCCTCCTATATAAAGAGGTTGAGCGGTGTACTTGACGGGCCGTGTCCACAGCCGAAGTCAAAACTCCTCCAGAGGATGATTCTCACCTCTACTGTAGGTAGAGGCAAGTCCTTTAATTGCCAGTAAAGTCAATGTCCACACCAGCTGAAACTCCAACTCTTATTCTCTCATGGCAAAATAAACTGTACTCAGATAGAAAAGGTTAGAGCAAAGAAACAGGACAGCTTAAGGTGTGGAGGAGGTCCAGGCACAAACGTAGCACATTCACTTCACTGCTTAGGTTTCTCAAACAGTTTTTGGCGCACGGTCTCTGCCACAGACATTGAGGTTGGTCTCTGCCACAGACCGGGTGTACAAGGCCCCTGCCACGGGCCTGGAGAACTTTGGTCTCAGCCACAGACCAGGGTGTATAAGGCCCCTGCCACGGGCCGGTTGAATAAGGCCTCTGATACAGTCAAGGTGACCTTGAGCTTCTCCTTCTACGAACCTAGCCCATATCAAGGGGAAGACATCTCTCCAGGGAGTCAACAGACCATTCCTTCACCGTGACTCCCGCATCGGTCCATCAGAATGATCCTCCCTTCCCTGGAACAGGGTCCCCTACACGAGGCGGCTCTGGACTCCAGGCTTTACTCCCGCCCCTAGGCCTCCATACCCAGGGCAGCAAGAACTCCAGGATAGTACCTCACCCCGGGCTAAAGGTGCCCGAGATGGAACAGGAACACATGCACCCAGGCCGAAGGCACCTGGGCGCGGACCCCACTGGACATCAGCCCCCAGGCCAAAGGTCTGCCCCTTTTATATGCTCTCCCGGCATGCACAGCAGGTTCCCCGCCCCGCTGTACTACTGCCAAGAGGGGACACAAAAGGCACCACCTGTAGGCCGCATGGAACTGCACACCAATACTGTCCCCCGAGGACAAAATGGTCCATGAATCCTACAGAATTAGGGTATTTGAGCCTATTTACCACTCAAACACTTTCCTTAAATTTAGCACCCCGCTACATTTTTATTTCAAAGTATTTTATTTTCCCACTAGCTTATCCATTAAATTAAATAATTTATTCCAGAAAGGGCGTATTCTGGGGCATTCCCACCATATGTGTGGCATCGTGCCGTTGAGTTTCTGAGGTTCTTAATGACTTCCTGTACCTCTTCTGCTGAAAAGGGGGCCTCCAGCATATTTTTTTATTTTTTAATTTTTTTTATGTTCTTTTAAGTTATTTCCTATCCACATTTGTTTGCAGAGCACTTGCCATGTTCTTAACAACATTTTGCTGCCATTTGCAGCCCTCTAGCCCTTTCCATTACTTTTTTAGAGCCTTTTTAGTCGTCAGAAGTCCGGGTCCCCATTGACTTCAATGGGGTCCGGGTCCGGGTTCGGGTTAAAGTTCGGTCCCGAACCCGAACTTTTTTCCGAAGTTCGGCCGAACCCGCCGGACCCGAATATCCAGCTACCCGCTCAACTCTAGTTATCAATCCAAAATGCCTATACAGCTTCAAATTTATTAGCCTGACCTATTTGCCTGGGTGTGCAAATATAGTGCCATTTAGAGTTCACCATTTGTTACCAGAAGGAAAGAAATGGGAGGTCTAGTTCTTCCCAACACATGGCAATAGCTTTCTGCACATAGAACTGGAGTAGACCAAGTAGTGTCCTTTCAGCAGTAGTAGGGGCCAGGTCTTTTATCAGGCCCAAGAGTCACTCCTTTTGGGAAGGCGGACCGTTGTTACAAACATGACAAAATCCACCAACTCTTGCCAAAAAGCTGAAATCTTGGAACCAGTCCAAATCAGAGTATAGGTGATGAACCACAGGGAAAAGTAAACAAAATATTTTTCCCTAAGTTGTTGCCAGCATCCCAAATATATAGGAACAAGCCCTAAAAGGGCATTAGTACCCCCCGGTACAAAAGGGATTTTATAGGCGAACACAAAAAAAGGATCTGGTATCATAAAAATATATAATTTATTTAGAAATATAGTTTGTTAAAAATATATATACAAATATCAATATATCTATATATCAATGGTTTACGTGGTGCATTGTAGAAAATACAAACTTATATACGAACAAATTTAAACAGTTTACAGTCGGAAAAATATATTTTTCTCTTTTGGTCTGACATGTTTCAGGTTTTGACCTTTCTTCAAAGACACTGCAGGAGAGAGTAAATATATTCTGAAATAGAGCAAAAAAGGGAAAAGACTCAAAACAATGTTCCAAGATAGCAATAACACTAAGGCACACAAGTTTGTATTTTCAACAATGCACCACGTAAACCATTGATATATAGATATATTGATATTTGTATATATATTTTTAACTAACTATTTTTCTAAATAAATTATATATTTTTATGATACCAGATCTTTTTTTTGTGTTCGCCTATAAAATCCCTTTTGTACTGGGGGGTACTAATGCCCTTTTAGGGCTTGTTCCTAGTCCAAATCAGAGGGTCATTATCTCCCTCTGTCCACTCACAGTGCCAACAAGTGAAAGAAATGTCAGGATTCAATCTTTGAAGATTTTTGTAACATGAAGCATGGGGCATTTGCTATGGAGTAGCTTAACCACCTCCCACCCAGCCCCTGCCCATATGCGGCCAGGCAGGAGCAGCATCATTCTTGTAGGATGCACTGATTCGTCCTCCCCATTTCTGGCACTTGTGCGTGGCCTCAGGGCCGTTCAACATTGTCATAATTGGATCCCTTATTGGGATACTGGCTGTGATTTTCCCTGGTACCATGTGATCGCTGTGACCAATCATGGTGATCACATGAGAATTAGTAAACAATATCTGTCATTCATGACACCATTGCTTACCACTGTGATTTCTGTGATTGGTCACAGTGATCACATGGTACAGGGCCAAGCACATCGACCCTGTACCACATGATCGCTGTGGTCAATCACAGCTATCACAGTAGTAAACAATGGCATCATGAATGGATGCCAAACACAGTTAAAAACAGATTGCTTTTACAGTAATCATCACTGTAAATAATGATAAGCAATATTAGTGTAAAATAAAAAGAACTATGATCACTGTGGTGATACTAAATCAATAATAAATATGTGTTGCGCTGCTGTGTCCACTAATACTATCTGTGTAGTACTCATATCATAAAACTAATCAATAAACATGTATATATAACTCCAATGAATCTGACTTTGTGGATCTTTAATGTATTAGTACTCTAAAGAGATGTATATAAAGACATATATAGTGTCCAAAACATTCTCAAAAAATCATAAATTCAATGCGTGCGTATTATTGCAAATGCAAACTCTCCAAAGTTAAGGGAATATATGCATCTCTTTAGACACATAGGGGTTTATTTACTAAAGGCAGATCCACTTTGCACTGCAAGTGCACTGCAAGTGCACTTGGAAGTGCAGTCGCTGTAGATCTGAGGGGGACATGCAAGGAAAAAAAAATACTGCATTTTTGCTTGCACATGATTGGATGATAAAATCAGCAGAGCTTCCCCTAATTGCAGATCTTCCCCTCAGATCTACAGCGATCTACAGCGACTGCACTTACAAGTGCACTTGTAGCGCAGCGTGGATTTGCCTTTAGTAAATCAACCCCATAGTGTCCCTAATCACCTACACACCAGTTACAGTGTCCCTGATCTCGGCCACACCAGTCCCAGTGTCCCTAAACTTTGCCACACCAGTCATATAGTCCCTAATCACTGCCACACCAGTTACAGTTTCCTTGATCATTGCCACACCAGTTACATTGCCCTGATCACTGCCACACCAGTCATATTGTACCAGATCACCACCACACCAGTCATATTGTCCCAGATCACCACCACACCAGTTACAGTGTCCTCGATCACTGCCACATCTTTCCCAGAGTCACCAGACCAGTGTGCGCCAGCAATAGTGTTCCTTATCACTGCTACACCAGTCGCAGTGTCGCTACACTAGTTTAAGTCAGCAACAGTGTCTCTGATTGCCGCCATCCAAGCCCCAGTGTCACCAGACTAGTGTAAGTCAGCAGCAGTGCTCCTAATTGCTACTACAATAGTCCCCAGTGTCACCATACTAGTGTAAGCCAGCAACAGTGCTCCAAATCACCACTACACAAGTCCCAATATCACCAGACCGGTACAGCCAGCAACTGTGTTCCCGATCATTGCTACCATGGTTGCCAACCATCTATAAATTACAGACAGTTTGTAAAAATCGGACAATTTTTACCCTGTCCATAAATGTCTGTGGAGGACAGTGGCTTCCAGGCATGGCATGGGCAGTTCCGAAGCAAGACGAATAGTACAGTATGTGACGATCTTCGGTGCCCCTGTGCAATGCATCAGTGGGGCAGGTCCATGCCTTTGCTGTGGGCTGCACGTGACATCATGGTACATGGCACTCTGGGTGTGTGTAAAATTGAAATGCAGCCATTCATTACACGTCTCATTGTAATGGGTTATTGTACAGTTAGGATGTCCATATTAGGGACATGTAGTTAAATATGATGGAATATTTATAAATGGGATAATAAAAAACACAATGACAGAGATTTTTTTTCCAATAGCCATTAACTATTGGCTAATTAAAATTCACAATGTTTTATGTCTCTAAAAAGGAGATTGCCCAAATAGTCCCCAATTCATCTTGGACCATGGGCACAAGGAATATTTGAAAGGCAAAAGTTGTTTTGTGTATATTTTAACTCTTTCTTTTCATATTAAAAATTAAAGCAAACCTGTCATTTGGGTTGCAAGCTTAAGCTAAAGCCACCTCATAAAAGATGTATGCTTACCTTTCTGGTGGCTCATGTGTTAAAACTCTGCTGTGTTTCTGAACCCGACTGCAAAACGACGACAGGGAAGGGCGGGGGGTGGGAGGGAAAAAGGGGGGATCTAAAACATTATGGAGGACATTGTAAAGTCATCAAATTGGGGGAAACAGCAGAGGCAAATAGGAATGAAGAAGACTACTTTCTATACATCAGGTTCAGAAATGCTCAAATACCTGAGATGTTGACCACAGGAATAACACAGATTTATCACGCCTCATACAGCCACAGTCAAGCAGAAAGGTATATGTCCACAGGTATGTCAATGTTCGTTAAAAGCAAGGAAAAAAGCGCCAGTAGATACCCGCCATCTAATAAAAAGCACAATAGGCACCAATTTTTCAAAAAGTGTCAAGGCGAATCCTCCTCTCAGATAAAGAAAGAGATGTTAAATGTTTACCATAATGCACTGATGTGTTACATCCTTTTTGTTTTGGCACCTTAAAGTGGTTGTAAACCCTTAAAAAGCACTTTTGCTACAGGTAAGCCTGGATATCTCCTAAACCTGCACGGTTTAGGAGATATCCCATGTATCTGCATGTGCCAAAGTCATCGGCACATGCGCACTGAAGCAATGGTACGTTGAATCACAGCGCCGGAGCCCGCGATACTCGGAAGTAACTCCGGGAGTGATGTCGGTGGCTGGTGCTGTGTACGGGCAGCACAGCGAGGGCTTCGATCTCAGGTGAGTATTACATAATGAGCTAGTATGCTATGCATACTAGCTCATTATGCCTTTGTCTTGCAGGTGTTTTTCTTCTTTTTTTTTTCCAATATGGGTTTACAACCACTTTAAAATCCCCTTTTCCCACTATCTCCTCTTCCTGGGGATAGGTGGGGACTCACCTTTGTGTTTACTGTGACTTTCTCTGTTCCTGCTGCAAAACTGTTTTTGCTGATCTTTATCAAGGTCTCAATAAAGGGTAACTCCACTTTCGTGGGGAAAAAATGCAAATAAAAAAATATAGCATTAACAAGCCATATTGTAATTGAGTGTTATTAAAAAATAACCTTTCCCTTTCTGCAGCACTGTCATTTAATAAAAAATGCATTTTGGCAACCTAGAGGCCTTCTTGTCACATACCTGATCCGAAGCCAAAAGGGGCTCCCCTTGTGGCTTGGTGCGGTATACCTCTGAAAGTGCCACAGAAGGTATACAGCCCGAAGTAGCACGGGTTGCCGGCAGGATCTGGATGGGTCCAGAAGTGCGTCACCTTGTGAGGACTGCCAGGGAGTGGTGGAGCATAGGCGGTCAGGAATTTCACGCTGTGCTTGGAATAGACCGTGCTTCAGAGGACAGCAGTGGACACCCGGCTGAGGGTCAAACACAGGATGGCCAGTGGACACCCGGCTGAGGGTCAAACACAGGATGGCCAGTGGACGCCCGGCTGAGGGTCAAACACAGGATTGCCAAAGCAAGAGCAAGTTCGTGAAGTAAGCTGAGGTCATGAACTGGTAATCAAGCAGGAGCAAAGTCCATATAGAAAGCCGGGGTCATGCACAGGTAATCAGGCAGAGGCAAAGTCCTTATAGCAAGCCGGGGTCACGCACAGGTAATCAGGCAGGGGCAAAGTCCATGTAGCAAGCCGGGGTCATGCACAGGTTATCAGGCAAAGGCAAAGTCCATATAGCAAAGCCGGGGTCATGCACGGATAATCAGCAGAAGGAAGGCTAAGGAGCAAGCCAGGAGAGGAGGTCAACAGGTCTGGAACGAGCCGGGTCAAGAACAGGAGATCCAAAAGGTAACACAGAGGTTCAGGAGTACAGGAAGCTGACGACAACCCAGCAATTTGGGTCAGACAGTGGCAGCCTTTTATAGGCCAGCAGGGGGATCCACCTGTCACATGATGTTCCTATGGCGCCAATTTCTTCTACTGGCAAGATTTCCAGTACTTCCACGGCCATTTCCCTGACAGTGCCCCCCCCCCCCAAGGGGGAACCTCCAGATGCCCAAACGGGCCACTTTGTCAGGATGTCTCCTGTTAAGGTCTTGTAACACTCTTGGAGCATGTATATTGCAGGAAGGCTCCCAAGAATTATCTTCCGGGGGGTAACCCTTCCAATTAATTAGGTACTGGACTTGCGTACCTCTCTTCCTGCAATCCATGATGGCTTCCACTTCAAATTCTGCTTCACCTTTCACCAACACTGGAGGTGGTGGCAATTCTTTCCTTCCAGGAAAGGGGCTGGGAACCGCTGGTTTGAGAAGAGAAATGTAGAATACTGGGTGGATTCTATAGGAGTCTGGTAATGCCAGTTCAAAGGCTACTGGATTAATTATCCTCTTGACATCAAAAAGGCCAATAAATTTTGGTCCAAGTTTCCGAGAAGGGCAAGAAAGTTTAAGATTAACGGCTGATAACCACACCTTTTCTCCTACACCTTTTCTCCTACCTGAAAAGCAGGACTTCCTCTCTTCCCTTTGTCATGGAATTTCTTGTAGCTTTCCTGAGCCTCCTGCATTGCTTCCTGAAGTCGCTGGTAGTTAGCTTGAATAAAATGTACCCGATCCTGGACTGCAGGGACTGATGCCTCTGGAATGGTATTAGGTAGGAAAGAGGGATGAAACCCATAGTTAGCCCAGAATGGAGATTGGTTAGTGGCAGCATGCAGGGAGTTATTATAAGCAAATTCTGCACAAGGGAGGAGAAAGACCCAATCATCTTGAGAGCAGGTACAGAAACACCACAGATATTGCTCCAAAGTCTGGTTTGTTCTTTCAGTCTGACCATTGCTCTGAGGTTGATAGGCAGATTATAGACATACCTCAATGGATAAGGATTTACAAAGATCTCTCCAAAACCTGGATGTGAATTGTGCTCCTCTGTCTGACACAATAGTGTCTGGTAATCCGTGCAGCCTGACGATTTCCTTAATAAATATGTTGGCGGTTTCTACCGCAGATGGTGTGCCCATCATGGGCAGGAAGTGGGCCATTTTAGAGAGACGGTCAACTACTACCAAGATGGTAGTAAATCCTTCTGAGGATGGAAAGTCTACAATAAAGTCCATAGAAATCTTCCTCCATGGCTGTTCTGGAATGGGCAATGGTCTTAATAGACCCCAAGATTTGGCATTGGACCCTTTGTTCCGTTGGCAGATAGTACAAGAGTTTACATACTTCCGGCAGTCTTGACTCAGGCTGGGCCACCAAAAAGAGCGTTGGACTAGCTCAGAGGTCTTTCGTATTCCGAAATGTCCGGCAAGTTTATGATCATGAAAAGTCCTCAAGACCTGAAGTCTGACTTGCTGTGGAACAAAAACTTTATCTTGGTACCAGTCAGAGCAGGCCTCCCTGGTTTCTTAGCGAAGACACCTCTGGCTCTGTACATTGGGTAGATGCCTGTCTAATTGCTGTTCTCAAGTCAGGCAAGAGTAGGGATGGGCCCGGTGCTCGATTCGAACCCATGTTCGAATCGAGCACCGGGCGTTCGCTCGCTCGTCGAGCCCAGAACTATTTGGGCCGTTCGCATCACATTCGTGTGATGCGAGCGGCCCCGCAATGCATTGCGGCCGGCGCGGCCGGCGCAGTGCATTGCTGGCTGATGATTGGCCAAGCATGCACTGTGACCCCGCATGCTTGGCCAATCACAGCGCCCGAAACTCGGAGAGCAATAATTGGCTACAGGCAGGACGCCTGTAGCCAATTACAGCTCAGGGGCTTTAGTACATGCCCCACCATTTAAAAGGCCGCCACGCCATCGGCCCCGGTCACATGAGTTCCGGCTTTAGGAGAGATCAGTCTGCTGATTCTGTCTTTGCTTGATACTGAAAGATTTGCTCTTCTTTGCTAAACCATTGGCTATTTCTTTGCTAAACCATTGCTACCTAAGTCATTGATCGTTCATTGCTGCTGATTGCACAGTTAGCGTGTTATTAGCTGCTGCTGGGGATTAGTCTGGTGCGTGCTTACTGTTAGTA
Organism: Rana muscosa; assembly: GCA_029206835.1. Classification (NCBI taxonomy): domain Eukaryota; kingdom Metazoa; phylum Chordata; class Amphibia; order Anura; family Ranidae; genus Rana; species Rana muscosa. Next base: position 258,284,334 of record CM055119.1, on the reverse strand, counting down.
CAGTATTGCAGTAGTACCAACCGCAGTGCTGTTAGCACAGCATTGCACCCCAACAGCACCCATAGGACTTCTAGTGTGTTAGTGGCAGCAAACAGAGCTCCTATATTTTCTTCTCAGCAGCACCCATAGGACTTCTAGTGTGTTAGTGGCAGCAAACAGAGCTCCTATATTTTCTTCTCAGCAGCACCCATAGGACTTCTAGTGTGTTAGTGGCATCACACAGAGCTCCTATATTTTCTTCTCAGCAGCACCCATAGGACTTCTAGTGTGTTAGTGGCAGCAAACAGAGCTCCTATATTTTCTTCTCAGCAGCACCCATAGGACTTCTAGTGTGTTAGTGGCAGCAAACAGAGCTCCTATATTTTCTTCTCAGCAGCACCCATAGGACTTCTAGTGTGTTAGTGGCATCACACAGAGCTCCTATATTTTCTTCTCAGCAGCACCCATAGGACTTCTAGTGTGTTAGTGGCAGCAAACAGAGCTCCTATATTTTCTTCTCAGCAGCACCCATAGGACTTCTAATGTGTTAGTGGCATCACACAGAGTTCCTATATTTTCATCTCAGAAGCACCCATAGGACTTCTAGTGTGTTAGTGGCATCACACAGAGCTCCTATATTTTCTTCTCAGAAGCACCCATAGGACTTCTAGTGTGTTAGTGGCAGCAAACAGAGCTCCTATATTTTCTTCTTAGCAGCACCCATAGGACTTCTAATGTGTTAGTGGCATCACACAGAGTTCCTATATTTTCATCTCAGAAGCACCCATAGGACTTCTAGTGTGTTAGTGGCATCACACAGAGCTCCTATATTTTCTTCTCAGAAGCACCCATAGGACTTCTAGTGTGTTAGTGGCAGCAAACAGAGCTCCTATATTTTCTTCTCAGCAGCACCCATAGGACTTCTAGTGTGTTAGTGGCATCACACAGAGTTCCTATATTTTCATCTCAGAAGCACCCATAGGACTTCTAGTGTGTTAGTGGCATCACACAGAGCTCCTATATTTTCTTCTCAGCAGCACCCATAGGACTTCTAGTGTGTTAGTGGCATCACACAGAGCTCCTATATTTTCATCTCAGAAGCACCCATAGGACTTCTAGTGTGTTAGTGGCATCACACAGAGCTCCTATATTTTCTTCTCAGCAGCACCCATAGGACTTCTAGTGTGTTAGTGGCAGCAAACAGAGCTCCTATATTTTCTTCTCAGCAGCACCCATAGGACTTCTAGTGTGTTAGTGGCATCACACAGAGCTCCTATATTTTCTTCTCAGCAGCACCCATAGGACTTCTAGTGTGTTAGTGGCAGCAAACAGAGCTCCTATATTTTCTTCTCAGCAGCACCCATAGGACTTCTAGTGTGTTAGTGGCATCACACAGAGCTCCTATATTTTCTTCTCAGCAGCACCCATAGGACTTCTAGTGTGTTAGTGGCAGCAAACAGAGCTCCTATATTTTCTTCTCAGCAGCACCCATAGGACTTCTAGTGTGTTAGTGGCATCACACAGAGCTCCTATATTTTCATCTCAGAAGCACCCATAGGACTTCTAGTGTGTTAGTGGCATCACACAGAGCTCCTATATTTTCTTCTCAGAAGCACCCATAGGACTTCTAGTGTGTTAGTGGCAGCAAACAGAGCTCCTATATTTTCTTCTTAGCAGCACCCATAGGACTTCTAATGTGTTAGTGGCATCACACAGAGTTCCTATATTTTCATCTCAGAAGCACCCATAGGACTTCTAGTGTGTTAGTGGCATCACACAGAGCTCCTATATTTTCTTCTCAGAAGCACCCATAGGACTTCTAGTGTGTTAGTGGCAGCAAACAGAGCTCCTATATTTTCTTCTCAGCAGCACCCATAGGACTTCTAGTGTGTTAGTGGCATCACACAGAGTTCCTATATTTTCATCTCAGAAGCACCCATAGGACTTCTAGTGTGTTAGTGGCATCACACAGACCTCCTATATTTTCTTCTCAGCAGCACCCATAGGACTTCTAGTGTGTTAGTGGCATCACACAGAGCTCCTATATTTTCATCTCAGAAGCACCCATAGGACTTCTAGTGTGTTAGTGGCATCACACAGAGCTCCTATATTTTCTTCTCAGCAGCACCCATAGGACTTCTAGTGTGTTAGTGGCAGCAAACAGAGCTCCTATATTTTCTTCTCAGCAGCACCCATAGGACTTCTAGTGTGTTAGTGGCATCACACAGAGCTCCTATATTTTCTTCTCCGCAGCACCCATAGGACTTCTAGTGTGTTAGTGGCATCACACAGAGCTCCTATATTTTCTTCTCAGCAGCACCCATAGGACTTCTAGTGTGTTAGTGGCAGCAAACAGAGCTCCTATATTTTCTTCTCAGCAGCACCCATAGGACTTCTAGTGTGTTAGTGGCATCACACAGAGCTCCTATATTTTCATCTCAGAAGCACCCATAGGACTTCTAGTGTGTTAGTGGCATCACACAGAGCTCCTATATTTTCTTCTCAGCAGCACCCATAGGACTTCTAGTGTGTTAGTGGCAGCAAACAGAGCTCCTATATTTTCATCTCAGAAGCACCCATAGGACTTCTAGTGTGTTAGTGGCATCACACAGAGCTCCTATATTTTCATCTCAGAAGCACCCATAGGACTTCTAGTGTGTTAGTGGCATCACACATAGCTCCTATATTTTCTTCTCAGCAGCACCCATAGGACTTCTAGTGTGTTAGTGGCATCACACAGAGCTCCTATATTTTCATCTCAGAAGCACCCATAGGACTTCTAGTGTGTTAGTGGCATCACACAGAGCTCCTATATTTTCTTCTCAGCAGCACCCATAGGACTTCTAGTGTGTTAGTGGCAGCAAACAGAGCTCCTATATTTTCTTCTCAGAAGCACCCATAGGACTTCTAGTGTGTTAGTGGTATCACACAGAGTTCCTATATTTTCATCTCAGAAGCACCCATAGGACTTCTAGTGTGTTAGTGGCATCACACAGAGCTCCTATATTTTCTTCTCAGCAGCACCCATAGGACTTCTAGTGTGTTAGTGGCATCACACAGAGCTCCTATATTTTCATCTCAGAAGCACCCATAGGACTTCTAGTGTGTTAGTGGCAGCAAACAGAGCTCCTATATTTTCTTGTCAGCAGCACACATAGTACCTATAGTGTGTTAGTGTCAGCACCCATAGGACCTACAGTGTGTTGTGAGCACACATAGGAGTTCTATTTTTTATACTATATACACTACCGACTACAATGGCTGGAAGACCGCCAAGGAGAGGCAGAGCGTGCCGAAGCAAGAACACAGGGCAGGCAGGCTCTGTTTCTAGAGACAACAGTGCTGGCCGTGGACGTGGTCGTGCATCGTCATCAGCACGTGGCCATGGGACACGCTTGTCTTTGTTTTCGGCAGCTGGACATGTGGAGCCGCATCATGCCGAAGGCTTGGTAGAATGGATGACCAAGCCCTCCTCATCCTCCTCATCCTCTCTCACCCAGGCTCAGGGTACTGGCAGAGCAGCTGCCAACGCGTACTCAATGGCATCATCAGCCACCCCTTCCCTAGACCCACCATGTCCTCCTGAGGAGTCCCCCGAACTGTTTGAGCACAGTGTTGGGTACATGCTCCAGGAGGATGCCCAACGATTCGAAGGCTCGGATGATGATACCCAGCTTGAGGAAGTCAGTAGTGTGCGCGCAGAGAGAGGGGATGCTGAAGGACAGCAATCTGGCAGTAGTGTTCCACCAGCTGCAGCTTACTGCCAGGTTTGCTCTAGTGGTGAAGAGGGAGGGGATGATGAGGTCACTGACTCCACGTGGGTGCCTGAAGGGAGAGAGGAGGAGGAGGAGGAGGATGCAGCGTCACATGTCCAACGAGGCAGGATGCCCCCTGGAGGCCAGCTAGAGGCCAGCACAGCAACTGTACCACACCGCAGAGCTCCGCCTGTGCAGGGCGCTGCCTCTGCACGTTATCACAAAAGTTCTTTGGTGTGGGCCTTTTTTGAGACGAGTGCATCAGATCGCACCACTGCTATTTGCAATATTTGTCTCAAGCGTATCTCGCATGGCCAAAACATCAGCCGCTTGGGCACCACAAGCATGAGCAGACATATGTCGACCTGCCATGCAGCTCGTTGGCAAGCACACATAAAAGACCCACACCAAAGAACAAAGCGGACCTCTCCTTGCTCCTCATCAGCTGGGATCTCCATCCCCACTATATCTTCAGTCCTCTCTGAAAGCTGCTCTGAGAGGACTGAAGGTGTAGAATTAGGTGTGTCACAACCAAGTACTTGCAGTACACCGACGTCCGATTGTAGCAGGCAAATTTCCCTGCCCCAGCTGCTGGACCGTCGAAAGAAGTATACTCCCAGCCATCCACATGCCCAGCGGTTGAATGCTAGCTTGGCTAAATTGCTAGCACTTCAACTGCTGCCTTTTCAGTTGATAGACTCGGCCCCCTTCCGTGAGTTTGTTCAATGTGCGGTTCCTCAGTGGCAGGTTCCCAAACGCCACTTTTTCTCACGGAAGGCGATTCCGTCTCTCTACTGGCATGTGGAAGGCAATGTCCATGCCTCGCTGGACAGGGCGGTCAGCGGTAAGGTGCATATTACCGCTGACTCATGGTCCAGCAGGCATGGACAGGGACGTTATCTTTCTTTCACGGCCCATTGGGTCACTCTATTGGCAGCTGGGAGGGATGCAGGACAAGGTGCAGTAGTGTTGGAGGTTGTTCCGCCACCACGCCTCCAAAATGCTACTACTGGTTGTGACACACCTCTCTCCTCCACCCCCTCCTCTTCTTCTTCCTCCATGTCCTCTTCGAGTGCTCTGTCCTCGGAACCAGCGGTGCTCCGTAGGCGTACAAGGGGCTACGCGAGTACGCAGGCAAAAAGATGCCATGCCGTGCTTGCGCTGGTGTGTTTGGGGGACAGGAGCCACACTGGGCCAGAGGTTCTGGCAGCTCTGCAGGGGCAGGCCGAGAGGTGGTTGACGCCACGCCAGCTTAAGCCAGGAATGGTCGTTTCTGATAATGGCACCAACCTCCTCTCTGCCCTGCGACAGGGGCAGCTCACCCATGTGCCCTGTATGGCTCACGTCCTCAACCTGGTGGTGCAGCGGTTCTTGGGCAGGTTCCCAGGCTTACAGGATGTCCTGAGGCAGGCCAGGAAAGTCTGTGTGCATTTCCGCCGATCTTATAATGCCAGTGCTCGGCTGACTGAGCTGCAAAAGGAGCTGAACCTGCCCAAGAACCGCCTAATATGTGACATGCCCACCAGGTGGAACTCAACGTTGGCCATGCTGCAGCGACTGCACACGCAGCAGAGGGCCATCAATGAGTACCTTTGCGACTACGGCACCAGGACAGGGTCAGGGGAGCTTGGCTTTTTTTCCCCACGCCAGTGGAGCATGATCAGGGATGCATGCACTGTCCTCTCACCATTTGAGGAGGCCACGAGGATGGTGAGCAGTGACAGTGCATGCATCAGTGACACTGTACCTCTTGTCCACCTGTTGGAGCATACGCTGCGTGGGATAATGGACAGGGCACTTGAGGCAGAACAGAGGCAGGAAGAGGAGGACTTCCTTGTCTCTCAAGGCCCCCTTTATCCAGACAATGTTCCTTCTGTCCCACCCATCACACAGGAAGAGGAGGAGGAGGAGGAGGAGGAGGAGGATTGTGTGAGCATGGAGGTGGAGCCTGGCACTCAGCATCAGCAGCAGCAGTCTTTTAGGGATGATGTACAGTCCCAACAAACCAGTGGACTTGTACGTGGCTGGGAGGAGGTGGCTGGCGATCATGTCATCCTCAGTGACCCAGAAGACTCCGGACCGAATGCCTCAGCTAACCTACGCTGCATGGCCTCCCTGATCCTGCAAAGCCTGCGGAAGGATCCTCGTGTTCTTCGGATCAAGGAGAGTGACCATTACTGGCTGGCCACTCTCCTTGATCCACGGTACAAGGGTAAGGTTGCGGACCTTATCTTGCCGTCGCAGAGGGAGCAGAGGATGAGACATCTCAGGGAGGCCTTGCAGAAAGGTCTGTGCAACGCGTTCCCAGAAACTGGGAGGTTACAAACTCCTGGTCCTGGACGACGAGTTGCTGAGGCTTCGGTCAGTAGCAGAAGGAGCGGTGGGGAAGGTGGACGTCTGACCGATGCGTTCAGACAATTTTTTAGTCCGCAGCCCCAAGGTATGATCGGTTCCAGCAACCATCGCCAGCGTCTGATATACATGGTGCAGGAATACCTAGGGGCAAGGTCAGACTTGGACACCTTTCCCACCGAAAATCCTCTGGCTTACTGGGTCCTGAGGATGGATCACTGGCCAGAGCTTGCACAGTATGCAATTGAGCTACTGGCCTGTCCTGCATCCAGCGTTCTTTCCGAACGCACATTCAGTGCTGCTGGAGGATTTGTCACCGATCATAGGGTGCGCCTGTCCACCGACTCGGTTGATCGACTGACCTTCATAAAAATGAATCAGTCTTGGATCACCACCAGCTACCAGACACCTGAAGCGGATATAACGGAATAATTTATAATGTCACATCCCTTCAAGACTGCCTATGCTGATGCTGAGTGACTGTCCTGTTATGTTCACTGACTATCCTCTTCCTCCTCCTCAATGATCCATGCCACCACACCAGTGCCTAAGGCACAATTTTTCAGCCCCTGTATAACAGGGGCGTGTAATTACAATTTTTTAAAAAGATGCTTCGCAACAGGTGTGACTGCTGTGCTCCAAGTACAGTATCTGTGAGGGGTTGCAGTGTTGTGGCACCAGCACCAATGCCTAAGGCACAATTTTTCAGCCCCTGTTTAACAGGGGCGTGTAATTACAAATCTTGATCTAATAGTTCACAGCAGGGCCCATTCCTGCGCCCACCAAGAGTAACTATGAGGGCCTACAGTCTTGTGGCAACACCGTCCACCACCACCACCACCACCAAAGGCCCAATTTTTCTGCCCTGTTCAACAGGTGCATGCAATTACAAATCTTGATCTAATAACTCACAGCAGGGCCCATTCCTGCACCCACCAAGAGTAACTGTGAGGGCTTACAGTCTTGTGGCAACACCGTCCACCACCACCACCACCACCACCACCAAAGGCCCAATTTTTCTGCCCGGTTCAACAGGTGCATGCAAGTACAAATCTTGATCTATTAACTCACAGCAGGGCCCATTCCTGTGCCCACCAGTCTTGTGGCTACACCAACATCTAATAGGGCAAATTTCTGCAGAGTATATACGGCAGGCCCCTACTTTCAAACATCCAACTTACAAACGACTCCTACTTGCAAACGGCAAGAGAAAACAGGAAGTGAGAGGAAATCTACCCCTAGGAAGGAAAATTCTATCCTGTTAGATTTAATTTGGGAAAAAGGTATCTCCTCTCTACTGATGCTTTATCACCAATCCTTGTTTCAATTAAAACCCCACTTTTCCAAAAACATTTGTCATTGGGACGGAAAGTGAGGTGACATGTTCTGAACAGATGTGCAAAGACAGCAAATGTTACAGGGGTGATAACCCCTCCCTATGTTCTCCAAAAAGCTTAAAAATTGATTTTTTTGGGATGTAGCTACACTTCATAATGTACCTGTTCAGATTCTACTTAAGAACAAACCTACAGTCCATGTCTTGTTTGCACCACCTATATACTGCTGTTCAGAGTATATAGGGTTGTAGGTATAGGGTTTTATTTTGGGTGCGGGGTCCCCCTTAGTATCCATACAAGACCCAAAGGGGCTGGGGTGGGGGGGGGGGGTGATGGGGTAGCCATGCCATTTTTCTCAAGGATTTTCAGCCATATGGCGGCCAGGACAAGACATGACATTAAAGCCGCAAGTGGTTTTAAATGGCTTCTTTTTTTCCTTTACAAATGTCATTTTGTGCAAGGACAGTTCTAAACACGGGAAACACATGCCACTTCACAGGCATACTTTAGACACCCCCCAGGTACCATATTTAAAGGAAAATTTCACTTTTTTTTTTTTCACTTTATGCATCATTAAAATGACTGCTCCCGAAAAAACTTTAGTTTTTAAAATTTCTTTTTGCATTGATATATGTCCCCTGGGGCAGGACCCGGGTCCCCAAACCTGTTTTATGACATTAACATGCATATTGGCCGTTGTAATTAGCAATTTTGATTTCGAACGTTCGCGTCCATTATAACGAATAGGGTTCGAAAATTCACGCGAACTTTCGGTCCGTTCGAAGGTTGTGGTGCGAACCGAACCCGGGGGTGTTCGGCTCATCCCTAGGCAAGAGTAGTAAAAAAAATTTTGCAGACAGGGTGGTGCCAGGTTCTGTTATTTCAGGGGTATCAGGGAACATCCGGGAAAGTGCGTCCGCTTTCCCATTCTTGGAGCCTGATCGGTATGAAATATGGAAATTAAATCTGGAGAAGAACAGTGCCCAACGGGCCTGTCGGGGTCTTAGCCTTTTAGCTGTTCTGAGATACTCCAAATTCTTGTGGTCCGTAAAAATCTAAATTGGGTGGGCGGCCCCCTCCAGTAAGTATCTCCATTCCTCCAGAGAAAATTTAATAGCCAGCAACTCACGGTCACCCACATCATAATTCCTCTCTGGTGGACTCATATTTCGAGAGGCAAAAGCTACAGGATGCAGCAGGGCTTTAGGTCCCTGACGCTGGGATAAAATCGCACCTGTGGCTATCTCTGAGGCATCAATTTCTAGTACATAAGGCAAGGCCGGGTCTGGGTGCTGTAGGACTGGTGCAGAGATGAACAGCTTCTTAAGTTTGTCAAAAGCTATTTGAGCCTCTTAGGACCATTGGAATCGCACCTGTTGGCGAGTCAACTGGGTAATGGGTGAGATAATTGCAGAAAAGCCCTTCACAAATCTCTGATAAAAATTAGCAAAGTCAATGAATCGCTGGATGCTTTTCTTGTCCGAAGGAGCTGGCCACTCTAAGATTGCTTTTATTTTCTGGGGATCCATGGCAATTCCATCAGTGGAGATGACAAATCCCAAAAACCGAATAGATGATTTTTCGAAATCGCATTTCTCAGCCTTAACGTATAGTCCATGCTCCCTCAGAGTAGACAATACCCTTTTTACATGGGTACGATGGAGCTCTAAGGTGGCAGAAAAAATGAGAATGTCATCAAGATAAACGATAACAAAGTTGTCCAGGAATTCTCGGAAGATATCATTTACCAGGTATTGAAATGTAGCTGGGGCATTGAACAGGCCGAATGGCATAACAAGATATTCAAAGTGTCCGAATCGGGTTCTAAATGCCGTCTTCCACTCGTCTCCCTCACGTATTCGAACAAGATTATAGGCTCCCAGCAGATCTAATTTGGTGAAGACCTGCGCAGTTGGAAACCTTTGGAACAGTTCAGGAATGAGGGGGAGCGGATACCGGTTCTTTATGGTGACCTTGTTAAGCTCCCTATTGTCCACGCAAGGTCTCAGTGAACCATCCTTCTTTTCAAAGAAAAAGATGCCAGCCCCAGCGGGAGAGGAAGAGGGACGGATGAACCCTTTTTCCAGATTTTCATCTATGTATATTCGGAGGGCCTCCAACTCAACTTCAGATAACGGGAATATTTGTCCAAACTGAATTTCTGCCCCGGGGAGTAATTCTACGGGACAATCGTAGGGCCGATGAGGTGGAAGAACATCAGCCTTTTCCTTGTCAAAAACATCCAAGAATTCTTGATAAGCTGCTGGGACGTTTTGATGTGAGCTGGATGTGGTTTGGATGGCAACTGTCATGGATCTGCCACCTAAGGGTTAATAGTGCAGACTGATTTCAGTGATTGGCAACAGGCTGCCTTATTTAAACACCTCAGCAGCACTGTGTCTTCGCTGCCTGATCTGCAGTTCATACCTGTTCCAGTGACTTCCTGTTCCTGTGATCTGATCCATTTCCTGTGTTTGACCCGGCTTGTTTGACTACGATTGATCTCTGTTATCCTGATCCCGGCCTGCCTTGTAACCACGCTCAGCTCTATACTGCTCGACTTCCTGTTCCCGAACTTTGCCTGTATCCTGACCATTCTCTGCCTGTCGTCTATATCTACATCTGATCGTCTGTTACCAAACCCGGCTTGTCTGACTACCTATTCAGTGTCTCCCCAGCCAGTGCACCTACCAGCCTGCTTCCTGTTCCCTGCTGCACCAGCTGAACTGACAAGACCAAAGACGAACCAGTCACCCATGCACCGCCAGGCTCTTGCGGCCACTGTTGCAACATCGGTGGCCCTTGAGCCGGGGTTGTACGAGAAGCCTTCCCACTGTACGTCAGGCTCATCCGGCAGGTACGTAACAGTATCAGGCAGCCATGTCTGAGCCTGCAAGTGGGAAGTCGGCCATGGATGACATCTGCCAGCACCTTGCAGCCCTTACCCAAGCAGTCAAATCTCTACAGGAGGGTTATACGCAACTGGAACAACGAGTACAGACTCTAGCTACACCAGCAAGCACTGCTGCGCCTTCTGCCTCAAGGACTGCCAATGCAGCAACCTCAGTGGTGATGCTGCCCCCTGAACCCAGAGTTCCAGCACCAGAGAGATTTTCAGGTGACCGGGGAAAATTTCGATCCTTCCGCAACGCATTTGAACTGTACTTCGCCCTGCAACCTCGAACTTTCTCCCTTGAAACCACCAAAGTAGGATTCATCATATCACTGCTTCAGGGTGAGCCCCAGTCCTGGGCTCATCGGATGTTGGAAAAGAACGATGTATTGTTACAGTCCATGTCCGCCTTCTTTGGCGCAATGGCCGAATTATACGACGATCCGCAACGAACCACCACAGCAGACGCTGCCCTTCATGCACTCCAGCAAGGCCGCATGTTACAGACTTTAGACGCTGAAGTGCAGACACACAGTGGAATGACGCAGCCCTGCGACACCAGTTCCGCTTGTGGTTTTCAGAAGGTCTGAAAGACGAATTGGCACGTGTCGGAGTCCCAAATACCCTGGAGGCCCTTATCACACTGGCCATTCAAATTGACAGCAGCCACGTCCAGTCTGGATGATGCCCCGGATCCCAGCTCCCTCCGCACCTGTTAGCTTCACTCCAGTTCAGCCCGCTCCTGTTACTTCTGCCACCGGAGCCTATGCAAATTGGCCTAATACGCCCCTCTCTGTCTCCAGAGGAACGCCTGCACCGATGACAGAATAACCTCTGCCTATACTGTGGGGAAGCGGGCCACTATGTACGTTCCTGTCCAACCAAGACACGTAAGTGGCGGATGATTTCTTTAGTTAATAACTTTTCTTTACCTACCAATGCCACCAACCTAACCCTTCCCATCTCTTTTCAGCTACTAGAAAGGGAAGTGTCAGTTACCGCGATCATTGATTCCGGGGCATGCAGTTGCTTCATCGATCTAACCTTTGCAACACAACAACGCATCGCCTTGAGACCTAAAGCACAAGGACTTTCTGTTTTTCTAGCTGACGGGTCATATATCAAGTCTGGACCTGTGACCCGAGAGACATTTCCCTTACCCGTGTTGGCTTCATCCCAATATAAGGAAATCCTAAGCCTTGATGTCATCACCTCCCCGCTTTCCCTGTTATTCTGGGCCTACCCCGGCTGCAGGCGCATAATCTGCAAGTTGACTGGGCCACAGGGAGATTCAACTTCCACTCAGCCTATTGCCAGGAGCACTGCCTACCTAGGTCCCCAGCTTCTTCTACAACACTATTTTGTGTGGACTCTGAGTCTGAGGTGCGGCAAGTCGTACCTGAACCCTACCATGAGTTCCTGGATGTCTTTAGTAAGCGAGGGGCTGATATTCTTCCCCCGCATCGGCAATACGACTGCCCAATTGAACTGCTTCCAGGGTCTGAAATCCCTTTCGGTAGAATTTTCCCCCTCGATGAACGAGAAAAGGAGGTACTAAAAGAGTATATCCAAGAAAACTTGAAAAAGGTGTTCATCCAACCATCTACCTCCCCAGCAGGAGCAGGAATATTTTTTGTTGAGAAAAAGGACCACTCCCTATGACCTTGTGTGGACTATCGGGAGCTCAACAAAATTACAGTTAAAAACCGATATCCTCTCCCTCTAGTACCCAAACTATTTCAGAGATTAAGGTCGGCAACCATCTTCACCAAACTAGATCTATGGGGGGCCTACAATTTAGTCTGCATCCGTCAAGGGGATGAGTGGAAGACTGCCTTTCGCACCCAATTTGGCCACTATGAATACCTAGTGATGCCCCCGGCTACTTTCCAACACTTTGTCAATGATATATTCCGAGACTTCCTGGATATATTTTTGATTGTTTACCTAGATGACATCCTGATTTTTTCCATTTCTCTAGACTCTCATCGAGGTCATGTCAAAAGGGTGCTGAGCCGGCTCAGCCAACACGGACTATATGCTAAAGGTGAAAAATGTGAATTTGAACAAAGCAGCATCCAATTCCTGGGACTGATAATCTCACCTGAAGGGATCAAGATGGACTCTGAAAAGGTCTCTGCTATCTTAGACTAGCCTGCACCTACCGACAAGAAGGGGGTTCAGCGCTTCGTACGATTTGCCAACTTTTACAGGAGGTTCATTAAAGGCTTTTCCGCCATCATCACCCCTATCACACAGCTGACTAGACAGAACCTTCGCTTCCATTGGACACCCGAGGCACAAGCCGCATTTGAAACCTTGAAGAGACTGTTTACTTCAGCACCTGTTCTTGGTCACCCGGACCCGTCTCTGCCGTATACACTAGAAGTAGATGCATCTGAAGTCGCTATTGGAGCAGTCATCTCCCAACGCCAAGGCCCTAAGGATCTGATGCATCCAGTAGCCTTTTTCTCCTGCAGGCTCTCCCCAGCAGAGAGAAATGATGACTTTGGGGACCGAGAATTACTGGCTTTTAAGGCGGCTTTAGAAGAGTGGAGATACCTCCTGGAGGGAGCAGCGCATCCCATATTGGTCTATACTGACCACAAAAATCTTGAGTACTTGAGGACTGCTAAACGTCTAAAGCCACGTCAAGCACGTTGGGCCATGTTCTTTTCCCGATTTGTGTTCCACATCACCTATCGGCCGGGCTCGAAGAATGTCAAACCAGATGCACTGTCTCGTATGTTCGATGACCCCAAGGAACCACCAGTAGCAGATACCAGATACCATCTTGTCTGAAAATAACTTCTTACTTTTACAGGGCAACCTCCTCAACCGAATGAAGCGGGCATCGACAGACGTTCCTAACCCTCCAGGGGTCACGCTGACACTCCGGGAAGGATTGCTGTTTAACGGAAGCAAGGTATTTGTGCCTGAATGTTTATGTATAACCATTTTGGGTCTTTCTCATGATCATGCCCTAGTAGGTCATTTTGGGGTCCACAAGACGCTTGATCTACTGAAACGGACATTTTGGTTTGCCGGACCTAGAAGAAACCTATAAGAGGTACGTGAATTCCAGTGCAATCTGCAACCGCAGCAAGGGTACAAAGAACCAAACTTGGGGTCTACTTCGGCTACTGCCAGTCCCTGACAGACCATGGAAAATGATAGCCATGGATTTCATTGTGGAACTTCCCCCATCGGAAGGATGCACAGCCATCTTTGTGATAGTGGACCGACTGTCCAAAATGGCCCATTTCTTGCCTCTGAAGAGTACTCCCTCGGCCATGGAGACGGCTCAAGTATTTATCAGAGAGATTGTGAGGCTTCACGGAGTCCCTATGAACATTGTCTCCGATCACCAGATAATGGAAAACTCTGTGTGAAGCCCTTAAAAAAGAAAGAAAGAAATATATATATTTTTCCAAAGACGCTCCCGCACATGCATCACAGGTTCCAGTTGCACTATATTGTGGATTCCCCAATGCCCTCAACTCCCAAGGACCCTTCCCATCAAAGCATGTCCATATAAGGGGTAAGGACATATGAATAAAATAGTCCAAAATAGGTGCCTTAAACAAAGAAAAACATACATAAGTATGGATGTAAATCTATTAGGGAAACAAAATAGTATTCCCCAAAGGTTACAATGTAGTACCTGCAGATGGGAGATGCAAATCTGGGATTCAGATTCAACAGGCAAAACTGACTCATATGTGAAGGCAGAACCAATGGACAATTAAGTCCAAATGTAGGTGTCCTAAAAAGGGTGAATATATAGAGGACATTGTATCAACCAAATGAGAAAGAAATTTTTTCCCACGAGAGAAACAACTCCCCAAGGGCTTCAACATATTACCTGCCAGAAAGAGCATCAATCCCGATTGGCATCCAAAAAAGGTTCCATACAGCAGAGTTCCATACAAGAGCATCCTCTGCCTACCAGCAGAGGGAAAGAATGACACCATATAACTCCTTTAGCGTCCTATATATCCCTCTGCAGTGTCCGATTGGTCCAGGGAGGATCACATGACGCGCCCGCTCATTGAGCAGGGCGTCATGTTGCCATGGAAGCGCCGCATTCCCCAAGGTGAGCCGCGTCGAGCGCCGGTCACATGACGCAGCTGCACCAATCAGCGGCGCGTCTGCCATCAGCGCATCTCCGCAGCACACAAGGAGAGCGCAGCGCAAACTGAGCAAGCCCAAGGCCCCATCCCATAACCAATGTGAGGTGCCACTCATCACACCCCGCTGGCATAGCATGGATCTGATAAGAGGCACCTCTGCCAGACCAGTCCCCATTCCGATCCGTCCCGCACCGCAGGAAGTGCAGAGACGGCCATCTTGGATGGGGGCAAAGGAAAGGGATACCAGATGAAAGGGGTAGGTATGGATGGGAAGGAGGATAGAAAACTGGATTGCCATAGGACAATCAGACACAAGGATGGGCACCAATGTAGACTGGTGCCCAGGATATAGATCCATATCCCCGTCCAAATGCACATGGACGGGGAAACGGACCAGGGACCAATACCACCGGTGTCGTTTTAAACCATAGGAAGGAAAATGATTTCCTACCAAGGAAAAAATTAGTGAGGGGCAAATTCCAATTGGAAAACCCCCTCCCAGGCACCGGATATGGACATGTAAAAAAGAGAGACAAAAAGGCCCTGGAGGAGAAACAAAATGGGCCACCCAACAAATAGGACTCTGGTTAGGTCTGAGACCAACATGAGACGCATGTGCAAGAGCATGTCAAACATCTGTCGAAATGTAAGAACTACCTCGGCAGATTGAAATGACTAGAACAATGGAATGTTGAACACAACAAAAATAAAAATTATAAAGAATCTATATATCTCAAAACCCCATATGTGTGTCAATGTATTTTAGAAAAGAGGTATCCCGCATCTATTAACATAGAGAAAAGGTGGGACACCGGAACTCATCAGATTGAGGGATCGATTTACCTAAGAGTGGGTGGAACATCTTGCCAGGATGTACCATCAAAAACTAATCAGTCTTTCCAGAACTATAGCCCTCCAGGAATGGACGAAAACTTTCGACTTCATTCAATCCAGGGGGCGTAGTTGCCCTAAGGTGCCTGATCCAGCGCATTTCCCGCTGGAGCAGGACCTTATTCCAGTCACCCCCCCTACGTGGAATGTGGATTCTCTCCACAGCTAAGAAAATTACCCTGGGCATTCTGTACCCATGTTTTTTGGCCACATGTCTACCAAGAGGCAGATATAAGTTCCCTATCCTCATGCTGTGCATATGTTTTTCCACTCTCTTCCCTAACTCCTGCCTCGTTTTCCCTACGTAAAAACATCCACACTGACAGACCATTAAATAGACCACACCCTGCATCTTACAGTTGGCAAAGTGCCTGAGTGTGAAGGTCTCCCCATTGGGTAAAGTGAGTGTGGATCCCCCGCCGATGACAGCACATTGAGAGCATGCCCCACAGGGATAGGTCCCAAAGGTTTTACACGGGTCCTTTCTTGCCTCTCCCTTGTATTCACTTTTGACCAACATTCCACCGATAGATTCTGACTTTTTGAAAGTGATTAATGGTTTGGATGGTACTAATGTTTTCAGGATTGGATCTTCCGTAAGGATAGGCCAATATTTGGTTAGAATCTGTCTGATTTTCTTGTGCTCATTAGAATAATTGAAAATTATCCTTGAGGTATTGTCCTCTTGAGTTTTTTTCTTTGATGTCTTGAAGACAAGGTCATGTCTTTCCATTCCCTTTACTCTATTAAAAGCTTTCTTTAGAGTAGTTCTACTATAACCTCTCGCTAGTAGACGGTTACTTAGCTCATTGGATTCAAATTGAAAGTCGGTATCTGTTGTACAATTCCTCCTAATCCGGAGGAATTGGCTAAAAGGTATGGATTCTTTGAGTGCCGTGGGATGGAAACTGGCTGCATGCAGCATCGTGTTGCCAGCCGTTTCCTTCCTAAACAGTCTACTATAGATTTTCCCCTGTATATCTTTAGATATCAAGATATCAAGAAAACTGACTTTCATAGAATCATAGGACATGGTGAAAAATACATTTAAATTGTTGGTATTCATGAGTTCCAAGACTTTCTTGAGCATATCTTCAGGCCCATCCCAAATAATGAAGATATCGTCTATGTAGCGTTGCCACATAAGAATGTGGCAAGCACACATAGACGCATCATCTCCCAGGAGAAAATCCTTCTCCCACTCCCCCAGGTACAGGTTGGCATATGAGGGTGCGCAGCACGTCCCCATAGCCACCCCCTGCACCTGGAGGTAGTGGGAGCCCTGAAAAAGAAAGATGTTGTGCTGTAAGATAAAATCCAGCATCTGTATAATAAATTGATTAAATTTCCAATCGGTGGTTGGGCGTTGTCGTAACACTCTTTGAACAGCTAAAATACCAAGATCATGTGGTATGCTGTTGTAGAGTGACTCCACATCTACAGTGACCAAAAGGGCCGATGGAGGTACGACAAGACCTTCCAATATTTGCAGAAGATGGATTGTGTCTTTGGTGTACGAGGGGAGGTCCATTACGTGGGGTCTGAGGTGCTGATCAATGACTCGACTAGCACCTTCAGAGATGGATCCGTTGCCCGATATAATGGGTCTGCCTGGTGGCCTCAACAGATTTTTGTGCACCTTAGGAAGTGCATACATCGTAGGGGTGCGTGGGTGTCTGGTTCGGATAAAGTCCCAAGTATCTTGGTTTATGGCACCATCTCTGAAGGATTCATCCACCAATTGATAGAACTCGCTATTCATTCTATCCACCGTGGATGAAGAGATTCTGCGATAGCATTTAGGATCCCTAAGTATTTTCATACACATCTCCTCATAGTCCAAGTTGTCCATGAGGACGATGTTGCCACCTTTATCTGAGCCCTTAATCGTGATATTAACATTGTTCTTGAGGGTTTTTAGGGCATGTTTTTGTTCTGGATTGAGATTTTGATGGGAAGTATCTTTTTTTAGGACCTCGATCTCCTTAGACGTTTGTCTTATAAATAGAGCTAGAGCGGGGTTCTGGTTTATTGGTGGGAAGTTATGAGACTTCCTTTTGAATTTTTTCGGGGTGAAAAAAGTCTGATTATTTTCCCCATCATCACTCTCCTCTTCCTCCAAATTCTCCTCCCACGCTTGACTCAAAGGAGCATTTTCCTGAAGCAGGAGGTTCAGGTCCCTCAAAACCTTAAAGTCGGCAGCTTTAAGATTTGGTGCCACCTCAATTTCTTGATTCTCTTGCTTAGCATACAAGCTTTTGTAAAAAAGCTTGCGAGCAAACAAATGAATATCCTTTACTGTTTCAAAACTGTCTGTATTGCTAGTTGGGCAAAAAGAGAGGCCCAATGACAATACTTCATGTTCCAAATCAGATAGTTTATAAGAGGATAAATTTATGATGTTAAGTTTTCCCCCTGTATTATCTTGGTCACAAATGGTTCCATGACTAATTGTGTCATGGGCGAGGGTGGAAGCGGGTGTGTTTTGCCCTTCTCTAAAAAATCCTCCACTAAAAGTGATTGGACTCTGGAGGTGGCCCCAGATTTGGGTACTGCCCCCAATTCCCTCTGAGAAGCCGTCTTGCTTCGAGTGGTGGATCCTTTGGGATTATTGTTATGTAAACCACGACCATGTCCACTCCCTCTTTTATTTTGTGTGGAGAATACCTGAGAATCCATTGTTGCCTTTTTGTTGCGTTGTAAAACCTCTCCATCAATTTCATTGGATCTAGGTGAGGGACCTTTCCTTTTTGTCCCGAAAAGTCGACCTGTGTTTGAGGAGACTGAAGAGGAAGAGTTAGAGGGGGTATCAGACGAGTAATCATTTTGTACATTGGTGTCTCCCCCTCGATTTTTATTTTTATTAGGTTTATTGTTTTTACATTTTTTCTCTTGGTTCCATTTGTATGCTCGACCCTCACTGAACGCATTTTTATCTCTCCAATACTTTTTTTCTTTTTTAATAAGTATTGTTTTACCAAAATTTTCTAAATGTTCTTTTAGATGTTTTTCAAAATTACTATATTCTTTATGCGTTTTTAAAAGTGAGAGGCGGGCATACAATGACTCAATTTTTATGTCCAGAACAACCAGCTGCTGTCTGTACTCATCCTGTAGTAACATCATCAAATTCATTGAACACTCATTTAACTTGGTTTCCCAATTGGCCTTGAGGTTTTTACTGATACTCTCCAAGATAGGGAATATCTGAATCCTCAGGCCAATAGGATTGATATGTTCTCTAATATACCTATCAAATGAGTTAATGTGCCAATATAAGGCAAATTTTTTCTAATGTTTTCCTAAGATTGAAGAATAAAGACGACAAATCTGAGATTGGTTGTTCGGTCCCTTGATAGTTCCTCTGGATCCCAGAAATGAGCTCCTCCCACCCATCTCCCTGAAGATCCCCCATATTCAATAGTTAAAAGGAAACAAAGCAAATTTCGAAACACAAAAGACATATATTGTTATAGCTGCATTTCAAAATAAATATCAGCTCTCAAAAAAGTGCACCACACCACTGCCAATATTGGATTTCTCCAAGATAGCAGATATTTGGAAAGAATGGTGCACTGAGTTAGTTATAATTATAACACAAAAATGGGGTCCATGTATGGGCGCATGGGTAAAAAACAAGGTTTATGGGTGTATTATCCACCCTATGATGTGTGAATAAATATGACACCTCATGCAACCCAACATGTAGTTGCCATCATCCCGAGTAAATGTTAAATGAAAAAACCTCTAGTATTGGGATTTTGGAGACAACACCAAAAAAGGGGCAAACTCAATTAAAAAAATTATTTAAATATTTATTTATACAAAACGCATAAGAAAAAAGCACATACGCAGAGAAATAACGTGATTGTACAAAAAAGCACATACACATGGATATAACGTAATTGTACAGTTGCTACATAAAATCTGACATATTTCAAATAATCAAAAGGAATACAATAGCCTGGATTGACCACTCCAGCCGGAGACAGATCACGAAAGGCTTACCCAACGCGTTTCAAACTGTAAACGTCCTTCATCAGGGATTTTAAATGTATTCGTTTATGACAGATCAAAATTCTATTGAATACAAAAACAATGAAATAAGTTTCCACTTTTATTTCAACTGTTATATATAAAGAAAAAATAATAAAATAAATAAAGAAGGAAGAAAATCTTACACAAGAAATATATATATTTTTCCAAAGACGCTCCCGCACATGCATCACAGGTTCCAGTTGCACTATATTGTGGATTCCCCAATGCCCTCAACTCCCAAGGACCCTTCCCATCAAAGCATGTCCATATAAGGGGTAAGGACATATGAATAAAATAGTCCAAAATAGGTGCCTTAAACAAAGAAAAACATACATAAGTATGGATGTAAATCTATTAAGCCCTGTACACACGATCGGATAACCTATGGATTTTCGTCCGATGGATTTGACCATCGGAAATCCGATGAAACTGTTTTTCATCAGTCTTGGCCACACACCATCAGTTTAAAAACCGACGGCAAGAAAACGACGGCACGTACAAAACGTACGACGCGCTATAAAAGGGCCGAACAAATCTAATGGCGCCACCCCTTGGGCTGCTTTTGCTGATTTCGTGTTACCGCGTGTTAGTAAAAGTTTGGTGAGAGCCGATTCGCGCTTTTCAGTCTCCGTGCTTTGCAGATCGTTTCCTGGTGTTCAATTTGTGCTTGTGGGTTTGTATTTGTGATTCAGTGCGTGCAGTCAGGTCGTTACTGCCTTGCAGTGCCTTCTTGGCCGTTCGTTTACTGTTTTTCAGGTCGTTCTTCTCAGGCCTTGCTGTTCCACGGTGCGTTCTGTTTGAGTGCGTTCTGACCAGCCGACCAGTTTAAAACCATGTTTGAAGTGCGTTCTCGTTCTCGAGCTCGTGCTGGCTTTGGGCTTGGTGTTGCAGTTAACACTGTAACCCGAGTTCAGTCTGTGAACAGGGTGAGGAGGAGTTCATGGACTAAGAATTGGTTGCTCCAGCGGGACCAATTCTCTCATATGCCTCTGCTGCGGGAAATCCATGAGAATAATCCTGATGATTTCAGGAATTATCTCAGGATGACGGACCCCGTATTTCACCGTCTGTTGGATTTGCTGTCCCCCTATATAACGAGGCAGGACACTGTGATGCGCCAGGCCATCACTGCCGAGCAGAGGCTTATTGCCACGTTGAGATACCTGGCGACTGGGAGAAGCTTGCAGGACCTCAAGTTCTCAACAGGCATCTCTCCCCCCAGGCTCTCGGGATCATTATCCCTGAGACGTGTTCGGCCATCATTCAGGTCCTGCAGAAGGACTATATGAAGGTAATTTTGCTCCTTTAACCTCACATTATATGTTTTGATTGTTTTTGAATCTTCTTATTTTTTCCCTCCTAACCCAAATTTGACTGTTTGTAATATCCTGGTAATGTCCCCATTTTCCCCATGCATTTTTTTACCTGGAAATGCCTTTTTGGGCCCTATATGCCTATTTCCCTTCACTAACCTCTCCAGCATGCTATCGTGGGCGCAAACCCAGCTAGCCTTCTATTTTCCTTTTCCTTTTTTTGGGGTCATTGCCCGCGTAGTTTGACAACCCTCCCTCCCCCCCTAAAGATGTAAAGAATTTTTTAGTTCTCAAACAAGCTCAGCAGAGTGGTAGAGCCTTTTTTTGGATCCCCCACAATCACCTTAGGCTCCCCCCCTTAGATTATTTTAGAATGTCCACTCAGCGGGGGTGAGGCATCTGCTAAGTGGGCCTTTGTTTATTGGTAGGAAATACTCCCCTAAATAATAATGTTAGAATGATGTTGGTCAACAATGTTTTTGTGTGTAATCTGCTTGCACTGTAAACATAAACCGTACTAATGTCTTCTTTTTGTTTGACTCCACAGTTCCCTAGCACACCACAGGAATGGCTGACTGTGGCCTCCCAATTTGCCCAGCGGTGGGATTTCCCCAACTGCGGAGGGGCAATTGATGGGAAGCACGTCCACATAGTGCCGCCACCCCGTTCGGGGTCATACTATTTTAACTATAAAGGTTTTAATAGCATAGTGTTAATGGCGGTGGTGTCGGCGCGGTACAAGTTCCTGTATGTGGACGTGGGGAAGAACGGCCGGATGTCCGATGGCGGAGTATTCGCTGAGACGGAGTTCGCTCACCGTCTGCAGGCTGGGGGTCTTGCACTGCCTCCAGATGCAGAGAACGTGGAAGGGCTACCGTTCGTTTTCATTGTGGATGAAGCTTTTGGACTAGGACCACACCTCATGCGGCCGTTTCCCCAACGCACCCTCACCCCCGGAGAGGAGGGTTTTTAATCACCGGCTGGCCAGAGCCCGGAGAGTTGTGGAGAATGCCTTCGGGATAATGGCCAGCCGGTTCCGCCTGTTCCAGACAGCTATAAATTTGGCGGATTATAAACTCAACAACATTGTGTACTGCTGCTGCTTGTTGCACAATTTTTTAAGAAAATTCTCCACAAATTATGTGTCATCAGTTGGGTCTGAGGCCGGTCCCTCTGAACTGATAAATCTGACCGGCTTGGCCCCCCAAAGTGCCCGTGAAGTACATCAGAAATACGTAGAGTACTTCACGGGTAGGGGGGCCATCGCAATGCCAGACCACATCTGACCTTTGATGTTACCTTTTTTAAATAAACAAAAATATTTGATTTACTACAAACTTGTGTTGTCATTCTTTTATTTGTGGTTTATGTGTCTCCCAGGTTCTAGTAGTGCCAAGTGTATTTCTCCTTAGTAAATAGCCTCCAATCTCAGAGGTAAAAACACTCATTTTGCATCTTCAGAACTGCTATTGAGCATAGAAACAACAAGGCACACCTTTTTTCGACTTCCCAAATGTTTTTATTGATTGCAACACAGTTTTGTTTTTTTTTCGAAATATTTTTTTTGGGTGTTTTGTGCGGCTTTTTTTGCAGAAACATGCATGGGTCAAAAGCCACATTTTTTTTCATTAAAAAGTAATAAAATAACACAGTGAAAAATACAAACAGGAGATGGGGTGATGTTACCCCTGATCCATCCCAAATGTGAAGAACCACACTTTCTTTTTGGGGCTCAAATGGGTATCTTCAACATGATCCCATGGCTAGGGTAAACATGTGTTATCTGCCATCATGGGGGATCAATGGACGTGCTTTGGGGGTGAAAAAAGCTTGAGGAGGGAGGAAGAGGTTGCACCCCCAAAACAGGGACATAGATATCCTGTGACGGCAGCTAGCACATGTTGAGTCTTCAGTGTGTGGATCTTCACATTTGGGCTGGTGGAAATCCCATAGAAAAATTCCGACACATAACAAAACACACAAAAAGGGGGGGGGTCACACTATTCTCCCCAAAATATCTATCATGTTTTTATATTTTTGCTCAATCACAATCATTCTCTTTCTCATAATGTCCATTTCGCTACTGCATTCCATGATTTCCTGAATGATTATTTTGGCGCTGGCACTCGAGAATGGAGGATTTGAACTTCCTGACACACCCCCACGTTCAGTCCCTAAAAAGAAACAAATATTTTAAAACTATGCAGGCCTACAACTGTATTTACCTTGAAGTTGTGGTGACAGACACTGACCTGTTGTGCTGATAAGCTCCACCTCTCCTTCCTCCACCTCCCCTTCCTCCACCTCCACTTTCTCCCCCTCCGCTTCCTGAACCTGCTGAACTTTGTCTGCTTTGGGATCTTCGGGGAGTTTCTGTGGTGTTGGGTTCCTCGTCTCATGAGCATGGTGTCCTCCCACTCTCCTCTCCCCTATGGGAATAGAAAAAAAATGTATCCTTTAGCCCACAAACTTTTTAGGCCTGAAAATGGATTCTCAATGTTTTAAAGTGGGGTCCATTTGATATTTGGCCCTGAGTTTCAAGATGAACATATGAGATCTTGCAAACTCAACAAAGCAACATGTTATTTTGGAGGACACTCACAAATTCACTTGGATAACCACCAAGGTATCCACTGGACCACCTGTGTGTGACACCGTTAAGAAATTTGGTCATGTGGCCCAGAGTATAGTATCTTGATGAAGAACAAAAAAGAGTACACAACTGCTGGAGTGTCATCTCCTTTACCCAGAATACAGTTTATTCTTTCATTCACATTCTAAATTTCCTTACAGCACATCATCTAGCCAACAATGTGTAGATAAACGTTGTTGAAGTAAAATGAGGCATGCCCACATGTAGTTTACGTGGATATGTGCCAAACATGTTTGGGGGAAGAGCAGCAATTTTTTTTTCAACACATTTAGCAAATAAGTGGACCCTCCACTTAACATAAAAGTTGAGATTTTAAAATGTGAAACCAGTCAAGCCAAGCACATGGTGCAAAACATGGAAGAATACATATTACAATGTGAAAGAACACAGTAAAATAAACTTACTTTTTTCAATGCTTTTTATAAGCTTCCTATACTGCTCTGGCTCCCTGAGCTTCAGGTCTGACCACCTTTTACGGAGTTGTTCCTTGGATCTCCTAACCCCATATTTTTTATAGAGAGTCTTCGCCACTTTGTCCATAATTTGTGACTTCCGGAGATTAGGGGTGTCGTATGGGCCATGCTTGCCATCGTAATCCTTCCTCCGCAGAATGTCCACCATCTCCGCCATCTCAGAAAAAGACATATTAGTCGCCTTGTATCTTTTTTACTGGATCGTGACGTTTCCGCCTCCGGGCTTTCCTCGTCGGTAATTTCAACTAAAGAAGCCACCTGTGTCTGCGACATGTCGCCGTCTCACACTGTGCGCCGATCGTTAAGGGGCGGGGAAATGCTGAAAAAGTCCGTCATGGGCGGGCGACGAGGGTGGAGTTACACGCATGCGCAGGGTATAAAAAGGGGAAAGAAGTTATTAGGGATGCGCGGAGTAAGGACGACCGGAAGTGAACCAACAAAGTGAACTAAGGTAAGAAGGGAACTCGGGCCTGCAGTGGCCTCTAATGTTTCATGATTGTAAAGGGCAATATTGTGATAAGTTGAGGAGAATCAATTCTGATCCTTTACTTTTTTTCTTTTGTTTTTTACTTGTTGTTCCAAAAAGATGCATAAACTACGAGAGCCGGAGGTGATGCTGATTTTTATAGAAAAATATAAGGAACAGCGCAACCTGTGGGAACTGAAACACCCTGCGTACCACAAGAGTGATGTACGTCGGGCAACTATTACCAAGTTAGCAGAGGATATGAAGCCATGGATCCCAGATGCAGACTACACTATGATCAATAATAAAACCAACAACCTGCGTAATTCCTATAAAAAAAAATACAAGGAAGTGCGCCAGTCAAAGAGATCAGGAGCAGCAGCCGACGATGTAGTAAAGCCCAAGCTGTGGTACTACAGACATCTTCAATTTCTGGATGACCAGATCGAGGCCAGGGAATCTATTTCCAGCCTTCCCTCAACCCTTCCTTCCACCCTTCCCTCCAGCGTTCCTTCCACACTTCCCTCCACCCCTGCAGAGGCGGAGGAGGAGCCTCCCGAGCTAGAAGAGCCAGATCTTCACATCTTCAGCCAGGTATAGTATTTTTGATCATAATTATTGTCCACTAAGTAATATTGTGTTGAACTGTTTGGATTAGCCATAAATGATATCATACCCCCCCCCCCCAAGAAAAAAAAAAATAGGAAAGAGATCAAAATTGTGTGTGATAGATTCCCCAAATAATCAAATTTTTCATTTTCTTTTAAAAACAGGATGAGGCAAGCCAGGAGGAAGAGGGTAAGGAGTGTGGCAGGCAGGAGGAGGCAGAGCCAAGTGGGACTCAGCAGGTCCCCAGGCCTAGTGGCAGCACCGTCTCCCAAGTGGCTCCCCTCCACGTCAGACTGCCAAAACAACGGCGGATGACACAAGTGGAGGAGGAGTCACTAAAGATGATTCAGGAGGCTGCTGCTATCATGAGGGCCCCCCTCAACCCTACGGAGGGGTTTAGCACCTATCTGGCGGATAAGTTTCTCAGAATGGAGGCGGGACAACGGGCCCTTTGTGAGCACCTTATATATATGGCCGTACACATGGGGGCAAGGGGGCTGCTGACTGAGGCCACCCATATCTCGCAGCAGGCCAATCCCTCTCCTCCTTCTCCTCCTCCTCCTGCCACATCACCACCCACAGTGGCCCAGCCTGCAAGGGTGCGTGGACGGGCCGTGGAGAGAACGCTGCAGAGAGGCGTGGAAGGAAGGCTACAGGGAAGAGCAGGAGGTGATTCCCTGGCCTCGAGCTGCTCATCCAGAAATTGAAGGTTGATGGAGTACCACAGCTTGGGATGATGTATGTCTTTGGCTGCTGCTCCTGATTTCATGCTGTTGTTGATTTTATTATTGATCATAGTCAGGTCTACATTTGGGATCTAATGACTTTATTTTCTCTGCTAATTTCGGAATAGTTTCCCTTCGGTTTTTTTTTTTTGTTTCCAAAATAAATGGGAAATTTGATTTCAGCCAACATACATGCCTGATGTGTTTTTTTTTGGAAGTAGCAATAAGATTTCATAAATACAATGTGTAATTAATAACAAGGGACACCAACCTCCATGAGTAAAAAATAAAAATAATATGTTGTTCTGAGAAATTGACACACCAAAAAATGCACAACAAATTTAAAGACAAAAACAAAAAAAAAGGTGTAATTTGGGAGGTCGGCCTTGAAGAATTAAACAAATTATTCCTAAGATCACAAGAAAGAAGAAAGACATACGTTTGTCAGAACTCATGAGAAAGATCTGCTGCCAAAATGACATTTTAAAGACCGTTCTAAAGCAACAAAACATGTGCTGCATTAAACGAAGCAATAACTTGCAGAATGACGAATGTGCTCTCTCCATTAGGCACGCTAGTTTTACCAGAACGAGCGCTCCCGTCTCCTAATTCAGTCTGAGCATGCATGGGTATTTTAACCGATGGACTTGCCCATAGACGATCGGAAATTCCCATCGGTTTTTTATCCATCGGAAAAATTTAAAACAAGTTCTATTTTTTCCAACCGATGGAAAAAAGACCGATGGGTACCATACACGATCGGTTGGTCTGATGAAAACCATCCATCGGACGGTTTTCATCAGTCAAACCGATCGTGTGTACGGGGCTTGAGGGAAACAAAATAGTATTCCCCAAAGGTTACAATGTAGTACCTGCAGATGGGAGATGCAAATCTGGGATTCAGATTCAACAGGCAAAACTGACTCATATGTGAAGGCAGAACCAATGGACAATTAAGTCCAAATGTAGGTGTCCTAAAAAGGACCCCATTTTTGTGTTATAATTATAACTAACTCAGTGCACCATTCTTTCCAAATATCTGCTATCTTGGAGAAATCCAATATTGGCAGTGGTGTGGTGCACTTTTTTGAGAGCTGATATTTATTTTGAAATGCAGCTATAGCAATATATGTCTTTTGTGTTTCGAAATTTGCTTAGTTTCCTTTTAACTATTGAATATGGGGGATCTTCAGGGAGATGGGTGGGAGGAGCTCATGTCTGGGATCCAGAGGAACTATCAAGGGACCGAACAACCAATCTCAGATTTGTCGTCTTTATTCTTCTTAGGAAAACATTAGAGAAAAAATCTGCCTTATATTGGCACATTAACTCATTTGATAGGTATATTAGAGAACATATCAATCCTATTGGCCTGAGGATTCAGATATTCCCTATCTTGGAGAGTATTAGTAAAAACAAAAAGGCAACAATGGATTCTCAGGTATTCTCCACACAAAATGGAAGAGGGAGTGGACATGGTCGTGGTTTACATAACAATAATCCCAAAGGATCCACCACTCGCAGCAAGACGGCTTCTCAGAGGGAATTGGGGGCAGTACCCAAATCTGGGGCCACCTCCAGAGTCCAATCACTTTTAGTGGAGGATTTTTTAGAGAAGGGAAATACACACCCGCTTCCACCCTCGCCCATGACACAATTAGTCATGGAACCATTTGTGACCAAGATAATACAGGGGGAAAACTTAACATCATAAATTTATCCTCTTATAAACTATCTGATTTGGAACATGAAGTATTGTCATTGGGCCTCTCTTTTTGCCCAACTAGCAATACAGACAGTTTTGAAACAGTAAAGGATATTCATTTGTTTGCTCGCAAGCTTTTTTACAAAAGCTTGTATGCTAAGCAAGAGAATCAAGAAATTGAGGTGGCACCAAATCTTAAAGCTGCCGACTTTAAGGCTTTGAGGGACCTGAACCTCCTGCTTCAGGAAAATGCTCTTTTGAGTCAAGCGTGTGAGGAGAATTTGGAGGAAGAGGAGAGTGATGATGGGGAAAATAATCAGACTTTTTTCACCCCGAAAAAATTCAAAAGGAAGTCTCATAACTTCCCACCAATAAACCAGAACCCCGCTCTAGCTCTATTTATAAGACAAACGTCTAAGGAGATCGAGGTCCTAAAAAAAGATACTTCCCATCAAAATCTCAATCCAGAACAAAAACATGCCCTAAAAACCCTCAAGAACAATGTTAATATCACGATTAAGGGCTCAGATAAAGGTGGCAACATTGTCCTCATGGACAACTTGGACTATGAGGAGATGTGTATGAAAATACTTAGGGATCCTAAATGCTATCGCAGAATCTCTTCATCCACGGTGGATAGAATGAATAGCGAGTTCTATCAATTGGTGGATGAATCCTTCAGAGATGGTGCCATAAACCAAGATACTTGGGACTTTATCCGAACCAGACACCCACGCACCCCTACGATGTATGCACTTCCTAAGGTGCACAAAAATCTGTTGAGGCCACCAGGCAGACCCATTATATCGGGCAACGGATCCATCTCTGAAGGTGCTAGTCGAGTCATTGATCAGCACCTCAGACCCCACGTAATGGACCTCCCCTCGTACACCAAAGACACAATCCATCTTCTGCAAATATTGGAAGGTCTTGTCGTACCTCCATCGGCCCTTTTTGGTCACTGTAGATGTGGAGACACTCTACAACAGCATACCACACGATCTTGGTATTTTAGCTGTTCAAAGAGTGTTACGACAACGCCCAACCACCGATTGGAAATTTAATCAATTTATTATACAGATGCTGGATTTTATCTTACAGCACAACATCTTTCTTTTTCAGGGCTCCCACTACCTCCAGGTGCAGGGGGTGGCTATGGGGACGTGCTGCGCACCCTCATATGCCAACCTGTACCTGGGGGAGTGGGAGAAGGATTTTCTCCTGGGAGATGATGCGTCTATGTGTGCTTGCCACATTCTTATGTGGCAATGCTACATAGACGATATCTTCATTATTTGGGATGGGCCTGAAGATATGCTCAAGAAAGTCTTGGAACTCATGAATACCAACAATTTAAATGTATTTTTCACCATGTCCTATGATTCTATGAAAGTCAGTTTTCTTGATATCTTGATATCTAAAGATATACAGGGGAAAATCTATAGTAGACTGTTTAGGAAGGAAACGGCTGGCAACACGATGCTGCATGCAGCCAGTTTCCATCCCACGGCACTCAAAGAATCCATACCTTTTAGCCAATTCCTCCGGATTAGGAGGAATTGTACATCAGATACCAACTTTCAATTTGAATCCAATGAGCTAAGTAACCGTCTACTAGCGAGAGGTTATAGTAGAACTACTCTAAAGAAAGCTTTTAATAGAGTAAAGGGAATGGAAAGACATGACCTTGTCTTCAAGACATCAAAGAAAAAAACTCAAGAGGACAATACCTAAAGGATAATTTTCAATTATTCTAATGAGCACAAGAAAATCAGACAGATTCTAACCAAATATTGGCCTATCCTTACAGAAGATCCAATCCTGAAAACATTAGTACCATCCAAACCATTAATCACTTTCAAAAAGTCAGAATCTATCGGTGGAATGTTGGTCAAAAGTGAATACAAGGGAGAGGCAAGAAAGGACCCGTGTAAAACCTTTGGGACCTATCCCTGTAGGGCATGCTCTCAATGTGCTGTCATCGGCGGGGGATCCACACTCACTTTACCCAATGGGGAGACCTTAACACTCAGGCACTTTGCCAACTGTAAGACGCAGTGTGTGGTCTATTTAATGGTCTGTCAGTGTGGATCTTTTTACGTAGGGAAAACGAGACAGGAGTTAGGGAAGAGAGTGGAAAAACATATGCACAGCATGAGGATAGGGAACTTATATCTGCCTCTTGGTAGACATGTGGCCAAAAAACATGGGTACAGAATGCCCAGGGTAATTTTCTCAGCTGTGGAGAGAATCCACATTCCACGTAGGGGGGGGGGGGTGACTGGAATAAGGTCCTGCTCCAGCGGGTAATGCGATAGATCAGGCACCTTAGGGCAACTACGCCCCCTGGATTGAATGAAGTCGAAAGTTTTCGTCCATTCCTGGAGGGCTATAGTTCTGGAAAGACTGATTAGTTTTTGATGGTACATCCTGGCACGATGTTCCACCCACTCTTAGGTAAATCGATCCCTCAATCTGATGACTTCCGGTGTCCCACCTTTTCTCTATGTTAATAGATGCGGGATACCTCTTTTCTAAAATACATTGACACACATATGGGGTTTTGAGATATATAGATTCTTTATAATTTTTATTTTTGTTGTGTTCAACATTCCATTCCATTGTTCTAGTCATTTCAATCTGCCGAGGTAGTTCTTACATTTCGACAGATGTTTGACATGCTCTTGCACATGCGTCTCATGTTGGTCTCAGACCTAACCAGAGTCCTATTTGTTGGGTGGCCCATTTTGTTTCTCCTCCAGGGCCTTTTTGTCTCTCTTTTTTACATGTCCATATCCGGTGCCTGGGAGGGGGTTTTCCAATTGGAATTTGCCCCTCACTAATTTTTTCCTTGGTAGGAAATCATTTTCCTTCCTATGGTTTAAAACGGCACCGGTGGTATTGGTCCCTTGTCCGTTTCCCCGTCCATGTGCATTTGGACGGGGATATGGATCTATATCCTGGGCACCAGTCTACATTGGTGCCCATCCTTGTGTCTGATTGTCCTATGGCAATCCAGTTTTCTATCCTCCTTCCCATCCATACCTACCCCTTTCATCTGGTATCCCTTTCCTTTGCCCCCATCCAAGATGGCCGGAATGGGGACTGGTCTGGCAGAGGTGCCTCTTATCAGATCCATGCTATGCCAGCAGGGTGTGATAAGTGGCACCTCACATTGGTTATGGGATGGGGCCTTGGGCTTGCTCAGTTTGCGCTGCGCTCTCCTTGTGTGCTGCGGAGATGCGCTGATGGCAGACGCGCCGCTGATTGGTGCGGCTGCGTCATGTGACCGGCACTCGACGCGGCTCACCTTAGGGAATGCGGCGCTTCCATGGCAACATGATGCCCTGCTCAATGAGCGGGCACGTCATGTGATCCTCCCTGGACCAATCGGACACTGCAGAGGGATATATAGGACACCAAAGGAGTTATAGGGTGTCATTCTTTCCCTCTGCTGGTAGGCAGAGGATGCTCTTGTATGGAACTCTGCTGTATGGAACCTTTTTTGGATGCCAATCGGGACTGATGCTCTTTCTGGCAGGTAATATGTTGAAGCCCTTGGGGAGTTGATTCTCTCGTGGGAAAAAATTTCTTTCTCATTTGGTTGATACAATGTCCTCTATATATTCACCCTTTTTAGGACACCTACATTTGGACTTAATTGTCCATTGGTTCTGCCTTCACAAATGAGTCAGTTTTGCCTGTTGAATCTGAATCCCAGATTTGCATCTCCCATCTGCAGGTACTACATTGTAACCTTTGGGGAATACTATTTTGTTTCCCTAATAGATTTACATCCATACTTATGTATGTTTTTCTTTGTTTAAGGCGCCTATTTTGGACTATTTTATTCATATGTCCTTACCCCTTATATGGACATGCTTTGATGGGAAGGGTCCTTGGGAGTTGAGGGCATTGGGGAATCCACAATATAGTGCAACTGGAACCTGTGATGCATGTGCGGGAGCGTCTTTGGAAAAATATATATATTTCTTGTGTAAGTTTTTCTTCCTTCTTTATTTATTTTATTATTTTTTCTTTATATATAACAGTTGAAATAAAAGTGGAAACTTATTTCATTGTTTTTGTATTCAATAGAATTTTGATCTGTCATAAACGAATACATTTAAAATCCCTGATGAAGGACGTTTACAGTTTGAAACGCGTTGGGTAAGCCTTTCGTGATCTGTCTCCGGCTCGAGTGGTCAATCCAGGCTATTGTATTCCTTTTGATTATTTGAAATATGTCAGATTTTATGTAGCAACTGTACAATTACGTTATATCCATGTGTATGTGCTTTTTTGTACAATCACGTTATTTCTCTGCGCATGTGCTTTTTTCTTATGCGTTTTGTATAAATAAATATTTAAATAAATTTTTTTTGATTGAGTTTCCCCCTTTTTTTGTGTTGCCTCCAAAATCCCAATACTAGAGGTTTTTTCATTTAACAGTATATCCGATGCTTCACCACTTTTGTCCAGGATGACTGGGTATCGCTGCTGCCACTGGCGGAGTTCGCCTACAATAATGCCACTCACTCTGCCACAGGTCAGTCACCCTTCTTTGCAAATTATGGTTTTAACCCATCCTTCTTGCCCGACTTTATTCCAGAGACTACAGTTCCTGCTGTCCAAGACACAGTGGATTTCCGAAACTGCAACAATAAGTTGCTTCAAGAAGCGGTTACCAAGGCACAAGCAGCAAGCAAGATGGCTTTTGACAGGAAAAGGAGGGGTGAACTGATTCTCCACCCGGGAGACCAGGTATGGTTGTCTACTACGAGTCTCAGGTTGGCATGTCCCTCAAAGAAACTGGCTCCTAAATTTGTAGGACCATTCTCAGTCAAGAGGAAACTTAATGAGGTTGCTTATGAATTATCTTTACCTGATTCACTTAGGATACATCCTGTCTTCCATGTTTCTCTCTTGAAACCCGCAGTCCCTGACTCTTTTCCAGATAGAGTATCCAAGCCACCAGAACCTGTGACCATCAATGGCGAAGAGGAGTATGAGGTGGAGGCTATCATAGACTGTAGGAGAAGAAGGAATCAGGTACAGTACCTGGTTAAGTGGAAAGGTTATGGCCCGGAGCATAACTCTTGGGAGGTTGAACAGGATGTGCACGCCAGAGACCTTGTTAATGCCTTTTTTCACAGAAATCCACAGAAGAGAGACCTGTTGGGCACCCGGAGGTTGCCCGTAAGGGGGGGGGCAATGTCATGGATCTGCCACCTAAGGGTTAATAGTGCAGACTGATTTCAGTGATTGGCAACAGGCTGCCTTATTTAAACACCTCAGCAGCACTGTGTCTTTGCTGCCTGATCTGCAGTTCATACCTGTTCCAGTGACTTCCTGTTCCTGTGATCTGATCTGTTTCCTGTGTTTGACCCGGCTTGTTTGACTACGATTGATCTCTGTTATCCTGATCCCGGCCTGCCTTGTAACCACGCTCAGCTCTACACTGCTCGACTTCCTGTTCCCGAACTTTGCCTGTATCCTGACCATTCTCTGCCTGTCGTCTATACCTACATCTGATCGTCTGTTACCAAACCCGGCTTGTCTGACTACGTATTCAGTGTCTCCCCAGCCAGTGCACCTACCAGCCTGCTTCCTGTTCCCTGCTGCACCAGCTGAACTGACAAGACCAAAGATGAACCAGGCACCCATACACCACCAGGCTCTTGCGGCCACTGTTGCAACATCGGTGGCCCTTGAGCCAGAGTTGTACGAGAAGCCTTCCCACTGCACGTCAGGCTCATCCCGCAGGTACGTAACAGCAACACAGTTAGCCAGACTGCTAGAACCAGGGACAAAGCAATGCTGTAGACAATAGACTGAGGAGAAGGAAATTTCTTTTTTACCCCAATGGATCTGGGGGTTATGGGCTTGCAGCCGAGGAAGTCCTAGGGTGACAGGGAACAAAGGAGGATGTAGTACATCAAAACAAATGAATTCCTGGTGGCCGGAATCTGTAATTGTCATAATGGGTTTAGTTTCTTGAGTGACAAGTCCAGAACTAGGCAAAGACCCATCAGCCAAATGGACTTCAAGTATCTGTTTTTTATCATGAAGTGGTATGCATAGTCTTTTAGCCAGAGAGGAATCCAGGAAGCAGCTGCAGGCCCCTGATTCAACGATCGCCAAGAGCCTGACCTCCCCTTCCGCCACCTGTAAGGAGACAGGAAGAACAAGATGAGAGGGGGAAGATCCAATCCAGATACCTGAAAGTTCATAGGCCTTTGTTGAGAAGACTTACTGGGTCTTATGGGGCAGTTGCGCAGAAAATGTCCAATTCCTCCACAATAAAGGCAGAGGTTGGCCTGCCGGTGACGTTGCTACTTTTCAGGGGTAAGGGAGGAACAGACTTAACCCAGTTGCATACGCTCCCCTTCTGCAGTTGGGGTGGCAGAAGGTGCTGGTAGGGGAGCAGAGACCTGCGGAATCCTGGGCATCATCCAAGTAGGTCGTGGGTTTTGGAATTGTTCTGATTGCGGTTCCCGCAGGCGTCTATACAGTTTAATAGCCAGTTGAATCAGATCCTCCAAGGTAGCTGGGGTCTCATCCCGGGCCAGTTCATCTTTCAGGGTTTCAGATAGCCCTAGACGGTACTGATACTTGAGGGCTGCTTCATTCCAACTAGTGTCAGCAGACCATCTACGAAAATCAACAGTGTAGTCTTCTGCTGTACGTTTTCCTTGGGTCAGGGTATGCAGGGCGGACTCAGCAGTGGCTGTACGCTGCGGGTCTTCATAAAGTTTGGCCATTGCTTCAAAGAAGGAGTCCACAGAATTGAGTACAGTACTCTTTTGCTCAAGCAGATTATGAGCCCAGGTCTGGGGTTCTTCAGATAAACCCAACTTTCACAGTCTCTATAGAGAAGGTCCTTGGCTGAAGGGCTAGGTAAAGCATGCAGGCATTTTTAAAGGCCCGGAATTTCTTCCGATCACCAAGGAATCTTTCGGGCGTAGGTACTCGAGGCTCAGGAGGAGGGATTACCACTGTAGGAGCTGCAGTGGCGCGTTCTTGTCCAGAGGAAGCTGAAGCAGCGCTGGTGGATGGTGGACTGGGATCAGCCATAGCAGGAGAAACTGTCAGATGCTGCAGACGCCCTTCCAATTGGAAGTAACCCTCCTGGAGTCTTTGAACTGCCTGGGTAAGGGCGGTAACTTGTTGGCACAGAGCCCCCAGTGGAGAGCCGCCTCTGTTGGCTTCTGACATGGCTGGATTGTACTGTCACTTACCTGATCAGAAGCCATTATGCAGAGAGGTGCTCCCCTTGTTGCTAGGTGCGGCATACCTCTGAAAGTGCCACAGAATGTATACAGCCCGAAGTAGCACGGGTTGCCGGCAGGATCTGGATGGGTCCAGAAGAGCGTCGCCTTGTGAGGACTGCCAGGGAGTGGTGGAGCACAGGCGGTCAGGAACTTCATGCTGTGCTTGGAATAGACCGTGCTTCAGAGGACAGCAGTGGACACCCGGCTGAGGGTCAAACACAGGATGACCAGTGGACACCCAACTGAGGGTCAAACACAGGATGGCCAGTGGACGCACGGCTGAGGGTCAAACACAGGATGGCCAGAGCAAGAGCCGTGAAGTAAGCTGAGGTCATGAACTGGTAATCAAGCAGGAGCAAAGTCCATATAGCAAGCCGGGGTCATGCACAGGTAATCAGGCAGAGGCAAAGTCCTTATAGCAAGCCGGGGTCATGCACAGGTAATCAGGCAGAGGCAAAGTCCATGTAGCAAGCCAGGGTCATGCACAGGTTATCAGGCAAAGGCAAAGTCCATATAGCAGCCAGAAAGAAAAAAAATGTTTTACCTAAAAGAAATACCCTAGTAACATAATGTAAGAAATCAATATACTACTATTATAAAATAAATGCAAACTTCAAAATACAAAGTTATGCTATAAAAGGGACAGCAGCAGGGCGTGGCTTGGACATGGCCGAGTGAGGAAGCACATCTCCAGAGCTCCTCACATCCAGCAGCTACATTAGCCTGATGCGGCGGATCCTTCCCTTACACACGGCCCACAACGGTATGACTCGGTACTGGAGAGCCTCCTACAGGAATCGAGCCCCCGCACAGTACAGTATCGGCACCATAGGCTCCTATTTCGGCGGGACATCTAAAATGGCGGCCGGGAAAGGCAAAGGGATGGACGCTGCAGTGAAGAACACAGCTAAACCCCCAGCACAGCCGCAGTCCGGAGGGTCTCCCATCCAGACACCGCAACTGGTAAGGGATGCGACCCCTGAATATCCTTGCTCTTCGGCCTCCTGTGGTCTGGGCTCAGACATGTCTGGACTGGTGGGGGACAGAGACTTAAGGCAGCACATTTGGTCTCTCCCTACAAGAGAGGTCCTGGATCGCTTTGCCACAAGAGTAGAAAAGGCCTTTAGGCAGGACATAGAGCAGTTGAAAACTGACACT
This sequence comes from Rana muscosa, assembly GCA_029206835.1. NCBI lineage: Eukaryota > Metazoa > Chordata > Amphibia > Anura > Ranidae > Rana > Rana muscosa. The sequence goes on along the minus strand of CM055119.1, from coordinate 258,248,580 downwards.
ACTCAGCTTGGCAACAGGTTAGAGACTTTGGAGCAGACTGTTATAACTCAGTTTAGGGACAAGTGTGCAGCTCAGGATCACCACATAGAGACTCTAATCTCACAACTTGATGATTATGAGAATCGCAGTCGCAGTCGCAATATACGCATACGGGGGTTACCAGAGGCAACGGGAGCCAAGGATAACGTTCCCACATTGCAAGGCATATTCAAGGAACTATTAGACCTCCCCCCCCAACGAAAATGTGGAGATTGATAGAGCTCACAGGGCCCTCAGACCCCCCTCACATGATGCAGACAACCCGCGTGACATAATCTGTAAGCTCCACCGATATACGGTCAAGGATCAGATCATGCAGCTTATGCGCAACGCCGCCTTTTTTTAATTTGATGGGACCCGTCTGTTCTTTTACCAGGACTTGTCACGCCGCACCCCCTGCTGGAATCGCTACGCTCAGCAGGCATCACTTATAGGTGGGGGTTCCCCTTCTGTCTCCATGCAGACAGAGATGGCAAATCTGCCATCCTACGCAATAAGGATGACTTCCCGCATTTTCCTGTCGCAACTGAAGCTGGAGCCTGTTGACTTTCCAGACTGGAGACTATCTATGCATATTCCGACGATGCAAGCACCCCAGCCCTGGCAGCAGGTTTGATTACAACGGAACTCCCAGACCCGCAAACGCTCTTCCTCTACTGCAGCGAGGCAAGTGTCCCCTGCAGGGGACTGAAGACCCATTAAGGACCCTCGCATTTCCAGGGATAGGCCACAGACAGCCTCTGAACTTGTCCACTGACTGATTATGGCGTCTCCTGTCATGTAAGAGTGAGGACTGTGCAACACAGGCACCTTCTCAGAAACCTCCTGCCTTACAGTTTTTTTTCCTTGAATGAATGAATGAGTGACTTGTATAGCGCTCACATGCGAACTGAATCGCCTCTAGGCGCTTTTTGCAGCCAGTGTCTGCTTGGTTGGTGCGGTCATTTTACCCCATAGGATCTCGACGCACTTGGGACACACAGTCGTACACACATATATACATATATACTGGGCAGATTTGGACAAGATCCAATTAACCTACCAGCATGTCTTTGGAGTGTGGGAGGAAACCGGAGTACCCGGAGGAAACCCACGCAGACACAGGGAGAACATGCAAACTCCAGGCAGATGGTGTCGTGGTCGGGATTCAAACCAGTGACCCCTTTGCTGCTAGGTGAAAGTGCTAACCACTACACCACTGTGCTGCCCTTGGTTACTCACTGTACTGTCTGGACAAGGGCAAATAGACTATCCAGCTGTTCCTGGACCTCGTCCTTTATTGAACTTTACCTGGCACCCTGGTGCGTCCAGGGCCCCACTGAGATGCCGAATCCCTGGACATCTGCCGCTTCTACCTTTGTGGGGAGCAGGAACTTCCTGGCTTTCCATGTCTGATCACGACTCCCACATAGGTCTACCCGTATTGGGTGTTAGCCAGGATATGGGCACTTTGCCTCGCTTCTGTGGCCCCCCTCTGTCGGGGGGGCTGCATGAGTCGGGCAAACAGGATAGGGTACCACCACATATGGCCTTCGAGGCATCCGTGGACCCACAATGTGTATTTTATGTTATGCTAATGTTTTTTGTTTTGCTACCACCCCCTTCCTCTTTTTCTCCTTTCACCTTCTTTCTCTTTTTTTTTTATTATCCCTTATGTTCAGAAGGAGGATCTGCTCTCACCAGTCTCAATAGAATGGAGATGGACGCCTGGATGACTCTCCCTGCCGCACCATGGCTACGATTAAGATAGTGTCATATAATGTACGTGGTATGTGCTCCCTCAACAAGCGGAATAGGCTCCGGTCAGAACTGAAAAGACTGGGGGCCCAGGTGATTTTCTTACAGGAGACTCATTTTACTGACACCTCACTCCCGAAATTGCCCACCCACTTATTCTCACAATGGTACCTTAGCAACTCCCCAAAGCCTAAATCCAGGGGTACGGCCATCGCTATTCACAAACACTGTCAGTTTCAACCCTCTGACCACAGGGCAGACCCCCAGGGACGTTACGTGTTCTTGAAGGGCACAATAATGGGGCAAAAATACACCTTTGCTACTCTATACGCCCCCAATGCACAACAACTCACGTTTGTTGACCAGGTCCTCGCTCAGTTGGCAGACTTCCGGGAGGACAGACTGATCCTGGGAGGGGACTTCAATGTTAGCCCTGACCCTCTGCTGGATACCTCAGCGAACAAATCTACCCATTCTCACGCCTTCTTGCGGCACTTTAGAAAGACCCTTCAGGGACACACATTGCTGGAGAGCACTCCACGCTTCTGAGAAGGACTATAGCTACTTTTCCAGTGTGCACAAAGTATACACTAGAATTGACATATTGCTAGTAGACCAAGATACTCTTGACTTACTACTGGGGGCGACCATAGAACAAATCACCATATCTGACCATGCCCCAGTGACACTCATTCTCTCCTTAACACAAGCCCTTGTCAAGGCGAGGACCTGGAAACTGAACGAAAATTTGCTGGATGACATAGGGGTGGTGGCAGGGGTACAGGAGACTTTGACGCACTATTTCGCTGAAAACGCCAACGGGGAAGTTAGCAACGGAATTCTTTGGGAAGGCCACAAAGCAGTGGTTCGTGGCACTTTTATTGCCATGGGAGCCAACTTAATAAAGAGAGGCAGGCGGATTTCTGGAGAGTACTGCAGGCGCTGCGAAGAGCTGAGCTCAGCCACAAACGAACATCAGATCCTGATGAGCTCTGCCATCTGGATGAACTCAGACAATTTCTCTTCTAAACACAGACCTTAAGATCTTTTCTAAAATCCTGGCTAACCACTTAAAACATTTACTCCCTGACTTAATACAAGCAGATCAGACTGGATTTATAGTGGGAAGCCAGGGACAATTAAAACAGGGCCATACAGCTTGTCCGCTGGGTGCGCACACGTGATCGAATGCCTCCTTACCTGATTTTGTCCACCGACGCTGAGAAGGCATTCGATCGCGTGGACTGGGATTTTCTCAGTGCTGTTCTTAGGAACTCCGGCTTAGGCCTACACATGTTGCGCTGGATCTCCACACTCTACGTGTCCCCTACTGCCCAGGTTAAGGTGAATGGTGGCCTCTCCACAACGTTCTCTATCCGGAACAGCACGAGACAGGGATGCCCGCTTTCGCCCCTCCTGTTCGCGTTGGTCTTGGAACCGTTGCTGCAGAGGGTCAGAACAAATCAAAATATAAAGGGGGTGCACGCGGGCCCCCTTGAACATAAACTCTCTGCTTATGCAGATTACATACTTTTCCATGTTGTCGACCCCCTTGTCTTGTTGCCGAACTTGATGGGAGAGCTGACTGCATATGGCGAGGTATCCAACTTCCGGATAAATTATACAAAATCAGAGATATTACCGATCACTGTCCCACAAACTTTAGCGTCCTCCTTGAGGGATTCCTTCCCCTTTACATGGTCCACCTCCTCTATAAAATATTTGGGCTTACAAATCGCCTTGACTCTCTATACACACACAACTACGTCCCCCTACTAAAGAAGATCACTCAGGACCTCCAGACAAGGGTTAAGGCACTATTTACTTGGGTTGGCCGGACGAATATTTAAAAAATGACCGTATCCTATTTCTCCTGCAAATGATACCAATACACCTACAAAACGCTTCTTTGCGGACCTTCGCAGCCTTTTTATTAAATTTGTTTGGGGGGTTAAGAGACCTCGACTTGCCATGGCAACACTACAAAGATCCAAGCTAAGGAGGGGTTTAGGTATACCTAACATTCTCCAATACTATCAGGCGATTGCGCTACAAAGTATCCTGAATTGGAAGTTCCATACGTCCTTTAAGCTGTGGGTTCCCCTGGAGAAAACGTTGGTGGGGCTGGACTTGTCCTACGCACCCTGGGTCCCCGCGGAAGATAGGGGGCTCTCAGACTGGGTCTCTCCACTGACAGCCCACTCCCTGAAGATGTGGGACAAAATGAATGACCGCCTAGCACTAGCGCCATGGACGTCTCCGCTGGCGCCTGTGGGTGGATACCCATGGTTTTCTCCTGGCGAACTGAAAGCTTCACTCTGGACTTGGGCAAGCGACGGAATTGTTAGTCTGGCAAGATTTGTAGAAGGCAGCGTACGTGATCGGTACGGCAGCTTCCCCTTTGACTTTTGGAGACACCGCCAGTTAGACACTTTCATAACTAAATGCCAAAAACTAGCACGGATTAGAACCACTCTGACAGAATTTGAAAGTATGTGGGCATCTGCGGACCTACTGCCCCATATGATCTCAGCACTATATGGGATGCTAGAAGACGCGATGCCTAACCCCACGCCCCATTACATTAGGGAATGGGAAAGGGACCTCCAGTCCGACTTTACTGAGAAACAACTTCACCACCTCTACCGCTTAACCCACTCGAGCTCTGTAGATGCTAAGACCCAAGAAAACAACTACAAATTATTGACGTGGTGGTAGAGGGTACCTACTACCCTGGCTAGAATTTTCCCTACTGCCTCTGATAGGTGCTGGAGGGGATGTGGACAGAAGGGCACGTTCCTCCACATTTGGTGGGAGTGCCCAGTGCTCCGGCCGTTTCGGGATATAGTCGGAAAACACATATCTGAGGGTCTGGGTATTGATATCAAGGCTCTGCCTAAACATTTCCTGCTCCATGTACCCCCCATGTCCCTGTCTCCTTATAAACAAAGTGCTCTCCCTCACCTCCTCAATGCAGGAAAACACCTTATACCAATTCACTGGAAAAACTTGCATATTCAAAGCGAGCAGGACTGGTTGGGGAAGGTGGTGGAGATCATGGAGGCAGAGAGCTGGCTCGCGGACAGCAGAGACACTCGCAAAAGATTTGACCTTACTTGGGCAGCTTGAAAAGCCCACGTACATGACACAGCCACGATTTCTTCAAGTTTAGACGTTGCATTACTTACCTTAGCGGATCCCACCTTCGGGAGACTCGTCCAGGCGCACCGTCAGTCAACTTCCACGGACTCCACTTGAAAGTGGACTCATCTCATCAGCAAACCCGGTGAGAGCTAGTCCGCATACCCTCATGCTCTTCACTATCCCTTCTTTTCTCCTTTACCTTTTTTGTTTTCCACCTAACTTTCAATTCCCTTTTTCTCTCCCCTTCTCTCTTCTGTTCATTGTGTATTTGTTTTGTTCTGTTTTTTAATGTGACGTTCCCTTGGGACACCTGGATGTCCTTTTGGGCTACCTGGACGGTCTTCAGGTTTCTGACTATCCTAGGTACCCCAAATTTATTCAAGATGCTTATCAGTAAGGGAGTTATACTTGCAGCTACCTTAGAGCTAAAGCATGTGGCCACCCTTCCCTCCACCAGATTGGAGGGGAGGCCTGCCCTCATGGATTGAATGTCGGGGGCAGGCAGGGTGCCCTTTTGTTCACGTTTCACCAACAGATGTTTCTCCCCGTTAATATGGCTGTCCGTGTTTGGACCATGATACCCACACCCCCTGGTGTTCCTCACCCCCCCTTTTTCCCCTCCCTTCCCCTTGCCTTATGTCCCCACCTTACTCCCTTGTTGTTTTGGCTATGTTAAAATGTCAAACTGTTCATATAATTTGAAAATGAAAATAAAGATTATACAAAAAAATAAAAGGGACAGCATCTACAGTAGCCACTGCTGGCCTCAGATCAATCACAAAATGTAATGTAAGAAAAAAAGGCCCCAATGAAAAGAATAAAAAAATGCAGCAATTGGGCTGATTGTCCAAGGATCTAGCAACCAGAATTAAAGCAGTATTACATGTAATGTATAAAAAATGTAATGTATTGCAGCTTACCACTTATTAAATGTGGTGGCAGCATCAGTTTTATTTTCTTTGGCTTTTTTCCTGCTGATTTGGCTAATAACACACCTCCTGTATTAGTAAAACAATGCTTTGGATGAATGAGAACAGGAGACACAGCAGACAGCACCATTGTCAGTCTAAGGGGAAGGGGATTGTTAAATGTATTAGCAGATTTAAATAGATTAACAAATTGAAGCCAAACTCCAGCTCACACTTTATAATCAATTACAGCACATATTTTTTTCCTTTTGGGATAAAGGTTTTCACATGAATAAATAAAAGCTGATCATGTTATATACTGTACCCCTGGCAGTGTTAAATGGCTTGTCTCATCCATGTAAACTGATACATTCTGTTGGAGAGCTTTTGCCTTTCAAAAACAACAGACTTGCTTGTTGAATCACCAGTTAAAAATAGAAGAAAGAAAGTCTAAAAAAAGAAAAAATAGATGTAGCCATCACATCTAAGAATTGGTAAGCTGCAACATAATAAATGTTTGCTTTTGGGTTTATTACCACTTGAAGATACAGTTTCCTAAATGACCTGTAGCTTCCAATTCACTCACACTCAGACTGCTCTGTGCCCCCAACCCTATTAGCTGAGTAAAGCCTTGTATATACGGTATGATTGTCGGACGACCGAGCGTCTGATTTTTGTCAAAGGGGCTTGTGCCAGGATCTTGTCTTGCATACTAACGTTACGCAAATTGACGTTCGACAACACGAACCTAGTGACGTACTACGAGACTATAAAGAGGAAGTTCACGTCTCAAGCGCCACCCTTTGGGCTCCTTCTGCTAATTTCATGTTAGTAGAAGTTTGGTGAAGGTTCATTTGCGCTTTTCAGTTTGTTTCTGAGTGGCCGTTCGTCAACCAGCCATGTTGTATAATCGGTGGAGAGAACATGCAATTATTCTGCTAGGAGTTATTGCTTTGACCCAAGTCCCGTCCAGGAACAGGAGGAGGAGGAGTTCTTGGACCAAAAATCAGTTTCTTAATCGTGACCAACTATGTCATATGCCATTGCTGCGGGAGCTCCAGGAGAATAATCCATATGATTTTCGGAATTATCTCCGGGTGACGGACCCCTGCTTTCACCACCTCTTGGCATTGGTGACCCCCTATATTAAGAAGCAGGACACATGTATGAGGCTTTCCATCACTCCAGAGCAAAGGCTCATAGCCACCTTGCGGTACTTGGCGATGGGGCGAAGTCTCCAGGACCTCAAGTTTACTACTGGGATCTCCCCTTAGGCTCTGGGAGCATGGGCGTCCGCTCCATAGGGCAAGGGGGGTCAATTGCCCCCCCCTGGAAGTGAGAGTGAAGACACACATTTGCCCCCTGTGTTGCAATGGCCGCCGCGACCGCCTCCGCGGCAGCCGTGGATTTTTTTTCTAAGTCTGCAGACTGCTGCTGGCCTGAGGGCTGGGGCTGCTCTCAGTCTTTTCCGACTATCCGTCCCTCCCTCCTCACCCCCGGCCCGAGCATCGGATTGGCTTAACATCACCGTGACCCTGACCCGGCTGTTCCATGATTGGCTGCTGCCTCAGCCTGCCTCTGCCTGTGTAAATGTGCCTGCGGCAATCTGGCCGGCGCGGCACCGGCTTCTCCCACAGGTGCGTGGCGTGCAGTGGCCGAGACAAGAGACTGAATATGCTGCCAGTGCCTGCCCTATAGCTGAAGAACTACAGGTAACGTCAGGCCACGACACCACTGTGTACATCTGTTTGTATTGCAATACATCTGTGTTGTGGGCGGCCATATTTTGATCTTGATGAAAACATACAGTATAGGCTGTTTTCATCAAGATCAAAATATGGCCACAACAGATGCATTGCAATATAGAAAGATGTACATTCTCTAGGCTATATTTATATGGACATGGAGTGAAGCGGAATTATCCTCAAGAGCTATTTCACACTGCCAGCTGGCCGCCTTATCGGTAAAGCGCCGCTAGTTTTAGCGGCGCTTTACCATAGTTTTAGTGGTGCTATTTGGCCGCTAGAGGGGGGGTGTTAAAAAAAAATAGAAATTGCTAATCAGACAATGGCAGCTTAATCCTTCCATTAAGCTTTTGCATCAGGTTTCTCAAACCTTTGCATGCCTGTGCTTTATGTCATAATGACTAAGCCCTTCCCCTTCACGACATTGTCAAAAAGGGACTGAGCATGGATGACCTTAAAATGATGCCCCCCCCTAAAAAAAGTTCAGCGGACACCTATGTCTGGGAGTCATTATTCCAGAGACCTGCTCAGCCATCATTCAAGACCTGCAGAAGGACTATATTAGGGTAAGTTTTTACATTTAAGATCACATTCTAATCATCTATTAAAGACAGAACTATCAGATATGAATAAATTGTGTGAGTGTTGGTTAAGAGATATTCCAAGATTATCAACAGAAAATTGGGGAAAGATATATAAATTTCCATTTCAGATTTTAGTCTCACTTAGAGATAAACTAATTAAATTTAAGATAACACATAGAAGTTATTTTACACCGTATAAACTGTCTAAAATATCATCATCTAATCCTCAAAACTGCTGGAGATGTGCAGGTACTCCTGGAAACTTTATCCATATTTTCTGGACGTGTCCGAAGATAATGGTATTCTGGAGAGAGATCCTGAGAATAATTGATAAAGTGACGTCAGTTCAGCTGGACCAAGAGGCAGAGATCTGCCTATTGGGACTAGTTGAGGAAAATACGCTCTCTATAGAAAGAAGAACAGAGCTTGGCCTTCTGCTTTTCTATGCAAGAAAGGCAATAGTGCTAAACTGGAAGAAGGCCGAAGCTCCCCCACTAGCACATTGGAAAAATCTAGTAAATAGTAATATTGTATAAGAAAACATACTGCAATAGAGGAAAGGAAGAGAAATATGGGAAAATCTGGGCAAATTGGATAGAGAATGCTATGACAGCTGCAGGGGAAGGGGGTGCGGAATTGGGATAGAACTACACCAATGGAACCCAGCATGGGTCTCACCCAAATCATTTAAGGTATGGAATTCATTGAATATTACTCGGCTTAATAACCTAACCTCTACATCATCCTTTCATACGTTTCCTATCCTTTGTGACACCTATAACTTGCCAAACTCTGAACTTTTCAGATATCTCCAAATCAAAAACTTTTACGCACCTTTGTTAATTACTGACACCCCTTTATCCCAACTTACAATATTTGAATCTGCATGCTTAAAAGACCCCCATTCAAGAGGACTAATATCGTCTATATACACCCACATTTCAATTTACCCAGGTTTAGACAAACCACCTTATGCACGTAAATGGGAGGAGGACCTGGAAAGAGAATTCGATGTGGCTGATTGGTCCAAAATATGGTCTATAACAAAGTCTTCTTCACCAAATGTTCTGGCGGTAGAAACCAACTATAAAGTTCTAACCCGTTGGTACCTCGTTCCCTATAGATTGGCGAAATTTACGCCGAACCAAACAGGCCAATGCTTCCGGGGCTGTCCTGACCCGGGCACCCACCTACATATTTGGTGGTCTTGCCCGTTGATACAATTATACTGGGAACAGATATTTGAAACTGCCTCCAAAATATTTGGTCTCACTATGCATCCTGACCCAGCCACGGCCTTGCTCAATCTAAAACCAGATTACATCACATATAAGCAATTTAAACTTCTCACTCAATTGTTTACGGCAGCTAAACAAACAATTGCAAAGGAATGGAGGACCCCTAAACTGGAAATAGCCGAGACCATACGTAGAGTAAATGAATTTATGGCTCACGCCAAAATGCTAGCCATAGAAAGAGATCAAATTCCAATCTTTGAAAAGATATGGAACCCTTGGATTAAATATCACCTATCTTCATTCCACGAAGACTTGATTCTCATGCCATGGTAGCTGGTAGACCTTATCGTGAATACTCTATTATCTTGTTGAAACACATAGGTCAAAGACCAATGTACTCGAGCCATTCAAGTGGACTCCTATACCCCCCCCCCCTATTTTCCTACTATCCTATTCTACCTATTTTTATGTTAACTACCTATCCATTTCTATTTTTATGTTATTTTTACGTAAATTTTTACGTCCATTTAAAGTTCATTTAAATCTTTAATATTTACTTGAAAAGCAATATCTAAGCGGCAATATAATATTGCACTATGTAATCAGATCTCATTTGTACTAAACCAAATAGTATATATTTGTTCAATATTTTACCATCTACAGTAACGAACATCTAAGTGCGAAGATGTATCCACTGTTAATTTCAGCTTAGCCCTTAGAAACTATCCACCAATATGTACATTGTAGACCATGTATTTATTCTTTATAATAGTAATATATAGACAATGTTCTACAACCATTATAAACGCATGATCTGTACACATCTTTTACATTTCTTTCAATAAAATACTTTGACAAGGAACTACACCAATGGAGGAAAGGGTTAAGGAACACACAAACCTATCTTTGAGAATGTGAGGACTGATGGGACAATTTTTTGTTTTTTTGGAGTAATTGGATTGTAAGATGTGAAATGTATGATGTAAAATGTATAATTTTAAATAAGAAGATAGGATGTATAAGATGTAAAATGTATGATGTAATATGAGAAGAAAAAGAAAAAAATTAATAAAGAGATTTATAAAAAAGGAGGGCCAGGGTATCCCTGGTGTAAGAAGGTAAAGCTAACGTGTGGCATAAGAACCAAATCCACCAGTCTGCTGGCATTTTCAGTAAGACAGCCGATACCCGAAATAATCGGTCTCCCAAGGGGCGACAAACAGTTCTTATGCACTTTGGGTAGTGCATAGAATGTCGCCACCCTGGGAGACCGAACATTCAGGTAATCATATGTGTTTTGATCAATAAGTCCTTTGCAGAAGGCATCATTGATAATGTCCAAAAATTTGATCTTAAAGGAGGTGGTGCGTGACAAAGTGATGCGGCAATACCAGTCATGGTTTAATAGTATCTTCAGACACATATCTTCATAGAATTTCCTGGTCATTAAGACTATATTGCCACCTTTGTCCGCAGCTTTGACAATCACATTAGGATGGTTTTTAATTTTAGAGATAGTCTGTCGCTGTATCCAAGAGAGGTTGTCATGTTTGGGTGTAATATTAAGGCGTTTGATGTCACTAACCATATTCTGTAAAAATGCCCAGGCTTGTGGGCTAGTAGTTAGTTAGGTCAGGGAAATTCCTAGATTTAGGTTTAAATTTCTTTATGGGGGGTGGTGGAGGTATGGCCACTACATTTGAGACAGAAGTATCTGTTTCAGCATTGTCACTTTCATCCAGGAGTAGCATTAGATCCCGTAGGGCTCTAAAGTCCTCCATTTTAAAGTGTTTTATACTCTCCACAAAATCCCTTTCCTCTTTGGCTCTTGCACGATCTTTATCAAACATGAATTTAAATGTCACATTTCTAATGAATAGGTGGATATCCTTATATAGCTCATACCTGTCCATATTATGTGAGGGGCAAAATCTTAAGCCAAATTTAAGTAAATCAAGCTCCTGATTAGTAAAGTGATAAGGGGTGAGGTTAAGTACATCTAATTCTACATTGGGGCAGTGAAAGCCCCAGTGTTGGAAAATTTTAAATCGGAGTGTTAGCTGAATTGATGTGAGGATCAAGAGTACTCTGTTTTTTGAACATCTGCAACTGTACTGATGGATGTACATTAGGTGTCATTGGAGGGTTAGATAATGACAGCTGCGAAGTAACATCCATCACCACATTCATGGGTGCTAGTCCCGAAGGATATGGCGTGGAGGTAGTATTCGCAGTCTGGTTTTGCAATGTCAACATTTGAAGTGCTTTTTGTGCAGTGGGGCCCATGTATTTGGCTTGTGAACTATTCCCATTACCTTTAGCAGGTGTGACGCTGTGACGCGAGGGGTGATCAAATGATCTAGTATCGTGATTGTCAGGTCTTTTTTTAGAGTAAGGAGTAAAGTGCCCACCACCATGAGTTCTCTTACGTCCACCACTGTCGTGTGAAGTAGTTGGTCCTCTTCCTATTGGTAGCTGTGAAGAGAAAGTTGATACAGATGAGTCAGATTCAGTATCTTCATCAGTGATCCCTACATCATTCCCCACTCGAGAAATTTTAAAATTGTTTCTTCTAAGTCCACGTCCTTGAAAGGGTGTTTGCCAATGATAGGCAAAACCCTCAACAAAGGCTGTTCTATCTTTCACTAATTTGCTTTGTTTTTTAAGCTCCACATGAGCTTTGTCACATGTGGAGCTCTATACCTTGGATGAGCCGAACACCCCCCTGTTCGGTTCGCACCAGAACCTGCGAACAGACAGAATGTTCGCGTGAACTTTAGAACCCTATTAAATACAATGGACTTGAACGTTCGAAATCTAAAGTGCTAATTATAAAGGCTTATATGCAAGTTATTGTCCTAAAAAGTGTTTGGGGACCCGGGTTCTGCCCCAGGGGACATGTATCAATGCAAAAAGAAGTTTTAAAAATGGCCGTTTTTTCGGGAGCAGTGATTTTAATAATGCTTAAGATGAAAAAATAAAAGTGAAATATTCCTTTAAATTTCATACCTAGGGGGTGTGTATGATATGCATGTGAAGTGGCGCTTGTTTCCCGTGCTTAGAACTGTCCCTGCATAAAATGTCATTTTTGAAGGAAAAAAAAACATTTAAAACTCACTCGCGGCTAGTAATGAATTGTCGGCTCCCGGAAATACATAGAAAAGTCATTGATAAAAAAAAAAAAAAAAAAAGCGTGGGGGTCCCCCAGAATTCAATTACCAGGCCCTTCAGGTCTGGTATAGATATTAAGGGGAACCCCGCCGCAAAATTTAAAAAAAAATGCGTGCGGTTCCCCCCAAATATCCATACCAGGCCCTTCAGATCTGGCATGGATTTTAAGGGGAACTCCACCCCAAATAAAAAAAAAATGGCGTGGAGTCCCCCCAAAAATCCATACCAGACCTTTATCCGAGCACGCAACCTGGCAGGCCGCAGGGGAAGAGGGAGGGACGAGAGAGCGGCCCCCCCTCCCTCCTGAACCATACCAGGCCACATGCCCTCAACATGGGGAGGATGTCCCCATGTTGATGGGGGCAAGGGCCTCATCCCCACAACCCTTGCCCGGTGGTTGTGGGGGTCTGCGGGCAGGGCGCTTATCGGAATCTGGAAGACCCCTTTAACAAAGGGGACCCCCAGATCCCGCCCCCCCTATGTGAATTGGTAAGGGGTACATTGTACCCCTACCATTTCACAAAGAAAGTGTCAAAAAATGTAAAAAAAAACACACAAACACCTTGGAAAAGTCCTTTATTAAAAAAATAAAATAAAAAAAAAACATTCCAGCGGTGAAATCCAGTGTCCCGCGGCGATCCGATGTCCAGCGCTGTCCGTCATTGGCTGAGCCTGAGCGGACCTGATGGGGAACTTCCTCCGCAGTCTATTACATGTATAGACCCGCCCCTTCTAAAGTTCCCCATCAGGTCCGCTCAGCCAATGACTCGGTGTAAGGCTGAGGACCTGATGCGGAACATGAGAAGGGGTGGGTCTATTCATGAATTACACAGTGAAGGAAGTTCCCCGCTCAGGCCAATGACGTAGGCAGGGTCTTTCATACCGAGGGGGCGGACCTGATAGGGAACTTCCTTCACTGTGTAATACATGTATAGACCCGCCCCTTCTCATGTTCCGCATCAGGTCCTCAGCCTTACACCTAGTCATTGGCTGAGCGGACCTGATGGGGAACTTTAGAAGGGGCGGGTCTATACATGTAATAGACTGCGGAGGAAGTTCCCCATCAGGTCCACTCAGGCTCAGCCAATGACGGACAGCGCTGGACATCGGATCGCCACGGGACACTGGATTTCACCGCTGGAATGTTTTTTGTTTTTTTTTAATAAAGGACTTTTCCAAGGTGTTTGTGTGTTTTTATTTTTTTATTTTTTGACACTTTCTTCGTAAAATGGTAGGGGTACAATGTATCCCTTACCAATTCACATAGGGGGGGCAGGATCTGGGGGTCCCCTTTGTTAAAGGGGTCTTCCAGATTCCGATAAGCCCCCCGCCCGCAGACCCCCACAACCACTGGGCAAGGGTTGTGGGGATGAGGCCCTTGTCCCCATTAACATGGGGACATCCTCCCCATGTTGAGGGCATGTGGCCTGGTACGGTTCAGGAGGGGAGGGCGCTCTCTCGTCCCCCCCCTCTTCTCCTGCGGCCTGCCAGGTTGCGTGCTCGGATAAGGGTCTGGTATGGATTTTTGGGGGAACCCAACCCATTTTTTTTTAATTTGGGGTGGAGTTCCCCTTAACCACTTAATCCCCGGACCAATACGGGCCATTATGACCAGGCCCCTTTTTGCGATTCGGCACTGCGTCGCTTTAACTGACAATTGCGCGGTCGTGCGATGTGGCTCCCAAACAAAATTGGCGTCCTTTTTTTCCCACAAATAGAGCTTTCTTTTGGTGGTATTTGATCACCTCTGCGGTTTTTATTTTTTGCGCTATAAACAAAAATAGAGCGAAAATTTAGAAAAAAATTACATATTTTTTACTTTTTGCTATAATAAATATCCCCAAAATATATATAAAAAAAATAATTTTTTTCCTCAGTTTAGGCCGATACGTATTCTTCTACATATTTTTGGTAAAAAATTTGCAATCGGCGTTTATTGATTGGTTTGCGCAAAAATTATAGCGTTTACAAAATAGGGTATAGTTTTAAGGCATTTTTATAAAAAAAATTTTTTTACTAGTAATGGCGGCAATCAGCGATTTTTTTCGTGACTGTGACATTATGGCGGACACATCGGACACTTTTGGCACATTTTTGGGACCATTGTCATTTTCACAGCGAACAGTGCAATAAAAATGCACTGGTTACTGTGAAAATTACACTGGCAGTGAAGGGGTTAACCACTAGGGGCGCTGGAGGGGTTAAGTGTGCCTAGGGGCGTGTTACTAAATGAGGGGGGCGTGGCTACGACTGACACGTCACCGATCTCCGCTCTGATTACACAGAGCGGAGATCGCTGACATTGTCAGTAGAGGAGCGGGGAGATGCTGTGTTTACACACACATCTCCCTGCTCCGAGCCTCCGTGAGACGATCACGGGGATCCCCGCGGCGATCGAGTCCGCGGGACCCGCGGTCCCACTCACGGGGAAGACAGGAGGGGTCGCGAGCGCGCCGGCGGCAGCGCGCGCACGACCCCGACGTCGGCAGTTAAAGGGCCACGTACAGGTACGTGATTGTGCCGGTACGAGACATTCTGCCGACGTATAACGGCGTGAAGAGGTCGTTAAGCGGTTAAAATCCATGCCAGATCTGAAGGGCCTGATATGGATATTTGGGGGAACCACACGCATTTTTTTTAAAATTTGCGGCGGGGTTCCCCTTAATATCTATACCAGACCTGAAGGGCCTGGTAATTGAATTCTGGGGGACCCCCATGCTTTTTTTATTTTTTTTTATCAATGACTTTTGTATGCATTGCCGGGAGCCGATAATTCATTAATAGCCGCGAGTGAGTTTTAAATTACTTTTTTTCCTTCAAAAATGACATTTTATGCAGGGACAGTTCTAAGCACGGGAAACATGCGCCACTTTACATACATATCATACACACCCCCTAGGTACGAAATTTAAAGGAATATTTCACTTTTATTGTTTCACTTTAAGCATTATTAAACACACTGCTCCCGAAAAAAATGAAGTTTTTAAAACTTTTTTTTGCATTGATACATGTCCCCTGGGACAGGACACGGGTCCCCAAACACTTTTTATGACAATAACTTGCATATAAGCCTTTATAATTAGCACTTAAATTTCTCCCATAGACTTTTCGAATTTGCCGCGAACACCCCAATTTGTTCGCTGTTCAGCGAACGGGCGAACAGGCAATGTTCGAGTCGAACATGAGTTCGACTCGAACTCGAAGCTCATCCCTACTCTATACCATTATTATGCTGCACTATATTAGAATCTGTCTTTTTTCTCGCAGACAACTGTTTGCCCCTGACTGTTACACTGCCAATGCCGTGGTGTCTTAGGCTGATTGTTGTTTTATTCAACACGGCCGATACTGAGTACTTATATTTTTATCTCTGATATGCTTATTCTAGTAGTATATGTGATGTATACCAAATGCTACCGTTATATGCACTATATATATAGAGGTCTCAACTGGGGGGTCAAGCTCATCTGCCATCTGGGGCATGGGCTTTGGGTATTCTTTGCGGTTTCTACCCAGCTCACCAGCAAAATTATAACTGCTATATGTGTATTCTGAGTTATATTATTTTATGTGTTGTATTAAAGTATCCTCATTTAAAAAAAAAAAAGATCACATTCTATGTATTCATGTTTGCTAATGTATTTTATTAATTTGTTGATTACATAATTATCAATATTATAATATGCTGAGAATGTCCTCATGCATGCTGTAAGCTTTTCCTGCTCCTTTTTGCATGCATGTTTTCTTTCAATAACCTCCCCAGCATGCTATCCTGGGCCCATACACACCTAGCCTGGTATCTTAACAATTTTTTTGTCAGCTACCTTTTGGGACTTACCCTAAACATCCCCTAAAATGTGTACAAATATTGGTGTCCTCAAATTCGGCCAGAGTGCAAGAGGCCCTTTTTTGGCCCAAACTCATTTGGAACCCTCCCTCCCCCCAAAAAAAGCTAAGTCAACAGATCCAAATACTCTATCTGCTGACTTGGAAAAACCCATACACACTATCCCTCTTTTGTCTTCAAATTTCTATATAAATTCCCCAAACAAGGGCCTGCCTGATTACCTACAAATTTAAACTTCTTACGTTTTTGTCTCCTATTATATCGATTGGTTAAATCATAATGTCAAAATGTGCTGCAATTTGGACCGTGTGTATCCAGCTTTTTAGATTATGACACTTCTAACCTGTGCACTGGGCTGCCAATAGTGTAAGTAAGGAGGGGCTGGCCAAAGTATCCCTGATTATTTATGCAAACAGCTCTTATGGAAATGGAGATGGTTACCTGTCCAAAACATCTACCCATTACCTCCCCCCCTAAAAGTTGTCTAATGGGCCACCAGAGGGGGGGAGGAATCAGATAAGTTGACCTTCAACTTTTGTCTTTAACCACTTGCCACCCGCCATATAGCAAAATGACGTTGACAAATCGGTTGTGTTACCCAGACCAGACGTCAAATAACGTGGTCAGGATAACAAGCCGCTGCGCGCCCCGGGGGCGTGCATCGCGGCGTGCGTTGTTGCGGCGTGTCAGTCTGACTCACCGCAACTCCGATCTAGGTTTAAGCCCTGTATACACGATCGGATTTCCTATGGTTTTTTAACCAATGGATTTTTCCATCGGAAAACCGATGAAGCTGACTTTCATCAGTCTTGCCTACACACCATCAGTCAAAAAACCGACCGTTCCAAGCGCCATGACGTAAAACACGATGAGCCGAGAAAAATTAAGTTCAATGCTTCTGAGCATGCGTCGACTTGATTCTGAGCATGCGTGGGTTTTTTATCCGATGGAGTTCCCCACAGACGATAGTAATTTGCTATCGGTTTTTTAACCATCGGATAAATTTAAAACATGTTTTCATCGGTTAAACCTATAGTGTGTACAGGGCTTAAGAGTCTCTGACAGAGACTCTTCCACGTGATCAGCCATGTCCAATTACGGCTGATCACGATGTAAACAGGAAGAGCCATTGATCAGCTTTTACTCACTCGCGTCTGACAGACACGAGTAGAGGAGAGCCGATCGGCTGCTCTCCTGACAGGGGGGTCTGCGCTGATTGTTTATAAGTGCAGCCCCCCCTTGGATGCCCGTCTAGGACCACCAGGCCGCCACCAGGACCACCAGGGATGGCCACCACACTGGACCACCAGATATGCCAGCCCAGACCACCAGGGAAATGCCAATCAGTGGTCAGGCAGATGCCAATCAGTGCCAATGAAAAATGCCTGACAGTGCCAATGCCACCAGGGATGCCCATCAGTGAAATCTATCAGTGCCAGCCATCAGTGCCGCCTATCAGTTCCCAGCAGTGCCGTCTATCAGTGCCACCCATAAGTACTCATCAGTGCAGCCTTTCAGTGCCCATCAGTGTCGCCTATCAGTGCCCAATAGTACCACCTATGAGTGCCCATCAGTGACGCCTATCAATGCCCATCAGTGCTGCATATTAGTGCCGCCTATCAGTGCCCATCGTCAGTGCCCATTAGTGCCACCTCATCAGTGCCATCTCATTGGTGCCACCTTATCAGTGCCCATCAGTGCAGCTTATCAGTGCCTATCAGTGAAGGAGAAAACGTACTTATTTACAAAATTTTATAACAAAAACAAAGAAAAACGTATTTTTTTCAAAAATTTGGGTCTTTTTTTATTCGTTTAGCAGTAAATAAAAACCGCAGAGGTGATCAAATAGCACCAAAAGAAAGCTCTATTTGTGCGAACAGAATGATAAAAATTTTGTTTGGGTACAGTGTAGCACGACCGCGCAATTGTCATTTAAAAAGTGACAGTCTTGAAAGCTGAAAATTGGCCTGGGCAGGAAGGTGCGAAAGTGCCCTGTATTGAAGTGGTTAAATATTAATTTAAGTGTATCCTTATGTTGGCTAAGCATGTTTGTGTCAAATCTGATTGCAATGTTATGTGCAGAAGTAGTAATTTATTTTTCATTTTTTTAATCCACAGCTTCCAACCCAGAGCAATGGCAGGACGTTGCAGCCCAGTTCCATCAGCAGTGGGATTTTCCCAACTGTGGTGGTGCTATTGATGGCAAGCATGTCCAAATTGTACCTCCAACTCTGGCTCCTATTATTTTAACTATAAGGGTTTTTGCAGCATAGTCATGCTAGCTGTAGTGTCTGCCAACTACGAGTTCTTGTATTTGGATGTTGGACAACTCTGATGGAGGAGTGATTATGCAGGCAGAGTTCTACAAGCGGCTTTAGAATGGCACCTTAAACTTGCCACCTGCTGAGAAGAATGTTGAGGGACTCAATTTTTTTGTGGCAGATGAGGCCTTTGCTCTAGGGGAATATCTGATGAAGCCTTTTCTTATGAGGAACCTTACCCCAGAGCAGAGAATCTTCAGTTACAGGCTCTCTCGTGCCAGAAGGGTGGTCGAAAACGCCTTTGGCATTCTATCGAGTCGTTTCAGGCTGTTTTTGACTACAATCAACCTGGCACTCTACAAGATAAACCATGTGGTCCTGTGCTGCTGTATCCTACATAATTTTTTAAGGAGGAATGCTACCAGCTACCTAGCCTCACTGCCAAGTGACGTGGACCCTGCAGTGGCAGGCTCAGCTGAAGAGGCTGCAGTTCCTCCGTGCTGACGGCTATTGAAAATGCCCATGCTGAATTGCCCTCCCAAATTGCCCGAGATTTACGGCAGAAATACCTTGAATATTTTGTGGGTAGAGGGGCAGCAAATTGTAACTGATCATGTCTAATCTTTTTTTGAGATCATAAACTCATATTTCATTTGAACTACTGTTGTCTGTGTTTCTTATTGGCCTAATATTTTCCCAAATGAGCTTTATTTTTAACACTCGCTCCAATGAGGTGACAATATCTTCTTCGGCTAACTATTATGGTGTGCTGTGGGTCTGCTACACACACACAATGTTTTTGTTCTTAATGGATCTAATGCATAAAGTTCAAAAACATTATGCCTTTACAACTCCTTAAATTTTTTTGAGGCCTAAAAATTGCACAAGTTGTCCACATTTAAGAGCACATTGTCACTGTAACTACAACAACTTACAAAATACACTGGTATTGAGTAATGAAATAATAAGCCACCCATCGTTTATTAAAAAACATTTGACTCAAAGCACATTCACATGTGCGTTTTAAGGTTTTAAAACAAACCAACATCTTGGTGTATAATATGTATGTTTTGCACTATTTCTCCTTTTTTTGTGGCTAAATAGGCATGTTCTAAACCATTAGATACACATCCAAAACTCAGTAACTTACAAAGTTTGAGTTTGGTAAAGTGAAAGGCAGTCGAGACATTAGTATTCCAAGACTGTGTGGATGTTGCCTTCCTCAGATGGGGTGATCTCACCCCTCTAAAAGCCAAAATTTGAAGCCACGTACACATAGAGGCCTACCAATTAAATGTCCCATGCCTAAAATGTGTTGTTACAAACATCTATTTTTCTAAAGCCCCAAAAATAAACAGTGTGTCAACATGTGCTATCTCCCATCACGGAGTATCAATGGATGCATTTTGGGGGTGCAACCCCTTCCTCAGAGCTATTTAAGTTATGAGGAAGGGGTTGCACCCCAAAACGCATCCATTGATACCCCATGATGGGAGACAGCACATGTTGACACACTGTGTGTTTTGGGGCTTCAGAAAAATAGATGTATGGAACTACACACATTTTAGGCATGGGATCATGAGGGAAATAAGAATGGTAAGGCCCAATTTGTGGGCACCTTCAAATTTTGGGTTTTAGATTCTAAAAAACAGATAAAACATTACGATTCACATTAGTTAGGCTAGTGTTTCCTAACTCTCCTCTAGACTTGTGCACAACGGAAAAATTCGTTCCGTTTCGGTTCGTTTCTTTCCGGTCCTGTTGATTCGTAATCATTCGTAATTTTGCTAGACGGGATTTTTCGTGTTCGGACTCATTCGTATTTTTGCAAGCGACATTTTTCGTTGAATTTTTTGTTGCTTTATAATTCGTACTTTCGGTAGAGTACGTTGTTTTTCGTTGATTCTGGACACAACTCCTACTTTCGTAACTTTTTTTGGGTTCGTTGATTCGTAATTTTCCGTGTCTCTCTCACAACGACGCTGCCTATTATGCCTAATGTGCTTCGAATGGATTTGTACTTTTCTAAATACATAGCGGTTATTTGTAACGATTCAAAATCTCGTATTTTACTTTCGTTTTTTACATGCGGCTATAGGCTCCGCCCCTGTACACCATTTTGAGAGGGTTCAGCACGGTGAGGGAGAAGCAGAGAGCAGAGCAGAGTGTTATTGTGCTTCGAATGGATTCGAAATCTCGTATTTTACTTTCGTTTTTTACATGCGGCTATAACCTCCGCCCCTGTACACCATTTTGAGAGGGAGTTCAGCACGGTGTGGGAGAAGCAGAGAGCAGAGCAGAGTGAGTGTTATTGTGCTTCGTATGGATTCGTACATTCGTAACTTTTTCATAACGAATTATGCCGAAGACATTCGGGCATTCGCTATTTGCGGTATAATTTATTTCGGATTCGGTCTTATTCGTAATTGCTTTGTTCGGAAATTCGAATGCTTCCGAATGTCCGAAAGTTGCTAAATTCGGACGAATTTCAATTCGTTACGAAACGAATTGCACAAGCCTACTCTCCTCCTCAAGGTGCAAACCCAGGCCATGTTTTCTTGATTTCTTAAATTTGGCACAGGTGATGTTGTCATTTTCACTCTTAGTCGTTTATAGACTGAGGAAAATCTAGAAAACAGGACCTGGTGGTGTACCTAGAGGAGTGGAGTGGATAAACACTGAGTTCTGTCCCTAAACTTTCACATTTTAAAGTAAAAAAAACATGGTCATTAGTAAGGAAAAACAGAAGCCAACAAGTGGAAAAATTAACTTCAGACCAGGCAAGAGGAAACTAGAATTTGGCAAGCATGTCCACAAAATATCTGATTCTTCGCTGTAAAGCAGTGGCAGCCTCCTTGATTTGCTCCAGTTCCATCAAACACTGCAACATATCTGCACTCATTCTGCCAATAGTACATCGTGGAAGATCATGACCTATTAAGAAGAGTAAAAAGTATTACGTGAATGATAGTGAAGTGGCTGAGGCCCTACATAGTGAGTTATGGTCAAGTTACTACACAAATTAAGGAAATACTTACCTACCAAGTCTATTGTTGCTTGCAACATGCTTGACCTTCAGACACCTACACTACTAGGAATGTACACACTGCAACTACTCTATAATCTTGGCCCTGGTGCCTTGGTCTGCCAAACTCGGGTACCTAGCAACACTGTCAGCTCCTTCCACCTCTTCCTTCTCCATGCTAATGTTAAGGCACTACATACTTTGCTAATGTGTGGAGTGGGTGTTTGGTTTGGACATCTAAACACTCGACATGTATACACATTTGAAGCAAGATTACAAGAATACTTACTTGTGCAAACAAGAGGCTCCCGAATACTTTCTTCCTCTTCTGGTTCGCTTTGGCCCTCACTGTGACTCGAGTCAGGGGATTTGACGTCCACAATGGCAATGTCTGTGCTGGGTCCAGGAGACAGATCCCATGGCTCCAAAGAAACATCCTGGGTGAGCAGACCACACTCACTTTCCTCTAAAAAGAAACAATACAACATTCATTAAGCCACCCCAAGTCCCATCTGTTTCTAGCATCCATTTTGCTACATTGCACTTGGTCTGATGTGAATGTTTGCTTCTGACTAGTAGACTCCACCATGCTGCACTCTGGATGTTTTTCTGTGAAAAATGCATAAAAAAGGGAAGGTGATGACATTTTCCAGAGGGCAAACACTTGACAAGTGCCAACATTGAAAAAGTCCTACAGTTGCCCCACATCCCTCTTGTCTCCTATGGGATACAGGATATATGATGACCACCCTAGCAGGGGTGACTCTGTGTGACTGGGAGCCCTGGGGCCTCTCCTCTACCCATGTCTACACTGGCAAGGCTGCATTAATGGGCACTGATGAGCCAGGCAGCAACCAGAAAGTGTTCTTTACCCCTTAAGTTCTGCCCTAAGCCCATGGCCCACCTAAAAACACCCCTGTCGGTGGCTAAATGAGTGTGTTTGAAGTTGGCACTTACAATTTTGGGGGGGAAGATGGCCTTGTTGCCTCCCCTGTTGGGGCCTGAACGAGGGTAGCCTCCCTTCATCCCTTGCGGTGGCTTGGCTGGAGGATCCTTTTTTTGTGCCTTCCTGTTGAAAAAGAAAAAAAAGGACAAAAAACGAATGTCCAAAAACATGACCAAATAAGAATGTTCATATATGCTTTATATTTAACTTCATCTTTGAAATCCCAAGTCATACAAAGATTTTCTAAAAGCTTATATAGAATTCTCTAGAGCTACTTGGAGAAAGAACATATACAGACAGCTAATTTACACAAATACATATTGTTTCGATCCAAATATTTGTACAATATTTTAACCCTTAATAATCAGTGAAAAGTGAAAAAATTGTGGCGCTAAGTGTTTAAATACAATATAAAAAACACAGTCACTTCCAGCGTTAATAGGTCTTCCAAGGTGTGATGCAACAGATATCAGATAAAATGGTGGTGTAAAAGGTATATATGGTATTCCAAAGCTAGGTGGATGCTGCCTCCCTTAGATGGGGTAACCTGAAGGGAACTACAAGAAAAACAGAAATGGAAGGCGCGCACACCTAGTGCATTACCAGAGATCATTTAATAGTAAAAAAAAAATTAGTATAAAAGTGGGTACTCACAAAATGCAACTGACAAAAGGCCATGAACACAGTGCATGGACATGTACAGAACACAGGGAACAGCTAACGTGTTTCAGGGGCGCACCCCCTTCCTCAGTGCTAGGCTAGTCTCGCACACCATGGGCAAGCGATTTTATAGAAAATGGTGGAATTAAAAATTGTGTGTCAAATGGGCTGAAAAAAAAAAAAAGGATAACGTTTAGTTGCACCAATGTGAAAACAACATAATCCATATCAAAAACGTTATATGAAAAAAAAACAAAATAAAACAAAAAAAAAAATCCATCATAAATGCACAAATAAATAAATAATGATAATTCATTCAAATCCATGATATATTGCACATTCACGTATATTTAGTCAGATGAATACAGGGTAGGAACACGTAAACATTTTTTTTTTATAAAAAATGTAATAAAAAAATAAATGAATAAATAAATAAATAAAAACAAAACAAAAAAACAAAACAAAAGGGTCAATCCATGTCTCACCTCTACATGAGGTAGCTGTGGGGGGGGGGGGGGTTGGGCATTTAGAGGTGTCCTAAAACCACACACTAAGAAACCAGGGAACCAGCTCAGTATCAGGTTGAATCCACTTCCTGGAAACCCAGGAAGATGCCTGATGACAACAAGTGACATCACTTCCGGGGCAGGTGCAGTACAACAGTGTCCCCATGGACATGAATGGGCAAAGATAGATGGAAAAAAAAAATCTGAAATTTTTGTGAAAAATTAAAAAAAAAATAACAAAAAACTCCCTGACAGAACTGGACCACTAGAGGATAGTGAATTAATAAAAAATAATAAATAATAATAATAATAATAAAAAACAAAAAAAACTAAAACAATAATAATGATTCCCCAATGTGTAACAATTAATGAAAAGTGCTGAGCCATGGAGTACGTGAAAGCCAACCCTACAAAAAATAAATAAATAAATATAAAATCTATAAAAGTTTGTTGCTATAGTAATTGATAATCAATAGTAGCTAATCATTAGGAACAATGGTGAATTCAAGTAAAATTGTAATAGTAAATAAATAATAAATAGTAAAAATTTTAATAATAATACTTTTTAATTTTTAATTTTTCTTTATTTTATATTTATTTACTATTACTATTACAATTTTTACTTGAATCCACCATTGTTCTTAATGATTAGCTACTATTGATTATCATTTACTATAGCAACAAACTTTTATAGATTTTCTATTTATTTTTATTTTTTTTGTAGGGTTGGCTTTCACGTACTTCATGCGCTTTTCATAATTTTTTTTTTTTAATTATTATTATTTTTTTAATCTTATTATTATTTTTTATTAATTCACTATCCTCCAGTGGTCCAGTTCTGTCAGGGAGTTTTTTGTTATTTTTTTTAATTTTTTCATAAAAAAATCATAATTTATTTATTTTCCATCCATCTTTGCCCATTCATGTCCATGGGGACACTGTTGTACTGCTCCTGCCCCAGAAGTGATGTCACTTGTTGTCATCAGGCATCCTCCTGAGTTTCCAGGAAGTGGCTTCCACCTGGTACTGAGCTGGTTCCCTGGTTTCTTAGTGTGTGGTTTTTAGACACCTCTAAATGCCCAAAAAAAACATCCCCTCGTAGCTACTTCAGGCATGTAGAGGTGAGACATGGATTGACCCTTTTGTGTTTTTTTATTTTATTTATTTATTTATTATTATTTTTTTTTTTGTTGTTTACGTGTTCCTACACCTGTATTCATTTAACTAAATATAAGTGAATGTGCAATATATCATGGATTTGAATGAATTATCATTATTTATTTATTTGTGCATTTATGATGTTTTTTTTTTCATATAACGTTTTTGATATGGATTATGTTGTTTTCACATTAGTGCAACTAAACTTTATCCTCTTTTTTTTCCGCCCCTTTGAGGGCGTGGCTTTTTTGATACACAGTTTTCAATTCCACCATTTTCTATAAAAGCGCTTGCCCATGGTGTGCGAGACTAGCCTAGCTCTGAGGAAGGGGGTGCGCCCCCGAAACGCGTTAGATGTTCTCCGTGTTCTGTACATGTCCATGCACTGTGTTTATGGCCTTTTGTCAGTTGCATTTTGTGAGTACCCACTTTTATACTAAAATTATTTTATTATTAAATTATCCCTGGTAATGCACTAGGTGTGCGCGCCTTCCATTTCTGATTTTCTTTAAATACAATATAATAAAATATAATTTAAACATAAGATATCTTTAAAATAATAATTGAAAAAAATTGAATATTATCATGAATATCACCCAGTGAACAAATGAAAAAAACTGATAATAGTCCATAAAAAATTCCAGTGAAAAAAATTCCAGTTAGAAATTTCAGTGCTGAATCTTCTCGTCCACCACACCAATGTGCAAGTGACTCCTCTCCCTTTAACCACTTAAGGACCGCACACTGTAGATATACGTCGGCAGAATGTCATGGACAGGCATAATCACGTACCTGTACGTGGCCCTTTAAATGCCTGCCGTGTGGTCACGAGGGCGCCGGCGGTGGTGCGCTCGCGACCCTGACGGCTTCCCCGTGAATTGGACCGCGGGTCCCGCGGACTCGATCGCCGCGGGGATCGCTGCGATCATCTCACGGAGGTATAGAGCGTGGAGATGCTTGTGTAAACAAGCATCTCCCCGCTCTGATTAGTGACAATGACACTGACCTCGGCTCTGTGTACTCGGAGCGGAGATCGGTGTCATGTGACACAGAGCCCATCCCCCCTACAGTAAGAAACACTATGCAGGGAACACTTAGCTACTATTGATTATCATTTACTATAGCAACCCCTACAGCGCCACCTAGTGGTTAAACCCTTCACTGCCAGTGTCATTTTCACAGTAATCTGTGCATTTTTATAGCACTGTTCGCTGTAAAAATGACAATGGTGTCAAAAGTGTCCAATGTGTCCGCCATAATGTCGCAGTCACAAAAAAAATCACTGATCGCCGCCATTACTACTAAAAAATTTTTTATAAAAATGCCATAAAACTATCCCCTATTTTGTAAACGCTATAACTTTTGCGCAAACCCATCAATAAACGCTTATTGCGATTTTTTTTACCAAAAATATTTCGAAGAATACGTATCAGCCTAAACTGAGGAAAAAAAGTTTTTTTTTTATATGTTTTTTGGGGATATTTATTATAGCAAAAAGTAAAAAATATTGAATTTTTTTCAAAATTGTCTCTCTATTTTTGTTTATAGCGCAAAAAATAAAAACCGCAGAGGTGATCAAATACCACCAAAAAAAGCTCTATTTGTGGGAAAAAAGGCCGTCAATTTTGTTTGGGAGCCATGACCACGCAATCGTCAGTTAAAGCGACGCAGTGCCGAATCGCAAAAAGTGGCCTGGTCTTTGACCACCCAAGTGGTTAAAACCGCACTCACCAGCTTGCAATGCCTCCCACTTTCGTGTTTGGCTCAAACGCTTTTTAAACCACACAAGGGGTTAAAACGATTATCCAGTATCCAACTGTGCTTAACAGGATCTATCCACATGTGAATGATAATGACAAAAGTGCTCCAATAGTGTGATAATGTTTTGTAGAAACGCGGTTTTCGTTAAAAGACTTTACTTAACCTTCTTGATGAAAGATGTGAGACAAAACTTCCGTGAATCAACTAGAATAAAACTGTGTATTTTATTATACACACTAATAAAGGATCATAAGTACAGTTATAGTACATTAATTCAAAGCTTCAAATAGGTTCCAAGATAGAGTTCAAAAGATAAAAATAGTTCTTAAAACATATGCTCCTGGTCAGACATTAACCACCTGAGACCTGGGCCATTGACGAATGACGGCCTCAAGGTGGCTCTATAAATCCGGGAGGACGTCAATAGACGTCCTCGGCTATTCCGGCCACTAGGGGGCGCACGCGCGCCCCCGGCGCATCACTGAGATGCCGATGCGCGTGCCTGGCGGCCGTGATGTCTGCCAGGTACCCGCGATCGGCGTGTGCACAGACAAGGACGTGGATCTGTGTGTGTAAACACAGAGATCCACGTCCTGTCAGGGAGAGGGGACAGATGCTGTGTCCCTTGTACATAGGGACACAGCTCGGTCACCTCCCCCAGTCAGTCCCCTCCCCCACACAGTAGTAATCACTCCTAGGGAATACATTTAACCCCTTCCTCGCCCCCTAGTGTTAACCCCTTCCCTGCCAGTGTCATTTTTACAGTAACCAGTGCATTTTTATAGCACTGGTCGCTGTAAAAATGACAATGGTCCCAAAATGGTGTCAAAAGTATCCGATGTGTCCGCCATAATGTCGCAGTCACAATAAAAATCGCTGATCGCCGCCATTACTAGTAAAAAAAATATATTAATAAAAATGCTATAAAACTATGCCCTATTTTGTAGACGCTATAACTTTTGCGCAAACCAATCAATAAACGCTTATTGCGATTTTTTTTAACCAAAAATATGTAGAAGAATACGTATCGGACTAAACTGAGGAAAAAAATATATATAAAAAAAAATTGGGATATTTATTATAGCAAAAAGTAAAAAATATTGTGTTTTTTTTCAAAATCGTCGCTCTATTTTTGTTTATAGCGCAAAAAATAAAAACCGCAGAAATGATCAAATACCACCAAAAGAAAGCTCTATTTGTGGGAAAAAAAGGACGTCAATTTTGTTTTGGAGCCACGTCGCACGACCGCGCAATTGTCATTCCAAGCGTGACAACGCTGAAAGCTGAAAATTGGCCTGGGCAGGAAGGGGGTTTAAGTGCCCAGTAAGCAAGTAGTTAAAGATGGCCGATTAACCCTGTGTATGCTGGTGAAAAGTCTGTGTGCTGAGAATAGATGTTGTAAAGAGCCAAGCAGGAAGCAAAAAGAGCGCTCCTTCATCCAGCACTCAGCTTATAACACATTCCTTTCTTTGTCAAACTTGGTGCCGAAAACCAAACCACTCCCACATCACTCCCTTCACTCCCCCCGAAGGAGGGGGTCAAGAGTAGGAAACTTGAGATTCGACATCTGGTTAAACTTATCAAGTTGTATAGGAAGTGGTTGAGCTCTTAACAGCGTCTAATTAACCACTTCAATACAGGGCTTTTATACACCCTTCCTTACCAGACCAATTTGTAGCTTTCAGCGCTCTCACACTTTGAATGACAATTATTCAGTCATGCTACACTGTACCCAAACCAAATTTTTATCATTTTTTTCTCACAAACAGAGCTTTCTTTTGGTGGTATTTAATCACCGCTAGGTTTTTTATTTTTTGCAATATAAGCGAAAAAAGTTAGATTTTTTAAAAAAAAAACACTTTTTTTTTGTTTTTATTGTAAAATTTTGCAAATAAGTAATTTTTCTTCATAAAATTGGGCCAAAATGTATACTGCTACATATCTTTAGTAAAAATAACCAAAAAAGTGTATATTATTTGGTCTCTGTGAAAGTTATAGAGTCTACAAGCTATGGTGCAAATCATTGAAAAATTATCACATCTGATCACACCTGATGTACTGAAGGCCTATTTCATTTCTTGAGACCCTAACAAGCCAGGAAAGTACAAATACCCCCCAAATTACCCCTTTTTGGAAAGCAGACATTCCAATGTATTTAGTAAGAGTCATTGTGAGTTTTTTGAAGTTGTACTTTTTTCCCACAATTCTTGGGAAATTTTTTAAATTTTTTTAAATTTTTATTTTTTTGCACAAAATTGTCATAATAACAAGTTATTTCTCTCACACAGCACATGCATACTTGCAATGACACCCCAAAATACATTCTGCTACTCCTCCTGAGTATGGCGATACCAAATGTGTGAGACTTTTACACAGCCTGGCCAAATACAGAGGCACAACATTGAAATAGCACCTTCAGGCATTCTAGGAGCATAAATTACACATCTCATTTCTCAACCACCTATTACAGTTTTGAAGACCCTGGAGCACCAGGACAATAGAAACGCCCATAAAATGACCCCATTTTGGAAAGCTAACACTCCAATGTATAATCTATGAGGCATAATGAGTCTTTTGAACGGTTCATTTTTTTCCAGAAGTTTTTGTAACATGTGGGAAAAAAATGAAAATGCATTTTTTTTATACAAAGTTGTCCATTTATAAGATATTACCAACACATAGCATGTACATAGCAAAAATGACACCCCAAAATACATTCTGCTACTCCTCCTGAGTATGGCAATACCAAATGTGTGGGACTTTTACACAGCCTGTCCAAATACAGAGGCCCAACATTGAAATAGCCCCTTTAGGCATTCTAGGAGCATAAATTGCACATCTCATTTCTCAACCACCTATTACAGTTTTGAAGACCCTGGAGCACCAGGACAATGGAAATGCCCATAAAATGACCCCATTTTGGAAAGCTAACACCCCAACGTATAATCTATGAGGCATAATGAGTCTTTTGAACGGTTCATTTTTTTCCAGAAGTTTTTGGAATATGTGGGAAAAAAATGAAAACGCATTTTTTTTATACAAAGTTGTCCATTTATAAGATATTACCAACACATAGCATGTACATAGCAAAAATTACACCCAAAAATACATTCTGCTACTCCTCCTGAGTATGGCGATACCAAATGTGTGAGACTTTTACACAGCCTGGCCAAATACAGAGGCCCAACATTGAAATAGCCCCTTTAGGCATTCTAGGAGCATAAATTACACATCTCATTTCTCAACCACCTATTACAGTTTTGAAAACCCTGGAGCACCAGGACAATGGAAACGCCCATAAAATGACCCCATTTTGGAAAGCTAACACCCCAACGTATAATCTATGAGGCATAATGAGTCTTTTGAATGGTTCATTTTTTTCCAGAAGTTTTTGGAATATGTGGGAAAAAAATGAAACCGCATTTTTTTTATACAAAGTTGTCCATTTATAAGATATTACCAACACATAGCATGTACATAGCAAAAATGACACCCCAAAATACATTCTGCTACTCCTCCTGAGTATGGCGATACCAAATGTGTGAGACTTTTACACAGCCTGGCCAAATACAGAGGCCCAACATTGAAATAGCACCTTCAGGCATTCTAGGAGCATAAATTACACATCTCATTTCTCAACCACCTATTACAGTTTTGAAGACCCTGGAGCACCAGGACAATGGAAACTCCCATAAAATGACCCCATTTTGGAAAGCTAACACCCCAACGTATAATCTATGAGGCATAATGAGTCTTTTGAACGGTTCATTTTTTTCCAGAAGTTTTTGGAATATGTGGGAAAAAAATGAAAACGCATTTTTTTTATACAAAGTTGTCCATTTATAAGATATTACCAACACATAGCATGTACATAGCAAAAGTGACACCCCAAAATACATTCTGCTACTCCTCCTGAGTATGGCGATACCAAATGTGTGAGACTTTTACACAGCCTGGCCAAATACAGAGGCCTAACATCTAAGTAGCACCGTCATGTGTTCTAGGAGCATAAATTACACACATAAATTCCTGACAACCTATCACATTGTTGAAGGCCCTTCATATTTCTAAAACATAGCATGTACTGTACATACCAATTATAAACCAAAATACATTCTTCTGAGAAAAAGGGTAAAGAAAAGATTACCTGCGGTTTTAGTAGTGCAGTGGTCCAAAGAGGAGAGCATCGGTCCAGGCAGCAGGGGGGAACGTGGACAGCGACAGCAAAACAGGCAGCAGGCAGGAATAGTCAGTACAGGTAGAGATGATGTCAGCACAGCCAAAGCATTGGTCCAGATAGCAGGCAGAGATGTGGTCAGCAGTAGCAAAAGGAACAAAGGATCGTCCATGCAGCAGGCAGGAATACTGTCCATAGTTAGTACATGCAGCAGGCAGAGGTATGGTCAGCACAGCCAGAGTATTTGTCCAGGGAGCAGGCAGGACCATAAAGCTTAGGGCAACGGTCAGGAAAGAATGGGGACAGGGGTAGAGGCTTCTCCCACCCAAATCGCTTTGAAGCCTCCGGACAACCAGACCCTGTTCTGGGAACACAGAAAACCAAAAACTGGTTTTCTGAACTCAGAACACTATTCTGGAGCCCCTCACATATGTGAGACCCCTGTGTAGCAGGGTGAAAGATCAGTCCAAGGGGCCAGGCAAAAACATGGTCAACAGGCCGAGGTCAGTGCAGGTAAAAGGCAGAAATAAACGGTAGGCAGAGGCATAATCCATACAGTCCAGGGTCAGTTCACGTGAAAGGCAGAAACATGGCGGATAAACAATGCAGACGGTAGGCAGAGACATAGTCGAGAAACAGGCCAGGGTCAGTTCACATGGAAGACAATGATATGGTTGGTTGAGGCAGGGAAATATTCAGGACATATTGAAAACGGGGAAATGGCAGTATTAGAAATATGGGCTAATAGTTTTCGAGAGTGTGATATCGCTTAAAGCATTTTCCGATGCAAAGGCCAGGTTGGGAGGGACAGTCGGGACAATGGAAGCTGGTGTCTTTCCTAATTCCTCTTCTAGTGCACACCCGACATTTTTTTTGGCGTTGTCTTCCGGATCGTGATGGTGGAATATGGTCTGAAAAATGGCACTCATGTAGTCTGCCGACACAATCTGAGTGAATGCTTTCTGGGGGGGATGTTTGTTGGTAGATCAGGGCAGTGACAATGTCTTCAATAAATCTCATGAAGGTGGTGGGTCTATGTGTGGATTTTTGGTAGACTATGAAAGAATTTAACAGGGCCAAATGAAAAAAGTAAATTGCGATTTTTTTATACCAGAAGAGGGATTTTCGGGTTGAAAGATAGGGCTGCAACATTTGATCATTTAAATCCACACCCCCCATGAATTTATTGTACTCATTGATGCAGGAAGGCTTGCGAACGGTACTGCGTCTTCTGTGAAGTTCCACCGAGGTGCCATCGTGGATGGTGGACATGATGTACACATCTTTCCTATCCCTCCACTTCACAGCCAACACTTCCTCGTTCCTCAAGCTTGCCGATTCCCCCTTTTGAATGGTTGTGGTGACAAGACGCTGTGGGAAGCCCTTTCTGTTTATTCTTGTTGTACCACACGCCAGAGTTTTTTTTAGGTAGAGGTGGCGGAGAAGGGGCAGGCTGGTATAATAGTTGTCCATATAAATATGATACCCCTTTTGGAGGAGTGGAAATACCAACTCCCAAACAATTTTTCCACTTATTCCCATGTACGATGGACACTCAGGGGGCTCGAGCTGGGAATCTTTGCCTTCGTACATGCGGAATGAGTGCACATAACCAGTGGCGCTTTCACAGAGCTTGTTGAGCTTCAAGCCGTACCTCGCCCGCTTACTGGGGATATATTGCTTGATTCCCAGCCGGCCTGTGAAATGCACCAGGGATTCGTCCACAGAAATGTTTTGGTCAGGGACATAAAGTTCGGCAAACTTCTTGGAAAAATTTTTTATTAGGGGGCGAATTTTATATAATTTGTCAAAGTTTGGGTGATCTCGGGGGGGCACTGTGAGTTGTCACTGAAATGCAGGTGTCAGGGTCACCTGTGGCCAGGTGACAGATGCACACCGTAGGGGGACAGGAGTGCACCGCGAGGTAGTGAACCCTATGGCTGGCTTCTGTGGATAGGAAACTGGGTGGTTGTGGAAAGCGGGACCAGAGGAGCACAACCGGGATCCCAACGGAAGCGAGAGCCAAGATTCCCCAGGGCGCGGAGTCTAAGACCCAGCTGGTCTTCTCCAGGGCCTCTAGTGGTGAGGATGTTACGCTGCAGGCTGGGACCAGGTCGCGGCCCCTGGAGTTTCCTAGCTCACGCCCCGTAGGATAAGGGGAAGCAGCAGCACACGATAGAGAGAACCGAATAACAAGCCGAAGGTCAGGGGCCACAAGCAGACAAGGATAACGAAGAGCGAGCCGAAGGTCAAGGGTCACGAGCAGACAGGGATGGTCGGGGACAAGCCAATAACGTAACAGAGAGACAGACGTAGCACACGGCAGGCAGGAACCCAAACACACAATGCCTAACAAACACGTTGATCAGCAAAGCAGGCTTGCAGTGCACAGGTTAATATAGTGTTCAGTGATAGGGCCTGGGGTGGAGTCAGGCTGGGAGGAGATTATAAAGGAAGCCAGGTGAAGGAGGTCTGGTCTCTAGATGAACACATGAGGAGGAAGGTAAGATGGCAGACAGACATTAATGCATATCCATGACAGTACCCTCCCTCTTACGAGGCCTCCCCCTTCCCCGCCTGGGCCCAGGTTTAGAGGGAAACTTCAGATGAAACTCCTTTAATAGACGAGGTGCAAAGACCTCAGATGCAGTGATCCAAGACCTCTCCTCAGGACCAAACCCTTTCCAATGAACGAGGTACTGAAGAACGCCTTTACAGAGTCGGGAGTCCAGAATTTGACTGATCTCGTACTCCTGATTATCCTCAGAGACAGGCGCCACGGTAGGAAGAGGACGAGAGAATTTATTGAGGACTAAAGGCTTTAGAAGAGCAACATGAAAGGAGTTAGTGATTTTAAGGCTCTTAGGAATCTGGAGTTTGAAACAAACCGGATTCAGTTTAGCAGTTACCGTGTATGGACCGATGAATCGTGGAGCAAACTTCAGAGAAGGAACTCGGAGCTTGATGTTCCTGGTAGAGAGCCAGACTTTGTCCCCTGGCTGAAGAGAAGGCGGTTTACGCCTGCGGCGGTCGGCAAAGCCTTTGAATTTTTCAGCAGCTGCCCGGAGGGAATCATGAACGTGACCCCAAACGGAATTGAGAGACTCCTGAACCGAAGCCAAAGCTGGAATGTCTGGAGAACAGATCATAGGAAGAGGAAGTTGAGGGTGTTTTCCATAAACTGTGAAAAAGGGTGTCTTCTGCGAACTGGTATTCACATGATTGTTATGGGAGAATTCTGCCCACGGGAGTAGAGAGGACCAATCGTCATGGTGAGAAGACACAAAGGTGCGAAGAAAGACCTCTAACTCCTGATTAACCCTCTCAGTCTGTCCATTGGATTGGGGATGGTAAGAAGAAGAAAAATCCAAGACAATATTGAGGGATTTGCAAAAGGCTCTCCAAAAACGAGACGTGAATTGGACTCCCCTGTCGGAAACAATATGAGAAGGGACCCCATGTAGGCGGAGAATTTCTCGAATGAAAATGGGAACCAAGGCAGGGGCAGAAGGAAGACCAGGAAGAGGAACAAAATGAGCCATCTTGGAGAATCGATCGATTACCACCCAAATGACTGTATTATTCTCAGACAGTGGGAGATCGGTGATAAAATCCATGGCAATATGGGCCCAGGGTTCCTTAGGAATAGGCAAGGGCATGAGGAGACCAGCAGGAGCTTGTGTGGAGGATTTGGACTGAGCACAGACATGACAAGCTTTAACGTAGTCTTTGACGTCTGAGCGGAGATTAGGCCACCAGTAGTGACGACTGATGAGTAGGAAGGATCGGAGGAATCCAGAATGCCCTGCCACCTTGGAATCATGTCCCCAACGAAGGATCTTAGCTCTTAGCCCAGTGGGGACAAAGGTCTTACCAGGCGGAATTTTAGACTTCAGGGTGGTAGAGTGGGCAACAATGCATGAGGTGGGAATGATCGGCTCAGGTTCAGGGGCGGACTCCTCGTCCAAAGTGTCAAATGACCTAGAGAGCGCATCAGCCCGACCGTTGCAGGAACCAGGTTTGTAGGTAATCGTGAAATTAAAACGGGCAAAGAAGAGACTCCACCTGGCCTGTCTAGGATTCAGACGTTTAGCATTCTGTAGATACTGTAAATTCTTGTGATCGGTAAAGATCGTTATGGAGTGAGGGGAACCCTCCAAGAGATGACGCCACTCCTCTAACGCCAATTTAATTGCGAGAAGTTCCCGATCACCGATGGCATAATTCCTCTCTGCCTGAGAATTTTTTTTGGAGAAGAACGCACATGGTTGGCGTCTCTTCTCAAAGATTTGAAGAAGCACAGCTCCCACCCCCATTGAGGAAGCGTCCACTTCAATAAAAAATGCATTCCCAGGATTTGGTCTCCTCAAGAGGGGGCCAGAAACAAAGGCCTGTTTCAGGTTGTGAAATGCAGAGACAGCTTCGGGAGGCCAGTCTCTGGCATTCACACCCTTCTTGGTCAAAGCGATAATAGGCGCGGCAATGGAAGAGTAATTCCTTATGAACTGCCTATAATAATTAGTGAAGCCAAGAAAGCGCTGTGTGGCCTTGAGGCTAGCAGGAAGAGGCCAGTTGGTGATAGCCAAGACCTTCCCAGGGTCCATACGAAGCCCCGAACATGAGACAAAGCACCCCAAAAACAGGACCTCAGAACATTCAAAGGAACATTTCTCCAGCTTGGCATAGAGATTGTTCTCTCTAAGACGTTGAAGTACAGTGCGGACATGGTTTCTGTGGACGAGCAGATTTTCAGAAAAGATCAGAATGTCATCCAGATAGATGACAACAAACTGGTACAGCAGATCTCTGAAGATTTCATTGACAAAGTTTTGAAACACGGCTGGAGCATTACACAGACCAAAAGGCATCACCAGATATTCGTAATGCCCGTCTCTAGTGTTAAATGCAGTCTTCCATTCGTCACCCTCCCGTATTCGAATGAGATTGTACGCGCCTCTGAGATCCAACTTGGTGAAAATGGAGGCACCCTTCAACCTATCGAATAGCTCAGATATTAAGGGTAAGGGGTATCGATTTTTAATAGTAACCGCATTTAAACCCCGATAATCGATGCAGGGTCTTAAGGTACCATCCTTTTTGGCAACAAAAAAGAACCCTGCCCCTGCAGGCGATGAGGATTTCCGGATGAACCCTCTCTCCAGATTCTCTGCTACATACTCCGACATGGCCTGGGTCTCTGGGATGGACAGAGGGTAGGTACGACCCCTGGGTAGAGTTGCTCCGGGGACAAGATCAATAGCACAGTCAAAAGACCTGTGGGGAGGAAGCACCTCAGCTGATTTTTTACAGAACACATCCCGGTAATCGCTGTATGCGGCGGGAAGATCAGAAGAAACAGAAGTGGCAGCAACCGGAAGACTCTCCTTGGGGGTCACCTTGAGAAGACACGACGAGAAACATGAGGAACCCCAGGCCAGGATCTGCCCAGAGACCCAGTCCACATGTGGAGAGTGGAGCTGTAGCCAAGGGAGGCCCAATACAACTGGGGTAGAGGCCTTGGGTAGAATAAGAAAGGATATCCACTCCTGGTGGAGAATCCCTACCGACATCCTAATGGGTAGCGTCTGGAAGCGAATAGGGCCCCCTGGGAGAACAGTGCCATCAATTGCCGAGACTACCAATGGGGTAGTGAGAGGTGAAAGGGTAAGCTTCATAGAAGAAGCAGTTCTCCAATCCATGAAATTGCCGGCAGCCCCGGAATCCAGGTATGCAAGGGTTGACTGAGGAGAAGTGCCTACATGAAGGGACACCGGCAAGAGCAGGCGAGAAGGTGATGTTTCTGGGTCCAATACTCCACCTTCCAAATGTATTAGACCCGAGCGTTTCCCGGACGAAGCGAGCAGGAGTCACGAAAATGACCCTTGCCCCCACAATAGAGGCACAAGCCCAGAGTTCTGCGCCTAGCACGTTCTTCGGGGGTTAGTCTGGTCCGGCCCAGCTGCATAGGTTCTTCAGCAGGAAGAGGATGCTCCACGGAATGAAGGGAGGGGAGCTCAGACTGGCTAGGACCCAGAGAGTGCTGGCGTCTTTTTTCTAAGGACCTCTCTTGAAAACGAATGTCGATCTGGTTGCATAATGAAATTACATCGTCCAGACCGACGGGAATGGCTCTTCCCGCTAATTCGTCTTTCACTCGGTCAGAGAGGCCATGTAAAAAGGTAGCGACCAGGGCCTCATTATTCCAGCTCAATTCAGCTGTGTGGATACGGAACTGAAGAGCATATTGCCCCACTGAACTAGATTCTTGGCGAAGACGTAAGACAGCACTAGCCGCTGAAGAAGCCCGAGCCGGCTCTTCGAAGATATTACGAAAGAGCTTCAAGAATTCGGACAGACTGGAAACCACCGGATCGTTCCTCTCCCACAGGGGGGCAGCCCAGGCCAAAGCTTCACCGGAGAGGAGGGAAATGATATAGGCTACCTTAGCCCGGTCAGATAGGAAGCTTTGAGGCTGAAGCTCAAAATGAATAGTGCATTGGCTGAGAAACCCCCTGCAGGCCTTGGAGTCCCCAGAGAAACGGAACGGAGCTGGCAATCTTAGTGAGTGTGAGGCTGCGACTGGTGCGATAGGTACAGCCGCTGGTTGTACTTGGGGTTGCGGATTCGGGGTTCCCAAGGAGACCTGAAGCTGCTCGAATCGAGAAGCCAGATCCTGGAGGAATCGCATCACCTGGGTCTGATTTGATTCCTGGGTCTCAAGTCTGCGAACTATGCCCTGCAATGGATCATCCGCGGGAAGCGGGATGTCAGCCGGGTTCATGGCTGATCAAACTGTCAGGGTCACCTGTGGCCAGGTGACAGATGCACACCGTAGGGGGACAGGAGTGCACCGCGAGGTAGTGAACCCTATGGCTGGCTTCTGTGGATAGGAAACTGGGTGGTTGTGGAAAGCGGGACCAGAGGAGCACAACCGGGATCCCAACGGAAGCGAGAGCCAAGATTCCCCAGGGCGCGGAGTCTAAGACCCAGCTGGTCTTCTCCAGGGCCTCTAGTGGTGAGGATGTTACGCTGCAGGCTGGGACCAGGTCGCGGCCCCTGGAGTTTCCTAGCTCACGCCCCGTAGGATAAGGGGAAGCAGCAGCACACGATAGAGAGAACCGAATAACAAGCCGAAGGTCAGGGGCCACAAGCAGACAAGGATAACGAAGAGCGAGCCGAAGGTCAAGGGTCACGAGCAGACAGGGATGGTCGGGGACAAGCCAATAACGTAACAGAGAGACAGACGTAGCACACGGCAGGCAGGAACCCAAACACACAATGCCTAACAAACACGTTGATCAGCAAAGCAGGCTTGCAGTGCACAGGTTAATATAGTGTTCAGTGATAGGGCCTGGGGTGGAGTCAGGCTGGGAGGAGATTATAAAGGAAGCCAGGTGAAGGAGGTCTGGTCTCTAGATGAACACATGAGGAGGAAGGTAAGATGGCAGACAGACATTAATGCATATCCATGACAGCAGGAACCGCATTATAAGTTCGTATCGGGACCTGGACATGGCCGATGTAAAAATTGGCATATGGTGGATGGGTTTCTTCGACCAATACCTATTCATTTCATTTTTTTTGTAAGCCCCGTGTTAAACGTTAGGCCTAAAAACAATCTAAGCTCCACCACTGTTAGGGGTCTCCATTCAAAAGGGCGGGCATAGCTGGAGCTGGGGTTGTTTTCAATGAATTGTTGAGCAAAAAGATTAGTTTGCTCCACAATGTCTTGAACCAATTCATCAGGGAAAAATAAATTAAAAAAATCAAGTTTGGAAAAACCCTCAGTGTTGACCTGCACACCTGGCTGTGCTGTAAAAGGGGGGATCGTGGCTGACCCTGAGGTAGAAGGCAGCCACAATGGGTTTGCCAAGCCATCTGGAAGCTGGGTTCGGGTCCTACTTCTTTGGCGTGTACTTGCACTGGGCCTTTCCTCCTGGGGTCTAGCAGCGCTTGCACTGGGCCTTTCCTCCTGGGGTCTAGCAGCGCTTGCACTGGACCTCGCCTCCTGGGGTCTACCGCCGTTGGCACTGCTGGTCGCTGCCTGGTGTTCAGACCGTCTTCTTTTTGGACGGACTGTGTCCTCCTCTAATTCGGATCCGGATGTGCTGCCTTCGGGGGGTTCATATTCCGAACCAGAATCGGAATCAGAACTGAGCGGTGAGAGCTCCCCGTTGCTCTCATCGGTCAGACTGAGTATTTGATATGCTTCTTCTGGGGTGTACACCTTTCTGGACATAGTGGGTACGCTGGTGAGGTGGCAGGTACTCTGGTGGCAGGTTCTCTGGTGAGGTGGCGGGTACTCTAATGGACAGGTACTCCTGATGGATTGGTGGTGGGTACTCTGGTGAGGTGGCGGGTACTCCTGGTGAGGTGGCGGGTACTCCTGGTGAGGTGGCTGGTATACCTGATGGACAGGTACTCCTGATGGACAGGTACTTCTGATGGACTGGTGGCGGGTACTCTGAGGTGGCGGGTACTCAGGTGAGGTGGCGGGTACTGCTGATGGACAGGTACTCCTGATGGACTGGTGGCGGGTACTCAGGTGAGGTGGTGGGTACTCCTGATGGACAGGTACTCCTGATGGACTTGTGGCGGGTACTCTGAGGTGGCGGGTACTGCTGATGGACAGGTACTCCTGATGGACAGGTACTCCTGATGGACTGGTGGCGGGTACTCTGAGGTGGCGGGTACTCAGGTGAGGTGGCGGGTACTCCTGATGGACAGGTACTCCTGATGGACTGGTGGCGGGTACTCTGAGGTGGCGGGTACTCAGGTGAGGTGGCGGGTACTGCTGATGGACAGGTACTCCTGATGGACAGGTACTCCTGATGGACTGGTGGCGGGTACTCTGAGGTGGCGGGTACTCAGGTGAGGTGGCGGGTACTCCTGATGGACAGGTACTCCTGATGGACTGGTGGGGGGTACTCTGAGGTGACAGGTACTCAGGTGAGGTGGCGGGTACTGCTGATGGACAGGTACTCCTGATGGACAGGTACTCCTGATGGACTGGTGGCGGGTACTCTGAGGTGGTGGGTACTCAGGTGAGGTGGCGGGTACTGCTGATGGACAGTTACTCCTTATGGACTGGTGGCGGGTACTCAGGTGAGGTGGCGGGTACTCCTGATGGACAGGTACTCCTGATGGACAGGTACTCCTGATGGACTGGTGGCGGGTACTCTGAGGTGGCGGGTACTCAGGTGAGGTGGCGGGTACTCCTGATGGACAGGTACTCCTGATGGACTGGTGGCGGGTACTCTGAGGTGGCGGGTACTCAGGTGAGGTGGCGGGTACTGCTGATGGACAGTTACTCCTGATGGACTGGTGGCGGGTACTCAGGTGAGGTGGCGGGTACTCCTGATGGACAGGTACTCCTGATGGACAGGTACTCCTGATGGACTGGTGGCGGGTACTCTGAGGTGGCGGGTACTCAGGTGAGGTGGCGGGTACTCCTGATGGACAGGTACTCCTGATGGACTGGTGGCGGGTACTCTGAGGTGGCGGGTACTCAGGTGAGGTGGCGGGTACTGCTGATGGACAGGTACTCCTGATGGACAGGTACTCCTGATGGACTGGTGGCGGGTACTCTGAGGTGGCGGGTACTCAGGTGAGGTGGCGGGTACTCCTGATGGACAGGTACTCCTGATGGACAGGTACTCCTGATGGACTGGTGGCGGGTACTCTGAGGTGGCGGGTACTCAGGTGAGGTGGCGGGTACTCCTGATGGACAGGTACTCCTGATGGACAGGTGGGTGGCGGGTGATCTGGTGGCAGGTACTAGATGACAGGTACTCTTTATTTAGGGGGGGCAATCTGGGCACAGTAGTACATATGTATATGTGTATAACATATGTGTAACTCACTGTTAGCTGATCTCCTCCTCACAGGTGTGTGAAGAGGAGAACCAGGCAACAGTGAGTTACACACAATTGTGTGTTTTGTTTACATTTAGTGACCTGCTGTGATTGGACACAGCCGGTCACGTGGTAAAGAGCCAATTTCATTGGCTCTTTACCCTGATCGAGGCTGGGCTGTATCCAAGGGAAAAACCTCAGCCCCGATCGCCACGCTGTGCGCCGTGCACGCCGCTACGCAGCTCTGCATCATCAATTCCGGTAAGTTTATACCGGAATCTCCGCCGCCCGCCGCCACATTACTTGAATCGGTGTGTCCAGAGGGACACACCGGATCCCAGATCGCCGCGCTGCGCGCCCCCGGGGGCGGGCACCGTGCACGCCGCTGCTGCAGCTCTGCATATGGGAGCCGGTAAGCCGCTCCGCTGCCCGCCGCGCCGCACAGAAAGCTCCGCTGCCCGCCGCTGCTGCTCTGCCGCCACTCATTTACCCCCATCAGGGAACTGCTGTGTCCTAAGGAACACAACGGTACCTGGGAGAGCCGGCGAAGCACCGGATGGCGGCGGGAGGGGGGGTGCCCCCTCCCGCCGCCTATAAGAACGATCAAGCGGCGGAACCGCCGCTATGATCGTTCTTATGGTGCAGAGAATCGCTGGCAGAACAAAAGGATATCTGAATGATGCCTCTAGCTGCAGGCATCATTCAGATATTCCCCTACAAAGCAGAGGACGTCATATGACGTCCACCCAGGATGGGAGATCCCATCTGTGGACGTCATATTACTATGGGCGGGTAGGGAAGTGGTTAAATACAGACACAGAAAGTGGGTGATGGGGCAGCTAGTCTAAACACAGTTCAGTTCTATAGGAAATAGCTCCACAGGATGTATGAAATTCCATACTACACAGGATATGGGGGAAGGTGACCAGTCTGCCTAAGAATGCATCTTTCAAAAAGAATATATATGAAATACCTTTTAAAAACATAAAACTTAGAATATCAATAAATATGTCTTGACAGCTTCTAGAAATTGATAACTCGGATTCAAAGAAGTCACATCGGGAGGTATTAACTCAAAGACCACCATTCATACAATTATTCAAGGAATTCTTATTCTCAATGCAAAGTTTTATAGGCAAATTAAATTTTAGATATTAAGAATATAACATTCCCCTCTGAAATATGAATAATAATCATATTTACAATTCTAATCATCCATACAGCATACATGTCACATACACTCTGACTTTGATCCAATAACTCCAAATGTTTTGTAATTTGTAACCGAGTTTGCAACTCCAAAACCCATTCGTCTTTTAAGCTTATTTTGCAACATATCATCACTTTTCTTAATTTCATTTCTGATTTGCTTATACAATTTTTTCATTCTAAACATTAAACATAATTGATATATAATGCATAACATAATATTAATAAAAATATTAAGTATAGGATGCGATAAAATATTTCCTGCTGCTGAAGTAGTTTTTCCCCAAATAGATATACTAGTTCTGAAATGTCTCCACCAGCTACCACCTGCAAAATCAGACCATTGATGAGCTACTTCTTGTAAATTCCCTTGCTCATGCTTAAACAATATCTCTGCATTCTAAAGTTCTTTAGCTAAGGCCATTAATAAACCTTGATCCTTTTGAATTACACTAGCCCATTCCTTCCAGGGGAATTCATCTATCTGAGATATATTGTATTGTGAAGGAATAACACTTATATTCCTAACAAGCATATCGGATAAATTTGCTCTCAACCCATTAACATCTATGGTCACTAAATCTCCTTTTACACAATACAAACCTTGATTTAGGTTTTCTGTATTTGTACAAGAGGAAAATAAAGTTTTAACCCTCTCTGTATCTGTCATGATTTGAAAACAAACCTTCTTTTTATCTACAAGAGTAATTAATTCAGAAGTAGTTTCAACTTTTTCTATTCTTGCTGAACATAATGTATGATTATGATAACAAGAATTAAATATACTTTTATCTTAATTAGGTAAACAAATAACTTTAGATTGGAATTGTAAACATGATGACAGATCTAATTGTTCAAAGTCAAAATTATCCTTGTTAAACGCAAAATCTGTATACTGCAATTTATAATATAATAATTGAGTATCGCTAATTGGTAATCCTAAAACAATTATTGGAACCAAAATTTGTTCTTTCCCTGCTATTGGAATCATTGAAGAACTATAACATACATCCTGATTACATCCTATCCATTTATTTACCCATAAATCAGTATGATTTATTGCATATGCATATTCTCTGGGTAAATTCTGAAATGCTTGCACAATTATTTTAAAATTAGTGGAATATTCTGTCTGGATCTCTAAACACGCTCTGGCTATATGAGAATGTTCTTCACTTGTCATTAGATTTAATACCCAATTCCATATTAACCAAATGTCCTTGACATTGTGGAAACCTTGTAGAAATTTTCCATTCTGAAATTTTAAAGTTCCACAATATAATGACAAATTTTCCTTCTCTCAATAGAGCTCTGGATTGGAAATGGTTAATCTGGAAAGGATTAGCAGGAACGCTTTTTTTTTTACCAATACATGGAGTTTTCCTTGAAGACATTACAACACTTGCATTAGCACATTTCAACGGATTACCTTCTATTAATATGCAGCACTCATATATACCAGTATCATTTAAAGATACACCTGATTGATTGATAAATAAATGTATCATTGATCCAATTCACACTACCAAAAAGAAGAAAGCTACCCAAAAATTCACCATTCCTTTTCCAAGTTAACAATGAACTTTGAGGTAAATATATCCGAGTACTACATACCAAATTCACACTATCTTCATCTTCAATAATTTTTAAAGACTGTGGGGACACTTTTATTTCTGGAACAATAACATCTACCACAGTAAGACTAATTTTAACTCTTATTTTAGCAAATTTCCTTGCCACTTTAAAATCCCATATTCTTACAATGTCTCCTTTTTCACCTCCAATTCTATTTAAATGTTCTGGATCCAAAAGTTGTACAAAACATTGTAACAGGTAATAATACTGTTCTACTGAATAAAGTTGTTTTCCAGACCTTATCATATTATTATTAACATCTCCAGACCAAATTGTTGAATCATTACCTTTTACAAATACTGACCAGTAACCCATATCTTCTAGAATACATTCAAAGGTTCCGGTTCTGTTATTTAATTTATAAGATCCTTGCATTTTAACAAATTTTGTTTTAGATTCTATTTTAACTTTGACTTCAACATCATTACTATGAATGAAGTACAATTCCATACAGCAAGTATGTCCATGTCCTACACATATGTAGCGGGTGTTTGATTTTAGGGGAGGCATCTGGGTGGTAGTGTAACCCAGATGCAATGATTGTCAGGGAATCTGAGATCCTTTTATGGTTC
Organism: Rana muscosa; assembly: GCA_029206835.1. NCBI lineage: Eukaryota > Metazoa > Chordata > Amphibia > Anura > Ranidae > Rana > Rana muscosa. The sequence continues at coordinate 258,204,403 of CM055119.1, read as the reverse complement.
TTGGAGGACTCTGGTGGTGTGAGGTTCCCTGCGGCCTGCAGGTGGCGCTGTCGCCCTGGCTGGAGTTGAACACTCACTGCAGGACTGCTTCCCTTTTTGTCCTTTCCTGGCACGGGTACAGCGGGGCGGGGGACCCGCTGTGACGCAAAGGGAGAGGAGATAAGAGGGGCGGACGTCCTGACCTGGGGGTTCAGAGTCGGAGGACGCAGCCGCACCCAGACACCTTCAGCTTGGGTGCTGACGTTCCGGAGTTCGGGGCCCAGGTGCCCTTGACCTGGCCGGAGTGGGAGATGGAGTCCATTTTAGGCACCTTTAGCCTGGGGTGAGGTACTGTGGCGGAAGCCTGGAGCTCAGTACCTTCGACTGAGTTCCGCGAGGGTGGTGGAATTCGGGGGGGCACTAACTCCTTGGGTGCCCGTGTCTGAGATGAGGAGGCCGGTAAGCGGAACTTCTCCGGAGAGTCCAGCGCAGCATTGCTGGTGACGGAGAGGCCCCCGGTAACTGTCTTGGACAGATGTCCTTCCCCTGATAGGTTATACGATAGCGAAGGTAATTCATGTTCTGTTCAATATAGTCAGGGGCAATGACTATTCGCCACTGGTGACACTACAGTGGTTAGCTCTATCTAGAAGAATTGTGCCTTGGCCTACTCCCTACAGATACTGAAGTGGTATATGGGTCTCAACCTGTCTGTGCTGTATGACTATTTATTGAGAAGAATAAATATGAGTTGGACCCTGTCAGTGTGTGGAACTCTGGTTACTAGGAGCAAAGGGGAGTCAATCCGAGGAGAGGATTTGACTCTGGGACACATACACAAAACCCGATAGTTCTGGCCTTCACCTCTACACATTGGAGGACATGGGCCGTGGTGTATCTCATCCCTCCCCCCAGTGTTAACCCCTAGACAAGACAGACACGCCGTGAATGAGAAGGGGTGAGAGGGGTGAGGTCGCTACACGTGGGGGCATCGTGTCCGGGATGTGTATTGTGTCTGAATTTGAACTTTGCTGCCCGGAGGAGTTCCGAGTAGGTCGGCCATATTGGCCAATGCGCCACAAGGCAAACCATAGCTGCGTAGTTCGTGGGCGGGGAGAAGGAAAAGCCCGTGAACAAATGCAGAGAGTGGGAGGAGTCTGGCCATGTGGAAGGACACACGTGGAGATTCCGGCGCAAAGGGGTCAGTGCGCATTAGAGCAGCAAACAGTCAGGATGACTTCAAGCACCCCGTGGATTTCTGCTTCTTCCGTCACCGAGATGACTTATTTTGCTGCCCAGATTACGGATACGGGAATAAGACTAAGGCCACAGGGGCAGTTGGCTCTGTAAACCTGCAGAGAGATAGAGGCCCTCGGTGTGATCTGTCCCGGCTGTTCGGGACTGGTGGTCCAGTTGAAGCCGTTCGGGCGATGTGAGGTCTGCAAAGAGTTCCTCTTCGAGGTGGAGCCATCCACAGAAAGGCCTTGCACCTTCCACCTCAACTATCTCACAGGGACTGCCACTCCGGAGGGAGAGATCGATGCCTATGTGTTTCCTGTGTGTGCTGACCAGGGCGACGTGACAGCCCAAGCGGAGATGAAGAGAGAGAAATCAGGATGCTGCCTCAGTCACCACAAGCTCCCTGCTCCCACCGCCGAATAGGAAAGTTGGCCTGGTGATGGCATCCTATGGTCGTGGAAGAGCTTCGCCCCGTCGCTTGCCTGGCCTGGATGGATCTGGAGGGAAGAGTCCTGGATGTCCTTGTTCTTCAAAAGGCCCAGGTGAGCCAGGGGTCGGGACAGTGTGTGTGGTTGGAGGTGTCGGGAGCCCAGAGTCGGTGGAGCCCGTCGAGGGGGGTGATTCCGTGTCTACGGGGAATTACCTGCCCGCAGTGTTATGACACCTCCGACCTAGAGTCGCTATCATATGCCGGTGATGATGGGGAGATAGATGAGATCTTCCACAAGAAGGGATGGGACAAGATGAAGCTACCCGCGTCCTGTGTCTTAAGGGGCCCACCTATGTCCATTGGGGATAGTACACCCCGGGTGGAGGCCTCGGAGCCTAGGGAGGAATCTGGTTCCCTGTCCATGATCCCACTTCTTGAACCATCAAGTGTTTCACTTGCTCCTGTTGCGGGAGTGCAACGGGCATCACTGCGGGCTCCTAGGCCCAAATCTACAGAGGTGGTGACTGTACCTCACCATCCGGAGTCCATTGTTCTACCTGGAGTGGGAGACCGTGCCACAATGCCATCTCTGGCAAGGCTGCAGCGTCTCTTTTGCCAGAAAGTTGCCCGAGAATATGGGTGGGAATACCCATATCTGCCCAGAGAATTGCTCTACGAGGTAGAAGTTTTTCGGCAGCGGTGGTACAATGATTTTGTCTGGACAAAGCTGAAAGTACCTCATGCACACCGATACCTCGCATGCTCACTGTGACAGGGGTCACTTTGGGCACAGGGTGAGCAAGAAAATAATGGACATTAAGAATATATTTTGGACTACCTAAAATGGGTCTGTAATATTAATCCACCATATTCCCCAGGATATCTGTAAATAACTAGTTACTGTTTGTTGATCCTGAACTCAACAAATTAATTGAGAGATGCTGATGTGCCACCTGCCTGTTGTGATGTAAATGAACCTAGGATGGCCTCTGAGGATCTTTCATTGTGATAATTAACTCTGTACTTGTGTGTATTGTAAAGTAGCAGACAGACAGTCTGGGGAACATAAAGGTTATGCATAGTCATTTAAGATGAAAAGGGATTAGCTAATGACCTCACCTGCTGTCTGCTAAGAGATGTCAGATGTGTATTGGAAGCTCGTTATGTAACCATTGTGTGATGTTGGGGGTGGAGTTGTTCATTTGGACTACAGTATTCTTTTTGTGTATATAAGGGCCTGCTTTTCTCAATAAAAGGGTCAGACAAGTTGGAAACTTCAACACAGAGCGTTGTCTTGTATTTCTGGAAGAATTATTCCTATGGGAAGCGGTCGTCTGACTGTGGAGTGTCTGGTAGCTGCTGTGTGTTCGGGAATGGAATATATTTAAACGACGTTGGCCCCTGTCGTTACATTGGTGGCAAGCAGCGGATTGATTCCCACAGCCGGAAGGACAGCTACAAGAGGACACAGGCCAATGGAGGCACAATATGAACGGCTAAAGCGCTCTACCCTCAAGGACTTACTGGAGAACCGGGGAAGACCGGCCAACAATCGTAAGAAGAGGGACATTATCAGAGAACTAGTCGAAATGAATGGAACCGAAAGGCCCAGTGTAACAGACAGGACACCCGAAGAGGCAAGTTTTGATCGGGCTGTTAACATAAGACTGGCACATTATGGAACTAACCCTACAGCGGAGATCATAGACCGAGTTATAGCGGCTGTGGACGTAAATTTGCTACCACAAAGAGGTTCTGCAGCAGCAGAAGTCACAGCAGCACCAACTGAAAGGAGAAAGATACATTTTACTGCTTTAAAAAATTTAATTGAAACTGAAGGAGAGATTGATGGGTAACTTGCTGATTTTGAACGGCAATGTGCCCTACACCGGGTGCCCACAGAGGAATGGGATACCATTTTGTCTAGGAAATTGTCAGGCCGGGCCAGTGAAGCGTTCAGGGCCATCCCAGACGAGGATATTATGAACTATGGACTGGTAAAAGAAGCACTGTTGGCCAGGTATGCCGTCACACCGGAGGCGGAGACGAGAGATGAGCAAGCAGACTGGAGACTCATATACCGAGTGGGCATGCCGCCTACACCGCACGGCATCTCACTGGGTTGCTGGATGCCAAGCAGAATCCGGGGAAGAGGTGCTGCAGGTGTTCCTGCTGGAGCACTTCTTTAACAAACTGTCCCTGGAAGTCAGAGAGTGGGTCCGGGACCGAAAACCTTTCACCTTGCCTGAAGCAGCTCACCTGGCGGACGAATACACAGACGCCCGCAAACTGGATAACCCTGTGGTCATGACAACAGCTCGGGTGGATTATCAATCAGCGGCACCCCCTCCGGATATCGCCTACCAACCACAGTCGTACCGCCCTACAGCACCACCTCCAGCGGCCACTTATTCTCAGCAGCCCAGGTTCAACTCCCAGGACTACTCACAACCCAGCAGGTGTTTCGGGTGTAAACAGCTAGGGCACAAAAAGCCAGACTGTCCGTTGAATCCAGCCAGGCAGTCCCAGTCCTCGAGACAGCCAGCAAGGGAGAACCACCACACATCCATGCTTGCGGCCCACTGCGTTGAGGAGGAAGAACATTGGAGCGTCCTGCACGAGGCTGATCCAATACAAGCAGCTAACCGGGACAACAGGCAACAACACAGGCAGACTGTCCGGGTTAATGGAACGGTAGCCAATGGCCTACGTGATACTGGCGCCACCATGACCCTACTACAGAAGAACCTCATCCCAGAGAGCCAACACACCGGAGACACTGTAGCCGTAAGAGCAGCGGGAGGTACCATCTTCCGGCTACCCGTTGCCCGTGTTCACCTGGATTGGGGGGTTGGTTCGGGACACGTGAATGTGGGGGTGATGAAGGATTTGCCAGCGGATGTACTACTGGGGAATGATTTGGCCCCCCTCGTTTCTGCTTACGCTCCGATGAGCCCCGCTGAAGCCAACCCAGTGACTCCCTGTGCCCAGACCCATGCTGCTGGAACCGGCCCGCTTGCGGCTGAGAATTGGGTAAGACTAACTCTCCCGACATGTACCTTAGATCAGGCAAAATATCACAGTCTAGAATTGGAATGTGACAAGTTGGCCAGGGAGAAATCGGAGATGCAACGACACTACGTCATGTATTATGAGATGTCCCACGGCTTGAACATTGAAATGCAGAAACAGGCTGAAATTGTCAAAAGGTTAAATGGGATTTGCGCCCAGGTTTTGCCTTACCTCTCCCAAGAGCATCAGCAACAAGTTTTGGGAGCCATTGAGAGAGCAAAGCAAGTGACTGTTCCAGAACTGAATTCCATTATTCGCCCTGCAACCTTACCACTTCACCATCAGCTACCGACCCGGTAAGGAAAATGGCAATGCTGATGGGTTGTCCAGGCATTAGAGGAATGAAACTATGGACTAACGTCAGAGTCAACCCGTCTGGGGTCTCCTCCTGTGTTAGTCTCCTGCCGAAAGGGGAGATGTGTGACAGGGGTCACTTTGGGCACAGGGTGAGCAAGAAAATAATGGACATTATAATATATCTTGGACTACCTAAAATGGGTCTGTAATATTAATCCACCATATTCCCCAGGATATCTGTAAATAACTAGTTACTGTTTGTTGATCCTGAACTCAACAAGTTTATTGAGAGATGCTGATGTGCCACCTGCCTGTTGTGATGTAAATGAACCTAGGATGGCTTCTGAGGATCTTTCATTGTGATAATTAACTCTGTACTTGTGTGTATTGTAAAGTAGCAGACAGACAGTCTGGGGAACATAAAGGTTATGCATAGTCATTTAAGATGAAAAGGGATTAGCTAATGACCTCACCTGCTGTCTGCTAAGAGATGTCAGATGTGTATTGGGAGCTCGTTATGTAACCATTGTGTGATGTTGGGGGTGGAGTTGTTCATTTGAACTACAGTATTCTTTTTGTGTATATAAGGGCCTGCTTTTCTCAATAAAAGGGTCAGACAAATTGGAAACTTCAACACAGAGCGTTGTCTCGTATTTCTGGAAGAATTATTCCTATGGGAAGTGGTCACCTGACTGTGGAGTGTCTGGTAGCTGCTGTGCGTTCGTGAATGGAATATATTTAAACGACGTTGGCCCCTGTCATTACACTCACCTACAGTCACCAGAAAGTTCAAGTACTGTAAGGCAGAGTGGATGGTGGGAAGGCATATCCATGCGGACAAGGTGGTAATTTGTCGGAAGGATGGAAGAAGCATTGAGTACCATGTGGAGGCTTTTGACCAGCACTTGAAGCCTTTGTTTTTGCCAGATCCCAAATTCTATTTGTAGGAGAAAGAGACTCCTTTCCATTTTTTTTCTTGTTGCTACCAGAGACAGGGACTGTGCTCTAATTTTTCTTTTGGGATGTTTTACTCTTTGGAGAAATGGGAGCTGTTGTTATTTTTGTTCTTCCTCCTTCTCCTCCCATCAAGGAAAAATAAATCAGTGACTTTGGGGTTTAGCCAGCGTAGGGTCACAGCACAGAGAAGCAGAAGTTCATCTGGATCTGACAAGTGCCTTTACCGCGGCATTGCCATCAGGTGGCGGTGTTGCGCAACGATTGTTCCTTTCACACTTTGCACTACACTATTGGAGACAATGGGTTTCTCTATGGATAGACCCATTCCTTTCAAGAAAAATACATACATTATGCTAGGATGTGTGTTTCTTTGTTTTTTTCCCCTCTGCAGGAGATTTCATCTATCAAGGCTGCTGAGAATGGGGTGGTCCTTAGATAGTGAGGGGGGAATTTCAATGTATAAGTCTTTTAAAAGTTTGATAACAAGTTCATTGTTTTTTTTTATTCCTGTTTCCTTTTCCCATTTTGGGTCCTGGCACAATTCATGACTAAATTGTTGAGTTTGGTCTCTGGGTCGAACTTATGTCACCACTCCATGGGAGGCATGGGTTTGCACCAGACACTAGGGACCAGTGTCAAATCACCAGGGGGAGAGTGTAGCGGGTGTTTGATTTTAGGGGAGGCATCTGGGTGGTAGTGTAACCCTGATGCATTGATTGTCAGGGAATCTGGGATCCTTTTATGTTTCTTGGAGGACTCTGGTGGTGTGAGGCTCCCTGCGGCCTGCAGGTGGCGCTGTCGCACTGGCTGAAGTTGAACACTCACTGCAGGACTGCTTCCCTTTTTGTCCTTTCCTGGCGTGGGTACAGCGGGGCGGGCAGCCCGCTGTGACGCAAAGGGAGAGGAGATAAGAGGGGCGGACGCCCTGACCTGGGGGTTCAGAGTCGGAGGACGCAGCCGCACCTTCATCTTGGATGCTGGCGTTCCGGAGTTCCGGGCCCAGGTGCCCTTGACCTGGCCGGAGCGGGAGATGGAGTCCATCTCAGGCACCTTTAGCCTGGGGTGAGGTACTATGGCGGAAGCCTGGAGCTCAGTACCTTTGTCTGAGTTCCGCAAGGGTGGAGGAATCCGAGGGGGCCCTAACTCCTTGGGTGCCCGTGTCTGTGACGAGGAGGCCGGTGAGCGGAACTTCTCCGGAGAGTACAGCGCAGCATTGCTGGTGACGGAGAGGCCTCCGGTAACTGTCTTGGACGGATGTCCTTCCCCTGATAGGGGCTACGATAGCGAAGGTAATTCATGTTCTGTTCAATATAGTCAGGGGCAATGGCTATTCGCCACTGGTGACACTACAGTGGTTAGCTCTATCTAGAAGAATTGTGCCTTGGCCTACTCCCTACAGATACTGAAGTGGTATATGGGTCTCAACCTGTCTGTGCTGTATGACTATTTATTGAGAAGAATAAATACGAGTTGGACCCTTTCAGTGTGTGGAACTCTGGTTACTAGGAGTGTATGTGTCCCAGAGGATTTGACTCTGGGACACATACACAAAACCCGATAGTTCTGGCCTTCACCTCTACACATTGGAGGAAATGGGCCGTGGTGTATCTCATCCCTCCCCCCAGTGTTAACCCCTAGACGAGACAGACAAGCCGTGAATGAGAAGGGGTGAGAGGGGTGAGGTCGCTACACATACATATCCGAACAAATCTTCTGCTGTATTGATATTAGTGTATCTAAATGTATCTCTTTTGTCATCTACATCAATATCAATATGCTTTTAACCTTCGTATTAATATCAATATCTTTATCAATTTTGTCCTCTATATTGCTATTAATGTCTTGCTCACTGTTATCTACAGTGATATCAGTGTCTACATCTCTTTTGTTTCTGAATAATGTAATGTCTTTGTTGTGAAAATCTTCCATCCTGTTAACCTCTGCATGGCTGGAACAGTTTGTGATATATTTTACCACTGACAAAATTGTCACTAGAGAAAAGATGAATCCTGTGATGGTGATGATCAACTTTCTCTCTTTAAAACTTTTCTTTTGTTGTCATTTTTCCTTCTTTAATCAGGTTTGTTAAAAATCATTCCTAGGAAAAAATAAAAGCTGCATCATTTATCTAAATATAATTTTTTTATCTCATAATATACAATTATTACTGATCAGTGTGTACTCACATTTTCGTTGTCTACGTGCATTTTACACTGAATTGAGAGGACTTTGAACTTACACCATTAATCATTATGTTTTCTCTATTGCCCCTCTCTGCAGCGTAGACAAAAAAGATTAATTGGGAAAACACAAGCGACATTTTCCTTCCTGTCATTAAATTCACTGTGTTGCAGAAGATGCTGTACTTCTGACACTTCATCAAAACAAACAAGATTTAATTACACTGTCTGCTGTCTCTTCCATTTTGTCCCAATAAAACTATTCTTGAAAAATTTCAAGCAATTTCTGCTTTACCAATGTGACCTAAACTCTCATGATTGAATTTAATGAATTCTACGTGAAGGTGTTGAGGTATAACAGGACGCAGAAACCCATGACATAAGACCCCGTTTTCAAAACCAAGGGAGGTCTCATGCCACCCGGAGAGCAAGGAAAAAAAACGCATTCCTTCTCCATTCTTCTACAAATGAAGGAATCTGTGTGTCTGTTTTCCTGACAACATTAAAATTCAGGTTGAATCACCAATTCACCATGCAAAACTGCTTGCTTTGCTAAAACTGTCACTATACAAACTTTAAAGTACTATGTGGGGTCTGTAAAATAATTTTGTTAAAACCTACAATATTCTCAGTTGCTTTTACTGCATAATGCACACCCACTAATTATCTCAATGCTTCGAATGCTGTTGGTACAGGTAAAGAAGCAATAGTCTCAATACTTTCCTGTAAAGGCTGCCTCTTTCCTGAACCAATCAAAATTCCTAAAAATTTTACTTCACTTATCATAAACTAAACTTTGCGTATATTCAACTTAAGACCTCTTCTTCCAGAATTGTCAGCAATTCTGCCAGAAGAAAAAAGTGTTCCTTTAATCGATAAATATCTTACTGTATTAATAATCGATATTCAATAATTCATATTGATGAAAAAAGTTCCAAGAAAATGCATTCAATTCTCCTGTAATAACTTATAAATTGATTTAATAATAAAAATAGCAAAATGTTATTAGAACAATATCAATTGTAGCATCAATAAGTTTCTTATTCTAAAAAATGAAGATTGTATAGCTATATCTTAGTGTATGTGTGTGTATGTCTGGCTATGTCAGCCTATCTCTCCCTAAAAGCTAAAAGAGCACTAGCTTCTTAAAATTGCCCCCACCTTTTCTTTCAAAGGAGTGCTTTAACGTTCCATTTACTCTAAAATTCCTAAGGATAGGGCTGTGAACTGTGTGAGTAGCTGAAATAAGAATTAAATCTCTAAAACTCATCAAAACCTTATTCATAACATTATTCATAGCCAAAAAACATTAACCAGTTAATTCTCACCATCCATACAGCTCACTAAGGACTGTTTTCATTCCCCTCCCCCCCCCCCATTGCTATATTTGAAAAAATATGCGTCTCACTCCACTTTGTATAGTTATGCCTTTCCTGTCTTTATTGCATATGGGTTTTAATAGGGAAACACATCTGAGTACTCTGGCCTCTATGCGTAGAATTGTTACCCCATCTCACAGAGTAAACTTCATAACGCCTTGGGGTTGTTTTAGGGTGATAAGATCTTCTTTGCATATCATTATTCACTGCCCTACAATATCTTGCTATGTGACCCATCCTTTTACATAAAAAACATTTGAAGGCTGGCCTACTTGTATAGGCCTTTTTCTGAGCATGTGGCGATTGTATAACATTGTTATGATTAGAATGAACAGACTTTACACATTTTTCATGTGAGGAATAATCACTAGCCTCCATTGATTCACACCCTGAATCACTTTTATTTAAATCTGCAGCAACAATAATATCCAATTTTCCTGCATGTTTTTTCACCTCCATCTTAGCTGAGCACTGAGCAAATTTGGTTAATTCAATATCTGACTGCGTGTTAACTTTTCCCTCTGTATTCACCGAAATAACTTTCTGCATTTCTATTTCATTCTCTAAATGCTCAACATAGTTACATAAAGTTTCACAATTTAAACAACTAGCTGCAATAGATACATTCTCATGTGTTTGCGTATTTCCTGAAATTGTTTCATCTCCTGATTTGTTCTCTACACAAATCAAATGTGTTTCTGGTACATCATAAACTATAGAATTAAAAACTGTAACCAGCTTCATTACATTACGTAACTTTTTCTTTGTTTTAGCTAATGAAAATCTAGCCTTATCGACCTCTAAATTTGCTTGCAAACATTGTTCATACATAGATAATAGACATGTGCACTGCCAAAAAATTCGTTAGTTTTCGTTTTCGTTTCATTCGTTTTTTTTTTTTTCGTTTTTCGGGTCATTCGTTATGATCGCAATTCGTAAATTCGTAAATTTGTACATTCGTAAATTTATACATTCGTAAATTTGTACATTCGTAAATTTGTACATTCGTAAATTTGTACATTCATAAATTTGTACATTCGTAAATTTATACATTCGTAAATTTATACATTCGTAATTTCGGAAATTTGGAAATTCGATATTTTCGAAAACCCGAAAATTTGAAAATCTGAAAAAATAACTATTAAATTATAGGTATTGTAATTTCCTTTCAAATTTGGCTGTTAGCGAACGTAACGAATACAAATTTATCTGAAGTTACGCATAACCTGAAATAACAAATGCCGCATCTAAACAAATGGAACGGAACAAATTAATAATAATAATAATAAAATGTTTTTATTATTATTATTGTTATTTATTATTATTATTAATTCATTACGTTCCATTCGTTTAGATACGGCATTCATTATGTCGGAAAACAATTCGTAACTTCGTTAAGTTCACTAACAGCCAAATTTGAAAGGAAATTACAATACCTATAATTGAATAGTTAGTAATAGTTAAGTTATTAGTTAATTATTATTTCAGATTTCCGAATTTACTAATTTACGATTGTACGAATGTACAAATTTACGAATGTACGAATATTCGGAAATTCGTAAATTCAAATTTACGAATTTCCGGATAGTTGTACATTCGTAAATTCGTGCATTGGTAAATTCGTATATTCGTAAATTCGTACATTCGTAAATTTGAATTTATGAATATTCGTTAAAATTCGTTAAATGAGTTTTCGTTAATTCGGATATTTCCGAATTAACGAATTTGTCGAAATTCGTTAAAAAACGAATTCGGAACGAAACGAATTGCACATGTCTAATAGATAACACGTTTCAACCAGTTTATTTAAGACACATAAAAACTTTAGCCTTTACACTCACATTTACAACTTCAAAAATCAGCAAAATGTGAAAATCACATCAAATCTTGCAAGTAATAGCACAGCGGTGCACTGCGGTCACAGCGGACCTGAAGTGTGCGCTCGATATCTCGCTCTCACCCACTCCACAGTGATAGATCGCGGTGTCGGTATTCCACTTCCTACTTAGGCGTCACACGTCAGTGATGATGATTGCCGTACAGCCACGCCCCCAACATGTTTCGTCACATAGACTTAATCCAAATATTGTTTACTTTTTTTTTATGATCTGATGTATGTACTCCATCTGGTCTTGTTCCCGGTGTTTTAGATCAGACCATCGTTTTCGGATTTGGCCCTTTGATCGGTCCACTGAAAGTTCTCTGCACAAAATGGCGATGACCTTCTCCAAAATGCTGTCCTTTCGCCTGTTGGGCCTTTCGCAATTGCGCAGCTTACAGTCATTATCGTGCTTCTCTAGGATGCGCACCATCTTCACCATCTCACCTCTTCTCATGGGGGTTGCTGTGTACCTCCTATGAGCTCCACCACCATGGGGCTGGCTGCAATCCGCCGAATCCGCCATGTTGTCCCTCCCGAATGTTCCGCCGTGTGTGTCGCATGCAGAAGAGAGATGGCCATACCTCAGCGTCATGACGCACTGAGAGCGGAGTTTGATGCATGCGCAGTGTGTATAAAGCCAGAATGCACGTTCGATCGAACGGCCGTAGGAACAATCTTAGAGTGCAGGATGATCGATCGCCAACGCACGAAAGGAGCAGAAAATTAAGGAACAATTGTAAATTGGGGCATAGTTGGTTAGTGGCCTGTACTGCTTAGGTTGAGGCCTATATTGGGACCAGCTTATGGGTTAAGCTAGACATTATGGTTTGTCTTGTGTTCTGTCTTGCAGGCATCATATCATCATGACTGATAAATTCACTTCGCCAGAATTTCTCCCCCATTTCAGTGACATGTAGCGGGAGCTGCCCTGTCTCTGGAGGGTGCAGAGTAGAGACTACTCAAATAAAATACTGAGGAAGGCAGCTTTGGAGAAACTGGTAGGTAGAGTTGTTCAAACCTGTGTACTCCAGGGCAGACACCAACTACATCAGGCAAAAGATAGCCAACCTTCAGAGTGCATTTAAAAGGGAGCTGAACAAGGTCTTGGACTCTGAGAGATCTGGAGCAGCAGCGGATGACCTATATGTTCCTAGACTGTGGTATTACGACAGCCTGCGGTTTTTGACAGACCATACTACGCTCCCTTCTACGTCTGCTGAGGGCACAGCTCCTGAGGTCCGCACACGTCCTGAGGTCCACACAGGTCCTGATGCACAGGATGAAGATGTGGAGGAGCCCAGCTTGAACCAGGTATAGCATTGTTGAACAAATTTATTTCCAAAAATACAATGATGATAACTAGATGTTATTGGAAAAATATTTCTGCCTTAACAAAGTGGTTTCCTTATCAATAGACAGTAGGGACCAAAATTATTTGAACAAGAATTAAAAATGCTGGGGTCAGAATGATAGTCTTTCGCCACATTCAAATTGCAACAGTGAGGAGATCAAAACTGTGTGTGATTGATGGGCAAACCAATAAAAAGATTCTAATTATGTCCCATTTTCATACACAGGAAAGTGTCAGTCTGGAGGAGCCAGCGGCCAGTCCCAGATCCCTCCCCTTCGCCCTCCTGCTAAAAGGGCCAGGAAGAGCAGGAATCTGGAGGAGGCCACAGCTGCCTTCCTCAGCCAGGCCACTACTGCCATCCGGACAGACCCAGATGAGTGCAAGGGATTTGGCGTGGTTAAGGGCAATAGGTTAAAGGGGATGGCCGGTGACCAAAGGAGAAGGTGCAAGGATCTCATCCTGCAGCTCCCCAACAGGGGGGCAATGGGCGATATCTATGCCATCACCCACCTGTGTGGTTTAAGTGGGCCCACATACAACACCTCCACAGCCAACCCACCCATCGCAGCAATACCAGCCACAAGAACCCCAACAACCCTGCTGGTCTGGGGATTATCACCCCTTCACCCCTTACTAATTTCTATTATTTTGTGTTTTTTGTAATAAGGTTTTTGTGTAATAATGTTGTAATAATGTTTTTTTGTTATATTTTCTATATTTTTGTATGCACTTTTTTGTTATTTTTTTTGTATTTGGATAGCAGATAGCATCTCTAATTTAATTTGTGTTATTTTTTTTCACAATAAAAAAATTGTGTAGAATATAACTTGGCTATGTGTTTTACTTTAAATGACAGTTTGGAAGTAGGCAGTTACATAAAAAAAATACAATGTAAAATTAACAAGGGACACCAACATAGTTGTATCTTTGATCTTAAAAACTCAGGGATAATGGTGTTGTGGCAAAAAATCTAACAACAAACATAATAATAATATTCTTGATATCACTAGAAAAAGAAATGCTTTTTAAAATACGTTTGGCATAACTCCATCAGTATCACCAGCAAAGTAGCTTCATTATTATCCCATTAATTAAGAAGAGAATGTGCGCTGCATTCTGACATTTGTTGATTACGAACACTAGATTACAAGACCGGCTCGTTCCTTGGTTCCGATAATGCGTGTTTGTACTTTCGACATTTGTGTGACGGATTTGTATACTGATCATTCAAAAATCAGACGTGGAGCTGTCATTCGCCAAAAATTTACTAGCCTGTTATCCAACATTTGTTTTCCGAAAATTGGAAAACAATTGTCGAAAGGAGCGTACTAACCATAAGAATTTCCGACAACAGCCTTTCAAACGACAATCCCCTTCCGAATTTCGCATCGTGTGTACAGAGCTTTAGGGAACTGACTTGACCAAAAGCCCCCTTTTCAGTCCTCGTACACACAGTAGGCCTTAGAAGGGAAAAGTCTGAAGACGAGCTGTCTGCGGATTTTCGGATGGTTAGTATGGTGCATTCGACGGACGATTTGACTTTTACATCAGACAAAAGCTGGATGTGCAGGCTATAAAATTTTTGTCTGATGTGAACTCAACATCTGATTTTCAGTACAGAAATTCCTCACACAAAAGTCGAAAGTACAAATATGTATGCTCGGAATCAAGGAACGACTGGGAAGAGTTCGGTCTTCTAAACTCCTGTTCGTAATCTAGAATTAACATTTGTGAAGCGGCAGTTGATGAAATGTAAAAATTCTCATTTTCTTTATGCCAAATGTTTTTTTAAACGGCATTTGTTTTGTACGATCTGAGAATCGCGTATCAACGCTCACCAAATTTCTACTAACACGAAATTAGCAAAAGGGTCACAAAGTACGTCTCTCATAGTACGTCACTACATTCGTGTTTGTCAAATGACAATTTGCGGTTAGTATGCTAGACAAAATCCTGCACACGCCCTTTTGACAAAAATCAGATGCTCGGTTGTCCAACAATCAAACCGTGTGTACGAGGCTTAAATCTGATGGTCATAGTTTAAAGGCCATGCAGTGCATTTTGGTTAAAAAAAGTCCCCCAAGTGCCGGGTTTTGAACCTTTTGGTTTTATCAAGCTAATCAAATAGAAACTGAAAGCAGAGAAAATAAATCACAATACACTAAGCAGCAGTTACTAACGTATGTGTTTTTTTATTTTTCCACCTCTACTCCAGTACTACATGCAGCATGGACTTATTGCTCTGATAAACAATAAAACAAAAATGTAAAAAATTAATTTGAAAATCTTTTAATCATATATACGATAAAGCTTTAGTTTCTTGAACAACTGCTCCAATGTTGGCTTTGACTTCTGGTAACCTGAAATGCAAAACAAAAAAACGTGTTTAACAGTAGACAAAAATGTAGATTAATTTGTATTTAATTTCTGCCTCCTTTTCATTCTCAGGTAGTACCGTATACAATAACATACCCAGCTTCCTGGATTGAGAGCCTAGCCCCTCACAATGTCTACATATAAGTACCTTGTGTTTTCTTCTGTGAGTCACACTGGTTTAGTAGCGGAATATTTGTCTTCAGCCCACCGCACTATAACTGGTTTGGTTGTACTGGATTGCTTATGTTATGAGTGAAATTGTCATTTGCATCAGTTTTCCCTAGTGAAAGCCAAATGCATGGTAGAATACAGGCTGCCTTCTCTGATATTAGCCCTTGGTTTCCATTTGTGTCCGAGTGCAAGAAAGCATGTTTTTTTTTTTTTGCAGTCACATTTAAGAAAACCTCATTGTATGTTTGTTATGTGTTCCCATTCACACAGCATGCCTACATGTTTTAAAAAAAGATTTCTTACCTTTTAGATGTTTTTTAGAAGGAGGTGTCCTCCTCCTTGCCTTCCTCTGGATCAACTGTGGGTATAGGATTGTGTATATAGGATTGTATAAAATGTTTTCACTTTTATTGGCTGAACTAGATGGACTTGTGTATTTTTTCAACCAAACTAACTATGTAACAATGTGTCATGGCTGACTGCAAGGTTTTTTGAACAATGTTAGTGTGAGTCTGTCCCAGGTCTTTCAGCGCTAAAGCGGAGTTCCACCCAAAAGTGGAACTTCTGTTCATCTGATTCCCCCCCCTCCAGTGACACAATTGGCACCTTTCGAGGGGGAGGGGGGTACAGGATACCTGTCTTTGACAGGTATACTTTCCCACTTCGGGGAGTCTGAGCCGCGGCCTGTGACATCACCGCGGGGCTCTCTCCTCCCCCTCTGGCTACAGGGCCAGTAGGAGAGAGGAGCGGGCCTCGCGCATGCGCAGTAGGGTTCCCGCGTGAAGCCAAAAGCCTGCAATGGCGGCGGCAGCACCCGCCAGCTGATGGAAACATCAGCTGCGTGTGTCGTAATCGCTGGACTCCAGGACAGGTAAGTGACATATTATTTAAAGCCAGCAGCTGCAGTATGTGTAGCTGCTGGCTTTTATTTTTTATTTTTTGGGCGGAACACCGCTTTAACAAATAGTGCAAGAAGTCCAGCTTCTACAGCTTTAAACCTTTGTTATGACAGTGTTCAAATCTAGGTAAAATTCAGACTGAACATCTGTCTGCACAGTACAGACAGGATTAATTATGTCAAACACAGCAGTCCAGCACCCTCATAAGCAAAGAGAAATAAATGCTTAGGATTTTTTTCCTGCTGGAGGATCCAGAATAGAGCATTTTAAAAGGGTATTTTATAATAGTTTTTTTTAAGGTTGTGCTATATGAATGGGGACAAAAATTGGTATAATTCAAATTTGGCTGCAAAAATGGAAATACATTTTAAAGGTGATTTTCAAAGGGAACCAACATTTTGTTGGCTGACCTCAAATTGAATCACATGTACGCCTTTTTATATCCATGATGGCTAGATGATCACATCATAATTCTTAGGTCCGCCTAAAGCTGGTCATACATGGATCAAAATTCTGCTGGTTCAGCAGGACTTGGCTGGATTTTGATCCATCTATGTCCGTTTCTTTTCATGAGAAGTCAATCTATCAATCAGCTTCTCATGAATACTCCAGCTGAAAATTTTCTATTCAATTAGGGCTTGAAGCCAATGGGCTGCAGCACAGGTCAGTGTATTCTGACTGCAGATGTCAGAATACAATGACACAACAGGGAGGATTCGCACATCTACACTGAATATGTAGATGGGGGAATCAGGTCAGTTTTTTCGTTCAATGTGCTGGCCCAGTCAAAATAAACTGTCCCATGTATGGTTCCCTGAAAGATTTTCCAAAATGAAATATCTTGGCTATGGTCTTGTCGGAGGGGACAATCATATCACCACTGGAGTCTCCCAGATATCTGAACACAACTAGAAGCAAAATAACATTTCCTGGAAAGGAAATGGAAGCTAAAGTACCCATCAGTTGAAAATGCACTGGTTATCTATGGTGTCCTTAGGACTCCCCCAAGGGGAAAAGGCCCATTGCTGATGCCTGTGACTTGCTGGAATGCCTAGTTTTGGCATCATGGCTACAAATGCTTTTTTAGATTTTGTAATCATTTTTTTAATCAGTCTCACACTGTTGTATATTATTGCCTTTGGGAAGAACATTTATTAAGCCCTGTGCACATGATCGGTTTTACCGATGAAAACAGTCCGATGGATCGTGTATGGGCCCCATCGGGCTTTTTTCCATCGGTGATTAAAAATAGAACATGTTTTCAATTTATTCGATGGAAAAAAAAACAATAGCAAATTCCGATCATCTGTGTGGAACTTCATCGGAGAAAAAACCCACGCATGCTCAGAATCAAGTCGACACATGCTCAGAAGCATTGAACTTAATTTTTCTCGGCTCGTCTGAGTGTTTTACGTCACGGCGTTTGGGACGGTCGGATTTTTGACTGATGGTGTGTAGGCAAGACTGATGGAAGTCAGCTTCATCGGAAATCCGATTGAAAAATCTATCAGATTTTATTCCATCGGAAATCCGATCGTGTGTACAGGGCTTAAGTCTCAATCTATTGTTTTTTGTTTTGTTTTTTTTTTAGTTAGGAGATGCTTTATTTCTGAAATTTCCTTTTACAAAAAAGCTACAGCATGCAGTATAAAAGTTGTCCATCTACATTGAAAAATGTTTACAGTATTACGGTAAATAATAATTTTTTTCTTTGTCAAATTAGTATATGTTGGGAGCTATGAGATCTTCAGTGTTATTTGCCCTTGCATTGGTAATGTTTTATAAATATTGTGTCATCAGCGCCTTCTTAGATTAATATTTTATCCTAGCAGCAGTGAAGTGTTATAGAAGTGGTTTCCCTAGACTAAAGCCCTGTACACACGATCGGATAACCTATGGATTTTCGTCCGATGGATTTGTCCATCGGAAATCCGATGAAACTGTTTTTCATCAGTCTTGGCCACACACCATCAGTCAAAAAACCGACCGTTCCAAACGCGGTGATGTAAAACACTCCGATGAGCCGAGAAAAATTAAGTTTAATGCTTCTGAGCATGCGTCGACTTGATTCTGAGCATGCGTGGGTTTTTTAACCAATGGACTTGCCCATAGACGATCGGAAATTCCCATCGGTTTTTTATCCATCGGAAAATTTTAAAACAAGTTCTATTTTTTACAACCGATCGAAAAAAGACCGATGGGTACCATACACGATCGGTTGGTCTGATGAAAACCATCCATCGGACGGTTTTCATCAGTCAAACCGATCGTGTGTACGGGGCTTTAGACCAAATTTTTAAGAAATAACTCTAATGCCGTGTACACACAACCGTTTTTAATGATGAGAAAATGCAATTTTTTAAAATGGTCATTAAAAATGATCGTATGTAGATAAAAATACACAATTATCTACAGTAGGAAGGGAGCTCGGATATTTGAGAAGACAGTTAACGGATATCTTACGTTTTAAAGCTAAAGCTTTATTGCAACGAGCTAAGAAAGTAAACTACGAAATGGGGGATAAATGCAGTAGATTTCTAGCAGGGAAAATTAAAGAAAAAAATAGATCGACATATATATCACAAATTAAAAGGGAGAGAGGGACAATTAATACAAATGCCAAAAGATATTGCTCAGACTTTTGGAAAACCCTATTCTACCCTGTATAATTTGAAAGAAACACCCACTTCAATGTCCTTAATAGAAGAGTACCTCTCATCAACAGGCCTCACTAGACTATCTTCCCCAACCCGCCATAACTTAGAAAAACCTATCTCGGTTGAGGAGCTTAACATGATATTAAAAACGATTAAAAATGAAAAGGCACCAGGCCCAGATGGCTTTGGTATAATATACTATAAAGAATTTGCGGACATACTTAGTGAACAAATGATAAAAGTTTTTAATGCAGTGGGCCTGACCTCAGCCTTCCCTCTGGATACACTTAGAGCACAGATTACGGTAATTCCGAAGGAGGGGAAAGACCCAGCGGAGTGCGGAAGCTACAGACCTATTTCTTTACTTAACGTTGATTTAAAATTTTTTACTAAAATACTGGCCGTTAGACTTCAACCGTGGCTTCACATTTGGTTGATTTAGATCAAGTGGGCTTTATTCCAACAAGGGAAGGAAGAGATAACACAACAAAGGTACTGAATTTGGTTCATCAAGCTAACAAGACGAATACCCCTTGTGTGTTTTTGAACACTGATGCTGAGAAAGCATTTGATAGAGTGAACTGGAGATACCTTTTCGAGGTACTGAAACAGGTGGGCCTAGGGGAACGTATGGTTGGCTGGATCACGACCGTCTATGCGTCCCCTCAGGCGGTTGTAAGGGTTAATGGTGTTCTTTCGAAACCTTTCAGTATCTCGAATGGTACGCGCCAGGGATGCCCTTTGTCACCCTTACTTTTTGCTCTGTCATTAGAGCCTTTTTTAAATAAAATCCGTCAAAACCCAGATACAGTATACGGGGAATACAGGTAGGAGAAAGGTCACACAAGGTCTCTGCGTATGCGGATGACTTGTTGTTCTCTTTGTCATATCCACATATCTCTCTCCCCAACTTAGTAGGGGAGATTGAGAAAGATGGTAGTCTATCCAACTTGAAAATAAATCACAGTAAATCAGAAGCCATGAGCGTAGCGATAGCACCTTCACTCCGAAATATTATACACTCAAACTTTGGCTTTAAATGGAGTAAGTCTCTAAAGTATCTGGGTACAAATATACCTGCAAAAATAAAAGATACTTTTAAGATAAATTTTCCGCCACTATATAACTCAATTAAATCTCTTTTTGATAAATTACAACATGGCCTACACTCGTGGTTTGGTCGTAGTAATATAATTAAAATGACTATCCTCCCGAAAATCCTATATTTACTTCAAGCACTGCCAATTAGGATCCCCAATGTCTTTCTGCAGCAAGTACGCACACTCTTTACAAAATTTATTTGGGCAGGAAAGCGACCAAGGATTAGACGAGATCTGTTGACATTACCAAAAGATTTTGGGGGGATTGCAGTACCGGACATAAAAAAATAGGATTTTTTACTCACCGTAAAATCCTTTTCTCTGAGTCCATGGACCGACACAGCTTCTCTATTGACAAAGTGGGTATTATCCGTTAATTAGGAGTGACTAGGCAGAAAAACTTGTAAAAAGTGTTGCATCACACCTTCTACAGTACCGCCCAGGGGGCGGACCCTCTGGGTATACCCTCTCAGTCTGCACATCGCAGATCAGTTCGTCAAAAAGCAGTACAAACTTAAAAGGAGGGGTGGGTGCTGTGTCGGTCCATGGACTCAGAGAAAAGGATTTTACGGTGAGTAAAAAATCCTATTTACTCTTTCGTCCATGGACCGACACAGCTTCTCTATTGACAAAGTGGGACGTCCCAAAGCAGTGTCAGAGAAAAAACGAGGGGTGGTAACAGCATAAAAACAAACTTCACCCCAAAACACAAAACAGCACTCCTCCAACGGAGGAGTTGCAACTCTAAACAGCCGCCTGCAAAACCTTGCGGCCGAAAGAGGCATCCGAAGATGCACCTACATCAACTTTGTAGAATTTTGTGAAAGTGTGAGCGGACGACCAAGTCGCCGCTTTACATAGTTGGGAAACAGACGCTTGATGTCGGAAAGCCCAAGAGGCACCTATTGCCCTGGTCGAATGCGCCGTGACAGGAAAGGGGGGCGCCTGACCCTTTAAGGCGTAAGCCTGGATTACTATCTGTCGGATCCACCTAGAGATGGTGGCCGATGAGACTGCTTGGCCCTTCTTGGGACCAGCCACCGAAACAAACAGTGAGTCTGACTTCCGGAACAGGGAAGTAGCAGATATGTATACTCTCAAAGCTCGGACAACGTCCAAGGAATGCAACGCCGACTCCTTAGGATTCGACGGCTGAGGACACAAGGATGGAAGTACAATGTCTTCGTTGAGATGAAAAGCCGAAACGACCTTCGGAAGAAAGGAAGGCTGCGGCCGCAGCACCACCTTATCCTTGTGGAAAATCAAATAGGGAGCCTTGCAGGACAAGGCTGCCAGCTCAGAGACTCGTCTAACTGACGTAACAGCCACCAAAAAGACCACCTTCTGAGAAAGTGTCAACAGGGGAATATCTCTAATATTCTCAAACGGTGCCTTCTGAAGCACCGAGAGGACCAGGTTCAAGTCCCACGGAGGTAACGGGGGGCGGACCGGAGGGGCCACATGTCGAACCCCCTGCACAAATGTACTCACGAGAGAGTGAGTCGCCAGGGGTCGCTGAAAAAAGACAGCCAGGGCAGATATCTGTCCCTTAATCGTACTTAGGGCAAGCCTTTGGTCTACCCCATGCTGTAAAAACAGCAGGATTCTGGAAACCAAATAGGTACGCGGATGCCATTTCATTTCCTCACACATGGAGATGTAGGCCCTCCAAGTGCGGTGATAGACCTTCCTAGAGGACGGTTTTCGAGCACTTCTCATAGTAGAGATTACTGAGTCTAACAGGCCCCGGTCTCTCAGTACCTGGTTCTCAACAGCCATGCCGTTAAAGCCAATGACTGTAAAGCAGGATGGAATATGGGACCTTGCGACAGCAGGTCCTTCCGTAGTGGTAGGCGCCAGGGGACGTCTGCTACCAGACGTACTAGATCGGCGTACCAAGGACGCTGAGGCCAATCTGGAGCGATTAGGATCATTGGAATTCCCTCTGCCTCCACTCTGCGGAGCAGAAGAGGAAGAAGCCTTAAGGGAGGGAAGGCATAGATTAGCCGATACTGGCCCCACGATGCTACCAACGCGTCCGTTGCGTCTGCCCATGGGTCTCTTGACCGGGCCACAAACCTCAATACCTTCCGATTGAGTCGGGAAGCCAGAAGATCTACGTCTGGTGTGCCCCATCTTTGGCAGAGGAGTTGGAACACCTCCGGGTGTAAGGACCATTCTCCCTGGTCCAGCATCTGGCGGCTCAGGTAGTCCGCCTGCCAGTTTTCCACACCCGGAATGTACACGGCCGACAGTGCCGGTACGCTCCTCTCTGCCCACTTCAGGATGCGAGTGATCTCCGATGCTGCAGCTGAGCTTCTTGTTCCTCCTTGATGATTGACATATGCCACTGCTGTGGCGTTGTCTGACTGGATCCTGACTGGACGCCCTTGCAGTCTCTGAGACCATTTGAAGAGGCACAGCTTGATCGCCCGGATCTCCAGGACATTGATCGGCAGGAGGGCTTCCTCTGGGGTCCAGCGACCTTGCGCCGACTGGACACCCCAGACTCCCCCCCAACCTGTAAGGCTGGCGTCCGTCGTGATCACTATCCAGTAAACCGGAAGAAATGACTTCCCGGCCATTAGAGCCGGTGCTGTCAGCCACCATACCAGGGATCTCCTGACTAGGTGGCTCACTCGGATTTGATAATCCAGAGATGAAGGGCATCTGTTCCATCTGGACAGAACTTCCCTCTGTAACACTCGAGTGTGGTATTGAGCATATGGGACCGCCTCGAAGGAGGCTACCATGAGGCCCAACACTCGCATGCAAAAACGGAGTGACGACCAATTCCTGGAAGTCAGCTGCCGTACTGCAGCCCGGAGGGTCTGCAACTTCTCCACAGGGAGGAATACCTTTGCCTCTGAGGAATCCAGAATCAACCCCAGGTACACTAGGCGTTGAGTGGGCACCAATACTGACTTTTGCGTGTTTAGTATCCAACCACAGTCTCGAAGAGTCTGACAGGTAATGGACACGCTTACCTCTAATTCTGAGCTTGAAGGGCCCTTCAGCAGAAGGTCGTCCAAGTAACCTGTGATAGCGATACCCCGCTGTCTTAGAAGTGCCAGAATCGGAGCGAGCACCTTGGTGAACGTCCTGGGTGCTGAGGCAAGGCCAAACGGGAGGGCCACAAACTGGTAGTGGTTCTTCCCGATAGCAAATCGCAGAAACCTCTGGTGTCTGGAGTATATGGGGACATGCAGGTATGCGTCCTTGATGTCCAAGGAGGCCAGAAAGTCCCCCGGATGGAGAGCCGTGACTACGGATCGAACCGACTCCATCCGAAATCTTTGTACCTTCACAAAGCAATTGAGGGCTCTGAGATCCAAGATTGGACGAACCCCCTCCTTCTTTGGCACAATGAACAGATTTGAGTAAAAACCCTGACCCCGTTCCTGTTCTGGAACTGGAATAACTACCCCGCGTTCCAGTAGACCCTGGACCGCCCCATACAGGGCCTCCCGACGGGTCGGTAGTAGCTGGAGATTGGAGGTGATGAATCTGTCTGGTGGACAAGAGAGAAATTCTATCTTGTAGCCTGAGGAGATTACTTCGCAAACCCACCTGTCGGAGACTAGAGCAGTCCACTGAGTCGCGAATTTGCGAAGACGTCCCCCCACCCGAGAGCTGGGTGGGGGCGGACCTTCATGTGGACGCAGATTTGTCCACAGGCTTGTTGGGTCTGCGGGACCAAGGACGCTTTTGTCCTTGGGCAGGCGCTTTATCGGCCTGGGGTCTTTTCCCTGTCGCCTTAAGAGGGCGAAAAAACCGCTTACGTGCAGTAAAGGAGGGCCCTTGCCCTTGGCGTGGTCCCCTACCCTTGCTAGTTTGGGGAAGCAAAGTGCTTTTACCTCCTGTAGCATCCTTGATGATGTCATCCAGAGAAGCCCCAAAAAGTCTGTCGCCCTTAAAAGGCAGATCCAATAGGGCTTTCTTGGAAGTCTGGTCCGCAGACCAGCCCTTTAGCCAGATCAGGCGGCGTATTGCTACTGCATAAACCGAAGCTCTTGACAGCAGGGGAATAGTATCCATGTCTGACTCGCAGACAAACTTAAGGCCCTGGACCAACTGGTCGGCCAAAGTTATCTCATTAGGAGGAGCATCTCGCTCCTTTAACCCCTGGAGTAGCAATTTTGCCCATTCAGTAAGTGTCTGAGACACTAGGGCCCCCGCCAATGCCGGGCGTACTGCTGAGCCTACCACTGAGTATAGGTAGCGAGCGAGTGCTTCAGCCTTCTTATCCACAGGGTCCTTGAAAACAGGAGCCCCTTCTACTGGAATAGTGGTGGCTCTATTAAGTCTGGACACCGAAGGGTCCACTATAGGGGGAGAGGTCCATATCTTCAGAAAACTCTCCTCAAAGGGGTACCGTACTGCAAACCTCTTTGGGGCTGTAAAGACCCTCAGTGGGTTCTCCCATTCCTTGTATAAGAGTTTGTCAAAATAAGACACACAAGGGAACACCTTAGCAGTGCGGGCAGGTTTACGAAACCCAAAGGGGACTGGAGTATCTGCTACTTCTTCAGTCCTTTCCAACTTTAGCGTATCCCGCACTGCAGTAATAAGGTCAGATACCAAAGCCGTCTCGCGTACTGACCTGGACTTGGAGTCCTCCTCACTGTCCGATCGGTCACGGTCTGCAGTCTCTGATGCATCAGAATCTGGGCCATGAGCCGTAGCTGGACCTGGTTCTGCATCAGAAATATCCCCAGAAGATTGCAGGGGACGGGGGCGTTTATTACCCCCTGTATTCCCGTGTGCTGCTTCCACCCTGGCAGCAAACGCCTCTAGGATTGCCGACATAGCGTCCATAGACACCTCAGGGACACCAGCTGCTAAATCTGGTGTTTCAGGGGAGAAGACATCTGGCTCAGATGCCATGCTGACCACACGCTGACACTCACAGGGCTCCAGGCAAGATATCAATAGGCCACCCTCCTGCGCTGCAGAGATGCTGGGTTACCCAGAGGACTCACCACCCTGGATAGGTACTGCTATGCTGCGCCTATGATGCTGTCCCCTTGCTGCTGTGTCAGTCTGCTTCTTTTATCAGCACTTCCTGTGTGAATTTTCGCGCCAGTGTAATGCACCCTAGAGGCCGGAGGCTCTCGCAAAATGGTTGCCAAAACCGTCTGTATGGAAGATAATGTGGGCTCTAAGAAAATGGCCGCCGACAGAAGATAGAGGTCAGGCAGCCATAGCCCACAAAAAAGATGGCCGCCGAACGGCAATATCTGCATACAGGGTGGACAAACATGGCCGCCGATCACCTGATAGGGGCCAGTGGGTGTGGCCGAACTACAGGAAGATGGCCGCCAGGCAGTTACAAGAGGCCAAACTTGGCATGGACCACCTCAAAATGGCCGCCGACAGCATGGAGACACAGAAACACAGGTAAGCAAAAATGACATTTCTTTTAAATGTTAGTTACAGCCAGCCCCGCTCCAGTGGGACCCCCTAGGTGACCCCCAGCACCCAGCAACCTTTAGCTAGAAGCCCAGGGAGGAGGGAAAGGCAGGGAGAGAGGGAAGAAAGGGGCCACAACCACTTACTTGATCTCTCCAGGAATGTCCAGCTAAATCACCCAGCCGAGGCAGGGGAGTTTTACTTACCTATCCTGCATGTATTCTGCTGGAAGACATTCCAAACAGATCATCGTCCGCGCACGGAAGGTGACTGTTGGCCAGGCATGCTGTGATTGGACCCAGAAGGGACGATCATATGTATGCCCTGGAGCATGACGCTCACCGGACAGGCTGCTGCGACTCGGCCGTAAGGTCAGCCGAAGCTGAGCGGTCCGATGCAAGCCTTGGAGCGTAAGCTCACCGGCCAGGCTGCTGCGACTCGGCCGTAAGGTCAGCCGAAGCTGAGCGGTCCGATGCAGGCCCTGGAGCGTAGGCTCACCGGCCACCCGTGGAGCGACGGGCATGTCGTGGAAAACCCAGCGCGTAGCTAGGGTCGGCACACGCTCGATGGCCGAAACTGGGGAGACTACAAGGATCGAGGATCCAGCCTGTCACCCAGTCGGCAGTTGATCGAAGATCGCAGGAAACAACAAATGTAGCAAAAAAATATATATATCTTTTTTCCCCGGACCAATGAGCCCGAAGGGAGCCATGTCCTACTCCTTGCTAGACAGAAAAAAACTGATCTGCGATGTGCAGACTGAGAGGGTATACCCAGAGGGTCCGCCCCCTGGGCGGTACTGTAGAAGGTGTGATGCAACACTTTTTACAAGTTTTTCTGCCTAGTCACTCCTAATTAACGGATAATACCCACTTTGTCAATAGAGAAGCTGTGTCGGTCCATGGACGAAAGAGTAAGTATTATTATGCAGTACATTTACTGAGTAGTAGACTGGTGTAGACATACGGACCTAAAGAGATGGGTTAATATGGAACAACAGAAGAGTCCTGTCCCTTTATGTAGAGCACCTTGGTGTTATACAGTATTGCCAAGTTTTATTAAGAAACACCCCTTAATTGGAACAACGCTACGATTTACAGCAAGGATTTGTAAAAATATAAATTTCTCATCAAGACAATCACCTTTGTTTCCTATCCTGGGGAACCCAGGTTTTCTCCCAGGTATGGAAACTGGCGCATTTAGAAATCTTAAAGATAAGGGGCTATATCAAGCATCACATTTCCTCAAATCAGAGACGTGGCCAACTGTCAAAATATTGACCCAAGTAGGGGGCCCTTTTGAAATTAATCTGTGGCAAGCTTATCAAATTAATCATTTCTTGAGATCTCTAGGACCACCTACAAATTTCCAACGGCAACTAGCGACCTTTGAATCATATTGCAATGAGAAAGAACCATTCTTACAAGGAATTTCTAAGATGTATAGACTATTAAATAAACCACTGGTTGATTATGTGATGCCTGGCATTAGTAAGTGGGAAAGAGACCTAAACAGGACTTTTTCCCCACTACAACGTAAACAAATCATTTATTTGACTTTTAATTCTTCAGTCTGCACTCGAACCCAGGAAGCCAATTATAAACTTTTGACGCAGTGGTACTATACTCCGGTACAACTTCATAAATTTTCAAGGGAGAATTCGGATAGGTGCTGGAGATGTGGGGAAGAGAGCGGGTCAATACTACACATATTTTGGTCCTGTAAGAAAATACGGCAATATTGGTTGGAGATTCAAAAAATTATTCAGGAAATTACGGAATTACAAATACCAGACGACCCCGCACTATTCCTCCTTCATTGCTCACAGATTCCGGTTCAGTCCATAAAAGATCAGTAATATGCCACATGATCAATGCAGCTAAAGTTGGGATTCCCTTACATTGGAGGGATATAAGACCCCCATCAATTTTAGAATGGCTAAACCGGATTAGAGAAATAGAAGCCATGGAGGACCTAGTACTCTCCGCCAAAAATAAGAAAAAAATATATGATTTAACATGGTCAAGTTGGAATATATTCAGAAACTCAGAAAAGGGAAAGAAACTATTTGAAAGAAATATTCAATGAGAAATAGAGCTTAGCGGTAAGAGAAGTGGGTCTCATGTGGAATGGCTGAAGGATATGTTAGTGCCCCCCCTTTTTTTTTTTGACCGGTGGGGGGTGGGAGGGGGTGTAGATTATGGAGGGTTGGGAATGGGGGGTGGGAGGGATAGGGTGGGTAAAGGTTTTTTTGAAATAATAATTTTTGTCAATATATATACTCATTGGATATGGAAATTGTTGTAAATGTATTTGTTTTCTTTGTTGTTGTTGACAAATATGGAAGAAAAATTAATAAAGAATTATGAAAAAATAAAATAAAAAAAATGATCGTGTGGGGGCTTCAGAGCATTTTTCACGACGTGAAAAATGGCCATGAAAAAATTGGAACATGCTCTAATTTTTCTCGTCGTTTTTTCACGTCGTAATTTTTCTCGTCATGAAAAACGTCCGTGTGTAGGCTTTAACGATGTGAAAAAAAATGCGCATGCTCAGAATCAAGTATGAGACGGGAGCGCTCTTTCTGGTAAAACTAGCATTCGTAATGGAGATAGCACATTCGTCACGCTGTAACGGACTGAAAAGCACGAGGCAGAAAAGCGCGAATCGTCTCTCACCAAACTTTACTAACACGAGATCAGCAAAAGCAGCCCAAAGGGTGGCGCCATCCGAATGGAACTTCCCCTTTATAGTGCCTTCATACGTGTTGTCGTACATGTTGTACGTCACTGCGCTTTGCTCAAGCATTTTTTTCCACGATAGTGTGTAGGCAAGGCAGGCTTGAGAAGAATCACGTCGAGAAAAACACAGTTTTTTTCAATGACATTAAAAACGGTCATGTGTACGCGGCATAAGCCATAAATTAAACCAATCAGTGAGCTACTTCTAAAACTTTAGTCTGTGCTGTGTAAATTCCCATCACTCTATGTCAGCAATCATATTCAGACACCTAAAAGAGGCTTGAAACGTATTGGTGGCTTGGGAAATTTCTTAGTACTGGTAATTATAATTTTTCTGACTGTGAGTAATAACAAACATATGGTTGGTAATATTTTTCTGCTTCGTAACCAGGGTTCCTCAGATTACTGAATTACACTACTGTAAATGGCCAAACGTTTGTGAACACTTGACCATCACACATAAACCATTTAGGAAAAGTTATGTGGATAGCCCTCCAAATTATTGCATTCAGATAATTATAATTAAAGGTAAGGGTAATGCTACAGCATAAAAGGACATTTTGTGCATTTTCAATCTTGTGGCAACAGTTTAAGGCTTTAGTGTGTTCACAATGACTGTTTCTCGGTGTAAATAGTAAGTTTCATACATGACATGGTTTCGCCAGTTTGGTGTGGAAAAACTCAATTGGCAGTAAACCTTAACCACTTCAATACAGGGCTTTTTGTACCTATTCAATACCGGGCCTATTTTGGCACTTCTCTCCTACATGTACAAATCATCATTCTTTTGCTAGAAAATTACTCAGAACCCCCAAACATTATACATGTTTTTTTAGCAGACACCCTAGGGAATAAAATGACGGTCATTGCAACATTTTTTCTTGCACAATATTTGTGCAATAATTTTTCAAACGCCTTTTTTTTTTTAAAAAAATGGTTTCATGAATTAAAAAATAACAAAACAGTAAAGTTAGCCCAATTTTTGGGGAAAATATGAAAGATAATGTTACGCCGAGTAAATAGATACCTAACATGTCATGCTTTAAAATTGCGCACACTCATGGAATGGCGCCAAACTTCGGTACTTAAAAATCTCCATAGGCGACGCTTTAATTTTTTTTACTGGTTACCAGGTTAGAATTACAGTGGAGGTCTAGTTCTAGAATTGTTGCACGCGCTCTAACGCACGCGGCGATACCTCACATGCGTGGTTTGAACGGCGTTTACATATGTGGGCGACTTACGTGTGCATTCGCTTCTGATCGCGAGCTACCGGGGACAGGGGCGTTTAAATTTTTTTTTTTTTTTTACTTATTTTTTTTTTTTTTTTACAATGATTTTGCTTTTTTTTTTTTTGATCACTTTTATTCCTATTACAAGGAATGTAAACATCCCTTGTAATAGGAATGTGTGTGACAGGTTCTCTTTATTGAGAGATGCGGGGTCAATAAGACCCCACATCTCTCCTCCAGGCTGGAAAGCATGAGATCAGTGAAATTTTTTTTCACTGATTTCATACTTACAGCCGCAATGGCGGCTTTGTTTACATTTGAGACCCGGGCGTGACGTCATCACATCGCGCCCGGGCCTCCGACGATCATAGAGATGACTGGTGACCATCTGGTCACCAGTCATCTCTATGCTCATCACGTGACTCCACCAACGATGCCGGAAGATTCACTCCGGGTCCCCGATCGCACGGGGGAGCCCGGAGAAGCACCGGATGGCGGCGGGAGGGGGGGGGTGTCCCCTCCCGCCACCTATAAGAACGATCAAGCGGCGGAACCGCCGCTATGATCATTCTTATGGTGCACAGAATCGCCGGCACTTCAAAAGGATATCTGAATGATGCCTCTAGCTGCAGGCATCATTCAGATATCCCCCTACAAAGCCGAGGACGTCATATGACGTCCACCCAGGATGGGAGATCCCATCTGTGGACGTCATTTGTCTATGGCTGGGTAGGGAAGTGGTTAAAGCATATGTCAAAGCAAAGTTTAAAAAAAGCATATGCAGTAAATCTTTGTAATACATGCATATTTCCTTTTGTTGTATCACTTTAAACGCTTGCCGACCGCTGCACGACAATTTACGCCGGCAGCATGGCACGGCTGCGCAAATGGACGTACCTGTACGTCCCCTTTAAATTGAGGGATTGCGGGCGCGCACGTGCCCGTGATCGTGTCACGGAGCTGCAGAACAGGGAGATGCCTATGTAAACAAGGCATTTCCCTGTTCTGCCTAGTGAAAGGACAGTGATCTACTGCTCTCTGTCATCGTAAGCAGTGATCACTGTCATGTCACAGTAAGCCCCGCCCCCCACAGTTAGAATACCTCCCTAGAACACACTTAACCCCTTCCTCGCCGCCTAGTGGTTAACCCCTTCCCTGCCAGTGTCATTTATACAGTAATCAGTGAGTTTTTATAGCACTGATCGCTGTATAAATGACAATGGTACCAAAATAGCATCAAAAGTGTCTGATGTGTCCGCCATAATGTCGCAGTCACGATAAAAATCGCAGATCGCCGACATTACTAATAAAAAAAATGTATTAAAAAATGCCATAAATCTATCCCCTATTTTGTAAACGCTATAACTTTTGCGCAAATCAATCAAATATTCTTATTAGAAGAATACATATCGGCCTTAACTGAGGAAAAATATTGTTTATATATTTTTTGGGGATATTTATTATAGCAAAAAGTAAAAAATATTGCTTTTTTTTCAAAATTGTCACTCTTTATTTGTTTATAGCTCAAAAAATAAAAACCGCAGAGGTGATCAAATACCACCAAAAGAAAGCTCTATTTGTGGGAAAAAAAAGACGTAAATTTTTTTTGGGTGCCTCGTCGCATGACCGCGCAATTGTCAGTTAAATCAACGCAGTGCCGAATCGCAGAAAGTGCTCTGGTCAGGAAGGGGTAAATTCTTCCGGGACTGAAGTGGTTAAAGATCCTGCAAATACAGAATTTTTTTTTTTTTTTTACAGCAATTTGTTTTTTATATGCTATAGGATAACAGACCTGGGACACCTTTGGGCACTCCTAAGGGAATAGTAATACGGCCTGCTTAGTGCCCCCTCACCCTTCTGGGCCCTGTTCCAAGCCACATTCCTGTCTGAAAAATCTGTCTGGGTTTCAGGAGGACTGAAACCCGGACACATGATTCAAAACCCGGGATGTCCGGGTGAATCCTGGAAAGGTGACAACAGTATTTCCTAGACAGAATGTTGACTCACTGAGCTATCATTCAATAACATACAATGCAGGGGGATGGCTTCTTAATTTTTAACTTGTCTGTTATGACAGACAATGTTCATATCTCGTTTACAACTGATAATGAGCGCTGCGAGCACAATACAGATTAGATTAATTATATTAAACATTACTCCACAGCCCCATATTAAACATTATATAACAGGGAGAGCTTGTTCAGATTTTTAAGCAAGTAAATAGCACTTAAACAAGTAAACAGCATTTTGTTTAAGTTATGCTATGGTAATGGGAAGATATAACAAATATAAAGTAGCTGTTATCCCACTGTGGCTGCAAAAAGTGGATATACATTTTAAGCCTTTTTACAGTTATACAACTCAGCTTTTTTGTTGACTGAACAGTGTCAGCCCTGCCCACTATCTTTTGCTAAACTACTCGCCTACTCCCACTCTAAATATAAAAGTAAATTATATTATGTATTTCAAGATACAGTAAGAACTAGGAGGGCTCTTTAAGATGACAAAGAAAGAGATAACTAAATAAAGTATTCAGAGGACATAGAACAGTTCTGAATTTCGGACAAGATTAAAAAAAACATTTTACTCATTAAACAGATGTAAAAAAATGCTTTCAATTAAAATTTCAGCTACAACTGGAGTTAGCAATAGTAGCAGTTTCGCACAACAGTGTATGACATATTTCTCTCAGCCGTAAACTATATATTGCTCTCAGCTTCCCTTGATGACGTTTTTGGTAGCATTGCTTCAAGTGCTGCTCAACTTTAATATATCTTCCTTGTTTCACACAGCAGCACTTGCTGCATTATATTTATTATTTCCTGTAAGTAATTTGACTTTGAAGTTCATACAGGGAACATTTTCTACCTGCTCAGAGCTTCATGTTTTCCTCCAGTCATAGCTGTAGTGCACAATCCTTTCTATGCCACTTTCTTTTGTCAGTAATCTGTTGATCTGGAGAGACCATTCTTCTTACTTGCATATAATGGAGGAGATGCATTCACAAATACTCCCATTGAAAGTTCCTTGCTGTCTACCACATACAGAAAACCTGATGTATCAAAATGTCAGTAATAAGAAGTTTCTAACAGCCATCAATCAGGTTCAAGCTTGTCTTTGAGGTCTTAATATGATTGATAATACATTAGGCAGAAAGTTACTCAGCAAAAGCTGTAAACCCATCAAAACCATATGTTGGTGGTTCTGTAAACTTTGATTACTGTGGATTACATATACTAACTCAGATTAAGCAAAATGATGGGCTTTCCTCCCTTAGCACAGTTGCAGTTTTTGCTGGATAGCATAAGTAATTTGCTAGTTGATTTCACCACTTATTTCCTTGTATTTTTTAAGGAAGCTTAATGCCCTGTACACACGACCGGTTTTCCCGTCGGATAAAAAAATCTATGGTTTTCCAGACGGTATTCCTGTCAAGCCTGCCTTGCATACACACAGTCACACAAAAGTCTGGTAAACTTTTGACTGCCAAGAAGACGGTGTCGTAAAAGACTATGATGAGCCGACAAAATGAAGTTCTATGCTTCTGAGCATGAGTCGATTTGTTTACGAGCATGCGTGGTTTTTTACCCATTCGAAAAGCATACAGACGAACGGTTTTCCGGCAGTTTTCCAGTCAGAAAAACTGCAAGGGAGCATACACACGGTCGGAATTCCCGGCCAAAAGCTCTCATTGCAGTTTTTCCAAAGGGAAAACCGGTCATGTGTACGAGGCATTAGAGCTGAAACCCATTCAGTACCTATGTTAAACAGCATTTAAAACTGAACTTTGGCTAAAAGAAAAGTTTGTTAGCATGAAGTATTTTATTGCAGATAATACATATTACATCTCTTATCTGCAATATTATATATTGATTACAAGCTCACATGCACAGCTCAGTGTACATTGGTATGGCTTGGTGCCAAGATGAATTAACCACTATGCACATGATCGGTAGTTCCGTCAATATAGGCCAGCTAACTAAGACTGTTGAGAATGCTGAACCCGGAAGAAGACCAGATGAAGATATGTGCAAGGAAAGTAGCCACATATTGCATTGCTGAAAGAGGAGTACACCAGACTTATCAGACTTTTGTATAAAAATGTTTCCCTGTAATCACCCTAAAATTTCTAAATTAGAAGAAACCATAGAAAGAAAACTTCTATTCACATACCTAACAGAGCATTCGTTGTGCCCTGTTATTATGCAAATCAGGCGCACGCTGACAACTACATAGATACACATGGTTTTTGGGCAGAATAGGAGATAATACACAAATGTAGTAAGGTAAAAGATACAAATGCCTTATTAACATACAGTGAAAAAAATTACCAAAGGGTCATGTTGGTTACATGGTCAATTAAATACAATTGGCATAATGCAGTTCAGTACTTGAGCTCACAACTACAAAACTTGGTCAAGATTTGCATAATATAAAGTGCCATGTTTCTGACCTCCTAAGGTTTCTCAAAGCTATGTAACCATGTGTGTAGGAACCTTTAGGTGCCTGACTTAATTTTCTGCCATTTAGCATTTTTAAAGTGACCAAAGGGTTGGATTTCAAAAAGGTTGTTAAATGTATGCTTCAGCCATAAAAAAAAATAGTATCATAGAAATTATTTTGAGAACATTTGACCACACTGCTATATCAAATGTTCATGACCTGATGCCTGGGAGCAACTTATTACAAGCATGCAATTCTCTGGACTAGGGAAATTCAGCTCTGTCCATCAATATCTGGTGCAAAGACTCTAGATCATTCAGAAAAAAATGCATCTCCCTTGGCACAAGCCACAGAAATGATTATACATATGTAGAAATATGTACATCCAGTAGAAGCTGAACAGCACATAATGTCAGGAAAGAAACGTTGGTCCCATCCAGAGGCCTTCTGAAAAACCTGTGCAATAGGAAAATTATGTAAAATGCTATACATGGTAAACAGGGTTCACTCTGACCTAGCACAGCAGTGTTTCTTGCAGAGTACTGTTATTTTAATCCACTGCCTAGAGTAGTTGAATCTTTTATCACATTACTAAACCACAACTTTTGGTGGCAGCAGATCTTTAAGTTCTTCAGACTGTCCCCCAGAGTTTTGGGGTAGTCATGCTATTGATATCAGTTACCTAAATGTCAAGGAACCAGTATGTAACTTGGTGTCAGAGAATAACAGCATCCAGCACCCCTCAATCAGGTAGGAGTTGTGATGACAGATTCTCTTTTTCTTTTTCGTACATCACGGGACACAGAGCGACTTAGTCATTACTAATGGGTTATATAGTTTACCTTCAGGTGTTGGCACTGGCCAATTCCAAACCGGAAGTACCCTCCCCTATATAAGCCCCTCCCACCCGGGAGCACCTCAGTTTTTTGCCAGTGTCTAAGGTGTTGGCCAAAGAGTAACATGTGTTTTCACTGGGCTTGCGTACAGGTTCTTTTGGGCCTTAGTAAGCTGTTCCGGATCCCACCAAAAAAAGCTTCATAGCTAAACGGTCGGTACCCGGGCCTTGCAGCAGAAGAGCAAGGTTTTGCCTGTAATGCTTCTCTTAGGAGGGCTGGACCCTGGGATCCAGAGCTCTGGTCATACCCACGACCAAGACGCTGTCTGTGCAGGGTGCTATACAGGTCCAGGGGAGTGGAATCCTTGGGAACCCGGTCCCTGAAGGTTTAATTACAATGCCTGCCGTGATAGGTGAAGTTTGGACTTTTGTGGACCAAACAAAGTCCTGCGGCGGGGATCAGGTAAGTGGGGGCCCTCAGGAACTTGGTTCTATTGGGGGACCCCCAAGCCTAATTTGTCTTTCTGTCTGTTACCTAACGGTATTCCCGCTAAATATCTGTGTTTGCCTATAACTACTGAAAATGTAAAATTTTAATAGTAGTCAAGAAAAAAAAAAAAACAGGGACCGCGGTACCTGTGTTAAACCACTAGAGGCCGCTGTAGTCCATTTTTCTTGTAAATGTGGATCTTTGGTTTTCTCAACTCAAAAGATCCAGGCAGCTGGTAAGTTTCTCTGAGGGAATCCACTTCCTCTGCCCTGTTGCTGCGTTCATCCACCGCACAGGCCCTCCGGCAAAAAGGGCCCTGGCTCCTAGTCCTCTGTTGGTTTTCGAAAAGGGCGCCATTGGCGCACGGGCGCGCGCGCGGGCGCGTGCACGCGCCTCCTATGAAAAAAAAGGGGCGGGGCGGGTGGATGACGCTCGATGCGCGCCGCGGCGCTTCTGCGCATGTGCGGGCGTCCCAGCATGGTTAAAAGACACAGTACAAGTGTCAGCTGCATGCAAACAGAGCTAGCAACAAACAGTGGCACACAGAGGCGGTTGATGCAGGCATCCCCATAGAAAGGCACTTTAGTGGACACCAGCTGGTATATAGCAGCACCTGTGTTAGACTATTACCAGCAAAAATTGGTGTATGACGACGGGAATACCTCAGCTTTGTGCTTAAAGGATATGTCGTCCAGACGCTCCGGAAATAAATCTTCCAGGAAGCCAAAGGGGTCTCCATCGGGCTCTGAGGATATTGGGCATGCTTGCACTGCACCAATCTCCCCTGAGAATGCAGAGGTCAGTAGCCGTAGAAACCCCGCAGGAATGTCTGGTGCTGCGGCTGTCCCCAGTCCACCTGCTCCTGTATATATAACAGAGGAGGTTTTATCCTCAACTCTGGGAGGATTGGAAGAGAGATTAACAGCATTGATCGCTGCTTCCCTGTCACAGGAAAAGCGCGTCCGATCTCCGTCTCCTCCTTCAGAGTGCCTGTTAGTGGAGGAACAGCCCCACACAGAGATCGACCTACCTGAAGGGGATCAGGATGAGGTTGATTCACTTATAGAGGAATCAACAGTGGAAGAACCTTTCTCAGCTTCTCAGGCTGAAAGATTATGGGTTCAGTCTCTGACTAACATGGTCCGATCAGCATTTAAAATGCCTCTGGCGGAACCACCATCCACTACGGTTTCCTCGCTGGGGTCGCTAAAAGCTCCCCAGGCGGTCTGTTCCTTCCCAATCCACCCTTTATTAGAAGGGCTTATTTACCAGGATTGGGAGCATCCTGATAAAATATTTGCTCCCCCCAAGAGATTTCCGGTGATCTATCCCATGGAGGATAAGTTCATAAGAAAATGGAGGGTCCCTATAGTGGACGCAGCCATCTCTTCTGTTAACAAATCACTGACATGTCCAGTAGATAATGTTCCAATGTTCAAAGACCCAATAGATAAAAAATTGGAGTCTTTACTAAAATCTGCTTTCTCTACAGCAAGTATGGTGACACAACCTGCGGTAGCAGCGATTGGAGTCTGCCAAGCAGTGAAAGATCAGTTGAAACAAGTCTTAAGGGACTTACCAGATCAGCAGGCTCATGCCCTAGCTGACCTGCCTAGAGCCTTGTGTTTTGCGGTGGACGCCATAAAGGATACAATCCAACAGGCCTCCCGCTTTACGCTGTCTATAGTACATATGCGTAGGCTTTTGTGGCTCAAAAACTGGTCTGCTGAAGCTCCCTGTAAAAGACTGCTGGTTAGCTTCCCATTTCATGGAGAACGCTTATTTGGAGAAGATCTGGACAAATATATCCAGAAAATTTCGGCCGGTAAAAGTTCACTCTTACCGGTTAAGAACAAGGGTAGAAGTCCTTCTTTTAAGAGGCCTACCTCTCCAGTCCCGGGCACATCGGCTGTGAAGCAGTTCCGACGGCCTCCGCGGTCAAATTCAGGGGGCAGAAATCAGGGACAATCACAGGGTAACAAGAAGCCCTGGATCAAGAGAGGTACAAAACCTCCCCCTAAGGCATGAAGTATTGCCCCCGCTCAATCGGGTGGGGGGAAGACTTCAGTTGTTCACAGAGACCTGGCGGGACACCATCAGAGACAGATGGGTGCTCTCCGCAGTAAGTCTGGGATACAAGCTGGAGTTAAAAGGCACTCCTCCTGCCCAATTTATGAGGTCAAACGTGCCAAGAGATCCCCAAAAGAGAGGATCCCTCCTTCTGGCACTAGAACAACTATTGCTCCAAGGGGTAATCATGAAGGTTCCCCTGGAAGAAAGCGGATTCGGGTTTTACTCGAACCTTTTCACAGTCCCCAAACCAAATGGGGACGTGAGGCCCATATTAAATCTAAAAGGGCTAAACAAGTTCCTAAATATCAGGACCTTTCGGATGGAGTCGATCCGATCAGTGGCCACCGCCCTACAAGGGCAGGAATGGCTAGCCTCGATCGACATAAGGGATGCTTATCTGCATATTCCCATCTTTCCGGCCCATCAGAAATTTCTACGCTTTGCAGTAGAAGGGCGCCATTTTCAGTTCAGAGCCTTACCTTTCGGTCTGGCCACAGCACCACGAGTGTTCACAAAAATTCTGGCCCCATTATTGGCCAATCTAAGAACACAGGGTGTAACGATAATGGCATATCTAGACGACCTGCTACTAATAGACACTCAGTGGAAAAGCTGGAAGTAGCTATTCACAAGACAATCGAGTATCTGGAATATCACGGTTGGATTATCAACCGGGACAAGTCAGCTCTAAGACCAGTCAAAAGTCTGGAATACTTAGGGCTAAGGCTGGATTCAAATCAGAGAAAGATTTTCTTACCTCCAGAGAAGGTGTCGTCTTTAAGAAATTTGACCCACTTAGTGGGTACAAAAAGAAAACCATCCATACGTCTCTGCATGAGGCTGCTGGGAAAGATGGTGGCTTCATTCGAAGCGGTACCCTACGGTCAATTCCATTCAAGGAATTTGCAAAGGGCCATACTGTCAGCCTGGAACAAAAAAGTTCAGGCTTTAGACTTACCAATGTCCCTGTCCCCTTCCGTTCGCAAGAGCCTCCATTGGTGGTTGGTGCCCCAGAATCTGGAAAGAGGGAAACCCTTCAGTCCGGTTTCTTGGAAGGTGGTCACTACAGATGCCAGCCTCATCGGCTGGGGGGCAGTGCTGGAGCAATGGTCTCTCCAGGGCAGGTGGTCAGAAGCAGAAAAGGCCCTGCCCATCAATCTCTTAGAGATACGAGCAGCCCGGTATGCCCTAGTAGCATGGACATCCAAACTCCAGGGGTCCCCTGTCAGAATTCAATCAGACAATGCCACGGCAGTGGCATATATCAATCATCAGGGTGGCACCAAAAGTCGTGCAGCCCAGAAGGAAGCAAATTGCATCCTGGAGTGGGCAGAAAGATATGTCCCAGCCATATCTGCGGTTTTCATCCCAGGAGTGGAAAATTGGAGAGCGGACTTTCTAAGTCGCCAACAATTATGCCCGGGGGAATGGTCTCTTCACCCCGAGGTTTTCCAGGCAATATGCCAGCGGTGGGGAACACCGGATGTAGATCTGCTAGCATCCAGATTCAACGCAAAGGTGGACAGGTTTGTGTCTCGCACAAGGGATCCCCTAGCTTGCGGCTCGGATGCCCTAGTGTTCCCTTGGGATCGGTTCAAGCTGATATATGCATTCCCACCGCCACAATTGTTACCGCGATTACTCCGCAGAATCAGGGTAGAAAAGAAACCAGTGATTCTGGTGGCTCCAGCGTGGCCCCGAAGGGCATGGTACGCGGAGATGGTAAAAATGTCAGTGAGGAGTCCTTGGACCCTCCCACTTCGTCCGGACCTGCTTTCGCAGAGACCGATATACCACCCTTCCTTACCAGCCCTAGGTTTGACGGCCTGGCTATTGAAGCCCACATTCTGAAAAAGAGAGGGCTCTCTAATTCTGTGGTATCTACCATGATCAATGCCAGGAAACCGGTATCCAGGCAGATCTATTATAGGATCTGGAAAGCGTACATTACGTGGTGTGAGACCAAGAAATGGCATCCACGTAAGTACATGATAGGGAGGATTCTGGACTTCCTACAGTGGGCTGTAGATAGGAAACTGGCCTTGAGTACTATCAAGGGTCAGATTTCGGCCTTGTCAATATTTTTTCAAAGGCCCTTGGCTTCGCATTCACTAGTCAAAGCCTTTATACAAGGAGTGATGCGTATTAGCCCTCCGGTTAGTATTCCCATATGTCCTTGGGACTTAAACCTGGTTCTGTCGGTTCTACAGAAACAACCGTTTGAACCATTACAACACATTTCCTTGGTTCTTCTCACCAGGAAATTGGTTTTCTTAGTAGCCATTTGTTCGGCTAAAAGAGTGTCGGAATTAGCAGCTATGTCCTGTAAGGAGCCATATCTGGTTGTCCATAAGGACAGAGTAGTATTACGTCCTCATCCAGCCTTTCTTCCTAAGGTGGTATCGAGGTTTCATTTGAACCAAGATGTGGTTCTTCCTTCTTTTTTCCCCAAACCTAGCTCAGTAGAGGAAAAGTTATTACATTCTTTGGATGTGGTAAGAGCAGTTAAAGCTTATCTAAAAGCCACTGCTCAGATTCGCAGAACGGATTCTTTGTTTGTTCTGCCGGAAGGCCCCAGAAGGGGTCAGGCAGCATCAAAATCTACTTTAGCCAAGTGGATTCGACAGGTCATAATACAAGCCTATGGCTTGAGAAAGAGACCGCCTCCGTTCAAAGTTAGGGCGCACTCCACAAGAGCGGTTGGAACTTCATGGGCAGTGCATCACCAGGCCTCCCTGGCTCAAGTATGTAAGGCCGCAACATGGTCTTCGGTACACACGTTTACTAGATTCTATCAGGTAGACGTTAGAAGTCAGGAGGATGTCGCCTTTGGGCGCAGTGTGTTGCAGGCCGCAAAAGATCCTCATGCCTGATGGCGCCCAGCTTATGTACCCCCCCCTCATTTGGCATTGCTTTGGGACGTCCCATTAGTAATGACTAAGTCGCTCTGTGTCCCGTGATGTACGAAAAAGAAAAAGGGATTTTTATAACAGCTTACCTGTAAAATCCTTTTCTTGGAGTACATCACGGGACACAGAGCTCCCACCCCTCTTTTTGGGACACTTATTGCTTGGCTACAAAACTGAGGTGCTCCCGGGTGGGAGGGGCTTATATAGGGGAGGGTACTTCCGGTTTGGAATTGGCCAGTGCCAACACCTGAAGGTAAACTATATAACCCATTAGTAATGACTAAGTCGCTCTGTGTCCCGTGATGTACTCCAAGAAAAGGATTTTACAGGTAAGCTGTTATAAAAATCCCTTTATTTTCAATTTTCTGGTAGTAGTTTTGGAGGCATAGTTATTTACCTTCTAAAATATTAATCCCTTAAAGTGGTTGTAAACCCACTTTTCAAAAAATAAATAAAAAATAACACCTGCAAGAAAAAGACATAATGAGCTAGTATGCTATGCATCAGATTGAAGCCTCCGAAGCGCTCCTCCTCCCCCTCCGCCACCATGTCCGCTCTGACCGTCTTTCTGTTATCGCCGCCCTGGCGCTGTGATTGGCCGGAGCGGCAATGACGTCACACGCATGCGCGCGTGGCCGTCATTCTCCATTGAGAAAACCGTCAGTCTCCATTGAGAAAACCGGCAACGCTCAGTGCGCCTGCGCCGTTGTCTACGGCGCGCATGCGCCGTAGACATCGGTGCAGGGTTTTCTGAAAATATCTCCTTAACCGTGTAGGTTAAGGAGATATTTCTTGCACCTACAAATAAGCCTTAATCTAGGCCTACCTGTAGGTGCAAGTTGTGTGGTTGGGTTTACAACCACTTTAAATAATTTTGTAACAAAAATAATTTGAGGGTACTAATAATACATATTATTTTACCTATAATACTGCTGACACTGTTCATCCAGTAAACTGGTCCGAAGGCAGGGAAGTCAGTCTCCATTTCCAGCATATTTCTTTTACCATCTACAATGAAACAGACCATCTTATTGTGTCTGCAATGTAAAACGTGTAATCTGAACACCTCTAAGGAATCTTAAAGTAGATGTAAACCCAATCATAAAATTCTCTTATAATCGTAAAGTAATAATACCATTTTAAAACAAATTTTGAATCTTTTAGATTTTTATAGCATTCATTCACATAACATCTGACATCCTTTCATGAAAGTCCTTGTTCAGCTGCTTCCTGTTATGGAAAAACATTGCTCCTATCTGCCAGTTACTCCTCTGCATTGTAACACTATCACATGCACTTTAAATGGAGACTATGAGGTTGATTTCAAGGTAAATTAAGGTAAATGGGCATTTTGGAAAGGAATTTTTCGTTTTCAGTGGATTTTTCCCTTAGCTTAGTGAATGAGGTAAAGCTATGCTGACTTCCATCATCCACTCAATGTGCAAGCAAAAATACTGCTTTTTATATTTTTGCTACCTTGACAAAGCTAAGGACAAATTCCTTTGCAAAGTAAAATTTACCTTACAAAGTGAACCACCTATTTGCATTTAGTAAGCCAACCTCTTTAAGGCTCCATGCACACTGGGCTTAAAAAAAGTCTGTTCTCTTGGGAGTAAAAAGTCTAGATGAGTTTAGAAAAGTTTTACGTTTTTTTCTGCCAGTGAGCTCCAATCAGAAACCCGAACCAGAAGGTTTTTTTTTCCTGCCTCTAAACGTTGAGCTCAAAATATGACTTTAATCATCCTAATGTACATAGACACATAGGATAACATTGAGTTGCTTCTACAGGCAGAACACAAAACTCCTGTAGAAGCAACATTTTTTAAGCCAGTGTGCATGGAGCCTGAGGCTTGATTTACACCTATGCATTTTTTGTGCTTTTTGCATTTTGAAGATGTGCACTACAGTCCATTTAACATAGTTTCCTATGGAACAAGTTCTGTAGTGCAAATCTGCAAAATGCAAAAAGCACTAAAAATGCATAGGTGTGAATCCAGCCTTACATATTATAATAAAATAATAAGACATGCCAATTAATTATGATACACAGTGATTTAGCAAACTAAATATCACCCAGTTTAAGTTTAGATCTAATATAAGCTATTAAACAGAGGATGCATACTGTCTGCATAAAAGAGCATTCAACATTAGAACTTACTTGTTGTTTATACCAGTTTGTTGGATTTCACACAGTTGTTTTTTAATTACTGAAAACAAATGTATGTTAAAGCCAAAATGATTTTTTTTCACTTAAGATATATAGGAAGGTTTTGACTCTCTATCAAGTTTTTGTTGCGCTTGTTTTCAATAAGGGGGATTTCCAGTCACTTCCTGTCAAAACAGGAAGTGATAAAAAAATCTTTCCAAAATAGACATATTTAAAAACCAAACAATAATGGCATTTTAGAAATCTATTTTTCACTAAGGCCAAGTTTCCTTCAAACCTAATATTTGATTCAGGTATACATAAATATGCAGGCTACAATTGCTGAACTCTGTTTTTGTAAATGCTAGTTGTTTGGCTGTTATACTGATCCAAAGGCTTTAGGCCGGGTTCAAACCTATGCGAATTGGTTGCGGCTTACACTGCATCCAATTCGCATAACATTTTAAAATACATTGATTTCAATGAGGCTGGTTCACATATGTGCGATGCATTAGCACTGCGCATTACCAAAAAAAGTGTGCGTTTTCTAGGCATTGCGGTGCAGCTCA
Organism: Rana muscosa; assembly: GCA_029206835.1. NCBI lineage: Eukaryota > Metazoa > Chordata > Amphibia > Anura > Ranidae > Rana > Rana muscosa. The sequence continues at coordinate 258,161,584 of CM055119.1, read as the reverse complement.
GGTGCGAATTCAGGTCCATTATCTTCTATGGGCACGCATCTGATTCGCAGATCTGTTTAGTTCTCATCAGGATTACTTTCCTTCACTTCACTACACTTCCCCCCTCCCCCTCCTCTCTCCCAGGTCACCAAATTCGCAGCTAAAACTGAGATGATCTGCTGAACAGTTCTCTTATCTTTTTGCAGAGATAAGAGAGCTGGAATTCACACTGCACAAGTGTGAACCCAGCCTCAATGCTTTCTGAGTCACCTACCTGAAACAAGTATGAAGATCAGGGGTTCTGTCTTTCTTCTGACTTCACTGGGTGCATTAAAGTGTTTCTAAAAGCAGGACCCTGCATTTACAATATCTGGTCTGCCACAGTACACAGAACATGGAAATGCAATAGTTTTGGTAAATATAAACTGCTAAATACCTTTTCTCATCAGCAGTTAGAGCTGTCTTGTGATGTCTATCAGTGTCTGGTCAAAGCTTGTAGGAGGAGTTTTCATTCTCCACTGATTGTCATAGGAGGCTGCACGACTCCTGACCCTCTGTCTGAACAGTGCTGATTGGCCCTGTGCTGATCACATGCACCCTCCCAATAAGAAAAAACTTTCTAGCAATACACACTAAACTTAGCATGTGCAGCTTGCTCCCAAGGCTCTGTTCTATCAGGAAATTGTTTGGGGGACTGTGGAAAAGGGGGAGGATCAGAGAAGACAAGGATCAAACAGCCTTTTTGCACAATGCAGAAAATTAACCCCTTTGGTTCCACAGTGAGTTTAACAAGCATGCTTTACTGCATATACAGACCAATTTTACTGTTGTGGGTTTAGTAACACTTTAAAAGGCAAAAGAAAAAGGCTGCACTCTGAAGCATTTCAAGCCCAGATAAATTTACTTTTACGGTGAAAAACATGTACCCTGCTGGGACCCTATTCTGTCTAATGTATTTCACCCAAAACTGGCCAAATCACTGGGTGCAATCAACCAGGGAACCATCAAACCATGCAATTTGTGCTTCCTCTAAGTAGCCAACCGGGGTACAAAGTATTAAACCTAGGAAGTAAAGCATTACCCAATAAACAATTAGCCTTATTGACAGATCTATAGGTTTTGTTGCTTGGTCATTGTTTAGTTTAAATTTTCAATTATAAAAAAAAATGTAGCTGGGCTATGGTTGACATCAGTATACACTAGGCAGCTGGTACATCGATTGTAGTGCATACAACATATTTTATACTATATCATTTGTGTATATCTAAGCTATTGTTAATGTTCTTTCTTTACCTTACTAAATTTGTTATTCCACTTCAAAGACACAAACCTTAGCAGAACAGATATACAATTCACAATCAAACTTACGCTTTCCTTTTAGGTATAATGTAGATTGGGGACCCCAGTTTCTAGTTAATACCTGCATATAGAATTAAACAAAAATAAACCTAAGAAAGTATGCCTCAGGTCCAGTTAACATATTAGAAATCCATACACTGACTTACCTTTGTCCCCTCGCTACAGTCAGTTATGAGGAGGAGTAGGAAAATGGCAGATAACGGGACAATGGCCCTTTGTGTGCTCTAAAAGAAAAATTTGATTATGAAAATAATCATTATCATCATTGACGTTGACCTAATTTTCTTGAAGTATTCTCACCATTGTTCAAGTTATTTATTGAAGGTGTCTTTGTCCTTTCATAAATATCCAGTTATGTACTCTGCAGCCCAGAAGCTTTTATGGAAGAAAATTGGTGGTATTCAGTTGTCACTTTTACATGCAGCGATCTGTAGACCCTGGCCCTATTCAGAAGAGCACCTGTATTTATACAGTACAAATTGTACTGTAAACACGTCACTGAATTTCAGAAGCGTCCAAACACCCCTAGGCCTAATTAGGTTAACACAGCACATCCTGATGTGATTGTATATCCTTCTATTATCATTAATTGTGACCTTGACAGGAGCTTCCTAACATAATACTGCACAGATCTACATGATGATGTGTATCTTGCTGGCGCTTGCTCCTTCATATAGAAAAGAGAAGAAAACTAAAGGAGAAAAACAAATGATTTGAAAACTGGATACCAATTCAGTAGGACTTGTTTGTGAATATATTCCATGTATGGAAGATCCTTTTCACAATTAATGTTATGCCAATAAAATAATAAAATGGTTACTACTGTATTTACACAATGTATAGTTATATGGGTTGAGTTTAAAAAGCCCCAACTGATAGGGATGGGCCCGGTGCTCGATTCGAACCCATGTTCGAATCGAGCACCGGGCGTTCGCTCGCTCGTCGAGCCCAGAACTATTTGGGCCGTTCGCATCACATTCGTGTGATGCGAGCGGCCCCGCAATGCATTGCGGCCGGCGCGGCCGGCGCAGTGCATTGCTGGCTGATGATTGGCCAAGCATGCACTGTGACCCCGCATGCTTGGCCAATCACAGCGCCCGAAACTCGGAGAGCAATAATTGGCTACAGGCAGGACGCCTGTAGCCAATTACAGCTCAGGGGCTTTAGTACATGCCCCACCATTTAAAAGGCCGCCACGCCATCGGCCCCGGTCACATGAGTTCCGGCTTTAGGAGAGATCAGTCTGCTGATTCTGTCTTTGCTTGATACTGAAAGATTTGCTCTTCTTTGCTAAACCATTGGCTATTTCTTTGCTAAACCATTGCTACCTAAGTCATTGATCGTTCATTGCTGCTGATTGCACAGTTAGCGTGTTATTAGCTGCTGCTGGGGATTAGTCTGGTGCGTGCTTACTGTTAGTACAGTATTGCAGTAGTACCAACCGCAGTGCTGTTAGCACAGCATTGCACCCCAACAGCACCCATAGGACTTCTAGTGTGTTAGTGGCAGCAAACAGAGCTCCTATATTTTCTTCTCAGCAGCACCCATAGGACTTCTAGTGTGTTAGTGGCATCACACAGAGCTCCTATATTTTCTTCTCAGCAGCACCCATAGGACTTCTAGTGTGTTAGTGGCAGCAAACAGAGCTCCTATATTTTCTTCTCAGCAGCACCCATAGGACTTCTAGTGTGTTAGTGGCAGCAAACAGAGCTCCTATATTTTCTTCTCAGCAGCACCCATAGGACTTCTAGTGTGTTAGTGGCATCACACAGAGCTCCTATATTTTCTTCTCAGCAGCACCCATAGGACTTCTAGTGTGTTAGTGGCAGCAAACAGAGCTCCTATATTTTCTTCTCAGCAGCACCCATAGGACTTCTAATGTGTTAGTGGCATCACACAGAGTTCCTATATTTTCATCTCAGAAGCACCCATAGGACTTCTAGTGTGTTAGTGGCATCACACAGAGCTCCTATATTTTCTTCTCAGAAGCACCCATAGGACTTCTAGTGTGTTAGTGGCAGCAAACAGAGCTCCTATATTTTCTTCTTAGCAGCACCCATAGGACTTCTAATGTGTTAGTGGCATCACACAGAGTTCCTATATTTTCATCTCAGAAGCACCCATAGGACTTCTAGTGTGTTAGTGGCATCACACAGAGCTCCTATATTTTCTTCTCAGAAGCACCCATAGGACTTCTAGTGTGTTAGTGGCAGCAAACAGAGCTCCTATATTTTCTTCTCAGCAGCACCCATAGGACTTCTAATGTGTTAGTGGCATCACACAGAGTTCCTATATTTTCATCTCAGAAGCACCCATAGGACTTCTAGTGTGTTAGTGGCATCACACAGAGCTCCTATATTTTCTTCTCAGAAGCACCCATAGGACTTCTAGTGTGTTAGTGGCAGCAAACAGAGCTCCTATATTTTCTTCTTAGCAGCACCCATAGGACTTCTAATGTGTTAGTGGCATCACACAGAGTTCCTATATTTTCATCTCAGAAGCACCCATAGGACTTCTAGTGTGTTAGTGGCATCACACAGAGCTCCTATATTTTCTTCTCAGAAGCACCCATAGGACTTCTAGTGTGTTAGTGGCAGCAAACAGAGCTCCTATATTTTCTTCTCAGCAGCACCCATAGGACTTCTAGTGTGTTAGTGGCATCACACAGAGTTCCTATATTTTCATCTCAGAAGCACCCATAGGACTTCTAGTGTGTTAGTGGCATCACACAGAGCTCCTATATTTTCTTCTCAGCAGCACCCATAGGACTTCTAGTGTGTTAGTGGCATCACACAGAGCTCCTATATTTTCATCTCAGAAGCACCCATAGGACTTCTAGTGTGTTAGTGGCATCACACAGAGCTCCTATATTTTCTTCTCAGCAGCACCCATAGGACTTCTAGTGTGTTAGTGGCAGCAAACAGAGCTCCTATATTTTCTTCTCAGCAGCACCCATAGGACTTCTAGTGTGTTAGTGGCATCACACAGAGCTCCTATATTTTCTTCTCAGCAGCACCCATAGGACTTCTAGTGTGTTAGTGGCAGCAAACAGAGCTCCTATATTTTCTTCTCAGCAGCACCCATAGGACTTCTAGTGTGTTAGTGGCATCACACAGAGCTCCTATATTTTCATCTCAGAAGCACCCATAGGACTTCTAGTGTGTTAGTGGCATCACACAGAGCTCCTATATTTTCTTCTCAGCAGCACCCATAGGACTTCTAGTGTGTTAGTGGCATCACACAGAGCTCCTATATTTTCATCTCAGAAGCACCCATAGGACTTCTAGTGTGTTAGTGGCATCACACAGAGCTCCTATATTTTCTTCTCAGCAGCACCCATAGGACTTCTAGTGTGTTAGTGGCAGCAAACAGAGCTCCTATATTTTCTTCTCAGAAGCACCCATAGGACTTCTAGTGTGTTAGTGGTATCACACAGAGTTCCTATATTTTCATCTCAGAAGCACCCATAGGACTTCTAGTGTGTTAGTGGCATCACACAGAGCTCCTATATTTTCTTCTCAGCAGCACCCATAGGACTTCTAGTGTGTTAGTGGCATCACACAGAGCTCCTATATTTTCATCTCAGAAGCACCAATAGGACTTCTAGTGTGTTAGTGGCAGCAAACAGAGCTCCTATATTTTCTTGTCAGCAGCACACATAGTACCTATAGTGTGTTAGTGTCAGCACCCATAGGACCTACAGTGTGTTGTGAGCACACATAGGAGTTCTATTTTTTATACTATATACACTACCGACTACAATGGCTGGAAGACCGCCAAGGAGAGGCAGAGCGTGCCGAGGCAAGAACACAGGGCAGGCAGGCTCTGTTTCTAGAGACAACAGTGCTGGCCGTGGACGTGGTCGTGCATCGTCATCAGCACGTGGCCATGGGACACGCTTGTCTTTGTTTTCGGCAGCTGGACATGTGGAGCCGCATCATGCCGAAGGCTTGGTAGAATGGATGACCAAGCCCTCCTCATCCTCCTCATCCTCTCTCACCCAGGCTCAGGGTACTGGCAGAGCAGCTGCCAACGCGTACTCAATGGCATCATCAGCCACCCCTTCCCTAGACCCACCATGTCCTCCTGAGGAGTCCCCCGAACTGTTTGAGCACAGTGTTGGGTACATGCTCCAGGAGGATGCCCAACGATTCGAAGGCTCGGATGATGATACCCAGCTTGAGGAAGTCAGTAGTGTGCGCGCAGAGAGAGGGGATGCTGAAGGACAGCAATCTGGCAGTAGTGTTCCACCAGCTGCAGCTTACTGCCAGGTTTGCTCTAGTGGTGAAGAGGGAGGGGATGATGAGGTCACTGACTCCACGTGGGTGCCTGAAGGGAGAGAGGAGGAGGAGGAGGAGGATGCAGCGTCACATGTCCAACGAGGCAGGATGCCCCCTGGAGGCCAGCTAGAGGCCAGCACAGCAACTGTACCACACCGCAGAGCTCCGCCTGTGCAGGGCGCTGCCTCTGCACGTTATCACAAAAGTTCTTTGGTGTGGGCCTTTTTTGAGACGAGTGCATCAGATCGCACCACTGCTATTTGCAATATTTGTCTCAAGCGTATCTCGCGTGGCCAAAACATCAGCCGCTTGGGCACCACAAGCATGAGCAGACATATGTCGACCTGCCATGCAGCTCGTTGGCAAGCACACATAAAAGACCCACACCAAAGAACAAAGCGGACCTCTCCTTGCTCCTCATCAGCTGGGATCTCCATCCCCACTATATCTTCAGTCCTCTCTGAAAGCTGCTCTGAGAGGACTGAAGGTGTAGAATTAGGTGTGTCACAACCAAGTACTTGCAGTACACCGACGTCCGATTGTAGCAGGCAAATTTCCCTGCCCCAGCTGCTGGACCGTCGAAAGAAGTATACTCCCAGCCATCCACATGCCCAGCGGTTGAATGCTAGCTTGGCTAAATTGCTAGCACTTCAACTGCTGCCTTTTCAGTTGATAGACTCGGCCCCCTTCCGTGAGTTTGTTCAATGTGCGGTTCCTCAGTGGCAGGTTCCCAAACGCCACTTTTTCTCACGGAAGGCGATTCCGTCTCTCTACTGGCATGTGGAAGGCAATGTCCATGCCTCGCTGGACAGGGCGGTCAGCGGTAAGGTGCATATTACCGCTGACTCATGGTCCAGCAGGCATGGACAGGGACGTTATCTTTCTTTCACGGCCCATTGGGTCACTCTATTGGCAGCTGGGAGGGATGCAGGACAAGGTGCAGTAGTGTTGGAGGTTGTTCCGCCACCACGCCTCCAAAATGCTACTACTGGTTGTGACACACCTCTCTCCTCCACCCCCTCCTCTTCTTCTTCCTCCATGTCCTCTTCGAGTGCTCTGTCCTCGGAACCAGCGGTGCTCCGTAGGCGTACAAGGGGCTACGCGAGTACGCAGGCAAAAAGATGCCATGCCGTGCTTGCGCTGGTGTGTTTGGGGGACAGGAGCCACACTGGGCCAGAGGTTCTGGCAGCTCTGCAGGGGCAGGCCGAGAGGTGGTTGACGCCACGCCAGCTTAAGCCAGGAATGGTCGTTTCTGATAATGGCACCAACCTCCTCTCCGCCCTGCGACAGGGGCAGCTCACCCATGTGCCCTGTATGGCTCACGTCCTCAACCTGGTGGTGCAGCGGTTCTTGGGCAGGTTCCCAGGCTTACAGGATGTCCTGAGGCAGGCCAGGAAAGTCTGTGTGCATTTCCGCCGATCTTATAATGCCAGTGCTCGGCTGACTGAGCTGCAAAAGGAGCTGAACCTGCCCAAGAACCGCCTAATATGTGACATGCCCACCAGGTGGAACTCAACGTTGGCCATGCTGCAGCGACTGCACACGCAGCAGAGGGCCATCAATGAGTACCTTTGCGACTACGGCACCAGGACAGGGTCAGGGGAGCTTGGCTTTTTTTCCCCACGCCAGTGGAGCATGATCAGGGATGCATGCACTGTCCTCTCACCATTTGAGGAGGCCACAAGGATGGTGAGCAGTGACAGTGCATGCATCAGTGACACTGTACCTCTTGTCCACCTGTTGGAGCATACGCTGCGTGGGATAATGGACAGGGCACTTGAGGCAGAACAGAGGCAGGAAGAGGAGGACTTCCTTGTCTCTCAAGGCCCCCTTTATCCAGACAATGTTCCTTCTGTCCCACCCATCACACAGGAAGAGGAGGAGGAGGAGGAGGAGGAGGAGGATTGTGTGAGCATGGAGGTGGAGCCTGGCACTCAGCATCAGCAGCAGCAGTCTTTTAGGGATGATGTACAGTCCCAACAAACCAGTGGACTTGTACGTGGCTGGGAGGAGGTGGCTGGCGATCATGTCATCCTCAGTGACCCAGAAGACTCCGGACCGAATGCCTCAGCTAACCTACGCTGCATGGCCTCCCTGATCCTGCAAAGCCTGCGGAAGGATCCTCGTGTTCTTCGGATCAAGGAGAGTGACCATTACTGGCTGGCCACTCTCCTTGATCCACGGTACAAGGGTAAGGTTGCGGACCTTATCTTGCCGTCGCAGAGGGAGCAGAGGATGAGACATCTCAGGGAGGCCTTGCAGAAAGGTCTGTGCAACGCGTTCCCAGAAACTGGGAGGTTACAAACTCCTGGTCCTGGACGACGAGTTGCTGAGGCTTCGGTCAGTAGCAGAAGGAGCGGTGGGGAAGGTGGACGTCTGACCGATGCGTTCAGACAATTTTTTAGTCCGCAGCCCCAAGGTATGATCGGTTCCAGCAACCATCGCCAGCGTCTGATATACATGGTGCAGGAATACCTAGGGGCAAGGTCAGACTTGGACACCTTTCCCACCGAAAATCCTCTGGCTTACTGGGTCCTGAGGATGGATCACTGGCCAGAGCTTGCACAGTATGCAATTGAGCTACTGGCCTGTCCTGCATCCAGCGTTCTTTCCGAACGCACATTCAGTGCTGCTGGAGGATTTGTCACCGATCATAGGGTGCGCCTGTCCACCGACTCGGTTGATCGACTGACCTTCATAAAAATGAATCAGTCTTGGATCACCACCAGCTACCAGACACCTGAAGCGGATATAACGGAATAATTTATAATGTCACATCCCTTCAAGACTGCCTATGCTGATGCTGAGTGACTGTCCTGTTATGTTCACTGACTATCCTCTTCCTCCTCCTCAATGATCCATGCCACCACACCAGTGCCTAAGGCACAATTTTTCAGCCCCTGTATAACAGGGGCGTGTAATTACAATTTTTTAAAAAGATGCTTCGCAACAGGTGTGACTGCTGTGCTCAGAGTACAGTATCTGTGAGGGGTTGCAGTGTTGTGGCACCAGCACCAGTGCCTAAGGCACAATTTTTCAGCCCCTATTGGGGCGTGTAATTACAATTTTTAGGCAATGCTTTGCAACAGGTCTCATTGCTGTGCTCAGAGTACAGTATCTGTGAGGGGTTGCAGTGTTGTGGCACCAGCACCAGTGCCTAAGGCACAATTTTTCAGCCCCTGTATAACAGGGGCGTGTAATTACAATTTTTTAAAAAGATGCTTCGCAACAGGTGTGACTGCTGTGCTCCAAGTACAGTATCTGTGAGGGGTTGCAGTGTTGTGGCACCAGCACCAATGCCTAAGGCACAATTTTTCAGCCCCTGTTTAACAGGGGCGTGTAATTACAAATCTTGATCTAATAGTTCACAGCAGGGCCCATTCCTGCGCCCACCAAGAGTAACTATGAGGGCCTACAGTCTTGTGGCAACACCGTCCACCACCACCACCACCACCAAAGGCCCAATTTTTCTGCCCTGTTCAACAGGTGCATGCAATTACAAATCTTGATCTAATAACTCACAGCAGGGCCCATTCCTGCACCCACCAAGAGTAACTGTGAGGGCTTACAGTCTTGTGGCAACACCGTCCACCACCACCACCACCACCACCAAAGGCCCAATTTTTCTGCCCTGTTCAACAGGTGCATGCAATTACAAATCTTGATCTAATAACTCACAGCAGGGCCCATTCCTGCACCCACCAAGAGTAACTGTGAGGGCTTACAGTCTTGTGGCAACACCGTCCACCACCACCACCACCACCACCAAAGGCCCAATTTTTCTGCCCGGTTCAACAGGTGCATGCAAGTACAAATCTTGATCTATTAACTCACAGCAGGGCCCATTCCTGTGCCCACCAGTCTTGTGGCTACACCAACATCTAATAGGGCAAATTTCTGCAGAGTATATACGGCAGGCCCCTACTTTCAAACATCCAACTTACAAACGACTCCTACTTGCAAACGGCAAGAGAAAACAGGAAGTGAGAGGAAATCTACCCCTAGGAAGGAAAATTCTATCCTGTTAGATTTAATTTGGGAAAAAGGTATCTCCTCTCTACTGATGCTTTATCACCAATCCTTGTTTCAATTAAAACCCCACTTTTCCAAAAACATTTGTCATTGGGACGGAAAGTGAGGTGACATGTTCTGAACAGATGTGCAAAGACAGCAAATGTTACAGGGGTGATAACCCCTCCCTATGTTCTCCAAAAAGCTTAAAAATTGATTTTTTTGGGATGTAGCTACACTTCATAATGTACCTGTTCAGATTCTACTTAAGAACAAACCTACAGTCCATGTCTTGTTTGCACCACCTATATACTGCTGTTCAGAGTATATAGGGTTGTAGGTATAGGGTTTTATTTTGGGTGCGGGGTCCCCCTTAGTATCCATACAAGACCCAAAGGGGCTGGGGTGGGGGGGGGGGTGATGGGGTAGCCATGCCATTTTTCTCAAGGATTTTCAGCCATATGGCGGCCAGGACAAGACATGACATTAAAGCCGCAAGTGGTTTTAAATGGCTTCTTTTTTTCCTTTACAAATGTCATTTTGTGCAAGGACAGTTCTAAACACGGGAAACACATGCCACTTCACAGGCATACTTTAGACACCCCCCAGGTACCATATTTAAAGGAAAATTTCACTTTTTTTTTTTTCACTTTATGCATCATTAAAATGACTGCTCCCGAAAAAACTTTAGTTTTTAAAATTTCTTTTTGCATTGATATATGTCCCCTGGGGCAGGACCCGGGTCCCCAAACCTGTTTTATGACATTAACATGCATATTGGCCGTTGTAATTAGCAATTTTGATTTTGAACGTTCGCGTCCATTATAACGAATAGGGTTCGAAAATTCACGCGAACTTTCGGTCCGTTCGAAGGTTGTGGTGCGAACCGAACCCGGGGGTGTTCGGCTCATCCCTACCAACTGATATAGAAGGCAAAAAACTATTTGTAATAACAGAAAAAAACTCTTATTTTTGGCTACTGTTATAGATGCCAATTATAAATTCCAATTCTGCTTTTATCTGCTTCTTACAACTAAAAGGTTGACAACATTTTTTTCCCACTGACCAGGTTGAAATAATGGGGTTTGGGGGGGAGGGGGCAGAACCATTCATGGCTAATACTGTTTGCTATTCCAACAAAAACGTATATTAACCACTTAACGACCGCTCACTGTATATATACGTCTGCAGAATGGCACAGACAGGCACAATCACGTACCTGTACGTGTCTGCCTTCGTATGGGTGGGGGGTCCGATCGGACCCCCCTCCGGTACAGTGAGTGGCCGGGATCGCTTCGGGAGCGATCCGTGATGAGGGGGCCGCCATTCGATTCTGGCCACCCCCTCGCAATCGCTCCCGGCGAATGAAAAGCTTCCTATGCCTGTGTAGTGTTTACACAGGCAGGAGGAATTTATGTCATCTCTCATGCGGCGCTCACATATACTGAGCGCCGCATGAGAGAAGACACAGAGGTTAGTGCACATAACAGCACACTGACACCACACACATAGGCACACGATCGCCCCCCCAGGCCCCCCCAGATCACCCCCCAGATCACCCCCCAGATCACCCCCCAGCCCCCAGTCAAGCCCCGTACACACGATCGGATAACCTATGGATTTTCGTCCGATGGATTTGTCCATCGGAAATCCGATGAAACTGTTTTTCATCAGTCTTGGCCACACACCATCAGTCTAAAAACCGACGGCAAGAAAACGACGGCACGTTCAAAACGTACGACGCGCTATAAAAGGGCCGAACAAATCTAATGGCGCCACCCCTTGGGCTGCTTTTGCTGATTTCGTGTTACCGCGTGTTAGTAAAAGTTTGGTGAGAGCCGATTCGCGCTTTTCAGTCTCCGTGCTTTGCAGATCGTTTCCTGGTGTTCAGTTTGTGCTTGTGGGTTTGTATTTGTGATTCAGTGCATGCAGTCAGGTCGTTACTGCCTTGCAGTGCCTTCTTGGCCGTTCGTTTACTGTTTTTCAGATCGTTCTTCTCAGGCCTTGCTGTTCCACGGTGCGTTCTGTTTGAGTGCCTTCTGACCAGCCGACCGGTTTAAAACCATGTTTGAAGTGCGTTCTCATTCTCGAGTTCGTGCTGGCTTTGGGCTTGGTGTTGCAGTTAACACTGTAACCCGAGTTCAGTCTGTGAACAGGGTAAGGAGGAGTTCATGGACTAAGAATTGGTTGCTCCAGCGGGACCAATTCTCTCATATGCCTCTGCTGCGGGAAGAATAATCCATGAGAATAATCCTGATGATTTCAGGAATTATCTCAGGATGACGGACCCTGTATTTCACCATCTGTTGGATTTGCTGTCCCCCTATATCACGAGGCAGGACACTGTGATGCGCCAGGCCATCACTGCCGAGCAGAGGCTTATTGCCACGTTGAGATACCTGGCGACTGGGAGAAGCTTGCAGGACCTCAAGTTCTCAACAGGCATCTCCCCCCAGGCTCTCGGGATCATTATCCCTGAGACGTGTTCGGCCATCATTCAGGTCCTGCAGAAGGACTATATGAAGGTAATTATGCTCCTTTAACCTCACATTATCTGTTTTTATTCTGTTGTTTTTGTTTTTTTTCCTCCTAACACAAATATGCCTGTTTGTAATATCCTGGTAATGTCCCCATTTTCCCCATGCCTTTTTTTACCTGTAAATCCCTTTTTGGGCCCTACATGCCTATTTCCCTTCACTAACCTCTCCAGCATGCTATCGTGGGCGCAAACCCAGTTAGCCTTCTATTTTCCTTTTCATTTTTGGGGGGTCATTGCCCTCGTAGTTTGACAACCCTCCCTCCCCCCTAAAGATGTTAAAAAATTAGTAGTTCTCAATCAAGCTCAGCTGAGTGGTAGAGCCTTTTTTGGGATCCGCCACAATCACCTTAGGCCCCCCCCCTTAGATTATTTTAGAATGTCCACTCAGCGGGGGTGAGGCATCTGCTAAGTGGGCCTTTGTTTATTGGTAGGAAAAACTCCCTTAAATAATAATGATACTCAACAATGTTTTTGTGTGTAATCTGCTTGCACTGTAAACATAAACCGTACTAATGTCTTCTTTTTGTTTGACTCCACAGTTCCCTAGCACACCACAGGAATGGCTGACTGTGGCCTCCCAATTTGCCCAGCGGTGGGATTTCCCCAACTGCGGAGGGGCAATTGATGGGAAGCACGTCCACATAGTGCCACCACCCCGTTCGGGGTCATACTATTTCAACTATAAAGGTTTTAATAGCATAGTGTTAATGGCGGTGGTGTCGGCACGGTACGAGTTCCTGTATGTGGACGTGGGGAAGAACGGCCGGATGTCCGATGGCGGATCATTCGCGGAGACGGAGTTCGCTCACCATCTGCAGGCTGGGGGTCTTGCACTGCCTCCAGATGCAGAGAACGTTGAAGGGCTCCCGTTCGTTTTCATTGTGGATGAGGCTTTTGGACTAGGACCACACCTGATGCGGCTGTTTCCCCAACGCACCCTCACCCCGGAGAGGAGGGTTTTTAATTACCGGCTGGTCAGAGCCCGGAGAGTTGTGGAGAATGCCTTCGGGATAGTGGCCAGCCAGTTCTGCCTGTTCCAGACAGCGATACATTTGGCGGATTATAAACTGAACCACATCGTCTACTGCTGCTGCATCTTGCACAATTTTCTTCGCAAATTTGCAAACAATTATGTATCATCGTTTGGGCCTGAGGCCGGTCCATCGGAACTGATTAATCTGACCGGCCTCAGCACTGCCCGTACTGGCTTGGCCCCCCAAAGTGCCCGTGAAGTACGCCAGAAATACGTAGAGTACTTCACGGGTAGGGGGGCCATCGCAATGCCAGACCACATCTGACCAAGTATTTAACCTTTTAAAAATAAAAAAAAATCATGGAATTCCTACAAACTTGTGTTGTCATTCTTGTATTTTGGGTTTATGTGTCTCCCAGGTTCTAGTAGTGCCAAGTGTAATTGTCCTTAGTAAATAGCCTCAAAACTCCGAGCGAAAAACTCGGTTTTTGCATCTTCAGAACTGCTCTTAAGCATAGAAAGAACAAGGCACACCTTTTTTAGACTTCCCAAATGTTTTTATTGTTTGCAACACATTATTTTTTGGCTTTTAGAAATACTAGCCTTTTATTTTTCTGTGCGTCTTTTTTTGCAGAAACATGCATGGGTCGTAAGCCATTTTTTTTAGTCTGAAAAAGTAATAAAATAACACTGTTAAAAATAACAACTGGAGATGGGGTGATGGTACCCCTGATCCATCCCAAATGTTAACAAACACACTTTCTTTTGGGGCTCAAATGGGTATCTTCAACAAGATCCCATGGCTAGGGTAAACATGTGCTATCTGCCATCATGGGGGATCAATGGCCGTGCTTTGGGGATGTAAACCCTTCCTCTACCCTACTTGAGGAGGGAGGAAGAGGTTGCACCCCCAAAACAGGGACATAGATATACTGTGACGGCAGATAGCACATGTTGAGTCTTCAGTGTGTGCATCTTCACATTTGGGATGTTGGAAATCCCTGAGATAATTTCAGACGCATAACAAAACACACAAAAAGGGGGGGGGTTCATACTACTCTCCCCAAAATATCTATCATGTTTTTATATTTTTGCTCAATCACAATCATTCTCTTTCTCATAATGTCCATTTCGCTACTGCATTCCATGATTTCCTGAATGATTATTTTGGCGCTGGCACTCGAGAATGGCGGATTTGGACTTCCTGACACACCCCCACGTTCAGTCCCTAAAACAAAAAAAAAAAGGTTTTACACTAGGCAGTCCTACATCTGTATTTACCTTGAAGTTGTGGTGACAGACACTGACCTGTTGTGCTGATAAGCTCCACCTCTCCTTCCTCCACCTCCCCTTCCTCCACCTCCGCTTCCTCCACCTCCGCTTCCTGAACCTGCTGATCTTGGTCTGCTTTGGGAGCTTCGGGGAGTTTCTGTGGTGTTGGGTTACTCGTCTCCTGAGCATGGTGTCCTCCCAGTCTCCTCTCCCCTATGGGAATTTACAACAAAATGTATACTTTAGCACACAGACTTTTTTAAGGCCTGAAAAGGGATCCTCAATGTTTTGAAGTGGTGTACAATTGATATTTGGCCCTGAGTTCCAACATGAACATATGTGATCTTGCAAACTCCACAAAGCAACATGTTATTTTTGAGGACATTCACAAATACACTTGGATAACCACCAAGGTATCCACTGGACCACCTGTGTGTGACACCGTTAATAAATTTGGTCATGTGGCCCAGAGTATAGTATCTTGATCAAGAACCAAAAAAAGTACACAACTGCTGGAGTGTCATCTCCTTTACCCAGAATACAGTTTAGCCTTTCAGTCACATTCTAAATTTCCTTACAACACATCATCTAGCCAACAATGTGTAGATAAACATTGTTGAAGTAAAATGAGGCATGCCCACATGTAGTTTACGTGGATATGTGCCAAACATGTTTGGGGGAAGAGCAGCAATTTTTTGTTCAACACATTTAGCAAATAAGTGGACTCTCCACTTAACAGAAAAGTTGAGATTTTAAAATGTGAAACCAGTCAAGCCAAGCACATGGTGCAAAACATGGAAGAATACATATTACAATGTGAAAGAACACAGTAAAATATACTTACTTTTTTCTATGCTTTTTATAAGCTTCTTATACTGCTCCGGCTCCCTGATCTTGAGGTCTGACCACCTTTTACGGAGTTGTTCCTTGGATCTCCTGACCCCATATTTTTTATAAAGAGTCTTCGCAACTTTATCCATAATTTGTGACTTCCGGAGATTAGGGGTGTCGTATGGGCCATGCTTGCCGTCGTAATCCTTCCTCCGCAGAATGTCCACCATCTCCGCCATCTCAGAAAAAGACATATTAGTCGCCTTGTATCTTTTTTTACAGGATCGGGACGTTTCCGCCTCCTGGCTTTCCTCGTCGGTAATTTCAACTAAAGAAGCCACCTGTGTCTGCGACATGTCGCCGTCTCACATTGTGCGCCGATCGTTAAGGGGCGGGGAAATGCAGAAAAAGTCCGTCATGGGCGGGCGACGAGGGCGGAGTTACACGCATGCGCAGGGTATAAAAAGGGAAAATAAGTTATTAGGGATGCGCGGAGTAAGGACGACCGGAATTGAACCCACGAAGTGAACTAAGGTAAGAAGGGAACTCGGGCCTGCAGTGGCATATTAATGGGTCATGATTGTAAAGGGCAATATTGTGATAAGTTGAGGAGAATCAATTCTGATCTTTTGTTTTTTGTACCTGCTGATCCTTAATAGATGCATAAACTAAGAGAGCCGGAGGTGATGCTTGTTTTTGTTGAAAAGTATAAGGAACAGCGCAACCTTTGGGAGCTCAAACACCCTGCGTATCACAAAAGTGATGTACGACGGGCAACTATTACCAAATTAGCCGAGGATATGAAGCCATGGATCCCAGATGCAGACTACACTATGATCAATAATAAAATCAACAACCTGCGCAATTCTTATTAAAAAAAATTCAAGGAAGTGCGCCAGTCCAAGAGATCAGGAGCAGCAGCCGACGATGTAGTAAAGCCCAAGCTGTGGTACTACAGACATCTCCAATTTCTGGATGACCAGATCGAGGCCAGGGAATCTATTTCCAGCCTTCCCTCAACCCTTCCTTCCACCCTTCCCTCCAGCGTTCCTTCCACCCTTCCCTCCACCCCTGCAGAGGCGGAGGAGGAGCCTCCTGAGCTCGAAGAGCCAGATCTTCGCATCTTCAGCCAGGTATAGTATTTTTGATGCTAATTATTGTCCACTAAGTAATATTGAGTTGAACTGTTTTGATTAGCCATAAATGATCTCACCCCCCCCCCCAAAAAAAACCCAGTAATGAGATCAAAATTGTGTGTGATTGATTCCTCAAATAATAGAAATTTACATTTTATTTTATAAACAGGATGAGGCAAGCCAGGAGGAAGAGGGTCAGGAGTGTGACAGGCAGGAGGAGGCAGGGCCCAGTGGGACTCAGCAGGTCCCCAGGCCTAGTGGCAGCACCGTCTCCCAAGTGGCTCCCCTCCACGTCAGACCGCCTAAACAACGGCGGATGACACAAGTGGAGGAGGAGTCACTAAAGATGATTCAGGAGGCTGCTGCCATTATGAGGGCCCCCCTCAACCCTACGGAGGGGTTTAGCACCTATCTCTCAGATAAGCTGCTGAGAATGGAGGCGGGACAACGGGCCCTTTGTGAGCACCTTATCTACACGGCCGTACACATGGGGGCGAGGGGGCTGCTGACTGAGGCCACCCATATCTCACATCAGCCCAATCCCTCTCCTCCTTCTCCTCCTCCTCCTGCCACATCACCACCCACAGTGGCCCAGCCTGCAAGGGTGCGTGGACGGGGCCGTGGAGAGAACGCTGCAGAGAGGCGTGGAAGGAAGGCTACAAGGAAGAGCAGGAGGTGATTCCCTGGCCTCGAGCTGCTCATCCAGAAATTGAAGGTTGATGGAGTACCACAGCTTGGGATGATGTATGTCTTTGGCTGCTGCTCTTGATTTCATGCTGTTGTTGATTTTATTATTGATCATAGTCAGGTCTGCATTTGGGATCTAATGACTTTATATTCTCTGCTAATTTGGGAATAGTTGCCCTTCGGTTTTTGATTTGTTTTTTTCCGAAATAAAGGGAAATTTGATTACAGCCAACCTACATGCCTGATGTGTTTTTTTGAGAAGTAGCAATAAGATTGCATAAATACAATGTGTAATTAAGAACAAGGAACACCAACCTCCATGATTTTTCTAAAATTAAATATTATGTTGTTCTGAGAAATTGACACACCAAAAAATGCACAACAAATTTTAAGAGTCAAAAAAAAAAGGTGTAATTTGTGAGGTCGGCCTTGAAGAATTTTACTAATTATTCCTAAGATCACTAGAAAAAAGAAAGACATACATTTGGCAGAACTCAGGAGAAAGTTCTGCTGCCAAAATGACATTTTAAAGACCGTTCGAAAGCAAAAAAACAGGCACTGCATTAAACGAAGCAATAACTTGCAGAATGACGAATGTGCTCTCTCCATTAGGAACGCTAGTTTTACAAGAACGAGCGCTCCCGTCTCCTAATTCAGTCTGAGCATGCGTGGGTTTTTTAACCGATGGACTTGCCCATAGACGATCGGAAATTCCCATCGGTTTTTTATCCATCGGAAAATTTTAAAACAAGTTCTATTTTTTCCATCCGATGGAAAAAAGACCGATGGGTACCATACACGATCGGTTGGTCTGATGAAAACCATCCATCGGACGGTTTTCATCAGTTAAACCGATCGTGTGTACGGGGCCTCACAGTGTCACTGATTGTAGTGACCATTTATTTACTGATCACTGCAATCAGTGACATTTGTGACTGTAAAAGTGTCAGGGCAGAGTGTTTTAGGTCCAGTGTAGCCCCCTAACCCCCCCTAATAAAGGTTTAACCCCTTGATCGCCCCCCAGGTAACCCTTTCACCCCCTAGCACCGCTGTCACTAAGCGATCGTTTTTCTGATCGCTGTCTTAGTGTCAGTGATGCCGATAGGTAGCCAGTTATTTTTTTTAGGTTCGCCGCAGGTTTTTATAGCGTCGGGTACCCCCATATATTACCTAATAAAGGTTTAACCCCTTGATCGCCCCCCAGGTAGCCCTTTCACCCCCTTTTGCCAGTGTCACTAAGCGATCGTTTTTCTGATCGCTGTCTTAGTGTCGGTGATGCCGATAGGTAGCCAGTTATTTTTTTTAGGTTCGCCGCAGGTTTTTATAGCGTCAGGTACCCCCATATATTACCTAATAAAGGTTTAACCCCTTGATCGCCCCCCAGGTAACCCTTTCACCCCCTTTTGCCAGTGTCACTAAGCGATCGTTTTTCTGATCGCTGTCTTAGTGTTGGTGATGCCGATAGGTAGCCAGTTATTTTTTTTAGGTTCGCCGCAGGTTTTTATAGCGTCAGGTACCCCCATATATTACCTAATAAAGGTTTAACCCCTTGATTGCCCCCCCCAAGCTAACCCTTTCACCCCCTTTTGCCAGTGTCACTAAGCGATCGTTTTTCTGATCGCTGTCTTAGTGTCGGTGATGCCGATAGGTAGCCAGTTATTTTTTTTAGGTTCGCCGCAGGTTTTTATAGCGTCAGGTACCCCCATATATTACCTAATAAAGGTTTAACCCCTTGATCGCCCCCCAGGTAACCCTTTCACCCCCTTTTGCCAGTGTCACTAAGCGATCATTTTTCTGATCGCTGTATTAGTTATGCTGGTGCCGATAGGTAGCCAGTTATTTTTCGAAGGTTCGCCGCAGGTTTTTATAGCGTCAGGTACCCCCATATATTATCTAATAAAGGTTTTAACCCCCTAATTGCCCCTAGTTAACCCTTTCACCAGTGATCACCGTATAAGTGTTACTGGTGACACTGGTTAGCCAGTTAGTTATTTTGTTATTTAGGTTCCCCGTCAGGTTTTTATATAGCGTCAGGTACCCCCCATATATTACCTAATAAAGGTTTAACCCCCTGATTGCCCCTAGTTAACCCTTTCACCAGAGATCACCATTTAAGTGTTACGGGTGACGCTGGTTAGTTAGTTTGCTTTTTATAGTGTCAGGGCACCCGCCATATATAACCCAATAAAGGTTTAACCCCCTGATCGCCCGGCGGGTGATATCAGTTTTAGTGTCAGAGAGGGTCTGCATCGCCCCAGGCAGCGTCAGGTTAGTGCCAGTAATGCTAACACCCACGCGTGAAGCATACACCTCCCTTAGTGGTATAGTATCTGATTATCGGGACGTTGGCGCATTTATACTAGGTGCATCCACAGTGTCACCCTGTGGTGATGCACAATTTAGCAATTTCCTTCTAAATCTAGTATCTGAACAGATCAATATCTGATCTGATCAGATCTATACTAGCGTCCCCAGCAGTTTAGGGTTCCCAAAAACGCAGTGTTAGCGGGATCAGCCCAGATACCTGCTAGCACCTGCGTTTTGCCCCTTCGTCCAGCCCAGGCCACCCAAGTGCAGTATCGATCGATCACTGTCACTTACAAAACACAACACGCATAACTGCAGCGTTCACAGAGACAGGCCTGATCTCTGCGACTCCAGTGCTGTAGGAGGTGATTTCACCACCACAGTTAAAAAAAAAAGAGCATATATGCCGAAGCATGGGGGCAGCAGGGGCGGAGGAGCGATTTTGCTCCTAATGCCGCGTACATACGGTCAAAATTCCGACGGAGGCATGCCCGTGGAAAAGTCTGACCATGTGTGTGTGGCATAACTTTTGCGGTAGGATGCCCCCATGCTTCGGCATATATAAATGGTGCATGTATGCCCATCATTAGAAGTGGGTGAATGAAGGGAGGTATTCTAATGGTGGGCATACCCACCGATCAATCTCTTTTTTTTCGTTCAGCCAACAGGCTGCATGAAAAAAAAGATTACAATACATGTCCAACAAGGACCAGCAACGTACTGGTATGTTGCTGGACTTTGGTTATACCAGATTGATGCCTGCGGGTTTAGGTATCATCTTGGTATCATTCTTTTCAGCCAGCGGCCGACTTTCATGTAAAAGCAATCCTAGCGGCGATTTAGCCTCTGGACTGCTTTTACAAGCAGTGGGAGGGAATGTCCCCCCCCGGATATAAAAAGCGCCATTGGGAAATTGGGAAAGCATTTTATCACACCGATCTTGGTGTGGTCAGATGCTTTGAGGGCAGAGGAAAGATCTAGGGTCCAATAGACCCCAGTTTTTTCAAAAAAGAGTACCTGTCACTACCTATTGCTATCATATGGGATATTTACATTCCCTGAGATAACAATAAAAATGATTAAAAAAAATATGGAAAGAACAGTTCAAAAATAAAATAAAAAAGCAAAATTAATAATAATAAAAAAAAAAAAAGCACCCCTGTCCCGCCCTGCTCTTGTGCAATGGCGAACGCAAGCGTCGGTCTGGCGTCATATGTAAACAGCAATTGCATCATGCATGTGAGGTATCACCGCAAAGGTCAGATCGAGGGCAGTCATTTTAGCAGTAGACCTCCTCTGTAAATCTAACGTGGTACCCTGTAAAGGCTTTTAAATGCTTTTAAAAATTTATGTAGCTTGTCGCCACTGCGCGTTTGTGCGAAATTTTAAAGCATGTCGTGTTTGGTATCTATGTACTCGGCCTAAGATCATCTTTTTTATTTCATCAAACATTTGGGCAATATAGTGTGTTTTAGTGCATTAAAATTTAAAAAAAGTGTATTTTTTCCCCAAAAAATGCGTTTGAAAAATCGCTGCGCAAATACTGTGTGGAAAAAAAAATGCAACACCCACCATTTTAATCTGTAGGGCCTTTTCTTTGAAAAAATATATAATGTTTGGGGGTTCAACATAATTTTCTTGCAAAAAAAAAAAATGTTTTCATGTAAACAAAAAGTGTCAGAAAGGGCTTTGTCTTCAAGTGGTTAGAAGAGTGGATGTAAGCTTCCTAATGTTGTGTATAAAATGCCAGGACAGTTCAAAACCCCCCAAAATGACCCCATTTTGGAAAGCAGACACCCCAAGCTATATACTGAGAGGCATGTCGAGTCCATGGAATATTTTATATGTTGACACAAGTTGCGGAAAAAAGACAATTTATTTTTTATTTATTTATTTTTTGCACAAAGTTGTCACTAAATGATATATTGCTCAAACATGCCATGGGCATATGTGGAATTACACCCCAAAATACATTCTGTTGCTTCTCCTGAGTACGTTCTACCACATGTGTGAGACTTTTTGGGAGCCTAGCCGCGTACGGGACCCCAAAAACCAAGCACCGCCTTCAGGCTTTCTAAGGGTATACATTTTTGATTTCACTCCTCACTGCCTATCACAGTTCCGGAGGCCATGGAATGCCCAGGTGGCACAAACCCCCCCCCCCCAAATGACCCCATTTTGGAAAGTAGACACCCCTAGCTATTTGCTGAGAGGTATGGTGAGTATTTTGCAGATCTCGCTTTTTGTCACAAAGTTTTGAAAATTGAAAAAAAATATATATATATATTTTATTTCTTCATTTTCAAAAACAAATGAGAGCTGTAAAATACTCACCATGCCTCTCAGCAAATAGCTTGGGGTGTCTACTTTCCAAAATGGGGTCATTTGGGGGGGTTTTGTGCTATTTTGGCATTTTATGGCCTTCGAAACTGTGATAGGTAGTGGAGGAGTGAAATCAAAAATTTGTGCCCTTAGAAATCCTTAAGGCGGTGCTTGGTTTTTGGGGGTCCCGTACGCGGCAATTTCCTTGGGGTGTCTAATTTCTAAAATCGGGTCATTTGGGGGGGGGGTTTGTGCTATTTTGGAATTTTATGGTCTTCGAAACTGTGATAGGTAGTGAGGAGTGAAATCAAAAATTTGCGCCCTTAGAAATCCTGAAGGCGGTGCTTGGTTTTCGGGGGCCCATACGCGGCTAGGCTCCCAAAAAGTCCCACACATGTGGTATCCCCGTACTCAGGAGAAGCAGCAAAATGTATTTTGGGGTGCAATTCCACATATAACCATGGCATGTGTGAGCAATATATCATTTAGTGACAACTTTTTGTAATTTTTTTTATTTATTTTTTGTCATTATTCAATCACTTGGGACAAAAAAATAAAAAATATTCAATGGGCTCAACATGCCTCTCAGCAATTTCCTTGGGGTGTCTACTTTCCAAAATGGGGTTATTTGGGGGGGTTTTGTACTGCCCTGCCATTTTAGCACCTCAAGAAATGAGATAGGCAGTCATAAATTAAAAGCTGTGTAAATTCCAGAAAATGTACCCTAGTTTGTAGACGCTATAACTTTTGCGCAAACCAATAAATATACGCTTGACATTTTTTTTACTAAAGACATGTGGCTGAATACATTTTGGCCTAAATGTATGACTAAAATTGAGTTTATTCGATTTTTCTTATAACAAGAAGTAGAAAATATCATTTTTTTTCAAAATTTTCAGTCTTTTTCCGTTTATATCGCAGAAAAAAAAAAAAAATGCAGAGGCAATCAAATACCATTAAAAGAAAGCTCTATTTGTGGGAAGAAAAGGACGCAAATTTCGTTTGGGTACAACATTGCATGTCTGCACAATTTCCAGTTAAAGCAGCGCAGTGCCAAATTGTGAAATCACCTCTGGTCATTATGGTCCGTATTGGTCCGAGGCTAAAGTGGTTAATTAGTGCAACCCTCCTACCAACAAGTGAATTCTAAACTACAAATATACACAAAATACTAAATATACTGTATAACATTATGCAAGTTGCTGCTATCACTGCAAAGTGTTTTCACCTCACTTTGTATAATACACTAAAATCAAATATTTGTACTGCCCAACACACATATAATAAAATTAAAGTGCAAGAAGTGCTAAAATATTATATCAAAATAATACCACATTTAAACATAAACTGTGCTATTAAATCCATTTAAAATATGTATAAACATGGGTAAATAAAAGTGCCAAGTGTTCATATATCTCAAACTTAATACTAACATCAAAAAAGTCCATAAGTCTTAATATTCCATTGCTGTGCATAGAACACAGTTTCATGGAAAAATACAGTATATAAAGTGCCCGTGCTATCCTCCACCCGTGCTTACTGTCCGCTCACCTCATGTTATGTTATGAAGTTGTTCCTCTTAAGGGATGTGATTGGATCTGAATGGCATGCTATCTTTCCATTTTCCTTAGTCAGCTCCCAGTATCATGGATGTACACAGGATGACAATATATAAAAGCAAAAACACACAACATCTAGTGCTCTCCATATGATGTAAATGTATTTCCACTATAAAAATGTATATGCTGTATACATTCATATAAATGGCACTTCAGCCCTGCCAGCTGTAGTAGGCTTGTACACTCGTGCCGGCTTACCGCTTTGTAGCAAAGGATGGTCGCAGGGTGATGTTAGATGCCAGGCTCCGCCCCCCCATACACGTTACGTCCTGGGTGTGGACTTCATCAGTAGGCGAGCCCTACTAGGCAAGTTACCATATGTGAAACTCTCTACATTCCTGTCTGGGCATAGCTAAGACTGTCAGAGACATTTCTTAAAGTTCAGAAGTGCTACAGCAGATGCTGTGAATGGTGTGTGTTTCTGTTGAAACAGGTGGTGTAGACTGCAGTTTGTGTGTAAAGAGTAGGGATGAGCTGAACACCCCCCTGTTCGGTTCGCACCAGAACCTGCGAACAGCCATAATGTTTGCGTGAACTTTAGAACCCTATTAAATACAATGGACTCGAACGTTCGAAATCAAAAGTGCTAATTATAAAGGCTTATATGCAAGTTATTGTCCTAAAAAGTGTTTCGGGACCCGGGTCCTGCCCCAGGGGACATGTATCAATGCAAAAAAAAGTTTTAAAAACTGCTGTTTTTTCGGGAGCAGTGATTTTAATAATACTTCAAATGAAAAAATAAAAGTGGAATTTTCCTTTAAATTTCGTACCTAGGGTGTGTGTATAGTATGCATGTAAAGTCGCACTTGTTTCCCGTGCTTAGAACTGTCCCTGCACAAAGGGTCATTTCTAAAGGAAAAAAAGTCATTTAAAACTCACTTGCGGCTATAATGAATTGTCGGCTCCTGGCAATACAGAGAAAAGTCATTGATAAAAAAAAAAAGCGTGGGGGTCCCCCCAATTCCAATTACCGAGCCCTTCAGGTCTGGTATGGATATTAAGGGGAACCCCGCCGCAAATTTAAAAAAAAATGCGTGGAGTTCCCCCAAATATTCATACCAGGCCCTTAAAGGTCTGGTATGGATTTTAAGGGGAACTCCACCCCAAATTTAAAAAAAAAATGGCGTGGAGTTCCCCCCAAAATCCATACCAGACCCTTTATCCGAGCACGCAACCTGGCAGGCCGCAGGAAAAGAGGGGGGACGAGAGAGTACCCCCCCTCTTGAACCGTACTAGGCCACATGCCCTCAACATGGACTTTTCCAAGGTGTCGGTGTGTATTTCTTTACATTTTTTTTACACTTTCTTTGTGAAATGGTAGGGGTACAATGTACCCCTTACCAATTCACATAGGGGGGGGCCGGGATCTGGGGGTCTTCCAGATTCCGATAAGCTCCCCGCCCGCAGACCCCCACAACCACCGGGCAAGGGTTGTGGGGATGAGGCCCTTGTCCCCATCAACATGGGGACATCCTCCCCATGTTGAGGGCATGTGGCCTGGTATGGTTCAGGAGGGGGGGCGCTCTCTCGTCCCCCCCTCTTTTCCTGCGGCCTACCAGGTTGCGTCTGGTATGGATCTTGTGGGGAACTCCACACCATTTTATTTTTAAATTTGGGGTGGAGTTCCCCTTAAAATCCATACCAGACCTTAACCACTTGACCACTGGGCACTTAAACCCCCTTAATAACCAGACCAATTTTCAGCTTTCGGTGCTCTCACATTTTGAATGACAATTACTCAGTCATACAACACTGGAACCCATATGAATTTTTTGTCCTTTTTTTCACACAAATAGAGCTTTCTTTTGGTGGTATTTAATCACTGTTGGGTTTTTTTTTTTGCGCTATAAGAGAAAAAAGACTGAAAATTCTGTAAAAAAATGTTTGTTTTTTTTCGTTTACATTATAAAATTTTGCAAATTACTATTTTTTCTTCATAAATTTTGGCCACAATTTATACTGCTACATATCTTTGGTAAAAATAAGTACAAATTGGTGCATATTTTTTGGTCTTTGTGAAAGTTATAGAGTCCACAAGCTATGGTGCCAATATCTGAAAATTGATCACACCTGAAGTACTGACGGCCTATCTCATTTCTTGAGACCCCAACATGCCAGAAAAGTACAAATACCCCCCAAATGACCCCTTTTTGGAAAGAAGACATTCCAAGGTATTCAGAAAGAGGCATTGTGAGTTTTTTGAAGTTGTCATTTTTTCCCACAATTCTTTGCAATATCAAGATTTTTTTTTCTCTTTTTTTTTCCCACAAAATTGTCATATTAGCAGGTTATTTCTCACACACAGCATATGCATACCACAAATTACACCCCAAAACACATTCTGCTATTCCTCCCGAGTATGGCGATACCACATGTGTGAGACTTTTACACAGCGTGGCCACATACAGAGGCCCAACATGCAGGGAGCCCCTTCAGGCGTTCTGGAGCACCGAGGCCAATTCTGACATTTCTCTCCTACATGTAAAAATCATCATTTATTTGCTATAAAATTACATAGAACCCCAAAACATTATATATGTTTTTTTAGCAAAGACCTTAGAGAATATAATGGTGGTTGTTGCAACTTTTTATCTCGCACGATATTTGCGCAGCAATTTTTTTAACGCGTTTTTTACGGAAAAAAAATGTTTTGTGCTTAAAAAAAAAAAACAGTAAAGTTAGCCCAATGTTTTTGCATAATGTGAAAGATGAAGTTACGCCGAGTAAATAGAAACCTAACATGTCACCCTTAAAAATTGCACACGCTTGTGGAATGGCGCCAAACTTCGCTACTTAAAAATCCCCATAGGCGACGCTTTAAATATTTTTACTGGTTACATGTTTTGAGTTACAGAGGAGGTCTTGGGCCAAAATGATTGCTCTCGCTCTAACGTTCGCAGAGATACCTCACATGTGTGGTTTGAAAACCGTTTTCATATGTGGGCGGGACTTACGTATGCGTTCGCTTCTGTATGCGAGCTCATGGGGACAGGGGCGCTTTAAAAAAATATATATTTTTTTATTGTTCATTTTACTTTATTTATTTTAGTTTGACATGTTTTTCCGCCCCAAAATTTTTTTTGATCACTTTTATACCTATTACAAGGAACGTAAACATCCCTTCTAATAGGAATATGGCATGACAGGTCCTCTTTACAGTGAGATATGGGGTCAATAAGACCCAACATCTCACCTCTAGGCTGGGAAGCCTGAAAAAAAAACAACAATCCTGGCTTTGATCGTAGCGGTGAGTCGGTAGGAGCACCGGAGGGCGGCGGGGGGGACATCCCCTCTCGCCTCCCGTAAGAATTATCAAGCGGCGGAACAGCCACTATGATTGTTGTTATGGTGAAGGGAATCGCCGGCTGAAAAAGCTAATATCTGAATGATGCCTGTAGCTGCACCCATCATTCAGATATCCCCGCACAAAGTCAAGGACGTCATATGACGGCCGGCGGGCGGGAAGTGGTTATTGCAGAGTATTGCCGGGCATTGCAGAGTATTGCTGGGCATTGCGGAGTATGGCAGGGCATTGCGGAGTATGGCAGGGTATTGCATGGGGTATTGCACAGGGGGTATTGCACAGGGTATTGCAGAGTATTGCGCTTGGTATTGCAGAGTATTGCACAGGGTGTATTGCGCAGGGTATTGCAGAGTATTGCGCAGGGTATTGCAGAGTATTGCGCAGGGTATTGCAGAGCATTGCGCAGGGTATTGCAGAGTACTTTGCAGAGTATTTTGCAGAGTATTGCGCAGGGTGATGCAGAGTATTGTGCAGGGTATTGCAGAGTATTGTGCAGGGTATTGCGCAGGGTATTGCAGAGTATTGTGCAGGGTATTGCAGAGTATTGCGCAGGGTATTGCAGAGTATTGCGCAGGGTATTGCAGAGTATTTTGCAGAGTATTGCGCAGGGTATTGCAGGGTATTGCAGAGTATTGCGCAGGGTATTGCAGAGTATTTTGCAGGGTATTGCGCAGGGTATTGCAGAGTATTGCACCAGGGTATTGCAGAGTATTGCGCAGGGTGTTGCAGAGTATTGCGCAGGGTATTGCAGAGTATTGCGCAGGGTATTGCAGAGTATTGCACCAGGGTATTGCAGGATATTGCAGAGTATTGCGCAGGGTATTGCAGAGTATTGCAGAGTATTGCACCAGGGTATTGCAGAGTATTGCACCAGGGTATTGCAGAGTATTGCACCAGGGTATTGCAGAGTATTTTGCAGAGTATTGGCAGGGTATTTTGCAGAGTATTGGCAGGGTAATTTGCAGAGTGTTGCGCAGGGTATTGCAGAGTATTGCAGAGTATTGCACCAGGGTATTGCAGAGTATTGCACCAGGGTATTGCAGGGTATTTTTCAGAGTATTGGCAGGGTATTTTGCAGAGTATTGGCAGGGTAATTTGCAGAGTATTGCGCAGGGTATTGCAGAGTATTGCAGAGTATTGCGCAGGGTATTGCAGAGTATTGCGCAGGGTATTGCAGAGTATTGCACAGGGTATTGCAGAGTATTGCACCAGGGTATTGCAGAGTATTGCACCAGGGTATTGCAGGGTATTTTGCAGAGTATTGGCAGGGTATTTTGCAGAGTATTGGCAGGGTATTTTGCAGAGTATTGGCAGGGTATTTTGCAGAGTATTGGCAGGGTGTATTGCAGAGTATTGGCAGGGTATTGCACAGGGATGGCTGAGCAGGGATGGATGGATGGCTGGATCTGTGACTGCAATTGTCACAGATCCAGCCCACAGTGCTGCTGCTGCCATCCGCTCCCTCCCCCTCCCCTCTCACACTGTACCGATCGGTACAGAGAGGGGAGGGAGGAACCGGCGTCATCAAATGACGCCGGTCTGTTTACAAGTGATTGCTCCGTCATTTGACGGAGCGATCACGTGGTAAACGGCCGCTATCAGCGGCGATTTACCGCGATTCGTGATCCGCCGGGTCCTCTGGACCCGGCGGTCACGGAGATTCCCGTGTGCGCGCCCCAGGGGGCGCGCGGGAGCGCGATTCTGGGAGGACGTTATATAACGTCCTCCCAGAGTTAAGCAACCACCTTGTCGACGTTATTTGTCGGCAGGTGGTTGCTAAGTGGTTAAGGCCCCTTTCACACTGGGGCGGGCAGGTGCGGTGGCGGTATAGCGGCACGATTTTCAGCGCCGCTATACCGTCGTTATCATCGCGGTATGCGGCCGCTAGCGGGGTGAATTTAACCCCCGCTAGCAGCCGAAAAAGGGTTAATACCGCCCGCAAACCGCGGCTATTGCCGCGGTTTGCGGGGGTATTACCGCGGTGCCCCATTGATTTCAATGGGCAGCCGCGGTAAAGGAGCGGTGAATACACCGCTCCTTCACCGCTGTAAAGATGCGGCTAGCAGGACTTTTGGAGCGGTCCTGCTAGCGCACCGCTTCAGTGTGAAAGCCTTCGGGCTTTCACATTGAAGAATACAGGGCACGATTTTTCAGGCGGTATAACAGCGCTAATATTAGCGCTGAACCGCCTGAAAAACGTGCCAGTGTGAAAGGGGCCTAAGGGCCTGGTATGGATATTTAGGGGAACTCCACGCATTTTTTTTTAAATTTGCGGCAGGGTTCCCCATAATATCCATACCAGACCTGAAGGGCCTGGTAATTGAGTTTGGGGGGGCCCCCACGCTTTTTTAATTTTTTTTAATCAATGACTTTTCTCTGTATTGCCGGGAGCCGACAATTCATTATAGCCGCGAGTGAGTTTTAAATGACTTTTTTTCCTTCAGAAATGTCACTTTGTGCAGGGACAGTTCTAAGCACGGGAAACAAGCGCGACTTTACATGCATACTATACACACCCCCTAGGTACGAAATTTAAAGGAATATTTCACTTTTATTGTTTCACTTTAAGCATTATTAAAATCACTGCTCCTGAAAAAACGGCCGTTTTTAAAACTTTTTTTTGCATTGATACATGTCCCCTGGGGCAGGACCCGGGTCCCCAAACACTTTTTATGACAATAACTTGCATATAAGCCTTTATAATTAGCACTTTAGATTTCTCCCTTAGACTTTTCGAATTTGCAGCGAACACTCCAAATTGTTCGCTGTTCGGCGAACAGGCAATGTTCGAGTCGAACATGAGTTCGACTCGAACTCGAAGCTCATCTCTAGTAAAGAGTTAACTGCTGAGTTACCCAACATCAATGATGATCATTCTCAGCCTGCTGGTGCCTAAAGTGTTGTTCCATGAACTAGAAAATCTCTGTGCAGGGCGGGGCTGACAGTGCAATCATCATATTCTGGGGGCAGCAGTGGGATTTGAGACTGCTGACATCACATTCTGGTAGCAGTGGTGGGATTTGAGACTGCTGCCTTCACATTCTTGCACGGTTTATCTGTCATATTAGCTGCCTTAAGCCTTTCCAACACTTGTTACAGGACAGGACTTGTGTCCATCCCAAGTTGGGATAGACACTGCATTTTCATCCAGGTTGGTGACTGAGAATTTACAGCAGTCATTTATTATGCTTTGAAAGGAAGTGGCAAATTCTTTATCTTAAATGCAATTACTGTAAATTTGAAACCCAGATGGGGTTGTGGAAGGCTGATTTTTCCTGAGCTTCAGGTGCAAGAGGAATTTGCCAGTACCGTTTGCGCAGGTCCATAATGTTAGATAGCGGGAGGCCACCTTATCTCATAAGTCATTGACCTTGAAAAATTTGGTTGCCTGATCTTTTTAGGGGACAAGGACTACTGGTGACATGCAGACACATTGGGGCTTCTGAACTGCAGCATTTCCTCTGTCTCCATCTTCATGTTTGCCTGCATCTATATGGAGACACGGTAGCAGACTGTTTGATAGAAGGGTGTGCCCCTGTATCTACCTTGTGGATTGAAAGATGTGCTCTCCCTGGTTTCTCGAAAAAAGAAAAAAAAACGGTTTGGCTCATGTGTTTGCAGAAGCCATTTCCTTTGGGGAAGAGGTGTAAATTGATTTTGAGATCTTCCCCTACTCTTAGCTAACCAGTCTAAAGGTGATCACACCCTAGAAAATTTTCAAATAAACGTTTGTACAAATATTCGCATCAAAAATTTGTTGTACATTTGATGACTGTACTACAGTCATTTGAAAGTACTTAAAAAATGTTGTTTGCCTTTAACATTGATTTTGGAATGAATGTAGTTTCTTGAACAAAAATCACATGCACTGTTAGAAATTTTGCTCCTTCAAACGATTTGACCCCACTAACAGTTAGAAAATCAGACAAAGGTTCTTAAAATTTTTAATTATCAACAAAAGTTTAGTGTATGGTCATCTGTAAAGTTGGTTTGTCTCTTCCTGTATAAGCCAGCTGAAAACTGCCATTATATATGCTCCCCCTTTATGGTGTGTTTTAAAACTGAACTCTGGGATTAGCAAATATTGTCTTCACACAAGAGGCATGTATA
Organism: Rana muscosa; assembly: GCA_029206835.1. NCBI lineage: Eukaryota > Metazoa > Chordata > Amphibia > Anura > Ranidae > Rana > Rana muscosa. Next base: position 258,130,855 of record CM055119.1, on the reverse strand, counting down.
CTCTTACTTTGTGTTCTTTGTGTATTTTTTCCAGTTCTATGCAGTAAACCAATGTAAAATATTGCCTCTGAAATAAATAGCAGGTGGTTTTTCGATTCCCCTACTTAAATTATAAATATGTATTATCTTGTCTGTTCCTATGTAGCGCCCTGCTCCTGTTGACCAGGTGCTATATTAAATTTAGTGGGTGTCTGAGCTGGTAGTTAGTTCAGACTTTACTGATTAAGGCTTGGAGGGATTTTCCCATTGTTGCCTGAAGGTGGCGTTACCACCACAGGCCAATGTTGGAAAACAGGCAGACCAGAGTGTATTGGGTAATTTTCCCTGGGAACAGCTCAGTGGGAGTGGTCTCACCACTGAGCATGCTGGGGAAGGGTACTTAAGGGACAGCCACCATTTCTCGAGGCTCTTCGCCTCGTAGCCCTCCTGGCTCGAGGTATGTGATACTGGAATTTCAGCCACGGAGCCATGTTGGCCCGAGGCTGTATCTCTAACAAGTAGGCCCAGTAGTCCTGACTGGGGCCTGCACCAGAAGGTGATACTGTGCTGTCTGTCCTGTGGGAGGAAGCCACTCAATGGAGGAAACCAGGGGAGGACCTGTCCCGGAGAGGAACAAGCGGAAGGCTGGTATCTTGGGGAAGGCAACGCACTAGCACCTTTGCTTCCATGTGCTGGGTGTTTAGTGTGCTCCTGCTTCTTTAAGGAGGGTTGGGCTCCCGGCAGTCATCTGCCTTTTATCTATCCATCAGCATACATGTGCTTCCACTGAGGAGACTTTAAATTTTAGAGTTAGGACTGCAGTACACAGGGAGCCTTGACGGGGCCTGCAGCTTACGCATGTATTTGCAAATGCGTGCAACTAAACCCCTGTTTTTAACGCATCGTTAGACAGGTGAATTCGGTTGGTTGCTGATTGGTTGGTAAGTTGAGCTTGGTTATTCAGTTTTTTTGTTGACATGCGTTCGCCCTTCCAATGCTCCTTGCTGTGAAGACCAGTCATAGGTAGGGGCAGTGACAGTTGTTTTTTGGTATCTTGGGGAAGGCCTGGTGACCTTATTGGAGGATGTGCCGTAGTTCATGTTACCTTACAGTGTGCCGGGTTGGCTTAAAGGCTCTAACACTGTAAGGCTGGATATCCGGGTCCTAAAATCCTGTGGCAGAGGATTACTGAACAAGTTCATCTTTATTGTCCTAAAGTCTGTGGCAGAGACTGTTATTTCTTCATCTCGTTCGTGCATCATCCCGGCTGCTAGGCCAAGTGAGAGGGGCTTATCCAGGTGAGCAATACCCACTTGAAGGAGAGTGGTGAGTGTGACTTTTTTAAAACTTAGAAGTTTCCCCAGTGATCTGCATCGTGTGCCTGAACCTTCCCCTAACCCTCCATCCCTCTACCTATGCAAGTTTGTTTGGAAATAAAACCTGACGAAAAGGATTCATAATTTGTGCGGACATTGAACTTTCTATAGACTCTCATCCCCTAGGGCCTAGACAACGAACGGTGAGGTAACGTGCAAGGCCCAAATCTAAACCAGCATCTCCTACGGGGGTGTGCTACACCTATAATTAACTAGTCTATCAAAGCTCTAATAATAATAATGGCAATGATATAATAAAAATATTAGCTATAAAATTAAACACAGTGCTTAAAGAAGCAAAGGTATTATTTATTTACAAAGAAAGTAAAACACTAACATAGAAAACTAAAAGAATAGTATAGAGCGTATAAAATAAAGGAGCCGAGATTATACTTTACGTAAGTCCTTCCTCAGTGTTTTGTGTCTCTCAGCTGGGCTCAATGAGAAAGAGGGAATGGGCCTTCATTGTTGGCCCGCACACTTTAAAGCACACACACAAACACCGTCTGCCCACCCATGTAGTCCTCTGTCCAGTGAGCTACAATCCGTAAGCCATATGGGGTATTCCTTCCTAATCACCAGGAAGTGTGTTATTACCCCGAATATCCTCCAGGAAGTATGTTGCTGTCTTCCACAAGGGGGCAGCTTTACTCTGTGAACAATTGCCTTGACCCAGGTCAACATTCTAGTCCACATCTGCTTCCTATGAAGCTGTTGCAGTTCTGGAAATCAGTAATTTTAATTTTCACCTCACCAAAAGGTCTAAGATGAAGCTCCTCCACCCCCCCACCCCATACACTACATCAGGAGGCCTATGTTAGAATATCCTTCAGGAGATTAATTACCATTTGCAACCCCTTGTTACAAACATCCTACTGTGTAAACGTATTCCCCTGGTGCCCCAAGATGACCTCCAGTAGACCATATGGCTCTGTGATAACCAGAGAATAAAATTAATAAATGTCTGATATTAACCATGTTGAGTCTTCCAACAGCCTCTTTACAGGAGATTCCTGTAATAAAGACCATTCACTCTGCTTGTGCAGGGTGACTGGTCTTGTCTATGCAGCCTCTTGCACCCAGCCTGGAGTGGGTGGGGTCTGCCTGGTTCTTCTCACAGCTCTGATTTCTGCATGTGAACTGATAACGCATCAAAAAGAGTCCAAAGTAAAAAAAAAATAATAATAAAAGTAGAAAAAAATCTGTCCTACACTTTAAAATTGTATTGCTTTACCAAAATATGGACATCTTTTATTCCGCTGAACATTTGGAGTGAGTGGAAACCATGTGCTTTACCAAGTTTACAGACACCTTAGAGATGATAAAAGCATTAAAGTATAGCTAAGGGCAAAACTTTTTTTTAGTTTTGGTTATAGCGAAATTGGATTAAAACACCTGTCAGGTTCTTAGGCTTCATGCCCACAGACGTTTTTAACAGCTGCGTTTTTTACAGCTTAAAAACGCCTGTCCTTGTTGTTGTAAATTTTTTATTTATTTTTTTTGAAAAAAAAAAAAAACGTCGGAGCTAAAAAACGTGACCGCGCGTTAGTGCGTGTTTTTGCGCGTTTTTTGACGCTCGCGTTTTTTTCTGCCTAACTCCGACGCTGAGGAGCGCACTGGTCCTTGGTTTTTTTTACAGCTTAAAAACGTCTATGCTATTTGCAGCTCAAAATCGTCTAGGTGGGCATGAAGCTATAGACTAACATGGACAGGCGTTTTTAAGCTGTAAAAAACGCGGCTGTAAAAACGTCCGTGGGCATGAGGCCTTATTGCTACCTCTGCCCCCTTTAGGCTCCATGTACACAGAAGCTCAAAAACGGTCGTTTTTAAAGCAGCAAAAAAAGCTAGCTTTTATCAGCGTTTTTTTACTAGCTTTTATTAGGTTTTTTTTTTTTTCTCTTCAATGGACCAAAAAACGCTCGCGACCAGCGTTTATGAGCGTGTTTTGCGTTTTTTCTGCTGAAAAACGGCACTTTGAACGCAAATTTCTTGCGTTCAGAAAAAAGCCCATTAACTCCACTGCTCATTAAAGCTAAAAAACGTTATGTGTACATGAACACATAGGCTAACATAGAGTGCAGTTAATGGGCTTTTTAAAAAACCGCCAAAACGCCAATAAACTGCAGTTTATCAGCTTCTGTGTACATGGAGCCTTAGGGATATTCACCCTACCTATTTGTCTTCTTTACCATTACCATCGAAAGTGAAAGTAAAAGAAATCCCAAATTGTGGGTTGTCCCCAGAACAGTAATAGAACAGTAATAGAGGGGAAATCTTCCAATGGGAACACTAGTTCTGGTGACACTTTAAACAATATTGTTTTTATACTATGATTTTACAATTCATAAACTTTTTGCAGCTGGGATTGTGGAACCCAATAGCAATAGGAACCACAATACCGCAATAGAGCATACAGTCACAGTTCAGAATTGGTTTACCTGTGTTGGCCATCTCCCTGTAACAGTTAACACTCCACACACATGTTTGCTTAACCATAAAAGTATTTTACTGTATAAGAAATGTCAGGTTAAACCAATTCTCGTTTACTTATGCAGAGCCCTGCAAAAGCCAAAGTTGTAAACATATAAAAGGTACCAAGATATAATAAAATCTTATACACACTAAATGTCTTTGAAATAACTATGCTTGCAAGCTTTCCCCCTCATGGGCAATATGGCGCCCAAACAGTGTCACCGTGAGTTCCAGTCAGGCCTGACTACTTTCAACCACTGTCACTCCAATGAAAGGGATCTTCGCTAGCAAACGTTGGTGTAATCCAAGGGATATCAAATAAAGTTAGCTGAACTCCTGATATACTTTAGGGCGTGAAGTCACAGGTGATAAAATGCCCAACTTTAACTACACAGTTACTGCGCAACACGCTGTCCCCTGGTACACTGCTCTGATGGCGGTGGGCCCTAAACAAAGGATCACGGGCCTAATAACAGTTACGAGTCCTGGGAAAGTGCCCTCTCACCCGACCAGGCCCAGTCCGTTCGGCTGGTTCTGTTGCTGGTGGTTAGGGATGAGCTTCGAGTCGAACTCATGTTCGACTCGAACATTGCCTGTTCGCCTGTTCGCCGAACAGCGAACAAATTTGGGTGTTCGCGGCAAATTCGAAAAGTCTATGGGAGAAATCTAAAGTGCTAATTATAAAGCCTAATATGCAAGTTATTGTCCTAAAAAGTGTTTGGGGACCCGGGTCCTGCCCCAGGGGACATGTATCAATGCAATTTTTTTTTTTTTAAACGCCCGTTTTTTCGGGAGCAGTGATTTTAATAATGCTTAAAGTGAAACAATAAAAGTGAAATATTCCTTTAAATTTCGTACTTGGGGGGGTGTGTATGATATGCATGTAAAGTGGAGCATGTTTCCCGTGCTTAGAACTGTCTCTGCACAAAGTGTCATTTTTGAAGGAAAAAAAGTCATTTAAAACTCACTCGCGGCTATTAATGAATTGTCGGCTTTTATCAATACATAGAAAAGTCATTGATAAAAATAAAAAAAAAAGCGTGGGGGTTCCCCCAAATTCAATTACCAGGCCCTTTAGGTCTGGAATGGATATTAAGGGGAACCCCACCGCAAATTTTAAAAAAAATGGCGTGGGGTTCCCCCTAAATATCCATACCAGGCCCTTGAGATCTGGCATGGATTTTAAGGGGAACTCCACCCCAAATGTAAAAAAAATGGCGTGGAGTCCCCCCAAAAATCCATACCAGACCCTTATCCGAGCATGTAACCTGGCCGGCCGCAGGGGAAGAGGGGAGGACGAGAGAGCGGCCCCCCCTCCCTCCTGAACCGTACCAGGCCACATGCCCTCAACATGGGGAGGATGTCCCCATGTTGATGGGGACAAAGGCCTCATCCCCACAACCCTTGCCCGGTGGTTGTGGGGGTCTGCGGGGTGGGGGGCTTATCGGAATTTGGAAGGCCCCTTTAACAAAGGGGACCCCCAGATCCCACCCCCCCATGTGAATTGGTAAGGGGTACATTGTACCCCTACCATTTCACGAAGAAAGCGTAAAAAAATGTAAAAAAAACACACAAACACCTTGAAAAAGTCCTTTATTAAAAAAAAAAACAAAAAAAAACATTCCAGCGATGAAATCCAGTGTCCCGCGGCGATCCCGATGTCCAGCGCCGTCCATCATTGGTTTTGCCAATGTGAAATTTACACAGTGAACGAAGTGTCCCGTTCAGGCCAATGACATAGGCGGGGTCCGACATACCGAGGGGGCGGACCTGATGGGGAACTTCGTTCACTGCGTAATACATGTATAGAGTCTATAGACCCCTTCACTGCTGTAGACTCTATACATGTATTACGCAGTGAAGGAAGTTCCCCATCAGGTCCGCCCCCTCGGTATGTCGGACCCCGCCTACGTCATTGGCCTGAGCGGGGAACTTCCTTCACTGTGTAAATTTAAATTGCACAGTGAAGGAAGTTCCCCGCTCAAGCCAATGACGTAGGCGGGTCCGACATACCGAGGGGGCGGACCTGATGGGGAACTTCTCTCACTTTGGTAATACATGTATAGACCCGCCCCTTCTCATATTCCGCATCTGGTCCGCTGAGCGGACCTGATGGGGAACTTTAGAAGGGGCGGGTCTATACATTTAAAACACTGAGGAGGAAGTTCCCCATCAGGTCCGCTCAGGCAAAACCAATGACGGACAGCGCTGGACATCGGATCGCTGCGGGACACTGGATTTCATCGCTGGAATGGTGTTTTTTTTTTTTTTTTTTAATAAAGGACTTTTTCAAGGTGTTTGTGTGTTTTTTTTTTTTTTTTTACATTTTTTTTTTACATTTTTCGTCGTGAAATGGTAGGGGTACAATGTACCCCTTACCAATTCACATAGGGGGGGGGCGGGATCTGGAGGTCCCCTTTGTTAAAGGGGTCTTCCAGATTCCGATAAGCCCCCCACCCGCAGACCCCCACAACCACCGGGCAAGGGTTGTGGGGATGAGGCCCTTGTCTCCATCAACATGGGGACATCCTCCCCATGTTGAGGGCATGTGGCCTGGTACGGTTCAGGAGGGAGGGGGGCCGCTCTCTCGTCCCCCCCTCTTCCCCTGCGGCCGGCCAGGTTACGTGCTCGGATAAGGGTCTGGTATGGATTTTTGGGGGGACTCCACGCCATTTTTTTTTTTACATTTGGGGTGGAGTTCCCCTTAAAATCCATGCCAGATCTCAAGGGCCTGGTATGGATATTTAGGGGGAACCCCACGCCATTTTTTTTTTAAATTTGCGGCGGGGTTCCCCTTAATATCCATTCCAGACCTAAAGGGCCTGGTAATTGAATTTGGGGGAACCCCCACGCTTTTTTTTTTATTTTTATCAATGACTTTTCTATGTATTTCTATGACTTTTCTATATTGCCGGGAGCCGACAATTCATTAATAGCCGCGAGTGAGTTTTAAATGCCTTTTTTTCCTTCAAAAATGACACTTTGTGCAGGGACAGTTCTAAGCACGGGAAACATGCGCCACTTTACATGCATATCATACACACCCCCTAGGTACGAAATTTAAAGGAATATTTCACTTTTATTTTTTCATTTTAAGCATTATTAGAATCACCGCTCCCGTAAAAACTTCTATTTTTTAAACCTTTTTTTGCATTGATACATGTCCCCTGGGGCAGGACCCGGGTCCCCAAACACTTTTTAGGACAATAACTTGCATATTAGCCTTTATAATTAGCACTTTAGATTTCGAACGTTCGAGTCCATTGTATTTAATAGGGTTCTAAAGTTCGCGCGGACATTCTGTCTGTTCGCAGGTTCTGGTGCGAACCGAACAGGGGGGTGTTCGGCTCATCCCTGCTGGTGGTCTCTCCACCACCCGTAGTCTCCGGTCCCTCAGACAACCTTATGGAAGTCGATAGATGGGTCGACTCTTGGATGCTCCAAGATATCAGCAGGCTCTCCGGATGAGATCCCTCTCCCTCAGACGAGCAGGCTTTCCGGATTTGGTAGGCCCAGGCTCTCCGGCCTAGACAAGCACAACAGGCCCCAACACAGGCTCCGACTTGCTGGGTGGGCGATGTCCAAAGAGACCGCGTGTCGCTCCTCCTCCACTTAAATAACCCTTCCCCAGCAGACCTTGCACTGTGGGCGTACAGCTGCACTGTGGGTATAGTAGTCTTATATAGTATCCACGGCATTGGAGTCCATTTCTCCCTGTAGCACAAGTCCCACCATGCACCTTTCCTTCCAAGTCCAGTAATCAATACAATGTCAAATAGAGGGATCTGGGTTCACTTGCATATAAAGTAGTCCTTATAGCATACCAATAAGTGACACCCCGCTACAAGTATCTTTGCTTACCAATAATTTCTCACATTCTTCTACAATATTTTTATTTTTTTTATAATATACAGAATTTATATAGCATCAACAATGTAGAGGGGGGACAGTACAATTACAACACAGTTCAATACAGAACAATACATTATCTTGTTAACTCTGATACATGTGTGAAATATGGTAGAGATTTTTTTTTTTAGGATTTAGTGTTTGAGAGATTGTCCAGATGTTGCTATGTGTGCATCGGTTTTGTAAAATGTTTATTTGCACAGGTGGTTTGCAGAATGTTGAAAGCCCACACAGTTAAAATCACAAATTAAATAGAATTACAGCACACTTTTCTATCACAGTTTTTAGCCTTGGGTCTAATTTCATTATATCACATTTCCTACTGCCACACAAAGTCATTACTGTTCTAACCTTTGCAACCTTGGTTATAGAAAATTTAAAGAGAATCCGTTAGCAAAAAAACATACAAACAAAACAAAAAGAGAGCTCATGGGCATGCAATGATTCTCTAGATAAAGTAACATGGTTCTTGTCAGTGCTTGGATTTATATTCTGAATATTACAGCAGGGCATTTTTTTCCTCCCACTGGTGAATAATGACAGGGCATTTCTTTTCCTCCCAAATGATGACGTAACATTTTCCCCCTTTTGACTCCAAAGCAATTATTCATTCACTGACAACTAGGGATGAGCTTCGTGTTCGAGTCGAACATACGTTCGACTCGAACATCGGCTGTTCGATCGTTCGACGAAGATCGAACGATTTGGGCCGTTCGCGCCAAATTCGAGTGACGCGAACGGCCCACAATGCACTACGCCATCGCAGTGTCATCCAGGCGCTGTGATTGGCCAAGCATGCACTGTGACCCCGCATGCTTGGCCAATCACAGCGCCGGCAGCGAGGAGAGCAATGATTGGCCACAGGCAGGATGCCTGTGGCCAATTATTGCTGAGGGGGTTTAGTACACGCCCCACACTATAAAAGGCCGCCAGCGCGGCGGCCTTGTGTAGTGTGTTCCGGAGCAGGGAAAGAGAAGCATAGGCAGGGACAGTGTCATTTTTTTTCCTTTACTAATCCTGGATTCCTTGTGTTTAGGGACAAATAAGGATAGGTAGGGAGAGTGTCAGTGTGTTATTCTGTGCTAAACCTTGTTTGTAGGGACAGAGATGTACAGTGAGTGAAACTGACAGTGTGCTATTCTGTGCTAAACCAATCTTGCTGAAGCATATTGCAAATCCTTGTGTTTAGGGACAGAGAAGGATAGGCAGGGGACAGTGTCAGTGTTGCTAAGCCTCCGTCACAGTATACACCTGAAGGTAGCCCTTATTGCTGTTTTTCCCATCTCCCTGCAGGCCATCCATTAAAATGTCTGGAAGGCAAACAAGGAGAGGCAGACAGTCAGGAGGCAAAAAAAGAGGGCAAGCAGGCTCTGTGTCTGGGGGCAACAGTGCTGGTCGTGGACGCGGTGCATTGTCATCAGCACATGGCCATGGGACACGCTTGTCCTTCTTTTCGGCAGCTGGACGTGTTGAGCCACATCATGCCGAAGACTTGGTAGAGTGGATGACCAAGCCCACCTCATCCTCCTCATCCTCTCTCACCCAGGCTCAGGGTACTGGCAAAGCAGCTGCCAAAGCGTCCTCTTCTCTGGTATCATTATCTTCATTAGTCAATCCTTCCCTAGACCCACCATGTCCTCCTCCTGAGGAGTCCCCCGAACTGTTTGAGCACAGTGTTGGGTACATGCTCCAGGAGGATGCCCAGCGTTTCGAAGGATCTGATGATGATACCCAGATAGAGGAAGGCAGTAGCGTGAGAGCAGAGAGAGGGGATGCTCAAGAAGGACACCAATCTGGCAGTCATGCTCCAGCAGCTGCAGCATACTGCCAGATTGGCTCCAGTGATGAGGAGGGAGGGGATGATGAGGTCACTGACTCCACGTGGGTGCCTAATAGGAGAGAGGAGGAGGAGGAGGAGGATGAGGAGGAGGCACATCTCCAACGAGGCAGGATGCCCTTGGGTGGCCAGCGTATGGGCAGCACACCGACGGAATCACACCGCAGAGCTCCGCCTGTGCAGGGCGCTGCCTCTGCCCGTCATGCAAAAAGTTCTTTGGTGTGGGCCTTTTTTGAGGCGAGTGCATCAGATCGCACAGCTGCTGTTTGCAACATATGTCTCAAGCGTATATCGCGTGGCCAAAACATCAGCCGCTTGGGCACCACATGCTTGATCAGACATATGTTGACCTGCCATGCAGCTCGTTGGCAAGCCTACCTTAAAGACCCACACCTAAAAACAAAGCTGACCTCTTCTTGCACCGCATCAGCTGGGATCTCCAACCCCACTATACCTTCAGTCCTCTCTGAAACCTGCTCTGAGAGGAATGAAGGTGTAGAATTAGGTGTGTCACAGCCAAGTACTTGAGGCCACTCTGCTAGCAGTACACCGACGTCCGATTCTAGCAGGCAAATTTCCCTGCCCCAGCTGCTGGACCGTCGAAAGAAGTTCACTCCCAGCCATCCACATGCCCAGCGGTTGAATGCTAGCTTGGCTAAATTGCTAGCGCTTCAACTGCTGCCTTTTCAGTTGGTAGACTCAACCCCCTTCCGTGAGTTTGTGCAATGTGCGGTTCCTCAGTGGCAGGTTCCCAAACGCCACTTTTTCTCACGGAAGGCGATTCCGGCTCTCTACAGGCATGTGGAAGGCAATGTCTTGGCCTCGCTGGACAGGGCGGTCAGTGGTAAGGTGCATATTACCGCTGACTCATGGTCCAGCAGGCATGGACAGGGACGTTACCTTTCTTTCACGGCCCATTGGGTCACTCTTTTGGCAGCTGGGAAGGATGCAGGACAAGGTGCAGTAGTGTTGGAGGTTGTTCCACCGCCCCGCCTCCAAAATGCTGCTACTGGTTGTGACACACCTCTCTCCTCCACCCCCTCTTCTTCTTCCTCCATGGCCTCTTCCTGTGGTTTGTCCTCGGAACCAGCGGTGCTCCGTAGGCGTTCAAGGGGCTACGCAAGTACGCAGGCAAAAAGATGCCATGCCGTGCTTGCGCTGGTGTGTTTGGGGGACAGGAGCCACACTGGGGCAGAGGTCCTCTCTGCTCTGCAGGGGCAGGCCGAGAGGTGGTTGACGCCACGCCAGCTTAAGCCAGGAATGGTGGTTTGCGACAATGGCACCAACCTCCTCTCCGCCCTCCGACAGGGACAACTGACCCATGTGCCCTGTATGGCTCACGACCTTAACCTGGTGGTGCAGCGGTTCTTGGGCAGGTACCCGGGCTTACAGGATGTCCTGAGGCAGGCCAGGAAAGTCTGTGTTCATTTACGCAGATCTTATAATGCCAGTGCTCGCCTGGCTGAGTTGCAAAAGGAGTTGAACCTGCCCAAGAACCGCCTTATATGTGACATGCCCACCAGGTGGAACTCAACGTTGGCCATGCTGCAGCGGCTGCACACGCAGCAGAGGGCCATCAATGAGTACCTGTGCGACTACGGCACCAGTACAGGGTCAGGGGAGCTCGGGTTTTTTTCACCACGCCAGTGGGGCATGATCAGGGATGCATGCACTGTCCTGGCACCATTTGAGGAGGCCACGAGGATGGTGAGCAGTGACAGTGCATGCATCAGTGACACTGTACCTCTTGTCCACCTGTTGGAGCACACGCTGCGTGGAATAATGGACAGGGCACTTGAGGCAGAACAGAGGCAGGAAGAGGAGGACTTCCTTGCCTCTCAAGGCCCCCTTTACCCTGACAGTGTTCCTTCTGTCCCACCCATCGCACAGGAAGAGGAGGAGGAGGAGGAGGAGGATTGTGTCAGCATGGAGGTGGAGGCTGGCACTCAGCATCATTAGCAGCAGTCTTTTAGGGATGATTTACAGTCCCAAGAAACCAGTGGACTTGTACGTGGCTGGGAGGAGGTGGCTGCGGATCATGTCGTCCTTAGTGACCCAGAGGACTCCGGACTGAATGCCTCAGCTAACCTATGCTGCATGGCCTCCCTGATCCTGCAAAGTCTGCGGAAGGATCCTCGTATTCTTCGGATCAAGGAGAGGGACCATTACTGGCTTGGCCACTCTCCTTGATCCACGGTACAAGGGTAAGGTTGCGGACCTTATCTTACCGTCGCAGAGGGAGCAGAGGATGAGACAACTCCGGGAGGCCTTGCAGAAAGGTCTGTGCAACGCGTTCCCAGAGACTGGGAGGTTACAAACTCCTGGTCCTGGACAACGAGTTGCTGAGGCTTCGGGCAGTCAAAGAAGGAGCGGTGGGGAAGGTGGCCGTCTGACCGATGCGTTCAGACAATTCTTTAGTCCGCAGCCCCAAAGTATGATCGTTTCCAGCAACCATCGCCAGCGTCTGATATACATGGTGCAGGAATACCTAGGGGCAAGGTCAGACTTGGACACCTTCCCCACCGAAAATCCTCTGGCTTACTGGGTCTTGAGGATGGATCACTGGCCAGAGCTTGCACAGTATGCAATTGAGCTACTGGCCTGTCCTGCATCCAGCGTTCTTTCAGAACGCACATTCAGTGCTGCTGGAGGATTTGTCACGGATCACAGGGTGCGCCTGTCCACCGACTCGGTTGATCGACTGACTTTCATCAAGATGAACCAGTCTTGGATCACCACCAGCTACCACACACCTGATGCTGATATAACAGACTAATTGATTTTAAAATGTCACATCCCTTCAAGACTGATGCTGATGCTGAGTTCCTGTGCTGTTATGTTGACTAGCTATCCTCCTCCTCCTCCTCCTCAATGATCCGATTAATGATGATAGCTTGGAAGATCATTTTGGTTTATGGGTGCCGCCACCAGTGGCTAAGGCCCAATTTTTCAGCCCCTGTTTAACAGGGGTGTGTAATTAAAATTTTTGATGCAATACTTTGCAACAGGCCTCATTGCTGTGCTCCAAGTACAGTATCTGTGAGGGGTTGCAGTGTTGTGCCACCAGTGCCTAAGGCCCAATTTTTCAGCCCCTGTTCAACAGGGGCATGCAATTATAATTATTGATCTAATAATTCACAGCAGGGCCCATTGCTGCGCCCACCAAGAGTAACTGTCAGGCCTTACAGTGTTGTGGCACCAGCACCACCATCAAAGGCCCAATTTTTACTACCACTGTTCAACAATTATATGTTATTACAATTCCTGATATAATAGTTGACAGCAGGGCGTTCCAGCACCCACCAAGAGTAACTGTGAGTGCTTACAGTGTTGTGCCAACACCAACACCTAAGGGGCCAATTTCTGCAGAGTATATACGGCAGGTCCCTACTTTCAAACATCCAACTTACAAACGACTACTACTTGCAAACGGAAGAAGACAACAGGAAGTGAGAGGAAATCTACCCCTTGGAAGGAAAATTCTCTCCTGTAAGAATTAATGTGGGAGAAAGGTGTCTCCTCTCTACTGATACTTTATCACCAATCCTTGTTTCAATAAAAACACCACATTTCAAAAACAGTTGTCATTGGGACGCAAAGTGAGGTGAAATGTTCTGAACAGGGGCGCAGACAGCAAAAAAAATGTTACAGGGGTGATAACCCTTCCCTATGTTTTCCAAAAAGCTTAAAAATAGGTATTTGGCCTGGAGCTACACTTAAACAATGTAGCTGTTCAAAATTACAAACAGATTCTACATAAGAACAAACCTACAGTCCCTGTCTTGTATGCACCGCCTGTATACGGCTGTTCAGAGTATATAGGGCCTTTTTTATTTTGTGTGCGGGGTTCCCCTTAATATCCATACAAGACCCAAAGGGGCTGGTAATGGGCTGGGGTAGGGGGGGGGGGGGTTGATGGGGTAGCTATGCCATTTTTCTTAAAGATTTTCATCCATATTACCGGGACCAGACATTACATTAAAGCCACAAGCAGTTTTAAATGGCTTTTTTTCCTTTAGAAATGTTATTTTGTGCAGGGACAGTTCTAAACACGGGAAACACGTGGCACTTCACAGGCATACTTTAGACACCCCCCAGGTACAATATTTAAAGGAATATTTGACTTTTTTTTTTTTTCACTTTATGCATCATTAAAATGACTGCTCCCGGAAAACGTCCGTTTTTAAAACTTCTTTTTGCATTGATACATGTCCCCTGGTGCAGAACCCGGGTTCCCAAACTCTGTTTAGGACAATAACATGGATAATAGTCGTTATAATTAGCACTTTAGAATCCGAACGTTCGCATCCATTGTATTTAATAGGGTTCTAATGTTCGTGCGAACTTTCGGTCCGTTCGCGGGTTCTGGTGCGAACCGAACCCGGGGGTGTTCGGCTCATCACTACTGACAACTGACACCAGAGCATTTTTTCTGTCACTGATGCTGGGGCATTTTTTCTTCCTACTGACAATATCATTTATTCAGTTTCGCAGCACCCTAATGCCACGTACACACGACCGTTTTTAATGTCATTTTAAAAAATGTTGTTTTTCTCGACGTGATTTTTCTTGTTTCCTCTCAAGCCTTCGCGCTTTTCAGTCTTCGTGCTTTTAAGATCGTTTTGTGGAGTTCAGTTTGTGCTTGTGGGTTCGTATCTGTCTTTCAGTGCTTGTAGTCAGTTCGTATCTGTTTATTCAGTGCGTTCTTGTCCGCTCGTTACTGTTTTTCAGCTCGTTCTTCATAGGCCTTGCTGTTCTTCCGTGCGTTCTTTTAGTTTGTTCTGACCAGCCGACCGTTATCTAGCCATGTTGCGGCTACGTACTCGTCGTAGAGTTCGTGCTGTAGTTGGAGCAGGGGTTCTTTTTGTATCCCGACTCCAGTCCATGAACAGGGTGAGGAGGAGCTCATGGACCAAGAATTGGTTGCTCCAGCGGCACCAATTCTGTCACATGCCTTTGTTGCGGGAGATCAGGGAGATGAAATCCTGAGGACTACAGGAATTTTCTCAGGATGTCTGACCCCATATTTCAGCATCTGTTGGCTTTTGTGTCCCCCTATATTACCAGGCAGGACACCGTTATGCGGGAAGCCATCACTACTGAGCAGAGGCTCATCGCCACGTTGCGATACCTGGCGACTGAGAGAAGCCTGCAGGACCTCAAGTTCTCAACAGGCATCTCCCCCCAGGCTCTGGGGATCATTATACCAGAGACTTGTTCTGCCATCCTTCAAGTTTTGCAGGAGGACTATATTAAGGTCAGTTTTCTCCTTTAACATCACATTTTATGTATTTATTGCTTAATAATGTTTAATATTTCTTTCATCAGTCCCTAATTGCCATGATTGTAATATGCTGTGAATGTCCCCTTTCTCCCCATGCATGTTGTATAGTTTTTTTATGCTCCTTTTTTGGCCTACATGCATATTTCCCCTAACTAACCTCTCCAGCATGCTATCCTGGGGCCATACCCACCTAGCCTAGTCACTTCCCTTTTTTTCACTGTCTGCTCCATTGTAGTGATTTACCCAAACCGCCCCCTAAAGCTTTCTTAGGAATGTTATATTTTCTTTCAATCCATACAGAGTGCTACAGCCTTGATTTGTGAGGTCCCCAATAGGGATGAGCTCGGTGTTCGAGTCGAACGCATGTTCGACTCGAACATTGCCTGTTCGTCTGTTCGCCGAATTGCGAACATTATGGGCCGTTCGTGCCAAATTTGTGTGACGCGAACGGCCCACAATGCACTGCGCCATCGCACTGCATTTCCGGTGCTGTGATTGGCCAAGCATGCACTGTGACCCCGCATGCTTGGCCAATCACAGCGCCGGCAGCGAGGAGAGCCATAATTGGTCACAGGCAGGATGCCTGTGGCCAATCATAGCTCATGGGGGTTTAGTACACGCCTCACACGTGCAGTGTGTTCCGGCGTGCAGGGAAAGAGATACATAGGCAGGGACAGTGTGTTCTATGTTCTATTATTTTCTCAGGCATCTGCAGGAGTTAGTGGGTGTTGTGTGCCTCCAGCACAGTATACACTTGGATCTACACTTTATTGCTGTTCTCTAAGCTAGATAGGCAGGCAGGGAAAGAGATACATAAGCAGGGACAGTGTGTTCTATGTTCTATTCTTTTCTCAGGCATCTGCAGGAGTTAGTGGGTGTTGTGTGCCCCCAGCACAGTATACACCTGTATATATCCGTCATTGCAGATTGCCTGTATTAGAGAACTGTGTTCTCTAATACAGGCATCTGCAGGAGTTAGTGGCACAGTATACACCTATATATATATACCCGTCATTGCTGTTCTCTAATACAGGCATCTGCAGGAGTTAGTGGCACAGTATACACCTGTATATACCCATCATTGCTGTTCTATAATACAGGCATCAGGGATGAGCCGAACAGCCCCCTGTTCGGTTTGCACCAGAACCTGCGAACAGACAGAATGTTCGTGTGAACTTTAGAACCCTATTAAATACAATGGACTCGAACGTTCGAAATCTAAAGTGCTAATTATAAAGGCTGATATGTAATTTATTGTCCTAAAAAGTGTTTCGGGACCCGGGTCCTGCCCCAGGGGACATGTATCAATGCAAAAAAAGGTTTAAAAAAGACGTTTTTACGGGAGCGGTGATTTTAATAATGCTTAAAATGAAAAAATAAAAGTGAAATTTTCCTTTAAATTTCGTACCTGGGGCTGTGCTTAGAACTGTCCCTGCATAAAATGTCATTTTTGAAGGGGAAAAAAAGTCATTTAAAACTCACTCGCGGCTATTAATGAATTGTCGGCTCCCGGCAATACATACAAAAGTCATTGATAAAAAAAAAAAAAGCGTGGGGGTTCCCCCAAATTCAATTACCAGGCCCTTCAGGTCTGGAATGGATTTTAAGGGGAACTCCACCCCAAATGTAAAAAAAAATGGCGTGGAGTCCCCCCAAAAATCCATACCAGACCCTTATCCGAGCACGCAACCTGGCCGGCCGCAGGGGAAGAGGGGGGGATGAGAGAGCGGCCCTCCCTCCCTCCTGAACCGTACCAGGCCACATGCCCTCAACATGGGGAGGATGTCCCCATGTTGATGGGGACAAGGGCCTCATCCCCACAACCCTTGCCCGGTGGTTGTGGGGGTCTGCGGGCGGGGGGCTTATCGGAATTTGGAAGACCCCTTTAACAAAGAGGACCCCCAGATCCCGGCCCCCCCTATGTGAATTGGTAAGGGGTACATTGTACCCCTACCATTTCACGAAGAAAGTGTAAATTTTTTTTTTTATAAAAACACACAAACACCTTGAAAGTCCTTTTTATTAAAAAAAAAAAAAAAAAAAAACATTCCAGCGATGAAATCCAGTGTCCCACGGCGATCCGATGTCCAGCGCTGTCCGTCATTGGTTGAGCCTGAGCGGACCTGATGGGGAACTTCCTCCACAGTGTTTTAAATGTATAGACCCGCCCCTTCTAAAGTTCCCCATCAGGTCCAGATGCGGAACGCGAGAAGGGGCGGGTCTATACATGTATTACAAAGTGAGAGAAGTTCCCCATCAGGTCGGCCCCCTCGGTATGTCCGACCGCGCCTACGTCATTGGCCTGAGCGGGGAACTTCCTTCACTGTGTAATTTAAATTTACACAGTGAAGGAAGTTTCCCGCTCAGGCCAATGACGTAGGCGGGGTCGGACATACAGAGGGGGCGGACCTGATGGGGAACTTCTTTCGCTGTGTAATACATGTATAGACCCGCCCCTTCTCATGTTCCGCATCAGGTCCTCAGCCTTACACCGAGTCATTGGCTGAGTGGACCTGATGGGGAACTTGAGAAGGGGCGGGTCTATACATGTATTACAAAGTGAGAGAAGTTCCCCATCAGGTCCGCCCCCTCGGTATGTCCGACCCCGCCTACGTCATTGGCCTGAGCGGGAAACTTCCTTCACTGTGTAAATTTTTAAATTTTAAAATGTAATACATGTACATGTAATACATGTATAGATCCGCCCCTTCTCGCGTTCCGCATCTGGTCCGCTGAGCGGACCTGATGGGGAACTTTAGAAGGGGCGGGTCTATACATTTAAAACTGCGGAGGAAGTTCCCCATCAGGTCCGCTCAGGCTCAACCAATGACGGACAGCGCTGGACATCGGATCGCCGCGGGACACTGGATTTCACCGCTGGAGTGTTTTTTTTTTGTAATAAAGGACTTTTTCAAGGTGTTTGTGTGGTTTTTTTTTTTTTTTTTGTTTTTTTTTTTACATTTTTTGACACTTTCTTCGTGAAATGGTAGGGGTACAATGTACCCCTTACCAATTCACATAAAGGGGGGTGGGATCTGGGTGTCCCCTTTGTTAAAGGTGTCTTCCAGATTCCGTTAAGCCCCCCGCCCGCAGACCCCCACAACCACCGGGCAAGGGTTGTGGGGATGAGGCCCTTGTCACCATCAACATGGGGACATCCTCCCCATGTTGAGGGCATGTGGCCTGGTACGGTTCAGGAGGGAGGGGGGGTGCTCTCTCGTCCCCCCCTCTTCCCCTGCGGCCGGCCAGGTTGCGTGCTTGGATAAGGGTCTGGTATGGATTTTTGGGGGGACTCCACACCTTTTTTTTAAATTTGGGGTGGAGTTCCCCTTAAAATCCATGCCAGATCTGAAGGGCCTGGTATGGATATTTAAGGGGAACCGCACGCCATTTTTTTTTTTTTCATTTGCGGCCGGGTTCCCCTTTAATATCCATTCCAGACCTGAAGGGCCTGGTAATTGAATTTGGGGGAACCCCCACGCTTTTTTTTTTAATTTTTTTTTATCAATGACTTTTCTATGTATTGATAAAAGCCGACAATTCATTAATAGCCGCGAGTGAGTTTTAAATGACTTTTTTTCCTTCAAAAATGACACTTTGTGCAGGGACGGTTCTAAGCACGGGAAACATGCGCGATTTTACATGCATATCATACACACCCCCTAGGTATGAAATTTAAAGGAATATTTCACTTTTATTGTTTCACTTTAAGCATTATTAAAATCACTGCTCCTAAAAAAAGGCATCTGCAGGAGTTAGTGGCACAGTATACACCTGTGTGTATATACCCGTCATTGCTGTTCTCTAATACAAGTATCTGCAGGAGTTAGTGGCACAGTATGCACCTGTATATACCCATGGGCGTCCGCTGAAATTTTTCCAGAGGGGGGCATCATTTTAAGGTCATCCATGCTCGGTCCCTTTTTGACAATGTCGTGGAGGGGCTTAGTCATATTTGCATTGGGGGGGCTGGTAAAAAATCAGGCCTGTTTAGCAAAAAAAAAAAAAAAAATGTAGCTAAATAAATTGTTCCCAATTTATCATGGTGCCCTGTACATGAACCTTGTTAGCCTGTATGGGAAATGTAAGTGTTTTTTCTTTATATATACTAAGAAAAATATTAAGAAAAATGCAGTTGCACTGCAAAAATAACAACGCATGAATTGTATAAGATGCTACCTTATTGGAATAAACCAATGCAAAATACATGAAGTGTCGTGAACAATGACCAAAAATTGTCCAATGAAGAAATAAAATGGTATGTGACAGTCTGGGATCTTCCATACAATGTCCACAATGTAATAATGAAAAACAAGAGAAATCATATATGAAAGTTCCACGATGGCACTGTAGCAAACAGCTCTCTCGTGCAAGTAGATAATCGTGACTCCACACTCTTAAACACCCAAGAAAAAAGTGCAGTGATGGTAAAGACAGAAATCCTCCACCTCAAATATCAGATCCGCTTACCAGCTCAAGTGGATCTCAATAGAAGAGATCACAACCGCTTGTGGCTTAATTCCCCCGCCAAGGGTCTTTCAACTGCAGACCAGCATACAGGATGTAGCCTTCCTCAACACTCTGGCATCTTAATAAAACTCCCGGGAGTATAATCCCCAAAAAGACATAAGGGTCAAAATAGTGAAGTTTTATAAGAAAAAAGATTGGACTGCACTTTATCCTTCTCCGTACAATGTGAAGTAATTTCCGCTCATTTAGCAGGCTCGGTCCGGTCCCGGCAGGAAGCAGAGCTCGCGCTTTATATATACACCTGTAAGCCACTAATGATTACATTCTTGACCCTAATGAACCTTTTTGTTAAGTTGAGTATTTTTTTTATTTTTATATATGGTATAAAAACACTTAAGGCCCCTTTTACATGGAATGAAAATCGGACATACATATATCCCTATGGGATAGCGGATGAACATCAGATGACATCAGTCTCCGCTATGGTCCGTTTATCATTTCCTTTGGAGAAAAGTGGAGGTCTGACCGGTCTGTTTCTGCACAGTGTGCAGAGACGGACTAGTCATCCGCCGGCTCAGCGGGGATCAACGGAGCGATCCCCGCTGAGCAAGCGGATGTTCACGGGGCGGATCATCACGGGATCCGCCCGTGTGAAAGGGCCCTAAGTCACACATTTCTAAAACACTCAATTAACAATGTATTTACTTTTATTTATTTATAATTTTCTTTTTTGCTCTAGGCTCCCAAGAACCCCCAAACTTTTTGTTTTGTTTTGCGTTGTTTGTCATGCAGTCCTATCTCCATATCATCGGTACAAATGAGCGGGGGGGGGGGGGGGCTATTGCTGCATTTTAAACAAATAAAGGAAATGTAACTAGTTGTAAACTGGTGCAAGAAACAGAGAGGAGGAAGGAAACAGGCCGGCTTTCCAGTATATCTCTTTGACATTGCATAAGGTCAATTGCAGAACAGTCCTTACCTGTAGTTCCCCAGGGCAGGCACTGGCCAGGCAGCGTATTCTCTCTTGTCACGACCACTGCACGCCACTCACGTGACCTGTAGGAGGAGCTGGCGCCGCGCCGGCTGGATCGGCATAGGCACAAGTTCATTTACACAGGCAGAGGCAGGCTGAGGCAGCAGCCAATCACGGAACAGGTGATATTAAGCAGAGGCCCGAGCGGCAGTCGGCAGAGCCAATACGATTCTCGGGCCGGGGGTGAGGAGGGAGGGATGGATCAGATGTGTAGTCGGAAAAGACAAAGCTGAGCAGCCCCAGCCCCCAGGCCAGCAGCAGACTTAGAAAAAAAAGTCCACGGCTGCCACGGAGCCTGGCGGCCACGGCGGCCGTTACAACACAGCGGGCAAGTGTCTTCTTCACTCTGACTTCAACACGTAGTCTCTAAAGCCATGTACACACGATAGGTTTTACTGATGAAAATGGTCCGATGAACTGTTTTCATCGGACAAACCGATCGTGTATGGGCCCCATCGGTCTTTTTTCCATTGGTGTTTAAAAATACAACGTTTTAAATTTATCCGATGGTTAAAAAATCGATAGTAATTTGCTATCGTCTGTGGGGAACTCCATCGGATAAAAAACCCATGCATGGTCAGAATCAAGTCGACGCATGCTCAGAAGCATTGAACTTCATTTTTCTCGGCTCATCGGAGTGTTTTACGTCACCGCGTTTGAAACGGCCGGTTTTTTGACTGATGGTGTGTGGACAAGACTGATGGAAGACAGTTTCATCGGATTTCCGATGGAACAAAACATTGGATTAGAATCCATAGGATATCCGATCGTGTGTACAGGGCTTTACGATTCCAGGGGGGGGCAATTGACCCCCCTTGCCCTATGGAGCGGACGCCCATGTACATTGCTGTTCTCTAATACAGGCATCTGCAGGAGTTAGTGGCACAGTGTACACCTGTATATACCCGTCATTGCTGTTCTCTAATACAGGCATCTGCAGGAGTTAGTGGCACAGTATACACCTGTATATACCCGTCATTGCTGTTCTCTAATACAGGCATCTGCAGGAGTTAGTGGCACAGTATACACCTGTATATACCCGTCATTGCTGTTCTCTAATACAGGCATCTGCAGGAGTTAGTGGCACAGTATACACCTGTATATACCCGTCATTGCTGTTCTATAATACAGGCATCTGCAGGAGTTGGTGGCACAGTATACACCTGTATATACTCGTCATTGCTGTTCTCTAATAAAGGCATCTGCTGGAGTTAGTGGGTGTTGTGTGCCTCCAGCAAAATATACACTACCCAATTTCTGGTTTTACCATCTCCCTGCAGACCATTACTATGTCTGGAAGGCCAACAAAGAGAGGCAGACAGTCACGAGCCAATAAAAGAGGGCAAGCAAGCTCTGTGTCTGGGGGCAACAGTGCTGGTCGTGGACGCGGTGCATTGTCATCAGCACGTGGCCATGGGACACGCTTGTCCTTATTTTCAGCAGCTGGACATGTTGAGCCGCATCATGCCGAAGACTTGGTAGAGTGGATGACCAAGCCCTCCTCATCCTCCTCATCCTCTCTCACCCAGGCTCAGGGTACTGGCAAAGCAGCTGCCAAAGCGTCCTCTTCCCTCGTATCAATGTCATAATCAGTCACTCCTTCCCTAGACCCACCATGTCCTCCTGAGGAGTCCCCCGAACTGTTTGAGCACAGTGTTGGGTACATGCTCCAGGAGGATGCCCAGCGGTTCGAAGGGTCTGATGATGATACCCAGCGAGAGGAAGGCAGTAGCGTGAGCGCAGAGAGAGGGGACACCAATCTGGCAGTCATGTTCCAGCAGCTGCAGCATACTGCCAGATTGGCTCCAGTGATGAGGAGGGAGGGAATGATGAGGTCACTGACTCCACGTGGGTGCCTGATAGTAGAAATGAGGAGGAGGCACATCTCCAACGAGGCAGGATGCCCTCCGGGGGCCAGCGTAAAGGCAGCACACCGACTGAATCACACCGCAGAGCTACTCCTGTGCAGGGCGCTGCCTCTGCCCGTTATTCCAAAAGTTCTTTGGTGTGGGCCTTTTTTTGAGTCGAGTGCATCAGATCGCACCGCTGCTTTTTGCAACATATGTCTCAAGCGTATCTCGCGTGGCCAAAACATCAGCCGCTTGGGCACCACTTGCTTGACTAGACATATGTTGACCTGCCATGCAGCTCGTTGGCAAGCGTACCTTAAAGACCCACACCAAAGAACAAAGCGGACCTCTCCTTGCTCCTCATCAGCGGGGATCTCCAACCCCACTATACCTTCAGTCCTCTCTGAAACCTGCACTGAGAGCAATGAAGGTGTAGAATTAGGTGTGTCACAGCCAAGTACTTGCGGGCACTCTGCTAGCAGTACACCTACGTCCGATTGTAGCAGGCAAATTTCCATGCCCCAGCTGCTGGACCGTCGAAAGAAGTTCACTCCCAGCCATCCACATGCCCAGCGGTTGAATGCTAGCTTGGCTAAATTGCTAGCAATTCAACTGCTGTCTTTTCAGTTGGTAGACTTGGCCCCCTTCCGTGAGTTTATGCAATGTGTGGTTCCTCAGTGGCAGGTTCCCAAACGCCACTTTTTCTCACGGAAGGCGATTCCGGCTCTCTACCGGCATGTGGAAGGCAATGTCCATGCCTCGCTGGACAGGGCGGTCAGTGGTAAGGTGCATATTACCGCTGACGCATGGTCCAGCAGGCATGGACAGGGACGTTACCTTTCTTTCACAGCCCATTGGGTCACTCTTTTGGCAGCTGGGAAGGATGCAGGACAAGGTGCAGTAGTGTTGGAGGTTGTATCCACGCCTCCAAAATGCTACTACTGGTTGTGACACACCTCTCTCCTCCACCCCCTCCTTCTTCTTCCTCCATGGCCTCTTCCTATGCCTCTTCCTATGCTTTGTCCTCGGAACCAGCGGTGCTCCGTAGGCGTTCAAGGGGCTACGCAAGTACGCAGGCAAAAAGATGCCATGCCGTGCTTGCGCTGGTGTGTTTTGGGGACAGGAGCCACACTGGGGGAGAGGTTCTGTCAGCTCTGCAGGGGCAGGCCGAGAGGTGGTTGACGCCACGCCAGCTTAAGCTAGGAATGGTAGTTTGCGACAATGGCACCAACCTCCTCTCAGCCCTCCGACAGGGACAACTGACCCATGTGCCCTGTGTGGCTCAAGTCCTTAACCTGGTGGTGCAGCAGTTCTTGGGCAGGTACCTGGGCTTACAGGATGTCCTGAGGCAGGCCAGGAAAGTCTGTGTGCATTTCCGCAGATCATATAATGCCAGTGCTCGGCTGGCTGAGCTGCAAAAGGAGTTGAACCTGCCCAAGAACCGCCTTATATGTGACATGCCCACCAGGTGGAACTCAACGTTGGCCATGCTGCAGCGGCTGCACACGCAGCAGAGGGCCATCAATGAGTACCTGTGCGACTAGGGCACCAGGACAGGGTCAGGGGAGCTCGTTTTTTTTTCACCACGCCAGTGGGACATGATCAGGGATGCATGCACTGTCCTGGCACATTTGAGGAGGCCACAAGGATGGTGAGCAGTGACAGTGCATGCATCAGTGACACTGAACCTCTTGTCCACCTGTTGGAGCATACGCTGCGTGGAATAATGGACAGGGCACTTGAGGCAGAACAGAGGCAGGAAGAGGAGGACTTCCTTGCCTCTCAAGGCCCCCTTTACCCAGACAGTGTTCCTTCAGTCCCACCCATCGCACAGGAAGAGGACGAGGAGGAGGAGGAGGATTGTGTCAGCATGGAGGTGGAGCCTGGCACTCTGCATCAACAGCAGCAGTCTTTTAGGGATGATTTACAGTCCCAAGACACCCGTGGACTTGTACGTGGCTGCGGATCATGTCGTCCTTAGTGACCCAGAGGACTCCGGACCGAATGCCTCAGCTAACATACGCTGCATGGCCTCCCTGATCCTGCAAAGTCTGCGGAAGGATCCTCGTATTCTTCGGATCAAGGAGAGGGACCATTACTGGCTGGCCACTCTCCTTGATCCACGGTACAAGGGTAAGGTTGCGGACCGTATCTTACCGTCGCAGAGGGAGCAGAGGATGAGACATCTCCGGGAGGCCTTGCAGAAAGGTCTGTGCAACGCGTTCCCAGAGACTGGGAGGTTACAAACTCCTGGTCCTGGACAACGAGTTGCTGAGGCTTCGGTCAGTCAAAGGAGCGGTGGGGAAGGTGGCCGTCTGACCGATGCGTTCAGACAATTTTTTAGTCCGCAGCCCCAAGGTATGATCGGTTCCAGCAACCATCGCCAGCGTCTGATATACATGGCGCAGGAATACCTGGGGGCAAGGTCAGACTTGGACACCTTTCCCACCGAAAATCCTCTGGCTTACTGGGTCTTGAGGATGGATCACTGTCCAGAGCTTGCACAGTATGCAATTGAGCTACTGGCCTGTGCTGCATCCAGCGTTCTTTCGGAACGCACATTCAGTGCTGCTGGAGGCTTTGTCACGGATCACAGGATGCGCCTGTCCACCGACTCGGTTGATCGACTGACCTTCATAAAGATGAGCCAGTCTTAGATCACCACCAGCTACCAAGCACCTGAAGCTGATATAACAGAATTATTTATTTTGAAATGTCACATCCCTTCAAGACTGCCTATGCTGATGCTGAGTAGGAATGAGCTTCGAGTTCGAGTCGAACTCATGTTCGACTCGAACATTGCCTGTTCGCCGAACAGCGAACAAATTGGGGTGTTCGCGGCAAATTCGAAAAGTCTATGCGAGAAATCTAAAGTGCTAATTATAAAGGCTTATATGCAAGTTATTGTCCTAAAAAGTGTTTGGGGTCCCGGGTCCTGCCCCAGGGGACATGTATCAATGCAAAAAAAAGTTTTAAAAACGCCCGTTTTTTCGGGAGCAGTGATTTTAATAATGCTTAAAGTGAAACAATAAAAGTGGAATATTCCTTTAAATTTCGTACCTGGGGGGGGTGTGTATGATATGCATGTAAAGTTGCGCTTGTTTCCTGTGCTTAGAACTGTCCCTGCACAAAGTGTCATTTCTGAAGGAAAAAAAGTAATTTAAAAACTCACTCGCGGCTATAATGAATTGTCGGCTCCCGGCAATACATAGAAAAGTCATTGATAAAAAATAAATAAAAAAAAGCGTGGGGGTCCCCCCAAATTCAATTACCAGGCCCTTCAGATCTGGCATGGATTTTTTTTTTTTACAAATAACGTGGTGTTTTATTAAGAAGAATATGAACAGGTTACATTTTATAAGTTGACATTACATCAAAACATAGCAGGACAGTATCAAGGTACAAGCAAGTAAGAAAATAAATCTTGTCTTTCCACATATTGAGTCGGCAGTTGGCAAAGGCGTCCTATACTAACAAACCGGAGAGCCCTGGGCAGCAGGTGTCTAGTCACAATGAGCTGGGTTCATCATCAGGGGGGAGCATACGGGTCCAGCGTGTTCCAGCCGGAGACCCCGATGCATGATGGGAAGGGAAACCGACAGATCAAACCGGGACCGATAGGAGATCAGGAAAGGAGTATAAGGAAGTGCATCAGACTGGAGTCTCGCCGCAGGTAGCGGCATTACCCAGCCAGGTGTCCCAGATCTTATTGTATTTAGTGGGGCATCCCCTGTGAATATAGATTTCTTTTTTATAAGGGAGCACCTGATTAACCGCTGATTTCCATTCTTGTAGCGAGGGGGGTGCTACCTGAAGCCATTTCCTTGCTATAAGCAATCGGGCTATGAATAGGGTCTCCTGGAGGAAAGTTTTGTGAAGTTTATCCGAGTCTGGGTTAGGGAAGATCCCCAATAAACATTCCTTGGGGCATAGTTTCAGAGGTGAGCCCATCTCGTCATGGATGAACTGCACAATATGAGACCAATAGTCTTGTATTGCTGGGCAAGACCATAAAATATGAAAAAAAGTGCTGGTAGGACTATTGCACCTGGGGCAGAGGGGGTTATAATCAGGTTTAAATCTGGAAATTCTAATCGGGGTCAGGTAGGATCTGTGCAAAATATAAAGGTGTGTGAGGCGGTCAGACAGTCTAGTGGAGACCTTTTTACAGGCGTCCAGCGCATCCTCCCATTCATCATCCTCCAGCTCCCCCACATCCCCAGACCACCGGTGTTTCAGATTGTACGCCAGGGTCACCGCAGGAGGGCGGATGAGAGAATTGTAGAATATCGAAATGAGTTTACGAGAGTCAGGCCCCACCATCGTGCGGATAATATCCAAGCGCTCTATATTGGGGGGTGCGTCTCGAAATTGTGACCGGAGGG
The DNA here is from genome assembly GCA_029206835.1 of Rana muscosa. Classification (NCBI taxonomy): domain Eukaryota; kingdom Metazoa; phylum Chordata; class Amphibia; order Anura; family Ranidae; genus Rana; species Rana muscosa. The sequence continues at coordinate 258,104,260 of CM055119.1, read as the reverse complement.
CGTGGCGGAGCTGGAGGTAGCGAAAGTGCATGGAGTCGGGGAGTTCAAAGTCATCTTTAAATTGCTGGAACGATTTTAGGACAGACCCACAATATGCATCCGACAGATACCTGACCCCAAAGTTAAGCCAGATAATGCAGTCGGGTACAGATAGCAGTTCGTTTAGGCCAGGATTTTCCCAGAGGGGCGTGTGAAAGTGTGTACTAGGCATTTTCAGTTTTCGCCGCACTACCTCCCATATCTTGCAGTGATTGTAAAGCAGGCCTTTGCGAGGACTCAGCGCCCCTGTGTCCGCAAAGTCTTTAAGGATGATCTGGAAAGGGTGAGTGATCCCGGGAGTTGTGGGGGAGCATATCAGTGTGACATAACGGGCCCTGTCGTGCTTGTCTAGGTAGAAAAAATGGGAGAGTTGAGCCGCCATGTAGTAGAAGTTAAAGTCCGGCAGAGCTGCGCCCCCCAACTCCATGGGGTTCTTCAGTACCTGCCAGGACAGCTTGTGTCGGGAATTACCCCAAACAAATGAGTTGAGGATTGCCTCCACCGATTTAAAGAGCCTAAGGGGTATGTAGGCGGGAGCGTGCCACAACACATATAAAAATCCGGGGAGGATAACCATCTTGATTAGATTTACCCGGCCCATCACCCCCAGTGGCAACTTGGACCAAGTCTGGGTTTTGGCTTTCATATGTAATATCAGGGGTTCAATATTTAGTTTGACATAGTCCTCTGGTGAGCGGGTGACATTGATACCAAGGTATTTTATTGAGCTGACTCTACGGAGCGGAGAAAAGGCCTGGAGCTCGGTTGGGACCCCTACGTCTATAGGGAGGATCTGGGATTTGTCCCAGTTAATTCTAAGACCGGAGTAATCACCAAAAGTGCGGATAGTCTCAAGGGCTATCTGCAGGGAAGGGCCTGCATCAGCTAAATATAATAGCATGTCGTCCGCGTATAAGCTAACTTTCTCCTCTAGGTCCCCGCAGCTTAGGCCCCGAATTCCCGGGTGTGTTCTAAGGGTGGCGGCAAGGGGTTCCACGGCTAAAGCATAGAGCAGGGGGGGCAGGGGGGACAGGGGGCACCCCTGCCGCGTACCTCTCGAGAGGGGGAAGGCGTCCGAGACCCTTCCATTAACCAATATCCTGGCCCGGGGGTTCTGATATAGGAGGCGGATCCATTTGATAAAGCGAGACCCGAAACCAAACCTTGCCAGGCATTCCCATAAGTATGCCCACTCAACGGAGTCTAATGCCTTTGCGGCATCTAGGGAGACCACTACCCGGGATCCCATTTGGTCATGCGTAGCTTGCAAGTTCATATGAAGCCTGCGTAGGTTGAAGGCCGTGTTTTTGGCTGGCATAAACCCTGTTTGGTCTGGGTGAATTAGTGTAAGAATGACCGCATTCAGGCGCACCGCTAGGACCTTGGCCAGGATCTTGATGTCGAGCTGGAGAAGGGAAATAGGGCGGTAGGACTCGGGGAGCTCCAGGTCCTTACCGGGTTTGGGGATGAGCACTATATAGGCCTCTCCCATAGAGGGGGGCAGGGACCCGGATTCGAATATATGCGCAAACAGCTCCTGTAGTTTTGGTACTAAGGTGTCAGCATATGTAGTGTAAAATTCTAGGGGGAGACCATCCGCCCCGGGTGCCTTTGAGGGGTTAAGCAGGGATAGCGCCTTGATAATCTCCTCACTAGTAATGGGGGCCTCAAGTGCCTCAATCTGGGAGCCAGTAAGTGTGGGTAGAGCAATACCATTTAGAAGGGCAGCGAGCCCCTCCCCATCATCAGCAGCCACGGAGGAGTACAGAGATGCGTAGAACGACCAGAACCCACCAGCCACTTCATCAGGATCCGTGCTCACAGACCCATCAGGGGCGCGGAGCGAGACCACCGTCGGAGGCCTGAGATCCAAATGGGCCAAATAGGCCAGAAGGCGGCCCGCCCGCTCCCCGCATTCGTATAGTCTCTGCTTATGGTAAAATATCTGCCTCTCGGCTTTTTCAAAGCAGAGACTGTTCACCACCCTCGACTGCAACTTCAACCGGTCCGCCGCCGAGGGGGAGGGGCTGTCAGTAAATTCGCGCTCCGCGGACACTAGGGAATGTTCTGCCTGCCTAAGCACCTGAGATGAATTTTTCCTATATCTGGATATGCGGTGAGATAAGTACATGCGGGCATGAGATTTGAATGAGTCCCAAACCGTCCCAAAGGGTGCAGTGTCCCTATTGGTCTGGAAGTAAAACTCCCATTCAGAGCCCGCATCCTCCAGATCTGGGACCACCGTCAACCAGAATGGGTTAAGTTTCCAGTAGTAGGACCTAGGGGAGGGGTCGAGCCGCATCTCGATCCAGTAGGCCGCGTGGTCCGAAAGGACGCGCGGGTTGAACCCGACGTCACCTAGAAGGGGGAGGAGGGTGCGGGATATTAGTATCAGGTCAATACGGGACATGGTATTATACGTTGCGGAGAAACAGGAATATGTCCTGTCCAGGGGGTAACGATATCTCCAGGTGTCCACCAAGGCCAGGTCAGAGAGGAGCTTACCAAATCTAGTGCAAGGATGAGCGGGGGTGTCGGAGGGGTCGGTCCTGAGTCTATCTAAGTCCCGGTTTATTACGTTATTAAAATCCCCTAGCCATATGGCGGAAACAGTAGGGAATTGGGCCATAAATGCCAACCCCTCAGTCAGGACTGTAAACTGGAACGGGGGAGGAATATAGATTGCCAGGATCAGCAGCTCCAACCCACTCACCTTGGCATGTAAAAACAAATATCTACCTTGGGGGTCTGATTTGAGCATTAATAGGGTGAATTGGGTAGTTTTGGCTACCAGGATAGCCACCCCTCTGGAGTTGGGAGTGTGAGGGGCTTGGTACAGCCATCCCACCCAGGGTTTCTTAAGTGTCAGCAGTAGTTGTCCCGTAAGGTGGGTTTCCACCAGTACCATTATCTCGGCCCTTTGCGCCTTTAAACAGGCAAGGACAGCATTGCGCTTTGGCTTAGCCCGTATCCCCCTCACATTCCAAGTAACGCATTTCACATTGGGCATTGACCCCGGTACTCACATAATTGTCCCAGCTGCCCCCAGCCCGTGCGCGCACACCGCGGACCCCCCCAAACAACAGGGGAGCCCGCGGCACCGCCCACCGAGCCCGGGGCGTACCAGGAAGGAGCCCGCACAAACCCCAATGGCCCGCCAGCACACCATAGCATAGCGAAGAGCGGCCAAATAGATATGTGAGCAGATGTACCCTAAACCCTTCTGCAGATAGTATACATTAAACACCATAAACAAAAAAACAGAAAATAAAGAACATAACATTGAAAACACTCTGGGTTGGCCAGTCCGGCAGAGCAACCCGCAAAGGGCCGTACCGTCCTGCCAGAGCTGGACAGACCAGGGAAACATTCCTTGTGCAACAGTGCAAACGTTGCAAAAAATAACCAGATCCTCAGGGATCTTCCTAACTAGTGGGACGATTGTCCGCTGCAAAACAAGCATCTGGCATGGATTTTAAGGGGAACTCCACCCCAAATTTAAAAAAAAATGGCGTGGAGTCCCCCCAAAAATCCATACCAGACCCTTATCCGAGCACGCAACCTGGCAGGCCGCAGGAAAAGAGGGGGGGACGAGAGAGCGCCCCCCTCTCCTGAACCGTACCAGGCCACATTCCCTCAACATGGGGAGGATGTCCCCATGTTGATGGGGACAAGGGCCTCATCCCCACAACCCTTGCCCGGTGGTTGTGGGGGTCTGCGGGCAGGGGGCTTATCGGAATCTGGAAGACCCCTTGAACAAAGGGGACCCCCAGATCCCGGCCCCCCCTATGTGAATTGGTAAGGGGTACATTGTACCCCTACCATTTTACGAAGAAAGTGTAAAAAAAAACACACAAACACTTTGGGAAAAGTCCTTTATTAAAAAAAAAAACAACAACATTCCAGCGATGAAATCCAGTGTCCCGCAGCGATCCGATGTCCAGCGCTGTCCGTCATTGGCTGAGCCTGAGCCGACCTGATGGGGAACTTCCTCCGCAGTCTATTAAATGTATAGACCCGCCCCTTCTAAAGTTCTCCATCAGGTCCGCTAAGCGGACCAGATGCATAACGTGAGAAGGGGCGGATCTATTCATGTATTACACAGTGAAGGAAGTTCCCCATCAGGTCCGCTCAGGCCAATGACGTAGGCGGGGTCTGACATACTGAGGGGGCGGGCCTGATGGGGAACTTCCTTCACAGTGTAATTCATGAATAGACCCGCCCCTTCTCATGTTCCGCATCTGGTCCGCTTAGCCTTACACCTAGTCATAGGCTGAGCGGACCTGATGGGGAACTTTAGAAGGAGCGGGTCTATTCATGTATTACACAGTCAAGGAAGTTCCCCATCAGGTCCGCCCCCTCGGTATGTCAGACCCTGCCTACGTCAGTGGCCTGAGCGGACCTGATGGGGAACTTCCTTCACTGTGTAATACATGAATAGACCTGCCCCTTCTCACGTTCCGCATCTGGTCCGCTTAGCGGACCTGATGGGGAGCTTTAGAAGGGGCGGGTCTATACATTTAATGCAGAGGAAGTTCCCCATCGGGTCCGCTCAGGCTCAGCCAATGACGGACAGCGCTGGACATCGGATCGCCACGGGACACTGGATTTCATCGCTGGAATGTTTATTAAAAAAAAAAAAAAAGGACTTTTGCAAAGTGTTTGTGTGTGTTTGTTTTTTTTTTTTTTTTACACTTTGTTCGTGAAATGGTAGGGGTACAATGTACCTGTCATGGAAATCCCCTATTCAGCCGCTGCAGCCATGCGCGGTGGAATAGCGCTTCGGCGCACGCGCGTGCGCGAACGGCGCAAGCGCAATGGTGTGCGCGAATGGCGCATCAATCAGAAATCTGACAGGCCTATTTAAAGAAGCCTAGTGGCGCTGACAGGTTGCTGGTTTGTCGTCAGCTTCCTTCCTTGTACCTGGTTTCCTATATACACGTCTGAACCCTTGTTGTGACCCGGATCGACCTGACTACGCTGCTTCTCTCCTGGACCTGACCTTTGGCTTGCCTCTCGGACCTCTTCTGCCTGCCCGCTGTGTTTGACCCTCGGCCTGTGACTCTGACTTTCTACCAATCTCCAATCCCTGATCTCCTGCTTGTATTCCGGATTTGCTACTTGCCTCCAGCTCTGATTACCCGCTTAATATTCCTGGACTGATCACTTGTCTACTGTGTTAGACCCTCGGCCTGCACCCTCAGTACCTGTTTCTACAGCCAGTACCTGGACTCAGTCTACCCGCTTGGCCCCTGTAGTGCCCTGGACTTGTGTCTTTGTTTGGATCTTGTGAAAGCCCTCATCAGCCTGGTGTTAGGCCCTCAGCCTGTTCCTGGTCACCCGATCCTCTACCAAGACTTCCTCACCTGCTGGTATCCAGTGCCTCTTCGCGCCATCCTCTCCCTGTTCCACCTCCAGTGGGCGGAGTGCGCCAAGTCGCAAGGGTGAACCACTCTCGGCATCTCGGCCTCGGTAGGTACACCCGTGACAGTACAAACCAGCCAGATGTCTGAGGCCGACAGAGCGCGTTCCCCATTTGACAACCTCTGCCAGCAGGTAACCGCACTAACTAATGCGGTCCAAAAACTACAGGAGGGATACACACAAATGGATGGCCGGCTTCAACAACTCACTGCGTCACCAGGCCCTACAGCCCCAGCTGTGGCTTCTACCCCTGGTACCTCCACTTCTCAGGTCTCGGCAAGCCCTACCGTGGTGATGGCTTCCCCGGAACCCAGAGTTCCCATACCAGAGCGATTTACGGGTGATCGCAAAAAGTACAGAGCCTTCAAAAATGCCTGCTCTCTCTACCTTGCTCCTTAGCCTCGGACCTTTTCTTCAGAGGTAGTAAAGGTGGGCTTCATTATCTCCCTCCTATCCGAGGAAAACCAAGCCTGGGCTCACGGCCTAATGGAGCAAAGGAGCCCCGCATTAAACTCTGTTGAAACCTTCTTCGAACAGATGGCACAGCTATACGACGATCCCCAGCGCACGGCTACGGCTGAGGCTATTCTGCATCGCCTGTTCCAGGGAAGAAGGCCGGTTGAGAACTATACGGCCGAATTCCGGAAATGGTCGGCCGATACCGGCTGGAACAAAGCGGCATTGAAATACCAGTTCCGCCAAGGACTGTCGGAAGCGCTTAAGGACGAACTAGCCCGGAATGAGACCTTTGCTTCCTTGGAAGGTCTAGTTCAGTCCGCCACCCAGCTTGACAGACGCCTGCGAGAGCGGCGCGCTGAACGCTTTCAGACTGCTCGTCCCAACTGGACTCCTTCCAGATCCGTTCCGGTTCATCCTCCTGCTCCAGTTCCTGCTGCTCCATCCTTTCCGGAACCTGAACCGATGCAACTTGTCCTAGTCCGGCCTCCCCTCTCTCCTGAGGAGAAACAGCGCAGGCGTCAAGCCAACCTATGTCTCTACTGTGGAGGTTCTGGCCATTTCCTCCGAAGTTGTCCAGTGAGACCCAGTAAGTCTGTCCCCCAAGATGTATTGAACTATCAAGTTTCAAGTGTCCCTCAGGCTTATGTTGTCCTCTTTATCTCCCTACAGCTACCGGAAGGGGCAACCCGCCTACCGGCTATTATTGACTCCGGAGCCTGCAGCTGCTTCCTGGACTGTAGGTTTGTTCTTATGTAGAATCTGTTTGTAATTTTGAACAGGTACATTGTTGAAGTGTAGCTCCAGCCCAAAAATCTATTTTTAAACTTTTTGGAAAACATAGGTAAGGGTTATCACCCCTGTAACATTTGTTTTGCTGTCTGTGCCCCTGTTCAGAACATTTCACCTCACTTTCCGTCCCAATGACAACTGTTTTTGAAATGTGGTGTTTTTCTTGAAACAAGGATTGCTGATAAAGCATCAGTACAGAGGAGACACCTTTCTCCCATATTTATTCTTACAGGAGAGAATTTTCCTTCCTAGTGGTAGATTTCCTCTCACTTCCTGTTGTCTTCTTGCGTTTGCAAGTAGGAGTCGTTTGTAAGTTGGATGTTTGAAAGTAGGGACCTGCCGTATATACTCTGCAGAAATAGGCCCCTTAGTTGTTGGTGTTGGCACAACACTGTAAGCACTCACAGTTACTCTTGGTTGGTGCTGGAACGCCCTGCTGTCAACTATTATATCAGGAATTTTAATTACATATAATTGTTGAACAGTGGTAGTAAAAATTGGGCCTTTGATGGTGGTGCTGGTGCCACAACACTGTAAGCCCTGACAGTTACTCTTGGTGGGTGCAGCAATGGGCCCTGCTGTGAATTATTAGATCAAGAATTGTAATTACATGCCCCTTTTGAACAGGGGCTGAAAAATTGGGCCTTTCGTGGTGGTGGTGGTGGTGGTGGTGGCGTTTCCACAACACTGTAAGCCCTCAGAGTTACTCTTGGTGGGTGCAGCAATGGGCCCTGCTGTGAATTATTAGATCAAGAATTGTAATTGCATGCCCCTGTTAAACAGGGGCTGAAAAATTGGGCCTTAGGCACTGGTGCCACAACACTCCAACCCCTCACAGATACTGTACTTGGAGCACAGCAATGAGCCCTATGGCAAATTATTGCTAAAAAAATTGTAATTACACGCCCCTGTAAAACAGGGGCTGAAAAATTGGGCCTTAGCCACTGGTGGCGGCACCCATAAACAAAAATGATCTTCCAAGCTATCATCATCAATCGTATCATTGAGGACTCGGAGGAGGAGGATAGCCAGTCAACATAACAGCACAGGCACTCAGCATCAGCATCAGTCTTGAAGGGATGTGACATGTTAAAATCAATTAGTCTGTTATATCAGCATCAGGTGTGTGGTAGCTGGTGGTGATCCAAGACTGGTTCATCTTGATGAAAGTCAGTCGATCAACCGAGTCGGTGGACAGGCGCACCCTGTGATCCGTGACAAATCCTCCAGCAGCACTGAATGTGCGTTCCGAAAGAACGCTGGATGCAGGACAGGCCAGTAGCTCAATTGCATACTGTGCAAGCTCTGGCCAGTGATCCATCCTCAAGACCCAGTAAGCCAGAGGATTTTCGGTGGGGAAGGTGTCCAAGTCTGACCTTGCCCCTAGATATTCCTGCACCATGTTTATCAGACGCTGGCGATGGTTGCTGGAACCGATCATACTTTGGGGCTGCGGACTAAAGAATTGTCTGAACGCATCGGTCAGACGGCCACCTTCCCCACCGCTCCTTCTTTGACTGGCCGAAGCCTCAGCAACTCGTTGTCCAGGACCAGGAGTTTGTAACCTCCCAGTCTCTGGGAACGCGTTGCACAGACCTTTCTGCAAGGCCTCCCGGAGTTGTCTCATCCTCTGCTCCCTCTGCGACGGTAACATAAGGTCCGCAACCTTACCCTTGTACCGTGGATCAAGGAGAGTGGCCAGCCAGTAATGGTCCCTCTCCTTGATCCGAAGAATACGAGGATCCTTCCGCAGACTTTGCAGGATCAGGGAGGCCATGCAGCGTAGGTTTGCTGAGGCATTCGCTCCGGAGTCCTCTGGGTCACTAAGGACGACATGATCCGCAGCCACCTCCTCCCAGCCACGTACAAGTCCACTGGTTTCTTGGGACTGTAAATCATCCCTAAAAGACTGCTGCTGATGATGCTGAGTGCCAGCCTCCACCTCCATGCTGACACAATCCTCCTCCTCGTCCTCGTCCTCGTCCTCGTCCTCGTCCTCTTCCTGTGCGATGGGTAGGACAGAAGGAACACTGTCTGGGTAAAGGGGGCCTTGAGAGGCAGGGAAGTCCTCCTCTTCCTGCCTCTGTTCTGCCTCAAGTGCCCTGTCCATTATTCCACGCAGCGTGTGCTCCAACAGGTGGACAAGAGGTACAGTGTCACTGATGCATGCACTGTCACTGCTCACCATCCTCGTGGCCTCCTCAAATGGTGCCAGGACAGTGCATGCATCCCTGATCATGCCCCACTGGCGTGGAGAAAAAAAACCAAGCTCCCCTGACCCTGTCCTGGTGCCGTAGTCGCACAGGTACTCATTGATGGCCCTCTGCTGCGTGTGCAGCCGCTGCAGCATGGCCAACGTTGAGTTCCACCTTATGGGCATGTCACATATAAGGCGGTTCTTGGGCAGGTTCAACTCCTTTTGCAGCTCAGCCAGGCGAGCACTGGCATTATAAGATCTGCGGAAATGCACACAGACTTTCCTGGCCTGCCTCAGGACATCCTGTAAGCCCGGGTACCTGCCCAAGAACCGCTGCACCACCAGGTTAAGGACGTGAGCCACACAGGGCACATGGGTCAGTTGTCCCTGTCGGAGGGCGGAGAGGAGGTTGGTGCCATTGTCGCAAACCACCATTCCTGGCTTAAGCTGGCGTGGCGTCAACCACCTCTCGGCCTGGCCCTGCAGAGCAGACAGGACCTCTGCCCCAGTGTGGCTTCTGTCCCCCAAACACACCAGCGCAAGCACGGCATGGCATCTTTTTGCCTGCGTACTTGCGTAGCCCCTTGAACGCCTACGGAGCACCGCTGGTTCCGAGGACAAACCACAGGAAGAGGCCATGGAGGAAGAAGAAGAGGAGGGGGTGGAGGAGAGAGGTGTGTCACAACCAGTAGTAGCATTTTGGAGGCGTGGCGGTGGAACAACCTCCAAGACTACTGCACCTTGTCCTGCATCCTTCCCAGCTGCCAAAAGAGTGACCCAATGGGCCGTGAAAGAAAGGTAACGTCCCTGTCCATGCCTGCTGGACCATGAGTCAGCGGTAATATGCACCTTACCGCTGACCGCCCTGTCCAGCAAGGCCAAGACATTGCCTTCCACATGCCGGTAGAGAGCCGGAATAGCCTTCCGTGAGAAAAAGTGGCGTTTGGGAACCTGCCACTGAGGAACCGCACATTGCACAAACTCACGGAAGGGGGCCGAGTCTACCAACTGAAAAGAGCAGCAGTTGAAGCGCTAGCAATTTAGCCAAGCTAGCATTCAACCGCTGGGCATGTGGATGGCTGGGAGTGAACTTCTTTCGACGGTCCAGCAGCTGGGGCAGGGAAATTTGCCTGCTAGAATCGGACGTCGGTGTACTGCTAGCAGAGTGGCCGCAAGTACTTGGCTGTGACACACCTAATTCTACACCTTCATTCCTCTCAGTGCATGTTTCAGAGAGGACTGAAGTTATAGTGGGGTTGGAGATCCCAGCTGATGCGGTGCAAGGAGAGGTCCGCTTTGTTCTTTGGTGTGGGTCTTTGAGGTAGGCTTGCCAACGAGCTGCATGGCAGGTCAACATATGTCTGGTCAGGCATGTGGTACCCAAGCGGCTGATGTTTTGGCCACGCGATATACGCTTGAGACATATGTTGCAAACAGCAGCTGTGCGATCTGATGCACTAGCCTCAAAAAAGGCCCACACCAAAGAACTTTTTGAATGACGGGCAGAGGCAGCGCCCTGCACAGGCGGAGCTCTGCGGTGTGATTCCGTCGGTGTACTGCCCTTACGCTGGCCATCAAAGGGCATCCTGCCTCGTTGGAGATGTGCCTCCTCCTCATCCTCCTCCTCCTCCTCTCTCCTATTAGGCACCCACGTGGAGTCAGTGACCTCATCATCACCTCCCTCCTCATCACTGGAGCCAATCTGGCAGTATGCTGCAGCTGCTGGAACATGACTGCCAGATTGGTGTCCTTCTTGAGCATCCCCTCTGTCTGCTCTCACGCTACTGCCTTCCTCTAGCTGGGTTTCATCATCAGACCCTTTGAAACGCTGGGCATCCTCCTGGAGCATGTACCCAACACTGTGCTCAAACAGTTCGGGGGACTCCTCAGGAGGAGGACATGGTGGGTCTAGGGAAGGAGTGACTGATGATGAGTCTGATACCAGGGAAGAGGATGCTTTGGCAGCTGCTTTTCCAGTACCCTGATCCTGGGTGAGAGAGGATGAGGAGGAGGAGGAGGGCTTGGTCATCCACTCTACCAAGTCTTCGGCATGATGTGGCTCAACATGTCCAGCTGCCGAAAAGAAGGACAAGCGTGTCCCATGGCCATGTGCTGATGACAATGCACCGCGTCCACGACCAGCACTGTTGCCCCCAGACACAGAGCCTGCTTGCCCTCTTTTATTGCCTCCTGACTGTCTGCCTCTCCTTGTTTGCCTTCCAGACATTCTAATAGATGGCCTGCAGGGAGATGGGAAAAAAGCAATAAGGGCTACCTTCAGGTGTCCTTCTCTGTCCCTTTACTTAAGGATTTCTAAATATGGTTGAGGATGATTGCTTTTGCACAGAATAGCACAACGACAATTTCCCTGACTGTCCAAAAAAACAAGGATTTCAAAGATGGTTGATTAGGAATGCTTTAGCACACTATAGCACAAGGAGAATTCCCTCACTGTCCTTCCCTGTCCCTAGAAACAAGGATTCGCACAGTAAAACACACTGACACTCTCCCTACCTATAGTTTTCTGTCCCTAGAAAAAATGTTTTTTTAAAGCACACTATAGCACAATGAGAATTTCACTCACTTTCCTTCTTTGTCCCTAGAAACAAGGATTATCACAGTGAAAGAAACTGACACTCTTCCTTCCTATAGTTTTCTGTCCCTAGAAAAAATGTTTTTTTAAAGCACACTATAGCACAAGGAGAATTCCCTCACTGTCCTTCCCTGTCCCTAGAAACAAGGATTCGCACAGTAAAACACACTGACACTCTCCCTACCTATAGTTTTCTGTCCCTAGAAAAAATGTTTTTTTAAAGCACACTATAGCACAAGGAGAATTTCACTCACTTTCCTTCTTTGTCCCTAGAAACAAGGATTCGCACAGTAAAACACACTGACACTCTCCCTACCTATAGTTTTCTGTCCCTAGAAAAAATGTTTTTTTAAAGCACACTATAGCACAAGGAGAATTTCACTCACTTTCCTTCTTTGTCTCTAGAAACAAGGATTATCACAGTGAAAGAAACTGACACTCTCCCTACCTATAGTTTTCTGTCCCTAGAAAAAATGTTTTTTTAAAGCACACTATAGCACAAGGAGAATTCCCTCACTGTCCTTCCCTGTCCCTAGAAACAAGGATTCGCACAGTAAAACACACTGACACTCTCCCTACCTATCCTTCTCTTTCCCTAAACTAAAGGAATCCAGGTTAAGCAAGAAAAAAATAAATGTCACTGTCCCTGCCTATGTTTCTCTTTCCCTGCTCCGGAACACACTACACTAGGCCGCCGTGCTGGCGGCCTTTTATAGTGTGGGGCGTGTACTAAACACCCTCAGCAATAATTGGCCACAGGCATCCTGCCTGTGGCCAATCATTGCTCTCCTCGCTGCCGGCGCTGTGATTGGCCAAGCATGCGGGGTCACAGTGCATGCTTGGCCAATCACAGCGCCTGGATGACACTGCGATGGCGTAGTGCATTGTGGGCCGTTCGCGTCACTCGAATTTGGCGCGAACGGCCCAAATCGTTCGATCTTCATCGAACAGCCGATGTTCGAGTCGAACGTATGTTCGACTCGAACACGAAGCTCATCCCTACAGAGCAACGGCCAGACTGAGAGGACTAACCAAACTCTGGAACAATACCTGCGTTGTTTCTGCTCTGCCTCCCAAGATGACTGGTCCTCCCTACTACCCTATGCTGAGTTCGCATACAATAATTCCATCCATTCAGCTACCAGTCAGACCCCCTTCTGGGCCAACTTTGGTTTTCACCCTCCGTTCCTTCCCATCTCCATCCCTGAAAGTTCCGTCCCTGCTGTACAGGACCGGATAGCTGCGGTCCAATAAAATTTCCAGAAACTTCAGGAGATGATGCAGAATGCCCAAGACAATTACAAAAAATTCTATGACAGAGGAAGGAAAGAAAACCCAACCTTCAAAGTCGGGGAGGAAGTATGGCTTTCAGCCATGAACCTTAAATTACCTATCCCCTCACGGAAGTTCAATCCCGTGGCCTTTGAATTAGCATTACCCAACTCCTATCGGATACACCCGGTCTTCCACGCATCTCTGCTGAAGCCTGTTATTCCTAGCTCCTTCCCCGGAAGAGAAGAACCACCTCCTCCACCAGTTAAAATAGATGGTGAAGATGAATTTGAAGTGGAGTCTATTCTAGGATGCAGGAAGAGAGGGAGGCAACTTCAGTATCTGATTAAATGGAAAGGATACCCCCTCGAGGACAATTCATGGGAACCTGCCAGAAATCTGCATGCCCCACGCCTAATTAGGGCATTTCATCAAGAACATCCAGAGTTGATGACCAGCTTGGGTGTCTGGAGCCCGCCCCTCGGGGGGGGGGGCACTGTCATGGAAATCCCCTATTCAGCCGCCGCAGCCATGCGCGCATGCGCGGTGGAATAGCGCTTCGGCGCATGTGCAATGGTGTGCGCGAATGGCGCACGCACATGCGCCATGGCGCACCAATCAGAAATCTGACAGGCCTATTTAAAGAAGCCTAGTGGCGCTGACAGGTTGCTGGTTTGTCGTCAGCTTCCTGCCTTGTACCTGGTTTCCTGTATACACGTCTGAACCCTTGTTGTGACCCGGATCGACCTGACTACGCTGCTTCTCTCCTGGACCTGACCTTTGGCTTGCCTCTCGGACCTCTTCTGCCTGCCCGCTGTGTTTGACCCTCGGCCTGTGACTCTGACTTTCTACCAATCTCCAATCCCTGATCTCCTGCTTGTATTCCGGATTTGCTACTTGCCTCCAGCTCTGATTACCCGCTTAATATTCCTGGACTGATCACTTGTCTACTGTGTTAGACCCTCGGCCTGCACCCTCAGTACCTGTTTCTACAGCCAGTACCTGGACTGAGTCTACCCGCTTGGCCCCTGTAGTGCCCTGGACTTGTGTCTTTGTTTGGATCTTGTGAAAGCCCTCATCAGCCTGGTGTTAGGCCCTCAGCCTGTTCCTGGTCACCCGATCCTCTACCAAGACTTCCTCACCTGTTGGTAGCCAGTGCCTCTTCGCGCCATCCTCTCCCTGTTCCACCTCCAGTGGGCGGAGTGCGCCAAGTCGCAAGGGTGAACCACTCTCGGCATCGGTAAGTACACCCGTGACAGTACCCCTTACCAATTCACATAGGGGGGTACGGGGGTCTTCCAGATTCCGATAAGCCCCCTGCCCGCAGACCCCCACAACCACCGGGCAAGGGTTGTGGGGATGAGGCCCTTGTCCCCATCAACATGGGGACATCCTCCCCATGTTGAGGGCATGTGGCCTGGTACGGTTCAGGAGGGGGGGGCGCTCTCTTGTCCCCCCCCTCTTTTCCTGCGGCCTGCCAGGTTGCGTGCTCGGATAAGGGCCTGGTATGGATATTTGGCGGGAACCGCACGCATTTTTTTTTTTTTTTAATTTGCGGCGGGGTTTCCCTTAATATCCATTCCAGACCTGAAGGGCCTGGTAATTGAACTTGGGGGGACCCCCACGCTTTTTTTTTTTTTTTTTTATCAATGACTTTTCTATTGCCGGGAGCCGACAATTCATTAATAGCCGCGAGTGAGTTTTAAATGACTTTTTTTCCTTCAAAAATGACATTTTGTGCAGGGACAGTTCTAAGCACAGGAAACAAGCGCGACTTTACATGCATATCATACACACACCCCAGGTACGAAATTTAAAGGAAAATTTCACTTTTATTTTTTTATTTTAAGCATTATTAAAATCACTGCTCCCGTAAAAACGTCAATTTTTAAACCTTTTTTTTGCATTGATACATGTCCCCTGGGGCAGAACCCGGGTCCCCAAACACTTTTTAGGACAATAACTTGCATATAAGCCTTTATAATTAGCACTTTAGATTTCGAACGTTCGAGTCCATTGTATTTAATAGGGTTCTAAAGTTCACGCGAACATTCTGTCTGTTCGCAGGTTCTGGTGCGAACCGAACAGGGGGGTGTTCGGCTCATCCCTGATGCTGAGTGACTGTCCTGTTATGTTGACTGACTATCCTCCTCCTCCTCAATGATCCGATTCATGATGATAGCTTGGAAGAACATTTTTGTTTCTGGGTGCCGCCACCAGTGGCTAAGGCCCAATTTTTCAGCCCCTGTTTAACAGGGGCATGTAATTAAAAAATGTTATGCAATGCTTTGCAGCAGGGCTCATTCCTGCACTCCAACTAGAGTATCTGGGAGAGGTTGCAGTGTCGTGGCACCAGCACCAGTGCCTAAGGCCCAATTTTTCAGCCCCTGTTTAACAGGGGCGTGTTATTACAATTTTTGATGCAATACTTTGCAACAGGGCTCATTGCTGTGCTTCAAGTACAGTAACTGTGAGGGGTTGCAGTGTTGTGGCACCAGTGTCTAAGGCCCAATTTTTCTGCCCCTGTTCAACAGGGGCATGTAATTACAATTCTTGATCTTTTTTTTATAATCAAGATTTCTTTTTTTTTATTATAATCTTCAACATTTTACATTTCCATTCAACATTGTACATTTACATAAGAACAAATGAGTATTGCAAAACAGAACTAAGTACAAAATTGTCTTATTGGAATAATAATAATATCCCCCCTCCCCCGCCCCAAAAAAAAAAGAAGAGAAAAAAAAAATAAGAAAATAAATAAACAAAAAGAGAAAAAAAAGGAAAAAGAAGAGAGAAAGAAAACATATAATTCCCTCTCCCCCCCCCCCCTCCCTCAGCGCCATCCCTGGCTGTGGTGGAGTGAGTCTGCTCTGTCCCCACTCACTCCTTCCCTTCTACTTATATCGTGTGTTATCCTACTGTGTCCTTATTTATCCCTTGAATAGGGATGAGCTTCGTGTTCGAGTCGAACATACGTTCGACTCGAACATCGGCTGTTCGATCGTTCGACGAAGATCGAACGATTTGGGCCGTTCGCGCCAAATTCGAGTGACGCGAACGGCCCACAATGCACTACGCCATCGCAGTGTCATCCAGGCGCTGTGATTGGCCAAGCATGCACTGTGACCCCGCATGCTTGGCCAATCACAGCGCCGGCAGCGAGGAGAGCAATAGACATGTGCACACTGAAATATTTCGTTTCGGAATTTCGTTTTCG
The DNA here is from genome assembly GCA_029206835.1 of Rana muscosa. Classification (NCBI taxonomy): domain Eukaryota; kingdom Metazoa; phylum Chordata; class Amphibia; order Anura; family Ranidae; genus Rana; species Rana muscosa. Next base: position 258,088,267 of record CM055119.1, on the reverse strand, counting down.
TGCAAAAAATACATTTATTTAGTTACTCCCGAAATTCGTTTTTATTTATTTCGTTTTTTGTTAAAAATTGCATTCGTCCGAAAATCTGAATTAATTAAGGTCGAATCTGTCATTGAAGGCTTATGGTGTCTGTCGAATGTTCCGCCCACAAGCAGTGATCTTTTCTCTCTATGTCGAATCTTTTCTCTCTATAATGTCGAATCTTTTCTCTCCTATGTCGAATCTTTTCTCTCTATAATGTCGAATCTTTTCTCTCTATAATGTCAAATCTTTTCTCTCTATAATGTCAAATCTTTTCTCTCCTATGTCGAATCTTTTCTCTCCTATGTCAAATCTTTCCTCTCCTATGTCGAATCTTTCCTCTCCTATGTCGAATCTTTCCTCTCCTATGTCGAATCTTTCCTCTCCTATGTCGAATCTTTCCTCTCCTATGTCGAATCTTTCCTCTCCTATGTCGAATCTTTCCTCTCCTATGTCGAATCTTTCCTCTCCTATGTCGAATCTTTCCTCTCCTATGTCGAATCTTTCCTCTCCTATGTCGAATCTTTCCTCTCCTATGTCGAATAATCTTGGACTAATAGAGTTAAGGTTAGGCACATTCGACCACAGATTCGATAGACACAGATTGTTATTGTCAGCGTCACGTCGAATCTCCTATCTATATCGAACTGTTGTAGCAACGAAAACGAAAATAAAGCATTTGTTTATGTCGGATCTTTCGGTTTTCGGATTCTGTGCTTTCGTTTTCGTTTGTTAAAACGATAACGAAAACAGCTGAAATTCGGACGAAAATGCATTCGGACGAAAACGAATGCACATGTCTAGAGAGCAATGATTGGCCACAGGCAGGATGCCTGTGGCCAATTATTGCTGAGGGGGTTTAGTACACGCCCCACACTATAAAAGGCCGCCAGCGCGGCGGCCTTGTGTAGTGTGTTCCGGAGTAGGGAAAGAGAAGCATAGGCAGGGACAGTGTCATTATTTTTCCTTTACATAATCCTGGATTCCTTGTGTTTAGGGACAGATAAGGATAGGTAGGGAGAGTGTCAGTGACAGTGTGCTATTCTGTGCTAATCCTTGTTTGTAGGGACAGAGAGGTACAGTGAGGGAAAGTGTCAGTGTGCTATTCTGTTCTAAACCAATCTTGCTGAACCATATTTTCAATCCTTGAGTTTAGGGACAGAGAGGTACAGTGAGGGAAAGTGTCAGTGTGCTATTTTGTGCTAAATCTTGTTTGTAGGGACAGAGAGGTACAGTGAGGGAAAGTGTCAGTGTGCTATTCTGTTCTAAACCAATTTTGCTGTTCCATATTTTCAATCCTTGAGTTTAGGGACAGAGAAGGACACTCGTAGAAATTATCAGTGTGCTATTCTGTGCTAAATCTTGTTTGTAGGGAGGGACAGAGTAGGACAGTGAGGGAAAGTGTCAGTGTGCTATTCTGTTCTGTTCTTAACCAATTTTGCTGTTCCATATTTTCAATCCTTGAGTTGAGGGACAGAGAGGTACAGTGAGTGAAACTGACAGTGTGCTATTCTGTTCTAAACCAATTTTGCTGTTCCATATTTTCAATCCTTGAGTTTAGGGACAGAGAAGGACACTCGTAGAAATTATCAGTGTGCTATTCTGTGCTAAATCTTGTTTGTAGGGAGGGACAGAGTAGGACAGTGAGGGAAAGTGTCAGTGTGCTATTCTGTTCTAAAACTATTTTGCTGAACCATATTTTCAATCCTTGTGTTTAGGGACAGAGAAGGATAGGCAGGGGACAGTGTCAGTGTCATTGTTGCTAAGCCTCCTGCACAGTATACACCTGAAGGTAGCCCTTATTGCTGTTTTTCCCATCTCCCTGCAGGCCATCCATTAAAATGTCTGGAAGGCAACCAAGGAGAGGCAGACAGTCAGGAGGCAAAAAAAGAGGGCAAGCAGGCTCTGTGTCTGGGGGCAACAGTGCTGGTCGTGTACGCGGTGCATTGTCATCAGCACATGGCCATGTGACACGCTTGTCCTTGTTTTCGGCAGCTGGACATGTTGAGCCACATCATGCCGAAGACTTGGTAGAGTGGATGACCAAGCCCACCTCATCCTCCTCATCCTCTCTCACCCAGGCTCAGGGTACTGGCAAAGCAGCTGCCAAAGCGTCCTCTTCTCTGGTATCATTATCTTCATTAGTCAATCCTTCCCTAGACCCACCATGCCCTCCTCCTGAGGAGTCCCCCGAACTGTTTGAGCACAGTGTTGGGTACATGCTCCAGGAGGATGCCCAGCGTTTGGAAGGATCTGATGATGATACCCAGCTAGAGGAAGGCAGCAGCGTGAGAGCAGAGAGAGGGGATGCTCAAGAAGGACACCAATCTGGCAGTCATGCTCCAGCAGCTGCAGCATATTGCCAGATTGGCTCCAGTGATGAGGAGGGAGGGGATGATGAGGTCACTGACTCCACGTGGGTGCCTAATAGGAGAGAGGAGGAGGAGGAGGATGAGGAGGAGGCACATCTCCAACGAGGCAGGATGCCCTTGAGTGGCCAGCGTATGGGCAGCACACCGACAGAATCACACCGCAGAGCTCCGCCTGTGCAGGGCGCTGCCTCTGCCCGTCATGCAAAAAGTTCTTTGGTGTGGGCCTTTTTTGAGGCGAGTGCATCAGATCGCACAGCTGCTGTTTGCAACATATGTCTCAAGCGTATATCGCGTGGCCAAAACATCAGCCGCTTGGGCACCACATGCTTGATCAGACATATGTTGACCTGCCATGCGGCTCGTTGGCAAGCCTACCTTAAAGACCCACACCAAAGAACAAAGCTGACCTCTTCTTGCACCGCATCAGCTGGGATCTCCAACCCCACTATACCTTCACTCCTCTCTGAAACCTGCTCTGAGAGGAATGAAGGTGTAGAATTAGGTGTGTCACAGGCAAGTACTTGTGGGCACTCTGCTAGCAGTACACCAACGTCCGATTCTAGCAGGCAAATTTCCCTGCCCCAGCTGCTGGACCGTCGAAAGAAGTTCACTCCCAGCCATCCACATGCCCAGCGGTTGAATGCTAGCTTGGCTAAATTGCTAGCGCTTCAACTGCTGCCTTTTCAGTTGGTAGACTCGGCCCCCTTCCGTGAGTTTGTGCAATGTGCGGTTCCTCAGTGGCAGGTTCCCAAACGACACTTTTTCACACGGAAGGCTATTCCGGCTCTCTACAGGCATGTGGAAGGCAATGTCTTGGCCTCGCTGGACAGGGCGGTCAGCGGTAAGGTGCATATTACCGCTGACTCATGGTCCAGCAGGCATGGACAGGGACGTTACCTTTTCTTTCACGGCCCATTGGGTCACTCTTTTGGCAGCTGGGAAGGATGCAGGACAAGGTGCAGTAGTGTTGGAGGTTGTTCCACCGCCACGCCTCCAAAATGCTACTACTGGTTGTGACACACCTCTCTCCTCCACCCCCTCCTCTTCTTCTTCCTCCATGGCCTCTTCCTGTGGTTTGTCCTCGGAACCAGCGGTGCTCCGTAGGCGTTCAAGGGGCTACGCAAGTACGCAGGCAAAAAGATGCCATGCCGTGCTTGCGCTGGTGTGTTTGGGGGACAGGAGCCACACTGGGGCAGAGGTCCTGTCTGCTCTGCAGGGGCAGGCCGAGAGGTGGTTGACGCCACGCCAGCTTAAGCCAGGAATGGTGGTTTGCGACAATGGCACCAACCTCCTCTCCGCCCTCCGACAGGGACAACTGACCCATGTGCCCTGTATGGCTCACGTCCTTAACCTGGTGGTGCAGCGGTTCTTGGGCAGGTACCCGGGCTTACAGGATGTCCTGAGGCAGGCCAGGAAAGTCTGTGTGCATTTCCGCAGATCTTATAATGCCAGTGCTCGCCTGGCTGAGCTTCAAAAGGAGTTGAACCTGCCCAAGAACCGCCTTATATGTGACATGCCCACCAGGTGGAACTCAACGTTGGCCATGCTGCAGCGGCTGCACACGCAGCAGAGGGCCATCAATGAGTACCTGTGCGACTACGGCACCAGGACAGGGTCAGGGGAGCTCGGGTTTTTTTCACCACGCCAGTGGGGCATGATCAGGGATGCATGCACTGTCCTGGCACCATTTGAGGAGGCCACGAGGATGGTGAGCAGTGACAGTGCATGCATCAGTGACACTGTACCTCTTGTCCACCTGTTGGAGCACACGCTGCGTGGAATAATGGACAGGGCACTTGAGGCAGAACAGAGGCAGGAAGAGGAGGACTTCCTTGCCTCTCAAGGCCCCCTTTACCCAGACAGTGTTCCTTCTGTCCCACCCATCGCACAGGAAGAGGAGGAGGAGGAGGAGGAGGATTGTGTCAGCATGGAGGTGGAGGCTGGCACTCAGCATCATCATCAGCAGCAGTCTTTTAGGGATGATTTACAGTTTTTAAGAAACCAGTGGACTTGTACGTGGCTGGGAGGAGGTGGCTGCGGATCATGTCGTCCTTAGTGACCCAGAGGACTCCGGACTGAATGCCTCAGCTAACCTACGCTGCATGGCATCCCTGATCCTGCAAAGTCTGCGGAAGGATCCTCGTATTCTTCGGATCAAGGAGAGGGACCATTACTGGCTGGCCACTCTCCTTGATCCACGGTACAAGGGTAAGGTTGCGGACCTTATCGTACCGTCGCAGAGGGAGCAGAGGATGAGACAACTCTGGGAGGCCTTGCAGAAAGGTCTGTGCAACGCGTTCCCAGAGACTGGGAGGTTACAAACTCCTGGTCCTGGACAACGAGTTGCTGAGGCTTCGGGCAGTCAAAGAAGGAGCGGTGGGGAAGGTGGCCGTCTGACCGATGCGTTCAGACAATTCTTTAGTCCGCAGCCCCAAAGTATGATCGGTTCCAGCAACCATCGCCAGCGTCTGATATACATGGTGCAGGAATACCTAGGGGCAAGGTCAGACTTGGACACCTTCCCCACCGAAAAGCCTCTGGCTTACTGGGTCTTGAGGATGGATCACTGGCCAGAGCTTGCACAGTATGCAATTGAGCTACTGGCCTGTCCTGCATCCAGCGTTCTTTCAGAACGCACATTCAGTGCTGCTGGAGGATTTGTCACGGATCACAGGGTGCGCCTGTCCACCGACTCGGTTGATCGACTGACTTTCATCAAGATGAACCAGTCTTGGATCACCACCAGCTACCACACACCTGATGCTGATATAACAGACTAATTGATTTTAAAATGTCACATCCCTTCAAGACTGATGCTGATGCTGAGTGCCTGTGCTGTTATGTTGACTGGCTATCCTCCTCCTCCTCCTCCTCCTCCTCCTCCTCCTCAATGATCCGATTAATGATGATAGCTTGGAAGATCATTTTGGTTTATGGGTGCCGCCACCAGTGGCTAAGGCCCAATTTTTCAGCCCCTGTTTAACAGGGGCGTGTAATTACAATTTTTGATGCAATACTTTGCAACAGGGCTCATTGCTGTGCTCCAAGTACAGTATCTGTGAGGGGTTGCAGTGTTGTGCCACCAGTGCCTAAGGCCCAATTTTTCAGCCCCTGTTCAACAGGGGCATGCAATTATAATTATTGGTCTAATAATTCACAGCAGGGCCCATTGCTGCGCCCACCAAGAGTAACTGTCAGGCCTTACAGTGTTGTGTCAACACCACCACCACCACCACCAAAGGCCTAATTTTTCAGCCCCTGTTCAACAGGGGCATGCAATTATAATTATTGGTCTAATAATTCACAGCAGGGCCCATTGCTGCGCCCACCAAGAGTAACTGTCAGGCCTTACAGTGTTGTGGCACCAGCACCACCATCAAAGGCCCAATTTTTACTACCACTGTTCAACAATTATATGTTATTACAATTCCTGATATAATAGTTGACAGCAGGGCGTTCCAGCACCCACCAAGAGTAACTGTGAGTGCTTACAGTGTTGTGCCAACACCAACACCTAAGGGGCCAATTTCTGCAGAGTATATACGGCAGGTCCCTACTTTCAAACATCCAACTTACAAACGACTACTACTTGCAAACGGAAGAAGACAACAGGAAGTGAGAGGAAATCTACCCCTTGGAAGGAAAATTCTCTCCTGTAAGAATTAATATGGGAGAAAGGTGTCTCCTCTCTACTGATGCTTTATCACCAATCCTTGTTTCAATAAAAACACCACATTTCAAAAACAGTTGTCATTGGGACGCAAAGTGAGGTGAAATGTTCTGAACAGGGGCACAGACAGCCAAAAAAATGTGACAGGGGTGATAACCGTTCCCTATGTTTTACAAAAAACTAAAAAAAAGGAATTTGCCATGGAGCTCCACTTAAACAATGCAGCTGTTCAAAATTATAAACAGATTCTACATAAGAACAAACCTACAGTCCCTGTCTTGTATGCACCGCCTGTATATGGCTGTTCAGAGTATATAGGTCCTTTTTTATTTTGTGTGCGGGGTTCCCCTTAATATCCATACAAGACCCAAAGGGGCTGGTAATGGGCTGGGGTAGGGGGGGGGGTTGATGGGGTAGCTATGCCATTTTTCCTAAAGATTTTCATCCATATTACCGGGACCACACATTGCATTAAAGCCGCAAGCAGTTTTAAATGACTTTTTTCCCTTTAGAAATGTTATTTTGTGCAGGGACAGTTCTAAACACGTGGCACTTCACAGGCATACTTTAGACACCCCCCAGGTACAATATTTAAAGGAATATTTGACTTTTTTTTTTCACTTTATGCATCATTAAAATGACTGCTCCCGGAAAACGTCCGTTTTTAAAACTTCTTTTTGCATTGATACATGTCCCCTGGTGCAGAAGCCGGGTTCCCAAACTCTGTTTTGGACAATAACATGGATAATAGTCGTTATAATTAGCACTTTAGAATCCGAACGTTCGCATCCATTGTATTTAATAGGGTTCTAATGTTCGTGCGAACTTTCGGTCCGTTCGCGGGTTCTGGTGCGAACCGAACCCGGGGGTGTTCGGCTCATCACTACCCTTGAACAGTGCTCCCTCTTGCTTCCAAAGAGGCCACTAATGGCCATGGTGTCTATTCTTTTTATGTGGGGGAGAAAAGAAAAAAAAATGTATGTATTTATTTGTGCCTCGTGTTTAGGTATTAATTACCCATAGTTATGTATAGCGGCCCCCTTGGCCTAATTCCCCTAGCTTAAGAAAGAACAAACAAACTTTAGATAAAAAATAAATAAAATAAACGTATTTATTTATTCATTCCCCTCTACCAGTGTCTCTTAAGAGGCCACTAATGGCCATGGTGTTTGAATATAAATAATTTTACCTTATGGTATCTTTGCCCGTATTTACGTTCAGGCGATCCTCCTGACCTACTCTTCCCCCTATTTTAAGTGACAGACCCCTATTCGCTAGGGGAATAAAATGAAAAATTGTGATGTCCTCACAGTGATCATGTACAATCTCTATCCTAATATTACTTCCAGTCCCTCTCCTCCTATGTGTGCCCCACTCCTTATCCTCCCCCCCCCTCCCCTCCCTCGCCTCTCCACCCCAACACGACTCAACTCCCTCTCTCTCTCCCAGTCAGGGGCAGACATCTCACTCCACACCATCAACGCAGTCAGAATTTATTAGGGAGGTCGATGAGAGAGAGGGAGGGGGGAAGGAAGAAAAAAAAAACCTCAGTCCTGGTCCAGGTTCATGATTCGGTTCTTTATACTTCTGTAGCTTAACCCATACGCAACTATACTGGGGGTCCTTATAAATCCACTGTGCCCCCTGCTTTCCCCCTCCATATCTCCTATCCTCAGCCCATTTCAGGCACACACTGTATCCAGCCTGCCCAAGTCCTCTCAAATTCCCCTTTTTTGTCCTTCCCTACTTGAGTCCACCTTTCGGCTTCCATTACCTGGTTAACCTCCTTTTTCCAGTCCTCTAGTGTTGGACAGGTGGCCTATTTCCAAGATCTAGGGATCAATAATTTGGCTGCGTTCAATAAGTGTGGTGTAATACTCTTCCTGTAAACTTTAATGGAGCCGGGTGTTCCATGGAATAGGAAGCATAGAGGCGTAAACTCCATAGGTCTAGGGGTCAACCTCTCAATCCATGGTGCGATTGATACCCAAAATGTTTTAATCATGGGGCATTCCCAACACAGGTGGAGGAATGTACCCCTCTGCTCACATCCTCTCCAACACCGGGCATCTGCCTCTGGGTACATCTGACTTAATCTTACTGGTGTCCTGCACCACCTTGTCATAAATTTATAGGCCATCTCTTGAACGTACGAACTTATAGATAAAGTTTAATTCTCTTTCCCACTCTCTGATAAAATATAGGACTGTACTCTTTTGGGCGCCTAATATCAGTCTATACATCTGAGACAGCAGATGCCTGGCATCCCTCAAACGCACACACTGGCCCTCGAACACTGTGATTGAGTTTAATGATCTCAATAGAGGTTTCATTTTGTTAAAGAAACCTGTCATTTGATAGTACCTCCAGCCTGATGTGGGTATATTCCCTAGGGCTGTAACCAGCTCCGAATAGGTTGCTAGGGTTCCCCGCGGGGCGAATTTACCACACATGGTATCTCCAACCCGACCCCATGCCCCCAGGAATCCCCCCTCCCCCGGGGGGAACCATGGGAATCCCTCCAATGGGGCTAGGGGGGACACCTGGGGGGACTACTCTCCTGTTTTATTCAACTTATCCCATATTAATAAGGAGTTCCAAGTCAGGGGAGATGTAGATTTCAAAAGTCCTCTCGACGTACTCGGGATCCAAGGGGCCCCTGCAAGATTCCTCCCAGCTATTGTTTTCTCTAGTGGGACCCACATTTTATTAGAGGAGTCATGGCACCAGTTCAAAATTCGAACCAGTGACATTGCCTTATAGTACACTGATATGTCTGGCAGCCCCATTCCTCCCTCTGCCTTACTTCTGCGCAAGATGTCATATGCCAACCTTGGTCATTTATCATTCCACACGAATGCTACAAAAGCCTTCCGTATCTGTTTAAAAAAGGTTTCTGGTAATTTAATCGGGACTGTGTGTAGTATATAGATAATTCTAGGTAATATACACATTTTAATGGCGCTTACTCTTCCAAACCATGTTAGGTGTTGTCCTGTCCATTTCTTTAAGTCCCCCACTGTCCTGGCCATTAGGGATGCGTAATTAAGGTCATATAATATTTTTTGATCTGTGGTAATATGTACCCCCAAATAGAACAAAGAGTCCTTCTTCCATACAAAGGGGTACGCCCTCCTCAGCATCTTTGCCATCTCTTGGGGTACATAGCTGGGTAAAAGTATGGGTACTTTGCAACAGGGCTCATTGCTGTGCTCCAAGTACAGTATGTGTGAGGGGTTACAGTGTTGTGGCACCAGTGCCTAAGGCCCAATTTTTCAGCCCATGTTTAACAGGGGCATGTAATTACAATTCTTGATCTAATAATTTACAGCAGGGCCCATTCCTGCGCCCACTAAGAGTAACTGTGAGGGCTTACAGTGTTGTGGCAACACCACCACCACCACCAAAGGCCCAATTTTTCTGCCCCTCTTCAACAGGGGCATGCAATTACAATTCTTGATCTAATAATTTACAGTAGGGCCCATTCATGCGCCCACCAAGAGTAACTGTGAGGGCTGACAGTGTTGTAGCACCAGCACCACCACCAAAGGCCCAATTTTTCCTACCACTGTTCAACAATGGCATGTAATTACAATTCCTGATATAATAGTTCACAGCAGGGCGTTCCAGTGCCCACCAAGAGTAACTGTGAGGGCTTACAGTGTTGTGGCAACACCGACACCTAAGGGGCAAATTTCTGCAGAATATATACGGCAGGCCCCTACTTTCAAACATCCAACTTACAAACGACTCCTACTTGCAAACGGAAGGAGACAACAGGAAGTGAGAGGAAATCTACCCCTAGGAAGGCAAATTCTCTCCTGTAAAAGTTAATATGGGAAAAAGGTTTATCACCAATCCTTGTTTCAATAAAAACCCCACTTTTCCAAAAACATTTGTCATTGGGACGGAAAGTGAGGTGAAATGTTCTGAACAGGTGCACAGACAGCAAAACGAATGTTACAGGGGTGATAACCCTTCCCTATGTTCTCCAAAAAGCTTAAAAATAGATTTTTTGGCTAGGGCTAGACACTTAAAAAATTTACCTGTTCCAAATTAGAAAAAGATTCTAATTAAGAACAAACCTACAGTCCCTGTCGTGTTTGCACCGCCTGTATACTGCTGTTCAGAGTATATAGGGCCTTTTTTTAATTTTGGGTGCGGGGTTCCCCTTAATATCCATACAAGTGGGGTGGGGGGGTACCCATACCCATGCCATTTTTCTCAATGATTTTCATCCATATTGCCGGGACCAGACATTACATTAAAGCCGCAAGCAGTTTTAAATGACCATTTTTTTTTCCTTTAGAAATGTCATTTTGTGCAGGGACAGTTCTAAACACGGGAAACACGTGGCACTTCATAGGCATACTTTAGACACCCCCCAGGTACGATATTTAAAGGAATATTTCACTTTTTTTTTTCACTTTATGCATCATTAAAATGACTGCTCCCAAAAAAACGGTAGTTTTTAAAACTTTTTTTGCATTGATACATGTCCCCTGGGGCAGAACCCGGGTCCCCAAACCCTTTTTAGGACAACTACTTGCATATTAGCCGTTATAATTAGCACTTTTGATTTCGAACGTTCGCATCCATTGTATTTAATAGGGTTCTAAAATTCGCGCAAACTTTCGGTCTGTTCGCAAGTTCTGGTGCGAACCGAACCGGGGGGTGTTCGGCTCATCCCTAGTCCCCATCTCATCTTCAAACCCCCCTCTCTAAAATTTATTAAATGGCTAATCAGAGGGGGTGTTGAATATGATAAGTGACTGTGTAATTGTTTTTTTCTTTTTCGTACATCACGGGACACAGAGCGACTTAGTCATTACTAATGGGTTATATAGTTTACCTTCAGGTGTTGGCACTGGCCAATTCCAAACCGGAAGTACCCTCCCCTATATAAGCCCCTCCCACCCGGGAGCACCTCAGTTTTTTGCCAGTGTCTAAGGTGTTGGCCAAAGAGTAACATGTGTTTTCACTGGGCTTGCGTACAGGTTCTTTTGGGCCTTAGTAAGCTGTTCCGGATCCCACCAAAAAAAGCTTCATAGCTAAACGGTCGGTACCCGGGCCTTGCAGCAGAAGAGCAAGGTTTTGCCTGTAATGCTTCTCTTAGGAGGGCTGGACCCTGGGATCCAGAGCTCTGGTCATACCCACGACCAAGACGCTGTCTGTGCAGGGTGCTATACAGGTCCAGGGGAGTGGAATCCTTGGGAACCCGGTCCCTGAAGGTTTAATTACAATGCCTGCCGTGATAGGTGAAGTTTGGACTTTTGTGGACCAAACAAAGTCCTGCGGCGGGGATCAGGTAAGTGGGGGCCCTCAGGAACTTGGTTCTATTGGGGGACCCCCAAGCCTAATTTGTCTTTCTGTCTGTTACCTAACGGTATTCCCGCTAAATATCTGTGTTTGCCTATAACTACTGAAAATGTAAAATTTTAATAGTAGTCAAGAAAAAAAAAAAAACAGGGACCGCGGTACCTGTGTTAAACCACTAGAGGCCGCTGTAGTCCATTTTTCTTGTAAATGTGGATCTTTGGTTTTCTCAACTCAAAAGATCCAGGCAGCTGGTAAGTTTCTCTGAGGGAATCCACTTCCTCTGCCCTGTTGCTGCGTTCATCCACCGCACAGGCCCTCCGGCAAAAAGGGCCCTGGCTCCTAGTCCTCTGTTGGTTTTCGAAAAGGGCGCCATTGGCGCACGGGCGCGCGCGCGGGCGCGTGCACGCGCCTCCTATGAAAAAAAAGGGGCGGGGCGGGTGGATGACGCTCGATGCGCGCCGCGGCGCTTCTGCGCATGTGCGGGCGTCCCAGCATGGTTAAAAGACACAGTACAAGTGTCAGCTGCATGCAAACAGAGCTAGCAACAAACAGTGGCACACAGAGGCGGTTGATGCAGGCATCCCCATAGAAAGGCACTTTAGTGGACACCAGCTGGTATATAGCAGCACCTGTGTTAGACTATTACCAGCAAAAATTGGTGTATGACGACGGGAATACCTCAGCTTTGTGCTTAAAGGATATGTCGTCCAGACGCTCCGGAAATAAATCTTCCAGGAAGCCAAAGGGGTCTCCATCGGGCTCTGAGGATATTGGGCATGCTTGCACTGCACCAATCTCCCCTGAGAATGCAGAGGTCAGTAGCCGTAGAAACCCCGCAGGAATGTCTGGTGCTGCGGCTGTCCCCAGTCCACCTGCTCCTGTATATATAACAGAGGAGGTTTTATCCTCAACTCTGGGAGGATTGGAAGAGAGATTAACAGCATTGATCGCTGCTTCCCTGTCACAGGAAAAGCGCGTCCGATCTCCGTCTCCTCCTTCAGAGTGCCTGTTAGTGGAGGAACAGCCCCACACAGAGATCGACCTACCTGAAGGGGATCAGGATGAGGTTGATTCACTTATAGAGGAATCAACAGTGGAAGAACCTTTCTCAGCTTCTCAGGCTGAAAGATTATGGGTTCAGTCTCTGACTAACATGGTCCGATCAGCATTTAAAATGCCTCTGGCGGAACCACCATCCACTACGGTTTCCTCGCTGGGGTCGCTAAAAGCTCCCCAGGCGGTCTGTTCCTTCCCAATCCACCCTTTATTAGAAGGGCTTATTTACCAGGATTGGGAGCATCCTGATAAAATATTTGCTCCCCCCAAGAGATTTCCGGTGATCTATCCCATGGAGGATAAGTTCATAAGAAAATGGAGGGTCCCTATAGTGGACGCAGCCATCTCTTCTGTTAACAAATCACTGACATGTCCAGTAGATAATGTTCCAATGTTCAAAGACCCAATAGATAAAAAATTGGAGTCTTTACTAAAATCTGCTTTCTCTACAGCAAGTATGGTGACACAACCTGCGGTAGCAGCGATTGGAGTCTGCCAAGCAGTGAAAGATCAGTTGAAACAAGTCTTAAGGGACTTACCAGATCAGCAGGCTCATGCCCTAGCTGACCTGCCTAGAGCCTTGTGTTTTGCGGTGGACGCCATAAAGGATACAATCCAACAGGCCTCCCGCTTTACGCTGTCTATAGTACATATGCGTAGGCTTTTGTGGCTCAAAAACTGGTCTGCTGAAGCTCCCTGTAAAAGACTGCTGGTTAGCTTCCCATTTCATGGAGAACGCTTATTTGGAGAAGATCTGGACAAATATATCCAGAAAATTTCTGCCGGTAAAAGTTCACTCTTACCGGTTAAGAACAAGGGTAGAAGTCCTTCTTTTAAGAGGCCTACCTCTCCAGTCCCGGGCACATCGGCTGTGAAGCAGTTCCGACGGCCTCCGCGGTCAAATTCAGGGGGCAGAAATCAGGGACAATCACAGGGTAACAAGAAGCCCTGGATCAAGAGAGGTACAAAACCTCCCCCTAAGGCATGAAGTATTGCCCCCGCTCAATCGGGTGGGGGGAAGACTTCAGTTGTTCACAGAGACCTGGCGGGACACCATCAGAGACAGATGGGTGCTCTCCGCAGTAAGTCTGGGATACAAGCTGGAGTTAAAAGGCACTCCTCCTGCCCAATTTATGAGGTCAAACGTGCCAAGAGATCCCCAAAAGAGAGGATCCCTCCTTCTGGCACTAGAACAACTATTGCTCCAAGGGGTAATCATGAAGGTTCCCCTGGAAGAAAGCGGATTCGGGTTTTACTCGAACCTTTTCACAGTCCCCAAACCAAATGGGGACGTGAGGCCCATATTAAATCTAAAAGGGCTAAACAAGTTCCTAAATATCAGGACCTTTCGGATGGAGTCGATCCGATCAGTGGCCACCGCCCTACAAGGGCAGGAATGGCTAGCCTCGATCGACATAAGGGATGCTTATCTGCATATTCCCATCTTTCCGGCCCATCAGAAATTTCTACGCTTTGCAGTAGAAGGGCGCCATTTTCAGTTCAGAGCCTTACCTTTCGGTCTGGCCACAGCACCACGAGTGTTCACAAAAATTCTGGCCCCATTATTGGCCAATCTAAGAACACAGGGTGTAACGATAATGGCATATCTAGACGACCTGCTACTAATAGACCACTCAGTGGAAAAGCTGGAAGTAGCTATTCACAAGACAATCGAGTATCTGGAATATCACGGTTGGATTATCAACCGGGACAAGTCAGCTCTAAGACCAGTCAAAAGTCTGGAATACTTAGGGCTAAGGCTGGATTCAAATCAGAGAAAGATTTTCTTACCTCCAGAGAAGGTGTCGTCTTTAAGAAATTTGACCCACTTAGTGGGTACAAAAAGAAAACCATCCATACGTCTCTGCATGAGGCTGCTGGGAAAGATGGTGGCTTCATTCGAAGCGGTACCCTACGGTCAATTCCATTCAAGGAATTTGCAAAGGGCCATACTGTCAGCCTGGAACAAAAAAGTTCAGGCTTTAGACTTACCAATGTCCCTGTCCCCTTCCGTTCGCAAGAGCCTCCATTGGTGGTTGGTGCCCCAGAATCTGGAAAGAGGGAAACCCTTCAGTCCGGTTTCTTGGAAGGTGGTCACTACAGATGCCAGCCTCATCGGCTGGGGGGCAGTGCTGGAGCAATGGTCTCTCCAGGGCAGGTGGTCAGAAGCAGAGAAGGCCCTGCCCATCAATCTCTTAGAGATACGAGCAGCCCGGTATGCCCTAGTAGCATGGACATCCAAACTCCAGGGGTCCCCTGTCAGAATTCAATCAGACAATGCCACGGCAGTGGCATATATCAATCATCAGGGTGGCACCAAAAGTCGTGCAGCCCAGAAGGAAGCAAATTGCATCCTGGAGTGGGCAGAAAGATATGTCCCAGCCATATCTGCGGTTTTCATCCCAGGAGTGGAAAATTGGAGAGCGGACTTTCTAAGTCGCCAACAATTATGCCCGGGGGAATGGTCTCTTCACCCCGAGGTTTTCCAGGCAATATGCCAGCGGTGGGGAACACCGGATGTAGATCTGCTAGCATCCAGATTCAACGCAAAGGTGGACAGGTTTGTGTCTCGCACAAGGGATCCCCTAGCTTGCGGCTCGGATGCCCTAGTGTTCCCTTGGGATCGGTTCAAGCTGATATATGCATTCCCACCGCCACAATTGTTACCGCGATTACTCCGCAGAATCAGGGTAGAAAAGAAACCAGTGATTCTGGTGGCTCCAGCGTGGCCCCGAAGGGCATGGTACGCGGAGATGGTAAAAATGTCAGTGAGGAGTCCTTGGACCCTCCCACTTCGTCCGGACCTGCTTTCGCAGGGACCGATATACCACCCTTCCTTACCAGCCCTAGGTTTGACGGCCTGGCTATTGAAGCCCACATTCTGAAAAAGAGAGGGCTCTCTAATTCTGTGGTATCTACCATGATCAATGCCAGGAAACCGGTATCCAGGCAGATCTATTATAGGATCTGGAAAGCGTACATTACGTGGTGTGAGACCAAGAAATGGCATCCACGTAAGTACATGATAGGGAGGATTCTGGACTTCCTACAGTGGGCTGTAGATAGGAAACTGGCCTTGAGTACTATCAAGGGTCAGATTTCGGCCTTGTCAATATTTTTTCAAAGGCCCTTGGCTTCGCATTCACTAGTCAAAGCCTTTATACAAGGAGTGATGCGTATTAGCCCTCCGGTTAGTATTCCCATATGTCCTTGGGACTTAAACCTGGTTCTGTCGGTTCTACAGAAACAACCGTTTGAACCATTACAACACATTTCCTTGGTTCTTCTCACCAGGAAATTGGTTTTCTTAGTAGCCATTTGTTCGGCTAAAAGAGTGTCGGAATTAGCAGCTATGTCCTGTAAGGAGCCATATCTGGTTGTCCATAAGGACAGAGTAGTATTACGTCCTCATCCAGCCTTTCTTCCTAAGGTGGTATCGAGGTTTCATTTGAACCAAGATGTGGTTCTTCCTTCTTTTTTCCCCAAACCTAGCTCAGTAGAGGAAAAGTTATTACATTCTTTGGATGTGGTAAGAGCAGTTAAAGCTTATCTAAAAGCCACTGCTCAGATTCGCAGAACGGATTCTTTGTTTGTTCTGCCGGAAGGCCCCAGAAGGGGTCAGGCAGCATCAAAATCTACTTTAGCCAAGTGGATTCGACAGGTCATAATACAAGCCTATGGCTTGAGAAAGAGACCGCCTCCGTTCAAAGTTAGGGCGCACTCCACAAGAGCGGTTGGAACTTCATGGGCAGTGCATCACCAGGCCTCCCTGGCTCAAGTATGTAAGGCCGCAACATGGTCTTCGGTACACACGTTTACTAGATTCTATCAGGTAGACGTTAGAAGTCAGGAGGATGTCGCCTTTGGGCGCAGTGTGTTGCAGGCCGCAAAAGATCCTCATGCCTGATGGCGCCCAGCTTATGTACCCCCCCCTCATTTGGCATTGCTTTGGGACGTCCCATTAGTAATGACTAAGTCGCTCTGTGTCCCGTGATGTACGAAAAAGAAAAAGGGATTTTTATAACAGCTTACCTGTAAAATCCTTTTCTTGGAGTACATCACGGGACACAGAGCTCCCACCCCTCTTTTTGGGACACTTATTGCTTGGCTACAAAACTGAGGTGCTCCCGGGTGGGAGGGGCTTATATAGGGGAGGGTACTTCCGGTTTGGAATTGGCCAGTGCCAACACCTGAAGGTAAACTATATAACCCATTAGTAATGACTAAGTCGCTCTGTGTCCCGTGATGTACTCCAAGAAAAGGATTTTACAGGTAAGCTGTTATAAAAATCCCTTTTTTTTGGTTGGTTACAAATCAGTTAAAAATCTATATAAGTTTATCCTGATGTTGGCCAGGAATGATTGTGTCAAATCTGCTTGCAATGTTTATGTATGAAAGTCTTAATATTTTTTTTTTGGTTTAACTCCACAGTTCTCTTCTACGCCACATGAATGGCAGAATGTGGCATCTCAGTTTGCCCAGCGATGGAACTTTCCAAACTGTGGAGGGGCCATCGACGGCAAGCATGCATGTACGGGTCGTACCGCCACCCCATTCGGGATCCTATTACTTCAATTATAAGGGGTTCCACAGCATCGTCATGATGGCAGTGGTATCGGCCACCTACGAATTTATTTACGTGGATGTTGGTAAAAATGGATGGATGTCCGATGGAGGAGTCTTTGCTCAGACTGAGTTTGGCCAATGGCTCCTATCAGATGGGCTGGCCTTGCCACCAGCGGACCAGAATGTGGAGGGACTCCCGTTCGTCTTTGTTGCGGATGAGGCGTTTGGCCTGGGTCCCCATTTAATGAGGCCATTTCCTCAAAGAACCCTCACCCCTGAGAGGAGGGTGTTTAATTATCGGCTGGCCAGAGCCAGAAGGGTGGTGGAAAATGCCTTTGGCATCATGGCCAGCCGATTCCGCTTGTTCCTGACCTCCATCCATCTTACCCCATACAAATGGAACCATGTGGTAATGACCTGTTGTGTCCTACACAATTACTTACGGGTACATTCCCCTAATTATCTTTCTTTTGGTGGGCCTGAGGCCTCAATACAGGACGGTAATAATTTAGTGGCCCTGGAAGCAGGCCGTCCAGGCTTGGCCCCCCAAACCGGCCGTGATGTTCGGCAGCAATATTTGGAATATTTTGTGGGTAGGGGGGTCATTGATATGCCTGTTGAATCTTAAGTTGATTGTGTTAAAAAAAGGGATTTTTATAACAGCTTACCTGTAAAATCCTTTTCTTGGAGTACATCACGGGACACAGAGCGACTTAGTCATTACTAATGGGTTATATAGTTTACCTTCAGGTGTTGGCACTGGCCAATTCCAAACCGGAAGTACCCTCCCCTATATAAGCCCCTCCCACCCGGGAGCACCTCAGTTTTGTAGCCAAGCAATAAGTGTCCCAAAAAGAGGGGTGGGAGCTCTGTGTCCCGTGATGTACTCCAAGAAAAGGATTTTACAGGTAAGCTGTTATAAAAATCCCTTTTTCTTTTTCGTACATCACGGGACACAGAGCGACTTAGTCATTACTAATGGGACGTCCCAAAGCAATGCCAAATGAGGGGGGGGGTACATAAGCTGGGCGCCATCAGGCATGAGGATCTTTTGCGGCCTGCAACACACTGCGCCCAAAGGCGACATCCTCCTGACTTCTAACGTCTACCTGATAGAATCTAGTAAACGTGTGTACCGAAGACCATGTTGCGGCCTTACATACTTGAGCCAGGGAGGCCTGGTGATGCACTGCCCATGAAGTTCCAACCGCTCTTGTGGAGTGCGCCCTAACTTTGAACGGAGGCGGTCTCTTTCTCAAGCCATAGGCTTGTATTATGACCTGTCGAATCCACTTGGCTAAAGTAGATTTTGATGCTGCCTGACCCCTTCTGGGGCCTTCCGGCAGAACAAACAAAGAATCCGTTCTGCGAATCTGAGCAGTGGCTTTTAGATAAGCTTTAACTGCTCTTACCACATCCAAAGAATGTAATAACTTTTCCTCTACTGAGCTAGGTTTGGGGAAAAAAGAAGGAAGAACCACATCTTGGTTCAAATGAAACCTCGATACCACCTTAGGAAGAAAGGCTGGATGAGGACGTAATACTACTCTGTCCTTATGGACAACCAGATATGGCTCCTTACAGGACATAGCTGCTAATTCCGACACTCTTTTAGCCGAACAAATGGCTACTAAGAAAACCAATTTCCTGGTGAGAAGAACCAAGGAAATGTGTTGTAATGGTTCAAACGGTTGTTTCTGTAGAACCGACAGAACCAGGTTTAAGTCCCAAGGACATATGGGAATACTAACCGGAGGGCTAATACGCATCACTCCTTGTATAAAGGCTTTGACTAGTGAATGCGAAGCCAAGGGCCTTTGAAAAAATATTGACAAGGCCGAAATCTGACCCTTGATAGTACTCAAGGCCAGCTTCCTATCTACAGCCCACTGTAGGAAGTCCAGAATCCTCCCTATCATGTACTTACGTGGATGCCATTTCTTGGTCTCACACCACGTAATGTACGCTTTCCAGATCCTATAATAGATCTGCCTGGATACCGGTTTCCTGGCATTGATCATGGTAGATACCACAGAATTAGAGAGCCCTCTCTTTTTCAGAATGTGGGCTTCAATAGCCAGGCCGTCAAACCTAGGGCTGGTAAGGAAGGGTGGTATATCGGTCCTTGCGACAGCAGGTCCGGACGAAGTGGGAGGGTCCAAGGACTCCTCACTGACATTTTTACAATCTCCGCGTACCATGCCCTTCGGGGCCACGCTGGAGCCACCAGAATCACTGGTTTCTTTTCTACCCTGATTCTGCGGAGTAATCGTGGTAACAATTGTGGCGGTGGGAATGCATATATCAGCTTGAACCGATCCCAAGGGAACACTAGGGCATCCGAGCCGCAAGCTAGGGGATCCCTTGTGCGAGACACAAACCTGTCCACCTTTGCGTTGAATCTGGATGCTAGCAGATCTACATCCGGTGTTCCCCACCGCTGGCATATTGCCTGGAAAACCTCGGGGTGAAGAGACCATTCCCCCGGGCATATTGTTGGCGACTTAGAAAGTCCGCTCTCCAATTTTCCACTCCTGGGATGAAAACCGCGGATATGGCTGGGACATATCTTTCTGCCCACTCCAGGATGCAATTTGCTTCCTTCTGGGCTGCACGACTTTTGGTGCCACCCTGATGATTGATATATGCCACTGCCGTGGCATTGTCTGATTGAATTCTGACAGGGGACCCCTGGAGTTTGGATGTCCATGCTACTAGGGCATACCGGGCTGCTCGTATCTCTAAGAGATTGATGGGCAGGGCCTTTTCTGCTTCTGACCACCTGCCCTGGAGAGACCATTGCTCCAGCACTGCCCCCCAGCCGATGAGGCTGGCATCTGTAGTGACCACCTTCCAAGAAACCGGACTGAAGGGTTTCCCTCTTTCCAGATTCTGGGGCACCAACCACCAATGGAGGCTCTTGCGAACGGAAGGGGACAGGGACATTGGTAAGTCTAAAGCCTGAACTTTTTTGTTCCAGGCTGACAGTATGGCCCTTTGCAAATTCCTTGAATGGAATTGACCGTAGGGTACCGCTTCGAATGAAGCCACCATCTTTCCCAGCAGCCTCATGCAGAGACGTATGGATGGTTTTCTTTTTGTACCCACTAAGTGGGTCAAATTTCTTAAAGACGACACCTTCTCTGGAGGTAAGAAAATCTTTCTCTGATTTGAATCCAGCCTTAGCCCTAAGTATTCCAGACTTTTGACTGGTCTTAGAGCTGACTTGTCCCGGTTGATAATCCAACCGTGATATTCCAGATACTCGATTGTCTTGTGAATAGCTACTTCCAGCTTTTCCACTGAGTGGTCTATTAGTAGCAGGTCGTCTAGATATGCCATTATCGTTACACCCTGTGTTCTTAGATTGGCCAATAATGGGGCCAGAATTTTTGTGAACACTCGTGGTGCTGTGGCCAGACCGAAAGGTAAGGCTCTGAACTGAAAATGGCGCCCTTCTACTGCAAAGCGTAGAAATTTCTGATGGGCCGGAAAGATGGGAATATGCAGATAAGCATCCCTTATGTCGATCGAGGCTAGCCATTCCTGCCCTTGTAGGGCGGTGGCCACTGATCGGATCGACTCCATCCGAAAGGTCCTGATATTTAGGAACTTGTTTAGCCCTTTTAGATTTAATATGGGCCTCACGTCCCCATTTGGTTTGGGGACTGTGAAAAGGTTCGAGTAAAACCCGAATCCGCTTTCTTCCAGGGGAACCTTCATGATTACCCCTTGGAGCAATAGTTGTTCTAGTGCCAGAAGGAGGGATCCTCTCTTTTGGGGATCTCTTGGCACGTTTGACCTCATAAATTGGGCAGGAGGAGTGCCTTTTAACTCCAGCTTGTATCCCAGACTTACTGCGGAGAGCACCCATCTGTCTCTGATGGTGTCCCGCCAGGTCTCTGTGAACAACTGAAGTCTTCCCCCCACCCGATTGAGCGGGGGCAATACTTCATGCCTTAGGGGGAGGTTTTGTACCTCTCTTGATCCAGGGCTTCTTGTTACCCTGTGATTGTCCCTGATTTCTGCCCCCTGAATTTGACCGCGGAGGCCGTCGGAACTGCTTCACAGCCGATGTGCCCGGGACTGGAGAGGTAGGCCTCTTAAAAGAAGGACTTCTACCCTTGTTCTTAACCGGTAAGAGTGAACTTTTACCGGCAGAAATTTTCTGGATATATTTGTCCAGATCTTCTCCAAATAAGCGTTCTCCATGAAATGGGAAGCTAACCAGCAGTTTTTTACAGGGAGCTTCAGCAGACCAGTTTTTGAGCCACAGAAGCCTACGCATATGTACTATAGACAGCGTAAAGCGGGAGGCCTGTTGGATTGTATCCTTTATGGCGTCCACCGCAAAACACAAGGCTCTAGGCAGGTCAGCTAGGGCATGAGCCTGCTGATCTGGTAAGTCCCTTAAGACTTGTTTCAACTGATCTTTCACTGCTTGGCAGACTCCAATCGCTGCTACCGCAGGTTGTGTCACCATACTTGCTGTAGAGAAAGCAGATTTTAGTAAAGACTCCAATTTTTTATCTATTGGGTCTTTGAACATTGGAACATTATCTACTGGACATGTCAGTGATTTGTTAACAGAAGAGATGGCTGCGTCCACTATAGGGACCCTCCATTTTCTTATGAACTTATCCTCCATGGGATAGATCACCGGAAATCTCTTGGGGGGAGCAAATATTTTATCAGGATGCTCCCAATCCTGGTAAATAAGCCCTTCTAATAAAGGGTGGATTGGGAAGGAACAGACCGCCTGGGGAGCTTTTAGCGACCCCAGCGAGGAAACCGTAGTGGATGGTGGTTCCGCCAGAGGCATTTTAAATGCTGATCGGACCATGTTAGTCAGAGACTGAACCCATAATCTTTCAGCCTGAGAAGCTGAGAAAGGTTCTTCCACTGTTGATTCCCCTATAAGTGAATCAACCTCATCCTGATCCCCTTCAGGTAGGTCGATCTCTGTGTGGGGCTGTTCCTCCACTAACAGGCACTCTGAAGGAGGAGACGGAGATCGGACGCGCTTTTCCTGTGACAGGGAAGCAGCGATCAATGCTGTTAATCTCTCTTCCAATCCTCCCAGAGTTGAGGATAAAACCTCCTCTGTTATATATACAGGAGCTGGTGGACTGGGGACAGCCGCAGCACCAGGCATTCCTGCGGGGTTTCTACGGCTACTGACCTCTGCATTCTCAGGGGAGATTGGTGCAGTGCAAGCATGCCCAATATCCTCAGAGCCCGATGGAGACCCCTTTGGCTTCCTGGAAGATCTATTTCCGGAGCGTCTGGACGACATATCCCTTAAGCACAAAGCTGAGGTATTCCCGTCGTCATACACCAATTTTTGCTGGTAATAGTCTAACACAGGTGCTGCTATATACCAGCTGGTGTCCACTAAAGTGCCTTTCTATGGGGATGCCTGCATCAACCGCCTCTGTGTGCCACTGTTTGTTGCTAGCTCTGTTTGCATGCAGCTGACACTTGTACTGTGTCTTTTAACCATGCTGGGACGCCCGCACATGCGCAGAAGCGCCGCGGCGCGCATCGAGCGTCATCCACCCGCCCCGCCCCTTTTTTTTCATAGGAGGCGCGTGCACGCGCCCGCGCGCGCGCCCGTGCGCCAATGGCGCCCTTTTCGAAAACCAACAGAGGACTAGGAGCCAGGGCCCTTTTTGCCGGAGGGCCTGTGCGGTGGATGAACGCAGCAACAGGGCAGAGGAAGTGGATTCCCTCAGAGAAACTTACCAGCTGCCTGGATCTTTTGAGTTGAGAAAACCAAAGATCCACATTTACAAGAAAAATGGACTACAGCGGCCTCTAGTGGTTTAACACAGGTACCGCGGTCCCTGTTTTTTTTTTTTTTTTTTCTTGACTACTATTAAAATTTTACATTTTCAGTAGTTATAGGCAAACACAGATATTTAGCGGGAATACCGTTAGGTAACAGACAGAAAGACAAATTAGGCTTGGGGGTCCCCCAATAGAACCAAGTTCCTGAGGGCCCCCACTTACCTGATCCCCGCCGCAGGACTTTGTTTGGTCCACAAAAGTCCAAACTTCACCTATCACGGCAGGCATTGTAATTAAACCTTCAGGGACCGGGTTCCCAAGGATTCCACTCCCCTGGACCTGTATAGCACCCTGCACAGACAGCGTCTTGGTCGTGGGTATGACCAGAGCTCTGGATCCCAGGGTCCAGCCCTCCTAAGAGAAGCATTACAGGCAAAACCTTGCTCTTCTGCTGCAAGGCCCGGGTACCGACCGTTTAGCTATGAAGCTTTTTTGGTGGGATCCGGAACAGCTTACTAAGGCCCAAAAGAACCTGTACGCAAGCCCAGTGAAAACACATGTTACTCTTTGGCCAACACCTTAGACACTGGCAAAAAACTGAGGTGCTCCCGGGTGGGAGGGGCTTATATAGGGGAGGGTACTTCCGGTTTGGAATTGGCCAGTGCCAACACCTGAAGGTAAACTATATAACCCATTAGTAATGACTAAGTCGCTCTGTGTCCCGTGATGTACGAAAAAGAAAATAAAAACTTTCTGCAGTATTTTTTTGGGATTGTCTTTTTGGTTGTGTTTCTTTTATCTTTCTCCTTGGTTCTCCTAGTGCACTTGTATTTTTCATTATTAAATACCCATCATTGTCAGTGTAAACACAAAACATATTTTTGCTTACTTTGGGCAACATTTAGATAATAAGCCACACATTTTTTGTTTTAAAATCTTTTTAATCTTTGCACATAAAAAAACAAAAAGTATATTTTAAATTTGGAGTGTTCTAAAATATTTTTTGGGGTAAAACGCATGAACAGGCATGCTTAAAAAACTTACAAAAAATGTTTTATCTAAATTTCTACATGTAGTATTAATTAAACATTAAACCAAAAAATAACCTTCACAAACAAAGCAAGTTCAAAGTTCTTTTGTGGCTAAAAATTAAACCCGCCCAAGCACAGCCATGATATTTTGTAGCCTTTGCTCCACCCGCTTGGTATTTTGCCTGATCTGTATCAAGTCTCCCTTTATTTTTTCAAGGTCACGACAGCAGACCATTAGGTATTGTATCAGGATCTGTGCACTGTGACTTGTAAAATTTTCTTGGTCTTCTGGCAGAACAGCACCTAAAAATTTCAAAAACAACATGTAGTATAAATATGTAGGCCTACATCTATTAACCTGAATATGTGGTGTTTGACACTGACCTGTTGTGGTGCCACTTTCCACTTACTCTACTTCACGTTCCTCTACATCATGTGGTTGTGGATCTCTTGTTGGAGGTGTGGGATTTATAGGCTCATGTCTCGAATCTTTTTGAAGCCCTATTGAGATTGCAATAAAAGGTATAGGTTAGTTCCTAAATAATAATTATCTTTAAAAAAAAGCCCTAAAAGGGGAATATGAAACATTCTTTGGAAGTGTGGTACAATTGTCTTTTTAGCCAAAGTTACAAGCTGAACACATGATTGTATCCATACCCAAAACAGGAACATATAATTATAACAAGTTTCACACATGGAAACACACCCAAGTATATACACTGTTTCCCCTGTGTGTGACACCCTAAAAAGGTTGTTCTGTTGGGCCACACTTGTGCTACTGAGTCCAGCTGTTTAAACAGCTGCTGAGCATTCTCTCCTTAACATTACAATGCATACACTTAATTTTTTACAAATATAGTTCCCCAAAAATCTATTCAAACATCATGTCCCAAAAATCATCTCCCCAAAATAGACATGGTAACTTTTTTTTTCTACGCTGTATCAGCCAAAAACATTGTATTATTAAGTGTATGTACAAAAGAGGTTTACTACGACCGATTACTGTGCCCACGAACATGAAAGTTGCTATCTTTAACTGTACTACATTAAAGAAAAACACATGCAGCAACATGCAAGTAATAATAATTTGAAGTTCAAAGACATGAAAATTACTTACTTTTTCCAATAACTTTCTTGATTCTTTTGTATTGGTCGGGCTCCCGCAACTTGAGATCAGACCACCGTTTTCTGAGCTTTTCCTTAGTTCTGCACACCCCGAATTTTTGGTGAAGAGTTTTAACCACTTTCCCCATAATTTTTGACTTGACAAGATTAGGCCTTTTATACGGCCCATGCTTGGCATCATAATCCTCCTTCCTCAAAATGGCAACCATCTCCACCATTTCCTCGAATGTCACGTTGGATGCTTTATATCTCCGGGATCGGGTCTTTGGTTGCTCAGGAATTTCATCCTCTGTTGATGTAATATCAGCCACCTGAGTCTCCGCCATGTTGTGTAGCACTAGGACGAGCGAGAAGGGGCGGGGAAAGTACTATATCGAACGTCAGGGGCGGGGAAAACATGCAGAGTTTCACGCATGTGCAGTGTATATAAAGCTAATACGCATGTGTCGTAACTACGTTCATTGTGCGGAAGAAGGAGTAAGCAACGAACGTGCTAACGAAGGTACATAACATTTTTCTGATTTTGGTTTCATCAGTGGATGAGATTGTGGCCTATATATGCTCCTAAAGATTATTTTAAGAGTCTTAACTGACACTAGTATTTTTGTGTTGTTTTTGACTTTCAGCAAACATGCAGGCTTTCAAGAGTCCCAGAGTTTATGGGGGAGTTCCTGGACAGATGGAAGGAACTTTTGCAAATTAAACAGCCAAAATCAAAAATAAAGCAGCCAGGACGGCAGCACTGGAGAGCCTGCTAGAATTTGTAAAGACCCAGATCCCCACAGCAACCATCCAAGAGGTGAACACCAAACTAGGTACCATTAGGGGCACATATAGGACTCAGCACAATATGGTCCTGAAGTCCCAGAGGTCAGGAGCTGCAGCAGATAAAGTTTATAAACCCAGTCTGTGGTACTACAACAAATTATAATTTCTGGATGACCATCTGGAAGTCAGGGAATCTCTGTCAACCCTTCCCCCCAGACATCTCTCCAGCCTTCCCTCCAGCCTTCCCTGCAGCCAACCCTCCAGCCTTCCCTGCAGCCAACCCTCCAGCCTTCCCTGCAGCCAACCCTCCAGCCTTCCCTGCAGCCAGCCTTCCTTGCAGCCAACCCTCCAGCCTTCCTTGCAACCCAGCTCTGGCTTCTTCTGAGGAACAACCAGAGGTCCTTGAGGAGCCGGATTTGGACATATGGAGCCAGGTATAGTATTGATATCAAGATTTATATGTAATAAAAGTAATGATGTAAAATAGATGTTATTATTGCTAACTATTGCTTGAAAAAAAAGAGTTTTAAATATCAATAGACAGTAGTGGTCAAAATTGATGGGGACAAGAATAAAAAATGCAGGGGTCAGAATCATTGTATTTTTAATTTCTTTTGGCATTCAATTTTCAACTGTCATGAGGTGAAAAATGTGTGTGATTGATGAAGCCAAAATTTAAGTATGTCCCTTTTTTATACACAGCCAGAGCTGAGCCAGGAAGAGGGTGACGTTGGGGACCAGGAGGAGGCAGGGCCCAGTGGCACACAGGAGGAGGCAGGGCCCAGTGGCACACAGGAGGAGGCCAGGCCCAGCACAAGAGCCCAGATGCCTCCCCTGAAAATCCAACAAAGAATGCCCAGGAGGGTTAGGCAGGTGGAGGAGGAAACCCGTGCCTTTATTTGAGAGGCTACTGCGGCCCTCAGAGAGCCCCCCTCCGTTGAAGAGGGCTATGCCGCAGTACTGGCACACAAACTAGGCCAAATGGACATTAGGCAGCGGCTCTACAGTGAAAACTTAATGTTGAAGGTAATCAACAGGGGGTTGCTGGGCGAACTAACCCAGTTCACTGACCTAACAGAGGTCTTCCCTCCTCCTCCTCCTACTCCTCCTCCTGCCACAAGCTCTCCTCCTGAGACACAGCCTCCGAGGAAGCGGTTAACGAAGGCTGCAGAGAAGGCTGGGGAGAAGGTGACAAGGAAGAGAAAAAAATAATGACTGTTCTAGTACCACAGACTATGGACATATATCTGGCTTACCTGCTGCTGGTCCTGACCTCTGGGAGTCCAAGACAAGATTGTGCTCCTATTCTTTTTTTTGGTATTACAGAGTTTGGTGTTCTATTCTTGGATGTTTGCTGTGGGGTCCAAATGATGCACAAATTCAAGCAGGGTCTCCAGTGCTGCCTTTCCCTTTAATTTTGTTAAGTGCCAAAATAAAGAATTTTTTGATTTACAGCAAATACTTGACTATGTTGTTTTTTTTTTTTTTTAAATCAGTATAAAATTTTATTGAGAAAACCATATAACAGACAAGTACATTCTAGGCATATATCAGGATCAATCACAAAATACAGATTTCGGTCAGTTGAGTCTCATATACAGTGGGTACGACATACAGTAGACATGCAACCGATATCTGCGCACATAACTAGTGAGTAATCATCATCATCCTTAACTGCGTACTCAGTGTAAATGACAAAGTATGGAGACCGAGACTAAAGACTATATGCAGTTTGCAAGTGCTCAAATAATAAGCAATTACTGATATAACATAAAACAGCACAAGAAAGAAAAATTACAAATACAAAGAGGAAACATACCCATCTCCAAACCATTGGGATTGGACAAACTTCCCCATAGAAAACTTTTTTCAGAGAAATATCAGCCACCAAGCCTCATTCGCCCCCTCCCGAGACCCACCACGACAGGTACAGAAAATCAAGAATAGTATATACCAGACATTCCCTTCCCCTCCCCCCCTTAACCTCTTCTCCTTCCCATGTATACTCCCATTCTCCTTCCCCTCCCCCCTCCTGAATTCGGCCCAGAAAACACATTATAAACCAAGTACCTATATCTGTAAGAGTCTATCTTTGATAAGTTGAGAAGGGCCCAGACCAGGGGTATCAAGCCAGGGTTGCCACATCGAGTAGAACTTCTTCAGGGCACTCCTATGCTGATAGGTAAGTTTCTCACGTATCAACTGGCTGTTTACCATCCCCACCCACTGCCCTCCCGTTGGTACTCTCGGAGATATCCAAAGCCTCGCAATCGCCTTCCGGGCTATATAAAGGAGACAAATTATTGCAGTATGTCCATGGGGCGAGAGCGAGGGTATCTCCAACGCACCAAGCAAGCACACAATGGGTTCCTGCGGCATCGGTATTTAGTATACCTGTGAGATAGAGGAGAGGATGTACTTCCAGTACCGAAAAAGTTTCGGGCATTTCCACATCATATGTAGCAAATCTCCATCGTGTATGCAGCACTTGGGACAAAGTGGCATATCCCGACAACCCCATTTATATAAACGAAGTGGAGTCCTGTATACACTATGAAGCAAAAACAAATGAGATAGTCTGCGAGACGCAGAAACCGACACCAATGGAGCGGAGGTAAGGCACAGTTCCCAGGTTTCTCCATCTATGGGACCCAAATCTTTTTCCCATCCCTTTCTGCAGGGAAGTTTGGAGGCATCATGAGATGCAGCAAGTAGTCTAGCATAGATCCCTGAGATCATTCCCTTCTTATCTTCAGCCAGGAATACCACATTCATCAAGGGATGTGCCAACAGCCTGAAATCAGAAATCCGAGACTCAGCCTGGACAGCATGCCTCAATTGCAGATATCTATAAAATTGAGACCTGTGGAGGGAAAATTCCTCCTCCAGATCAGAAAATGATTTAAGGATCGATCCCCTGAACAGTTGTGTAATAAAATGTATGCCTGCAAGTTCCCAGGAACGGAAATCTTTAAGCTTGAAGAGTTCAGGAAAGTATTTATTTTTCCATATGGGGGTGAACAAACTCACCCCCTTGATCTTCAGGAGGGATCTAGTATATTTCCAAAGGGCATTTAATAGATGAATCGTGGGGAGGGAATTAGCTAGATGAGTAAAACCTGCATCTAGGTGGGACAGTGCAGACAGCTCCGATCCACTAGGGACCAATAACGAACATATGGAATCATCTGCATCCTCCCCACCCCAATTACCCAGATGCTGTAACTGGGAAGCCACATAATAGTATCGAGCATGAGGAACTGCCAATCCGCCCTGATCCTTGGCCAGTTGCAAGGAAGAAAGGCTGATGCATGCTGACTTATTGCCCCATATTAGGTCTCTAAATTGGTAATCTATTTGGGTGAACCATCTATGAGGTATCCAAATGGGAGCATTGTGAAAGATATAAAGGAGTTGTGGGGCCCAGATCGTTTTCACTAGATTAGCCCTCCCCGTGACCGAAAGAGGCAGCTTCGTCCACGCCGTACATTTAGCCCGGAGCTTACGAAGCAATGGTGCCAGATTCAGCAACAGGTACTGGGTTGGGTCTGGGGTCACCTGTATGCCCAGGTAGCGGAATTCCTTCACTATTAAAATATCCCGAGCACAGACAGGAACGGGGCGAGTCAGAGGGTCTAAGGGCATAAGCACCGACTTGTTCCAATTAATACTAAACCCCGACAGCTCTCCGAAGCCTGCGATTAGTTGCATCACATTCTCCAAAGAGCGACCAGTGTCACCCAGGTAGATCAAGGTGTCGTCTGCATATAAAGAGACCACCTCCTGCTTAGGACCTCTACAAAATCCTGTGATGTCTTGCAAAGCTCTTATATGTATGGCCAGTGGTTCTAAAGCAAGGGCGAACAGCAGGGGAGAAAGCGGGCACCCCTGCCGTGTGCCCCTGAAGAGTCTAAATGAGTCAGAAATATCCCCATTAATTCGCATTCTAGCTGAGGGGGCGCTGTATAATAATTGCACCCATCTAAGAAATGTGCCACCCACCCCAAATCTCGACAATGTCTCCCATAAATAGGGCCATTCGACGCTATTGAACGCTTTAGCTGCATCCAAAGAGAAGATGGCCCTATTACCTGGGTTGTCCACTGGTATTTGAATGTTGAGAAACAATCTACGCAGGTTCTGAGATGTGGATCTCGACGGGATAAATCCAGATTGGTCACTATGTATCACATGGTGGATACATTTGGACAACCTGGTGGCCAAAACTCTAGCCAGCAACTTAATATCATATGTGAGCAGGGAAATAGGTCTATATGAGTCCGGGGACATAGCGTCCTTGCCCGGTTTCAACAACACCACTATAAGAGCTTCGTTCATGGAGGGGGGAAGCACTCCTTTTTCAAAGGCTTCCTTATAAACTTTTAAAAGTATTGGCAGGAGCTGTTCCGTATATCTTTTAAATACCTCAGCCGGTAAGCCATCCGCACCCGGAGCCCGCCCATTTTGAGCAGACGTCAGGGCCTCTAGGAGTTCATCCTCAGTCAATGGGGCACCGAGCAGGGCCACATCAGCCGACGAGAAGACCGGAATAGGGAACCTGTCCAAGAAGGAGGACAGCTCCTCCCGGGTGGGCTGAACCTTAGATGAATAAACCTCTTGAAAGAACCTGGAGAAGCTGTCCATAATGGACCGAGAGGAATAACAAGGTGTCCCCTGAGCATCATTTACAGCAACTATGTGAGAAGTAGATTGCTGCGATTTGGCAATCATCGCTAACACATGTCCTGTATTCTCCCCCCTCCTCAAAGTGTTTCTGCTGCAGAAAGAAGCGTTTGTTCTCTGCCAGCTGTAGGGACACCTGCCCAAGTACAGACTGGGAGGCCAACCACATTCTTTTAGTGTTATCATTGGGGTCAGCAACATAGGCAGCCTCAGAGCGCTGCGCATCTGCAAGTACAAGCATCTCCCACTCTTTAGTTTAGTTTTGGTCTTAATCTGGGAAATAAGTCTAATAAATTGTCCCCTTAAATAGGTTTTGGCTGTGTCCCACACCGTACCAACTTCTGCGGAGCCTAGATTGTGTTTAAAGAAGTCCTTCAAAAGTCCCAGAATGGGATCAGGGTCTGGTATCAGAGACAGCCAAAAAGGATTAAGTTTCCATAAGCTATTCCCTTTAATGGCTCCCAACCTGAGATCTACCGAAAGTGGTGAGTGGTCCGAGGTCTGTCTGGGGTGGTATTGCGAAGAGATAACCAAAGGTAACAGCAAATCAGTGCCCAGTCCCATGTCGATCCTGGATAGGCCCCCCACTGAGGCCGACTGACAGGAATAGACTCTGGCTTCCGGGTTATGCATTCTCCAAACATCTGTGAGACCTAGTTCTAGAAGAAGCCGAGCAAAAGGAGTAACCCCTGTACCTGGCAGTGTCGGTCCTAAGATACGGGCACTGAGTTTGTCTTTACTATAATCCAAGTAGTTATTAAAATCACCCAGGACCAACACCGGTATACCTGGGAAGCGGGATATGAAATCAGCCAAAATCCTAAGTAGGCCCGCAGAGTATGGAGGAGGAATATACAACCCGGCCAATATAAGTTTTGTCCCATAGAGGGAGCACAGCAAAAATACAAAGCGACCCTCAGGATCAGTTTTAACATCTATGAAGTAGAATTGCGTGCCTCGTCTTATTAGGACACTCACCCCCCTCGAGTACACCGAGCCTGTGGCGTGGTATTGATGACAAAACTGTCTCGTTGCAAATTGTGGCATGGGAGTCGAGGGGAGATGAGTCTCCTGCAAACATATCACATCCGCATCTATTCGCTTAATCGTGTGGAGCACGGCCAAACGCTTAACTGGATTATTCAAACCCCTAACATTCCAGGACAAAAATCTAGTTAGCTTAGCCATCTATAAAATGCAGTCATGTAAACGGTTAGGAGCAGCACATATGTGATCAGGTTGGAGTTCATATAAGCAGGGCAATATACCCAGGGGGGTACAGTTCGTTGCATAGCGCATGAGGAAAGAGGGGGTGAATGAATATAAACATAGCAACCCATACGGTGGATTCGGATGGGGTAGCGGGCATAAAAATTAATAAAGAAAAATGGAAAAAAAACAGCAGCAAAAAAGGCCTGGCGGAAGTGTCATGAGAACTTGAACTATGGGGACTGGCCAACCGGGCCAAACAGTCACGGCAAAAGTCAACCATTGGCCCTTGCCAGGCCATCCAGGGGGCAACAGTGGAAGTGCACAACAGTGTCTTAAGTACTTCTCAACAGCTGGAACACAATAGCCGCGTTGGTAAAGAAAGAACCGTGTAACAACAGCATACTCCGCCTTGTGATGGGAGAGTGGGATTAAACTGGAAACCAGGAAAGGTAGTGTGATGACTCTCACGGGGGAGCAGGGCGCCTATTGCGCGCCTCTCGGATCGCTTGTTCTTCTCTGTCTAGCCATTGTGCAGCAGCGGGTGGCGAATCAAAGAAGTGGACTGTCCCCATCACTTCAAGGCGCAGGCGAGCAGGATAAAGCATGGCATATTTCAGATCCAGGTCTCTAAGCCAGCGCTTGACATCCATAAACTTGGCCCGTTGTTTCTGCAGCTCTGCTGAGAAGTCTGGAAACAGGGAAACCTTGGCATTATCCATTTTTAGGGCTGTAGGTTGTAATCAGGCTTGGCGCAGAATGGCACCTCTGTCCTTGTAATTAAGGAGTTTAAACAAGAAGGGTCTTGGAGGAGCTCCAGGTGCGGGAGCCCTGGCAGGGACCCTATGCGCTCGCTCCACAGAGAACATGGGGGAAAAGGTTTCTTTGCCAAAGGCATTGACCAGCCAAGTCTCGATAAACTTCACTGGGTTTTTACCCTCAATTCTCTCTGGCAGACCAATCGCTCTCACATTGTTTCTCCTCATCCTATTTTCCAAATCTTCCAAGCGGGAAGAGTGCGGGAAGAGTGCTGAGAAAGAAGGTGGTTATTATATGTGAGGTCCCTCTGCATGGGTGCCAAGTCATCCTCTATGGAGCTTACCCTGCCCTCTACAGCCGATGTGATCTCTCTGAGTTTTTGGTTGTCTTGTCTCAGAAAGGTAATTTCTGCTTTGACTCCCTTAATCTCCGTGGTGAGCGCAGCTATGGAGAGGTTACAAGTTGTCACCACTGTGAAAATGTCCCTCAAAGTAGGCTCATTATTACTGGGGCTATCGGGGCCTTGCGGCCTAGCAGAGGCCCCCTCTGGAGTACTCACTGTGTCCCATGTAAAGGCCGCGCCAGCCGGATCGTCCAGAGGAACTGTGTCATCTGCCTCCGATCCTCCCCCGGGGGAATCAGGGGGTGTACTGGAGGAGGCTATGGGATCCGAGGACAGCGGCATAGAGAACAATTTCTCCCTCCCTGTGTCGATCTCTGGCGGAACGAGCATCCAGGGCGCCATGAGTTCTGCTTCTTGGCGGCCGACAAACCGGCTGGTAAAGGTATGGCTATGTTCCGGGACCCTTCCAATAACCGCTGAGCCAGCTTTAGAGCAATATTATTTAGATCCACAGGATGATTTGGCGGATTTTTGGCGGAGCTCACTGAGAACACATCCGGCTACATCCGCTGCCTGGCCACGCCCCCGACTATGTTGTTTTAATTCAAAAAGAGAGTTTGTTAGTGAGTAGGCAGGGACATTTAAAAAAAAAACATTTTAGAATTAACAAGGGACACAAACCTCCTTGAGGGGGAAATAATACAAATTTATAATGTTGGTGTGGTAACTTGACACACAAAAGATAAAAAAATAAAATGATTCCTAAATATAAAAGCAAAAAAAAAACATTCCTAAATATAAAAGAAAAAAAAAACATTCCTAAATATAAAAGAAAAAAAAAAACATTCCTAAATATAAAAGAAAAAAAAAAAAAGATCTTTTATTTAAGATATTTTAAATTATTTAATAATTTATTACGGAGATCTGGCTTACCAACCAAAAATTAAATTCATGAGATCACTAACAATTACTAATAAACAAGTTTGTCATAACTCTGAATATTATTAGCAAAAGATGTTCATTATTTTAGCATTATATAAAGAAGAAATGAATGCGCTGCATTAAACGATGCAATCATTTAAAGCGTTACAAATGTGCTATCTCCATTACAAATGCTAGTTTTACCAGAACGAGCGCTCCCGTCTCATACTTGATTCTGAGCATGCACGTTTTTTTTCCCCTCTTAAAAGCATACACACTACAGTTTTTCACGACGTTAAAAAAAACGACATGAAAAACGACGTGAAAAAATAGAGCAGGTTCTATTTTTTTTTGCCCATTTTTCACGTCGTTAAAAATGCTCTGGAGCCTACACACAATCGTTTTTAATGACCAATTAAAAAAATGGCATTTTTCACGCCATGAAAAACGGTCGTGTATACGCGGCATAAGGCACATCCCCAACTCATCACAAAGGGTCGGTGTTTTAGTGTTTCACAAAGTACAGATATGAACCATCTAAGAATTGTGCAGTTCCATTTAAAGGTCCACTGTGGAATGTTGGAAGCCTATTAAAAATGATTTTTCAGCCTTGCTGCAATACAAATGAACACACAACATTGCCTTGGTGCACTTGCATAGGGTACCACAGAGGTCTGAAACGGGCCAAAAAAATAAGTTTCTATTTCAACCTACCGTATATACTCGAGTAGAAGCCGAGATTTTCAGCCCTTTTCTTTGGGCTGAAAATGCCCCCCTCGGCTTATACTCGAGTGAGTGTACCTGAAAATATTTAGAGGCTGCGGGCGTCCACCGTTTAAAACTCATGGTCTCCTCCTGGTCCCTTCCGTGATAGGCGTAACTGTGTCTGCTGAGAAACGCCTATCACGAACGTTCTCGCATCCTCACCCATCCCAGCAGACACTGTGTTCAGTGTTCCGCCAATCACGGACGCCTTTTCATCCTCGGACAAGAGGACGTCCATGATTGGCGGAACACTGAACACAGTGTCTGCTGGGAAACTGAGTCCGAGGCAGGGGCGGATCCAGAGTCTTTTCTCAGGAGGGGCACTGCCAAAAAATATGTTTTTTTTGTGGGAAATTTATCGGGGAAATGGCTGGTTTCGGCGCTTCAATCATCCCGGCACCGTGGTTGTTATGGTGTCAGGATGATTGAAGCGCATTATTTCTATTATTACATTGTAATATAAAATTAAATAGTTCAATGCAGAATCAGTGGGAGCCCCGAGTGTGTCACTTGCCATCGTCGCCTGCAATTAGTGGGAGCCCTGAGCGTGTCACTTGCCACACGTTGCGGATTGTCACTTGCCACGTCACCTGCCACATTAGTGGATTGTCACTTGCCACACCTTGTGGATTGTCACTTGCCACATCACCTGCCACACCTTGCGGATTGTCACTTGCCTGCCACCAGATGCAGATTGTCATTTGCCACGTCGCCTGCCACACCTTGCGGATTGTCACTAACTTGCCTGCTAAGGTGTAGTTTTGGTTGTCTCTTGCTGTGTCCCAGACTCCAAGAGTCAGGCAGCAGAGAGATAATGTAATCTCTCTGCTGCCTGCACAGTGAGGGCAGAAGTCACTGCAGGAATGCAGGGCAGGCACGGGCGGTGAGAGATGATCTCATCTCTCTGCTCCCCTGCTCCCGGCTAGCTGATTGGCCAGCTGCCACACTGAGCCTGCTCTCTCACTCTCACCTGCACTGCCAACACACTGAGCAGCACGGTCTGCCCACGAACCGCACCACCCGCCCACAAAGCGCGCCGCAAGCGGAGCCGCCCGCTTTCTTACCCATCTGTGGAGCCGCACGCTATCGCACCTGCCCGCAGAGTGGCCCGACGTGACTCACTGACGTCACTCGTTGCTAGACGCCAAGTGGCCCAGACGTTAGCAACGAGTGCAGGGAAGAGGCTCCACCCACCTCCTCCTCCGCTCCTGGTATCGTGTCAGTGCGCCGCGTAACTACATTAGACGAGTCTCTCTCTCGGCGCCGCTGATCGGCTGATGTGAGAAACTGAGAGAGAGACTCAGAGGCAGCGGCAGCCGCAGAACAAGTACTGTATATACTCGAGTATAAGCCGACCCGAATATAAGCCGATGCACCTAATTTTACCCCAAAAAACTGGGAAAACGTATTGACTCGAGTATAAGCCTAGGGTGTCCATCTGCATGCCTCACTGTGCCCATGCTTCACTGTGCCCATGACTAGACTGATGTTTAACATGGGAGTCTATGGAAGGTGTGCCTGGCTTTGAAAAATCGGTTCTCCCGGGCCGTAGGTCTTCAAGACACCAAGCTTTGCACACTTATAGAGGAGACATGGGGCTACAT
This sequence comes from Rana muscosa, assembly GCA_029206835.1. NCBI lineage: Eukaryota > Metazoa > Chordata > Amphibia > Anura > Ranidae > Rana > Rana muscosa. The sequence goes on along the minus strand of CM055119.1, from coordinate 258,052,265 downwards.
GTGTGCCAAGTTTGGGGTCCAGGAGACCTACGACCGGCCGGTACCGGGTCCGCAAAGTCACCGGAGAAATTACCGTTTAACATTGGAGTCTATGGAAGGGGTGCCCGACTTTAAAAAAATCAGTGCTCCCCGGCCGTAGGTCCCCCAGACACCAAACTTTGCACACTTGTAGAGGCCGGTACCGGGTCCTCAAAGTTTGGGAGATCAGGCGCAAAAAAATAAAAACTGAGCAAGCAAGTGAGTGTGACAGATGGTCTCGGGGGGGCAATTAATTGCCCTGTTGCCCCCCCCCTGGATCCACCCCTGGTCCGAGGATGAGAGAACGTTCGTGATTGGCGGAACTGTGTCTGCTGAGAAACGCCTATCACGGAAGGGACCAGGAGGAGACCGGCGAGTTTTAAACAATGAATGGACGCCCGCA